>CM039509.1:20886050-22273202 GCA_022432975.1 Begonia masoniana | reverse complement strand
CTCCCATAAAGGGATGATCGATCTCCATAAATGTGGAGATCGATCTCCTATTGCCACATTATGTGAGATAGATCTCCATAAATGTGGAGATCGATCTCCACAATGTGGAGATCGATCTCCAGAAATGTGGAGATCGATCTCCACATGTATGGAGAATCGATCTCCACAAATGGGAGCTCGTTCACAAATGGGAGATCGATCTCTCATGTAATTGCGGGGACAAAAGTCTCTTTTGTCCCTCGGTCAATAATGGTTTTATTAAAAGATTAGTAAATAGTTTTAATGTTATTAAATGTTTTATTAAATAGTTTCTTATGGTTTTAAATGATTTTAAGTTAGATTAAATTCGATTCGATGTATGGTTTCGATTTACGTTTATGGTGTCCGCCGTAGCGTTGATTTAAAAGTTATTAAAAAAAAAAAAAAAAAAAAATAGTAAGGGAACTAGGGGTACAGTATCAGGGGGGTACACTCTGCTAATGAAAACTTTATTCCTAAGTATTTCTGGGCTGAAAGCTGTTGCAACAGCTGTTATGTACATTAATCGCGGTCTCAATAAGACCTATTCTTGAGGAAACTCCATGAGATGCTGGGTGAAAAACTCATTCTGTTAAATACTTTAGATCTTTGGCGTAAATGCTGTCATTAAACACTAAGATAACTTAGGGAAAATTCGATTCCAATCTGATCTTGGAATTTCTTAGTTATTTCTACCAGTAAAAGAATAGGGGATTCACAAGAGAACTCTAGTTGTGGAGGAATCAGTTCATGTCAAACTTTGATGAAACCCCTCAACCACAATCAATTGGATGAGGATGAATTTTAGATAAACAACTGGATTCCATCTCCTTAGGACAAGTCTTTTGGCCGGAGTTTGAGCTGCTTTGGACACGAGGTAAGTTCTCGTGATCTTTTCTGGCCGATTGGCCTACACCGTACGTCGTGGTCTTCTCGAGGAACTTGGTGATGTTTTGTTTAATCGCTTTGGTTGGGTAGTTAAGTTATATGTGTATAGGTTGATTGTTGAGTTTTGATGGTATGTTCTGTCTATATGTGTATAGGTTGATTGTGGAGTTTTGATGGTATGCTTTGTCTATATGATTACTGTCTGATATGAATTGTTCATGCATAATTCTGTACGTGTTTTTAAGCAAAGTAATGGACCTAATTAATCTACGTAATCTGTTATCTGGTCACGGCGAGGTGGGTTTAGACCTCGGTGACAATCTGTCTGCGAACTAATCAAAAAGTAAAATGAACCAACGAAAAGAATTTACGTAATCTGTTATCTGGTCACGGAGAGGCTTGGTAGACCTCAGTGATAATCTGTCTGCGACGTAAAGAATCTGAATCTGTAATCTGAATCTGTATCTGTATCTGCATGTTTTCTGAATTGCATACGCATAGCACGCATTGCATTTACGTAGAGCTTACTGAGATTTAATTATCTCATAGGTGTCTGTATGGTGTAGGTAATATTCTAGGTGACATCGAGCCAGGTGAGGACGGCGTTCCTCCTCCTGACGTATGAGGCAGTTGACGGATGATGGCCGTGGGAGTGCGCTGTGTAGTCGAGGCGCTTTCTGACCCGTGGGGACGTATGTGTATGTGTTTTGGGAATTAATGTTAATTATGAATGTATAGACATTTTAGGTTGCTTGGATTCTGGATAGGGGTTAGATAACGTTTTGGTAATTGTAAGTAAAAATGTTTTGTTTTGAATTGTTTAATGAATGTTTTGGAAATGTTTTGATTGGTTTTAGGTTGTTACGGATAGCTCGGTTTTTAGAGCTATCCACGTAGTTGGACTTCGTAAAGTCCGCTGCGAGTCGGTTGGGTTTAAGTTATAAGCGGTTCCGATAAAGAATGAAAAATGTGATGTAAAATGGGTAGAAGTTGTGATGCGCAGGGAGGAAACTTTAAAGTGTTTTGCTCTCTGGAATTTGGGTTCCAGAGAGCGCTTAGAGAAAAAGATGAAAAACGAGAAGAGAAAGAGAAGGAAGAAGAGGCGACTGGGCGCCGTGCTGGTCGCTGCATAATGCAGCGACTAGTCGCTGCATTATGCAGCGCACATGGCGACCAGGCGCTGCATATAGCAGCGCCCGGTCGCTGCTTCTCTTGAGGGCAGAATTCCAGTTCTGCCCTCCCGCTTTTTGACTGGGTTTTAATGTATTAAATAAATGTTTTGAGTTTTAATTAGTTAATAAATGATTTGTTTTAAATGATTTTAGGGTTCGATTCCGATTCCGATTTAAATTCTGTTTTCAACTTCAGTTTTTATTCCGCACAAAGTTTTATTTAAAGTAAAGGAAAGTATAAGTATAAAATGAAAAATATATTACGGGAAAAATGGGTACAGTATCTGGGTCGTTACAGCATTCCTTCCTTGCCCGAATTTGTCAAGAAACCGATGACCGAACCTAGTCGCTCGACTCTGTGAGAGTTTGAGCCGACGAGGTTTAGGAAGTCGAGCACGAGAGGATTCGTCTTCCTTGATGGTTCTACGTCTCTGTTTCCGGTTTAAATAAAAAAAATATATATACATTATGCAAATGTGAATGTTTGTCGAGAAATAGAAAAGATGTAATAATAGTAAAAGTCAAGCGAATGATTAATGAAAGATTATGAACACGTGACGGCTCCTGGCCGGGGTCGCTACAGGACACCTAGTCAGAGACTGCCCCATGCCGCCAGACCCGAACCGTGCAAGAGTAGTGCCCAGAGTTTATGCTATGCTGGAAGATGAGGATACAGTGCCGCATACAGTCATAACAGGTACCATTATGATCTGTGGTTTTGCTGCTTACACGCTTATAGATACAGGAGCCACACACTCGTTTATATCAACCTCGTTTGTATGCAACCATGATATAGGATCTTTACCAGTTGAAAGGTCATTTAGTGTTATGTTACCATCAGATAAATCACTACATTCCGAACAGATCGTTAAAGGTGATGTTGTGTCCTTAGGAAGTAAGAAACTATATGTAGAACTGATTATAATTGACATGAAAGGATATGAGGTGATATTGGGAATGGATTAGTTATTTAGGCATTATGCCACTATAAGTTGTAGGACCGGATTGGTTGACTTTCGACCCCCAAATGGTGATCATTATTCCTTCTAAGCTATTCCTAAGATAAGTAAAATACCGATTATATCCTCACTAGAAATCTACCGGTTACTGAAAAATGGTTGTGAGAGTTATTTAGCTAGCATACTGGATGTTCGAGTGAAGAATAAAATAGAGTTACAAGATATCCCCATAGTCAAAGAGTTCCCTGAGGCATTTTTGGATGACTTGCCAGGATTACCACCTGATAGAGTAGTAGAGTTTGTAATTGATACATATCCCGAGGCATTACCGGTATCTAAGAACCCCTACCGAATGGCACCTGTAGAACTAAAGGAGTTAAAGGTCCAACTACAGGAATTAGTAGACAAAGGATTTATACGCCCTAGCAGTTCCCCTTGGGGTGAACCTGTCTTATTTGTTAAGAAGAAGGATGGTTCCCTTAGAATGTGCATAGACTATAGGGAACTAAATAAGTTGACAATTAAGAATAAGTACCCCTTACCTCGGATTGATGATTTGTTTGACCAATTGCAAGGAGCTAAGGTGTTTTCGAAAATAGATTTACGTTCGGTTTATTACCAACTGAAGGTTAAGCAAAGTGATATACCAAAGACAGCTTTTAGAACCCGTTATGGACATTATGAATTCCTGGTCATGTCATTTAGACTGACCAACGCACCTGCAGCCTTTATGGACTTAATGAATCGAGTGTTTCGTAAGTATTTGGACAAATTTGTAATTGTGTTTATAGACGATATCCTGATTTACTCGCAGACTGAAGCTGATCATGTAGAGCATTTAAGAATAGTTTTGACAACATTGAAGGAATACTAGCTTTATGCTAAATTGTCCAAGTGTGAATTTTGGTTGGACAAGGTTAATTTTCTTGGCCATGTGGTTTCTGCTGATGGCATTTCTGTGGACCCGACCAAAATTCAGGCAGTTAAGGACTGGCCATAGCCAAGGAATGTTGGTGAAGTCCGTAGTTTCCTTGGTTTGGCAGGTTATTATAGGAAGTTTATTAAGGGATTTTCTATGATAGCTAAGCCTTTAACTAGTTTGACAAAGAAGGACACCAAGTACTCTTGGACCGAAGCTTGTGAAGATGGCTTCCAGACACTTAAGCTAAAGTTAACGACAGCTCCACTATTGACCCTCCCAACTGAAGAAGGGAAGTTTAGTGTTTATTGTGATGCATCCAAAGTTGGACTAGGGTGTGTTTTGATGCAAGAAGGCAAAGTTATAGCGTATGCCTCTAGGCAGCTAAAGAGTTATGAGCAGAACTACCCCACTCACGATTTGGAGCTAGCCGCAGTTGTTTTTGCACTAAAGATTTGGAGACACTATTTGTATGGACGACAGTGTGAAGTATTTTCTGACCATAAGAGCTTGAAATACCTTTTCACTCAAAGAGAATTAAACATGAGACAAAGACGTTGGTTAGAGTTTGTAAAAGATTATGACTTTGAGATTAAGTATCACCCAGGTAGGGCTAACTCTGTAGCTGACGCACTGAGCCGAATGTCAACTACAATGCAAACCGTTGTATCAACCATGTCTGTACCTTTGATGACAGAGATTCGGAAATTGGAATTGGAGTTAGTTCCTGAACTGTCAGGTCTACTTGCTACTCTAACCATCCAACCAACCATTTTAGAGAAGATCAAAAAAGCACAACAGCAAGACTCAGAGGAGAATAACAGAATAATGAACAAGGTGAAGGACACCACCTCCGAGTTTAGTCACTCCAAGGATGGGATTCTGAGGTTTGGAGATAGATGGTATGTCCCTGATGATGAAAAGTTACGTAAGATAATCTTGGCCGAAGCTCATTCATCTTTCTTCTCTGTGCATCCTAGTAGCACCAAGATGTATCGGGATTTAAGGTTACATTATTGGTGGCCAAACATGAAGAGGGATGTGGCTAAGTTTGTAGAATCATGTTTGGTATGCCAACAGGTTAAGGCAGAACATCAACGCCCTGGAGGTACCCTTCAGCCTCTACCTATCCCTGAATGGAAGTGGGAAAATATTGCCATGGATTTTGTTGTGGGTTTGCCAAAGACAACTAAAGGACATGATAGTATTTGGGTCGTGATTGACAGAATGACCAAATCAGCTCACTTCCTACATGTAAAGATGACCTACACAATGGACCAACTTGCGAACGTGTATGTTCAGGAAATTCTAAGGTTACATGGAATACCGGTATCCATTGTCTTTGACCGTGATCCCATGTAATACCCGGTTGTACGGACTTGTATATTATATTATTATTATATTATCGGATGACATTTTTATATTTATGTCAAATCAGGTCCGTTTTACGAAAAAAAAGCGTCACTACGATCCTAACGATTAATAGGAATTTTAAGAAAATTATGGGAATTTTCGGAAATTAAACACTATATTCCGAGCAATTAAGCTTTTCATAATATGAAGGACGTTTTAGTAAAAATAGCAAACGAGGTCCAAATTGCGAACGGACAGTTTTATTAAGTCCCGAATATTAAGCTGGACTTACTGGTGAAATAAGGAGATTTGGTGAAACTGAATAGCTGGACGATTAACGAACCGAGTGATGAAACTTATATAAAATTTAGTGAAAGGGCAAAATCATCATTTAGCGTTTAATTAATTATAACTTACTTAAAGGCAAAATGCCTTAACGATTTTCATTCGAAAATCGATTTCCAGAAGCATTTCTTCTTTTCTCCCTCTCGGCTTCTCTCTCTGCCGACGGCGATTCTCCTCCGATCCGACCTCTGTTCGTTTCGTTTTCTTTGTGATTTCTCCTCTAATCGACGCTCTAGGTATGGATCTATAGTTTTAGAACGTTTATTTCGAGTTTTTCGGAGTTATACGTTTAGGGTTTTCGTTAGGTTTTTGATTAAAAACGCGAATTAGGGTTCGTAATTAATAGGTTAGCCGTGATTAAGTATATATTGCACGTATTCGACGTTATTGGACGAAGTTAGATCAATTCGTGAAAATGTTAAAATTAGGGATTTTCAAGATTTTAGGAATAACTCGTAAATTGGAATTTGCGGTGCTAAGGGCGAATTGCTCGAGTTATAGCTCAATGAATTGGATTAGAGCTGTAGGAAATTTCCTTAGTTAAGGTTTTGTAAATTGGACGATCGATAGCTTAAACTCGTTTTAACGTCAATCCTTGTAAATTGCTTAGGTGAAACAGCGCTCGTGGACGGAGCTTGAGCTGCTTTGGACACGAGGTAAGTTCTCGTGATTTTTCTTTGGCCGATTGGCCTACACCGTACGTCGAATGTCGTCTCGAGGAGTTTTGGAGATGCGTTAGTTTAAATTGTATTTGGTTTGGGTAGTTAGGTTATAGGAGTTTATAGTTTACGCTTTACAGTCTGGATGGTACATGTTATTGTTTGGTTACTTTAAAATATTGAACTGTTCACGCATCACTTGTTTTAAAGAAAAGCATGAAAATGAACTTCCGCACAGAGTTTTAAAGATAACGTAAAGCATAGCATTGGCCTTCGGGCATACAGGCCTTCGGGCCTACAGGCCTTCGGGCATACAGTTTACAGGTCACGCGAGGTGGGGCTCAGGCACGGCTGTACGGGTTGTAAGCGTGTACCCCCCTCTTCTAGCTGGAAAGAGTAGTCCGCCCGCTGGATGAGCTCTCTCCGGTTAGAAGGTATAGGACCTCGATGACACCTATAGTGCATTGCATAGTAAGATAAAAAATAAAGCATGGTTTAATGAACTCATAGCACAGCATGCATCGCATTTACGTAAAGCTTACTGGGATTTTATCTCATAGTGTGTTGTATGGTGTAGGTGACATAGACTTCGAGGTACCAGGTGAGGACGATGTCCCTCCACCTGAGGCGTGATTCAGTTGACGGAGGATGGCTGCGGAGGTGTGCTGGCACAGTCGAGGCTCACCTGACCCGTGGGGATAGTATGTATAGATTTTGGGATGTTTTGGCTGGATAATTGTGTAGATGTTATAGGATGTTTTGTTCTGGTAGTTGATAGGTTTACATTTGAATGTTTTGGGTAAATTGTTTATAAACAGTATTTAAACGTTATAGAAATGTTTTGGAAATGTTGTAGGTTGGATACGGATAAGCTCGATTTTTAGAGCTATCCATGCAGTTGGATTTCGCAAAGTCCGCTGTGGGTTGATTGAGTTTAAAATACGTTATAAACTGATACTTTGATAGGAGTAGGTTGAAAGGAGTAGGTTGAATTGTGTTGGTTGCTCTCTGGAATCCAGAGAGCACTTGTGAAAATAAAGGAAACTGAGAAGAAGAGAAAACAGAAGAGAAAACAGAATAGATCGATCGCTGCAGCATGCAGCGCATGCAGCGACTGGGCGCGGCCTCCTTTCCTCGGGCAGAATGTCAATTCTGCCCTCCCCTTTTATTTTAATCGAAATTAGTTTTCAATAATGGTTTTATTTAATTAACTTTATATTTGATTTAAATGTTTTTAAAGTTAGATTTAAATTCCGATTTCGATTCTGGTTCGATTTCGGTTTAGGTTCCGCCTAGAGTTTAATTAAAGATATATTAGGTTAAAAAAAAAAATAATAATAATAATAAAAAATATATGGTACGGATATTGGGTACAGTATTAGGGTCGTGACAATTATGGTATCAGAGCCCCCGGGTTTTTAAAATCGGTTCTATAGACTGCTCGACTGCACAGCCACTACGCGGACATTCTTCATCAACTGTAAGTATGTTTATAGCTTCATTTGATTTCTAGTTTCTTAGAATATTTGTTTTAACTTTTATATAGGAGTTTTATAAATATGGTGCGTCCACGAAACGACCGAGACGACAGAGATGATACGATTGACACGCTCAAGGATTTTATTGCCCAGCAGTCTCAGCATATGGAGAGACAGGCGCAAGAGATGGAGAGGCAGTCTCAACAGCTGGGTACTTTGATTGACCGAGAGGGCACTAGAGCTCGGGATACAGCTGTATTGGGTAGCCGTGGGATGGAGAGATTTCAGAAGCTCCAGCCCCCTATCTTTAACGGACAGTCTACGGATCCCTCTTCAGCCGAGGAGTGGGTTCGCACTATGGAGGACATGCTGGCGTATGCTAGCATAGAGGATGGAGAGAAGGTTACACTGGTGACCTATCATTTGGCTTTAGATGCCCGATTCTGATGGGACACTGTGAAGGCGACCACCGATGTGACTGTTATGGGCTGGGAGAGGTTCAGAGAGTTATTCTACGACAAGTATTTCAGCCATATCGTACGAGAGGCGAAGATGGTTGAGTTTATGCAGTTGCGACAGACTGCTTCTATTGCCGAGTACGTTAGGAGATTTGAGGCGCTGTCCCGATTTGCACCACGACAGGTCGGCGTCAACGAGGATAAGGTACGCCGATTCTTATAGGGACTTAGCCAGGAGTTCCGGATGTGCCTTACGATATCTGGGGTACGTAATGTATCCTACGATGAGCTTGTGGCCCGGACGCTTGATATTGAGGCTGTTGAGCAGAGTTCTACTAGACCGAGGGAGCCATCTAAGGGCTTCTTCAGAGAGATTCGACCTCAGTCACAGAACCGAGGTTGGCAGCCGAGAGCACTGCCCCAGCAGCAGCAGAGGGGTGTGAAGAGACCTCTGGAGGGAGGTAACGATCGGGGAAAGGGGAAACAAGTACAGGGTGCTTCTCAGGTAACTGTTTGCCCTAAGTGTCTGAGAGAGCACAGTGGCCAGTGTAGATTGGGCACGGGTGTGTGTTATCGATGTGGGGACCCGGGCCATTTCGCTAGAGATTGCCCGAAGCCCGGCCGAGATCAGCCAGGCAGTGATCAGAGGAAGGTTATGCCCAGGATCTTCGCTTTTATTGAGCCTGGCGATGTTGATGACGAGGCTCAGCCTGCCGTGATAGCAGGTACTATATTGCTTACTGGCGTTCCTGTATTTTCTTTGTTAGACACGGGGGCTACACATTCTTTTGTTTCCACCGCTTGTGTGTCGAGATTGAGGCTTGCGCCTGAGTTAGCAGAATGCGAGTATAGCGTGATGCTACCTTCAGGGGAGCGTATGCAGTCAGGTCGTGTAGTCCAAGGCAGTATTATCTCGATTGGGGACCGTACTCTCTATGCTCGCCTCATTGTTATGGGCATAGAGCATTATGACCTTATTTTGGGGATGGACTGGCTGTCACAGCATTTCGCCCCCATCGACTGTCGATCCAGGATTGTCACCTTTCGACCTCCGGGTAAAGCTGAGTTTTCTTATCAGGCGATGAGCAGATTGAGTAGCTCGCCTATCTCTTATTCCATGATGGTCAACGAGAAGTTTAAAGGTGCGTGCTCTATTTATTTGGCCTCTGTCTTTGATTGTCAGTTGCTCAGCGGATTGATGCCGAGCGACATTCCTATTGTCAGAGAGTTCTCTGGTATTTTCCTTGATGATCTTCCCAGATTACCGCCGGACCGGGAGATTGAGTTTACTATTGATGTGTATCCTAACTCCGCACCGAGGTTTAAGAACCCATATCGATTGGCACCAGCCGAGTTGAGAGAGTTGAGGACTCAGCTGGATGAGCTGTTAGAGAAGGGGTTTATTCGACCCAGTGTTTCACCTTGGGGTGCGCCCGTTCTGTTTGTCAAGAAGAAAGACGGGACCCTCAGGATGTGTATTGATTACAGGGAGCTGAATAAGCTCACAGTGAAGAATAAGTATCCACTGCCTCGTATCGATGATTTGTTTGACCAGCTACAGGGTGCCCGAGTATTTTCCAGGATTGATCTACGCTCGGGTTACAATCAGCTGAAGGTCCGGATGGATGATATACCGAAGAAGGCATTCCGAACGAGGTATGGGCATTATGAGTTCCTTGTCATGTCTTTTGGACTTACTAATGCCCCTGCATCGTTTATGGACTTGATGAACCGTGTCTTCAAGGAGTATCTGGACAAGTTCGTGGTGGTTTTCATCGACGACATATTGATCTACTCTAAGACGAAGGAAGAACACGAGGAGCATCTGAGGATTGTTCTGAGGACCCTATGTCAGCATCAGCTGTATCCAAAGTTTTCGAAGTGCGAGTTCTGGCTTGACAAAGTGAGCTTCCTTGGCCATATTATATCACAGGACGGAGTTTCTGTGGATCCGAGCAAGATTCAGGTGGTCAGAGATTGGCCACAGCCGAAGAACGTACGTGAGGTGCGTGGATTTCTCGGGTTGGCCGGTTATTATCGGAAGTTTATAGAGGGATTCTCAAAGATCGCACTTCCTCTCTCTCGATTGACTCGGAAGAACGAGAGATTTATTTGGTCATCTGCTTGTGATGATAGTTTTATGGAGCTAAAGCAGAGGTTGACCACCGCTCCAGTACTTGCGCTACCTGTTGAAGGTGTCAGATTCAGTATTTATTGCGATGCATCGGGAGTGGGACTCGGTTGTGTATTGATGTAGGAGGGGAGAGTTATTTCTTATGCTTCTCGGCAGTTGAAGCTGTATGAGAAGAATTACCCTACGCACGACCTTGAGTTAGCAGCTGTGGTCTTCGCAATGAAGATATGGAGGCATTATTTATATGGGCAGCAGTGCGAGGTATTTTCTGACCACAAGAGCCTGAAGTATTTATTTACACAGAAGGAGCTGGACATGCGACAGAGACGATGGCTTGAGTTTGTCAAAGATTACGATTTTGATATCAAGTACCATCCAGGAAAGGCGAACAAGGTTGCTGATGCCTTGAGTAGAGTGCCTTCTGTGAGACAGCCTTCACTTGCAGCGATGTCGGTTACGCTGCGGTCCGAGATTGAGAGGTTTGACGTGGAGGTAGGCAGAGTTGTCCAGTATGCTCGCCAACATTTCTCTCAGGCCGACTATTCTGGATCGTATACGCGAGGCTCAACAGAGTGATACGGAGTGTATGGAGCTTCGATCGAGCATGACATTGGGAGACTCGTCGGATTTCCATTTATCGGATGATGGTATTCTGAAGTTCAGGCATAGGTGGTACGTTCCTAGCGACGAGGACCTGAAGAAGGAGATATTGGCCGAGGCACATTCTTCGGCATATTCTGTACACCCGGGAAGTACCAAGATGTACCGGGATTTGAAACAACACTTCTGGTGGCCGAACATGAAGAGGGAGGTTGCCAAGTATGTTGAGACCTGCCTAGTATGTCAGCAGGTAAAGGCAGAGCACCAGAGACCGGCCGGAACGTTATTGCCACTGCCGATTCCGGAGTGGAAGTGGGAGCAGATCTCCATGGATTTCATTGTGGGGCTCCCGAGGACTACGAGAGGTCATGACGGCATTTGGGTTATTGTGGACCGATTGACAAAGTCGGCCCACTTCTTATCTGTGAGGATGGCATCGTCTATGGATCAGCTCGCAGAGCTCTATGTACAGGAGATTGTCAGACTTCACGGCATGCCAGTTTCTATTGTCTCCGACAGAGATCCGAGATTCACGTCAAAGTTCTGGAAGAGTCTGCACAAGGCTATGGGGACTCAGCTTAATTTCAGCACCTCATTTCATCCTCAGATTGATGGACAGACAGAGAGGACGAATCAGATTCTGGAGGATATGCTCAGAGCGTGTGTGCTGGAGTTTCAGGGATCGTGGAGCAGGTATTTGCCACTGATCGAGTTCTCTTATAATAACATCTTCCAGGCTACTATTGGCATGGCTCCATACGAGGCGCTGTATGGTCGAAAGTGTAGATCTCCGTTGTATTGGGACGAGGTTGGCGAGGCCAGCATCATTGGTCCTGAGATTCTACAGCAGACGGCAGAGAAGATTGCCATCATTCGACAGCGTATAGAGGTAGCACAGAGCAGGCAGAAGAGCTATGCTGACACCAGACGGAGAGAGCTAGACTTCGAGGAAGGCGATGAGGTCTATTTGAAAGTTTCTCCGTTCAAAGGCGTAGCGAGATTTGGAAGGGGGGGTAAGTTGAACCCTCGTTACGTGGGGCCCTTTCCTATTCTGAAGAGGATCGGGAAGTTGGCGTACAGATTACAGCTTCCAGCTTCTATGGAGGGTATCCACGACGTATTTCATGTGTCTATGCTTCGGAAGTGCTTGCGCGATCCGTCGCATATCGTGGAGGCTACAGAGATTGAGGTACAGCCTACCTTGAGCTATGAGGTGAGGCCGGTACTTATTTTGGAGACTTCCATTAAGATTTTGCGCAACAAAGAAATTCCGCTAGTTAAGGTTCTATGGAGGAATCACGAGGTGGAAGAAGCGACGTGGGAACGACAGCAGGATATGATGACTAGATATCCTGATTTATTTGTATGATTTAATTTTGTGGACAAAATTCTGAATAAGGAGGGGGGAATGTAATACCCGGTTGTACGGACTTGTATATTATATTATTATTATATTATTATTATATTATCGGATGACATTTTTATATTTATGTGAAATCAGGTCCGTTTTATGAAAAGAAATCGTCACTACGATCCTAACGATTAATAGGAATTTTAAGGAAATTATGGGAATTTTCAGAAATTAAACACTATATTCCGAGCAATTAAGCTTTTCATAATATGAAGGACGTTTTAGTAAAAATAGCAAACGAGGTCCAAATTGCGAACGGACAGTTTTATTAAGTCCCGAATATTAAGCTGGACTTACTGGTGAAATAAGGAGATTTGGTGAAACTGAATAGCTGGACGATTAACGAACCGAGTGATGAAACTTATATAAAATTTAGTGAAAGGGCAAAATCGTCATTTTGCGTTTAATTAATTATAACTTACTTAAAGGCAAAATGCCTTAACGATTTTCATTCGAAAATCAATTTCCAGAAGCATTTCTTCTTTTCTCCCTCTCGGCTTCCCTCTCTGCCGACTGCGATTCTCCTCCGATCCGACCTCCGTTCGTTTCGTTTTCTTCGTGATTTCTCCTCTAATCGACGCTCTAGGTATGGATCTATAGTTTTAGAACGTTTATTTTGAGTTTTTCGGAGTTATACGTTCAGGGTTTTTGTTAGGTTTTTGATTAAAAACGCGAATTAGGGTTCGTAATTAATAGGTTAGCCGTGATTAAGTATATATTGAACGTATTCGACGTTATTGGACGAAGTTAGATCAATTCGTTAAAATGTTAAAATTAGGGATTTTCGAGATTTTAGGAATAACTCGTAAATTGGAATTTGCGGTGCTAAGCGCGAATTGCTCGAGTTATAGCTCAATGAATTGGATTAGAGCTGTAGGAAATTTCCTTAGTTAAGGTTTTGTAAATTGGACGATCGATAGCTTAAACTCGTTTTAACGTCAATCCTTGTAAATTGCTTAGGTGAAACAGCGCTCGTGGACGGAGCTGGAGCTGCTTTGGACACAAGGTAAGTTCTCGTGATTCTTCTCTGGCCGAGTGGCCTACACCGTACGTCGAATGTCGTCTTGAGGAGTTTTGGAGATGCGTTAGTTTAAATTGTATTTGGTTTGGGTAGTTAGGTTATAGGAGTTTATAGTTTACGCTTTACAGTCTGGATGGTACATGTTATTGTTTGGTTACTTTAAAATATTGAACTGTTCACGCATCACTTGTTTTAAAGAAAAGCATGAAAATGAACTTCCGCACAGAGTTTTAAAGATAACGTAAAGCATAGCATTGGCCTTCGGGCATACAGGCCTTCGGGCATACAGTTTACAGGTCACGCGAGGTGGGGCTCAGGCACGGCTGTACGGGTTGTAAGCGTGTACCCCCCTCTTCTAGCTGGAAAGAGTAGTCTGTCCGCTGGATGAGCTCTCTCTGGTTAGAAGGTATAGGATCTCGGTGACACCTATAGTGCATTACATAGTAAGATAAAAAATAAAGCATGGTTTAATGAACTCATAGCACAGCATGCATCGCATTTACGTAGAGCTTACTGGGATTTTATCTCATAGTGTGTTGTATGGTGTAGGTGACATAGACTTCGAGGTACCAGGTGAGGACGATGTCCCTCCACCTGAGGCGTGATTCAGTTGACGGAGGATGGCTGCGGAGGTGTGCTGGCGCAGTCGAGGCTCACCTGACCCGTGGGGATAGTATGTATAGATTTTGGGATGTTTTGGCTGGATAATTGTGTAGATGTTATAGGATGTTTGGTTCTGGTAGTTGATAGGTTTACATTTGAATGTTTTGGGTAAATTGTTTATAAACAGTATTTAAACGTTATAGAAATGTTTTGGAAATGTTGTAGGTTGGATACGGATAAGCTCGATTTTTAGAGCTATCCATGCAGTTGGATTTCGCAAAGTCCGCTGTGGGTTGATTGAGTTTAAAATACGTTATAAACTGATACTTTGATAGGAGTAGGTTGAAAGGAGTAGGTTGAATTGTGTTGGTTGCTCTCTGGAATCCAGAGAGCACTTGTGAAAATAAAGGAAACAGAGAAGAAGAGACAACAGAAGAGAAAACAGAAGAGATCGATCGCTGCAGCATGCAGCGCATGCAGTGATCAGTCGCTGCATGCTGCAGCGACTGGATGCGGCCTCCTTTCCTCGGGCAGAATGTCAATTCTGCCCTCCCCTTTTATTTTAATCGAAATTAGTTTTAAATAATGGTTTTATTTAATTAACTTTATATTTGATTTAAATGTTTTTAAAGTTAGATTTAAATTCCGATTTCGATTCTGGTTCGATTTCGGTTTAGGTTCCGCCTAGAGTTTAATTAAAGATATTAGGTTAAAAAAAAAAATAATAATAATAATAAAAAATATATGGTACGGATATTGGGTACAGTATTAGGGTCATGACATCCCAGGTTCACCTCGCGATTTTGGAAAAGTTTGCAAGGCACGTTAGGAACAAAGTTAACCTTTAGTACTGCTTTTCATCCACAGACAGATGGCCAATCAGAGAGGACCATTCAAATACTTGAGGATATGTTGAGAGCATGTGTGTTGGACTTTCAGACGACTTGGGATAGACATCTACCTCTAGTGGAATTTTCTTACAACAACAGTTACCAGTCCACCATTGGTATGACACCTTATAAAGCACTTTATGGCAGGAAGTGTAGGTCACCCTTATATTGGGATGAGGTTGGTGAAGCAAAGCTCTTGGGCCCTGAAATCTTGCAGCAGATGTCAGACAAGATCACCATTATTAGAAACAGGATGATGACTGCACAAAGCCGACAGAAGAGTTATGCAGACCAAAGGAGAAGAGACCTCGAATTTGCTGTTAGTGATGAAGTCTTTCTGAAGATTTCACCATTTAAAGGAATTCTAAGATTTGGCAAGAAGGGGAAGCTTAATCCACGGTTCATTGGACCATTTCATGTCTTGGAAAAGGTTGGAAACACAACATACAGATTGCAATTACCCCCGTCATTGGAGAAAGTTCATAATGTTTTTCATGTGTGTGACAGCCCGAAACCGGGACCCGATCGGAGTCCGGGATCAGAGCCATCACTCCGGGACAGATAACGGAAAAACGGGGACTATTTTTTTTTGAACAGACCGGTCAAAACAGAGGACATTATACTTTTAAAATGTTTACAGGGAGGGAGAGTTCTCTGGAGTCAAAAACAAACGGGATACAGTTGGCTGAAATATATAAGTGAATAACAGAAGAGAAGCAGAAGAAAAGAAAACAAAAATAAACAAAACTGGCGGGAGGCTTCGGTAGATAACGTGGCCGGAAGATGAAGGCAGCAGATAGAATCGGCAATTGCGACGACGTCGTCGGAAGGTGAGTGATGACGTCAGGCGGAAGATTAAAACTATCGGTGGATGTAAACTACACTGGGCAGAAGATGTCAATTAAGACAAAACGGATGATGTCAGCCGGAAGATGGATGACGTCAACCGGCAGATGCAAACAGCGAACGTAACCGGCAGAAGGTGATGACGTCAGCCGGAAGATGGGTGACGTCATCAGAAGATGCTCTGAAATAAATGGAATCGGCAGGAGGTGATGACGTCAGCCGGAAGATGGGTGACGTCATCGGAAGATGCAGATAGCAATTGAAATCGGAAGATGAAAACCTAAGGCAGTAACACCGTTTGGCGGTGGATGGGAATAAGACAAAACATGTACAGTATCTATCGGTAGATGTATTCAAAATTCTTACCGGAAGGTGAAATCGGCAGATATGATTTTAAAGACAGAATTTACAACTTTTAACAGGAAGACATACGAACAGAGGGCATAAAACAGAACGCTTAGAAGTCTCAGATTTCTTCGAACCAGTTCAAAACATGGTTCTTGAACACAACAGAAAGCATGACAGAAGTTTAAAGGATTTCACTATACATAGAAAGCTCTAATACCAGAGACCCTTCGTGTACAGACTACAGAGAATGTTCCAAACTATTTGAGAACACATCAGAACGTAATTCAACTGTCAGATACAGCAGAAGCAGAATGCATAAAAGACGTAAACCTTCAATGCCTGTTTCTAAACAAGACTGTTAAGCATACTTCACAATTGACAGATTTAAAGAGGCAAACTGCATGCATGTTCCCAAAACCAGAATCATCCATGCACAGAATAACAGAAAGTATCCCAAACAATTCCAGAATACTTTAGAATATAACTGAACTGTCAAGTACAGCGGTTTCAAAAACTTAGACATCAGACCTATACATTGTTTTAAAGTCTTAAAATCAGTACAGAATATGACATATACTTGCAGAGTTTCTTCAAAGGAAGGGTTTTACAACCAAACCATAATTTTCCAGAAGACTTTACAAAATAGACATTACAGGAAACTTAAACCTTTATGCCTGACTGCAGCAGCCAACCCCCATGAGCTCGAGCCATCAACTACATCAGATCATCATTTTGAGGCACAAGGTCCTCGGTTTCAGGTTCGGTACCTACATCAGAGAGTTCACCTATGAGTCTAAAACTCAGTAAGGACATAATCAGAATGCAGTGATGCAAAATGCTATGCATGCAGATTTTCAGAAATGCGGTGACAGAACAGAACATTCAGTTTCAGTGGCAGAAGAATTAAGTGGGGCTTATAGGGGAACTGGTTCAGTAGGTGCACTATCAGGCACGGCAGTTTTCAGATTCCCAGGGAGGGATAAAACCAGAGGGTCCTTGCCAGGGACAATATTTTCAGATTCCCAGGGAGGGATAAAACCAGAGACCCAGTCCCCGTCCCGCACTTAACCAGTACATTACAGACAGTCAGATTTTATCTTATTTAGTTTCAAACCGTGTACAGAAATTAGTTTTTGCATGGATTTTCAGTAAAACGTGTATGCATGACATTCTCAGTGCCTGAACCTATAACAGCAGACATCAGAAATAACAGGGCATATTATGAGACAGAAAACGGACAACTCAGAACGTGAACCGAACAGACAACACAGAACACAAACTGAACAGAAGCTATAACAGTTCTACCCAAAACTACCCGACAGAACAGGAACCCTAGTACCTCGGTGATGTAGGGCCTTAAGGGCCAACCTACGGTTATGAACTTACCTGTTTGCGACGGTGTCTGATGCTCGAATGTTCCTGGAGTGCTCTGACCTGTAGTATGTATGTAAAAGAATTAAATAAGCTGCAAAAGCTAACAAACAACTTGTTGGATATGCAGCAAGCTCATGTCAACTCATTAGAAAACACACTAACGTGTTTTCATCCAAAACAGAGAGTTTTCACAGAAACAATATTCCTAAACCTCAGTGAAAACCCCGCATTAAACTTGTCCAAAATCGATAACCTTAGTAGGTGATTACCTTTGCTGGAGAGACAGAAAGAAATCAGGAAAAGGATTAAGGTTAAAAATCGTTGCTGGTCGCCTGGAAAAGAGAAAACAGAAGGGGAGGTAGAAGTGAGCTTCACGTAGGAGGAAGAGAAGACATATCTTCTTCAACAAGTTGCCACTTGGCACTCATCCATTGGTTTGCTTCCACGTACCCTAATTACTTCCACATTTACCCTTCCATTAGCTTTTAACCTAATTGACTTGTTTTGATTACACTTAGTTTGGTTTTTCCCTTAAACATTCCATCATTTCAATCAAAACATATATTGTATTAATATAATATTAATCCCGATTAAATGACCCGGGAAAACTATTACATGGCAAAATGTCGGGTGTTACAATGTGTCTATGCTAAGGAAATGCATACGTGACCCAACGCATGTTGTGGTGCCATCAGAAATCGAGATTGAGCCGACTTTAGAGTATGAAGAGAAACCAGTGCAAATTTTGGATTCTGCAGTGAAAACTCTAAGAAACAAGGAAATCCTATTGGTTAAAGTTTTGTGGACAAATCATGGGGTTGAAGAAGCCACGTGGGAGCGACAACAGGACATGCTAGACAGATATCCGGAGTTATTTGTTTGAGCAATTTTCGAGGACAAAAATTTTGTTTAAGGAGGGGTGGATGTAACACCCGAGTCATCGGGCAGGTAACCTTCTTAACTGTATTAACGGTCATAATATTTAAATCTTCGCGGTTAGGATTTTATGACAAGTTTAATTAATTAAATGTGGGTTTTAAACTAGGTTGAGTGGCAGGATTGTAATAATGGGAGATTGAGGTCAGTATTTAAAGAAAAAGGAAATGTTTTAAACCTCACTTAAACCACTGTAGCCGACACCTTCCTTTTCGGCGATTTCTTCTTCCCCAAGCTCTTGCTCTCTACTTCTGGCAAAACCTCCTCGACGGCCGGTTCACTCCGCCACCACTCGACTACTCTGTGCCCGAGGTATGTATTAGACAATGTGGCCATCCGTTAGATCATTAGCTCTGTTTTTCAGCTCTGTATTAAAGTTCTAGATTCTTCAATGACCGTGTATTGTTATGAACATTTTGAGACCTGAGATTGTTAATGTCGTTCCGAATCGATTCTGAGTATTTAGAGTAACCAAACCCGGATTAATCTTAGTTGCATCTAGCTGTTTCGACCTTGGATTTCGGACTGCACACTGAGTGTTGGACTGTTAGACTCGGGAATGGCTTTAGTTACTAGAACCTAGGATGACTGTGGTTAGAACTTTTAGGATTTTATTTTAACTACTGTAATGTGATTGTTTTAGGTGAAGAAGTTTGAAGAGAAAAGAGCTCAACTACTAAGGAGACCAGGTAAGTGGATGTATTAAGATTTCCGGCCAATAGGGCCCTACACCGCAAGGATACTAGGAAAAATTGTTGAAATGTTTGTCTGATGATTATGACTAATAGTTGCCATGATATAAAGTGTTTGAGCAGGAATATATTAAGTTACATAGTGTTTTACTCGTTCATACAGTATGACATTTCTCTGTGAACTTCATGTCAATGCATTATGTACACGTTTATGATTGAGTTAGGAACATGAAGAACAAATGTAATCATGATTAAGTGCAGAACGGGGGAAATGACTATGATACGTTCACAAGGCTCATGAATGGCTCGCGAATTCTCCCATTGGTGGAGGCCGAGTTGATGATATGTATGGCTCGCGAATTCTCCCATTGGCAGAGGCCGAGTTGATGATATGTATGACTCGCGAATTCTCCCATTGGCGGAGGCCGAGTTGATGATTAGTATGGCTCGGGAATTCTCCCACTGGAGGAGGCCGAGTGGATGATAAGTACGGTTCGCGAATTCTTCCGCTGGTGGAGACCGAATTGGCAGGAAAACTCGCGAATCCTCACCCTGGTGGAGGCCGAGTTTATACTGCACGATAGTTCGTGAATTCTCCCACCGGTGGAGGCCGAGCTAGTCGTTACTATGATTGCCCGATTGGCAATTGATTATGTACTCCTGTCTTTCTCCCTCGTTTCCTGCCTTAATACATGTTATGTAAATAACGAAAATGAACATGAATGAAGAAAGATTTACGGACCTATGTCTCTTAATTTGTACACTCATGTATGTCTTCCAGCATGCATTCCTTACTAAGCATTAGGCTTATAGTTAAACCTTATGGTGTAGGTGAAGAAGGTTCAGGTGAGGACACTATGTTCAAAGAGGATGTTTGAAGCTGGTTGCTGGAGGATGCTCAGAATGACAGTGCAAGGCTGGATAAGCGATTAAGTTCCCTGGTTATGCTCATTGTAAGTCAGAAAAGTTTACGATGAACAGATGACTAATTAGAATAGAATTTCCTATAGTAATGAGACTTGGATTCGAAAGGGGCTCGTCTTTAGAGTCTGGATATGATTTTAAGGTTTGATGAATGATCTATTGTTTAAGTCTTCTGCTATATGCATTCTGAATGAGTTGTGGTATTTCTTGTTGATTAATGTCATTCAAGGATTTGCAATGTTTTCTGCCATGTATTAGAAGCTGGATAGAGTGATCATCCGGCTGACGTCACCGGTGGATATAGAGTGTTTAAGCCACCGTGTGACGAAAATGCTATTTTGTCATCTAGTGACCGGTGGATTAAGTGTATTCCTCCACCGGATGATGTAAATACTATTTTGTCATCTAGTGACTGGTGGATTAAGTGTATTCCTTCACCGGATGATGTAAATGCTATTTTGTCGTTTAGTGACCGAGCGTGATTTTAACGAGTCACGTGTTTGGCTCGTGTTCACCGGTGGATGTCCACCACTGGGCGATATTTTAATTGGACACGTGAAACCCACGTGCCCACCGGAAGATATCTTTTATTAGGCGATGTTAAGCGAGTCACGCGCATTGCACGTGATGACCGGACGATGTAATTTCTGAGGGTTGATACATGCAAACCCATGCAAATCCGAATTGTATAACGTCAAGTGGTCTGGGGTATCTCTTCCTTGTCCGATTAAGTTACGGATTAATTGACTGAGCTTAGTCGCTCGACTCTGTGAAAGTTTGAGCCGACGAGGTGTAGGAAGTTGGGTCGCGAGAGGGTTCGTCTTCCTTGATGGTTCTGAGTCTCTGTTTTCAGTTTAGAGAAAAAAAAGGGGGATATGCGAATGTAAATGCTTGTCGAGAAATAGGAAAGATGAAATAATAGTAAAAGTTAAGTAAACGATTAATAAAAGATTATGATTTCGTGGCGATCCCTCTCGGGTCGTTACATGTCGGGTGTTACAGATGAATAGATGGCTGGTGGCTCGAGCTCATGGGGGTTTTGGTTGCTGCAGCTAGACATGTTTCTGACCCGAGGTTTAAGTTTTTAAAAGATAGTCAATATCTGTGAAGTTTTTCTGGAAATTCTGGTTTGGTTGTAAAACCCTGTAAAAACTCATCTTTTGGTAGATTCTGCAATTGCATGTTAGGTTCTGTACTGATTCTGAGGTTCTTCCTTTAAAACAATGTACAAGTTCTGACGTCTCAGTTTTAGAAACCACTGTATTTGACAGTTAAGTTTATATTCTGAATGTTTCTGAAATTGTTTGGGGACATTTTCTGTTAGTTTGTTTGTGCATGGATGACTTCTGGTTTTGGAACTATCCATGCAGTCTGTTCATTGAATCTGTAAATTGTAAAGTATGTTTTACAATCTTGTTTTGGAATCGAGTATTGAAAGTCTACAATTTTCATGCCTTTTGTTGTGCTGTATTTGACAGTTGAATTATGTTTTGAAGTATTTTGAAATGGTTTGGAATATTTTCTGTTAGCTTATGCATGGGTGGTCTCTAGTTTTGAGCTATTTATGCAGTGTGATTATCCTTAAGTTTCTGTTATGTCTTTTGTTGTGCTCGAGAACCGTGAATCTGAAACTTTACTGCTTTTTGTTTTATGCCCCCCCCTATTTGTATGTCTTCCTGTTAAAATTGTCAAGCCCTGCCTTAAAAACTGCATCTTCCGATCACGTTCACTGCTGTTTTAAGTGTACATCCACCGATAGTCACTATTCACATTTTGTCTTATCTCATCCACCGGTGAACAGTAGATGTCATCAGTCTTAGTTACTTCTGCCGGTTTCGTCTGTCTCTCAGTTTAACTTCATCTTCCGATGACGTCATCTCCTCTTCCGATGACGTCACCATAGCTTTTCTTCTGCCGATTACGTTTACTGCCTTTATCTGCCGATGACGTCATCACATCTTCCGATGACGTCATCACACATTCCGATTTCGTTTACAATCTTCTGATGACGTCATCACACATTCCGATTACGTTTACTGCCTATATCTGCCGATGACGTCATCACATCTTCCGATGACGTCATCTATTTTGTCTTGTCTGAATCCACCGATGCTCTTTTTAAACTAAGTCCTCCGCCAGCCTTATGCTTATGTATTTCTGCTCTTACTCGCTGTTTATTCCGTTTATTCATTCTCTTAGCCCTTTTCTGTTCCCTGTTCCTCCCCGTCTCCTATGTTATTCATTTCTGTAATCCAGCCAACTGTATCCCGTTTGCTTTAACTCCAGAGGATTCACTCCCTCTCTGTAAATGTTTTAAAAGTTTAATGTACAAAAAAAATATATAGTCCCCGTTTTCTGATAACTGTCCCGGAGTGATGGCTCCGATCCCGGACCCCGATCGGGTTCCGAATTCGGGCTGTCACAGTTTTGGTATCAGAGAGACAAGGTTTTAAAACCGATTCTGTGAAATGTCTGACTGTGCAACCCACCACGTGAGATCGCTCCACCAACTGTAAGTGTTTAAAAAATTTCTGTAAAAGTTCTGTTTATTAAGTTAGGTTATTCTGTTTATATGGTTTATTAGAAATGGTGAGAGGACATCACGAAGAGTCAAGTGAAAGCTCTCACGCCATTGACCGACTTACCGAACTGGTGGGAGCACAGTCACGCATGGTTGAACGCATGATGGCCAGAGAAGATGATAGAAACAATAACCATGAGAATAACAATCGTGATAATGCGCCTCGAGACAACAGTGGAGACAGATTCTGGCGACTCCAGCCGCCTTCATTTGATGGACTGTCTACAGACCCGACCCGTGCTGAAACTTGGATTCTAGCTATGGAGAAGATTTTCAATTATGCGGGAGTAGAAGATAGCAAAAAGGTTATTTACGCCACGTTCTATCTCACCGAAAGTGCTGGATTTTGGTGGGACACTGTACAGTGAACTACAGTGGCATTAAGCTGGGAAGGATTCACAAAAATTTTCTACGAGAAGTACTTTGACCGAGGAGTGAGGAAGGAAAAGTTGCTTGAGTTCTCTCGACTGCGACAGTGTGGGTCAGTGGCTGAATATGTTCAAAAATTTGAATCCTTTTCCAGAGATGCAACACACCTGGTGGCCACCGATGAGAACAAAGTACACCAGTTCATTCAAAGGTTAAAGATGGACCTTTTGCGAGGAATCACAACTGGAGGGTTCGATGAGGCACCGTATGTGAAGGTGGTGGCCAAGGCCTATCAGTTGGAGGCCTTAGAAATAAAGTCCCAGAGACAAAGAGATTCACTAAGAGGGATTATTCGACATGTTCCTCAACAGCAACAGCAACAAAACAGGGGCATTAAAAGGCCCAACGAAACCATCCCTTATCAAGACAAAGGGAAGAGACCAATGGGGGCTCCTCAACCTTTAGTATGCCCACGGTGCCAGAAGCCTCACAAAGGAGAATGCAGACTTGCTACAGGCCAATGTTTCCGGTGCGGCAAAGTAGGCCATCTTGTTCGGGATTGCCCAATGCCCGACACCAGAACAGGTCAAGCCGTGCCAAGAGTCTTTGCAATGATGGAGGATGTTGATGATGCTGATCTGCGCACAGCAATCACAGGTACAATTTTGGTGTGTGACGTGCCAGCTTATACCTTATGGGACACAGGGGCCACACATTCGTTTGTGGCCATGGACTTCGTAGTTAGACAGAAGTTTTGTTGTACGTTGTCAGATCAGCCCTACAGCATTATGTTACCGTCTGGAGAGTTTATGCACTCCGAGCAGGTTGTACGGGGTGATATAGTGTCAGTGGGAGACCAGAAATTTTATGCCGATCTTATCGTCATCAGTATGAAAGGGTACGATGTCATTCTGGGGATGGATTGGCTGTTTAGACATCACGCCACCATCAACTGTAGGTCCGGGCTTGTGTCGTTTAAATGCCCGAATGAGGTAGAATTCTCTTATCAGGCAATACCGAAGAAACACCGTATGCCTGTTATATCTTCCCTGAAAGCTCAACGGCTAATAAAGTCATGATGCATTGGATTTCTTGCCCACGTAGTGGATGTCCAAAGGCAAAATGAGGTGGAACTTCAAAATATTCCGGTAGTCCGAGACTTCTCAGAGGTTTTTTTAGATGACCTACCGGGATTGCCACCTGATCGCGAAATTGAGTTTGAAATTGACGTATATCCAGGTGCGGAACCAGTATCGAAGAATCCGTACCGTATGGCGCCAATTGAGCTGAGGGAATTGAAGGCTCAGCTGAAAGAGTTGGTGGACAAGGGTTTTATTCGCCCCAGTTTCTCTCCGTGGGGTGCTCCTGTCTTGTTTGTCAAGAAGAAGGATGGGTCCCTACGGATGTGCATTGACTACCGTGAGCTTAACAAGTTAACTATCAAGAATAAGTACCCGTTGCCGAGGATCGACGATTTATTTGACCAGCTACAAGGGGCTCGGGTATTCTCAAAGATTGACTTACGCTCCGGTTATTACCAATTGAAGGTCAGGGCTGATGATATTCCAAAGATTGCCTTCAGGACTCGATATGGGCACTATGAGTTCTTAGTGATGTCGTTTGGGTTGACTAATGCCCCGGCAGCATTTATGGACTTGATGAACAAGATATTCTAGGACTTCCTAGATAAATTTGTGATCGTTTTTATCGATGACATCCTGGTTTATTCCAGAAGTAAAGCTGAGCATGAGGAGCACTTGACAATTGTGCTAACAACTCTGAAACAACACCAATTGTACGCCAAGTTATCAAAGTGTGAATTCTGGTTAAGTAGGATTAATTTTCTAGGCCACGTTGTGTCTGCAGAAGGGGTATCGGTAGATCCGGCCAAGATTCAGGCCGTGAAAGATTGGCCAAAACCGAGGAATGCCAGTGAAGTACGGAGCTTTATCGGACTAGCTGGTTATTACAGGAAATTCATTAAAGACTTTTCCGTGATAGCAAAACCTATGACCAGCTTAACAAAGAAGGACGTCAAGTTCAGGTGGTCTGCAGCATGTGAAGTGAGCTTTCAGACACTCAAGCAAAGGCTGACTACAGCTCCTCTATTGGTGTTGCCAATTGAGGATGGAAAATTTAGCGTATACTGTGATGCATCCAAGATTGGCTTGGGATGTGTATTAATGCAAGAACGGAAAGTTGTAGCATATGCATCCAGACAATTGAAGAACCATGAACAAAACTACCCTACTCACGACCTTGAGTTAGCGGCAGTTGTATTTGCGCTGAAAGTATGGAGACATAACCTATATGGACAATCATGTGAGGTGTTTTCTGACCACAAGAGTTTGAAGTACCTCTTTACTCAGAAAGAGTTGAATATGAGACAGAGGCGGTGGTTAGAATTTGTAAAAGACTACGATGTTGAGATCAAATACCATCCTGGTAAAGCTAATGTGGTAGCTGATGCGCTAAGCAGGATGCCAGCTACTATGCAACCAGTAATGCCGGCCGTATCAATGCCTTTGAGGACGGAGATACAAAAGTTCGATATGGAGATAGTTTCTGGGCTATCGGCCATACTAGCAGACTTAACACTACGGCCCTCCGTCCTGGACCGAATTAAGGAAGCCCAGAAGACCGATTCAAGGAGATGGCTGATATGGTGGGCAAGGTACCAATGGCTTCTTCCGATTTCAGTCGGGAGATGGAATTCTGAAGTTCAAAAACAGATGGTATGTTCCGAAAGACGAAGAGCTACGGAAGCATATCTTGTCGGAAGCCCATTCATCTTCTTTCTCTGTGCATCCTGGAGGCACAAAGATGTATCAGGACTTGAAGCTTCACTTCTGGTGGCCGAATATGAAGAATGATGTGGCCAAGTATGTGGAGTCTTGTATAATATGTCAACAGGTCAAAGCTGAACATCAACGACCGAGTGGAACGCTTCAACCTCTCCCGATCCCCGAATGGAAATGGGAGAATATAACGATGGATTTTGTTGTTGGCCTACCAAGAATAGCTAAGGGCCATAATAGCATTTGGATCATAGTGGACAGATTGACGAAGTCGACCCATTTTCTACCTGTAAAGACAACGTACTCCATGGACCAGTATGCTGAGCTATACATTAGCGAGATTATTAAGCAGCATGGCATTCCTGTATCGATCGTCTCAGACCGTGATCCCAGATTCACTTCCAGGTTTTGGAAAAGTTTGCAAAGCTCCTTGGACACTAGGTTGGACTTCAGCACGGCGTTTCACCCACAGACGGACGGGCAATCCGAGAGAACGATTCAGACCTTGGAGGATATGTTAAGGGCGTGCGTGCTGGAACTTAATGCTCCTTGGAGTAGATATTTACCACTCGTGGAGTTTGCCTACAACAATAGCTATCAGGCTACAATTGGCATGGCTCCCTATGAGGCTCTTTACGGCAGGAAGTGTAGATCCCCATTGTGTTGGGATGAGGTCGGAGAAACCAAGCTTATCGGCCATGAGATATTACAGCAGATGTCTGAGGTGATAGCTGCTATCAAACAACGAATAAAAATTTCTCAGGATCGATAGAAAAGCTACGCAGACCACAGGAGAAGGGGCTTAGAGTTTGCCGAAGGTGATGAAGTGTTCTTAAAGGTGTCACCTTTCAAGGGTGTGATGAGATTCGACAATAAAGGGAAGCTAAGCCCAAGGTTTGTTGGCCCTTTTCCCATTTTGAAGAGAATTGGGAGCATGGCCTACAGACTACAGTTGCCAGCGTCAATGGATGGAGTTCACAATGTTTTCCATGTGTCAATGCTGAGAAAGTGCGTACGAGATCCAACCCAGATCGTGGAACATGTGGACTTTGATATTATGCCAACGCTGACATATGAAGAAAGGCCCATACAGATTCTGGATACTTCACTTAAGGTATTGCGCAACAAGGTGGTCCCATTGGTAAAAGTGTTATGGCGAAATCATAATGTGGAGGAGGCCACATGGGAAAGACAAGCGGATGTTAGAGCACAGTATCCAGACCTATTCGCTTAGGTAAATTTTGGGGACAAAATTTCTGTTAAGGTGGGTGGAATGTAACACCCGACATTTTTGCCACGTAAATATTCTTGGAATTATACAATGGGATTAATGAGAATATTTATACAATGTATGTTTTTACTAAATTGCCAAAGATTTTCAATTTAATATGTATAATGCATAAAACCTAATTGTGAAAAACTAAATAGCAATTAGTTAAAATTGCATGGGAGGGCAAATTGGAGAGAAATTAAGGTTGGTGGGAGTGAGACAATGGTTGAGTGACATCTGGCAACTTGATTAAGAAGCTAAGTTCTTCCTCCTATGTGAAACCCTCACTTCTCATCTGTTTCTTCCCACTGCTCTCTGTTCTCTCTTCGTGGCGATTTTGACAAAGCACCAACACTTTGTTTTTCTCGTTTTTCTTCTATTTCCTTCAACCAAGGTAAACATCTGCTTATGTTATGAATTTGGACGAGTTAAAACGACAGTTTTACTGAAGTTTTAAGTTAAGATGTTTGGGAGAAAACTCTCGGTTATGTATGGAAACACATTCGATGTTTTCTAAAGTCTGAACGGAGCTAACAAAATATTCTTCCAAGTTATAAGTTAACATTTGCAGCATTGTTTATTTCTCTATTCGCATGTTACAGATCTGTCCACTTCCGAGACATTCGAGCATCTTACATTGCAGCAAACAGATAAGTTCATATGCATAGATTCGGCCCTTAAGGCCCTACATCACGGAGGTACTAGGTTTTCTGTTCTGTCGGGTTGTTTTGGGTAGAAAGGTTATAGTTATGTTCTGAGTTGTTTATGTTCAGTTTCACTGTATGTTCTGTTATTTCTGTCATCTGCTATTGTAAGTTCAGGCACAGTAAATGCTCATGCATACACGTTTTCACTGAAAGTTCATGCAAAACCGATTTCTGTACACTGTTTGAAACTAAGCAAGATAAAATCTGACTGAAATGTACTGGTTAAGTGCGGGACGGGGACTGGCCTACTGAAATCTGTTCTGAAATCTGTTGTGCTTGTCGTGCACTGCCTGTTCCCCTATAAGCCCCACTTATACCCTTCTGCCACTGAAACGTAATGTTCTGTACTGTCACTGTATTCTGAAAACCGCATGCATGACATTTTGCATCACTGCATCTTATTATGTTCTTACTGAGTTTTAGACTCATAGGTGAACTCCCTGATGTAGGTACTGAACCTGAAAATGAGGACTTTGTGCCTCAGTCTGATGAATAGATTGCTGGTGGCTCGAGCTCATGGGGGTTTTGGTTGCTGCAGCCAGACATGTTTCTGACCCGAGGTTTAAGTTTTTAAAAGATAGTCAATATCTGTGAAGTTTTTCTGGAAATTCTGGTTTTGTTGTAAAACCCTGTAAAAACTCTTCTTTTGGTAGATTCTGCAATTGCATGTTAGGTTCTGTACTGATTCTGAGGTTCTTCCTTTAAAACAATGTACAAGTTCTGACGTCTCATTTTTAGAAACCACTGTATTTGACAGTTAAGTTTATATTCTGAATGTTTCTGAAATTGTTTGGGGACATTTTCTGTTAGTTTGTTTGTGCATGGATGACTTCTGGTTTTGGAACTATCCATGCAGTCTGTTCATTGAATCTGTAAATTGTAAAGTATGTTTTACAATCTTGTTTTGGAATTGGGTATTGAAAGTCTACAATTTTCATGCCTTCATTGTGCTGTATTTGACAGTTGGATTATGTTTTGAAGTATTCTGAAATGGTTTGTAATATTTTCTGTTAGCTTATGCATGGGTGGTCTCTGGTTTTGAGCTATCTATGCAGTGTGATTATCCTTAAGTTTCTGTTATGTCTTTTGTTGTGCTCGAGAACCGTGAATCTGAAACTTTACTGCTTTCTGTTTTATGCCCCCCCTGTTCGTATGTCTTCCTGTTAAAATTGTCAAGCCCTGCCTTAAAAACTGCATCTTCTGATCACGTTCACTGCTGTTTTAAGTGTACATCCACCGATAGTCACTGTTCACATTTTGTCTTATCTCATCCACCGGTGAACA
Source organism: Begonia masoniana (assembly GCA_022432975.1). Taxonomy (NCBI): domain Eukaryota; kingdom Viridiplantae; phylum Streptophyta; class Magnoliopsida; order Cucurbitales; family Begoniaceae; genus Begonia; species Begonia masoniana. The sequence continues at coordinate 22,244,165 of CM039509.1, read as the reverse complement.
GTAGATTTCATCAGTCTTAGTTACTTCTGCCGGTTTCGTCTGTCTCTCAGTTTAACTTCATCTTCCGATGACGTCATCTCCTCTTCCGATGATGTCACCATAGCTTTTCTTCTGCCGATTACGTTTACTGCCTTTATCTGCCGATGACATCATCACATCTTCCGATGACGTCATTACACATTCCGATTTCGTTTACTGCCTTTGTAACGACCCCGTTCCCAGCAAGATATTGTCCGCTCCGGGGATTGGGCCGCAGCTCAATATCCTCCCCTCACGGCTTTCTTTGGCGAGAGCACTTCCCGGAAGGTCACCCAACCTGGAATTGCTCTCGCCGAAGCCCTCTTAACTTCGGAGTTCTTATGGGATCCGTTGTCAATTGAGCTCCAAAACGCGTCTTGCTATCTTGGGAGGGATCTCTTACATATTCTTCATTTTCATGTACTTCCCCAAGCGATGTGGGTTCGTAACGGCCCCTCTTTCAACGATAGAACCCTCCGGCCCAGGTCAGCCCCAGGATCCACGGAGCTTTACCCACCTCCGGCCCAGGTCATCCCCAGGATCCGCGAAGCATGGGTGGTTCTCACAGGTACGTTGAAAGAGGAGTCGTCACAATCACCCCCCCTCGGGGGCCCAACGTCCTCGTTGGCCACATATCCGGTTGGGTACAGGCTCTGATACCATTTGTAACGACCCCGTTCCCAGCAAGATATTGTCCGCTCCGGGGATGGGGCCGCAGCCCAATATCCTCCCCTCACGGCTTTGTTTGGCGAGAGCACTTCCCGGAAGGTCTCCCAACCTGGAATTACTCTCGCCGAAGCCCTCTTAACTTCGGAGATCTTATGGGATCCATTGTCAATTGAGCTCCAAAACGCATCTTGCTATCTTGGGAGGGATCTCTTACATATGCTTCATTTCCATGTACTTCCCCAAGCGATGTGGGTTCGTAACGGCCCCTTTTTCAACGATAGAACCCTCCGGCCCAGGTCAGCCCCAGGATCCGCGGAGCTTTACCCACCTCCGGCCCAGGTCAGCCCCAGGATCCGCGAAGCATGGGTTGTTCTCACAGGTACGTTGAAAGAGGAGTCGTCACAGCCTTTATCTGCCGATGACGTCATCACATCTTCTGATGACGTCATCACACATTCCGATTACGTTTACTGCCTATATCTGCCGATGACGTCATCACATCTTCCGATGACGTCATCACATCTTCCGATGACGTCATCTATTTTGTCTTGTCTGAATCCACCGATGCTCTTTTTAAACTAAGTCCTCCGCCAGCCTTATGCTTATGTATTTCTGCTCTTACTCGCTGTTTATTCCGTTTATTCATTCTCTTAGCCCTTTTCTGTTCCCTGTTCCTCCCCGTCTCCTCTGTTATTCATTTCTGTAATCCAGCCAACTGTATCCCGTTTGCTTTAACTCCAGAGGATTCACTCCCTCTCTGTAAATGTTTTAAAAGTTTAATGCACAAAAAAAATATATAGTCCCCGTTTTCTGATAACTGTCCCGGAGTGATGGCTCCGATCCCGGACCCCGATCGGGTTTCGAATTCGGGCTGTCACAATATTAAACCGATTATTTAAAATGTTCCCCATATCTTTTATTTAACCACTAAAAAATTAATAAGAATTTATAATATTATTAACATAACCACAATTTTAAATTATTTAATTAAATATATGATTTAAAAACTTTTATTGCATAAATATCTTGGTTAATAATTAAAGCTAAGACAAAAAGAAATAATGTATAATCAATGAGAATAAATTGTCCAACTAGTTTTATTTAAATTATAGTTTATATAAATTTCAGATATAAACTATATCTCATACGACATATTAATTACTATAACTATTTTTTAATTATAACTAAAATTGACATTAAAAATAACAAAAAATCGCACGAAATCGAAAAGTCAATCTTTCCATGATATGCCAGTTGTATAGTTAAAATTTTAGACTAATTCAGACCGAAAAATTTAAGAGTAATCTGAACTAGACATTTTTTTTTAACTTTACACACTAATTTTGCCCCTATAATTACGTAAACGAACATTAAAAATGACAAAAAATAGCACGAAGTCGAAAAGTCACGAAACTTTACAAAATATCTTTTCATGATATGTCGATTGTGTAGTTAAAGTTTCGGACAGAGCAAGACATTTTTTTTCTTTTCCCCACTGATTTTGCATGTATAAAAACGTAAATAGACACTAAAAATGATAAAAAATTTCACGAAGTTGAAAAGTCATGAAACTTGGAAGAATATCTTCTCATGATATGTCGGTTGTGTAATTAAAATTTTAGACTAATTTGGTCTGTACATTTTTTACTTTCTAGACTAATTTTGCCCCTATAAAAAACAGTTCTTAAAAATGAAAAAAAATCACACAAAGTCAAAAATTCAGGAAATTCTACAAAATATTTTCTCATATTATGCTAATTGTGTAGTTAACGGAAATTAAAAATGACAAAAAATCGTACAAAGTCAAAAATTTACAAAACATTGACAAATATCTTCTCATGTTATGCTAGTTGTGTCGTAAAAATTTTAGACTAATCTCAACCGGACATTTTTTTCCTTTCCGGACAGATTTTGCCCATATAATAACATAAACGGAAATTAAAAATGAAAAAAAAAAATTGCTCGAATTTGAAAAATCACGAAACTTTGACGTATATCTTCTCATGTTATGCTGGTTTTGTAGTTAAAATTTTAGACTAATCTGATCGAAATTTTTTTTAATTTTTTGATCGATTTTGCCCATACAAAAAAGTAAACGAATACTAAAAATTACAATAAATCCCACAAAGTCAAAATATCACGAAACTTTCCAGAATATCTTCTTATGATATGCTGGTTGTGTAGGTCAAATTTCAGATTAATCAGGATCGGACATTTTTTCCTTTTCCAAACTGATTTTTCCCATATAAAAACATTAACTGACACTAAAAATAACAAAAAATCGCACGAAGTCGAAAACTCACAATGTAGCGACCCTTAATACTGTACCCTTATTTTACATATAATTTTTTTTTTTATAACTCTCAAGTGAACCCCTTTCGTTAAATTGTTAAGTCAAGTGTAAATCGTTAGAGCGTAACTATTGTGTGCGGAAGACTCGTTATAAAGTAAAACTAACCAAAATCCCCAAGTTTGATACTTTATGCAGTAGTGGTCGACACTTCAAAGGTCTATTTTGTAACGCCCCGAGTTATCTGAACCCAGTTTGCTACTCATAACGCTGAACCGAACCATGACGTCTTGAAGCTAAATTTAAAATTTCGCTCGACAGCCAAAATTTGACTTTTTCTAAAACTAAATATATTTTTAAAACTTGCAGCGGAAAATCAATTGGACATCAATGAAGCTAAGTGACTTCTGAAAACATTTCAAAATGACTGTTGGAAGTGTTAAGAGTAATTGGCTAAAAGACATAAAGCTAAAAAAAAAACGCAGAATGCCCGCGAAGTTGCTGAAGTCGAACACATCTGCCGACGACAAAGTCAACGGAAGAAGCAGAATTAAGAATTAGGAGGTTTCTACCGATGACGTGTACAAACAACTCACCACCATCTACCGACAAGCCAACACAACTACATCTGTTGATGAAGTCAACATAACTTCATCTGCCGATGGAGTCAACATAACTTCTTCTACCGATAGATTTCCATCTGCCGATAGACAAGCTCGCAACATCTACCGACAACAACATTACGACTCCTTCCGATAAGATTAAAATACACACTACATCTGCCGATGAAGTTAACATAACTTCATCTGCCGATGGAGTCAACAAAATTTCATCTACCGGTAGATTTCCATCTGCCGATAGACAAAACTACAGGTTTTGCGACTAGCACCTGCCGATGACGTCAGCCGGATGTTCTCTCTCTCTCATCCAACGACTTTACTGAAGGCACCTTCCGATAGGCAGAACGACAAAACTAAACATCTAGAAACAAACCAAATCACTGCCCTTCCTGAATTTAGTAAAAACAATGTTTTCAAAACCCAACAGAACACTAATATCAACGACTCTCAGAATGTATTCAAAGTTTTGAAAAGAAAACACTACTATCATAAAATTTTCAGAAAAAGGAATCATCTAAACTGAACTAGTTACTCCCAACTCAACACCTGCAGCCATGGATTAAACCGCCTCAACAGATGACCAAACCGATGCCTGAAAATGCTCCTCCAACCAGCCTAGTCCTCATGTTGGTCGGTAAACATACCTTCAGTAACTTCTTTACCTACATCACAAAACTCACCTATTAGCCTAATGCTAAGCAAGTAAAGCAATGAATGAAATGAATTACTGAAACATAAATGTCCTAGACATGCTGTTTCTACTTTCTCCTCTCTGTTGTATTCATAATCGTACTCTGTTGATCCCTCTGTACGATGGGAGAGTGGATCAGTCATCCCCCAAAGCATACATCCTCTGATCTCAATTAAGGGGCGGATTAGTTCCCTTAACAGTTAGCTGGTCTGATGCCCCTGTAGGATTGGGAGGTGGATCACTTTTCCCAAAACCTCAATCCTCTGTTCTCAGTTAAGGGGCGGATTAATCCCCCTTAACAGTTGTTCTGATCATCCTGCTCACACTCACCATGAAAATACATTTTCGTAGTCTTTCAAAACATGATGCATGACAACTGGAATTAAACATATAAACATACATAAACCCTACTGTTTTGTGATGTAGGCCCGAAGGCACAAACAAACTCTACTTACCTGGCTTCTTGGCGAGTGCTCGGTTAGGAGCTTTCTTCGGGATCTTTCTCACCTAGAACATAAACAGAACATTTAGTCAACCTGTACTAAACCTCATTCTAAGGCATTCAGAAAACCTAAGGGAATAGTTGGGAGTTCTGATCGCCAAGCATTACTGATTCCATGCTAAACCCGTATCTACTCACTTTCCTGATGAGTTCCCAAAATACATATCTAACACTTCCCCATACAATCTTCCTTAGTTACTAAGTAAGAAAAATCGAGGTAGGAACTTACCTAGCTCGTCGAACGGACTCGGGGAAGGGAATCGCCTGGGAAGTCTGCTGGTTTGAGCTGAAAACCGAGAGCAAGAATGAATGGTGGCGGCTAAGCTCAATAAATTCGTTTTAAATAGGTTATCCACTAATAAGTTTTTAATTTACCATAGTGCCCTTGCATATCCATTCATTAACCTAATCCATATTTGCACATCTTAATTGACGAATTAAATTGGGTTTAATGGAACCGGGTGCTACAGTCTACCCTCCTTAAAAGAATTTTGTCCTCAAAATTCAATACCTGAATAACTCTGGATGTTGGTCCATTATGTCTTGTTGGCGCTCCCATGTTGCCTCCTCTGTGTTCTGATTGTGCCACAAGACTTTCACCAGCGGCACTTCTTTGTTGCGTAGTACCTTTACTGCATAATCCATAGTCTTTACTGGCTTCTCCTCGTGGGTAAGTGTAGGTTGAATTTCAATGCTCTGCTGTTCCACAACTTGGGACGGATCCCACACACACTTCTTTAACATCGAGACATGGAACACGTCATGTATCCCTCCCATAGAAGCTGGTAGCTGTAACTGATAGGCTGCCTTCCCAATCCTTTTTAGAATTGAGAAAGAACCAACAAATCTAGGATTCAGTTTGCCTCTCTTTCCAAATCTCACAACTCCTTTGAATGGTGATATCTTAAGAAAAACTTCATCGCCTACATCAAACTCTAATTCTCTGAGTCTTCTGTCAGCATAGCTCTTCTGTCGGCTTTGAGCTGTTAAGATCCTCTGACGGATGAGAGCAACCTTCTCAATAGTCTGCTGCACAATGTCAGGACCAAGCAACTGTGCTTCACCAACTTCGTCCCAATACAAAGGTGATCTGCATTTTCGTCCATACAATGCTTCATATGGTGCCATTCCTATTGTTGCTTGAAAACTGTTGTTATAAGAAAATTCCACCAAGGGCAAATACTTGCTCCAAGAACCTTGAAAATCCAAAACACATGCCCGGAGCATATCCTCTAATGTTTGAATGGTTCTTTCCGATTGTCCATCAGTTTGAGGGTGAAAGGCTGTACTGAAGTTTAGCTGTGTGCCCATGGCTTTATGTAAACTCTTCCAAAATTTGGATGTGAATCTAGAGTCTCGGTCTGAAACTATAGTAACTGGAACTCCATGTAGTCGCACAACCTCCTGCACATACAATTCAACTAACTGATCCATAGAGTAAGTCATCTTGATGGGTAAGAAATGGGCTGATTTGGTTAATCGATCAACTATCACCCAAATTGCATCGTGTCCCTTTACAGCCCTGGGTAATCCTACAACAAAGTCCATGGTTATCTGCTCTCATTTCCATTCAGGAAGTGGCAATGGCTGCAGCATCCCTGCAGGCCTCTGATGTTCAGCCTTAACTTGTTGGCAGATCAAACATGATCCTACATGCTCAGCTACACTTCTCTTCAAACCAGGCCACCAATAAGTTTGCTTAAGATCTCTGTACATCTTTGTACTTCCAGGATGAACGGAGAACCTAGAAGAATGAGCTTCAGAAAGGATTTCGTCACGAAGTTCTTTATTGGCTGGTACGAAATATCTATTCCTGAACTTAAGTATTCCATCATCAGTATAATTGAAGTCCAAATTGTCCGTAGAATCCATGCTCGACTTGAACTTTTTACACTCCTCATCAATGTCCTGGGTTTCTTTTATCTTTTCTAGAATGGTAGGTTTCAAGGAGATGGCAGAAAGCATAGCTGCTACATTGGACACAGTTTCTAGGTTAAACTTATGAAATTCAGTCTCTAAGGCCACCGGTATATACAGAATCAAAGCTGAGGCTGACGGTATTACTCTACTTAATGCATCAGCCACCACATTGGCCTTACCAGGGTGGTATTTAATCTCAAAATCGTAATCTTTGACAAACTCCAACCATCTACGTTGTCTCATGTTTAATTCCTTTTGTGTGAAAATATACTTCAGACTCTTATGATCTGAAAATATTTCACAGGTCTGCCCAAACAAGTAATGTCTCCAAATTTTTAATGCAAAAACCACCGCCGCTAATTCTAAGTCATGCGTAGGATAATTCTTCTCATGCACCTTTAATTGCCTAGAAGCATAAGCTATGACCTTACCATCTTGCATCAAAACACAACCAAGTCCAACTTTGGAAGCATCGCAATAAATACTAAACTTACCATTTTCGACAGGAAGGGTTAGTATTGGTGCATTAGTCAATTTCTGCTTTAAGGTTTGGAAACTGAACTCACACTCCTCAGTCCATGCATACTTTATGCTCTTCCTAGTTAAACGAGTGAGGGGTGTTGCAACCTTTGAGAATCCTTCAATAAACTTCCTGTAATACCCTGCTAACCCGAGAAAACTCCTAATATCAGAAGCATTCTTTGGTTGAGGCCAGTCCTTGACTGCTTGAACCTTGGCTGGATCAACGGATATTCCGTCACCCGAGATCACATGACCCAAAAAGTGAATTCTGTCCAACCAAAATTCACACTTGGAAAACTTGGCGAAAAGCTGATGCCGTTTCAATGTTTCTAGTACTAAGGTTAAATGCCTTACATGGTCATCCTTATTTCGTGAATAAATCAAGATATCATCAATGAATACAATGACAAACTTATCTAAAAACTCGTGAAACACTCTATTCATAAGATCCATAAAGGCTGCTGGTGCATTTGTCAAACCAAAGGACATAACCAAAAATTCGTAATGTCCATATCTCGTACGAAAGGCAGTCTTTGGTATATCCTCAGATTTAACCTTTAATTGGTAGTACCCCGATCTTAAGTCAATCTTAGAGAAAACTCGTGCACCTTGAAGTTGGTCAAACAAATCATCGATCCTAGGTAATGGGTACTTATTCTTGATGGTTAACTAATTTAATTCTCGGTAGTCAATGCACATGCGCATTGATCCATCCTTTTTCTTAACAAAGAGAACTGGTGCACCCCACGGCGAATAACTCGGTCGTATGAACCCTTTTTCCATCAGTTCCTCTAACTGTTTCTTTAACTCCTTGAGTTCTGCTGGCGCTAATCGGTATTGATTCTTGGATACAGGTTCCGCACCAGGATAAACATCTACTACAAATTCAATCTCCCTATCAGGTGGTAACCCGGCAGGTCATCAAGGAAAACTTCAGGGAAATCTTGAGCTACCAGAACATCTTGGAGGCTCAATTCTCCCACCAGTTTTGTGTCCAAAACACTGGCCAGAAAGCATGAATACTCACTGCATAAGGAAGATCTAGCACTAAAAGCGGCTAAAACAGACATCCTCTTATCTTTCTTCGAGGCTTGGAAAGTGTGTCTTAAACCACTAGGGGGTTGAAAACTAACTAAGCCAGTTCTACAATCTATTGTAGCATAGTGCTTAAACAACCAATCCATTCCTAAGATTACATCAAATCCCATGATCTCTAAAATAATGAGATCAGCAGGTAGGTTCTTACCTTCTACTGTCACTACACTATTAAGCAGCATACGACTAGAGCGCATGCGTTCGCCAGAAGGTAAAGCAACATTAAACATATGCTCAGAAAGTGAAGGCTCAACGTCTAATTTATCAGCAAATGCAGACGCTATGAAGGAATGTGTTGCACCTGAATCTATTAAAGTAAAAGCAGGCATAAAATTGACTAGTATGGTACCTGACACAACAGCAGGCTGATCTTCATCACCCGATTCTACCATGGAGAATATTCTTGGCTTAACATTCACCGGGCCATTCTTCAGAGCTAGACAATCCCTACTCATGTGGCCAACTTTATTACAATTATAACAGCGAAGGACTCTGGGCTTTGGGCAATCCTTAAGCAGATGCCCGGTCTCCTCACAGTTGAAACATTTCCCCGCGCTAATTCTACACTCTCCCGGGTGAAACCTTGAACACTTTGGGCATTGAGGGAACTTCCCAGTATCTGGTGTCTTCTTCTCCTTCCCTTGACTGCCCTGGCCCTCACCGGGCCTCTTCGTTCCCCTGTGAAGGTGTGGCTGGGTGAACTTTCGTGGAGCCGACCTAAACCCAGCACACTTCATCTCCGCCTCTTCCACTTCTAATGCCGTGGACACTACTTCACTGTAGGACAATCCTTTTATACCCGAGAACTTGACTCCTCTATAAATCTCAGGTTTCAGCCCATGCACAAATTGGAACACTTTATCCTCATCTCTGCGTGCGAGGTGTCCGGCAAACCTTGATAGGGATTCAAACTGTCTGCTGTAATCAGCTACGGTCCCTGTCTGTTTCAAGTTCATGAACTCCAACTTCTTTGTGGTCTGTATAGTACTGTTAAAATATTTCTCATAGAAAATCTCCTTAAATTGCGTCCAAGTCATCGTAAGAACATCATGGGTGGTCTCCATCGTTTCCCACCAAAGTTGAGCATCACCGGCAAAGTGGAAGGTTGCCAAAATGACCTTTTCTCCTTCTCCCACATTTGCACACCTAAACATGCTTTCTATCTTTTTCAACCATTCCTCGGCCACAATTGGATTAGCTGACTTTCCATCAAAAGTGGGTGGTCGCAACCTCCTAAACCTCTCTCCTGCCTGTTCATTGCTGGAACCCGAGTTGGCACTCCCTTGTACCTCTTGGTTCAGTAGCAGTCCCAACTGATCGGACTGCTGGCGCATCATATCAGATTGCTGGCGTACCAAGTCTGTCAGCTGCCTGATCACATCAGAATTCTCAGTACTCTCCGGGATTGGTGTCCCCCTCTGTACTCTCGGTCTACCTGGTCGTCTACACATTTTACTATATCCCTGTAAAAGGTTAACTATTCTCATAAATATCTAATAACTAAAACTAACATAAACACTTACAGTTGTTGGAGTACTTCCGTGCAACGATCGGCACTGTTGAGTAATTCTTTGAACGGTTTAACCAAATGGCTCTGATACCAACTTGTAACGCCCCGAGTTATCTGAACCCAGTTTGCTACTCATAACGCTGAACCGAACCATGACGTCTTGAAGCTAAATTTAAAATTTCGCTCGACAGCCAAAATTTGACTTTTTCTAAAACTAAATATATTTTTAAAACTTGCAGCGGAAAATCAATTGGACATCAATGAAGCTAAGTGACTTGTGAAAACATTTTAAAATGACTGTTGGAAGTGTTAAGAGTAATTGGCTAAAAGACATAAAGCTAAAAAAAAAAGCAGAATGCCCGCGAAGTTGCTGAAGTCGAACACATCTGCCGATGACAAAGTCAACGGAAGAAGCAGAATTAAGAATTAGGAGGTTTCTACCGATGACGTGTACAAACAACTCACCACCATCTACCGACAAGCCAACACAACTACATCTGCTGATGAAGTCAACATAACTTCATCTGCCGATGGAGTCAACATAACTTCTTCTACCGATAGATTTCCATCTGCCGATAGACAAGCTCGCAACATCTACCGACAACAACATTACGACTCCTTCCGATAAGATTAAAATACACACTACATCTGCCGATGAAGTCAACATAACTTCATCTGCCGATGGAGTCAACAAAATTTCATCTACCGGTAGATTTCCATCTGCCGATAGACAAAACTACAGGTTTTGCGACTAGCACCTGCCGATGACGTCAGCCGGATGTTCTCTCTCTCTCATCCAACGACTTTACTGAAGGCACCTTCCGATAGGCAGAACGACAAAACTAAACATCCAGAAACAAACCAAATCACTGCCCTTCCCGAATTTAGTAAAAACAATGTTTTCAAAACCCAACAGAACACTAATATCAACGACTCTCAGAATGTATTCAAAGTTTTGAAAAGAAAACACTACTATCATAAAATTTTCAGAAAAAGGAATCATCTAAACTGAACTAGTTACTCCCAACTCAACACCTGCAGCCATGGATTAAACCGCCTCAACAGATGACCAAACCGATGCCTGAAAATGCTCCTCCAACCAGCCTAGTCCTCATGTTGGTCGGTAAACATACCTTCAGTAACTTCTTTACCTACATCACAAAACTCACCTATTAGCCTAATGCTAAGCAAGTAAAGCAATGAATGAAATGAATTACTGAAACATAAATGTCCTAGACATGCTGTTTCTACTTTCTCCTCTCTGTTGTATTCATAATCGTACTCTGTTGATCCCTCTGTACGATGGGAGAGTGGATCAGTCATCCCCCAAAGCATACATCCTCTGATATCAATTAAGGGGCGGATTAGTTCCCTTAACAGTTAGCTGGTCTGATGCCCCTGTAGGATTGGGAGGTGGATCACTTTTCCCAAAACCTCAATCCTCTGTTCTCAGTTAAGGGGCGGATTAATCCCCCTTAACAGTTGTTCTGATCATCCTGCTCACACTCACCATTAAAATACATTTTCGTAGTCTTTCAAAACATGATGCATGACAACTGGAATTAAACATATAAACATACATAAACCCTACTGTTTTGTGATGTAGGCCCGAAGGCACAAACAAACTCTACTTACCTGGCTTCTTGGCGAGTGCTCGGTTAGGAGCTTTCTTCGGGATCTTTCTCACCTAGAACATAAACAGAACATTTAGTCAACCTGTACTAAACCTCATTCTAAGGCATTCAGAAAACCTAAGGGAATAGTTGGGAGTTCTGATCGCCAAGCATTACTGATTCCATGCTAAACCCGTATCTACTCACTTTCCTGATGAGTTCCCAAAATACATATCTAACACTTTCCCATACAATCTTCCTTAGTTACTAAGTCAGAAAAATCGAGGTAGGAACTTACCTAGCTCGTCGAACGGACTCGGGGAAGGAAATCGCCTGGGAAGTCTGCTGGTTTGAGCTGAAAACCGAGAGCAAGAATGAATGGTGGCGGCTAAGCTCAATAAATTCGTTTTAAATAGGTTATCCACTAATAAGTTTTTAATTTACCAAAGTGCCCTTGCATATCCATTCATTAACCTAATCCATATTTGCACATCTTAATTGACGAATTAAATTGGGTTTAATGGAACCGGGTGCTACATATTTCCTCTCGGGTTGCATCCCTTTGTAAGTTTGGTCGACACCTCGTCTGAGGGGTCGACACTTCAAAGGCGGTTTTGCTCTCGGGTTGCATTCCTTTGTAAGTTCGGTCGACACCTCGTCTGAGGTCGACACTTCAAAGGCAGTTTTGCTCTCGGGTTGCATTCCTTTGTAACGTCTGAGGGGTCGACATCTGTTTGCCTCTGGTTTCTAGTTACACTGAAAGCGGTTGACACTTTGTCGGAGTGGTCGACACCTTGTCTGGCAGGTGTCTACCCCTGCAGGCACAGGTCTACCCCTCCAAGGGCAATTTACCACCTTTTTACATATTCAACACCTCCAATCACCTCCAAACTTAACCAACTCTACCTATTCAATATCAATTTCACCATCATCCATAAATCGAACATTCAACCTCATCAAATCCAGACACAAAACAACATATTCATCTCCAAAATATCCAAACTCACTCCAAATCATCATAAATGTCATTTTATCCATCAACGTTCGTCTATACGTAGCGGAAGCTAACAACATTCGTCAAAACACATCAAAACATCCGTATTTACACTATCCAGAACCAAGCATCCTAAAATGTTTCTAACTATACAATTATCCTATCTAATCCGCCATCAGCCCAAAACATCCTGGAAATCCCCAAAACGCTTACTTACATCCCAACGGGTAAAAATGCACACCGACTGCCCAGCACACTCCCACGGGCCATCATTCTTCAACTGCTCATTCCTCGGGTGGAGGGATATTGACCTCACCTGTATCGAAATCACCTACACCATACAGACAACTATGAGCTAAAGGCTCAGTAAGCTTCGTAAATGCAGATGCATACTGTGCATATGAGGTTCGAAAATCATGCAGATTATAACAGAACAGATCATTACAGATAACAGAGATGTCACCGAGATCTCAGCCCGTCAGATGGAGAGGGCACGTTCGGCGGTTGGACAACCCTTTACATCTACTGGGGGGAAACATGCTTACATCCATAAACAGCCATGTCTGAACCCCACCTCGCCATGACCAGATAACAGATTACGTATATTCGTTTCATTAATTCGTTTCATTTTCGTAAACTCGTTCAAAAATCTATTTTCATGCTATTTTAAAATACGTGATGTATAAACAGTTAAATGCATAAAGTAAACATACAACATGTGTACCATCAAGACGATAAAAGCATAACCTATAAAAGAACTAATCCTAACTACCCAAACAAAACATTTAAACAAACAATTTACCAATATTCCTCAACACGACTTTGACATACAGTGTAGGCCAATCGGCCATAGTAAGTCACGAGAACTTACCTCGCGTTCGTTGCAATTCAAGCTCCGTCCACGAGCGTTGTAGCGGCCCTTACACTATTCCTAATTTTCCCGTATTATATTTTTTTTTGATATACTTAAAACTTTAAACCTAACGTTCGAGCGGAAATAAAACTTTAAAAATTGGAATCGTCGAGTTTATACTTTTAAACCATTTAACAAAACTTAAAAACAATTACTTAAAACAATTAAAACAAATATTTAAAACAATTAAAAACATTTTAAACAATAAAAATCAAAGCGGGGGCAAAAAGGGACATTGTCCCGAAAAGTGAAGGGGCGATCGATCGCCCAAAACGGGCGATCGATCGCCAGTATCAAAAATGGGAGGGGCGAATGTTCGCCCCTCCTTGTGGCGACCAATCGCCGAAAAAACAATACAGTGGCGATCGATCACAAGCCGATTGATCGCCCTATTACAGGCGATCAATCGGCAGGCTCTCTGGAATTTCCAGAGAGCTGCCTCACTCCTGCCGATCGATCACCCCCTTCTGGCGATCGATCGGCAGGCTCTCTGGATTCTAAAATCCAGAGAGCTGCTCCTCTTTTCTTCTTCTTCATTCCTTCACTCTTTCTTTCTTACTTCTCATTCCCTAAACACTTTTCTTTCCACACATACACCCTAACAAACACAATAAACTAAACACTTCACCAATCACCCAAAATAAACGACTCAAAACACAATTAAAACATAACCCGATTTTGTAAAAACGAACCGCGTGGATCCGTTTAAAAACTTAACATTTCCTCCTGTTCAAAATCACCAAGCGGTTTATAAAATAGTTTCCAAAACGTTTAAAAACATCTAAACATAAACCTATTAACTAATCAGATCTCATACATCCTAATATGTTCAATCTATAGAGTTTCTCCTACGATCTATCTATCGCATCCCCAAAATACTTACATACATTTACTTCACCACGGGTCAAAAGGTGCCTCGACTGCCCAGCACACTCCCACGGGCCATTCTCCATCAACTGCATCATTCCTCAGGTGGAGAGATCTCGTCCTCACCTGGATCTATGTCACCTACACCATAAAGACATCTATGAGATAAAAAATCTCAGCAAGCTCTACGTAAATGCTAATGCATGATCATGTATGTTCAATGCTATGAAAACCATCCATGTCATTTCATATATCAGTACGTGTCAGTCTATGGTTATCAGAAATGCTCGAAAGATGAATAGGGCACGTCCAGCGGTTAGATAGCTCACACCATCTGAAGGGAGGAAAAATCGCTCACCACGGAACGCCAGGTCTAAACCTCATCCCCGATAACCCCATGTCATGGTTGTTTACTGTGATATTTACTTGCCTTTACATGCATGTTCTTTTCATGAAATCCGTGCATAAATTCATTTTCATGACGTTTTTAAACCATGATGCATGAACAGTTCAATATAAACATACAAAATGAGCATACCATTAAAATGCTACGAATACCATCAAAACACGACAAATACCATCAAACAATCAAAACACTCAACCTATAAAAACAACCGAACCTAAACTACCCAACCGAAACAATTAGACGAAACAATGACCAACATAAACAATTAAACACCAACGTATCCTCAACAACAAACTCGGCTTATGGTGTAGGCCAATCGGCCACAGTAAGTCACGAGAACTTACCTCGCGTCCTTAGCGAACTTATCTTTATCTGTAATCTTAACCGTAGAACTTGAAAACCTAAACATCACAAACATACATATTAACATCATTGAACCATCAACATACATCATGTAACACCCCCAAAACTGTACCCATTTACCCGTATAAATTTTTCATTTTTATTTTACACTTTATACTCATATCTTTAACTTATCATTTTAAACAAACTTAATTAAACTGTAAACTAAACCTAAACCGAAATCAGAAATTAAATCTAACTTTCGAAGCTTTTAAAACAATTTAAAACAATTAAAAGTAAATAAAGTAAACTATTTAAAACAATTAAAATCATTTAAAACAGTAAACAAATCGCGGAAGGGCGAAACCGGAAAAACGGAGGGAAGCAGGTGCGGCGACTGAGCGCCTAGGCGCTGCAATGTGCAGCGCCCGTTGCAGCGATCAGGCGCTGCAATGTGCAGCGCCCAGTCGCTGCATATTGCAGCGACTGGTCGCTGCACTTTGCAGCGACCATTTTCTCCTCTCCCACTCTCTGGAATCCGAGATTCCAGAGAGCGATCTCCTACTTCATTTCTCTCTATTTTTACAAGTGCTCTCTGGAAATGCCAGAGAGCAGAACATCATCCTGCCACTTTTAGCATTTTCCACTTCCACCACTAATCACCATCAATTTATCATTTAAACTTAACTAATACGTATTCTAAACTCAATCCATTTGCAGCGGACTTTGCGAAATCCAACCGCGTGGATAGCTCTAAGAACCGAGCATATCCGTAACCAACCCTACAACCATTTAACACATTTTCTATAACATTTAAATAAAATACTTAACAAAACGTTTAAATACGATTACCAAAACATTTGAAACGTCAAAGTAAACCTATCAACTACCAGACCAAGCATCCTAATATGTTCTATACAAATTGACATCAGCCCAAACATCACAAAATCCCAAAATACTTCCCCCACGGGTCAAAACGCGCCTCGACTGCCCAACGCACTCCCACGGGCCATCATCCATCACCGCCTCAAACATCAGAAGGTGGAACGTCGTCCTCACCTGGGTTTACGTCACCTACACCATACAGACATCTATGAGATAAAAATCTCAGTAAGCTCTAGTAAATGCAAATGCGTGCTGTGCATATGAATCTATAAATCATGCATTGTTTTCTTTACTTTACTTTACTTTGCTTTGCTTTGCTTTGCTTTGCTTTGCTTTGCTTTGCTTTGCTTTGCTATAAACTGTATTCCGATGGGCCATTAACCTATATACGAAGGGTCATTCTTTCTTTGGCTTTATCTTTAAACTTCGGCGGAAATTCGTTTTCTGACATGTAAAACACGTAGATTCATGACCAGACATGACATAAAGTAACAACCATCATGGCATACCAGCGAGACCGAAATAAATAACTAAAACAACTATAAACCTATCTACCCGACGCCAAAGCATTTAAAACAAACAATTTAAAACAACCAATCCATTGAGATCCTCGACGCTACATCGAAGTACGGTGTAGGCCAATCGGCCACAGTAAGTCACGAGAACTTACCTCGCGTCCTTAGCGAACTTATATTTATCTAATCTTAACGCTTAGAATGACAACCTAAACATCACAAACCATACATATTAACCTCATTGAACCATCAACATACATCATGTAACACCCCCAAACTGTACCCATTTACCGTATAAATTTTTCATTTTTATTTTACACTTTATACTCATATCTTAACTTATCATTTTAAACAAACTTAATTAAACTGTACAACTAAACCTAAACCGAAATCAGAAATTAAATCTAACTTTCGAAGCTTTTAAAACAATTTAAAACAATTAAAGTAAATAAAGTAAACTATTTAAAACAATTTAAATCATTTAAAACAGTAACAAATCGCGGAAGGGCGAAACGGAAAAACGGAGGGAAGCAGGTGCGGCGACTGAGCGCCTAGGCGCTGCAATGTGCAGCGCCGTTGCAGCGATCAGGCGCTGCAATGTGCAGCGCCAGTCGCTGCATATTGCAGCGACTGGTCGCTGCACTTTGCAGCGACCATTTCTCCTCTCCCACTCTCTGGAATCCGAGATTCCAGAGAGCGATCTCCTACTTCATTTCTCTCTATTTTTACAAGTGCTCTCTGGAAATGCCAGAGAGCAGAACATCATCCTGCCACTTTTAGCATTTTCCACTTCCACACAATCACCATCAATTTATCATTTAAACTTAACTATACGTATTCTAAACTCAATCCATTTGCAGCGGACTTTGCGAAATCCAACCGCGTGGATAGCTCTAAGAACCGAGCATATCCGTAACCAACCCTACAACCATTTAACACATTTTCTATAACATTTAAATAAAATACTTAACAAAACGTTTTAAATACGATTACCAAAACATTTGAAACGTCAAAGTAAACCTATCAACTACCAGACCAAGCATCCTAATATGTTCTATACAAATTGACATCAGCCCAAACATCACAAATCCAAAATACTTCCCCCACGGGTCAAAACGCGCCTCGACTGCCCAACGCACTCCACGGGCCATCATCCATCAACCGCCTCAAACATCAGAAGGGTGGAACGTCGTCCTCACCTGGGTTTACGTCACCTACACCATACAGACATCTATGAGATAAAATCTCAGTAAGCTCTAGTAAATGCAAATGCGTGCTGTGCATATGAATCTATAAATCATGCATTGTTTTCTTTACTTTACTTTACTTTGCTTTGCTTTGCTTTGCTTTGCTATATACTGTATACCGATTTCTTTGCTTTGCTTTGCTATAAACTGTATTCCGATGGGCCATTTAAACTATATACCGAAGGGTCATTCTTTCTTTGCATTTACTTTAAAACGTCGTGCGGAAATTCGTTTTCATGACATTTAAAACACGTGATGCATGAACAGACATGAACATAAAGTAAACAACCATCATGCATACCATCGAGACCGAAATAGAATAACCTAAAACAACTATAAACCTATCTACCCGACCCAAAGCAATTTAAAACAAACAATTTAAAACAACCAATCCATTGAGATCCTCGACGCTACATCGAAGTACGGTGTAGGCCAATCGGCCAGAGAAGATCACGAGAACTTACCTCGCGTCCGTTGCAGCTCAAGCTCCGTCCACGAGCGTTGTTCGTCTGAGGCAAATTTACAATATTGTCAATATGACGCATCTGAACTCCCAATTGTCCAATTTAATAAAATTCTTAACTAAGGAACTTTCCTAAAGTTCTAACTTAACTAATCTAGACGTCTAAACGACCAATTCACGCTCGATGGTTCAAAATCACAATTCACGAACCTTTCTCGAAAATCCCTAAATTCTCGAATTTAACATTTTTCCACAATTCAATTTAACTTCGTCCAATAACGTCAAATACGTTTAATATATACTTAATCAAGGCTAACCTATTAATTACGAATCCTAATTTGCGTTTTTAACGAAAATCGATCGAAACCCTAATTATTTAAACTTCGTAGAAATCGAAATAAACACTCTAAGATCGTTGGTTCATACCTAGGGTAGCGAGAGGAGGAAGAATCACGAAGAACGGAAAAGAAACGGAGGAGAACGGAGGTCAGATCGTTGATCGACGTCGGCGACCAGAGGGAGAGAGCAGAGAGAAGCTCTCTGGAAATCACGAAGGAAGAGAGGAAATGAAGAGAAAAGGGATTTTGGTTAATTTTATAAATTTTGGTTTTGCAAATTACTAAAATGCCCTTCCATAGTTTTTATATTCGTTTCGTCATTCGGTTCGTTAATCGTCCAACTATTCGGGTTCACCAAATTTCCTTATTTTAACAATATGTCCAACTTATTATTTAGGATCTAACAAAACTATCCGTTCGCAAAACGGACCTCGTTTGCTATTTTTACGAGAACGTCTTTTACATTTCGATAAATGTATCTACTCGGAATATAGCGTTTAAACTCCGAAAATTCTCATAATTTCCTTAAAATTCCTATTAATCGTTAGGATCGTAATGACGCTTTCTTCTTGAGAAACGGGCTTGTTTTGACATATTTACAAAAATGCCATTATATATTAAAATAATAATAATATCCAGTAAAGCTGGATATTACATTCCACCCACCTTATTTAAAATTTTGTCCTCAAAATTTAACTTAGCTTATGTAGCCTTTGATGTCCATGTCTCGTATCACGCAACCTTGTGCTTCGATTATCATTTGTACTTACGGTCACTCTTCGTGGTTCTCAACCCAAACTGTCCACTATACTCTCCAATATCGGCCTTAAACTTGTATTCTTTACCTTCGATCTGATCGTACACCTCCTTACTAAAGCACTGAGCTTAGTTAAGTCCTTAAATCTCAAATTGATTTACCTAAACTTCTCTATAACTTCGTTGGCCTCATCTGTAGTCGAGACCCGTGTCGACCCACATTTCTATATTCGCCCGGGTAACGATTCCTCGTAACTGTATCACCCAAAGGATTTACTGGTCACTTAACTTCTTGGGTAACTCATTGAATTTTGGAGACTATTTCAGTGCGGGTTTCCTAATTAAGTCCTCATCGTTATACCCTACAATTATACGTCTATAACACTACTTGGTCAATGCGAGTCAAACTATGAGCTACAGTCAGTATTTACTTAGAATTCTATCTCTAACAAAATTCGAACTTCCTTTTGTTAACTCTGATCCCGTCATCCCTAGGGTCTATCTCTATGATTTTAAACCAAAACGTCGACTTTACCTTCCAACATTAGCCTTAAATTCGAAATCTCTACTCTCAACTGGATTGTACATATCCTCACTCACACATTATGTCTTACTAAATCTCCTACATCACATATTTTCCTAGGCAACTTACCAATCCCGCCAGTTAATTCAGGGCGGATTCTACATCTAAGCTTACAATGCTATACTCCTCAAACTATGTCACCATAGTTTTGTCCTTAAATTCTACCACTCTATTCTCAATTAAAGTTCTCACTCTACTAACGTTACACTCTTTTGTTTATCTTAAACTCTATTTGCTCTAAGCATGGTCAAGTCTCTAAATCCCCTCATTGATGCGCTCTAAACTAGTCATTCTAACCTAAGTCATTCATGCACTACTTGGTCCCGACCTGCCACACACTAGTCGATCACTAGAAATTTACTAACTTAATCTCACCTCTAAGTTTACTTAGACGGTTTCGGTGATAATTCTCACTCTCCTTATTCTATAAATCGCAAATTTCTCAATTTGTTATCCTTTAATCGCCAATCTACGCTCTCATTTATTCCAACGATCTACTTTACCTTCACTAAATTCCTCGAGGCTACTTGGAGTTCATCGACTAATCTATTCTTGTTCGCTCTTTCCAATCAGGTTCCAACTATTCTACTCGGAAATCATTCTAACTTTAACTCTTGAATTCTATCCTAATCTAGACACTCCTAACTTCATACAAATTCTCAATATACGAGCTCTACGGTACTTGATCTATTTAAACACACTTTAGGTATTATAACAATCTAGGTATCCCTTTATAGGTTTATTTCTAAACTTTCTTCTTTCTTGACTAGTCGCATTCTAATACTCCAAACGGTTGCCAATTAGGCACAATCCCTACCTACTTCAAATCCATATCTCATAGGACGTATTCCTATAATTGTTACTCAACTCTAGGTTCGCAAACTCCGTTGATTAAATCGAACTAATCCTATGTGTGTCCTATTATCCTCCCTTGAGGGTTTTTGCCTAGTAATTCATCTTACTCATCTATTATTCTCTTCCTTACTAGTTTCAGATTTAAATACCTTATCTATCATATACATATTGTTGTACAAGTAATTTAAATAATACCTGCAATTGTAGAAGGCTGGGCCCCATCGTCGGCGTTGTCAGGCTCGATGAACGCAAGGACTCTCGATACAACTTTCCTTTGATCTCTGCCTGATTGATCTCGTCCCTGATTCGGGCAGTCTTTAACAAAATGGCCTGGTTCTCCACACCAATAGCACACATTTGTGCCTACCCTGCACTGTCCTCTGTGCTCCCTCTGACATGTAGGGCAAAGAGGTAACTGAGAAGCCCCTTGTACCTGTTTGCCTTTCCCTCGATCGTTGCCTCCTTCTAGAGGCCTTTTAATGTCTCTTTGTTGTTGTTGTTGTTGCTGTGCTCTCGGCTGCCAGTCTTGATTCTGCGACCGAGGTTGAATCTCACGGAAGAAGCCCTTAGCTGGCTCCCTCGGTCTAACACAAGTAGCTCTGGCGGCCTCAATATCCAGAGCCCTAGTTGTGATGTCAGAGTAGGGTACATCGACAATACCTGATACAACAACGTGCATCCGGATCTCCGAATTAAGGCCCTCCATAAACTGGTGTACCTTCTCCTCGTTATCACTGACAAGGCGCGGTGCAAATCGCGATAAAGCCTCAAACTTCCGGATATATTCTGCAACTGAACCTGTCTGCCTCAGCTGTGTGAACTCATTCCTCTTCGCCACTCTCACTGTGCGATTAAAATACTTGTCAAAAAATACAAACTTGAATCGATCCCAAGTCATAACTGATACGTCCGTCGTCGCTTTGATCGAATCCCACCAAAAACGGGCATCCATCGCTAAGTGAAAAGTAGCATACGCCACCATGCTCCCGTTCCCTACCTCGGCATAAGCTAACATATCCTCCATAACTCGGATCCATTCCTCCGCAACAGTAGGATCCGATGATCGACCATCGAACACTGGAGGTCGTAGGCCCTGAAACTTTTGCATGCCCTGGTTGTTGGGAACTACCAAATCCCGGACCCTCTGGTTCTCTCGATTTAGTAAGTCCGTAATCTGCTGCGCTTGTCGGTCCATATGCTGAGACTGGCGATCTATCAACTCCGTAAATCGATCTAGCGCGTCATCTCTAGGATCCCTTCCTCGAACCATTTTATAAAAATCCTATAAAACATCAAAACAATAATCCTAAGAAACCAAATCAATAAAGCTATAAAACAGACTTACAGTTGATGAAGGATGTCCGCGTAGTGGCTGTGCAGTCGAGCAGTCTACAGAACCGATTTTAAAACCCGGGGGCTCTGATACCATAACTGTAACACCCCCAAAACTGTACCCATTTACCCGTATAAATTTTTCATTTTTATTTTACACTTTATACTCATATCTTTAACTTATCATTTTAAACAAACTTAATTAAACTGTAAACTAAACCTAAACCGAAATCAGAAATTAAATCTAACTTTCGAAGCTTTTAAAACAATTTAAAACAATTAAAAGTAAATAAAGTAAACTATTTAAAACAATTAAAATCATTTAAAACAGTAAACAAATCGCAGAAGGGCAAAACCGGAAAAACGGAGGGAAGCAGGTGCGGCGACTGAGCGCCTAGGCGCTGCAATGTGCAGCGCCCGATCGCTGCACGTTGCAGCGATCAGGCGCTGCAATGTGCAGCGCCCGATCGCTGCACATTGCAGCGATCAGGCGCTGCAATGTGCAGCACCCAGTCGCTGCATATTGCAGCGACTGGTCGCTGCACTTTGCAGCGACCATTTTCTCCTCTCCCACTCTCTGGAATCCGAGATTCCAGAGAGCGATCTCCTACTTCATTTCTCTCTATTTTTACAAGTGCTCTCTGGAAATTCCAGAGAGCAGAACATCATCCTGCCACTTTTAGCATTTTCCACTTCCACCACTAATCACCATCAATTTATCATTTAAACTTAACTAATACGTATTCTAAACTCAATCCATTTGCAGCGGACTTTGCGAAATCCAACCGCGTGGATAGCTCTAAGAACCGAGCATATCCGTAACCAACCCTACAACTATTTAACACATTTTCTATAACATTTAAATAAAATACTTAACAAAACGTTTTAAATACGATTACCAAAACATTTGAAACGTCAAAGTAAACCTATCAACTACCAGACCAAGCATCTTAATATGTTCTATGCAAATTGACATCAGCCCAAACATCACAAAATCCCAAAATACTTCCCCCACGGGTCAAAACGCGCCTCGACTGCCCGGCGCACTCCCACGGGCCATCATCCATCAACCGCCTCAAACATCAGAAGGTGGAACGTCGTCCTCACCTGGGTTTACGTCACCTACACCATACAGACATCTATGAGATAAAAATCTCAGTAAGCTCTAGTAAATGCAAATGCGTGCTGTGCATATGAATCTATAAATCATGCATTGTTTTCTTTACTTTACTTTACTTTGCTTTGCTTTGCTTTGCTATATACTGTATACCGATTTCTTTGCTTTGCTTTGCTATAAACTGTATTCCGATGGGCCATTTAAACTATATACCGAAGGGTCATTCTTTCTTTGCATTTACTTTAAAACGTCGTGCGGAAATTCGTTTTCATGACATTTAAAACACGTGATGCATGAACAGACATGAACATAAAGTAAACAACCATCATGCATACCATCGAGACCGAAATAGAATAACCTAAAACAACTATAAACCTATTTACCCGACCCAAAGCAATTTAAAACAAACAATTTAAAACAACCAATCCATTGAGATCCTCGACGCTACATCGAAGTACGGTGTAGTCCAATCGGCCAGAGAAGATCACGAGAACTTACCTAGCGTCCGTTGCAGCTCAAGCTCCGTCCACGAGCGTTGTTCGTCTGAGGCAAATTTACAATATTGTCAATATGACGCATCTGAACTCCCAATTGTCCAATTTAATAAAATTCTTAACTAAGGAACTTTCCTAAAGTTCTAACTTAACTAATCTAGACGTCTAAACGACCAATTCACGCTCGATGGTTCAAAATCACAATTCACGAACCTTTCTCGAAAATCCCTAAATTCTCGAATTTAACATTTTTCCACAATTCAATTTAACTTCGTCCAATAACGTCAAATACGTTTAATATATACTTAATCAAGGCTAACCTATTAATTGCGAACCCTAATTTGCGTTTTTAACGAAAATCGATCGAAACCCTAATTATTTAAACTTCGTAAAAATCGAAATAAACACTCTAAGATCGTAGGTTCATACCTAGGGTAGCGAGAGAGGAAGAATCACGAAGAACGGAAGAGAAACGGAGGAGAACGGAGGTCGGATCGTTGATCGACGTCGGCGACCAGAGGGAGAGAGCAGAGAGAAGCTCTCTGGAAATCACGAAGGAAGAGAGGAAATGAAGAGAAAATGAATTTTGGTTAATTTTATAAATTTTGGTTTTGCAAATTACTAAAATGCCCTTCCATAGTTTTTATATTCGTTTCGTCATTCGGTTCGTTAATCGTCCAACTATTCGGGTTCACCAAATTTCCTTATTTTAACAATATGTCCAACTTATTATTTAGGATCTAACAAAACTATCCGTTCGCAAAACGGACCTCGTTTGCTATTTTTACGAGAACGTCTTTTACATTTCGATAAATGTATCTACTCGGAATATAGCGTTTAAACTCCGAAAATTCTCATAATTTCCTTAAAATTCCTATTAATCGTTAGGATCGTAATGACGCTTTCTTCTTGAGAAACGGGCTTGTTTTGACATATTTACAAAAATGCCATTATATATTAAAATAATAATAATATCCAGTAAAGCTAGATATTACACATCACAATTCATAAAATGTCCAAAACTTAACCAAGAGGGTACCAATATGCATTACAACCTATTGGAGCAATTTGAACCAACACAAACCAACCAACCAACTTAAATCATAAAAGCTAACTTTGAAAATTCACAACTTTGTGTACACTTATCCGAATTCAATAATTCAAAATGCTATAGACTCCTAAAAGAGTCTACTTTAATATTCTAAGGTCAATTTATAAATCAAAAACCCTCCACTAAATCAGAATTACTAAAACCGAAACTGCTGCAAGAATTTTTCAGTTTTTGTACAATATATTCAAAAATTCGTAATAAATCGAATATATGTCCGAATTCGATAATTCGAGGTGCTATGGAATCTTTAAGGTGTCTAGTTTCATATGGTATAATCCATTTAGCAACCAAAATCCAATAGATTGGTCGAAAATCCCCAAAACTGAAACTGCCCAAACATTCTCCAGTTTTCATCAAACTTTCAACAAGTTTCAAAAATTCATAATAAATCCAATACTTGTCCAAATTCGATGATTCGAAAGCCTATAAAATCCTTAAGATGTCTATTTTAGCATAGAATCATCCATTTATTAAAATCCAAACCCAAGAAATGACAGAAAATCGAAAAACTAAAGCTGCCCTAACATTTTCAAGTTTTGCATATTTGAATCATCAACCAATATCTATCAATTTATCAAGGAATGTTGTCTTACCGTCAAACTTCAAGGAATTAGAAGGAAAATTCGTGGTTAACCTTCAAATAAGAGAAAAGAATCATGAAACCCTAAAAAAAACAGAAAACCCATGAATTCTCTCCGTCAAAATCGACACCCATCTACCATAAACGTAAAAACCCATTTCTATAATTTAAACCTTACCTCTACGGAGCAAGAAAGGAGGAGAAAGTGATGGGTTTTTCTTCGCTGGAG
Organism: Begonia masoniana; assembly: GCA_022432975.1. Classification (NCBI taxonomy): domain Eukaryota; kingdom Viridiplantae; phylum Streptophyta; class Magnoliopsida; order Cucurbitales; family Begoniaceae; genus Begonia; species Begonia masoniana. The sequence goes on along the minus strand of CM039509.1, from coordinate 22,218,688 downwards.
AAAGGGGAGAATTGGCCAAAAAGGAAATCACCATGGAGGTGTTTCTTCACGTGAAAATGGGGGAAGACTAAAGTCTTTAGTTTTTATTTTTCCCTTTTCTTTTTCTTTAAAAAATCATTAGCTTCCCAAAGAAGCTTGACCTTCAAATTCTCAAATTTGCCCTCCCCAAAAATATTTCCCCATACTTAAAATCTCCAAGATTTCTCTAACCTTATAATTTCTTTTATCCTCAATTTCCATCAAAATCCACTAACTCACATTTATCAATTTACAACTTCTCAATTTCAACCCACAATTATTTATTTATTTATTTTTTTCTTTCATAGGAATTACGAAAATTAAATACCGATATGATGTCCACGTGTTGCATTATACGATAAAATTTCTGGGTGTTACAAGCGTTGTTGACCTAAGGCAATTCACAACAATCGTAATTAAAATCGAGCCTAGGAAATCAAATTTCGAAGATTGACGAAACTCCTTACTAAAGGAAATTTCCTAAAACTCTAATTTAACTCATTGAGGCATTTCGTCGAGCAATTTACGCTCACAAATTCTAAACCTCCATTAATGGAGATTTTCTTAAGCTTCAAACCAGAAAGTTGCAATCCAAGCATGCATAACGCCTAACTACGTCCAATAACGTTCAATAATCGTAAATACAACTATAATTAACCATTACTAACAAAACCCGGCTATTTTTACAAAAATCCTACGAAACCCTAATCTTTTAAACCTCTAGAAATCAAGAGCTAACATCCAAAAACTATAGAATCTTACCTAGGGTTGAGATTGGAGAAGAAAACATGAAGGGAGAATCGCCGGAAGAGAGAAAAGTGTGAGGGAGAGGAGAAATCGCCATTGAAGGTTGAGAGAAAAGGAAATTTACGTTAAGTGATGAAGGGAAAAAGAGGGATTTTGTTTATTTAACTAAAATTGACTTGTCAAATGACCGTTTTAATCTTCCACTTAACTTATACTTGTTTCTTCGTTAGGTTCTTGATTTAGCTAACGATTTCTGTTTCCTCAAATCTCCTTATTTCACCAATAATTCCAATTTATTACTAGGGCTCTATTCAAACTCTTCGTTCGCAAAACAGACTTAATTGGGTATAATTATAAAAATGTCATTATACTTGGAAAAATCAAAAACCCTAAAATCGGGTGTTACACACAAAACTGTGCAAAATATCTTCACATGATATGCAGGTTGTGTAGTTAAAATTTCATATGATATGCGGGTTGTGTAGTTAAACAAACAGAGACCAAAAATTACAAAAAATCGCACGATATGTATAAAGTCACAAAATTTTGTAAAATATCTTCTCATGATATGTCCATTATGGAGTTAAATTTTCAGAATAAACCAGACCGGGCATTTTTTTTTCCTTTCCAAACGATTTTGGCACTATATAATACATAAACGCACATGAAAAAGGACAAAAAATCGTACGAAGTCAAAAATTCATGAAACGTTTTAGAATATCTTCTCTTGATATGCTGGTTGTGTAGTTAAAATTTCAAACTAATTCGTTTCCGGTCATTTTTTTCCTTTACGGACGATTTTGCTTTATAATAACCTAAACCGACATTAAAAATGACAAAAAATCGCACGAAGTCAAAAAGTCACAAAACTTTGTAGAATATCTTCTCACAATATGTTTATTGTGTAGTTAAAATTTCAGACTATTCTGGACCCGACGTTTGTTTTTCTTTCTATATCAATTTTTCCTCTATAATAACGTTAACAAATATTAAAAATGACAAAAAAATACATGAAGTGAAAAAGTCACAAAACTTTGCAGAATATCTTCTCATGATATCCTGGTTGTGTACTTAAATTTTCCAACTAATCCAGCCGAACATTTTTTTTCCTTTTTTGACCTCTTTTGCCCCTCTATAATAACTTAACTGACATTAAAAATAATAAAAAATCGCATGAAGTCAAAAAGTCACGAAACATTGCAGAATACCTTCTTATGATATGCTGGTTGTGCAGTTAAATTTTCAGACTAATATGGATCGAACGTCTTTTTCATTTACGTAGCAATTTTGCCTCTATAATTGTAGCGTCCTGAGTCCCCTCGACCCGGTTCGCTACTCATACTACTCACTCGTACGTCAAAATACGTGACAAATTTAAACTTTTACTCATCAACTTAAAACGTCATCGTTTAAAGACAATTAAATCCTTGCAGCGGAAAACTACTTTAAAACACGTTGAAAAATACACGTTCGAAGTTGGAAATCAAAATGTTGAGAATATAAAAATTTGCATTGTGGTCGAGTTGCGCACGTGTCGCTTATATGATGCGCGCGTCGCCCATACTATGCTCGCGCGCTCACCCGGCGCGCACATCGCGCGCCTGGTTGCTCGCTCAGGCATTTTGGTCGACACATCTACCTTGGGGTTGACACCTGAGGTCACTGGTCGACACCTGAAGGCGCTGGTCGACACTTCATTTCTCTCTGTTTTCATCGGTAGAACTTCGAGGTCGACACCTAGCCTAATCGGTCAACACCTGTAGGCACAGGACAACACCTTATTACTCTCTGTTTCCATATGTCGAGTTTGGGGTCGACACTTATACCGATTTTTCACTAATCGGTCGACACCTGAGCGCACTGGTCGACACCTACAACCACTTGTCGACACCTCCACTTCCTGCTACTAAGAAAAACTTCACAATATGTAGAAAATTCTGACAGCAAACGTTTAAAACCACAAAAATCCATATCCTACTTCAAAATCCAAACTTCCTACAATTTTCCAAACCATCCCAAAAGACTTCTATCAAAACAATCCCCATTCATTTCCAAAATGCTTTTGTACATCAAAACGATTCAAACTATACGTCACTACATAATTTATCTATCCAACTAAGCCGAACACAAATGGCCAAATTATTTTAAAACACAAAACGCACCTCAATTCTTACTTACACATACAGCCACAACCCGGTTATGTCACCCTAACAAATGGCCTGATCGTCGCACAGGTGCACTCCTCCTACCACTCTAGTCCTGGTCTTGCTCATGGACCTCACCTGTTCATTCCTCGTCACCTACATCACAGAACTCAACTATTATTCCTAACGCTAAGTAAGTAATGCAAATATGAATACAAACACTTCATATCCTAACACATGCAATTTCTACTATATCGTCTCGTTTTATTCTCGGTTCATTCTCAACTTCATTATACTCGTTCATTCTCTTTCTTTTACATTTAGATTAATTAGGCACATCGTGACACTTCTCTGGCCCAAGTCCCACCCGGGATATCGCGAAGTTTCAACCCTGAACGGCACCCTCCGCCCAAGTCCCACCCGGATAGCGCGAGCATTGGTGGTCCTGCTCATCGGATAACACTACACTCTCCAGCCCAAGTCCGACCCGGGATAACACGGAGCACATCTCTCTCCAGCCCAAGTCCCACCCAGGATAACGCTGTAATGACCCCAGTAGGGCCGAGACATAATTCATGACTTTCTTAATCATTTAATTCTTACTTTCAGCACCTTGTCCATTATCAGTATTATTTTTTTTAAAAAAACATAACTTCGCTCAAGACATCACGCGCGATTCATTAACCATCGCTCAGCAATGAAATACATTACACATCTGCTGGCGAGCAGTGCAAAATGCTTCAGCCGATGAGCAGGAACTTCAACTCTTAAACTGCATCTACCGATAGAGAAATAAACTCACATCTGCCGATCATAAAACGACAGAACTCATTACTTATTCACTTGCTCCTGCCGATCGCTAAACGACAAGCATAGAGCTCGCTTCTGCCGGTAGTGAAAATCTACGTCATCCGATCTGTCACGTGCACTTCGCGTGACTCAATGGACATCGCCCGGTAGAGGTCATCTACCGATGGGCACGTGCAGTGCACGTAATCCGTTGTACATCACCCGGCATTTGAAATACACTACATCGCCCGGTCACTAGACGACAAAACTTCACTTACATCATCCAATATTTGAAATACACTACATCGCCCGGTCACTAGACGACAAAACTACGTTTATATCATCCGATAGACATATGTATCTCACGTGACTACTTAACATCGCCAGTAAGATGCGTCATCCGGTGGGCAACAATTGTCCCCAACCACCGATGACAACAGCCGGATGATGTCCTCATTCAACAGAGACATCATCCGGTAAGCATTGTGCAATACACGTGACTCACTTACCTCACCGATAAGAGATATCATCCGGTGAAACAACAACGTTCGCCATCACACGGTGACGTCAGCCGGATGATTCACCCATCCAGCTTCTATCATTCAGCTCACACTGGTGACGTCAGCCGAATGATGTATTCATCCAACTTCTATCACGCAGCAGTAAAATAAAAAAAACTTCAAACAGCTCATATCGACAGAAAGATAATCTGACCTTCACAGATCTCATACTCGTAGATATAAACATAGGCAGACATGAAACATGGACTCATCTAGGATACATGTAGCGGAAGACTTAATTAAAACAGATCATTCTATACCCTTATAATCATCCCCAAATTTTGGTGACAAAACGAGACAATCACAAAGAATCCATTTTAAAGAAAAATCTATTACTTAAACATCCGCTCACATAAATCTTCCTGCAACATTATGAGCAACTACGGGTCATATTCGCCTGCCAGTCACCGCTTCCACCGGGCACCATCCTGCAAACCAGGCCTGAGACATCATCACTGAATTTGGCATCTCACTGCTAAATCTTCACCTACAGCATAAGGTTTAAACTATAAGCCTAATGCTAGAAGGAATGCAATACTACACAAGTATGCATGCCTGTCTTTTACGAAACAACATGCTCATGAATCTGTTCTTGTTCATATTCATAATCATAAAGTCTTAATCTGTTCATCGTCGGATTCATCGTTCAAATATCATCATGCTATCATTCATATAAATCATGTATCAATCAATCTTGGGCATGGTGTGTGGATTACGAGAGGATTGGCCCGTCCACGGTTGGTTGACAGTGAGAGCGTAAGAGTCCCTGGGGTCGCAATCCTTGTCCTTACTTTTGGACAGTGACAGATGCCAAACCGCCCAAACCCTCTTAATTCCACGTTGCATAAGTTGTGATATTTATCTTGTTCATGAAGAAGAAAACATGCTCTTAAAACTTGTTCATCTGCATGAAACAACATTTGTAAAGCCCCAGATTATATAAACCGGTTCGTTACACAAGCTTGCACAGGACTAGGGAAACTTTGGTCAAATTGAAACTTCGATCGAAGTCATAATGATATTTTCTAAACCTCAACATGTTAAGAACTTGCAGCGGAAATCGTTAAGCACATAGAGTCAACCAAATATGACACGGACTGAATAATCATTTGGAATATTAAGATAATCGGCAAAAGGATAAAGGGTTTAAATCGCAATAATTCATAAGTTTCAAAAAGTCTCAAACGCACGCGGGTTGGTGTAACAAGTCAACAAAGGGACTGAAGCAGAAAATAGGACATGCATCCCGGTCACAAACGCCAAAATATTTCTACATCTTCCGATGAGTCAGCGGATGATTTCTTCTTCCGCTGCGTTTATACTCATCCACCGGGCCTAGCCGCCAAAAACACGTCCAAATTTCCGGTCAGTTTTAAAACACAACCGTCTCGGTCCGTCCCGTACAAAAAGACGTTTACATCCCATCCGAGGGATTACCACGAACATCCACGGGCACTAACGGAAAACCATACTTTAATCAGCTGGCGACTATACGACAAAAGACTTAACCGTCATGGACGAGCCAACCACTCGAATCAACGGATGACTAAAAACACTCGACTATCCGGGGAGGAGAAACCTATCTTCAACTACCAATCCATACAACGCAACTTAGTACGAGAAAACCGAGATTACTCACTGAACCATTTTAGAACATAAATCCTTGACATATCAACTACAGGAAAAAGCAACATTTAAATCCACCTGAACTACTCTCATCAAAATCTACAACGTATTCAAAACAGTAAAAAACCATTCTGTCATGAAACACTTAAATAAGCAAAGGATTGAACCACTATTAATTAAACGTGCCACAAAGCCCCCCGTTAACTGCCTTCAGTATACCAGCTGCGACAGAGACGTATCCTCAATCACTCTATCTTCAGTAAACTCGGAATTCACCTGTAGTATCCTCAACCCATACATCACAAAACTCATCTATTAGGCCTAATGCCTAAGTAAGTAAAGCAATAAGAACTGACAAGCTGAAACATGAAACCTAATATGGCAGTTTTAACTTCTCATGCTCAGTTGCACATCGTTTGCCTACTGATCCGATCCCTTGATGCCTTGGGAGTGGATCAAATTCTCCCAAGATATACATCATCATAACAGGTAAGGGGTGGATGAAGGCCCTTAACCGCACAATGCAGTTCAATCTGAACACCTCCTCATCAGTTAAGGGGTGGAGAAGCCCTAATAGTATTCGCTCCTCAGACTCTGGGGAGTGGAGGATCCCTTTCCAATGCATACTCTCATAATCAGTTAGGGGTGTTCGTCCCGTAACCGCCAATGCAGTAAATCGGACGCGCATCCCATACTATTACATGAAATTTATTTCGGCTCTTTCAAAAAACATGATGGCATAACATACAGAAAAAATTTTACTAAAAACCATGCCTAACTATGTTTGGTGAGTAGGCCCGAGGGCACACACAAAATTCACTACCATGGAGTTCCGGGGATGTTGGGTTGCTAACCACTTCGGGTATGCTCAACCTCTAAAACCATAGACAGTTATTAGTTAAACTTATTCTAAACCTCCATAATGGAGATTTCTTAAGCTTCAAAACCAGAAAGTTGCAAATCAAGCAGGCATAAACGCCTAACTACGTCAATAACGTTAATAATCGTAAAACAACTAGAATAACAATTACTAACGAAAAACCCGGCATTTTTACAAAAATCCTACGAACCCTAAATCTTTAAACCTCTAGAAAAGAAGAGCAACATCAAAACTATAGAAATCTTACCTAGGGGTGGAGATGGGAGAAAAACATGAAGGGAGAATCGCGGAGGAAGAAGAGAAAAGTGTGAGGGAGGAGGAGAAATCGCCATTGAAGGTGGAGAGAAAAGGAAATTTACGTAAGTGATGAAGGGAAAAAGGGGGATTTTGTTTATTAAACAAAATTGGATTGTCAAAGACGTTTTATCTTCCACGTCACTTTATACTGTTTCTTAGTTAGGTTCTGGATTTCGCTAACGATTTCTGTTTCCTCAAATTCCTTATTTCACCCATAATCCCCAGATTACTAGGGCTCTATTTCAAAATCTTTCGTTCGCAAAACAGACTTAATGGGTATAATTATAAAAAATGTAATTATACTTGGGAAAAAAATCAAAAAACCCTAAAACGGGTGTACACACAAAACTGGCCAAAATATCTTCACATGATATGCGGGGTGGGTTAGTTAAAATTCATATGTCTGATGGGTTGTGTCGTTAAACAAACAGAGACCAAAAAATTACAAAACACGCACGATATGTATAAAGTCACAAATTTTGTAAAATATCTTCTCATGATATGTCATTAGGTTAAATTTTCAGAAATAAAACCAGCCGGGGCATTTTTTTTGTCCTTTCCAAACGATTTTGGCACATATAATACATAAACGCACATGAAAAGGACAAAAATTCGTACGAAGTCAAAATTCATGAACGTTTTAGAAGATCTTCTTTGATATGCTGGTTTGTGTAGTTAAAATTTCAAAATAATTCGTTGTCGAGTCATTTTTTCCTTGACGGACGATTGCTTATAATAACCTAAACGACATTAAAAAATGACAAAAAAATCGCTACAAGTCAAAAAGTCACCAAAACTTTTGTAGCATAGCTTCTCACAATATGTTATTGTGGAGTTAAAATTTCAGACTATTTGGACCCGACGTTTGTTTTCTTTCATATCAATTTTTTCCTCTATAATAACGTCTAACAAATAATTTAAAAATGACAAAAAAAAATACATGAAGAGTGAAACGTCAAAAACTTTGCAGAAGATCTTCTCATGATTTCTATGGTTGTGTACTTAAATTTTCCACTAATCCAGCCGAACATTTTTTTTTTTCCTTTTTTGACCTCTTTTGCCCCTCTAAATAAACTTAATGACATTAAAAATAATAAAAAATCAGCATGATGAAGTCAATATTAAGTCACGAAACATTGCAGAATACCTCTTATATCTGCTGGTGTGCAGTTAAATTTTCAGGACTAATATGGACCCTCGAACGGTCTTTTTCATTTTACGTAGCAATTTTGCTCTATTAATTGGAGCGGCCTGCGTCCCCTCGGACCCGGTCGTACTCAAGCTACTCACTCTCGTCAAACTACGTGACAAAATTTGAAACTTTACTCATAACTTTAAAAACGTAATCGTTTAAAGACAATTAAAATCCTGGCAGCGGAAAACTACTTAAAACACGTTGAAAAAACACGTTCGAAGTTGGGAAATCAAAAATGTTGAGAATATAAAAATTTGCATTGTGGTCGAGTTGCCGCCGTGTCGCTTATATGATGCGCGCGTTGCACCAAAATCATGACTACGCCGCGATCACCCGGCGCGCAACATGCGCGCATGGTTTTGCTCGCTCATGGGCATTTTGGTCGACCCATTACCTTGGGGTTGACCACCTGAGGTCCACTGGTAGACCCTGAAAGGGTGGTCGACACTTCATTTCTCTAGTTTTATCGCGTTAGAACTGCGAGGTCGACACCTAGCTATCGTCAACACCTGGTAGGCACAGGACACAAACGTTATTACTCATGTTTCCATATGTCGAGTTTGGGGTCGAAACTTATACCGATTTTTTCACTAATCGGTGACCACCTGAGCGCAGGTGGTCGACAATTACACCATTGTCGACACCTCCACTTCCTGCTACTAAGAAAAACTTCACAATATGTAGAAAATTCTGACAGCAAACGTTTAAAACCACAAAAATCCATATCCTACTTCAAAATCCAAACTTCCTACAATTTTCCAAACCATCCCAAAAGACTTCTATCAAAACAAATCCCCATTCATTTCCAAAATGCTTTTGTACATCAAAACGATTCAAAACTATACGTCAACTACATAATTTATCTATCCAACTAAGCCGAACACAAATGGCCAAATTATTTTAAAACACAAAACGCACCCTCAATTCTTACTTACAACATACAGCCACAACCCGGGTTATGTCACCCTAACAAATGGCCTGATCGTCGCACAGGTGCACTCCTCCTACCACTCTAGTCCTGGTCTTGCTCATGGACCTCACCTGTTAATTCTTCGTCACCTACATCACAGAACTCAACTATTATCCTAACGCTAAGTAAGTAATGCAAATATGAATACAAACACTTCATATCCTAACACATGCAATTTCTACTATATCGTCTCGTTTTTATTCTCGTTTCATTCTCAACTTCATTATACTCGTTCATTCTCTTTCTTTTTACATTTTAGATTAATTAGGCACATCGTGACACTCTCTGGCCCAAGTCCCACCCGGGATATCGCGAAGTTTCAACCCTGAACGTCACCCTCCGGCCCAAGTCCCACCCGGGATAGCGCGGAGCATTGGGTGGTCCTGCTCATCGGATAACACTACACTCTCCAGCCCAAGTCCGACCCGGGATAACACGGAGCACATCTCTCTCCAGCCCAAGTCCCACCCAGGATAACGCTGTAATGACCCCAGTAGGGCCGAGACATAATTCATGACTTTCTTAATCATTTAATTCTTACTTTCAGCACCTTGTCCATTATCAGTATTATTTTTTTTAAAAAAACATAACTTCGCTCAAGACATCACGCGCGATTCATTAACCATCGCTCAGCAATGAAATACATTACACATCTGCTGGCGAGCAGTGCAAAATGCTTCAGCCGATGAGCAGGAACTTCAACTCTTAAACTGCATCTACCGATAGAGAAATAAACTCACATCTGCCGATCATAAAACGACAGAACTCATTACTTATTCACTTGCTCCTGCCGATCGCTAACGACAAGCATAGAGCCTCGCTGCTGCCGGTAGTGAAAATCTACGTCATCCGATCTGTCACGTGCACTTCGCTGACTCAATGGACATCGCCGGTAGAGGTCATCTACCGATGGGCACGTGCAGTGCACGTAATCCTTGTACATCACCCGGCCTTTGAAATACACTACATCGCCCGGTCACTAGACACAAAACTTCACTTACATCACCATTTGAAAATACACGTACATCGCCCGGTCACTAGACGACAAAATACGTTTATATCATCCGATAGACCTTGTATCTCCCGGACACTTACCATCGCCATAAGATCGTCACCGGTGCAACAATTGTCCCAACCACCGATGACAACAAGCCGATTATGTCCCATACTCAACAGAGACATCCTCCGTAAGCATGGTGGAATCACTACTCACTACCTCACCGATAAGAGCTATCAATCCGGTGAACAACAACGTTCCGCCATCCCCGTGCCGCAGCCGATGATTCACCCCATCCAGTCTTCGTCTTCCGCTCACCGGTGTGACTTCAGCCGAATTAATGTATTCATGCCCTCTATCACGCAGCAGTAAAATAAAAAAACTTCAACAGCTCATTCGCGAACGATAATCTGACCTTCACAGATCTCATACTCGTAGATATAAACATAGGCAGACATGAAACATGGACTCATCTAGGATACATGTAGCGGAAGACTTAATTAAAACAGATCATTCTATACCCTTATAATCATCCCCAAATTTTGGTGACAAAACTAGACAATCACAGAATCCAATATTCTAAAGAAAATCTCATTCTACTTAAACATCAGTTCATCATAAATCTTACTGACACATTATGAGCATAACTACGGGTCATATTCGCCTGCCAGCCACCGACTTCCACCCTGAGCACCATCCTGCAACCAGCCTTAGACATCATCACTGATTTGGAATCCTCACCTGCTAAATCTTCACCTACATCATAAGGTTTAAACTATAAGCCTAATGCTTAGTAAGGAATGCAATACTAACAAGTATGCATGAATGCTCATTTTAAGAAACAAATGCTCATGAATCTTTTCTTGTTCATATTCATACTCAAAGTCTTCATTCTTGTTTATCGTTCGTATTCATCGTTCATAATCATCATTCATGCTCATCATTCATATTCATCATTCATGTTCATCAATCATATTCTTCGTTCATGTTGTGTGGATTAAGAGAGGATTTGTGCCGGTAAAGGTGGTTGACAGTGAGAGTGTACATAGTCCCTTGCGGGTCGTAATCATGGTCCTTCCTTTTGGACAGTGACATATGCCAAACCGCCCCCAACCCTCGCTTAATTCACGTTGCATAAGTTTTATATTCTTATCTTGTTCATGAAGAAAACATGCTCTTAAAACATTTTCATATGCATAAAACATTTGTAACGCCCCAGATTATATAAACCCGGTTCGTTACACAAGACTTGCACATGACTCGGAAACTTTGGTTCAAATTTGAAACTTCGCTCGAAAGTCATAATTTGATATTTTCTAAAACCTCAAACATTTAAGAACTTGCAGCGGAAATCGTTTAAGCAAAAATAGAGTCAAACAAAACTATTGAACAATGCTTGAATAATCAGTTGGAATATTAAGGAATAATCGGCAAAAGGAATAAAGGTTTAAATCGCAAAATACTTCATAAGTTTCAAAAGTCAAACGCATCGCCCGGTGAACAAAGTCAACAAAAGGGACTGAAGCAGAAAATAGAAGACATCATCCGGTCACAAACGACAAAATATTCTCTACATCTTCCGATGACGTCAGCCGGATGATTTCCTTCATCCGATCGACGTTATACTGCATCCACCGGTGACTAGACGACAAAACACTTCCTAAATCTTCCGGTAAGTTTAAAACACAACGTCTACCGGTCATTAAACGACAAAAGACTTTCTACATCATCCGATGGATTTACACACGACATCCACCGGTCACTAAACGACAAACCATACTTTCATCATCTGGTGACTATACGACAAACGACTTAACCCTTATCATTCGACGAGCAAAACACTCGACATCACCGGATGACTAAAACACTCGACATCATCCGGTGAGTAGAACACTATTTCAACTACTCAAATTCCATACAAAACAACTCTAGCTACGAGAAGAACGAGCTTACTTCACTGAAACCATTTAGAACAATTCAAATCCTTACATTACTCAAATCCAGTAAAAAGCAACATTTAAAATCCCACAGAAATACTATCATCAAAAAATCTCAAAACGTATTCAAAACATTAAAAACCATTCTGTCATGAAAACTTAACATACTCAGATTGAAACACTATTAATTAAACTTTCACACCAATAGACATCAGTTAACTCGCCTCATCAGTATACCAGCTCGAGACAGAGAAGTACTCCTCCAACTCCCTCTATTCTTCAGTAAACTCAGGGAATTCACCTGTAGTATCCTCAACACCTACATCACAAAACTCATCTATTAGCCTAATGCTAAGTAAGTAAAGCAATAATGAAATGACAAGCTGAAACATGAAACCTAATATGCAGTTTCTACTTTCTCATCTCAGTTGCACATCGTTTGCCTACTGATCAGATCCCTTGATTGCCCTTGGGAGTGGGATCAATTCTCCCAATGCTATACATCCTCATAATCAGTTAAGGGGTGGATGAAGTCCCTTAACCGCCAATGCAGTTCAATCTGTATACATCCTCTTCATCAGTTAAGGGGTGGATGAAGTCCCTTAATAGCTATTCTGATCCCTCAGACCTCTTGGGAGTGGGATCAATTCTCCCAATGCTATAAATCCTCATAATCAGTTTAGGGGTGGATTAGTTCCCTTAACCGCCAATGCAGTTAAATCTGTACTCGCCTTACCATAATATTACATGAAAGTTTATTTTCGTATTCTTTCAAAAAACATGATGCATAACATACAGAAAATACTCAAACATGCATAAACCTACTGTTTTGTGATGTAGGCCCGAAGGCACACACAATACTTCACTTACCTGGATTTCCCTGGGATTGTCTGGGTTGCTAACCACTTCGGGTATTGCTCAACCTAAAACCATAGACAGTGTATTAGTTAAACTTCATTCTAAACTACCCAAGAGTGTCTAAGGAAAATAGTTTGGAAGCTCAGGTCTTCGTGCATTCCTATTTACCATCAAGAATCCGAACCCACCCTCAATCACAGCAACCTCAAAATCTTCACATTGTATTCTCTCAGTAAACTCATCACTAAAATGCAGGAAAAACAAGACTTACCTAGGTTGTAGGAGAATCGGGCGAGAGAATCGCCTAGAGATATCTACTGCTCGAGCTGAACACCGAAAGAGGGAAATAGGAAATAGTGGCGGCTTCCCTCACTGGACTTTTCCTTAAATACGTTATCCACTAAGTAAAATGCTAATTACCATTATACCCTCGCCCGATCATTTATTAACCTAATCAATAACTCCCCCCCCCAACACTTCTATAAAAGTACATCATAAATAATAAATTAGATTTGATTTAATAGAACCAGGTGCTACAACATTCATGATGCATGAACATGAAAACTCTCAATTCATCAAGCTACAGAATAGTGCATTCATCCGACGTGAAATCATACCATTAAGTCAAACATCAACATAAGTAACAGTCAGTAGCTTAAATAACTTCTAATCATCGTATCAGTTTCTACCTAGCATCCTTGTGATGTAAGGCCCTAATGGCCGGGAATCCTACACATTCACTTACCTGGCTTCCTTAGCAAATTCTTGCTCTTTTTCTTCAGACTTCTTCACCTAAAACATTTACATCGCAGTAGTTAAAACAAAATCCTAAAAGTCCTAATTAAAAAAAATCACCCTAGAATCTATCATCTATATATATATGTCCATTAGTCGAGCACTCTGCGTGCGTAGTCTAAAATTCCTAGAATCACAATAACCAGACTCGGCCATTGCAGAATCTGAAATCTCAAGTTCAACTGAAAAACAGTACTCAAATAGATAACCAGCAATCCACATTGTCTGAGTCTTACCTAGGGCGTCGATCATCGAAGTGGAGAAAGAGAAACCCGTCGTCGATGAGAGAGTCGCTGGCGGAGAGGGAGACAGCTCGGGAGAATGAGAGAACGCAGAAGGGAATGTCGGCTACAGTGAGGTTTAAAAGTTTCCATTTCCTATTTGTACTTAATCCAACCGTCCTTAATTACAAACCCTGCCACTCAACCTAATTTATGACACATGCACATTAATTAAGCCTTGACATAAAATTCCAAACCGAAAAGATCAAAACCAACATGGCCGTTAAAACAGTTAAGAAAGTCACCTGGTCAGACCCGTCGGGTGTTACAAACGCGGAGTACACAACATCTCTTAATTACGTATCTTCGTATCATACTACTATACTACTCGTCAAAACCATGGAAATTCATTTTTCGTCTACTAGCGTATTTTTCGAAAACCATGATGCATGCCAAATTAAAAGCATTACCAACATACACAATAACATACAATACATGCATACTGTAACGCCCCGAGTTTTATAAATTTGATTCGCTACTCATAACGCTGAACAAAACTAAGACAATCTAGGAAGATTTTAAAAACTTCACTCCACGGTCACAAAACGACAAAATCAACTACTCACATCTACCGCTCACATCCACGGTCACAAAACGACAAAATCAACTACTCACATCTACCGCTCACATCCACGGTCACAAAACGACAAAATCAACTACTCACATCTACCGCTCACATCCACGGTCACAAAACGACAAAATCAACTACTCACATCTACCGCTCACATCCACGGTCACAAAACGACAAAATCAACTACTCACATCTACCGCTCACATCCACGGTCACAAAACGACAAAATCAACTACTCACATCTACCGCTCACATCCACGGTCACAAAACGACAAAATCAACTACTCACATCTACCGCTCACATCCACGGTCACAAAACGACAAAATCAACTACTCACATCTACCGCTCACATCCACGGTCACAAAACGACAAAATCAACTACTCACATCTACCGCTCACATCCACGGTCACAAAACGACAAAATCAACTACTCACATCTACCGCTCACATCCACGGTCACAAAACGACAAAATCAACTACTCACATCTACCGCTCACATCCACGGTCACAAAACGACAAAATCAACTACTCACATCTACCGCTCACATCCACGGTCACAAAACGACAAAATCAACTACTCACATCTACCGCTCACATCCACGGTCACAAAACGACAAAATCAACTACTCACATCTACCGCTCACATCCACGGTCACAAAACGACAAAATCAACTACTCACATCTACCGCTCACATCCACGGTCACAAAACGACAAAATCAACTACTCACATCTACCGCTCACATCCACGGTCACAAAACGACAAAATCAACTACTCACATCTACCGCTCACATCCACGGTCACAAAACGACAAAATCAACTACTCACATCTACCGCTCACATCCACGGTCACAAAACGACAAAATCAACTACTCACATCTACCGCTCACATCCACGAAAACGACAAATTTACTACCTACATCTACCGCTCACATCCACCGATCGCAAAACGATAAAATCTACTCTCACATCTACCGCTCACATCCCACCGGTCACAAAACGACAAAATCAACTACTCACATCTACCGCTCACATCCACCGGTCACAAAACGACAAAATCAACTACTCACATCTACTGCTCACATCCACCGGTCACAAAACGACAAAATCAACTATTCACATCTACTGCTCACATCCACCGGTCACAAAACGACAAAATTTACTACCCACATCTACCGCTCACATCCACCGGTCACAAAACGACAAAATCAACTACTCACATCTACCACTCAACAGTAACACTCAACATCTACCTATTGACTTTGACTTCTGTCGAACGACAGCATCTGCCAATCAACAGTAACACTCAACATCTACCGATTGATCTCTGCCATTCGACATCTGCCGAACGACGCAGAACCACATTAGCATTTACACTCTAAACCATCGGACAACTCTGCCTACTAAAAGAACTTATAAATTTTACTGCAATCATTCAAAACAACTTAAAACCACAACTTTCTAAAAATCCAGAATAGCAAGCTACAATTAAACCAATCGTGTTTTCATAGTCAGGATAATCCCAAAACATGTCAAAACATTAAAACTACTACTGTCATTAAAATCTTCAGCACATTTCAACAACACACTCGTCCACTAAGACTACACATACTGACATTTGTTAAACCGCCTCATAAGTGCACGAAACCATGGCATAGATGTGCTTCACCAACATCGCCTATTCTTCTGTAAACTCAGAGAAATCACCTGTTGGAAACTCAGCACCTACATTACAAAACTCATCTATTAGCCTAATGCTAAATAAGTAGAGCAAATATGAATGAAACACTGAATTCATAAATCCTAATCATGCAGTTTCTACTTCACATCTAAGTTGCTTTTGTATTCGTTTATCTGATCTGATCCTTCTTTCCGTTGGGAAGTGGATCAGTCTTTCCCAAAGTTCATAACATCCTCTACTCTACTAGATTAAGGGGCGGATAGTTCCCTTAATAGTTGATCTGATCCTTCTTTCTGTTGGGAAGTGGATCAGTCTTTCCCAAAGTTCATAACATCCTCTACTAGATTAATGGGTGGATTAGTTCCCTTAATAGTTGATCTGATCCTTCTTTCAGTTGGGAAGATGATCAGTCTTTCCCAAAGTCATATCATCCTCTACTAGATTAAGGGGCGGATTAGTTCCCTTAATAGCTAATCTAATCCTTCTTTCAGTTGGGAAGTGGATCAGTCTTTCCCAAAGTCATATCATCCTCTACTCGATTAAGGGGCGGATTAGTTCCCTTAATAGTTTGTCTGATTCAAACTGCTCATGCCTTACCATGACATTACATGTAAATTCATTTTCGTACTCATTCGATAAAACATGATGCATGATATACTGGAAACATTCAAGCATGCATAAACCTACTGTCTTGTGATGTAGACCCGAAGGCACACGCATACTTCACTTACTTGGTCTCCTAGAAAAGTATGGTGGAAGGCTACTCCGGGAGCTTACTCGAACCTAAAACCATAGACAGAGTATCAATTAGGTCTTCACTAAACCTCATTCTAGGCTATCCAGAAGTCTAAAGAAACTAGTTGGAAGTTCAGTTCCTCGAACATTCCCGATTCATCACAAAACCCGAACTCAGCTCTCACTTACAGCATTCCTAGAACACTCATTCTACCGTAAGCAAATCATCAAATGCATATTCTATATTCATCCTAAACCATCAGCAAGAAGAACTCAAAGAAGAACTCACCCAAGTTGAAGAAGAATCAGGCAAGAAAATCGCCGAGAGAAGGTCTGTTGAGCAAGCTGAATACCAAATGGGGAAATGAAACAGTGACGGCTAAAACCCTTAGCTAACCGCTTTTATACACTAATCTTTGCAAATTACGCATTTGCCCTTGACTAACCAACTTTAACCTAATTGAGCAACCAATCAAATTCACTTAGTTCCATAAAATAAAAGTAAAAAAAATGTAGCTATTAAGAATATCAAGTTAGACAATTACCGATTGCTACACATACAAACCACAACCATACATTCCTAACGAACTATGATGTAGGCCCAAAGGCAACACGTAAGCATACATTATTTATCTGGCCTCCTTAGCTAACCTCGTACACATACGCAATGCAATCCATCAATTTAATCCTCCTCATCTTACTCCTAAAGAAAACTAAAAACCTCTCAAAACCACTAAACCCGAAATCTCACCATTTTTTGCCAAACTTTTAAATCACGTAACTAATCCTACGCTTATCCATTTTGGACGATTCAATGCTCTACGAACTCTTAGGGTGTCTACTTTCTAAAAGGTTGGGACCGTTTAACCAAATAACAAAATTGGCTCCGTCATTTTTCACAAAAACCAAACTGCCCTGCACACTCATATTTTCTAGATTTTCGGCCTCATCCAAAAATCCAACTACTCATCCATACTATCCTCTAATCATCTTTAAACACCCAATAATCAAGGAAAACTAGCTAGGAACCCCAAATTTTTGTGCAACCCTAAGTCTCACATAAAAACCCTAATTTAAACCCCTCCATAACTCAACCTAATCCACTCCCAACTCCCTTCTCTAACTAGAAAACTAATAACCCATTAGAAATTAAAGAGAAATTTACTTTAGATGAAGAAATTGGAAGAGGAAATCTTCAGAGAGGGAGAAACTTTATGCCGAGTCGCCGAAGAAGATAGAAAAGAAGAGGATGGGTTTCTTCCTACGTAAATGCCTCTTCCCCTTTCTTTTCCTTTTTATTTTAATAACTTCAAATTACAATTATACCATATCCTCTTAATTTCATTTAAACTAACACTTAACAATTATTTCACCCACTTTTATTTAATCCAATATTTTCTATTTACATCAATTCCCATAAATTTGTAATTCACTGTACATTAAAAAAAAAGTTGAGCCGATAAATTCTCGGGTGTTACAATAATAACGTAAACAAATATTAAAAAATAACAAAAAATTGCAGGAATTCTAAAAGACACGAAACATTGCAGAATGTCTTCTCATGATATGTAGATTTTCTAGTTAAAATTTCAGAGGAATCCAGTCCAAACATTTTTTTTCTGACAATTTTGCCCATATAATAACATAACCTAACATTGAAAATAACAATAAATTGCACAAATTCTAAAAGTCACAAAACATTGCAGAATTTATTCTCATGATATGCTTGTTGTATAGTTTAAATTTCAGATTAATCCGGACTAGACATTTTTTTCCTTTTCCGACGATTTTTCCCTATAATAACATAAACGGACAATAAAAATGAAAAAAACTTTCACGAAGTCGAAAAGTTATGAAACTATGCAGAATATCTTCTCATGATATGGCAGTTGTGTAGTTAAATTTTAAGACTAATCCAGACCAGACATTTTTTTTCTTTGTGAACCGATTTTGCCCGAATAATAACTTAAACGGAAATTAAAAATATAAAAAAAATCGCATGATTTCTCAAAGTTATGAAGTATTGCAGAATTTATTCTCATGATATGTTGGTTGTGTAGTTGAAGTTTTAAAGTAATCCGGACCAAACATTTTTTTCTTTTTCAGACAATTTTACTCTTAATAACATAAATGGATATTAAAAAATACAAAAAATTTCTTAAAGTCGAAAAGTCACGAAACTATGCAGAATATCTATCATGTGTAGTTAAATTTTAAGACTAATGCAGAACATACATTGTTTTTCCTTTACAAACAGATTTTTCCCAAATAATAACGTAAAGGGAAATTAAAAATAACAAGAAAATCACACGAAATCGAAAAGTCATGAAACTTTGTAGAATATATTTTCATGATATGCCAGTTGTGTAGTCAAAGTTTTAGAGCAATCCGGGCTGGACATGTTTTTTTCTTTCCGGACCGATTTTGTCTCCTATAATAATATAAACGGACATTAAAAATGACAAAAAAAATCGCACGAAGTCAAAAGGTCATGAAACATTGCAGAATATCTTCTCATGTTATGCTGGTTGTGTAGTTAAAATTGCAGACTAATCAGGACAGGACATTTTTTTTTCCTTTCCCGGCCGATTTAACCCCTATAAAAACGTAAATGGCTATTAAAAATGATAAAAAATTACACAAAGTGAAAAAGTCACAAAACTATGTAGAATTTCTTCTCATGACATGATGATTGTGTAATTAAATTTTAAGACTAATCCAGACTAGATATTTTTTTTCTTTTCGAACTGATTTTGCACAAATAATAACGTAAACAGAAAGTAAAAATAACAAAAAAATCACACCAAATAAAAAAGTAACAAAAATTTCAAATATCTTTTCATGATATGCCAAGTGTTTAGTTAAAGTTTTAGAGTAATCCGAACCTGACATTTTTTTTCTTTTGGACCAATTTGCCCTTATAATAACTAACAATATTAAAAATAACAAAAAAAAATCGCACGAAGTCAAAAGGTCATGAAACATTGCAGAATATCTTCTCATGATATGCTGGTTTGTACAGTTAAAATTTCAGAGGAATCCAGTCCAAACATTTTTTTCTGACAATTTTGCCTCTATAATAACGTAAATAAATATTAAAAAATAACAAAAAAAAATCGCACGAAGTCAAAAGGTCATGAAACATTGCAGAATTTATTCTCATGATATGGCAGTTGTGTAGTTTAAATTTCAGATTAATCCGGACCTAGACATTTTTTTTCCTTTTCCGACGATTTTTCCCTATAAACATAAACGGACACTAAAAATGAAAAAAACTTTCACGAAGTCGAAAAGTTATTGAAACTATGCAGAATATCTTCTCATGATATGGCAGTTGTGTAGTTAAATTTAAGACTAATCACAGACCAGACATTTTTTTTCTTTGTGAACCGATTTTGCCGAATAATAACTTAAACGGAAATTAAAAATATAAAAAAAATCGCATGATTTCTCAACGTCTGAAGTATTGCAGAATTATTCTCATGATATGTTGGTTGTGTAGTTGAAGTTTTAAAGTATCCGGACCAAACCTTTTTTTTCTTTTTCAGACAATTTTACTCTTAATAACTAAATGGATATTAAGAAAAATACAAAAAATTTCTTAAAGTCGAAAAGTCACGAAACTATGCAGAATATCTTATCATGATATGACGGTTGTGTAGTTAAATTTTAAGACTAATGCAGAACATACATTGTTTTTCCTTTACAAACAGATTTTTCCAAATAATAACGTAAATAAATATTAAAAAATAACAAAAAAAAATCACACGAAATCGAAAAGTCATGAAACTTTGTAGAATATATTTTCATATCTGCCATTTTTTAGTGCAAAGTTTTAGACTCAATCCTGGCTGGACATGTTTTTTTCTTTCCGGACCGATTTTGTCTCCTATAATAATATAAACGGACATTAAAAAATGACAAAAAAAAATCGCACGAAGTCAAAAGGTCATGAAACATTGCAGAATATCTTCTCATGTTTCTTTTGTGTAGTTAAAATTGCAGACTAATCAGGACAGGACATTTTTTTTTCCTTTCCCGGCCGATTTAACCCCTATAAAAACGTAAATGGCTATTAAAAATGATAAAAAATTACACAAAGTGAAAAAGTCACAAAACTATGTAGAATTTCTTCTCATGACATGATGATTGTGTAATTAAATTTTAAGACTAATCCAGACTAGATATTTTTTTTCTTTTCGAACTGATTTTGCACAAATAATAACGTAAACAGAAAGTAAAAATAACAAAAAAATCACACCAAATAAAAAAGTAACAAAAATTTTCAAAATATCTTTTCATGATATGCCAATTGTTTAGTTAAAGTTTTAGAGTAATCCGAACCTGACATTTTTTTTTCTTTTTGGACCAATTTTGCCCTTATAATAACATAACAAATATTAAAAATGACAAAAAAATCGCACGAAATTAAAAGTTCATGAAACATTGCAAAATATATTATCATGATATGCTGGTTGTACAGTTAAAATTTCAGACTAATCCGGATCAAACATCTTTTTCCTTTCCGTATCAATTTTGCCTCTATAATAACGTAAATAAATATTAAAAATAATAAAAAATCACACGAATTCTAAAGGACAAGAACCATGGCAGAATTTATTCTCATGATATATTAATTTTGTAGTTAAAATTCAAATATTATTGAATGCTAGTGGTAGTGACACTTTTTTTGTAACACCCGGCATTTTTGCCATGTAATTATTTCCCGAATTATTATGCGGGATTAATTCAATATTAATACAATGTATGTTTTGTTGGAAACCAAAACCAATGAGTTCATATTAAATTGGATAGTGAGATGAAAACCAACCAAAAGTGTAACTAAACAAACAAGCTAGTTGGTAATGGATGGAAGGATAAATTGAGAAGAAATTAAGGTTGGTGGGAGATAACCAATGGATGATTGCCAGGTGGCAATAACTTGCTGAGAAACCTACCTATTCTCCTTCCTTCTACGTAAACATTCATATACATTTCTCCTTCTCTGTATTCCTCTCTACCTTCTCTCTTCCAGTCGACAAATCAACCATCGAAGTTACTTCGACCTCCTCAGTTCCTTTCTGTTTCTTCGCTAGGATCTGTGCACTTCCGAGACATTCGAGCATTCTACACTGCAGCAAACAGGTAAGTTCATAACCGTAGGTTGGCCCTTAAGGCCCTACATCACAGAGGTACTAGGATCCCAGTTCTGTCGGGTAGTTTTGGGTAGTAATGTAATAGCTTCTGTTCAGTTGTGTTTTATGTTGTCTGTTCAGCTCATGTCCCGAGTTATCTGTTTTCTGTTTTACAATATGCCCTGTTAGTTCTGATGTCTGCTGTTATAGGTTCAGGCACTGAGACTGTTATGCATACACGTTTTACTGAAAATCCATGCAAAACTGATTTCTGTACACTGTTTGAAACTAAACAAGATAAAAATCTGACTGTCTGTAATGTACTGGTTAAGTGCGGGACAGGGACTGGCCCCTCTGGTTTTATCCCTCCCTGAGAATCTGAAAATTTTTCCCTAGCAAGGACCCTCTGGTTTTATCCCTCCCTGGGAATCTGAAAACTGCTGTGCCTGATAGTGCACGTACTGAACCAGTTCCCCTATAAGCCCCACTTAATTCTTCTGCCACTGAAACTGAATGTTCTGTTCTGTCACCGCATTTCTGAAAATCTGCATGCATAGCATTTTGCATCACTGCATTCTGATTATGTCCTTACTGAGTTTTAGACTCATAGGTGAACTCTCTGATGTAGGTACCGAACCTGAAACCGAGGACTTTGTGCCTCAAAATGATGATCTGATGTAGTTGATGGCTCGAGCTCATGGGGGTTGGCTGCTGCAGTCAGGCATAAAGGTTTAAGTTTCCCGAAATGTCTATTTTGTAAAGTCTTCTGGAAAATTATGGTTTGGTTGTAAAACCCTTCCTTTGAAGAAACTCTGCAAGTATATGTCATATTTTGTACTGATTTTCAGACTTTAAAACAATGTATAGGTCTGATGTCTAAGTTTTTTGAAACCGCTGTACTTGACAGTTCAGTTCAGTTATATTCTAAAGTATTCTGGAATTGTTTGGGATACTTTCTGTTATTCTGTGCATGGATGATTCTGGTTTTGGGAACATGCATGCAGTTTGCCTCTTTAAATCTGTCAATTGTAAAGTATCTGTCAATTGTGAAGTATGCTTAACAGTCTTGTTTAGAATCAGGCATTGAAGGTTTACGTCTTTTATGCATTCTGCTTCTGCTGTATCTGACAGTTGAATTACGTTCTGATGTGTTCTCAAATAGTTTGGAACATTCTCTGTAGTCTGTACACGAAGGGTCTCTGGTATTAGAGCTTTCTATGTATAGTGAAATCCTTTAAACTTCTGTCATGCTTTCTGTTGTGTTCAAGAACCATGTTTTGAACTGGTTCGAAGAAATCTGAGACTTCTAAGCGTTCTGTTTTATGCCCTCTGTTCGTATGTCTTCCTGTTGAAAGTTGTAAATTCTGTCTTTAAAATCATATCTGCCGATTTCACCTTCCGGTAAGAATTTTGAATACATCTACCGATAGATACTGTACATGTTTTGTCTTATTCCCATTCACCGCCAAACGGTGTTACTGCCTTAGGTTTTCATCTTCCGATTTCAATTGCTATCTGCATCTTCCGATGACGTCACCCATCTTCCGGCTGACGTCATCACCTCCTGCCGATTCCATTTATTTCAGAGCATTTTCTGATGATGTCATCCATCTTCCGATGACGTCATCACCTTCTGCCGACTACGTTTGTAACGACCCCGGCCAGGAGCCGTCACGTGTTCATGTTCTTTCATTAATCGTTTGCTTGACTTTTACTATTATTACATTCACTTACTATCTCTCAGAGAATTTCACATTTTACATATATTATTTGTTTTTTTAAACTGGTAATAGAGAGCCCAGAACATTAAGGAAGACTAACCCTCTCGTGCCCGACTTCCCACGCCTCGTCGGCTCAAACTTTCACAGAGTCAGAGCGACTATACTCGGTCATTGGTTTCTGCCAATTTCGGGGAAGACTAAACCATCAAACTCTAACATTCGGCATCTGCCGATGACGTCAGCCGGAAGACTAAACCATCAAACTCTAACATTCGGCATCTGCCGATGACGTCAACGGAAGACTAAACCATCAAACTCTAACATTCGGCATCTGCCGATGACGTCAACCGGAAGACTAAACCATCAAACTCTAACATTCGGCATCTGCCGATGACGTCAGCCGGAAGACTAAACCATCAAACTCTAACATTCGGCATCTGCCGATGACGTCAACGGAAGACTAAACCATCAAACTCTAACATTCGGCATCTGCCGATGACGTCAGCCGGAAGACTAAACCATCAAACTCTAACATTCGGCATCTGCCGATGACGTCAGCCGGAAGACTAAACCATCAAACTCTAACATTCGGCATCTGCCGATGACGTCAACCGGAAGACTAAACCATCAAACTCTAACATTCGGCATCTGCCGATGACGTCAGCCGGAAGACTAAACCATCAAACTCTAACATTCGGCATCTGCCGATGACGTCAACGGAAGACTAAACCATCAACAACTATTCTTTCGGCATCTGCCGAT
This sequence comes from Begonia masoniana, assembly GCA_022432975.1. Taxonomy (NCBI): domain Eukaryota; kingdom Viridiplantae; phylum Streptophyta; class Magnoliopsida; order Cucurbitales; family Begoniaceae; genus Begonia; species Begonia masoniana. Next base: position 22,193,989 of record CM039509.1, on the reverse strand, counting down.
GACGTCAACCGGAAGACTAAACCATCAAACTCTAACATTCGGCATCTGCCGATGACGTCAGCCGGAAGACTAAACCATCAAACTCTAACATTCGGCATCTGCCGATGACGTCAGCCGGAAGACTAAACCATCATACAACTATCCTTCGACATTTGCCGATGACGTCAACCGGAAGACTAAACCATCAACAACTATTCTTTCGGCATCTGCCGATGACGTCAACCGGAAGACTAAACCATCAAACTCTAACATTCGGCATCTGCCGATGACGTCAGCCGGGCGATTGCCTCATCCAGCTTCCGTCTTACGGTAGAGATCACTAAATCATCAGATGACTCCTCCCAACAGAAAGAAAACACAACTCATTCAAAATGCATATAGCGGGAGACTTAAGTATCAGATCATTTATAAATCTATATAATCATTCCCTGACTCAGTGATCCACTAGACAGTTTCAAAGCTCAACGTTTTAAAATAATCTCATCCTACTTAAGCTACCATATCCTTTAACATACTGTAACATAAGAGTCTTAACCAGGGATCATAAATCGCCTCTCCAGTCCCGCACTGTCACCTTGAGCATCCTCCAGCAACCAGCCTTAAGCATCCTCTTTGAACATCGCATCCTCACCTGAACCTTCTTCACCTACACCATAAGGTTTAACTATAAGCCTAATGCTTAGTAAGGAATGCATGCTGACAGATATACATGAGTACACAATTTAAAGAGACATAAGTTCATAAACCATTCATCATTCGTGTTCATCTTTATCATTTACATAACATATATTAAGGTAGGGAACGAGGGAGGAAGACAGGGGTACATAGTTATTTGCCTATCGCGGCAGTCGTACATAATCATTTGCCTATCGCGGCAATCATGATACATCACTCGGCCTCCCCAGTGGAGAAATTTCCGCGAGCTATACATATCATTAACTCGGCCTCCACCAGTGGGAGATTTCGCGAGTCGTACATATCATTAACTCGGCCTCCACCAGTGGGAGATTTCGCGAGTCATACATATCATTAACTCGGCTCCACCAGTGGGAGATTTCGCGAGTCATACATAACATAGTCTTTTCCCCGTTCTGCACTTAATCATGGTCACATTTACTTTTCATGTTCTCTACTTAATCATAAACGTGGACATAATGCATAGACATGAGGTTCATAGAGAAAAGTCATACCATAAGGACAAGCATAACATCTCGTAACTTTACATTTACTTACACAACTTCTTCATATCGTGGAAATAACAAATCATAGTCAACAGCTAACATCTCAGTGATTTCCTAATACCCTTGCGGTGTAGGGCCCTAGTGGCCGGAAATCTTAATACATTCACTTACCTGGATTCCTTAGCAATCCGAACTTCCTCTCTTTAACTTCTTCACCTAAAACATGTACATTACAGTAGTTAAAACAAAGTCCTAGTAGCCCTAATCATAAACCATCCTAGGATCTAATAGCTAAAGTCATTCCGATTCCTCTGTTTGACACACTGCAGTCTGAAATCCGAAACTAGGTGGACAGGTTTTACTATTGATTAAATCCGAGTTGGTTACTTAAAATGCTCAGAATCGATTCGGGATGACATTTCTACTCCCAGATTTTAAAAAGTCATAAACTACTCGGCCACTGCTAAAAAAATCCGAACTCAGTGCCGAGCTGAAAACAGAGCTCTATTTACTAATGAATGACCACATTGTCCATTTCATACCTCGGGTGTGGATTTGCAGAGAAGAGCAAGCTCGAAACCAGCCGTCGGTAAAGGGAAGTTCTGGTAGCCGAGAGCAAGAACTTGGGAAAGAAGGAATCGCCGAGAGGGAATGTCGGCTACAGTGGCAATAAATGAGATTTAAGGTTTCCATTTCCTATTTATACTTAATCCATCAATTCTAATTACAAAACTGCCACCTAACCTAGTTTTACTCAACTTGTAATAAATTTGTCTTAACATTAAATTTAAATCACAAAGGTTAAATAAGAGGGTGACAATGAAAATGGTCAGAAAATCACCTGGCCGAAATGTCGGGTGTTACAACGTTACTACCTGTATCTGCCGATGACGTCATCACATCTTCCGGTGACGCCATCACACATTCCGACTTCATCTGTTGCCTTTACCTTCCGATGACGTCATCCACATCTACCGATTGACGTCATCCATCTACCGGCTGACGACATCAACTTCTGCCAATTTGGTTCAATGTCTGCATCTGCCGATTGACGTCATCTCTGTTTCTGCCTTTGCAATTACATCTACCGTCTGACATCAGCTGTTTTGTCGTATCAGACGACGTCGTCGCAATTGCCGATTCTATCTGCTGCCTTCATCTTCTTGCCACGTTATCTGCCGAAGCCTCCCGCCAGTTTTGTTTATTTTTGTTTTCTTTCCTTCTGCTTCTCTTCTGTTATTCACTTATGTATTTCAGCCAACTGTATCCCGTTTGTTTTGACTCCAGAGAACTCTCCCTCCCTGTAAACATTTTAAAAGTATAATGTCCTCTGTTTTGACCGATCTGTTCAAAAAAAATAGTCCCCGTTTTTCCGTTATCTGTCCCGGAGTGGTGGCTCCGATCCCGGACTCCGATCGGGTCCCGGTTTTGGGCTGTCACATTTTTGTATTCGCAAAATAAAATGAGAGAATAAATATCAAAATTTGTAGCACAATATGAGTTGCCTTTAGCGTTCACCAATAGTGATAAATTTGAAAAATTTATGAAAGAGTATGTTACTCCTAATTTTAAACGTGTTCCTAGAAGTACAACTACAAATGATATTATTAAAATGTTTAATAATATAAAAAATGAACTAATTTTATTTTTTTCAAGCGCTCCTTCAATGTCTATTTGTATCACCTCTGATTTATAGAGTGCACGTAATTCTATAAACTTTGTCGTTGTTACTTCTCATTTTATTGACGAGTCTTGACAATTAAATAAAAGAATTTTAGGATTTCGTAATTGTGAATATCCTCACACTGGTATTACTATTTATATATATATATATATATATATATATATATATATATATTGTAACGATATTGCAAGAATATTCTATTCGAGATAGAATATTTAGCATAATACTTGATAATGCTAGTGCTAATGATGTTGTTATTTCTCATTTTAAAAATTATTTTCAATTAGATACTATTCACGATTCTCTTTTTCATATGAGATGTGTTTGTCATATTTTAAATTTAGTTGTTAAAAATGGTATGATATAAATTTTGCCTTATATTAAATTAATTAGATCCGCAATTGTAACGCCCCCGAACCCGCCCAGGCTCGGTGCGTCACTTTGCAAACCCAACCCGTGTTTAAAACAACGTTTAAAATAATTTTTGTAAATTTTTCGACTCGGTTTTTGGGTTTTTCAAACCCTCGATTTTTGTTGGAAAAGGTGTCTAAAATACGTTTAAAATACGTTGGAAAATGTCGGGTTAAAATAATTTAGAATTAGGAATTAAAAAAAAATAAAAAAAAAATAGGTTGGGGCGCCGCGCGCGCCATGGCCAATCAATCGCCTCCCGACGGCGATCGATCGCCACCAGCTCTGTTTTTTCTCCCAAAATGCGACCCGTGGGCGATCGATCGACGCCCAGTGGTGATCGATCGCCACACGCTCTGTTTTTTCACCCCAAAACGCCCAAAATTGACTTTTTCCCGACTTTATCAACTTCTCTTCATTTTTCTCCAAGCAAAACACCTCCAAAAATTCATAAATTTTAACCATACACTCTCGACACCCAAATCTTCAAGTCCCGTAAAAATTTTAGAAAACCGACTTAAAACGGTTAACAAAAAAATAGAGAACGTAAACCCGACGTTATTTATTTTAAAATCAAAACGGGCGGCATAACTCCTAAATTTCTAAAAACCCAAATCTGAAAAATAAAACTGAAGATAATATAGTTTAACAATCCAAATACGTACAACCACTATCCCATAACTTGATCGTCTCGCAAACATTCAAAATAGTTATAAAAAATATTTATAAAAACGACGTATCAAAACCCTCCACACTTTTCTCAAAACCAAACACCAAACATTTACAAAACACTTTCAAAATAACTATCTACAACCACTCCCACCAAAATACCGGAGGAAAGCAGTGGCCAAGACGCCCCAACAACAGCCTGCACCAGCGCACCTCGCACTCCTCCCACTGCTGCCTAGTCTCACACACACACACACACACACACACACACACACACACACACACACACACACACACACACACACACACACACACACACACACACACACACACACACACACACACACACACACACACACACACACACACACACACACACACACACACACACACACACACACACACACACACACACACACACACACACACACACACACACACACACACACACACACACACACACACACACACACACACACACACACACACACACACACACACACACACACACACACACACACACACACACACACACACACACACACACACACACACACACACACACACACACACACACACACACACACACACACACACACACACACACACACACACACACACACACACACACACACACACACACACACACACACACACACACACACACACACACACACACACACACACACACACACACACACACACACACACACACACACACACACACACACACACACACACACACACACACACACATAAGCTTACGCTTAGTAAGTATGGAAAAGAAATGTAAACATGCACATACACCGCCCTAATACATGGAGTCCCTACTCACTCTATTGTTTTCGTTCGTAGGCGTTTTATTAATCTTTCCATTTTCACAGGTGAATCAAGTAGGCACACATCCAAGCTCCCCGCTCATTGGACGGCCACGCCTTGATCCACCGAGCAAGATCGGCCAGCTCACGTCCGGGTCCCCCCCATTGGACGGCAGCTGTAACACCCGGCTTTTCAGAATATTAATATTTTAATATAAATGACATTTTTGTAAATATATCAAATCAAACCCGTTTTACGAAAAGAGAGTATTATTACGATCCTAATAATTAATATGGATCTTAAGAAAATTTTGGGAATTTTAGGAGACGTAACGCTAATATTACGAGAATTACATTTATCGTAATATAAAGGATACTTTGGTAAAAATAGTAAACAGAGTCCGAATTTCGAACAGACAGTTTTAATAGAACCCCGATAATAAGTCGAAGTTATTGGTGAAATAAGGAAATTTGGAGAAACCGAATCGTTGGACAATTAACGAAACGAGCGACGAAACAAATAGAAAACAAAGGAAAGGGTAAAATAGTAATTTACAAAGTCAAATTTTATTAAATTACAAATACCCTTTTTCTCTTCTCCCTCATTCACGATCTCTCTTTTCCCTCTCAACCCTCAGGCGATCTCTCTCCCACGAACGACGTTCTCCATTCCGGCGATTTCTCCTCCTCCGTTCGACTAGTTTTCATCGCGCTTTCTCCTCCAATCAACGCTCTAGGTAAGGTTTTATGGTTTTAGAAGGTTATTGTTTGGTTTTCGTAAAGTTTCACGGTTAGGGTTCCGTTTAAGTTTTGTTAAAACGTAGTCTAAAGTTAGAAATCGATAGGTTTGCCATAGTTGTGAAGATAATAGAAGTGTTGGACGTTATTGGACGAAGTTAAACGATTCGTTGTGAGATGTTTGGGTTTTATGGATTTTTGAAGTTTTAGAAAACTCCGTTAATGGAGGTATTGGTAAGTTGAATGTGAAATGCTCGACGAAATGCCTCAAGGAAGTATCCTAGAGTTTTAAGAAATTCTTTAGTTAAGAGTTTCGTTAGTTTTGACGCTTAAAGGTTTGAACGTGCTTAACGACGATTGTTGTGAAATTGCCTTAGGTGAACAACGCTCGTGGACGGAGCTCAATGCGCTGCGGATGACAGGTAAGTTCTCGTGACTTACTAGGGCTGATTGGCCTACACCGTACGTCGATGTCGCGTCGAGGATCATTGGTGAATTGTTTGTTTATATGCTTTGGTTGGGTAGTTAAGATTAGTTCTTTTATAGGTTATGCGTTTTTATTATCTTGATGGTATATATGTAGAATGTAGATTATGTTTTTGTTGTCTTGATGGTATATATATTGAATGTTATGTTATGCACGTGTTCATGCATCATGGTTTTTAAAAGAGCACAGAAAATGAACTTCTGTACGATGTTTGAATGAAAAGAGATGTGACCTGAAAGGGGGCTATTGATCTATTATGTAGGCACAAAGGGGTCTGTCACAATACCACATCGCCTGAACTAAATGAATCTACGTAATCTGTTATCTGGTCACGCGAGGTGGGGCTCAGGCATGGCTGTTGTTTGTGTAAGCATGTACCCCCCTCCGCTAGATAGAAAGGGTTGTCCGACCGCGGGATGAATCCTTTCCTTTTAGCAGGCTGATATCTCGGTGACAATATGTCTGCGACGTAATGATAAGAAAATGTTGCATGATTTCTGAAACTCATCTGCACAGCATGCATTTACATTTACGAAACTTACTGAGCCTTTAGCTCATAGTGTGTTTGTATGGTGTAGGTGATCTTGACATAGGTGAGGACGAGATCCCTCCACCCGAGGAGTGACGCAGTTGACGGAGGATGACTCGCGGGGGTGTGTTGGCGCAGTCGATACTTAACTTGACTCGTGGGGATGTAAGTATGTGTTTTGAGGATGTTTGGGTGATTTTGGGTTAACGGTGGATTAGATAGTTTAATAGTATAGTTGATACATTTTAGGATGTTTGGTTCTGGTTAGCTGACTGAATGATGCATAGATGTTTTGGTAAACTGTTTTACAAAACGTTTTGTTAAGGTTTTTATTTAAGCTTTATGGAATTGCTTGGTAATTTTAATAGGAGAAAACGTTTAGTTTTAAACATGTCCACGCGGTTTGTTTTTATGAAACTAGGATATGTTTTTTTAAATAGGTTTTGAGTCGTGATTTTGGGTGATTGGCAAGTGAGAAATCGATGGGGTTGAGAGTGAGTCTATGTTGATGATTAGTGAAAGGCTTAGTGTGTATAAATATGGTAAGGGAATTGTGTACACAGGGGAAAGAAGGAAAAAGAAAAGAAAGAAGGAAAGAAGGGGAAAAGAAAGAAAGAGGAAGAGGGAGGGGGCAGCCGAGCTCTCTGGAAAAATTGCAGAGAGCTTGGCGATCGATCGCCCAGGGGGCGGCGATCGATCACCTCCCCCTCTCAGCGATCGCCTCACCAGGCGATCGCTAGGCAATTGTGGGCGATCGATCGCCCCTCGTTATTTTTATCAGGCGATCGATCGCCTGTTTTGGGCGATCGATCGCCACTTCCTTTCTTTGGCCGAGTGCCATTTTTACCCTTGTTTTGTTTCTTAAATGATTTTAACTTTTTTCATTATATATTGTTTTAAGTTTATTGATTTTAAGATTTATTTTGAATGATTTTCTAAACGACTTTAACGATTTCGTTTTCGATTGAAATTCCGCTCAAATGTTTCGAAAATGATTTTCCGCTTAAAATTAGGATTGTAAAAAGAAAAAATTTGTACGAAAAAATTAGGTACAGTATTAGGGTCGTTAAAGCAGCACACAATTTGTGACGACCACAACCCGGTCAGGGCCGTCACGGACAGACCATGTCGTAATCGTAACCTTAAACTCTCGAATAGTTCACATAAAATTTTTCATTTTTATACAACACATTACAACCAACCGGACATAGACAATTGACCAACCTCGATTGACCCTAAATAGAACAATTTTAACTTAGACATGACCGGCATAAAAGTTGTCAACTTTTAAATCATTAAAACGAAGTAAAAACCCTTTTTCGGAAAAACGTCGACTCGGTTTTTGGACCCTTAAAATCGTTTAAAATACGTGGGGGTCGCTCGTAAAATATATTTAAAAAGTATCGTAAGAGGTCGGGTCAAAATATGTTTTGAAAGGACGAAAATAAAAAAAACGCACATGGGTGCCCTGCGCTGCGCGCGTGCCTGCAACCGCTGCGCGCCCAGCGCGCGCCAGGGCGCTCCCAGCGCCAACCCCACGTGTCAAACGCGTGCCAAACGCGATCGATCACACCCCAAGCCTGATCGATCGGGCAGGCTAGGGTTTCCCAACTAAAAAGGACCCAAAACCACGATCGATCGCGCCTCGGGCACAATCGATCGCGTGGGCAACATTCTGGGCGCGCCCAGCGTGCGCCAGCGCGCCTGCCGCGAGCACACACTGCGCGCGCGCGCGCTCCACGCCCTGCCAGCGCGCACCAGCGCCTGGCCTGCGCGCGCCCTTCCTCTTTTTCCTTACCCTTAACAAATTTTTCTTTCCCAAACTCTTACCCTTCACCTTAAACTTTCCAAAAATCATTCCCCAACCTTTTTGAACACAAAATCTTCAAACCCCGAAAATCCCGACTCATACACATACCCGAACACGTGTTTAAAATTCGTGAAAACAAACTGCATGGATCGCTCTAAAATCCGAGCGTATCCTTACAGTTCAAAATGCCTAAAATCATTATATCAATCCAACATAATCCTCAACACAATATTAAACTTAAAAGCGGAATTTTCTAAAACATCACCAAAACAAATACGTCTTTCAAATCATTCTAAGTAACACAACTCCAAGCCTACTTCCATTATATCGTTTCCAAAATATCAACTCCTCTATACATCCTAAACTTTATCACAACGTCCAATATCAATCTAGTACACACCTATTTACTACAAAATAACTTGGAGCACACCCACGGAATTCTCTTGCTTAGCCAAAACACGTCCCGTCGCCACGATCTCCGCCCATCAACCAACTACACATGATCATCAGGAGGGGGTTCCTCACTTTCGTTCTCGTCACCTACATCATACGATAAACACATTAAGCCTAATGCTTAGTAAAGAGGTGCACTAAAACGTGAGTATACATAATGCATGATTTTTCAAAACATGTTCGTTTTTCATTTATTCACTTTACATAACATATACATATATATCTTTGGGCATGAGTAGGCACAGGCACAACCCCGTCTACCGTGTAGACCAAACACTTGCCCTGAGTTGCCATTCACATTTTATCATGCCCTGAGTTGCCATTAGCGTGCCCTGTGCCCTACTCATCCTCCAACTTTACTTAACATTATCACTTTACGTCGTTTACTTAAAAATGTGCATGCAAGAACATTTCATTAAATCTTAAAGGAGAAAACATGATGCATGAAGAATGGTACTACCAAACAATCATCCAAACATTAATAACGTGCATAAACGAGCCTAAACGACAACTAATAGGAAACGTCCTAGTCTACCCAACTCTTCATAACCCTAAAATCATGAAAACATTTAATTCCTAACATCGATATGACGTAGGGCCGTAAGGGCCGGAAACCTAACACCACTTACCTGGAGTCCTAGCTATGCCGAGCACCGTCCTTTGAGAGCTTGGGTTACCTAAGGCATTGTCATGGCACGTCATTAGTATCGACTCTATATTATAAAATTTAAGACTAAACGAAACCCCGAGCTAAGATAATTTTCCAAAAACTCTATTTCACTTCATTCGGGCATTTCATCGAGCACTAAACACTCATGATTTACAAAGCTCCATTAATGGTGTTTTACTAACCTCCAACCACCAAAACCTAACCATAAATATTCACCCACACCATTAATTCACTCTACCTAGCTAAATCACAACCAAAACATCATCCATGAGCCATAAAATCGCTATCCTATCGATTTCTCACAAATCCAGAAATTTTACAGTAAACCCTAAATCAAAATCAACCCTAAAACAACTACTAAACACACAATGCAGAGAGGTTACCTAGAGTATCGATTTAGGGAAGAAAACTCGAAGAAAATCGTCGGAAAGGAGGAGCAAAATCAACGTTGAGAGATCACAGTGGAGAGGGGAAGAAATCGTGAGGAGCTTCACGTTGGTTGGGGGGGGGGGGGGGATGAAAAGAAAATGAGGTGATTTAGGTTTTATAAAAATTTTGACTTCAAAATTACCTAAATGTCCTTTTTGTAAATTTCTTGCATAAACTCATCAATTAACCTATCGATTCGGTTTTGTCTAAATTTTCTTATTTCTCCAAATATTCCAATTTATTCTTAGGGTTCTAACAAAACTTCCCGTTCACAAAACAGGCTTAATTTGCTCATTTACAAAAATATCCCTAAGAGCGAAAACCCGAAAACCTAAAACTCAAAACCCATAACCTAAATTTCTGGGCGTTACATCCTACCCTCCTTATTTAGAATTTTGTCCCCAAAATTTCCTACATGAACAACTCTGGATATCTGTCCATCATATCATGTTGGCGCTCCCACGTTGCTTCCTCTATGTTTTGGTTCCTCCACAACACATTAACCAGTGGGATTAACTTATTTCGTAAAACTTTCACAGCATACTCCATAATTTGCACTGGCCACTCTTCGTAAGTTAAGGTCGGCTGTATCTTAACACGAATCGGTTCTACCATGTGTGTCGGATCTCGTACACATTTCCTCAACATCGACACGTGGAAGACATTACGTACACCCTCCATATACAATGGCAACTGAAGCTTGTACGCTGTAGCTCCAATCTTCTCTGTAATCGGGAAAGGTCCAACAAACCGTGGATTCAACTTCCCTCTCTTACCAAAGCGAACCACGCCTTTGAACGGTGAAACTTTCAAAAACACCTCATCACCAATTACAAACTCCAAATTTCGTCTTCTTCGATCGGCATAGCTCTTTTGGCAACTCTGTGCCGTTTCCATCCTTTGCCTGATAAGAGCAACCTTCTCAGATAGTTGTTGTAATATTTTTGGTTCAATCAACTTTGCTTCGCCTACCTCATCCCAATACAGCGGCGACCTACACTTTCTGCCATACAGCGTTTCGTACAGAGCCATACCAATCGTGGACTGATAACTGTTATTATACGCAAATTCAACCAACGGTAAATACTGGCTCCATGATGCTTGAAACTCTAGCACGCACGCTCTCAGCATATCCGCAAGTATCTGAATCGTCCTTTCAGATTGTCCGTCAGTCTGTGGGTGGAAAGCCGTGCTAAAAGTTAACTTAGTACCCATAGCGCTTTGTAAACTTTTCGAAAACCTCGAAGTAAATCTGGGATCCCGGTCAGAAACTATCGACACAGGAACCCCGTGCAACCTCACAATCTCCTGAACATACAGCTCTGCAAACTGGTTCATCGTGTAGGTTATCTTTACAGGTAAGAAATGAGCCGTCTTCGTCAATCTATCGACTACAACCCATATACTGTCATGCCCTTTTGTTGTCCTTGGTAATCCCACAACGAAATTCATTGCAATATGATCCCACTTCCACTAGGGAATCGGTAGAGGTTGTAACATCCCACCTGGCCTCTGGTGTTCTGCCTTAACTTGTTGGCAGACAAGGCAGGACTGTACATAATTGGCCACATCACGCTTCATATTCGGCCACCAATAAAGCACTTTCAGATCTCGGTACATCTTGGTGTTACCCGGATGCACTGAGAACGACGATGAATGTGCCTCTGACATAATCAACTTCCTCAACTCATCATCCTTTGGAACGTACCAGCGGTCCTGAAATCTCAGAATGCCATCCTCAGAGTAGCTGAAATCGGAAGACGTAACTGATAACTTGGCTACAATAGCCACCTTTTCTTCCGTATCTAACTGTTGAGCCTCTTTAATTTTGTCCAACAGAGTAGGCCATATCGTCAAGTCAGCAAGTAGGGCCGAAAGCTCTGAAACTACTTCAAGTTCATACCTCTGAATCTCCTTTCTCAATGAAGCTGGCATACAGCAAATGACTGACTCCTTGGTCATAGGCATCCTACTCAATGCGTCTGCCACCGTATTTGCCTTTCCTGGATGGTACTTGATTTCAAAGTCGTAATCCTTCACGAATTAAAACCATCTCCTTTGCCTCATGTTTAAATCTTTCTACGTAAAAAGATACTTTAAACTCTTATGGTCTGAAAACAATTCACACTTTTGACCGTAAAGATAGTGCCTCCATATTTTCAACGCAAATACCACCGCTGCCAATTCTAAGTCATGCGTCAGATAGTTCTGCTCATAAGTCTTCAACTGCCTAGAGGCATAGACAATTACCTTTCCGTCCTGCATCAATACGCATCCCAATCCTACTTTGGAGGCGTCACAATAGATACTGAATATTCCATTCTCCACGGGCAGAATCAACAATGGCGTTGTGGTCAACTTTTGCTTCAAGGTCTGAAAACTTTCCTCACATGCCTTAGACCACACGTATTTCGCTTCCTTCTTAGTTAAATTCGTCAGGGGCTTGGCTATGATTGAAAACCTTTCAATAAACTTCTGATAATACCCAGCCAGGCCAATGAAACTTTGTACTTCACTTGCATTCCTCGGCAAAGGCCACCCCTTTACAGCTTGAACCTTAGCCGGATCCACTGAAACACCTTCTTTTGAAATTACGTGGCCTAAGAAATTCACCTGATTCAGCCAAAATCTGCACTTGGAAAACTTAGCATACAATTGATGCCGCTTCAACGTATCCAAAATAGCCCTCAAGTGCTTCGCGTGTTCGTCGTCATTTCGGGAATATATCAGAATGTCATCTATGAACACTATCACGAACTTATCCAGGAACTCGCGAAACACTCTATTCATGAGATCCATAAAAGCTGCCGGGGCATTCGTCAAACCGAAGGACATAACCCTAAATTCATAGTGCCCATATCGTGTTCTAAAAGCGGTCTTTGGTATATCATCGGCCTTAATTTTTAATTGGTGGTACCCTGACCGTAAATCAATCTTCGAGAACACACTGGCCCCATGCAACTGGTCAAATAGGTCATCAATTCTCTGTAGCAGATATTTATTTCTGATGGTTAATTTGTTCAGCTCTCGGTAATCAACGTACATTCTTAAGGAACCATCTTTCTTCTTCACGAACAAAACCGGAGCGCCCCAAGGAGAAACGCTCGGCCGTATAAAACCCTTGTCTGTTAGCTCCTTCAGCTGGATGTACAACTCCTTCAGTTCAACCGGTGCCATTCTATAAGGATTCTTAGACACTGGCGCCGAACCAGGAATAATCTCAATAGTGAACTCTATTTCTCGATCTGGAGGCAAGCCGGGCAACTCGTCCAGGAACACTTATGTAAAATCCTTAACTACCGGAATATCACACAACTTCAACTCATTTCGCATACTTACTTCCTCAACGCTTGCTATAAATCCAAAACATCCATGCTTCATCGAGTATAGGGCATTCATAGGCAAGCTAGGCAATTCGTCCAAGAACACTTCCTCAAGGCTATCAACTGCCGGAATGTCACATAACTTTAATTCATCTTGCATGCTTACATCTACGATGCTTGCCATAAAACTGAAACATCTAGGTTTTATCGAGTACAGGGCACACATTGATGTTACTAGAGGCATCCTACTCGAACGGAGGGTCGCTCGAAAGAAGTAACCCTCCCAACTTGGGGGTCTAAAATCTACCACACCCAACCAGCAATTGATTGAGGCATAATGCCGAAACAACCAATTCATGCCCAAGGTTACATTGTTTCCATCCCTGTTGAGTAAGATTCCTATTTGTTCGGACTGTTGACGCACTATTTCCATCAGTTGGCTATTAGGGATCTCATTGTCTTGTCTGGGTGCTCTCGGCATTTTCTCTTTCCTAGGCACATTAAACAATACAACAATATAAATAAATAGGAATCATACTTAAACTTAAACACTTACAGTCGATGGAGAGTTCCCGTGTGGTGGTGTGTTTTGGCAGGCAACCTTCAGAATAGCTTTTAAAACTCAATCGTTCTGATACCATAACTGTGACGACCCCAACCCGGTCAGGGCCGTCACGGACAGACCATGACGTAATCGTAACCTTACCTCGAATAGTTCACATAAAATTTTTCATTTTTATACAACACATTACAACCAACCGGACATAAACAATTGACCCACCTCGATTGACCCTAAATAGACCAATTTTAGCTTAGACATGACGGGCATAAAAGTTGTCAACTTTTAAATCATTAAAACGAAGTAAAAACCCTTTTTTGAAAAAACGTCGACTCGGTTTTTGGACCCTTAAAATCGTTTAAAATACGTGGGGGTCATCCGTAAAATATATTTAAAAAGTATCGTAAGAGGTCGGGTAAAAATATGTTTTGAAAGGTCAAAAATAAAAAAAATACACGTGGGTGCCCTGCAGTGCGCGCGCGCAGCACATGGCGTGCGCGCGCCTCTGCCACCGCTATGCGCCCAACGCGCGCCCAGCGCAAACCCCACGTGTCAAACACGTGCCAAACGCGATCGATCGCACCCCAAGCCCGATCGATCGGGCCGGCTCGGGTTTCCCGACTAAAAATGACCCAAAACCACGATCGATCGCGCCTCGGGCACGATCGATCGCGCCTCGGGCACAATCGATCGCGTGGACAACATTATGGGCACGACCAGCGTGCGTCAGCGTTCCCGCTGCGCGCGCGCCACGCCCGGCCAGCGCGCACCAGCGCCTGGCCTGCGCGCGCCCCTCCTCTTTTTCCTTACCCTTAACAAATTTTTCTTTCCCAAACTCTTACCCTTCACCTTAAACTTTCCAAAAATCATTCCCCAACCTTTTTAAACAAAAAATCTTCAAACCCCGAAAATCCCGACTCATACACATACCCGAACACATGTTTAAAATTCGTGAAAACAAACTGCATGGATCGCTCTAAAGAGCGTATCCTTACAGTTCAAAATGCCTAAAATCATTATATCAATCCAACATAATCCTCAACACAATATTAAACTTAAAAGCGGAATTTTCTAAAACATCACCAAAACAAATACGTCTTTCAAATCATTCTAAGCAACACAACTCCAAGCCTACTTCCATTATATCGTTTCCAAAATATCAGCTCCTCTACACATCCTAAACTTTATCACATCGTCCAATATCAATCTAGTACACACCTATTTACCACAAAATAACTTGGAGCACACCCACGGAATTCTCTTGCCTAGCCAAAACACGCTCCGTCGCCACGAGCTCCGCCTATCAACCAACTACACATGATCATCAGGAGGGGGTTCCTCACCTTCGTTCTCGTCACCTACATCATACAATCAACACATTAAGTCTAATGCTTAGTAAAGAGGTGCACTAAAACGTGAGTATACATAATGCATGATTTTTCAAAACATGTTCGTTTTTCATTTATTCACTTTACATAACATATACATATATATCTTTGGGCATGAGTAGGCACAGGTACAACCCCGTTTACCCTGTAGACCAAACACTTGCCCTGAGTTGCCATTCACATTTTATCGTGCCCTGAGTTGCCATTAGCGTGCCCTGTGCCCTACTCATCCTCCAACTTTACTTAACATTATCACTTTACTTCGTTTACTTAAAAATGTGCATGCAAGAACATTTCATTAAATCTTAAAGGAGAAAACATGATGCATGAAGAATGGTACTACCAAACAATCATCCAAACATTCATAACGTGCATAAACGAGCCTAACCGATCACTAATAGGAAACGTCCTAGTCTACCCAACTCTTCATAACCCTAAAATCATGAAAACATTTAATTCCTAACATCGATATGACGTAGGGCCGTAAGGGCCGGAAACCTAACACCACTTACCTGGAGTCCTAGCTATGCCGAGCACCGTCATTTGAGAGCTTGGGTTACCTAAGGCATTGTCATGGCACGTCATTAGTATCGACTCTATATTATAAAATTTAAGTCTAAACGAAACCTCGAGCTGAGATAATTTTCCAAAAACTCTATTTCACTTCATTCGGGCATTTCATCGAGCACTAAACGCTCATGATTTACAAAGCTCCATTAATGGTGTTTTACTAACCTCCAACCACCAAAACCTAACCATAAATATTCACCCACACCATTAATTCACTCATCTACCTAAATCACAACCAAAACATCATCCATGAGCCATAAAATCGTTATCCTATCGATTTCTCACAAATCTAGAAATTTTACACTAAACCCTAAATCAAAATCAACCCTAAAACAACTACTAAACACACACAATGCATAAAGCTTACCTAGAGTATCGATTTAGGGAAGAAAACTCGAAGGAAAATCGTCAGAAAGGAGGAGCAAAATCAACGTTGAGAGATCACAGTGGAGAGGGGAAGAAATCGTGAGGAGCTTCACGTTGGAGAGGGGGGGGGGGGGGAGGGAATGAGAAGAAAATGAGGTGATTTAGGTTTTATAAAAAATTTTGACTTCAAAATTACCTAAATGCCCTTTTTGTAAATTTCTTGCATAAACTCATCAATTAACCTATCGATTCGGTTTTCTCTAAATTTTCTTATTTCTCCAAATATTTCAATTTATTCCTAGGGTTCTAACGAAACTTCTCGTTCACAAAACGGGCTTAATTTACTCATTTACAAAAATATCCCTAAGAGCGAAAACCCGAAAACCTAAAAATCAAAATCCATAACCGAAATTTCTGGGCGTTACACAATCTCCTCCCACGATACTTACGTTTTTTCCATCGAATAGAGTTCTAACTTTCTGCCTCCTCGGCATATTACAAGTGCCTCCCCGGCAACTTGCCTAACTTGGCGACTTTACTCAACTTTATTCTTTCTTAGTTACGTTTCATACTCACCTTTCAAATTATGCACCAACTCATTTTTGGAATTTAAAAGACGATGCATGATGCTCAACACGTGCATAACATAACTCAACCAACCAAAAATTTAACAATAACCCTAGCGTTTCGTGGTGTAGGCCCGAAGGCAAAACGAAAGTATTCCACTACTTACCTGGTGTCTCGACACATTCTCGCTCACTCCGTCCGACCAAATTACACGCTCGATCACCTAAAATACCGGAAACTTAACTTAGTAACACACTAAAGGATTTTAAAGAAATCAACTAACACTAACTTTTCAACCTAAAGCTACCAAACCCGAAATTTACCCAAATTTTACCGTCCAACTTCAAACGGCCACAACTTTCTCATTTTTCAACGAATTTCGACGTGCCACCCCAACTCGGAAACCTCTACACGTCTACTATCCATTGACACACTCAAATCAACCAAACAACACACTTAGCCAAACCGAAAATGCCCAAGACAGAGCCGGCCACCAAACGTACACAACCGGTTTTTGTGACATTCACTTCCAATCCATACTCAAACCACCCAACGACTTAAACCATCGTATCTAAAGATTAAATGACCAAAAGAGAAAGAAAACCATCAAAGAGAATACAAATTTAATCCCTAACCTAGGGTTTTCAAACTCCTTCTAATCTCACTCAAAATACCCTTAAAACACCACTAATCAACACCTAATTATATAAAAACCAAAACCCATATATTTTTACCTTGAAATGCCTTGAAAACTTGAAGAAGTGGGAGAGAAAGTCTCAGCTATGGAGGAAGAAGAAGAACGTGAAGAATGAGGGAGAGAAGAGAAGAAATTGCTTTTTAACCTAACCAATTTCTACCTTTTATTTTTCCCCACTCAATTTCCCTATTTTCTAATTCAAACCCCACCTTTTTCTCACTTAAATAACAACGTGTAATGCTCCCTTGAAACCTCCATTTCCATGCATTTAAGTCACAAAATTTTCCTTTGTTATTGGTTGAAATTTTCCTTTAAATTTTCAACCCATGCCTTTTTGACTTTTCAACCTAACTTCTACTCTACACCTTGCTTCACTTCTAAACTGATGTAGTCAAAGGAGCAACTAAGGACAATCAAGAAGCAATAGGGAGCCAAGATCCATTGATGAACATAGGGAGACCAATGACGAGATCAAGAACAAAGAAAATAAACAAAAGACTACAAATTTTAATCAAAGACATCCAAGAAAAGGAATCATCACAAAATGTGCAACGAGCAATAATATTACTAAGTGTTGATGAAGAAGCAAGGACTGGAAAAGAAGCCCAAAACGAAGCCCAAAACGATGTCTCAAAAATAAAGACTTCCCACATGGTCACCCAACATGGCACTACTCTAGCCCAAAAGTTTTTAACTTCAAAGTTCTTACAAGTGCCACACCATTGAGCTAGGCCCACAATCTGAATTAAACTCGAGACTCACGTTACTTAAACCTAAGTTCCGCGGCCACCATCCATTTGCACCACTTTCTAATTTTCCTTCGCTTATTTTTAGAAACTTTTCTATTGTCTAATTAGGATATTTTGATTATTTCTAATTATGTTATTACCTTATTAGTTTTATCCCTCTGCCTATTTAAGGGTGGCTTGTAATAGATTTTAGGCACTTTTGAATGAATTGATTTTTATTAAGCTTTTGCTTTGAGGTGAGATCCTTATAATTCTCTTCTTGAGTTCTTGGATTAGAACTTGATCTTCTTCAAGTGTATTCTTGAAAAGATCAAACTTGATAGCTTAGGTTCAACCAACGAGTTTGGTTCGGGTCTAGCTACTTTTCTGATAACTTTGGTTCCATCGCTATATATCGATTGGGGTCAAGTTCCTTCTTCTTATTCTTTCGAATCAATAAAGGTATTATTCTCTTTGAATTCCGTATTGCGTGTTGGGTCTAAGATTTCTAATATCTTAGGTTCATATCATTTGGTATCAAAGCGAAGGTTCTTCGATTCAGAGAAGCTATCTTTATCGTTCTCGTTATTCTTCTTTTCTTCTCCACAAAACCTTTTGATTCTTTCACTTTCGTTTTAGTTCGGAAAAAAAAAAATTCCGAAAATTAAAAAAAAAAATTCCGAAAATTCCAACAAAAAAAAGGAGCTCTTGTTTGTTAATAACGAGAAACTCTTTTTGTACGACCAATCGAGAAAGACATATCTTTGCTTGTCTCAAACCCTAGCATCCGAATCTCAAGTCGGATTTCTATTTCTGCAAGTTTGCTAGGTTTCAAAAAAAATTCGTGAGAATACCTCATTAGTAACGAGGATTCACAACCGGAAACTATTCAAGCTTCTCGAAACGTTATATCCAGAGATCGATTCTAGCAAACACCTTTAGTGGTTTGACTTTAATCTATTCTCGAAAGTTGGATTTTAAGTTTGAAAGTTTGAAATTTTCACGTTGCACTTGTTGGATTACATCTTGATTGGGTTCTAACTTTAAGAACCTAAAGAAGAGATTGAGTGGTAAAAGGCAAGATCGTGAGATTATCTTATAAAAGCCAAAATTTCGAGCGAAACACGAGTGAAGTGACATTGAACGAGTGTAAACACGTGAGGGAGAGGAGAGGTCCATTTAAATTTCTGCATTTCAATTCAGTTATTTAAATTTCTGTATTTCAATACAGTCATTTAAATTTCCGCATTTCAATATAGTCATTTAAATTTCTGCATTTCAATTCAGTCATTTAGATTTCCGCAAATTCAAATTTTGCAATTTATCTTTTACGTTATTTATTTAAAAAAAAGAAAAGAAAAACATTCAGAATCATGAGCGAAGAGGAGAATGAGATTGATATAAAGATGTTCATGAGGGCCATACACGATCAATACGAGGCTCTTAATCGAAGGATGGAACGTTTGGAGATACCGTCACCTACAAATCCTCGTGGACGAAAGTTTGACGACTACTATGACCACGATGAAAAACCAAATCGAAAGGAAAGATACGATAGGAACGATCGAGAAGATGGAGATCTTAGTGATATCAAGGTTAACATCCCAGCCTTTCAAGCGAAAAGTGATCCCGAAGCCTATTTGGAATGGGAAAGGAAAGTCGATTCTTTACTCGAGTATCGAAACTACACGGAGGAAAAAAAGGTTAGGTTGGTCACAATGGAGTTCACCGATTATGCCAGCATTTGGTGGGATCAACTAGTCAAAACTCGGAGACGAAATGGAGAAACCCCAATCCGCACATGGGAAAGTGTGAAAACAATCATGAGAAAAAGGTACGTCCCGTCATATTACTATAGGGATTTGTGTTGGAAACTTCAAGGCCTTACTCAAGGATATAAAAGTGTGGAGGAGTATTATAAAGAAATGGAGATGGCCATGATAAAAGCCGATGTTAACGAGGATGGAGAAGCCACAATGGCAAGGTTTGTGGGAGGACTTAATCGAGAGATTGCCGACATAGTAGATTTACAACACTATTTGGACATGGAGGAATTACTACACAAGGCGATCAAAATCGAACGACAACTAAATGCCAAGAAAAGTGCAAAGGTAAACACAGCGTCAAATAGTTCGTGGAAACCAAATTGGAAAGGAGAGAAGCCAAACCCGAGAGAGGACCACAAAGGAAAAATCGTCGCTAATAACTCCAACCCACCTAAAGCAAAAAGCGAGGTTCCAACATTAACTCGGACTAGAGATGTAACGCCCCGAGTTTTCTGAACCCGGTTCGCTACATAAAGTTTGATCATGACTAAGAAATCTCTCTTTTTTTTTTTAAACTTCGCTCGACAGTTAAATTTGACATTTTCTAAAAGCTCAAAATATTTAAATCTTGCAGCGGAAATTCGTTTAAACAAAAATAAAATTAACAAAGACCACGTTAAAAAAAACGTTAGAAATCTTAAGAAACAATCGATTAAGAAGCAAAGGTTTAACTCGTGAAAATACTTTAAAAGTCGGAAAAGTCAAATTCATCGTCCGCTTTAACAAAGTCAACAAAAGGAGAAGGCTTTTTGGAGACTTCATCCGGTTGCTAAACGACAAAACATAAATTTAGTCATTCGGTCAGTTTAACAGGGACATCCACCGGTCACTAAACGACAAAATATAAATTTAGTCATCCGGTCAGTCTAACAGGGACATCCACCGGTCACTAAACGACAAAATATAAATTTAGTAATCCGGTCAGTCTAACAGGGACATCCACCGGTCACTAAACGACAAAATATAAATTTAGTCATCCGGTCAGTCTAACAGGGACATCCACCGGTGACGTCAGCCGGATGATCTCCTCATCCGAATGACTTTCTCTATATCAACCGGTGACGTCATCCGGATGATCTCCTCATCCGAATGACTTAACCCTTAATATCCGACGAGCAAAAGCTCGACATCAACGGGCGACTAAAACACTCGACATCATCCGATAGAAAAACAGGCACAACTCTAACTACAGACAGAAATTTTTCTTGCCTCTCCAAGATCTTTCGAAGACAATTCAAACCATTCCATTAATCAAATCCAGTAAAAACCAACTCTAAAAAATCAACAGGTTGCTAGAATTGATAATATTCAAAATATATTCGAAATACCAAAATCTCTACTGTCATGAAAACTCGACCTACTCAGACTAGATCATTATCAACTAAACCTCAACATCTGCTGACACCAGTTAGCCCGCCTCAACAGTTTACCAAGCCGAGACATGGATGTACTCCTCCAACCACATCAATCATCTGTGCACTCAGGAAACTCACCTGCAGTGTCCTCAACACCTACATCACAAAACTCATATATTAGCCTAATGCTAAGTAAGTAAAGCCAACAAGAAGTGAAACAACGAAATATAAATTCCTAATATGCAATTTCTACTTTCTCAACTCAGTTGCTCATGCTTCGTTTCTGTTCAGATCCCCCTGTGAAATTGGGAGTTGGATCAACTCTCCCAAAGTACATACATCACTGTCTCATTAAGGGGTGGATTAATTCCCTTAACAGTGAAACTGATTCTTCTGTTCAGATCCCCCTGTGAAATTGGAAGTTGGATCAGCTCTTCCAAAGTACATACATCCCTGTCTCATTAAGGGGTGGATTAATTCCCTTAACAGTGAAACTGATTCTCATGACTGTTTCAATATATTCAATCCTTACCATGCCAATCATGCATTCAAATTCATTTTCGTATGTTTTAAAACATGATGCATAGAATACAAATTCACACAAGTAATCATAATCCTAACGTTTTGTGATGTAGGCCCGAAGGCACAAGCAAACTTCACTTACCTGGTCTCCTGGGAAGCTTGTTGAAACCTCTCCCTCGAGAGTTTGCTCAAACCTAGTTCCACAAATCGAACATTAATTTAAACTTTCGTCAAACTTCCTTCTAGCTACCCAGAAATCTAAGGAAATTAGTTTGGAAGCCCTAATCGTAGTGCATTCCTGATTCAACTCATAAACCGAAACTAGCACTCACATACCGCATTCTAAAAACTTCATTTATCAACCCTCGACAGTTACAATGTAGCAAGAAATAGAAGCAAAACTCACCTAGTTCTGAGGAAATCGCTGGAGGGATCGAAGAGGGTCTCCTATCGCGCTCTGCTAAGCTGAGGAGCTGAGAGTGGAAGAGGAAATGAAATGAAACAGTGGCGGCTACCTCATTAACACTTCCCTTAAATACGTTATCCAATATAAATTTGCAATTACCATCTTGCCCCTGCCTAGTCACTTAATAACCTAATCAACATTTCACTCAATTTTAAACCATAAGATTATATGCCTCCGTTTAATAACTTATTTTGATTTATATTGAAACCGGGTGTTACAAGAGAAGTCAAGTGTTATCGATGCCAAGGAATTGGACACATCTCATCGAATTGTCCCAATAAGCGTGCGATGGTCTTCTTAGAGAATGGCGATATAGAAAGTGTGAGTTCAAGCGATAACGAGATGCCATCACTCGAAGATTGTAGTGATGTAGACGTGGAGGAACCGGTCAAAGAAGATTTATTTGTCACAAGGAGAGCCTTAAGCGTACAAATTAAGGAGGACGAAGACAAAGCCCAAAGGGAAAACATCTTTCATACTAGGTGTCATGTCAACAACAAGGTATGTAGCATGATCATCGATAGCGGAAGTTGCTTAAACGTGGCTAGTACGTTATTGGTCCAAAAGTTAAATTTGCAAACCAAGCGACACCTAAAGCCGTACAAATTGCAATGGTTGAGCGATTGTGGCAAAATTAAGGTAACAAGACAAGTAAACATCACATTATCAATCGAAAAGTACAAAGATGAGATTTTGTGTGACGTAGGGCCAATGCAAGCAACTCACATCCTATTGGGGAGACCATGGCAATATGATAGAACGGTTAAGCATAACGGCTATAAAAATGAGTATTCGCTTACTCAAAATGGGAGGTTGGTAATACTAAAACCATTACCACCGTGGGAAGCAAGCTTGGATCAAGAGAGGATTGCCAAAGAGATCCAAAATGACAAAAATGGCGTAGAAAAAAATTCAAGCATGAAAGAAGAGAAGAAAAAAGGCGAAAAAGAAAGAGGAGATAAAAAAGCCGATGAGAGAAAAGTCATAAATAAAGAAAGCAAAAAAGGCAAAGAGGAAGAAAATAAATTTGAGGAAAGGAAAAGAAACGAGGGAGAAGAGAGAAAAAATTGTGGACTTGTGAGGAAAGGTGAGGAGATGATTTTGTTACTCTACAAAGATGTTTATTTTTTCACTAACAAACTAACAAATTCTCTTCCCACAAGTGTTACCTCTCTTTTGCAGGAATTTGAAAACATATTTCTAGAGGAATTACCTAAAGGAGTTCCCCCACTTAGGGGAATCGAGCATCAAATCGATTTCATTCCCGGAGCGACGATCCCAAACTGACCTGCATACCGAGCAAATCCAGAGGAAACCAAGGAAATTCAAAGGCAAGTAGATGAGTTGGTAGAGAAAGGCCTAGTGAAGGAGAGTCTTAGCCCATGCTCGGTTCCGGTTATTTTGGTTCCAAAAAAGGACGGCACTTGGAGAATGTGCGTCGATTGTCGAGCGGTAAATAAAATTACGGTAAAGTATCGACACCCTATTCCTCGTCTTGATGATATGCTTGATGAACTGTATGGTGCATGTATGTTTTCCAAAATTGATTTAAAGAACGGATATTATCAAATTCACATGAAACAAGGAGATGAATGGAAAACAGCTTTTAAAACAAAATATGGTCTTTATGAATGGTTGGTTATGCCGTTTGGACTATCTAATGCACCGAGCACGTTTATGAGATTGATGAATCATGTTTTAAGGTAATTTCTTGGAAAATTTGTTGTGGTCTACCTTGATGATATTTTGGTATATAGTAAGTCACTTGACGAACATGTTAAGCATTTAAGATCCGTATTTAGTGTGTTAAAATCGAATCTATTGTATGCTAATCTTAAAAAGTGTACCTTTTGCATGGAATTGGTAGTTTTCCTTGGTTTTGTAGTCAGCTCAAAGAGAGTATCTGTGGATGAGAAAAAAGTAAGAGCAATCAAGGAATGGCACACACCAAAGAATGCAAATGAGGTACGTAGCTTTCACGACTTGGCTAGCTTTTATAGGAGATTTGTAAGAGACTTTATCACTATTGCGGCACCTATAAATGAATTAGTTAAAAAGAATATTGCATTTAACTGGACCGAAGTACATGACAAAGCGTTTAATTTGTTAAAAGAGAAACTAACTAATGCTCCCCTTCTAGTTTTACCAAATTTTGATAAAACATTTGAAATCGAATGTGACACGTCGGGAAAGGGAATTGGAGGTGTTTTGATGCAGGAAATGAAGCCGATTGCTTACTTCAGTGAAAAGCTTAGTGGAGCGGCATTAAATTATCCAACATACAACAAGGAACTCTACGCTTTGGTAAGGACGTTACAAACATGGCAACACTACTTGTGGCCCAAGGAGTTTATTATTCATTCCGATCACGAGAGTTTGAAGCACCTAAAGTCACAAGGTAAATTGCACAAGAGGCACGCCAAGTGGATGAAATTCATCGAGACCTTTCCATATGTCATCCATTACAAAAAAGGTAAAGACAACGTAGTCGCTGATGCGTTGTCAAGGAGGTACGTTTTAATCACTTCTCTACAATCTAAATTGTTAGGATTTGAATTTATTAAGGATTTGTATGAATCAGATATAGATTTTTGTCATGTATGGAGAGATTGTGAGAAAATTGCATGTGCTGATTATTATACACATGATGGGTATTTATTTCGAAAGGATAAACTTTGTATACCTAAATGCTCATTACGTGAATTGCTTGTTAGAGAAACACATGGTGGAGGATTAATGGGACACTTTGGAATTGAAAAAACTTTGAATGTCTTGATAGAACATTTCTTTTGGCCAAAAATGAAGCATGATGTTATAACTATTTGTGAAAGATGCATTGAATGTAGGAAGGCAAAGTCAAAGATCAAACCATATGGATTGTATAGTCCTTTACCCGTGCCCGAGCACCCTTGGACGGATATTTCCATGGACTTTGTGTTAGGTTTACCAAGAACACAATAAGATTCGAGGACGAATCTTTTCAAAGAGGGAGGGAATGATGTAGTCAAAGGAGCAACTAAGGACAATCAAGAAGTAATAGGGAGCCAAGATCCATTGATGAACATAGGGAGACCAATGACGAGATCAAGAACAAAGAAAATAAACAAAAGACTACAATTTTTAATCAAAGACATCCAAGAAAAGGAATCATCACAAAATGTGCAACGAGCAATAATATTACTAAGTGTTGATGAAGAAGCAAAGACTGGAAAAGAAGCCCAAAACGAAGCCCAAAACGATGTCTCAAAAATAAAGACTTCCCACTTGGTCACCCAACATGGCACTACTCTAGCCCCAGAGTTTTTAACTTCAAAGTTCTTACAAGTGCCACACCATTGGGCTAGGCCCACAATCTGAATTAAACTCGAGACTCACGTTACTTAAACCTAAGTTCCGCGGCCACCATCCACTTGCACCACTTTCCAATTTTCCTTCGCTTATTTTTAGAAACTTTTCTATTGTCTAATTAGGATATTTTGATTATTTCTAATTATGTTATTACCTTATTAGTTTTATCCTTTTGCCTATTTAAAGGTGGCTTGTAATAGATTTTAGGCACTTTTGAATGAATTGATTTTTATTAAGCTTTTGCTTTGAGGTGAGATCCTTATAATTCTCTTCTTGAGTTCTTGGATTAGAACTTGATCTTCTTCAAGTGTATTCTTGAAAAGATCAAACTTGATAGCTTAGGTTCAACCAACGAGTTTGGTTCGGGTCTAGCTACTTTTCTGATAACTTTGGTTCCATCGCTATCTATCGATTGGGGTCAAGTTCCTTCTTCTTATTCTTTCGAATCAATAAAGGCATTATTCCCTTTCAATTCCGTATTGCGTGTTGGGTCTAAGATTTCTAATATCTTAGATTCATATCATAAACCCTTCATTCCTAAACATTAAACCCTCTAATCGTTTAATCTTAGTCCTATACGCGGTATAGGAAATTCTCGGGTGTTACAGTAATTTCTTTTATAATTGGATCTAATTCGAGACAAAAAGAATATAAAGATTTTTGTAAAGCTGCCCAACTTAAACCAGAAAAATTAAAAACCGATGTAGATAATAGGTAAAATTATACTTATTTAATGTTAGAAAATGCTAGGCCGTATTGCCAAGTTATTTGTACTTTTATTAATGAGAAAATATCAAGTATTAATCTTGATAAATCTAATTGTGATGTAGCTAATATATTTCTTAATTTTTTAAAACTATTTTATAATGCTACAAATGAATATTCGGGAATTTATTATCTCACTTCTCATCTTGTTCCCCCAATTTTTATAAACTTGACGGGTAATTTTGTACAATATCGACAAATAGATGAATTTAGAGATATACTTAATAAAATGGAAACAAAATTTAAAAAATATTGGCTTGACATTCCTCCTATTTTTTGTTATGCATATATAATGGATCCTATATATAAATTAAGAGGAGTATGTCTCATGATTAATAAAATTTCTAATAATTTACATACTACTTCTTTACTTTCTATGGATAAAATAATTAATGGAATTGTTGGTTTATATTCTTCCTATGAATCTAAATATTCTAACGTTAGTCGTTCACGTGTTTCTTTACATGCTAGTTCAAATAGTGGTGGTGAAAATATTGTAGGTTCACAATTTAGTATTCATGATATTTGGAATCAATTGTTTACTTTAGTTCTGTGCAAAATGAACTAGATATTTATTTTGATACTCAATATCAATTTTCGCACAAAAGAGAACTTTGATATTTTAGATTGGTGGAAAGTATTTTCTACCACATATCATATTCTTTCTATAATGACATGTGATCTACTAACACCTTCGATCTCTACCGTAGCATCGGAGTCTGCTTTTAGTGCAGGTGGACGTGTGTACGATTAACGCCGATGACGACATGCACTCAATCTTGTGGAGGCACTCATTTGCATGAAAGATTGGAACAATGCTGTTACGAGAAACCAACAACGAGAGGGCGAAATACTTGAAGACTTAAAAATTTGCATGTTGAAGATTAGTATTGTAATTTAAATTTTAAAGTATTTTTTCAACTGGTAATTTTTTTATATATTTGTTTTGTTTCATTTTTTTATAATAAAATGTAGCACCCGGTCTTTTTGTCTGTAATTATTTCCCGAATCACTTTGCAGGATTAATTTAATATTAATACAATATGTGTTTTGTTGGGAACCAAACAAATGTGTAACTAAACAAAACACTAAGTTTGAAATGCATGGAAGAGCAAATTGGAGAGAAATTAAGGTTGGTGGGAGATAGCCAATGGATAGCTGACACTTGGCAGCTTGTTGAAGAAGTTAAGTCCTTCCTCCTACGTGAAATCTGCATTTCACTTCTCTGCTTCTTCCCTTCCCTCTCTGTTTTCTCTCTTCCAGGCGACTGAAACAAAGTTCCACACTTTGTTTCTCCTGCTGTTTTCTTCAGTGAAGGTTCATCATCTACTGAAACCGAGACGTTCAGGACTTCTAACCCTGCAGCAAACAGGTAAGTTCATATCTGTAGGTTTGCCCTTAAGGCCCTACATCAAGAAGGTACTAGGAATTTCTCCTATCGGGTGTTTTCAGGTAGAAGGATTAGAGTTATGTTCTGTGTTTTCCCTGTTACGTTTCTGTTGTTTAATTGTTGTTCTCTGTTGTTTAAGTTGAAGCACTGTACTCGATCATGCATACACGTTTTTCCCGAAAGTTCATGCAAAACCGTTTTCTGTACACTGTTTGAAACTAAACAAGATAAAATATGACTGAAATGTATTGGTTAAGTGCGGGACGGGGACTGGCCCCCAGATCTGTCTCTGTTCTGTTATGTATTACTGTTTGTGCCTGATAGTGCACCCACTGTTCGCCAGTTCCCCTATAAGCCCCATTTATACCCTTCTACCACTGAAACGTAATGTAATGTTCTGTCACTGTATTCTGAAAATCGCATGCATAGCATTTTGCATCACTGCATATTTATTATGTTCTTACTGAGTTTTAGACTCATAGGTGAACTCTCTGATGTAGGTACTGAACCCGAAAATGAGGACTTTGTGCCTCAATCTGATGAATAGGTGGCTGGTGGTTCGAGCTCTCAGGTTGGTTGTGGCTGCCAGACAAATTCCCGACTGAGAGAGTGAAATTCTAAACTATGTTCTGTTTATGTATTTAAAACTTCTGTTTTGGAAATTCTGCAAATATATGTTAGGTTCTGTATTGATCCTCAGATTTTAAAACAATGCACAAATTTTGATGTCTAAGTTTTAAAAACTACTGTATTTGACAGTTGAATTCATGTTCTAATTGTTCTGGAATTGTTTGGGGATATTTTTTGTTAGTTTGTGCATGGATAACTTCTGGTTTTGGAACTATCCATGCAGTCTGTTTCTTTGAATCTGTCAATTGTAAAGTATGTTCTACAACCTTGTTTAGAATCGGGTATTGAAGATCTACAACTTTCATACCTTCTGTCTGTGCTGTATTAGACAGTTGAATTATGTTCTGAAGTATTATGAAATGGTTAGGAATATTTTCTGTTAGTCTATGCATGGATGGTCTCTGGTTTTTGAGCTATCTATGCAGTGTGATTATTCTTAAGTTTCTGTTATGCCTTCTGCTATGCTCGAGAACCATGTTCTAAAGTGGTTTGAGAATCTAAGACGTTTATGTCTTCTGTTTTTATGCTCTCTGTCTGTTAGTCTTCCTGTCAAAAGTTGTAAATTTTGTCTTTAAAACTTTACATCCACCGATTGCTTGTTCACCTTGTTGTAGTTTACATCCACCGATCACTGTTCACTTTTGTCTTATTATATCCACCGATTGCACTGTTCACATCCACTGATTTATTTGTTTACCTTGTTGTAGTTTATGTAATGCCCCTAACCCGCCCCGGGCCCGGTGCGTTACGTTGCTAACCAATCCCGTGTTTAAACCACGTTTAAAATGATTTTTCGTAAATTTTTCGACTCGGTTTTCGGGTTTTTCGAACCCTCGATTTTAGTTGGAAAACATGCCAAAATACGTTTAAAATATGTTGGAAAAAGTCGGGTTAAAACAAAGTGCAAATCGTGCAAAAATATTTTTTTTTAAAAAAAATCTGCTGCTGGGCGCGCGCGCTGGGCACACCCCGTGTGTGCCCAATCGCGTTCGGTCGCGATTCGGGCCCGATCGATCGGGCCCTCTCGGGCTATTTTCACCAAAAATCATCCCGGCCGCGATCGGTCGTGACCCATGCCCGATCGATCGGGCCGGCTCGGGTTTTTCCAACCAAAAACGCCCCAAAACACCTCATTTTGGCTTTCCTTGACCTTCCCGACCTTTCTACCCTTTTCTATGAGCCTGACACCTCCAAAAATCCCGAAATTTTTACCATACACACCCGACACATAAATCTTTCAATCCCGTAAATTTTGTACAAAACCGACTTCAAACGATTAAATAAAAAAAATAGCGAACATAACCCGACGTTCAATAGTTTAAAACCGAAACGGGCGGCATAACGCCTAAATTTCTTTAAACCGAAACCTGAAACCAAACACACAAAATCTATGTTTTCAACTTCCCAAATACTACTACCATTAAACCCAATTTCCCCAACTCAAAACATTAAATTTCACTACCAAAACATTTTTGTAAATATTCATACTAAACACCCAATACTTTTCGAAGTCGTTTTAATCAAAAAGCCCTACAAAACTCTTACCACACCATTTACAACATTCCCACAAAACACCCGAGGACGATAGTAATAGAGACGCCCCCACAATAGCCTGCACCGGCGGGCTCCGTACTTCCCCCGACTGCAGCCTAAACCTCAGCTGTCTCACCAACCTCACCTGTATAGAGTTCGTCACCTACACCACAGAACACAAAACGTAAGCCTAATGCTTAGCAAGTAGGGAATAACGAATGAAACTACAACACAATGCAAGCAACCTAAAATGCAGTTTCTACCACTCAGTTGTGTTTATTTGCTATTCATTGCTTTTCATTACATTTTTCGTTTCATAAGCCGTGTGATTTGAGTAGGCACACATCCTATAACCGTCTAGGACGGCCAAACTCAGAATCACCAGAGCAAGACTAGATAGCTCACATCCCATAACCGTGTAGGATGGCCATGCATAATCTCCCTCGTCGATCGTAGAATCCTATAACCGTCTAGGAATTCATACTCACGACCTTTACGTATTTTAGCCAACCATCCTTCATAGAGTTCCCTTCGGGGTGCTACTGCCAGCACCGTATCCCGACAAGGCACACTATTCCAGATCTCATATTTTAGCCAGTCTCTCATAGAGTTCCCTTCGGGGTGCTACTGCCAGCACCGTATCCCGACAAGGCACACTATTTGAGATTCATTACCATTCACTTTATCTGATTACGTTCACACTCACAACCAGCCATGCAAAAACAACTCGTATTTTCGTTACTGAAAACAATGATGCAAACCATTATGCAACCAAACCCAACAAAACACAACACGAAATAATTAGCCCTACCGTTCCATGGTGTAGGCCCGAAGGCGAAAGAAAGCTACCACTACTTACCTGGACGCTCGATTTTCCACTTGTTCACTTAACTCGGCCAATTCACACGCACGATAACCTAAAACAACGTAAACTTAGTTTGATAAGCTATCAATAAATTCTAAAAGATTTTCTAACTAAAACTTAACAAACCTAAAGCACACCTCACACCTCAAATACTAAACCCGATTTTTAGACAAATTACCGACGTCCAACATTAAACGGCCATAACTTTCTCGTTTTTCAACGGATTTCGACGTGCCACCCCAACTCGGAAACCTCTACACGTCTACTATCCATTGAATCACTCAAATTAACCAAACAAATACTTTGGCCAGCCCGAAATTCCCAAAGACAGAATCGGTCCTAAAGTGTTCTTAAACCGTTTTTGTGTAACACTTTTTCCATCTTCCATCTAACCCCTCTAACAACCTAAATCACTCCATTCAACAACTAAACTACCAAAAGAGGAAAGAAATCTAACACCTAAACTCAATTTTTAGGAATCCCTAACCTAGGGTTTTCTAAAATTCACCAAACTCAACCAAAATACATAAAAACACTTCTAAACTCCATCTAAATGCACACAAACCAAAACCCAAGAGAAATTACCTTGAAAAGTCTTCAATAGATGAAGAAAGAAGGAAGGGGATCGATGGCTATGGAGGAGAAGGAGAGAAGCTCGAAGAAGATGAAGAAAAAAATGGAAACTCACCTTTTTAACCTAACTTTCCTTCCACCTTTTAATTTTCCTCCTCCAAGCTTTTTAAATTTGTAAAACCACCCACACTTTTCTCTCCCAAATCCTCCAACGTGAATGCCATACAACTCATCACTTTTCATTCATTTTATTTAATAATTTTCATACCATTAATGCATGAAAAATCCTATTGGTTGTTTGACTTTTCAAACCCTTTGGTTTGAATTGTCAAACCACTTTATTTTCTCTTCTCTTACTCCTCAATGTACTCCACTAAACTTGAGAAATGGAACTCTCCTAACACTTCTAACCTAAGGCTACTCACGAAATAGAAAATTCTCGGGTGTTACAGTTTACATCCACCGATCACTGTTCACTTTTGTCTTATTATATCCACCGATTTCACTGTTCACATCCACCGATTTCTTTGTTCACCTTGTTGTAGTTTACATCCACCGATCACTGTACACTTTTGTCTTATTATATCCACCGATTTCACTGTTCACATCCATCGATTTCTTTGTTCACCTTGTTGTAGTTTACATCCACCGATCACTGTTTACTTTTGTCTTATTATATCCACCGATTGCACTGTTCACATCCACCGATTGCTTATTCACCTTGTTGTAGTTTACATCCACCGATCACTGTTCACTTTTGTCTTATTATATCCACCGATTGCACTGTTCACATTCACCGATTTATTTGTTCACCTTGTTGTAGTTTACATCCACCGATCACTGTTCACTTTTGTCTTATTATATCCACCGATTTCACTGTTCACGTCCACCGATTGTACTGTTTCATTTCTCCTTGCTTCCAGTCTTCCTGCTCACCTTTTGCCATTCATTCTGTAGTCTAGTTTTTTTTAACTGTTTCTTTTTCTCTGTTTTGATTCCAAATCCCGAAAATGTTTTTCTTCTCTGTTAAGCTTTAAGGTTTTGCTCTTAAAAGTTCAGTCTGTTTTCTGTTTGTTTAAAAAAAAAATAGTCCCTGTTTTGAAATGTCCCGGAGTGATGGCTCCTCGTTCCCCGACCGGGTCGGGGGCCGTCACAGTTATGGTATAAGAGAGAACAAGGTTTTAAAATCGATTCTGAAAAATGTCTGACTGCGCAACCCGCCACGTGAGATCGCTCCACCAACTGTAAGTGTTTAAATTCCAGTAAAAGTTCTGTTTATTAAATTAGGTTATTCTGTTTATAGGGTTTCTTAGAAATGGTGAGAGGGCATTAGGAAGAGTCAAGCGAAAGCTCCCGTGCCATTGACCGACTAACCGAACTGGTGGGAGTACAGTCCCATATGGTTGAACGTTTGATGGCCAGAGAAGATAACAGAAATAACAATCATGCTAATGCTCCGCGTGACACCAATGGAGATAGATTCAGACGACTCCAGCCGCCTGCATTCGATGGATTATCTACTGACCCGATTCATGCTGAAGAATGGGTTCGACAGATTGAACAAATGTTTAATTATGCCGAGGTGGAGGAGAGAAAGAAGGTCACATGTGCCACGTTTCATCTCACAAAGAGTGCCGATTTTTGGTGGGATACTGTGCGGTTAACTACTGTGGCATTAAGCTGGGAGGGATTCAAGACTATCTTTTACGAGAAGTATTTTGACCGCGGTGTGAGGAAGGAGAAGTTGGTTGAATTCTCTCGGCTACGACAATATGGATCAGTGGCAGAATATGTTCAGAAGTTTGAATCATTATCCCGCTATGCACCTCATTTGGTAGCCACTGACGAAAACAAGGTGCACCAATTTATTCAGGGTTTGAAGCTAGAACTCTTACGAGGAATTTCATATGGGGGATTTGATGAGGCACCGTACACAAAAGTGGTGGCCAAGGCCTATCAGTTGGAGGCCTTAGAAGCAAAGTCCCAGAGACAGAGAGATCAATCAAGAGGGATTATCCAGAATGTTCCTCAACAACAACAACAGAGAAGTCAGAATTTGCAACCCCAACAGCAGCAGAACAGGGGCATTAAGAGGCCTAATGAGACCACCAATTATCAAGACAAAGGAAAGAGATCAATGGGGGCTCCTCAACTTTCAGCATGCCCGCGATGCCAGAAACTTCACAGAGGAGAATGCAAATTTATTACCGGCCAATGTTTCCGATGTGGCAAAGGAGGCCATCATGTTCGGGATTGCCCGATGCCGGACACGAGACCAAACCTTGCAGTACCAAGGGTTGTTGCAATGATGGAGGACGTTGATGATGCTGATCAGTACACAGCAATTACAGGTACAATTTTGGTATGTGATGCACCTGCTTATACCTTGTGGGACACGGGGGCCACACATTCGTTCGTGGCAATATACTTTGTAGTTAGACAGAAGTTTTGTTGTACGCCGTCAGATCAACCCTACAACATTATGCTGCTGTCCGGAGAGTTTATGCACTCCAAGCAGGTTGTACGGGTGATATAGTGTCAGTAGGAGACCAGAAGTTGTATGCCAGTCTTATCGTTATCGGTATGAAAGGATACGATGTGATTATGGGGATGGATTGTTCTGTTTAGAGATCACGCCACAATCAACTGTAGGTTCGGGCTTGTGTCGTTTAAACGCCCGAATGAGGTAGAACTCTCCTATCAGGCAGTACCAAAGGAACACCGTATGCCTGCTATATCTTCCTTGAAAGCTCAACAACTGATGAGGTCAGGATGCATCGGATTTCTTGCCCACGTAGTGGATGTTCAAAGGCAAAATGAGGTGGAACTTCAAAATATTCCGGTAGTTCGAGACTTCTCAGAGGTTTTCTTAGATGACTTACCGGGATTACCACCTGATCGTGAAATCAAGTTTGAAATTGACATATATCCTGGTGCTGAACCAATATCGAAGAATCCGTACCGCATGGCGCCAATAGAGCTGAGGGAGTTGAAAGCTCAGTTGAAGGAATTGGTGGATAAGGGTTTGTGCGCCCTAGTTTTTCTCTGTGGGGTGCTCCCGTCTTGTTTGTTAAGAAGAAGGATGGATCCCTACGGATGTGCATTGATTACCGGGAGCTGAACAAGTTGACCATCAAGAATAAGTACCCGTTGCCGAGGATTGACGATTTATTTGACCAGCTGCAGGGGGCTCGGGTATTCTCGAAGATCAATTTGCGCTCCGGTTATTACCAGTTGAAGGAATTGCTATAATGTTTGCAATTATAGAATGTTTCTCTAGGTTTCATGTATTGTTTTTATGTTTTCTTTACATGCCCATGTATCATAGTTTTTGAAAAAGCATAAAAATGAATTTCCCGCATTACATTTTCATGAAAAGAAATGAATGCACGTAATCCCGGTCACGATGAGGTGGGGTTCAGACATGGCTGTCCTACAGGTGAAACAACTTTTTTCCCTAGTAGATGAAAATGACTATCTAACCGCGAGACGTGCCATCTCCATCGAGGGAGAGTAGACCCCGATGACATCCTGCTATGTAACGAAATAAATGAATTGACTACATGATTTTATGAACTGCATATGCACAGTATGTATTTTCATTTACGAAACTTACTGAGCCTTTAGCTCATAGATGTCTCTATGGTGTAAGTGAACTCGAGGAAGGTGAGGATGGCGTTCCCCTACAAGAAGAACGAACAGATTGAAGAAGGATGCCCGTGGGAGTGCGCTGAGCAGTCGACGCGATTTTGACCCGTGGGAACAAACACATAGCTATTTTTGGTATGTTAGGTAGAAATGATATGGAAAATGTATAGTTAGTTCATTTTAGGATGATTAGCAACTAGAAGAAAATATTGATGTTGATAATGGATTTATAGATGGATTATATAGATGAGTTTACATTTTGGATGATTTGTTAGTTTCCGTTGCGTATGTTTGGTTATTGATGAATTGGATTACGCTTGAGTTTGATTTAGATTCCGAGTCGGATTTGTTGATTGGAGATGAATTCATGGATAAGAGTCAGGATTTGATGTTGTTAGGTTGAGGTTTTCAAACAAATGAATGTTGTGTTTTCAATTCGAATAACCCAACTGCATATTCATGCACATAAATAATTCACACATACATTGGCTTCCACTTAATCATCCCTAAGTTAAACTTTCCTAATTCAACGTTCGCCTTAACTACACCTTTAGATAATAGCCGTTCCTAAGCTTCCTAACATCTTTCGGGTTAGCTATCGTTTGAAGACTCTTACTAACTCCTGGTTGGTAATCCAATCTTCTGCATAAATCCATTGATTTGCTCTAAACTATTCATTCTAACATTAAGTCATTCATGTATTCATTGGTCTCAACTTGTTAAATACGAGTTGAACCTTTGGAATTTTCTAACTTAGTCTCACTTCTAAGTTTACTTAAATGGTTTTCGAGCAAATCCTCGTTCTCCTTATTCGATAAACTGCGAATTTCATAAATCGCATGCCTTTAAACACTGATCTGAACTTCCAATCCTAATCCTTCATTTAATCCAACAATCTCCGTCACTCATCCCTAATATCACACAAGGATTACATCAAAGTTTACTAACTAGTCTTCCCTATTTCATTCCTCCTAGTCCTCAGAGGGTTTCAGCCACACTCAGTGAAGCAAAGGCAACAACCAATGAGGGGAATAAAGATGATGGGTGAGAAAGATACTGAACGAAGCCGACGGAAGTGCGTACAAGAACCTCAGCATAAGCCTCGATGCCCAAGGCGTAAGAAAAATCATTACGGTGTGTGTAGAGTGGGTTCAGACCGATGTTTTAGATGTGATGGACTATGCCATATTGCCTATAACTGCCCAAGACGGGATAGAGGCCCGACTGTAGTTGCACCGGAGATCGCGGCTTGCAGCAAAGCCGTTGGTACCGAACAACTAGCTGGAAACCCTAAATATGATTAATTTGGGTGAAATCGGAAACCCTAGAGCTTTTTCATTACATTCTAAACCTCATTTAATTTCTGTGATTTAATTAAATTACTTTACTGTGTTATATTAAATCTAAAATCATCAAAGTTATGCATTCACTATAAATTGGAATTAATTTTGTTTGATAATTAGTGAAACTAGTCCTCGTGGAATCGACTCGTACTTACAAATTTTATTACTTTTGCGACACGTTCACTTGCGTAGGATTTTTCGCAACAATATTCACAATTTTTGATGGGAGGAGATTGACTGCGGAGACAACGCTCTTCATCGCTCTTTCTCTCTGTTCAACAGACGCGTCAGACATAATAGTTTCTTCTTCTTTACGATCGGTGATGGAGGTAGAAGGTTTGTCTTCTTTCTTTGCTGAAGAAGACGCACGACGCTGCGAGGGGATTACTTTTCATTTTTTTATTTCTTTTTCCACAAATATTAATTTTTCACAAAAAATCACAAACCCCAAAATTGTTTGATAACTTAGACAAATCGAAACTTGATTTTCAGAAAATCTTCAATGACACTTTGATACAAATTGTTGAAAAATCGAACAATATCCGTAAAAAGAAAAACGTAGAAAACAGGGACATCAAAATTTAGGTGAAACATCCTTACAAAGAAAAATCACGAGTAGATGAAAAGTTCACTAATATCGAAATAAAGGTAGGTACTATTGAGTTTTGCAATTCAAACATCGAAATATTAGAAAACATAAATATTCTAATATTGATATATGAGCAAAACTCGGCAAAACTAGAATTCGAGTCACTACATTTTATTCAAGTTAAAGAGAATGAATTTTGCTAATGTTCATGTCCAATTCACAACGGTATAGAATAATAAAAAATTGATAACAAGGAGATAGAGAGAGAAAGAATGTGTGCTTGTGTGATGGAGAGGTGTGAGACTTTTATTTTTATTGTATTTTTGAAAAAAAAAAAACAAAAACTTAATTTACAAAACTGATTTCTGCAAACCCAATCAAATTAAATCATTGTTATTAAAAAAAGAAATTATTTGAAGTGTTGGAATCGTTGAATTATCAAAGTTAAATTATGTAAAGAGGTGAAAGTCGTTGAATAAAAACTACTAAGTTTTAGACATAAAAGTTAGATCATATCCCGCCTAAATTACTTGCATAAACACCAAGAATTCCAGTCAATGTCCTTCATAATATGTATTGATTGAACAAAATCAGCAATTCTTACAACTTTGAACTTGATAATTGATGAGAGAGATAGAGAGAGAGAGAGGATATGCCCTAATAGAGGAAAACTCAGAGAGCCGACCGGTGATAGAGAAAACAATCAAGCCAACCTCAGCATCAGACGATAGATAGCTCTTTAGCCTTCTTCATGAGCTCTCTTCTTCACTTTGAGAAACTCATTTGCCTCCTCGCCATAGTCTCTATTCTTTTTATCACCATCTTCCCTCTCCCCATCTCTTTACCCTCTCCTCTTCTACGTCGCAAACACAGACCAAATCACATACCCAAAAACATCATTGATCCATAATTCAACATGTATAGTAGTTACATTCACAAAAACCATTAAAAAAATACACCCAAATAAGCGAGAAGTCGAAATAGAGAGCTTACTAGATGAGGCATGGAATTTGATGAGAAACAAGGAGCTCCCTTGATAACCTTTTGTGTTCGCCGAGGACATTTACGGTTTCTGCAAACTTGGTGTGTGACAATTAGGTGAAGGCAACGAGTACCCAAGATTCTATTGATTACGAGAGTAATAGAAAGCTTGCCTCTGTTTTACCTTGAAAATTTCCAATTTGCATGTTGAATTTTGAAGGGATTTCATGCACGATTTCAGAGATTGATTTTGTATATGTATGGACCATGAAATCGCCAAACTCATGGACGGAGTTCGACAAATTTGCGCAAAATCACAGACAACGTCTGACCAAGATAAATTCTAATTCTTACCTCTCTATTATGACCATGAAAACTCAAATGGAAGATTTGAAATTTATGCCAGACATACTTTGATTTTGGTCTGGAGTTTGATCTCGGTTTTGAGCTCAAGGAATCGCCGTGCTTCGTTGTATGATTCGGGCGAGTCTGCGTGGAATTGTAGACTGTGTTGCAAGGCAGGGGATGTTGTCTCGCTGCCTCTAAGCAGCGATAGTCTGAACCGCGGTCCTGACCTTATTTGGACCGCAATTAAATTTTTAAAGGGATGTGGTTCACTCTTAATTGGACTTTAAGTTGGGCCGCACTTTAGGCTTCTTTGGGCCGCGGTCCAATTTTCTTTGGGCTGATTTTTTGATATATTTTGGCCCACATTTGTGGCTAAAAAAGGGATATTTTAAGGAAAAGAAAATTGGGAATTTAATGGATGAAATTACTGAATTAATTATGAATTATTATATTTTTTTTTTTAAAATTGAGAGTTTTAGTTATGAAACTTCACCCAAAAATTAATATTAAATCAAATCGTGAGCTCTTGGATTTGAGTTTTTGGAATCGATTGGGCTTTAGACAATGGTAGGCCCACTTTGAGATAAGATTTATTTCCATCTTATTTATTAATAATTATATTATGTAAAATAATTGATAAATCCCTTTTAATACTTTATTATAATGCATATATGGTTTTATGCACGTTTCTATTATCGTCATGGAAAACTTGTTTTAACTAGAGTATAAGACAACTGACTATGCCGTGTCCATGGACGCAAAACCCTAAACCTGATAAGCGTGTTTTATATGGTGTTGTTGATTGCTTGTGTAACGACCCCTATTTCTAGCAAGATATTGTCCGCTCTGGGGATTGGGCTGCAGCCCAATATCCTCCCCTCACGGCTTTGTTTGGCGAGAACTTCCCGAAATGTCACCCAACCTGAATTGCTTCGGAGTTCTTATGGGATCCGTTCTCAATTGTGCTCTAAAACGCGTCTTACTATCTTGGGAGGGTCTCTTTACATATGTTTAATTTCCATATACTTCCCCAAGCGATGTGGGATTGTGACGACCCCCTCTTTACGACCCGTCACCTTCCGGTTCGCCCGCGCGGACGTACCGCCATCTGGGTTTCAGTTCGTGCAGCTATCGTACACATACTTACACATCCGGGTCATCACAATCACCCCCCCTCGAGGGCCCAACGTCCTCGTTGGCCACATATCCGGTTGGGTACAGGCTCTGATACCATTTGTAACGACCCCTTATTCCCAGCAAGATATTGTTCGCTCTGAGGATTGGGCCGCAGCCCAATATCCTCCACTCACGGCTTTGTTTGGCTAGAACTTCCCGGAAGGTCACCCAACTTGAATTGCTCTCGCCGAAGCACTTTTAACTTCGGAGTTCTTATGGGATCCGTTGTCAATTGTGCTCCAAAACGCGTCTTACTATCTTGGGAGGGTCTCTTTACATATGTTTCATTTCCATATACTTCCCCAAGCGATGTGGGATTGTGACGACCCTCTCTTTACGACTCGTCACCTTCTGGTTCGCCCGCGCGGACGTACCGCCATCCGGGTTTCGGTTCGTGCAGCCATCGTACACATACTTACACATCCAGGTCATCACAGCTTGACATCACTATTTTCATTTTATTACACAAGACATGATATGTATGAAGACTGTGAATGACTTCATTTTTATTCGATTTTTTTAAAATTTTTATTAATTGGTTAAATTAAACAAGAAAATTGAAAATAAAATATATATTTATTGAGTTTAGTCGACTTACCCCAACGACACGATACGTTTCAAGATTAATTAGATTTTCAGTTGCCGATTCAATAGTAGACTCGGCATGCAAATTCCCTAACGTAATATTTTACTTAGAAATTGTGTAATTCGAGAGGTTAAAAATTATTGGAAATTGTAAATCTTTTATTTATTTAATTTTTTTTTTCTAACACAATTATTTATTTTCGAACATGTATATCTTAGAAGTCACTAATGAACTTAAAATTTAGTTATTTTGGTTTGGACACTAATTTTTAATTGTAAAAAAGTCTTCTACTTACTAATTTATTAAAATTAAGTGTTAGGGTCGGACGGCTCAGTCTGGTTTCTAGTTCAGGTTGTTTCTCATTTTGTCTCAGATCTTCTTTGGGATGTGACACAAAACAGACAATATTGTACTATGAGTACCGTGTGACTCCACATTGTGCATACAAAACTACTTAGTGGTTTTACTTCTCAACACTCCATTTATTCTTTATGAGTAGTGAATACTTTGGACACTCGCGTTGTTTGCTCAGTACTCAATCCAATTTCTTAAACAATGTATACTAACGAAATATAGATTGCTATGGACAAACGTCTAAAGGAAAGAGCTAGTGATGGGTGAATTCAGATGATCAAGTGGAGAAAAAGGGTCGGGTTAGAGTCTGAACTTGGTTTTTGGAGTGAAATTAAAGGTAGCAATATATTCGTTACTTTGATTTCTCTCTCTGCTATTAAGCTCCGGAAGTGAAATATGAGAGCGAGATATGTTGTACTAAAGTTTCACTTTGATAAAAAAATGATTGATTTACATCTCACAAACTGGGATACGTATTGAAGTCCAAAACGTGAGAAGTTTCTGTACGATTATCAGCAGCCATCTCACAGAAGTGGTTTGCTATGTCAAAAGCAACAGGGTTGTAGCTAGAATACTAATAATCCTGAGATCAAAGTACGGAAACAGAACTATAAATCACAATGCCAACGAAAAAATCTATAATTTATTAGAATCCACCGTAGCAAAGAGTTGCATCTTAATCAATCTCTAGAAAAAAATTCTTGCATCAAAGGAAGGAAGCCTCTTTGAAATACAATTTGAACAGAAACCCATAAATCAAGAGTGGAATACATACGTAGATGTTTAGTTTAAGAAAGAAAATCAAGAGGATGAAGGAGAAGGTGTCATCGTCCCAACATGCTGGATCACAAACCCATAAATCTTCCTTTTCAATTTCTTAATCTTTTCTGTGTATTGATTATCTCCTTTAGACACAATCCCATCCAACCAGTCATTCACCCGTTTCAACTGGGATAAGATTGCAGCAATGGTGCCTCGTTCGAGTGGTATCACTTTGGATTCGGACTCTCCAAACACGTTGAAACCACATTTTCATTTCAGACTGCAAGATTATGGCTAGCTCTAATGCCCATTTCATTGCATTGGAATTGGGTGCCAGAAGAGGATTAGGTTGTCCTTTTGAAGTGGAGCTCGGCGGAGATGATATGGGCTCTGTGATCTGAGTTGAGATTATGGCTAGCTCTAATGCCCATTTCATTGCATTGGAATTGAGTGCCGGAAGAGGATTAGATTGTCCTTTTGAAGTGGAGCTCACCGGAGATGATATGGGCTCTGTGATCTGAGTTGAGATGAGTGAGACTATCTCGAGATTGGTGGACAAAGTAGCCTCTGTTAGCTTAATTTTCTCTTATTTTCATAACAGAGAAATTACATGATCATGAATCAATTAATTTTCACACACTTCATGTTATCTTAATTTTTCACTTTCTTTTCATCATAGAAAAACGTCAGTATGTAAAAATCAATGATTTTCACATAATTCAATTCACAATGAAGGAATTTAGCTTACCTGGGTCCATGCTTAAGAAATAGTTTCTCTCTCCTTCTCCTTTAGTTTCTTCACTGGTGATTTTCTGATGGAGCAAACCACCGATTTCATACTTATGGCAGAGAGAGGACCATTTCTTTTTATTCTTTATTTTTCTTAATCTCCATCAGATTAAGCAATTAATCAAAACTTTAACCAATAGAATTTGAGTTCATAGGGCCACATCACGTGGGTCTTAATTCTTGACGTTTGATTTTCCAGAATTTGAATTTTTCAAAGAAGGTTTCTTCGCAAAGCAGAGCACAACTGATCGATCGCTCAAGAGAGGCGATCGATCGGCGATGCCTCTGTCAACCAAACAGTCAAGAAGCGCAATGGCGATCAATCGCAATCTTTCTGCGATTGATCGGTGAGTCTTCAAGGCGACAAAAGCAGAGCCGATCGATCGCTCATTTCTGGGCGATCGATCGGCGATGTCTCTGTTGCCAACTTCAGTTTCTAACATTCTCCCACTTGCCCGTATGACATTATCAAATTCATCATTATATTGATTAAACCTTATATCACTATTGAGTATACAACTAATATGGATCATAGCGGTCATATGTCAATTATAACGACACAGTCCCTTCCATGTATCACATTATCAATTATATACTCAATATGATCTATAAGTAGGAATAACATCATGGTCCACATTAGTGTCTTTCTTAAAGACAAAACCTGTTTATAACTTCATCAGTTCATAATGTCATTATGAATGCATTCAACATAATCAAACAGGATTCATAAGTGTATATCAGAAACTATCAATAAGGAGCTCAAGAGTGCCAATTACATAAAGAACACAAACATAAACATAAAGTTAACTTTCAGAAATGCTCATTCGTTCGACATGTTCCGTAAATGTCTTCGGTGGCAATCCTTTAGTCAACGGATCCGCAATCATAAGGTTAGTGCTAATGTGTTCTATTGACACCCTCTGTTTTTGAACTTCTTCTTTAACGGCCAAGTATTTCAACTCTATATGTTTAGCATCTTTGGAATACTTGTCGTTTTTAGAAAAGAAGACTGCTGTGGAGTTGTCACAATAAATTTTCAGCGGCTTGGCAATACTGTCAACAATTCCAAGTCTTGAAATAAAGTTTCGCAGCCATAAACCTTGAATAGTAGCCTCAAAGGATGCCACGAACTCAGCTTCCATAGTGGACGTAGCAGTGACAGACTTCTTCGCACTCTTCCATGAGATTGCACCATTGGCTAAAAGGAACAAGTAGCCAAAAGTAGATTTTCTTGTATCCACACATCCAACATAATCAGAATCTGAATATCCAATTACTTCAAGATAATCAGATCTTCTATAAGTGAGCATGTGATCTTTCGTTCCTTGTAAATACCTCAATACTTTCTTTGCAGCTTTCCAATGCTCTATGCCTGGATTACTTTGACACCGTCCCAGCATTCTGACAGCAAAACTAATGTCGGGTCTGGTACAAGTCTGTGCATACATCAAACTGCCAACAATAGAAGCATAAGGAATATCTTTCATTTGTGTACGTTCCAATTCATTCTTTGGACATTAATTGAGATTAAACTTATCTCCTTTCTGAATTGGAACAACACTTGCCGAACATTTTTTCATTCTAAATCTCTCTAGAACTTTATTAATATAGGCTTTCTGAGACAATCCCAACAATCCTTG
Organism: Begonia masoniana; assembly: GCA_022432975.1. Taxonomy (NCBI): domain Eukaryota; kingdom Viridiplantae; phylum Streptophyta; class Magnoliopsida; order Cucurbitales; family Begoniaceae; genus Begonia; species Begonia masoniana. The sequence goes on along the minus strand of CM039509.1, from coordinate 22,150,423 downwards.
TGATCTATTCTGGAATATTTCAATTCCAATCACAAAAGATGGCTCTCCCATATTTTTCATTTCAAAGTTCATATTGAGATATTTCTTGGTTTCTTACATTAAGCCAAGATCATTAGTGGCCAGCAAGATATCATCAACATACAGAATCAGAAATATAAACTTACTCTCACTGACCTTTAGATATATACACCGATTAACAATGTTTTCCTTCAATCCAAAGGAGGTGATGGTATCGTTAAACTTAAGATACCATTGTTGGGAAGTTCGTTTAAGTCCGTGTATTGACTTCTTTAGTTTACACACCATGTGTTCTTGTCTTTTAATGACAAAACCTTCAGGTTGGTCTATATAAACTTTCTCATCTAAATTTCCATTAAAAAAGGGAGTTCTCACATCCATTTGATGAAGCTCTAAATCATAATGAGCTACCATTGTCATAATAATTATGAAAGAATCCTTTTTCGAAACAGGAGAAAATGTTTCCTTGTAATCAATGCCATCTTTCTGAGTAAAACCTTTGGCAACAAGTCTGGCTTTATTTCGTTCGATATTGCCATTAGAGTCGCGTTTAGTCTTAAAGACCCATTTACATCCAACTCTTTTACAATCTTCAGGCAATTTGACTAGTTCCCAATTTTCATTCTGTTCCATTGGTTTTAACTCATCTTTCATGGCATCTAACCATTTATCAGAATTTTCACTTTTCATGGCTTGTGAAAACGAAACTGGATCATCATCAAGTCCTAAATCACATTCGGACTCTTGAAAATAAACCACATAATCATTAGAAATAGCAGATCTTCTTTCTCTTACAGATCTTCTTAATGGTATTTCTAGTGGTTCATCTCTTATAGGTTCATTTGTGACAACTTGTTGAGCTCCGACCTGCAAATACGACTCAAGAACTCGAAGAAGACCGTTAGTTCTCGGGTGACACAAATCCGAGTAAACCGAGAATAAGAAATGTAAAAGAAATATCAAACGCGCTCGGAATGTAACAAAATTTTAGGTGAGTATTGTGAAGTGAATGAGGTGTGTGCTGTTGAAATTTGTGGTCAAGATTCATTGATTTGAAGTATTTTTGGACTGTTTTCTTAGAATCGGCCAATAATCGCTATTTGAAGGGTTTTGGCAAGAGTTTTCTTCCAAGGAAGAGAACTCGATTCAAGGAATCGATTAGGCTACTTCTTGCCGGTTTCCAATCTCAAAAGAAAGGAGAATAAAATGGCAAATCCAGTCTCACAAGCTACCAAGCTTGAAGATCGATTTTGGGGGCGCAACCCCTCGGTTGTTGTCAACCGAGCTTACCTTGGAAGCTCCTTGTTCCAATGTTTTCTTCTATTGAGAGAGAAATCTGTGGGTGCTCATAAAAATCATCCAAAAAAGTTACAAACACCAATGCCATGAATATATAGAGCTAATAGTGGGCTTGGGCTTGGGCTTGGGCTTGGAGGGGGATGATGGACCATCATGTGGGTTTGAGTCATGTCTTCAACTTCAATGGGCCAAACCAAGCAACCAACTAATCCTAACATTCATCTAATCCTAACATGCATCTAATCTTAACATGCATCTAATAAAGTTTAAACAATAAGGCCAACGTTTGCCAGTAAGTTTGAAATTTCAAAAAAGCAACAAAAATCAAAGCTCGGGAAGACAAATTCCCATGTGAGCATTAAGGTGCCTCTTTAGTCTTTCCATATGATGAGATGCTTTGGTTGGTCAACGTCCCCAGCTTTAATCTCCCACTTCAAGTCTTCCACGGTGTCCTCTAGGTCTTTACACGAACCATGACCTGTAAAAGAGACAAGTGTGTTAGTTAAATTGTGGACTCGAGTTTGGGATCTTGTAATGGGCCTATGGGGAACAACATCCTCCCCTAGTGATTGAGGATTTGACCTCAAATCCTTTAATTCAGGCCTCTCGGAGTTTTCTTCATCGCTTATATAGGGTGATAGGCCCATGACATTGAACGTTGCCGATACTCCGTAATCTCCATGCAGTTCAATTTTATAAGCGTTGTTATTGATCCGCTGCAACACCTTGAAGGGTCCATCCGCACGAGGAAGAAGCTTAGATTTCGTTTTGTCGGGGAATCTATCTTTTTGTAGGTGCAACCAAACCAAATCTCCTTCATTGAAGATAACTTCTTTTTGACCTTTGTTTACTCGTTTGGCCACGCTCGCATTTCTCTTCTCGATGGCTTGACGCACGTTCTCATGTAATTTCTTAATCTGTTCAGCTTTGTTTGCTCCTGATGGGTTAGCCAGTTCATTAATGAGTAACGGAACAAGGTCCAATGGTGTACATGGGTTAAACCCATAGGCAACCTCAAAGGGCGTTTGCTCAGTAGTGGAATGAAGGGTGCGATTGTAGGAAAATTCCAATCCGGGAAGGACTACATCCCAACTGGAAAGTTTCTTACCTACAATACTGCGTAAGAGGGAGCCTAAGGTCCTGTTAACAACTTCCGTCTGCCCATCAGTTTGGGGGTGGAAAGATGTGCTAAAACATAGCTTTGTCCCCAACTTCTTCCACAAAGTGGTCCAGAAGGCGCTTAAAAATTTAGTGTCCTGGTCTGACACTATGGAATGCGGTATGCCATGTAGGCGAACGATTTCTTTGAAAAACATATCAGCTATAGAGAAGGCATCATCCGTTTTTGCACAAGGAATGACATGTGCCATCTTAGAGAAACTATCCACAACCACCATGATCGAATCCTTATTACGAGCAGTTCGTGGCAATCCCAAAATGAAGTCCATACTAACTTCAGTCCAAGGGTGCGAGGGAACGGGTAAGGGCATATATAAGCCTTATGGTAGAACCTTACTCTTGGCTTTCTTGCACACGACGCATGTCTCTACCAAGCGGTGCACGTCTCTTTTCATATGTGGCCAATAGAAGTGTTCCTTAAGCATATCGAGGGTCTTCTTCTACCCGAAATGACTCGCTAATCCTCCACAATGGGCTTCTTTTACAAGACATCGCCTTAAGCTTCCTTGCGGAATACATAATTTTCCCGCCCTTAATAAATAGTCGTCCATAAGTCGATATTCTCCTTCAACCTTTTCCTTGCACTTGGTGTAATAAGATCCGAAGTCAGGGTCAGATTCGTAATTATGCTTGATCCATTCAAATCCAAAGAATCGAGTCCCTAACTCGGTAAAAAGAATGTGTTTCCTCGAAAGTGCGTCGGCAACTACATTGTTTTCCCCTTTCACGTACTTCAGAATGTACGGAAACCTCTCCAAGAATTCCACCCACTTAGCATGCCTCTTATTTAACTTGTGCTGACCCTTGATATATCGTAAAGCTTGATGGTCAGTATGGATAACAAATTCTCGTGAGAAGAGGTAATGCTGCCAGTGTTCTAATGCTCTAATAACGGTATAAAATTCTTTGTCGTACGTAGAGTAATTGAGCACGGCTCCTTTCAGTTTCTCACTAAAGTATGCAATGGGTTTCCCCTCTTGCATGAGTACGGCTCCAATGCCAACTCCGAAAGCGTCACTCTTAATTTCAAATACTTTGTTAAAATCAGGGAGTGCTAACACTGGCGAGTAGCATAGCTTGTTCTTGATTAGCTCAAAGCTCTTTTGGCAAGCTGGGGTCCAAGTAAACTCTTTTCCCTTCTTAGTGCAATCAGTGAGCGGTGAGACTATTGAGCTAAAATCTTTTATGAACCTCCTATAAAAAGAGGCCAGACCATGGAAGCTACGTACTTCGGTTATAGAGTTCGGGGTAGGCCAATCCTTAATGGCCTTGATCTTGTCAATATCAGCTTCATGCCATCCTTAGAAATGACAAACCCTAGAAAATAAACATTGTCTTGCCCGAATGAGTATTTGCTTAAATTTTCAAATAATTGAGCTTTTCGGAGGGCTTGGAAAAGTATATTAAGATGGTTGAGGTGTTGTGGAAGGTCTAGGCTATACACCAAAATTGTAACACCCCGTAAATTTACCCTCAATTCTATTCCTAAAATCCCATAAAATTTAAACTTTCATTTTTTTGTTTCCTTTATTCATAATGCACTAGGGTAATTAAACCCAAACAGTGGAAGACTTTTCGCGTGTGGAAATTCCTCTCGGGTTCTATTACTTAATTTCTCTCGGAATAAACTAACACTTAGTTCCTCTCGGGTTTCATCAATTTAAACAGTGGAGGAGGATATTTCTTTCTATCCGGTTTCATCAAAGGAAACAAAAGAAAGCATGGACGACAGAAACAGAAGAAGGCGTGGACGACAGAAACCGTAGACAGTGTGGACTACTCGAGACTTATTTGTCCACGGGACTTATTCGTCCACATTCGTCCACGTGACTTATTCTTCCATGGGACTTATTCATCCACGGGTCTTGGACATTGACTTTATTACAGAAACACTTAACTGAATTTTAGCGTCCACGGACTTTGGACGATGACTTTCTTACAGAAACACTTAACTGAACTTTATCGTCCACAGACTTTGGACGATGACTTTCTTACAGAAACACTTAACTGAAAACATATAAAATCCCGACTCTAAACCTTGCATTACCCGATCGATCGCCCCTTCTTGGCGATCGATCGGCTAGCTCTCTGGATTTTGTCCAGAGAGCTACCTTCATAATCTTTCCCCTGTATCTACACATCATTTACCCCAAACTTCCAGAAACATTGAAAACATCAAACCCATTTACCATTTCATCAACGTCAGTACTTACACTATCCAGATACCAAAAACCCTAAAATGAGTTCTATACAATTCATATACTGTAATCCCTTCAGCTCGACACAACCCAAAACCACTAAAATACTTAACCTATTACTCCCACGGGTCAATTTAGCTCTGACTGCACAGCACACTCCCACGGGCCATCCTCCGTCAACCTGCTCAAACTTCGGGTGGAGGAATGTCATCCTCACCTGTTTCAAATTCACCTACACGATAGAGACAACTATGAGCTATGGCTCAGTAAGCTCCGTAAATGCAAATGCATGCTGTGTATATGTGGTTCATAAATTATGTAGTTTTCATTAATTCTGTGCATTCATTTCATTTATCATTCAGTTTTAGTTGTCTTAGTCGTCTCTGTCGTCTCATTTCAGTCGTCTCAGTCATCTCATTTCAGTCGTCTCATTTCAGTTGTCTATTTAAGTCATCTCATTTCATTTTCTTTTATGAACTTCATGCATAAATCCATTTTTCACGACATTTGCAAAACAATGATGCATGACAATTTAATACATAACATAAACACAAAGCACAAATACCATCAAAACCAAACAAGCATTTCCTATAAAACAAACTAACCTTAAACTACCCAACCAAAACATATAAACATTCAAGGCACCAACAATCCTCAACAATAAAACTCGATTTATGGTGTAAGCCTATTGGCCACAATAAGTCACGAGAACTTACCTGTTGTCCTTAGCGCACCGAGCCCCATCCGCGAGCTTTGTTCACCTAAGCTAATCCACAACATTCATTATCAAAACTGAGCCTAAACAATCAAACTCCAACATTCATCAATACATCGACTGACTATGTCCAATAACCAACAATACATCCATTAGAGGCGTGGTCACGGTAAACCTATCGATTTTAAACCTTAATCTATGTTTTTAACAAAACTCTAACTAAAATTTTAACCGTTTCCTAGCCCAAAACGGGAAACTAAATCATCCAAACATTAGAAGTTTACCTAGAATGTCGATTGCTGAAGAAAACGTGAAGAAGTCGCCAGTGTTTGGAGGAACGTTGGCCGGCGCTTGCAGGAAATCGCCGTGGGGGAGAAGAAATCGCCCCAAAGCTCTCTGGAGCTTCTCCTTCGCGAAAATAGAATATGAGTGGGGAAGGGAGTGTTTTTAGTATTTTATAAAACTCAACTTGGTAATTACTGTTTTGCCCTCACTTGATTTTCTATTATTTCATTATCTATTTCGTTATTTTTGTCTATCTAATCGTTTTCTCCAAAATTCTCTTATTCCTCCAAAGACTCAAATTCATTCATAAAGTTCTAATAGAACTCTCCGTTCGCGAAACGAATTAATTGGCTTTATCTACGAAAATGCCATTGTATAGGTAAAAATCTAAAACCCGTAAAACCGGGTGTTACATTCCATCCACCTTAATTAAAATTTTATCCTCAAAATTTGATTTAGCTTATATTCCTTGACATTAACGTTTCATGTCTTGCGGCCTTATACTTTGACTTACAATCGCTCTGTTCCTTTCAAGTCTCTTCCCTCCATCTCTCCAAATTGAATTTCTCTTTAGGAACTTTGACCCTATCTATATTTACAGTCAATCTTCATGGTTCTAAATTAAGCTCCCTAAAACCAAATGACGCAACAATAGCCTCCTGACCACATCCACTGCGTTTGATTTGATTAATCAAGCCCTTGGTTATGCATCGTGTGTTAGCAATCCCTACGTCTCCGATTTGAATAACCCAACTGCATTTGTATGCTCCTAAATAATTTTACACTTATGTTGGCTTCCCTTAATCATTCATAAGTTAAATTACCTTACCCTTCTGACTTGGCCTCATTTTCGGGCTTCCCCGATCAAAACTCAATTCAAGTCCTCGATTTCCTAATGAAGCAAACTTCAAGATCTCCTTCCATCGTAGCTATATCGAAGCTTCCTAACGTCAGCTAGATCGAATATCATCTAAAAATTTCTTCTAACTTCTGGACTGTAACCCAAACTTCTGCATAAATTCATTGACTCTGTCCGTAGTCGGAATATAAGTCGACTTAAATTTCCACATTTTCTCTAATAACAAACCCTCGCAACTACTTCATCAATAGTATCAGTCATACTCTTCTTTGAGCACCTCACCGGTATTAATAACCATTCCTATGTGGGTTTCCCAACTAGAATTCCAATATCTATATTTTGCAAACCAACTCATTGAAAGAACCTCGAAGTCTCAACCGGGAGTTAAAGTCGCTACTTTCTTAAAACCTTGATTCCTTTGTAAATAGATCTTATAAACATCTCATTTTGCTCTAAGCTACATTGACGAGCTCCTACGTTATGTCCTTAACTGAAATTCTCATAATACCTACACTATTCTTCGTTTGTCTTACTCAAATCTTTACAAACTCCGAGTACTGTTGTAACGACCCCTTTTCCCAACAAGATATTGTCCGCTCTGGGGATTGGGCCGTAGCCCAATATCCTCCCCTCACGGCTTTGTTTGGCGAGAACTTCCAAGAAAGTCACCTAACCTGGAATTGCTCTTGTTGAAGCACTTTTAACTTCGGAGTTCTTATGGGATCCGTTGCCAATTGTGCTCCAAAACGCGTCTTGCTATGTTGGAAGGGTCTCTTTACATATGTTTCATTTCCACATACTTCCCCAAGCGATGTGGGATTGTGACAACCCCCTTTTTACGACCTGTCACCTTCGGGTTCGCCTGCGCGGACGTACCGCCATCCGGGTTCTGGTTCGTGCAGCCATCGTACCCATACGTGCATATTAGGGTCATCACAATCACTCCCCCTCGGGGGCCCAACATCCTCGTTGGCCACATTTCCAGTTGGGTACAGGCTCTGATACCATTTGTAACGACCCATTTTCCCAGCAAGATATTGTCTGCTCTGGGGATTGGGCCGTAGCCCAATATCCTCCCCTCACGGCTTTGTTTGGCGAGAACTTCCCGGAAGGTCACCCAACTTGGAATTGCTATCGCCGAAGCACTTTTAACTTCGGAGTTCTTATGAGATCCGTTGCCAATTGTGCTCCAAACACGCGTCTTGCTATGTTGGAAGGGTCTCTTTACATATGTTTCATTTCCACATACTTCCCCTAGTGATGTGGGATTGTGATGACCCCCTTTTACGACCTGTCACCTTCCAGTTCAGCCCGCGCGTAACGACCGCCATCTGGTTCCGGTTCGTTTAACTTCGGAGTTCTTATGAGATCCGTTGCCAATTGTGCTCCAAACACGCGTCTTGCTATGTTGGAAGGGTCTCTTTACATATGTTTCATTTCCACATACTTCCCCTAGTGATGTGGGATTGTGATGACCCCCTTTTTACGACCTGTCACCTTCCAGTTCGCCCGCGCGGACGTACCGCCATCTGGGTTCCGGTTCGTGCAGCCATCGTACCCATACTTGCATATTCGAGTCATCACAACTGTCAAGTCCCTAAGTTTCACCATTGATTTGCTCCAAACTATTCATTCTAACCTTAGGTCATTTGCATATTCATTGGCATCGACTTGCCAAATACATGTCAAACCTTTGGATCTCTTCTAACTTAGGCTCGCTTCTAAGTGTGCTGAAATGGCTTCTGAGTAATTTCCTGCTCTCCTTATTCGGTAAGTCACGAATTTTACAAATCACATGACATTAAACACCATACTAGACTTCCCATCTTAACTCTTCGTCTAATCCAACGACCCAAAGAAAGAACTCAGAAACATCTCTTTATTAAGGTTAACCCTTCTAGTTCCTCGAACACTGATATTCCTACTTCTATATTAGAGGTAAGTCTCAGGCTGTGATCCTTAACTTGAAGTGTATTAACTATAGGTCCATAACTAAACCCCCTATACTTTTAAGCCTAACAGAATTTGCAATTTCGCTTCGTCACTAAGTGATACTCACTCTTGTCGATTCACCATTTTTCCTAACGTTGCACACGTCACACTTCACCTCTAGACATGACTTTTGATTTAAGGTGTTAAACCCTTCTTTGATTAGCTAAAGTATTTGGGTTTCTAAAATTGTCCAACTCTTATGTTTTAGCCCCACATCCTTTGGTCGAGCAACATCGCAAGCCTGACATGTCTACTACTTCTTGATCGCTCTTAACTTCACTAGGTCTCCCCCTTATAGTATGTCGGTCGAAATCTTTTCGCGAATTAACAACCGTCTTCAATTGACTAGTCTTTTCAGACGATACTTATCTCCTAAGATCGGCCAAACTTTGTATCTTGAGTATTACCTTTCGTATAACTTTAATCCTTTATTGTCTCGAAATTCGTAAACCTTCCAACTCCGAGTAAATACCCTTATTTTTCCTCATTGATATTGGTTGATATGCATACCCCTATGCAATCACTTATATCTTACATCCACGATTTTGCATTGATTCATTACACCCTCCGAATCACCACGGAAATAGCCACTCCCCATATCCTCTCAACAATTAAGCTAAGTTGAATTCTTGAATATCGTTTTCATCTAGGTACTTCCAGTTTCACATAGATTTAGGATCTACAAGGCTCTACTATATTTTATTATTTGCTTATGCACACTAATTATACTTTGACACTCTAGAGCATTCCTCGATACGTTTATACCTAAGTTTCAAACTTCTCTCTGATTCGTCATACTCTAAAACTCCAAGGGTATGTCAACTAGGGTCAGTTTCTATCTCTTTAAATCTTAGATCTCATAAATTGAACCCCTCTAATAGTAACCCGAATTCTAAGTGCACAAATTCTTGTGGTTAAGCAAGGCTAGTCCTATTAACGCATAATTCCCTCGTCGTTCTACATTTAGCCTACTGTCCTCTCATCGAGGTTTGCTTAGTAACCCTTCTTACCCACTTTCTATTATATTTTTACCTCTCCATTTTTCAATCTTACTTCTATCTATCATACCAATATTACCATTAATCCTCACTTTAAATTACGCCTCTATTCCAATATTTTCATTCCATTAACTGCTAAGATAAGTCAATACCTGAAACAACTGATGGTTGGGCTGTGTCCTTGTCTTCGATTAGGGCAATCATCACCGGTGTAACCTTTTTCCGATCTCTGCCCAGTTTCGAGCAATCTTTGACATAGTGGCCCATCACTCCACATCGAAAACACTTATCCGTGCCCAATCTACAATCGTCATAGTGCTTCTTCTGGCATTCAGGACACAGAGGTCTCCAAGAAGTTCCTTGTACGCTCTTCGTCGGCTTTGTTTGATTTCTTCCTTGCCCATCCTCTTCGTACCGTGATTATTGGGAGCGAATACTCATTGGATCCTAGGGTTTTCTCGGTTCGTCAAAATCCTAAGCTGACGAGATTGCCTATCTATAAGCTGCGCCTGTCGGTCAATGTGTTGGGATTGTTGGGCAATGAACTCCCTAAGTTGATCTACGGTGTCATCCCTTTTATTCCTACTGTTTCCTCTACGTACCATTTTGTAACCTTATAAATTTAAGACAACATATCCAAGTAATTAAAATAAAAGAAAGCATATAACGTACTTACAGTTGAGGAAGGATGTCCGCGTAGTGGCTGTGCAGTCGAGCAGTCTACAGAACCGATTTTAAAACCCAGGGCTCAGATATCATAACTGTAACACCCCGTAAATTTACCCTTAATACTATTCCTAAAATCCCATAAAATTTAAACTTTCATTTTTTTGTTTCCTTTATTCAGAATGCACTAGGGTAATTAAACCCAAACAGCGGAAGACTATTCGTGTGTGGAAATTCCTCTCGGGTTCTATCACTTAATTTCTCTCGGAATAAACTAACACTTAGTTCCTCTAGAGTTTCATCAATTTAAACAGTGGAGGAGAATATTTCTTTCTATCCGGTTTCATCGAAGGAAACAGAAGAAAGCATGGACGACAGAAACAGAAGAAGGCGTGGACGACAGAAACCTAAGAAGGCGTGGACGACAGAAACAGAAGAAGGCGTGGAGGATAGAAACCTAAGAAGGTGTGGACGACAGAAACAGAAGAAGGCGTGGATGACAGAAACCTAAGAAGGCGTGGACGACAGAAACCGTAGACAGTGTGGACTACTCGAGACTTATTTGTCCACGGGACTTATTCGTCCACGGGACTTATTCATCCATGGGACTTGGACATTGACTTTGGACGATGACTTTCTTACAGAAACACTTAACTGAATTTTATCGTCCACGGACTTTGGACGATGACTTTCTTACAGAAACACTTAACTGGACTTTATCGTCCACAGACTTTGGATGATGACTTTTTTCTAGAAACACTTAACTGAAAACATATAAAATCCCGACTCTAAACCTTGCATTACCCGATCGATCGCCTCTTCCTGGCGATCGATCGGCTAGCTCTCTGGATTTTGTCTAGAGAGTTGCCTTCATAATCTTTCCCCTGTATCTACACATCATTTACCCCGAACTTCTAGAAACATTAAAAACATCAAACCCATTTACCATTTCATGAACGTCAGTACTTACACTATCCAGATACCAAAAACCCTAAAATGAGTTCTATACAATTCATATACTATAATCCCTTCAGCCCGACACAACCTAAAACCACTAAAATACTTAATCTATTACTCCCAGGGGTCAATTTAGCTCTGACTGAACAGCACACTCCCACGGGCCATCCTCCGTCAACCTGCTCAAACTTCGGGTGGAGGAATGTAATCCTCACCTGTTTCAAATTCACCTACACCATAGAGACAACTATGAGCTAAGGCTCAGTAAGCTCCGTAAATGCAAATGCATGCTGTGCATATGTGGTTCATAAATTATGCAGTTTTCATTAATTCCGTGCATTCATTTCATTTATCATTCAGTGTCAGTCGTCTTAGTCATCTCTGTCGTCTCATTTCAGTTGTCTCAGTCATCTCATTTCAGTCGTCTCAGTCATCTATTTAAGTCATCTCATTTCATTTTCTTTCATGAACTTCATGCATAAATCTATTTTTCATGACATTTGCAAAACAATGATGCATGGCAATTTAATACATAACATAAACACAAAGCACAGATACCATCAAAACCAAACAAGCATTTCCTATAAAACAAACTAACCTTAAACTACCCAACCAAAACATATAAACATTCAAGGAACCAACAATCCTCAACAACAAAACTCGACTTATGGTGTAGGCCTATCGGCCACAGTAAGTCACGAGAACTTACCTGTTGTCCTTATCTCACCGAGCCCCATCCGCAAGCTTTGTTCACCTAAGCCAATCCACAGCATTAATTATCAAAACCGAGCCTAAACAATCAAACTCCAACATTCATCAATACATTGACTGACTATGTCCAATAACCAACAATACATCCATTAGAGGCGTGGTCACGGTAAACCTATCGATTTCAAACCTTAATCTACGTTTTTACAAAACCCTAACTAAAGTTTCAACCGTTTCCTAGCCCAAAACGGGAAACTAAATCATCCAAACGCTAGAAGTTTACCTAGAATGTCGATTGCTGAAGAAAATATGAAGAAGTCACCGAGGTTTGGAGGAACGTTGGCCAGTGCTTGCAGGAAATCGCCGTGGGGGAGAAGAAATCACCCCAAAGCTCTCTATAGCTTCTCCTTCTCGAAAATAGAAAATGAGTGGGGAAGGGAGTGTTTTTAGTATTTTATAAAACTTAACTTGGTAATTACTGTTTTGCCCTCACTTGATTTTCTATTATTTCATTATCTATTTCGTTATTTTTGTCTATCTAATCGTTTTCTCCAAATTTCTCTTATTCCTCCAAAGACTCAAATTCATTCATAGAGTTCCAATAGAACTCTCCGTTCGCGAAACGACTTAATTGGCTTTATCTATGAAAATGTCATTGTATAGGTAACAATCTAAAACCCGTAAAATCGGGTGTTACAAAAATATCGTCAAAATAGACAACAATAAATTTTCCTAGAAAATCTTTTAGCACGTGGTGCATGAGTCTCATGAAAGTGCTGGGCACGTTAGATAACCCGAAGGGCATCACCATCCACTCAAAAAGCCCGTACTTAGTTTTGAAGGCCGTCTTCCACTCGTCACCTTCTTTCATTCTTATCTGGTGGTATCCGCTCTTAAGATCCACCTTATAAAATACAGAGGCTCCACTGACCTCATCCAACATATCCTCGAGCCTAGGAATAGGGTATCTATATTTTATGGTAATTTGATTCACGGCTCGGCTATTAACGCACATCCTCATTGTGCCGTCTTTCTTAGGTAACAGAAGTGGGGGAACTGCACAGGGGCTCATGGACTCTCGTATGTATCCTTTATCCAATAACTCTTGAACTTGATCTTGGAGTTTCTTGGTCTCCTCGGGGTTCATTCTATAGGCTGATCTATTAGGTAGTGAGGCCCCGGGAATGAGGTCAATTTGATGTTCTATACCACGCAAAGGTGGTAATCCTTGGGGCAATTCCTCAGGAAACACGTCTTGGAATTGATTGAGTAACTTCTTCACGGGGTCAGGGATTACTCCTAGCTCCATAACTCTACCTCGAAATAATATTAGGATCATGGGATCTCCTCGAAGCACCGACGCCTCTATCTCCGATCCAGTCATATAAAGATTGGCTTTAGTCTTTGCTTCTTTTCTACCAGCGTCGTCTTTTGATATTTGCTCGGGGTCAAGGGTGTTAGCTTAATTGTTTTACCACCAAACTTAAAGGAATAGTAATTAAAATATCCATCGTGGTTCACTCTACGATCAAATTGCCAGGGTCGTCCAAGAAGTAAGTGGCTGGCACTCATGGCTGACACTTGTCTCTTTTGCAGGTCATGGTTCGTGTGAAGACCTGGAGGACACCGTGGACGACTTGAAGTGGGAGATTAAAGCTGGGGACGTTGACCAACCAAAGCATCTCATCATATGGAAAGACTAAAGAGGCACCTTAATGCTCACATGAGAATTTGTCTTCCCGAGCTTTGATATTTGTTGCTTTTTTTGAAATTTTGAACTTATTGGCAAACGTTGGCCTTCTTGTTTAAACTTTATTAGATGCATGTTAGGATTAGATGCATGTTAGGATTAGATGAATGTTAGGATTAGTTAGTGGCTTGGTTTGGCCCATTGAAGTTGAAGACATGACTCAAGCCCACATGATGGCCCATCATCCCCCTCCAAGCCCAAGCCCAAGCCCCAGCCCAAGCCCACCATTAGGTCTATATATTCATGGCATTGGTGTTTGTAACTTTTTTGGATGATTTTTATGAGCACCCACAAATTTCTCTCTCAATAGAAGAAAACATTGGAGCAAGGAGCTTCCAAGGTAAGCTCAGTTGACAACAACCGAGTGGTTGCGCCCCCGAAACTGATCTTCAAGCTTGGTAGCTTGTAAGAACGGATTTTCCATCTTCTTCTCCTTTCTTTTGAGATCGAAAACCGGCAAGAAGTGGCCTAACCGATTCCTTGAATCGAGTTCTCTTCCTTGGAAGAAAACTCTTGCCAAAACGCTTCAAATAGCGATTATTGGCCGATTCTCAAAAAATAGTCAAAAAATACTTCAAATCAACGAATCTAGACCACAAATTTCAACAACACACACCTCACTCACTTCACAATACTCACCTAAAATTTCGTTACATTCCGAGCATGTTTGATATTTCTTTTACATTTCTCATTCTCGGTTTAATCAGATTTGTCACCTAGGAACTAACGGTCTTCTTCGAGTTCTTGAGTCGTATTTGCAGGTCGTAGCTCAACATCTGGTATCAGAACTTGGATCGCTCCCTTAGGGTGAGGGAAACCAGATCGGTTTGGTTTTCCAAACCCATTTGGTTGCCCAAAACCGTGGCACCAAATCCGGTTGCTTGCTATATTCTTCATTTCGGTTTGCTGTTCTTACTGTTTTTGCTTTTCATCTTGTTTTATTTTCTTACAAAAACAATTTCCAAAACGTTTATTAGTTGTCTGCAACTTTGAGCTTGAGTTTTTGAAAAGTATTCCACCATTTTCGTGTTGGTTATTTTCCTTCATCTTTTGGTAGAACATTGGCTAACCAACTTTGTACTTGCTGTTTTTCTTTCTCTTTTTGTTTTGCTGACTTGGCTGCTTTGTATCTTACTTTTCCAGCACTTAAGAACATTTCGTTATAATCACAGATCTGAGCATTAAGAAATAGGTTTGATTAACATCATTTCGTGTCTAGTTTAGTGGTTTAAGTTGTTGTTTTTCAGAAGAAAATAATTTCAAAAATAGTTTTAGTGTTGTGCTGTTTTAGTGTTCTAGTTTAATGCTATTTGCATATTTAAATCCGAGCTTCATGTTTATAATGTTCTGTTGCTGCAGTCTTAGTACATTAATCTACTGAGAATATTTACCTTTTCATTTGAATTACATTGGTAAAGTAAAACGTTGCTAAAAGGAGTAAAAGCTAGTGAAAGTACACAACCTAACTTGACCACTACTTTTGGGTGTTGCTTTATGTCGCTTTCCCTATATGCTTTGGTTGAAATTTGATATAAAACATTCTGTTGATAAGCTAATTAGTTACATCTTCATGTTTAGATTATATATAACAAGTTCACTAAGATGTTAAAGAACATGCACGAATTGGTTGTTATCATTTAGTGGCTTTAAAACTTGTTTGATATTGAATTTGACCTTTCCCCCTTAAAACAACCATAACTTTGGCTACAAGTGTCATTTTTTGACGAGCCACCTGGAAAATCGAAGCTATCGAAAACATCTACAATAATGTCATAGGCTGCGCCTATGAAGATCACGTTTTATTCCAAAAAAATGTCGTCTAAGCCCTCAAAAATGCGTTTTAAGATTTCTAGGTTTGAATTCTACTAGTTAGGTTCCCTACTTATCCTTTCCTAACACTTGAGGATTAACTATAACCTAGCTCAATTGCCTTCCTCGAACCTTAGAAATCACATGAATGAAGACTAGGAGTGGAATTAATCGAGAGCTAAACAAATATATGAATCAATAACCGAACCGGGGCAAGAACCTTCCCCAATCCGAGGCTCACTCCCCTCAAAACGGAGAGTCTAGCATGCAAGGACAATTGGATGGCCTTAGCGGAGAAGTTAACCTTATAGGCCAATAACTAAAAGACTTAACCCTTAGCATGAAACACATAGTGGAAGTTCTTACTACGAGAAGTCCAAATGCAGCGTCCTGAGAACCCCCACCCCCGCCCCAACCTAGATTTAGACCTGGAAATCCTAGGAGCCGATTTCATGTGACGCCCCGAGTTTTCTAAACTCAATTCGTTACTCATAAACCCGAACATAACTAGGAAATTTGGACCAAACTTAAAATTTCACTTGAAAGTCAAAACTCGATGTTCACTGAAACCTCAACGTTAAAATTCACAGCGGAAAAATCATTTGAAAACAAGCAGAGATTAAACGGGGTTGTAAATCAATATTTGGAAATATCAATTGAAATAGTAGGAATTGGTTCGACCAAGACTTAAGCGTGGAAACGTGAAAATCGTAAAAGTCAAACGCATCTACCGCAAGAAAAGGTCAACAAAAAAAAAAAAAAAAGAAATAAACTCAAGACTTCCACCGATGACGTCAGCCAGAAGAATCACTCTTCCAACTTCAGCTGATCGCTAACGACAAATACATTTACTCACATCTTCCGGTAGATAAAATACTCGACATCATCCGGTTACAAAACGACAAAAGATCTTTACCTTCATCATCCGATGGATGAAATACTCAACATCATCTGGTTACAAAACGACAAATACATTTACTCACATCTTCCGGTAGATAAAATACTCGACATCGTCCGGTTACAAAACGACAAAAGACTTTTACCTTCATCATCTGATGGATGAAATACTCGACATCATCCGGTTACAAAATGACAAATTTTCTTTTTATATCTTCCGATGGCTTCCACTGAAGACATCATCCGATGAGTTTACTGAAGACATCATCCGATGGCTTTTACTGAAGACATCATCCGATGACTTTACTGAAGACATCATCCGATGGCTTCTACTGAAGATATCATCCGATCACTTTTACTGAAGACATCATCCGATGACTTTACTGAAGACATCATCCGATGGCTTCCACTGAAGACATCATCCGATGACTTTACTTAGGACATCTTCCGATAGACCAAAAAGAATACTCAACGCAAACAGCATAGCAGCAATTTCACTCTAATGAAGAAAACTCCGACTACCAAAAGAACTTGAGCAATTTACTAAAATCGTTCAAAACTATTTAAATCCGTGTATTACTCCAAACTTTAGTAAACACCACTATTGAATCCAACAGAGTATCATTATCAAAAAAGTCTCAAATTGTATTTCAAAACATTAAAACTACCGTTTTCATAAAAACTCTCGACATACTCCATTGAATCATGGTTCATTAAACTTTCTCATCCACTGACACCAGTTAATCCGCCTCATCAGTTTACCTGGCCGAAGCATGAATGTACTCCTCTAACCTCATCTATTCATCAGTGCACTCAGGAAAATCACCTGCAGTATCCTCAACACCTACATCACAAAACTCATCTATTAGCCTAATACTAAGTAAGTAAAGCAGTAATGAAATGAAATGCTGAAACATAAATTCCTAAACATGCAATTTCTACTTTCTCATCTCAGTTGCATTCACATTCATTCATAAACTGATCTGATCCCTCGGTTCCCTTGGGAAGTGAATCAATTTTCCCAACGTTATACATCCTCTACTCGATTAAGGGGCGGATGAATTCCCTTAATAGCTGATCTGATCCCTCAGTGCCCTTGGGAGTGGGATCAATCCTCCCAATGTTATAAATCCCTTCATAAGTTAAGGGGTGGATTAGTTCCCTTAATAGTTTGTCTGCCACATTCTGTTCATTCCTTACCATGCCATCTCGTGTAAATTCATTTTCGTGTACTTTCAAAATTTGATGCATGACATACAAACACATTCAAGCAAACATAATCCTACTGTTTTGTGATGTAGGCCCAAAGGCACATGCAAACTTCACTTACTTGGTCTCCTAGAAATCGCTCGGCAGTAAGCTACTCTAGAAGCTCGCTCACCTAGGTTCATAACAGAACATCAATCAAACTTTGACTAAACTTCACCAAGAATCAAACAAAAGTTCGAGGAATCCAGTTAGAAACTCTACTACCCAAGCATTCCCATTTATCACTAAAACCCGAACCTACACTCAATCTCAGCATCTTCGAAATTTCTCACATTGCACTACCTTAGTTACCTAACTGCTTAAACACAAGAGAAACGAGGAAAACTTACCTAGGTTGAAAGAGAATCGATCAAGAAAGAAATCGCCCAGAGGTTTCTGCTGGAGAGCTGAAGGCCGAGAGAGAAAATGGGAAATAGTGGCGGCTACAGTGCATTAAACCCAAAACTTCTTTCCTTAAATACGTTATCCACTATCAAATTTATAATTACCTTTATGCCCTTGCCTAGTCACCCATTAACCCTACCTTTATTATTATCATACAAAATGTGTCATTAATTTATAAAAAGAATAGGGAATTGGTTTGTTAGAACCGGGTGTTACATTTCAAGAACCAAATCCCACCTCGGACGAAGAAAGACCTGAGTATCTTAGGAGAAGAAACCCACTTTATGAGGAGGAAGAAGAATGGACCTTAGATGAGGAAGAGACTTTTCGCCCAAGTAGACGAAAGGATCAAGAGGACCTTAGAAACGTAAAGTTACATATACACCCATTTGACGGCACATGCGATGGAGATACCTTTTTAGAATGGATTGATAAGGTAGAAAAGGTTTTTGACTATTATGAGTACTCTGATAAAGTAAAGATCCAATTAGTATCTGTAGAGCTATCGGGATATGCGGCCCTCTGGTGGTCCAATATTAAGCTCCAAAGACGACAGATAGGAGATACCCCCATTACTACATGGAGAGCAATGAAGTCACTCATGACTAAGAGGTTCATACCCACCCATTTCCGTCAAGATCTATTCCTACAAATCCAAAACCTACAACAAGGAACTCGATCCGTTGAGGTTTACCTAGCCAAAATTGAAACTCTAAGGATACGAGTAGATATGGAAGAACCTGAGGAGCAGGTTATTGCTAGACACATTCGAGGCTTGAATAGAGACACAGGGGATCCAGTTGAAATACACCTGGCAGAGTCCTTATATGCAATAGTTCATATGGCCATGACGATTGAGCGACAGCTCAATAGAAAGAGAAAATCCACCTACACTCCTAAGTTTACCCCCAACATTCCTCCCAAAGTCACCCTTAAGCCACCCGAGCCAATCAAGCCCTTTGACAAGGCTGAAGGAAAGAAACATTTTAACCATAGTTGGCCACTTAAGGAATCCAGTAGCAAAACCTTAGTCGATAAAGCCAACCCACTTAGAGCAAGAGAAATCAAGTGTTATAAATGTCAAGGTCTGGGTCATTACATGACTCAATGCCTGAATCGACGAGTGATGATTATCAAGAAAGATACACGAGAAGTTGAGAGTGAGGATGACCACGAGGTAGGAGTAGAGGACAAAGATCTCAAGGAGAGTGACACTGAGGAAGAAGTCGTGCGCCCTCCCGAGGGACCCTTGCTGATGGTTAGGAGACGAGTCCTCGTGACTAAGAATTCAGGAGAGGATTGCCACACGAGAATATCTTCCATAGTAGATGTCTTATCAAGGATAAGTTATGCTCTTTAATCATCGACGGAGGAAGTTGTGCTAACGTGGCATCTGACGAGTAGTCCAAAAGTTAGGATTAGAGACGACTACACATCCCCATCCTTACAAGTTACGATGGTTAGATGATAGGGATGATGTCAAGGTCTCTCGGCAAGTGAGAGTAGATTTTTCTATGGGAAAATATCAAGATTCTGTTTTATGCGACGTCATTCCCATGAGTGCCAGCCACTTACTTCTTGGACGACACTGGCAATTTGATCGTAGAGTGAACCACGATGGATATTTTAATTACTATTCCTTTAAGTTTGGTGGTAAAACAATTAAGCTAACACCCTTGACCCCGAGCAAATATCAAAAGACGACGCTGCTAGAAAAGAAGCAAAGACTAAAGCCAATCTTTATATGACTGGATCGGAGATAGAGGCGTCGGTGCTTCGAGGAGATTCCATGATCCTAATATTATTTCAAGATAGAGTTATGAAGCTAGGAGTAATCCCTGACCCCGTGAAGAAGTTACTCAATCAATTCCAAGACGTGTTTCCTGAGGAATTGCCCCAAGGATTACCACCTCTGCGTGGTATAGAACATCAAATTGACCTCATTCCCGGGGCCTCACTACCTAATAGATCGGCCTATAGAATGAACCCCGAGGAGACCAAGAAACTCCAAGATCAAGTTCAAGAATTATTAGATAAAGGATACATACGAGAGTCCATGAGCCCCTGTGCAGTTCCCTCACTTCTGGTACCTAAGAAAGATGGCACAATGAGGATGTGCGTTAATAGCCGAGCCGTGAATCAAATTACCATAAAATATAGATACCCTATTCCTAGGCTCGAGGATATGTTGGATGAGCTCAGTGGAGCCTCTGTATTTTATAAGGTGGATCTTAAGAGCGGATACCACCAGATAGGAATGAAAGAAGGTGACGAGTGGAAGACGGCCTTCAAGACTAAGTACAGGCTTTTTGATTTGATGGTGATGCCCTTCGGGTTATCTAACGTGCCCAGCACTTTCATGAGACTCATGCACCACGTGCTAAAAGATTTTCTAGGAAAATTTATTGTTGTCTATTTTGACGATATTTTTGTAACACCCGATTTTACGGGTTTTAGATTTTTACCTATACAATGGCATTTTCATAGATAAAGCCAATTAAGTCGTTTCGCGAACGGAGAGTTCTATTGGAACTCTATGACGGGCCACCAAATCCTTCAAAATTCCCCAAATTTATAATCTGAGTTTTGTTTCTCCTCACAAATATACTCCAATCCTCTAACATCTCAACTTTGTCAGTTCCTATCCTATCTCTACATAACTCCCTATACTTCCATCCTTGATCCTATTAACTTACTCAGTTCACATAACTCCTTATACTTCCATCCTTGATCCTATTAACTTACTCAGTTCAGACTCCCCAAGCATTAACTTAAACTAAACCCTTGACTACAGTTTATATCTTTATACGTACGTAACTCTAAATATCTTACCTTGCTATCTCATCTTATCCACATAATGTACTAAGGGTCTCTCAATGATTTTAACTCATCGTACCTCAAAACTGCAAGGGTTTTCTAAAAGCCTCAATTCTATTTATTCAAATCTTTTCTCACATAAGATGTAACTTTTTAAGGGAAACTCATCCTAAAATTTTCTAAGCTTTCTATCCTCAATCCTACTTATATCTATTTTACGGATGTTACCTTGTCTGTTTCGCTTTGGTTCATGGGGTCCACCGAGGTGGTCCCGGTACTGACGATATGTTCGTTATACTCCTGAACAAGGCTAGACAATCTAAGCTCAGTTAACTAACTAAATATAAAGAAATACTTACAGTCGGTGAAGCACGTTGCATGGCGGTCGGCATTGTCGGGTAATCATTTGAACGACACGACCATTTATGCTCTGATACCATCTTGTAACGCCCCCGAACCCACCCTGGCTCGGAGCACTACCTTGCTAACCAATCCCACGTTAAAACATAATTTAAAATAAAATTAACCAAAGTAGAATTAAAGCTAAGTTTCTCAAAACTCTCTTAAGTTATACCTAGCTGCCTAGACTCATTAATTTCCCCTAATTCTAGCCGTTAAGCACCACGGCGTCCTTCTCGAAAATTTCGGCAAAGTAACGCCTGTAAATGGCGCCTCCAAAATGCTAAATACCTACATAAAATCCAATCCCAACCAGATCCAGAATACTCTACTCAACTATCTACTCAACTTTCTAGCATACGAAATCTCCAAAGAGTAGCAAAGAGAAACGATAATACTAACATCCCTAAATGAAGAAAGTTCACAGTACAGGGCGATACATCACCCTTAACTATGACTACATACCACAAATACACATAGCTATACCACAACTATCAAAAACCACAACTAAAATGATTTAAGCATTGCCATCATTTCTACAAACAGTCATCTAAAACAAACTACCAAAATGAAATGTCCCACATTCTCCCGAAGACCATGGTCGTGACGTCCCGACAACTGCCTGCACCGGCATGCCCCGAACTCCTCCGACTGCGGCCTAGTCCTCGACTGTCCCTCTACCTCACCTGGATAATACTCGCCACCTACACCATAGAACACAAAAGTAAGCCTAACGCTTAGCAAGTAGGGAAATAATGCACAACAACACACTAAATGCTCGATGCAACCCTAACATGCAGTTTCTATACACTCTGTTGTTTCTTTTCATTCCGGTTGCATTTATCTTTCACTTTCAGGTGAATCAAGTATGCACATGCCCCCACACAGTCTAGGACGGCCACACCTTGATCCACGGAGCTAGACCAGAGGCACACGTCCCAACACAGTCCAGGACGGCCAACCGAATCTCCCCCAATCGATCGTAGAATCCTCATTGTGCCTTCAAGCACGAACAGGTCGAGGCATTCATACTCACGACACATTACGTACATTAGCATTGCATCTCGAGTAAAATCCCTCGTGGGGTGCTCAACGAGCCACGAGCTCGACGAGACTATTCTAATAGAATCCCTCTCGGGGTGCTCCGAAGAGCCACGAGCCCGACGAGGCTATTCTAATAGAATCCCTCTCGGGGTGCTCCGATCAGCCACGAGCCCAACGAGGCATTTCTACTCGAGACCAAGTTGCATATCCATTTTCTATTTCTTACATTTCATCCTCACCACTCAAACATGCCAAAACACGTTGTTTGGAAGTTAGAAAACAATGATGCATGACACACAATGCATGACACGAATATAAAACATAGCAAACAAACAAACAATCTCTACCGTTCTATGGTGTAGGCCCGAAGGCAACAAACACTCATCCTCTACTTACCTGGCGTCCTAGCTCGTTGAAGATACTCGGTTACCTGTCTATCTACGGCTCGACCTACGAAAAATATTCAAACTTAATTAAAATCAAGCCTACATTCACCAATTACTCTCAAACTACTATTTCTAGCATAATCCAACTAAAACCTAACTAAACGGGCCACTAATTTGGGTTCGAAAAAAACCGACCTGAAACTTTAAACGTGAATAACTTTTGCGTCGGTTATCGGAATCGAACGATTCCAGCGGCCACGTACTCCTCTAATAACCTAATTTAACCTGCCAAAAGGAATTTGAAAACAAACGACCCTAGCTAGATCAAAATTGGCAAAACCCGAACTGCCCTAAGCCGGGAATTTCACCATTCCAATTTTTTCATCAATTTCCACCCAATTCCTCACCAATCAATCCCTCTAACAACAAATTAACATAACCTAACAAGAAAACCCAGAATTCCATACAAAAACTCGAGCTCCTAAAAACCTAGCCCTCGGTTCACTCAATCCGAGCTCACCATTGCTCGACAACCCTTGCCAGCACCGAGCTCGGCAATTCGACGCCGAGAGCAACCAAAAACGGCCGGCGATCGGAGCTCTAGCAGCTCAGCGATCCACGGCCTCGAACAGAGAGGAAAACAGGGGAAAAAAATAGGGCTTACCGTTCGGTTGCGCGCGAAGACGGGCCGGAATGCTAACCCTGATTTCATCGCCGCCGTCTGACCGGGAAGGCGTCAAAATCTCCGGCGGTTTTCTCCACCGATCGCCGCTCGCTCGCTCGCTCTCCTCCTCCCCTGCCTTCGCTGCTCGACGTCAAACGACAGAATGGCTTCGGCCATTCTGTCGTTTTAGTTTTATTTTTTTATAAAACTAATAATAATAATAATAATAATAATAAGAATAATTTCTATTAAAACATTAATAACCTTATATTTACCGTTTTGCCCTCCCTTATTTTCCGACCATTTCGACTTTCGTTAAATCTCATTATTAAATTATAACCCACGACTTAATTTCACTGGAAATATCCGAACGTAAATTAATTAACCAATTAGGTTAACCAAATTTATTCACCTTTTTTTTTAAATTACTTAAAACAATTATTTAGTAAACAATTACCTATCATTTTATTTTCTCTTAAAAAAAACCCGGGTGTTACAATCCACCCTCCTTACAAAAATTTTGCCCTCAAAATTTTTGGCCTTGTTATGGCTCAATATACTCATCTCATCTCACCTACCCAATACTCTTACTCATCTATCGGTTACGCTCTAACCCGAATACTCACACGTTTACTAACTATAATCTAATTCATACCCTCAAGCCCTTCTAACTGAATTCTCCACTCGATCCTTTTCTCTAGCTAAGTTCATCTTTTTTTTACTTTTGTGTCTACTAAACACGCACAACCCACTATGACTCTCTATGCTACCACAATTGAGTAATCCTAAGATACTAATGAGTACAATTCTTACCTCAAGTCACTTACTTTTCTAATTCAGACATGTATCCATCAAACAATCTCAAACCTCTAAAGTCATCTCAATAGCGTAACACTTCGCACACCTATTCCTCATTCTAATATCATGAACATATTCCAAACCCTCACTACCTAAATTAATTCACTATATACTCGAAGTACTAACTGAGTTTTCATTCACTCCAACTTGTCAACTCTCCACAACGCTAAGTTGGGTCATTATGAACTATACACCCCAACGCTCAATAATCCCTACAATTATTGACTTCACTACATTTTTCTACATCTCCCAAAGTTTTCATTTTCCTAACTTTGCTCCCTATAGCTTGAGTTCCAACTCTAACTTCTCTACTCCAATGTTCATCAACACTGACATAAGTTTTAACTTTCTTTCTACTCTACTATCTCACTCCTATTTATCACTCCTATCTCTTACACTTACTTATTCTAATCTACCCTCCATAACTTTTGATTTGCCACTGAAATCTAGACTATACTACAATCTTAGTCATCTATCAAACACTGAAAATTCTTAAGTCTAAATTAATTCGTTTTCACTATTCACCCAATATTCTAAATGGTGTACCACCACTTTAATTTCAACTCTCAACCTTCCTCAACTATATAACACTAAAAAAACTTAGTGAATAAACTTTGTACCCTAAGTTTTCAATTCAACTTCCCTACTATCTCATCCTCCACTTTGTTACCTTGACTAACATCCTTCACTACACTGCATTTATCTCACTTCTATTCCAGTCATAACTACACACTCTCGAAAAATCAGTATCCCCAAAATTTCAAATTACAACTCTCATGCTTCTCCTGAATTAACCCTATTCTAAATTCCATCATATAATCTCTGTGTCCTTCCTATCCAATATCCTCCATTAGAATTTACGAATCTCCTCACTTACCTCACTTCTCACTCTTCACCCACTAACAGAGCTCAAACGCATAACTTAGTCTAACTTTCATAACTATGTACTCTTCTACATTGTCGTAACTTTCGCTTAATCACTCATCACCTATACTTTCAAACTTTTACACTTTAATTCTCAATATCCTCTAAGTTCCCTCTAAGTTCTTCAACTTCATAAGATAGCTAACTCTCTTATCCTAATTCTCTCTCCTAGTTTACTAATATCTCTCATATGTCTGTCTCGAATCTAGAATTTTAATTTTATTGTTCTTCTAGCTTACATCTCCCAACCTCTACTAATACTCGAGTTCATATTCATATTTCACGCTTAAGTTCGCTACATCTTAGGCGTATCAACTCTTGCCTAATCTATTTACGACATCAGTAGTTTCGACTTCGTTACATACGAGTTGAACCCTCGAAACTTTCTAACTTAAACTTTATCTACAAGGCATTCTAAAGTTCTTCAACGAATTCTATCTAATACTGTTGCTATTTTCTTCTTCAAGGCTTTCTACCTTAATATAAATATTTAAATTTTCCTCCAGATTCAATCCAAAATATCCACTCTCGGTTTCTAGATATTATTCTAAATTTCTTTACCACAAGTCACTCAACAACCTAAACTTGTTGTTAACACCCTTACTCCCAATATCCTACTTATTACCTCGACGAGTCACCATTTCTCCGAACGATTATCACCTAGCATCTTCTTTGATCTTTTAATACCTCGATATGTATTGGTTTCCTAGCTCCTAGCTCTAAGGCTCTAAGGAAATCTCTAACTTTTAATCCCCGAAATTAAGTACCTTTACAACTACACCTCATTGCCCCATTCACGACTGGACTCATACTCTCCATAATTCTTCTCTCGAGCATTTCACCTTCTACCCGGTTCATCGTATCCTAGTACGTCCAAGGATTTACTAACTATGCCCCAAGTCTATCTATGTGTATCATCATTACAATTTATCATTCTAAGGTTTATCTCATCCTGCATTCAACCCACTGTATTCTCACCCACCCATTTAATACTAGGACACAACTCACACTAATTTCTCTTGTTACATTATACCGCTTCTAATCTCTTACGACGGGCCACCAAATCCTTCAAAATTCCCCAAATTTATAATCTGAGTTTCGTTTCTCCTCACAAATATACTCCAATCCTCTAACATCTCAACTTCGTCAGTTCCTATCCTATCTCTACATAACTCCCTATACTTCCATCCTTGATCCTATTAACTTACTCAGTTCACATAACTCCCTATACTTCCATCCTTGATCCTATTAACTTACTCAGTTCAGACTCCCAAAGCATTTACTTAAACTAAACCCTTGACTACAGTTTATATCTTTATACGTACATACCTCTAAATATCTTACCTTGCTATCTCATCTTATCCACATAATGTACTAAGGGTCTCTCAATGATTTTAACTCATCGTACCTCAAAACTGCAAGGGTTTTCTAAAAGCCTCAATTCTATTTATTCAAATCTTTTCTCACATAAGATGTAACTTTTTAAGGGAAACTCATCCTAAAATTTTCTCAGCTCTCTATCCTCAATCCTACTTATATCTATTTTACGGATGTTACCTTATCTGTTTCGCTTTGGTTCATGGGGTCCACCGAGGTGGTCCCGGTACTGACGATATGTTCGTTCGACTCCTGAACAAGGCTAGACAATCTAAGCTCAGTTAACTAACTAAATATAAAGAAATACTTACAGTCGGTGAAGCACGTTGCACGGCGGCCGGCATTGTCGGGTAATCATTTGAACGACACGACCATTTATGCTCTGATACCATCTTGTAACGCCCCCGAACCCACCCTAGCTCGGAGCACTACCTTGCTAACCAATACCACGTTAAAACATAATTTAAAATAAAATTAACCAAAGTAGAATTAAAGCTAAGTTTCTCAAAACGCTCTTAAGTTATACCTAGCTGCCTAGACTCATTAATTTCCCTTAATTCTAGCCGTTAAGCACCACGACGTCCATCCCAAAAATTTCGGCAAATTAACGCCTGTAAATGGCGCCTCCAAAATGCTAAATACCTACATAAAATCCAATCCCAACCAGATCCAGAATACTCTACTCAACTATCTACTCAACTTTCCAACATACAAAATCTCCAAATAGTAGCAAAGAGAAACGATAATACTAACATCCCTAAATGAAGAAAGTCCACAGTACAGGGCGATACATCACCCTTAACTATGACTACATACCACAAATACACATAGCTATACCACAACTATCAAAAACCTCAACTAAAATGATTTAAGCATTGCCATCATTTCTACAAACAGTCATCTAAAACAAACTACCAAAATGTAAAGTCCCACATTCTCCCGAAGACCATGGTCGTGACGCCCCGACAACTGCCTGCACCGGCATGCCCCGAACTCCTCCGACTGCGGCCTAGTCCTCGACTGTCCCTCTACCTCACCTGGATAATACTCGCCACCTACACCATAGAACACAAAAGTAAGCCTAACGCTTAGCAAGTAGAGAAATAATGCACAACAACACACTAAATGCTCGATGTAACCCTAACATGCAGTTTCTATACACTCTGTTGTTTCTTTTCATTCCGGTTGCATTTATCTTTCACTTTCAGGTGAATCAAGTAGGCACACGCCCCCACACATTCCAGGATGGCCACACCTTGATCCACGGAGCTAGACCAGAGGCACACGTCCCAACACAGTCTAGGACGGCCAACCGAATCTCCCCCAATCGATCGTAGAATCCTCATTGTGCCTCCAAGCACGAACAGATCGAGGCATTCATACTCACGACACATTACGTACATTAGCATTGCATCTCGAGTAAAATCCCTCGCGGGGTGCTCAACGAGCCACGAGCCTGACGAGGCTATTCTAATAAAATCCCTCTCGGGGTGCTCCGACGAGCCACGAGCCCGACGAGGCTATTCTAATAGAATCCCTCTCTGGGTGCTTCGATGAGCCACGAGCCCAACGAGGCTATTCTACTTGAGACTAAGTTGCATATCCATTTTCTTTATCTTACATTTCATCCTCACCACTCAAACATGCCAAAACACGTGGTTTCGTAGTTAGAAAACAATGATGCATGACACACAATGCATGACACGAATTTAAAACAGAGCAAACAAACAAACAATCCCTACCGTTCTATGGTGTAGGCCCGAAGGCAACAAACACTCATCCTCTACTTACCTGGCGTCCTAGCTCGCTGAAGATACTCGGTTACCTGTCCATCTACGGCTCGATCTACAAAAAATATTCAAACTTAATTAAAATCAAGCCTACATTCACCAATTACTCTCAAACTACTATTTCTAGCATAATCCAACTAAAACCTAACTAAACGGGCCACTAATTTGGGTTCGGTAAAAACCGACCCGAAACTTTAAACGTGAATAACTTTTGCGTCGGTTATCGGAATCGAACGATTCCAGCGGCCACGTAC
Source organism: Begonia masoniana (assembly GCA_022432975.1). Taxonomy (NCBI): domain Eukaryota; kingdom Viridiplantae; phylum Streptophyta; class Magnoliopsida; order Cucurbitales; family Begoniaceae; genus Begonia; species Begonia masoniana. The sequence continues at coordinate 22,121,927 of CM039509.1, read as the reverse complement.
TCCTCTAATAACCTAATTTAACCTACCAAAAGGAATTTGAAAACAAACGACCCTAGCTAGATCAAAATTGGCAAAACCCGAGCTGCCCTAAACCGGGAATTTCACCATTCCAATTTTTTCATCAATTTCCACCCAATTCCTCACCAATCAATCCCCTTAACACCAAATTAACATAACCTAACAAGAAAACCCAGAATTCAACACAAAAACCCGAGCTCCAAAATACCTAGCCCTCGGTTTTTCACTCAATCCGAGCTCACCATTGCTCGGCAACCCTTGCCAGGACCGAGCTCGGCAATTCGACGCCGAGAGCAACCAAAAACTGCCGGCGATCGGAGCTCTAGCATCTCAGCGATCCACGGCCTCAAACAGAGAGGAAAACAGGGGAAAAAAATAGGGCTTACTATTCGGTTGCTCGCGAAGACGGGCCGGAATACTAGCCCTGATTTCGTCGCCGCCGTATGACCGGGAAGACGTCGAAATCTCCGGCGGTTTGCTCCGCCGATCGCCGCTCGCTCGCTCGCTCTCCTCCTCCCCTGCCTGCGCTGCTCGACGTCGAACGACAGAATGGCTTCGGCCATTCTGTCGTTTTAGTTTTATTTTTTTATAAAACTAATAATAATAATAATAATAATTTCTATTAAAACATTAATAACATGATATTTACCGTTTTGCCCTCCCGTATTTTCCGACCATTTCGACTTTCGTTAAATCTCATTATTAAATTATAACACACGACTTAATTTCACTGGAAATATCCGAACGTAAATTAATTAACCAATTAGGTTAACCAAATTTATTCACTTTTTTTTTTTAAATTACTTAAAACAATTATTTAGTAAACAATTACCTATCATTTTATTTTCTCTTAAAAAAAACCCGGGTGTTACAAATGTGGTTTTAATTGAATTGGATTGTCAAATGATAAGTTTGCCTCTCCATTTGATTTTCTGTTTAACTCCTTGTTCGTCTATCAGTTTGGTTTCTCCAAAATTTCCTTATTTCACCAATAATTCCCACCTATTACTAGGGCTCTAATAAAACTTTCCGTTCGTCAAACGGATTTAATTTGCTATTTCTACGAATTAAACCACTATAGGGTCGAAAACGAAAGTTCGGGCATAATACTTTCGATTTTGATTTCTAAATTTTCATATTTCTCATAAAATTCATATTAATCATGAAGGTTCCATTAAACTTCTCGATTCGCAAAACAGGCATATTTCAATTATTTACAAAAATGTCATTGCGCGCACAATTCAAAAACTCGTAAAACCAAGTGTTACATGGACAACCCCAAACATGCATGTACCTTAAACTTAGTTTTCTTCCTGTCCACAGTTCAAATGGATTATTTGAAACTGCCTTACTAGGAACCATGTTTAATAAATATACAGCAGTCTTTAAAGCATGCATCCACAATGACAAGGGCAAAAATGAATTACTTAACATACTCCTAACCATATCCATTAAAGTACGATTGTGCCTTTCTGTAACACCATTCTGTTCTAGTGTGCCTGACATTGTGTATTGCGCACAAATACCACGACTTTCTAGGAATTTAGCAAATGGACCTGGATGTTGTCCATTTTCATCACAACTTCCATAAATTTACCACCTCCATCAGATCTGATAATTTTCAGTTTTCTATCTAATTGTCTTTCAACCTCAGTAATAAACACTTCGAGAGCATTTATTGATTGAGATTTTTCATTCAGTAGATAGATATAACCATAACGTGAAAAATCATCAATAAAGGTGATAAAATATCTTTCTTCACCAAAGGATGGAACATCAAAAGGACAACATATATCGGTGTGTATAATTTTCAGGAGCTATTTGCTTCTTGTGGCTACTTTCTTATTTGTGTTTCTTGTTTGTTTTCCTTTAATACAATCAACACAAATATTTAGATCAGCAAAATCCAAATGTGGAAGGATTTGATTCTTTATCAATCTTTCCATTCTTTCTTTGGATATATGACCTAATTATTTATGCCACAAATTAGCAGAACAGTAAAACAATAATCAAGCTTTAATTTGTACAAACCATCATACAGAACACCAGTACCAACAAGAATATTATCTTTATACAAACTGAAACATTCATTCCCAAACATAAAGGAATATCCAGCTATATCAAGTTTCGATAATGAAACTAAATTTTGAGAAATAGTTGGAACATAAACAGTTTGAAACAGGTCTAATTGATATCCAGTGTCTAACATTAAACGGTAAGTTCCAATAGCTTCAACTGGAACTTTTACCTGATTGCCCATAAAGATGTACTTTTCATTTGGGTTTATGGTTTGGGTCGTAAGGAATCCCTGCATCGTATTAGAAATGTGAGTAGTACAACCAGAATCAATCCACCAAGTATTACAAGGAACTACAGTTAAATTTGATTCGAAACATACTAAAGCACTAGGCTTACCTTTCTTTTCGAACCATGCCTTACGTTTCAGACAATCTTTTTGATAGTGTCCTTGCTTTCCACAGAAATGACACTTATCCTTATGTTCCTTCTTGTGGATTTGAAAGGAGGACTAAGCTACCGATGTAACACCCAGTTTTACGGGTTTTTTTATTATTCCAATAAATAATGATATTTTCGTAAATATGTCAAAATGAGTCCGTTTGGCGAACAGAAAGTTTTAATGGGGCCTTAATGATAAATTGGAAAATATGGTGAAATAAGAAAATTTGGAGAAACCAAATAGTTAGGCGATTAACGAAACAAAGGAAGAAACAAATAGAAAATCAAAAGAAAGGGCAAACTTATCATTTGACAAGTCAAATTTATTTAAAATCACAAAATCCTTTCTTCCTCAGCACTTCAACGAAATCTTCACTTTTCTCTCCTCTCCTCTTGGCGATTCCCCTTCGTCCTCACGCGATCTCTCACTCACGCCGGCGATTTCTTCTTCGATCAACCTCCGACTCTTCACGTTTTCTCCTCCAATCATGTAACACCCGACTTTAATTAAAAATTTAAAATAACAGATAAATCTATTAAGTATAATCGAGGAATGAAATTTTAGTATAATGTAGGTTAGGGTGAAGAATGAGTAAGTAAGGGCATAAGGGTAATTGGCAAATTTGAAAGTGGATAAGGTATTTAAGACAAAAAGTTTAGAGTAGCCGCCACCACTACTCATTTTCTTTCCCTTTCGGTCTTCAGCTCGAACGGCAGAAATCTCTAGGCGAATCTCCTGCCCGATTCTCCTTCAACCTAGGTAAGCCCTCCTTGTTTTCTTGCGATTTTAGTAGTTAGATAGCTGAGGGAGTACAATGTGAGGAGTTTCGAGGAATGTTGTGATTTAGAGTAGGTTCGGGCTGAGCGACTATTGAGAATACCCGAGTTGTGGGGTTTCAAATTTTGTTCCTCAAACTCCTGTATTGATTCTGTGAAGTTTAGTGAAAGTTTGATATATGTACTATTATGATTTTAGGTGAGCGAGCTTCTGAAGTAGCATTTAGCCGAGCGATTTCCAGGGATCCAGGTAAGTAGAGTTTGTTTGTGCCTTCGGGCCTACATCACAAAACAGTAGGATTTATGTATGTTTTGTATGTTTATTTTCCAGTTGTCATGCATCATGTTTTTGAAAGATTACAAAAATGAATTTAAATGAAACGCATGGTAAGTGTGAGCAGGATGATCAGAACAACTGTTAAGGGGGATTAATCCGCCCCTTAACTGAGAACAGAGGATTGAGGTTTTGGGAAAAGTGATCCACTTCCCAATCCTACAGGGGGATCAGACCAGTTAACTGTTAAGGGAATTAATCCGCCCCTTAATTGAGATCAGAGGATGTATGCTTTGGGGAATGACTGATCCACTTTCCCATCGTACAGAGGGATCAACAGAGAACGAATTTGAATACAACTGAGATGAGAAAGTAGAGACCGCATGTTTAGGGAAATTATTGCTTCATTGATCCATTTCATTCATCGCTCTACTTGCTTAGCATTAGGCTAATAGATGAGTTTTGTGATGTAGGTGAAGAAGTTACTGAAGGTATGTTTACCGACCAACATGAGGAATAGGCTGGTTGGAGGAGCATTTTCAGGCATCGGTTTGGTCATCTGTTGAGGCGGTTTAATCCATGGCTGCAGGTGTTGAGTTGGGAGTAACTAATTCAATATAGATGTTTCCTTTTCTGAAAATTTTATGATAGTAGTGTTTTTTTTAAAACTTTGAATACATTCTGAGAATCTTTGATATTAGTGTCCTGTTGGGTTTTTAAAATACTGTTTTCTACTTGATTTGAGTGATGCAATGATTTGATCTGTCTCTGATTGGTCTTAGTAAAATGCTTAAATCCTTTGATAGCCAGAGTTTTCTTGGAATATAGCAGAATTGCTGTTCTGAAGTCTATCGGCAGATGTTGGATGAAGGAGTCATCCGGTTGACGTCATCGGTAGAGGAAAGTGGTAAGTCTTGTCGTCTAGCGATCGGCAGATGTTGGATGAAGGAGTCATCCGGCTGACGTCATCGGTAGATATAAGTTACGAGTTGTCGTCTAGCGATCAGCAGGTGCAAGCCGCAAAACCTGTAGTTTTGCTATTGGCAGATGTAGCGTATATTTTAATCTTATCGGAAGGAGTCGTAATGTCGTTGTCGGTAGATGTCGCGTGCTTGTCTATCGGCAGATGGAAATCTATCGGTAGATGAAGTTATGTTGACTCCATCGGCAGATGAAGTTATGTTGACTTCATCGGCAGATGTAGTTGTGTTGGCTTGTCGGTAGATGGTGGTGTGTTGTTTGTAAACGTCATCGGTAGAAACCTCCTAATTTCTATTTCTGCTTCTTCAGTTGACTTTGTCGTCGGCAGATGTGTTCGACTTCAGCAACTTCACGGGCATTCCGCGTTTTTTTTTTAAGCTTTACGTCTTTTAGCCAATTACTCTTAACACTTTCAACAGTCATTTTAAAATGTTTTCACAGGTTACTTAGCTTCATTGATGTCCAATTGATTTTCCGCTGCAAGTTTTAAAATATATTTAGCTTTAGAAAAAGTCAAATTTTGGCTGTCGAGTGAAATTTTAAATTTAGCATCAAGACGTCATGGTTCGGTTCAGCGTTATGAGTAGTAAACCGGGTTCAGATAACTCGGGGCGTTACAAATCAACGTTCTAGGTAAGGTTTTATAGTTTTCAAACGATAGATTTCGCTTTTCTAAGGTTTAAAGAGTTAGGGTTTCATTTAGGGTTTTTTCACAAAATAGCCGGGTTATGTTAGAAACGGCTAGGGTTGCCCTAATTATGACGTTGGTGAACGTATTAATGAACATTGAAAGTAGTTGGGCGAGCTAATGGTCATTAATACATATTTTAGGTTGTTGGAGAACTTAAAAGCTCCATTAATGGAGGTTTTGTAATGTCGAGCACGAATTGCTCGACAAAATGTGTAAGGCCCCCGAACCCACCCCGACTCAGTGCGCTACTTTGCTAACCAATCCCACGTTAAAACATAATTTAAAAAAAAACTAATTTTCAACATAAAATAAAATTGACACAGCTGAATGTAAAGCTAAGTCTCCCGAAGCTCTCTATGTCATACCTAGCTGACTAGACTCACTAATTTCTCTTAATCCTAACCGTTAAGCACCACGGCGTTCTTCGGCAAAGTAACGCCTGAAAATGGCGACTCCAAAAATGTTAAGTACCTGCAAATGAATCAATCCCCAACCAGATCCAGAATACTCTTACCCAACTATCCAGCATACGAAATCTCCAAATAGCAGTAAAGAGGAAAACTAAATTACGAATATCCCTAAGTGAAGAAAGTCCACAGTATAGGGTGACACATCACCCTTAACTATGACTATATACAACAAATCGAAATAGCTATACCGTAACTGACAAAACATCAACCAAAAAGAGTCACACATTCCCATCATTTCTACAAACAGACATTTACAATAAACTACCAAAATACAAAGTCCCGCATTCCCGAAGACCATGGTCAAGGCGCCCCAACAACTGTCTGCACCGGCATGCCCCGTGCGTCTCCGACTGCTCCCAAGTCCTGGCTCACTAGCTTAGCTCACCTGTAACCGCGTCTGTAACGCCCCGAATTCTCTGAACCCGGTTTGTCACTTTTAAACCCGAATATTTCTAAGAAAACTTGGACCAAATTTAAAACTTCGTTCAAAATTCAAAATTTGGACATTTGATAAAAACATGAAAACTTACAGCGGAAATCGTTTAAACAAAAATAGAATTAAACAAAACCATGTTGAAATAATTGTTGGGAATGTTAAGAAACAATCGGTTAAAAAGCAAAGGTTTAACTCGTGAAAATACTTTAAAGGTAGCGAAAGTCAAATTCATCGTCCGCTGAACAAAGTCAACGAAAAGGGGGAAAGCTATTTGAAGACTTCCACCGGTCACTAAACGACAAACATAAGATTTGTCATCCGGTCAGTCTAACGAAAGGCATCCACCGGTCACTAAACGACAAAACATAAGATTTGTCATCCGGTCAAATAAGAGGACATCATCCGGCATACATGTACTTCTCACGTGAGCAATTAAAACATAGCCCGGTGATAAACACACTTCAAATCTCACCTCACCCGAGCACTAGACGAAAAAATAATATGCACATCGCCCGGTCACTAGACGACAAAATAATACGCACATCACCCGGTCACTAGACGACAAACAAAACACTTATATCACCCGACGAGCAAAACACTCGATATCACCGGATGACTAAAACACTCGACATCATCCGATAGACATAAAATTACATCATCCGGTGACTTTATTGAAGTCATCTTCCGATAAAAAGAAACACAACACTATCTACAGAAAGGAATTTACTTGCTTCTCCAAGACCATTCAGAAACAACTCAAACCACAGCATTAATCAAATCCAGTAAAAAAATCAACATTTAAAACTCAACAGATTACTAGTATCAGAAATCTCAAAACGTATTCAAAATGCTAAAATTTCTACTGTCATGAGAACTCAACATACTCAGACTAAATCATTATCAACTAAACCTCAACAACTGCTGACACCAGTTAACCCGCCTCACCAGGCTGTTCTGATCCCTCAATTCCCTTGGGAGTGGGATCAGTTCTCCCAATGTTATAAATCCTCATAATCAGTTAAGGGGTGGATTAGTTCCCTTAACCGCCAATGCAGTTCAATCTGTACTCGTTTTCCCATAATATTACATGAAAGCTCATTTTCGTATTCTTTCAAAACATGATGCATAACACACAAGAAAATACTCAAACATGCAAACACCTACTGCTTTGTGATGTAGGCCTGAAGGCACACACAATACTTCACTTACCTGGTCTCCTGGAAATCGTTCGGCTATATGCTACTCCAGAAATCTGCTCACCTAAAACCATCGACAGATTATAGATTAGATCCCCACTAGACTTTATCTAGCTACCCTGAAGTCTAAGGAAGCCGGTTTGGGCTCTTCTGATTAAACATTCTCGATATATCACTAAACCCCAAACCCAAATCCCTCACTCACAGCCTTTCGAAAACACATACATTGCAATCCTTCAGCTTCCTAAACACTAGAACAGCAAGTAGTCAAATCAAAACTCACCTTTGGTTGGGGAAAACGGAGGGGAAATCGCCTAGAGGTAATCTGCAGAGCTGAGAGGTAAGAGTAATAAAACAGTGGCGGCTAAACCTCACTAAACCTTTCTTTAAATACGTTATCCACAATATAAATTCGCAATTACCATCTTGCCCCTGCCTAGTCATTTAATAACCTAATCAACATTCCACTTAATTTTAACTATAAATTATATACCACCGTTTGATAACTTATTTTGATTTATATTGAAACCGGGTGCTACAATCTACCCTCCTTAAAATAATTTTGTCCTCAAAATTCAGTACTTGAATAATTCTGGATGTTGGTCCATCACGTCCTGCTGGCGCTCCCAGGTTGTCTCCTCTACATTCTGGTTGTGCCATAAGACTTTCACTAGTGGAACTTCCTTGTTGCGCAATACCTTCACTGCATAGTCCAAGATCCTAACAGGTTTCTCCTCATATGCAAGAGTGGGAAGAACCTCAATGTTCTGCTGTTCTATAATTTGTGAAGGATCCCTAACACATTTCTTTAGCATGGAAATGTGAAACACATTATGAATTCCCTCCAGAGAGGCTGGTAACAGAAGTTGATATGCTGACTTCCCAATTCTCTTCACGATTTGGAAAGGTCCAATATATCTGGGGTTTAACTTGCCTCTTTTCCCAAATCTCACAACTCCTTTGAAAGGTGACACCTTAAGGAAAACTTCATTACCAACATCAAATTCTAATTCTCTCCGTCTTTTGTCTGCATAACTCTTCTGCCGGCTTTGAGCTGTCAAGATTCTTTGTCGGATAAGAGCAATCTTCTCCACTGTCTGCTGCACAATGTCAGGACCAATCAACTGTGCTTCTCTAACTTCATCCCAATATAATGGAGATCTACACTTTCGTCCATATAATGCCTCGTATGGTGTCATGCCTATTGTTGCTTGAAAACTGTTATTATAAGAGAATTCAATCAATGGTATATATTTACTCCAAGAACCTTGAAATTCCAACACACATGCACGGAGCATATCCTCCAATGTTTGAATAGTCCTTTCCGATTGTCCATCTGTTTGAGGGTGGAAAGCTGTGCTAAAACTGAGCTGTGTTCCCATAGCCTTGTGCAAACTTTTCCAAAACTTAGATGTAAATCTGGAGCCTCGGTCTGAAACTATGGTGCTTGGAACTCCATGCAGTCTAACTACTTCGTGCACATACAACTCAGCCAATTGATCCATCGAGTATGTTATCTTCATTGGCAGAAAGTGAGCTGATTTGGTCAGACGGTCAACTATAACCCAAATTGCATCGTGACCTTTTACTGTCCTAGGTAATCCTATAACAAAATCCATAGTTATTTGTTCCCATTTCCATTCGGGAACTGGTAAGGGTTGCAATGTTCCTGCAGGCCTCTGATGTTCAGCTTTGACTTGTTGGCAGACCAGACATGATTCCACATACTCCGCCACACTTCTTTTCATACCTGGCCACCAATAATGCTGCTTGAGATCTCTGTACATCTTCGTACTTCCAGGATGAACAGAGAGTCCAGAAGAATGTGCCTCAGATAGGATTTCCTTCCTAAGTTCAGTATTAGCCGGAACAAACCATCTATTTCGAAACTTGAGAATTCCATCAACTGAGCAGTTGAAATCCAACTTGTCAGTAGAATCCATGCTCATCTTATACTTATTGCATTCAGTGTCGTTCATTTGAACTTCCTTTATTCTCTCCAAAATGGTAGGCCTCAAAGATATGGCCGAAAGCATGGCTGACACACTTGACACGGCTTCCATGTTAAATCTTTGAAATTCTTTCTCTAAAGCTATTGGTATGTCTAAAATCAATGCAGAGACTGAAGGAGTCACTCTACTCAAAGCATCAGCCACTACATTCGCCTTGCCAGGGTGGTACTTAATCTCAAAGTCATAATCTTTGACAAACTCTAACCACCTACGTTGCCTCATATTCAGTTCCTTCTGTGTGAAAATGTATTTCAGACTTTTATGATCCGAGAATATCTCACAAGTTTGTCCATACAGGTAGTGCCTCCAAATTTTCAATGCAAAGACTACAGCCGCTAATTCTAAGTCATGTGTAGGGTAATTCTTTTCATGCACTTTTAACTGTCTAGAAGCATAAGGTATAACCTTTCCATCTTGCATCAAAACACAACCAAGTCCAACTTTGGATGCATCACAATATATGATGAACTTACCATTATCGAAAGGAAGGGTCAGAATTGGAGCATTGGTTAGTTTCTGTTTCAAGGTCTGGAAACTGGATTCGCATTTATCAGTCCAATTATACTTCACATTTTTCCTTGTTAACATAGTAAGGGGTGTAGCAACCTTCGAAAATTCTTCTATGAACTTTCTATAATATCCCGCTAGTCCAAGAAAACTCCTGATATCTGTAGCATTCCTCGGTTGGGGCCATTTCTTAACTGCTTGAACCTTGGCTGGGTCAACAGATATTCCATCACTAGAGATCACATGACCAAGAAAGTGAACTCTGTCCAACCAAAACTCACACTTGGAAAACTTAGCATAAAGTTGGTGCTGCCTAAGTACTTCCAGTACCAAACTCAAATGCCTTGCATGCTCATCCTTAGTTCTAGAATAGATCAGAATGTCGTCTATGAATACTATGACAAACTTGTCCAAATACTCGTGAAACACCCTATTCATGAGATCCATGAAGGCTGCTGGTGCATTGGTCAAACCAAAAGACATAACCAAAAACTCATAATGTCCATACCATGTTCGAAAGGCAGTATTTGGGATATCTTCAGATTTGACTTTCAACTGGTAATAACCGGACCTAAGGTCAATCTTAGAGAAAACTCTCGCACCTTTAAGCTGGTCAAATAAATCATCAATCCTCGGTAGTGGATACTTGTTCTTGACAGTTAGCTTATTCAATTCTCTATAGTCTATGCACATACGCATTGATCCATCTTTCTTTTTGACAAAAATGACAGGTGCACCCCATGGTGAAAAGCTAGGGCGTATGAACCCCTTCTCCAACAAATCCTCTAACTGTTTCTTCAATTCTTTAAGTTCTGTTGGTGCTAGTCTATATGGATTTTTGGACACAGGCTCGGCGCCGGGGTAAACATCTACCACAAATTCAATTTCCCTATCTGGTGGCAAGCCAGGAAGGTCATCTAGGAATACTTCAGGGAAGTCTTGGACAACTAAGACATTTCAGGGGTTTGATTTTTCTACTAGTTGTGTGTCTAAAGCACTGGCCAAAAAGCACAAATACTCTTTGCATGGGGAGGGTCTACAATTGACAGAAGTCATTATAGTCATTTCCTTACTCTTCTTCAGAGCTTGGAAAGTATGGTTTAAACCTCCAGGGGGTTGAAAACTAACAATTCCAGTCCTACAATCTATTGTGGCATAATGCTTAAACAACCAATCCATCCCTAAGATTACATCAAATCCTGTTATGTCCATAATAATGAGATCGGCAGGCAAATTCATGTCTCCTACTAATACAATGCTATCAGGCATCACTTGGTTAGAGTGCATGCATTCACCAGAGGGTAATGCTACGTTAAACATATGCTCAGAGGAAGTAAACCGTACATCTAACTTATCAGCAAAAGTAGAGGCTACAAAAGAATGTGTTGCACCCGAATCTATCAAAGTAAAAGCAGGTATAGAGTTAACCAATATAGTACCTGACACTACAGCAGGCTGGTCCTCATCACCTGACTCCATCATGGAGAATATTCTTGGCTTAATCTTGGCAGGTCCGCCCTTCAAGGCTGGGCAGTCTCTGTTGATATGGCCGACTTTATTGCAGTTGAAGCAACGGGTAATTCTAGGCTTTGGGCAATCCTTGAACAAGTGTCCCACCTCTTCACAATTAAAACACTTATTTGTCCCAAATCTACACTCGCCCGGGTGGTTCTTCGAACACTTTGGGCACTGAAGAAACATCTTAGTATCTGGTACTTTCTTTCCCATTCCTTGACTATACTGGCCCTCACTTGGCCTCTTCACTCCTCTCTGTTGTTGGGGTTGGACAAACTTTCGTGGGGCTTCCTTCGGCCCAGAACATTTCAGTTCGGCTTCCTCCACCTCCAAGGCTGTGGACACAACTTCACTGAAAGGCAAACCTTTAAAACCTGAATACTTGACCCCTCTGTACACCTCTGGCTTCAGTCCATTCATAAATTGAAACACCTTATCTTCGTTTCTGTGAATAAAGTGTCCAGCGAATCTGGAAAGAGACTCAAATTGTCTAACATACTCTGCCACAGACCCTGTCTGCTTCAAGTTCATGAACTCCACCTTCTTCGCAGCCTGGACCGTGCTGTTAAAATATTTCTCAAAGAAGGTGTCCTTAAACTGAGACCACGTCATAGCCAAAACATCAGTGGTGGTCTCAATTGTCTCCCACCAAAGCTGAGCGTCTCCAGCAAAATGAAACGTTGCCAGGGTGACCTTATCTCCTTCTCCGACGTTGGCACATCGGAGCATGCTCTCAATCTTCCTCAACCATTCTTCAGCAACAATCGGGTTAGATGATCTTCCATCAAATGTGGGCGGTTGAAGCCTGCGAAATCGGTCCCCTGAATGCTCATTGCCATGGCCCGAGTTGGCACATCCTTGTGCTTCCCGGTTCAATAACACTCCTAGTTGGTCGGACTGTTGTCGCACTATGTCAGTCTGCTGACGCACCAAATCTGTCAGCTGCCTAATCACACTAGGCTCCTCTTCACCTCTAACATTTGGCATTTCTCTAGGCACTCTAGGTCTCCCTGGGCGTCTGGCCATTGTACTAAATTCCTGCACAGGGTTATTTACACTCTTAAATATCTATGAACTAAGGGTAACATAAACACTTACAGTTGTTGAAGTACTTCCATGCAACGATTGGCACTGATGAGTAATCTTTTGAACGGTTTAACTGAATGTCTTTGATACCATACTGTAACGCCCCGAATTCTCTGAACCCGGTTTGTCACTATTAAACCCGAATATTTCTAAGAAAACTTGGACAAAATTTAAAACTTCGTTCAAAATTCAAAATTTGGACATTTGATAAAAACATGAAAACTTGCAGCGGAAATCGTTTAAACAAAAATAGAATTAAACAAAACCATGTTAAAATAATCGTTGGGATTGTTAAGAAACAATCGGTAAAAAAGCAAAGTTTTAACTCCTGAAAATACTTTAAAGGTAGCGAAAGTCAAATTCATCGTCCGCTGAACAAAGTCAACGAAAAGGGGGAAAGCTATTTGAAGACTTCCACTGGTCACTAAACGACAAACATAAGATTTGTCATCCGGTCAGTCTAACGAAAGACATCCACCGGTCACTAAACGACAAAACATAAGATTTGTCATCCGGTCAAATAAGAGGACATCATCCGGTATACATGTGCTTCTCACGTGAGCAATTAAAACATAGCCCGGTGATAAACACACTTCAAATCTCACCTCACCCGAGCACTAGACGACAAAATAATATGCACATCGCCCGGTCACTAGACGACAAAATAATACGCACATCGCCCGGTCACTAGACGACAAACAAAACACTTATATCACCCGACGAGCAAAACACTCGATATCACCGGATGACTAAAACACTCGACATCATCCGATAGACATAAAATTACATCATCCGGTGACTTTACTGAAGTCATCTTCCGATAAAAAGAAACACAACACTATCTACAAAAAGGAATTTACTTGCTTCTCCAAGACCATTCAGAAACAACTCAAACCACAGGATTAATCAAATCCAGTAAAAAAATCAACATTTAAAACTCAACAGATTACTAGTATCAGAAATCTCAAAACGTATTCAAAATGCTAAAATTTCTACTGTCATGAGAACTCAACATACTCAGACTAAATCGTTATCAACTAAACCTCAACAACTGCTGACACCAGTTAACCCGCCTCACCAGTTAACCAAGCCGAGACATGGATGTACTCCTCCAACAACTTCTAATCATTTGTGCACTCAGGAATTTCACCTGCAGTATCCTCAACACCTACATCACAAAACTCATCTATTAGCCTAATGCTAAGTAAGTAAAGCAATAATGAAATGACAAGCTGAAACATGAAACCTAAATATGCAGTTTCTACTTTTTCATCTCAGTTGCACATCGTTTGTCTACTGATCAGATCCCATGATTCCCTTGGGAGTGGGATCAACTCTCCCAATGTCTACATCCTCTTCATTAGTTAAGGGGTGGATGAGGTCCCTTAATAGCTGTTCTGATCCCTCAATTCCCTTGGGAGTGGGATCAGTTCTCCCAATGTTATAAATCCTCATAATCAGTTAAGGGGTGGATTAGTTCCCTTAACCGCCAATGCAGTTCAATCTGTACTCGTTTTCCCATAATATTACATGAAAGCTCATTTTCGTATTCTTTCAAAACATGATGCATAACACACAAGAAAATACTCAAACATGCATACACCTACTGTTTTGTGATGTAGGCCCGAAGGCACACACAATACTTCACTTACCTGGTCTCCTGGAAATCGCTCGGCTATATGCTACTCCAGAAATCTGCTCACCTAAAACCATCGACAGATTATAGATTAGATCCCCACTAGACTTTATCTAGCTACCCTGAAGTCTAAGGAAGCCGGTTTGGGCTCTTCTGATTAAACATTCTCGATATATCACTAAACCCCAAACCCAAATCCCTCACTCGCAGCCTTTCAAAAACACATACATTGCAATCCTTCAGCTTCCTAAACACTAGAACAGCAAGTAGTAAAATCAAAACTCACCTTTGGTTGGGGAAAACGGAGGGGAAATCGCCTAGAGGTAATCTGCAGAGCTGAGAGGTAAGAGTAATAAAACAGTGGCGGCTAAACCTCACTAAACCTTTCTTTAAATATGTTATCCACAATATAAATTCGCAATTACCATCTTGCCCCTGCCTAGTCATTTAATAACCTAATCAACATTCCACTCAATTTTAACCATAAATTATATACCACTGTTTGATAACTTATTTTGATTTATATTGAAACCGGGTGCTACAGCGTCGTTACTTACACCACAGAACACACACATACGTAAGCTTACGCTTAGCAAGTAAGGGATAACAAATATAAACATGCCTACACGACACTCACACAACCCTAGCACCCACAGTTTTTCAATAAAGTTTGCTGCATCGACAGATGCCTTAGTTGCCTGCACCAAAAGGTGCCTTAGTTGCCCGCACCCAAAAAGGATGCCTTACTCTTTAACTGACTACCATGCCAACCATGCAACACAACCCAACAATGCAACTCAATAACACGACTTCTACACTTAACATCGAAGCGTTCGCAGAACGTTCTACATAACAGCAAAGCATTCGCAGAACCTTCTACATAACATCGAAGCGTTCCCGGAACCTTCTGCTTTACATCGAAGCGTTCACAGAACCTTCTGCTTAACATCGAAGCGTTCACGGAACCTTCTGCTTAACATCGAAGCGTTCACGGAACCTTCTGCTTAACATCGAAGCGTTCCCGGAACCTTCTGCTTAACATCGAAGCGTTCCCGGAACCTTCTGCTTAACATCGAAGCGTTCACGGAACCTTCTGCTTAACATCGAAGCGTTCCCGGAACCTTCTGCTTAACATCGAAGCGTTCCCGGAACCTTCTGCTTAACATCGAAGCGTTCCCGGAACCTTCTGCTTAACATCGAAGCGTTCCCGGAACCTTCTGCTTAACATCGAAGCGTTCCCGGAACCTTCTGCTTAACATCGAAGCGTTCCCGGAACCTTCTGCTTAACATCGAAGCGTTCCTGGAACCTTCTGCTTAACATCGAAGCGTTCCCGGAACCTTCTGCTTAACATCGAAGCGTTCCCGGAACCTTCTGCTTAACATCGAAGCGTTCACGGAACCTTCTGCTTAACATCGAAGCGTTCCCGGAACCTTCTGCTTAACATCGAAGCGTTCACGGAACCTTCTGCTTAACATCGAAGCGTTCCCGGAACCTTCTGCTTAACATCGAAGCGTTCACGGAACCTTCTGCTTAACATCGAAGCGTTCCCGGAACCTTCTGCTTAACATCGAAGCGTTCACGGAACCTTCTGCTTAACATCGAAGCGTTCACGGAACCTTCTGCTTAACATCGAAGCGTTCACGGAACCTTC
Organism: Begonia masoniana; assembly: GCA_022432975.1. Taxonomy (NCBI): domain Eukaryota; kingdom Viridiplantae; phylum Streptophyta; class Magnoliopsida; order Cucurbitales; family Begoniaceae; genus Begonia; species Begonia masoniana. The sequence continues at coordinate 22,106,219 of CM039509.1, read as the reverse complement.
TGCTTAACATCGAAGCGTTCCCGGAACCTTCTGCTTAACATCGAAGCGTTCCCGGAACCTTCTGCTTAACATCGAAGCGTTCCCGGAACCTTCTGCTTAACATCGAAGCGTTCCCGGAACCTTCTGCTTAACATCGAAGCGTTCCCGGAACCTTCTGCTTAACATCGAAGCGTTCACGGAACCTTCTGCTTAACATCGAAGCGTTCCCGGAACCTTCTGCTTAACATCGAAGCGTTCCCGGAACCTTCTGCTTAACATCGAAGCGTTCCCGGAACCTTCTGCTTAACATCGAAGCGTTCACGGAACCTTCTGCTTAACATCGAAGCGTTCACGGAACCTTCTGCTTAACATCGAAGCGTTCACGGAACCTTCTGCTTAACATCGAAGCGTTCCCGGAACCTTCTGCTTAACATCGAAGCGTTCCCGGAACCTTCTGCTTAACATCGAAGCGTTCCCGGAACCTTCTGCTTAACATCGAAGCGTTCCCGGAACCTTCTGCTTAACATCGAAGCGTTCACGGAACCTTCTGCTTAACATCGAAGCGTTCACGGAACCTTCTGCTTAACATCGAAGCGTTCCCGGAACCTTCTGCTTAACATCGAAGCGTTCCCGGAACCTTCTGCTTAACATCGAAGCGTTCCCGGAACCTTCTGCTTAACATCGAAGCGTTCACGGAACCTTCTGCTTAACATCGAAGCGTTCCCGGAACCTTCTGCTTAACATCGAAGCGTTCCCGGAACCTTCTGCTTAACATCGAAGCGTTCACGGAACCTTCTGCTTAACATCGAAGCGTTCACGGAACCTTCTGCTTAACATCGAAGCGTTCCCGGAACCTTCTGCTTAACATCGAAGCGTTCCCGGAACCTTCTGCTTAACATCGAAGCGTTCCCGGAACCTTCTGCTTAACATCGAAGCGTTCACGGAACCTTCTGCTTAACATCGAAGCGTTCCCGGAACCTTCTGCTTAACATCGAAGCGTTCCCGGAACCTTCTGCTTAACATCGAAGCGTTCCCGGAACCTTCTGCTTAACATCGAAGCGTTCCCAGAACCTTCTGCTTAACATCGAAGCGTTCCCGGAACCTTCTGCTTAACATCGAAGCGTTCCCGGAACCTTCTGCTTTACATCGAAGCGTTCACAGAACCTTCTGCTTAACATCGAAGCATTCACGAAACCTTCTGCTTAACATCGAAGCATTCCCGGAACCTTCTGCTTAACATCGAAGCGTTCACGGAACCTTCTACTTAACATCGAAGCGTTCACGGAACCTTCTGCTTAACATCGAAGCGTTCCCGGAACCTTCTGCTTAACATCGAAGCGTTCACGGAACCTTCTGCTTAACATCGAAGCGTTCACGAAACCTTCTGCTTAACATCTTACATTCCACTCCCACAATTTGTAAACAAAGTTCAAACAATGTAACTAACACAACAACGTCTCAATACAACACACACAATGCCAATCAAATGTAACAGCACACAACACCTCAATACAACACACACATTGCCAATCAAATGCAACATCACACAATGCTTCAATACAACACAAAGCAAAACAATAACTCAACAAAATACGAAGCAACACAAATACCATTAAACCTTACCGTTCTATGGTGTAGGCCCGAAGGCGAAAGGATAATAACCCCTACTTACCTGGTTGCTCCAAACATGTTTCGTCACTTCGTCCCACCGAACTACCCGCTCGATTACCTAACAATTAAGGAAGATTTACTTAGTAACAAACTAAGAGATTCTAAAAAAAATCAACTAACTTAAACTAACCCTAACTTTTAACCTAAAACTAACCAATAATCACACAATCTCACACTTAAACTCGATTTTTTACCCAAATTTGACCGTCAAACTTCAAACGGTCATAACTCTCTCGTTTTTCAACGGATTTTGACGTGCCACCCCAATTCAGAAACCTCTACACGTCTACTATCTATTGAAACACTCAATTTAACCAAATAACCAACTTGGCCGAATCAAAAAGCCAAAAACAGAATCGGCCATCTATGGTGAAAAACTGATTTTTCCAAACTTACTTCCAATCCATAATCGAATCACTCTAACCACCTAAACTAATCCATCCAACAATTAAATGATCAAAATAGGAAATAAAATAAACATTGAAACTCAATTTTCGGAGGTCACACTTGGGGTTTTCCAAACCCTAAGCAAATTCACCCAAAACCTTGTAAAAACCTTAAAAACCACCACATAAATGTATCAAATTAAAAACCCACTTAAAATAACCTTAAATCCTTGTCAAAATGGATGAAATGGAGGAGGAGAAAACCCTAAAATGGGGCTGGAAATTTCGTGGAGAAGAGAACCGAAAATGAGGAAGAAAAATGAAGAAAAACCTAATTTTAACCTAAAGTTTTTTCCTCTTTTTCTTTACCTCCACCCTACTTTTTAAAATTGCAATTAAACCCACTCTCTTCACACTTATCTTCTCCCAATCTCCAACGTGATATGCTTTTAAATTCCCCCACTTTTTATTCAATTATTTCCTTCACAAAAATTCCTATTGGTTGTTGACTTTTCAACTCTATTTATGTTGAATTGTCATACCCTTTTTATTTTCTCTTCTCAACTATTACACTTCAAAGCACAACCTTAATCTTTAATAATTAACTCTCCTAACACGTCAAATCATAGGCGACGCACGTAATAGAAATTTCTGGGTGTTACAAAATGCCTCAATGAGTTGATTTAGAATTTTAAGAGATTTCCTTAGTTAAGGTTTCGTTAGTTTGGAAGTTTAATGGTGTAAACTCGGTTTTAATGACGAATGTTGTGAATTGCCTTAGGTGAACAACGCTCGTGGACGGAGCTCGAATTGCAACGGACGCTAGGTTAGTTTTCGTGACTTACTTTGGCCGATTTGGCCTACACCATAAGATTTATGTTGATCGAGGAAATTGGAGATGTGGAATGTGTTGGGTAAATAGATCGGGTAGTTATTATTAATTTTGGTTAAGTTGTTGATTGTTTAAGTTCATTGTTTATATGTCTTGATTTCGTTTATGGCATAATACATGTTCACGCATCATGGTTTTTGAAAGGCATGAAAAAGAAATTTCTATGTATATTTTTATGAAAAGGAAAAGGTTAAAGAATAGGTAAAAAGTATGTAATGATGGTCACGTCGGTGGCGGTGGTTTAGACATGGCTGTCGGATGAAGCATGTTTTCCTCCCGGTTAGATATGAGGGGCTATCTAATCGTCAGATGTGCTGCTTCTATCTAGTGAGAGTGAAGCCCCGGTGACATTTTAAATGAAATGAATAGCAAAAATGTAGGATGCATGTTTTACGAACCGCATATGCATAGCAATCACATGCATTCACTTAGACTTACTGAGCCTCTAGCTCACATTTTATTTCTATGGTGTAGGTGATTTCGAGAAAAGTGAGGACGACGTTCCTCCACCTGAAGTATGAGCACGTTGATGGAGGGTGGCCCGTGGGAGTGTGCTGGCACAATCGAAGCTATTTTGACCCGTGAGGATGTAAGTAAATATTTTTTTGGGATTTTGATAGATAGAAACGTAGGAAAATTGTATAGTGGAACCATATTAGGATGTTTAGTGTCTGGACAGATGATGTATAGCATTTCGTCGTGTTTTTGATATTGTCAAACAGAGGGAATTATTCGATTTTTAAATAGAACCATGCGGTTCGTTTTTTATGAAATTTGGTCACATTTTAACTATGTTTTGAGTCGGTTTTTGGGTGATTGGTGGAGTGAAGATTGTATGTGGGTAGTAGTGTTGTTATGAAAAGTAATTAGAAGAAGTAATTAAGGTATGGAATGGAAATGAGGAATTGTGAAGTGTTTAAGTGTGGTGTGCAGGGCAATTGAAGGGAGAAAGGAAAAAAAAAAACAAAGGGGAAGAGAAGGAAGAAGAGGCAGCTCTCTGGAAAATTTGGATTCCAGAGAGCTTGCCTATCGATCGCCGGGGAGGGCGATCGATCGACCCTCTTTGGTCACGCTCTGGAATAAATTTCAGAGCGTGTGCCGATCGATCGCCGATATGTGGGGCAATCGATCGCCCCCGCATTTTTTAACACAGCCGATCGATCGGCTGAAATGGCCGATCGATCAGCTATGCAAATTTCAGGCAGTTGCCCTTTTTTCCCTCGGTTCCTTTGGCTGATTGATTCTCCTATTTTATTATATTTTCTTTAAATGGTTTTGAGGATGTTTTAATTGATTTAGAGGTTTAAAAAAAAAATTTACGAGAAATTAAGGGTAAAGAATTAGGGACGCTACAATCGATGATAGTCCTTTCTTACCCTTTCCACTTTTCTTTCCAGGTTTCTTTCCAGCTCCTTCATAATTCATGAGAATGACAGCTTGAGTTCCTGGTTTCTTAAGCCTTGCTTCTTCCTGAATGAGCATGCTTTGCAATTCATGCACATTCTATTTAGTCCTCATAATGTTATAGCTCATATGAAATGGGCCATATTGAGGAGGCAAAGAGTTCAAGATGAATGTAACAAGGAAGTTCTCATTCACTTCCATTCCCATGGACTTTAATCTTGCTGCCATGTTTGTCATTTTGACAACATGATCATGCATGGTACGAGAACCATCAAACTTCATGGTGGTCAAAGTACCCATCAGTGTCCCAGCAAGTGATTTATCAGCCGATTCAGACTAAGAACATTCTTCCACAAATTTCATAATTTCCTTTGCACTTTCAGTTTTAGAAAATGTGGACTTGATGTTGTCCGCTACAGTCATTCGCATAAACATTAGGCTCAACTTGTTTGATCTTTCCCAAGCTTTATAGGAAGATCTCTGATCAGCGCTACCAGATGCAGTAATAGCAGCTGGTTTCTCAGTTAAAAGTACTAAATCAAGATCCAGAACACCAAGGTGAAACTGAACTTGTTCGCACCATTCAGAGAAATTTAGACCAGAAAACTTTACAACAGATGTAGCTTGCGATTGAAGAGCAATAGGAATAGATGCTGTAAAATATAAAACATGCTCAAACTTTAATGCTTTGAGTCATAATGCAATCAAACAATCATAAATATATATTGAAGTTCTCCTTTTGGTGACACAATAATACATAATCATAAACATAATTGATGCTCAACTTAAATTTCACATAATTGGTAATTAACATACTCAATATAGACATGTTCGTTATCTTTGGATATACTAAACACATCTACTCAAAGTATATCAATTTACCAAAATCATATTCATAATTATAAAAAAACCAATCCACCTTTGGGCGATTCAACATATTTTATAATCATGAAAATCAATGTACTCATGTTAGAATCATAATTCACATCATGTCATTTCATTATCGAGCATCACATAAAACATGAATAATTGACATTAATAAATTTGATATCTGCGAAAACCTTTATAATTCAACCACTTTGGTGACTAACGAATTATACATAATTCAGATATCAAATTAATTAAGCATGAAATTAATAATATCTTGATTCATACAAAAGCATCCAAAAATAAAAAATTATCTCATTATTTTCAAACATAAACAATTTTTTTTAATTTTTTTTAATTTTTTTTTATGAACAGTAATCTGCCGGTGAACAGTACTCCGGTGTGAACAGTAAAATTGGCTGTCGTGAACAATAAATCGGGTGTGAACAATAAAATCGTAAAATAATTTCTTAATCTCGCATAGTCATACATGCTTATTTTTTCAGAAATCGATCATTAAGCAGCGGATAACATACGATTAACAATTAAATTTCATAATGAAAAATAAATTGTTCTACAACGATGCTCTGATATCACATGTTAGCTTAATTTTCTCTTATTTTCATAACAGAGAAATTACAAGATCATGAATCAATTAATTTTCACACACTTCATGTTATCTTAATTTTTCACTTTCTTTTCATCATAGAAAAACGTCAGTATGTTGAATCAATGATTTTCACATACTTCAATTCACAATGAAGGAATTTAGCTTACCTGAGTCCATGCTTAAGAAATAGTTTCTCTCTCCTTCTCCTTTAGTTTCTTCACTGGTGATTTTCTGATGGAGCAAACCACCGATTTCATACTTATGGCAGAGAGAGGACCATTCCTCTTTTATTCTTTATTTTTCTTAATCTCCATCAGATTAAGCAATTAATCAAAACTTTAACCAATAGAATTTGAGTTCATAGGGCCACCTCACGTGGGTCTTAATTCTTGACGTTTGATTTTCCAGAATTTGGATTTTTCAAGGAAGGTTTCTTCGCAAAGCAGAGCACAGCCTATCGATCGCTTAAGAGAGGTGATCGATCGGCGATGCCTCTGTCAACCAAACAGTCAAGAAGCGCAATGGCGATCAATCGCAATCTTTCTGCGATTGATCAGCGAGTCTTCAAGGAGACAAAAGTAGAGCTGATCGATCGCTCATTTCTAGGCGATCGATCGGTGATGTCTCTGTTGCCAACTTCAGTTTCTAATCGCCTCGACCTAGAGAGAGGCCGATTTGGATTGCTCCGACTAGAAATCCTGGCCGTTGATTGTAGAACTTATGTCATCGTAAATGGCGAAAAATTGATCAATTGTGGGTAATGGATTTCTGGTCTTGGATGCAGATGCAAGGTCTGAAAACATGTTGCATAATGAAAATCAAGAGAAACATATTCATCCATCCCCATCAACAAGCCGGAGTGAATTTTGAAGAAATGGAAAAGTATCCTCTTTTTGGGTTAACAAGTGGTGGCTCATGCTAATATTGACTACAAACTCTAAGAAGCAAATTCAGAGATATGTTCATTCATCGAAGATAAAGAGCAACGGGCTCTTATTACTATCTATAAATGTAAATTGCAGAGCTAGAGAGGATCCATTTAAAAATTATGATCATCGAGAAAATACATAATTTAGAAGCAACAATGGAGCAAATTACTATTTACAAAAGATAAAAGGGTATTACCTTAATTTCCTTATAATGGAATCGGTAGTTACAGCTTCTTCCAACGCTTTAGCCGCAGTTGCCGAAGCCAACGATCTCCTTACCATAGCCTCCTACAATGTCAAAATGTTTAAAACACTCAAATATCAATTTTTTTAGTACAATGGAAATCTAGTAACAAAGTAAGCGTGATTTCATGGAAAATTGAGTATAATGGATTACCTTGCCAAGCTTAGCAAGATCTGCGAAGACTGCATCAAGAGAAACACTACCATTAGTCCTTTTCTTGTTGTGAACAGTAATACCAAGAGCTGCTAAGTTTGGTTCGTCTGAAAATACACAAGTTTCAGGTTTTTCTCCAGATTTTGATTTACTCGTGCTGAAAAACCATCAATACTTGGTCTTCGACCGTGTACACCACTTAGTCGTCGTGAAATGGCAGCCTGAAACATTGCATAAAAATGCAAAAAATATGATCCTGCCCCACGAGAGTTGATTAGAACCCAGAAATTCTAACAAAATAAGCAAGATAATGGTACCTGAGTTCGTAAAATAGCTTTGACATTAGTTTTATTTTTGGAAGAAGACAGCCTTCACCCAGGAGAAAGTCAACCCCCCTTCTTGCACAAGGTGACGCCTACCTCCTCCCACTTGGGGATGGCTGCCGACACCTATCCCTTGAAGACCTACGATTCTCTGCTCAAGTTGCAACCAAACTTTGAACCACACATTTGGAAGGCACCGGTGAAGCCGAGCTCTTTCCCTTCCCCGGGGGAAGGATCTCTCTCCGCAACAGCCATATTTTTCTTTCCCGCCAATGCAGATCTCTTAACTCCGGGAGGGGAGGAAAATCGCGAAGGCTTGTTGCAAAACTTTCCTCCTTCACGATTCTCCAAATTTCCCATTGGCAGATTATCTCGAGGAGCAAGCGCCTGTCTAACCCTGACCTTTTTAACCTTAGAATCCTTAGTTTCGAAAGTAGGAGAAGGCTCAAATTTCTTCCCTGATAAATACGTTGAAATTGGATCCACAGATTGATCAGATTCAGACATTGGTTGAATCACAAACTCTCTTTTCGATTCAGATATCCTTGCAACCAGTGGATCCGGAATTCCACAAACGGATGAAGACCTACTATGGGTCGAATCCCACAAACACGTGGAACTGGAGAATCAAACTCAAACCGATCAACATAGACAAACTGGCTGAGTTGCAGACGGTTGGTGAGGATAAGATCATTATCACGACCCGAGAGAGAAACGTAGGTGGAGTTGAGAGAATCAGAGAGTTGAACGTAGAAACCGTAATTAGGCTAGAGATCCGAGCCTGTGAAAGCAGGAACAATATCGACGACTTGGAGAAGAGCCAAACGGTGGTCCCCTGTGACGCGGGTGGCAGAATTCATTGACGCGAGTAGCTGGAGAAGAATTCTGGGAGTTCGAGAAGCCATTGCTACTCCTCCCCATGTTTGGCGTTCATGTCTGAGACTGAACACGGATAACAGAGTAGTAAAGAAGAGAGAGTGGGTCTGCGTAGAATATGGCCGTTATGGGTTTCAATTTCAAACGCCCGCTTTTATCAATATTTTGAACTCAGTTGCTCGTTAAGTTATCGTTGATTTATGGCAAAGAACAAATCTCTCTTCAATAATTTTCCACAAAACTTTTCAAAATCTCTCCTTTTCAAATTTTTCATCATTCATTTTTCTAAGGACAACTAATTTATCGTCGGGATTCATAAAAAAATGATATAAAATAGACGTTTTAATGAATCCTCACACTTGATATAAACAATTCCCGAGAGACTAAACTAGTAGTCGAACCAAGTTGTCGTACATCAGAAAGGGAAATAACTTAGTATGCTATCATCCTGCCGACCTTGAATTCTCTGGTTGGATTTGTGGGCAGACTCGGCAAAAGCCAACCTTTGGATTCAGCTAGAATTGACTTTCCCAAGACATGATTCAGGCAGCCTAAAACACAAACAATACATAGCCTGAAACAAAATGGGGAAATGTGTGGATAAAATGGCACCTTCATGAAATGGCCTCACAATTCTCGAAGCAGAAAAGTATACCTTATTTGGAGCAACATCTCTAACCCTATGAAATGTTGGGTCGAGTATTAGGCCAACCAAGGCAGACTCAGCCTTCTGTGTAAAGTTGGAAAAACCCGATTTAGAAAGCTTGAACTTTTGAAGTAAACAATCATGTGAAGCAGACATAGAATCCACTCGAGGTCGTCAACAAAAATACTGTTGTAATCATTACATGCCTAGAATAGAGAAATCCAGAAAACTTACCGATATAATCAATTCTTACACCTCATTTGCCCGGATGAAACAATAGCAATGAATTAGAGGAAGATCGCCCTTCCAATATATCATCTGGACTAACCCTCTAAATGCATCTGGAAAGCAGCTATGGAGGGTCGTTTCTCATACTCAATTCAAGTAATGATAGGCACGAAAGATCATCAAAGAAAACAAAAAAGAGAGTAAGTGCGCTGAGATGTAGTAAAAAACCACATTTGTACCTAGAAATTCCAGGGCAGAAGCAGGTAAGTACATTATCACATGATCAAAATGCTCCCAGGGACAAGTACAGCCTACATTGGAGTTCTTTATCCTTTTATTTCTGCTTCCTTTTCGCGTGCAGTCACAGAAGGGACACCATCTTCACTGCAACCACTTCCTTAGGCAGAAAATTTAGTATTATCACTAAGGCACTTCCACGTTCCATTAAAAAGGTACTGTAGTAATGTAGTTAAAACAATACTATAATTTATCTAATTTAATGCATTTTTGCTGAGTCAAATTTATCAAGAAGAATCACTGAAAACTTGTGTGCATGTCGAACTACTTCCTCTAAGATTGACATTGTAAAACTGAAAGTTGAAAAGGTCATCAAAATTTAGAAATGTCCAATGTCTGACAGTGGCATTTATCTGTACCTTCTTGACAGCTATCTGAAGATCTTTTAACCACTAGTGCAACTGCATCTTTATTCCTACCTGAAAATTGAGCGGACCCTATATTGCTTGTGTAACACCCGAGTTTTTTGGTTTTCCGCTCCAAGGGTATTTTCGTAAATAAGAAATATAGGTCCATTTTATGAGCGGGAGGTTTTGTGAGGACCCTAGGAATTTATGAGAATTTTTAGAAGAATAAGTAAATTTTTAGAAATCCAAATTGATAGCATAACGCCAAGTTCTGTTTTTAGCCCTATAGCGGTTTTGAGTCGTAAAAATAGTAAATTAAATCCATTTTGCGAACGGAGAGTTTCGTTAGAACCCTAGGATTAAATTGAAATATTCGGGGGTTTAAGGAAATTTTCGAGAAGCCAAAATAAGCGAGAAATTGAGGGAAGGGTATTTAAGTAATTAGATAGGTTAAAAATTTAATAAAAACACAAACTTCTTATTTTCTCTTCTCCATTTTCACGCCAAAGCTCCAGAGAGCTTCCTCCTTGGCATTTTGGCGATTTCTTCCTCCCTTTCACAGTATTTCGTCGATCGTTCGTCCAACGTCTCATTTTCTTCCGGTTTTTCTTCCCCAATCGATATTCCAAGTAAGTTCCAAGCTCTAGGCATGTTAGTTTGTCATTTTCGGGGTTGATTTTGGTTAGGGTTTCAATTGGGCTTTTCTTGAAATTGTCGTTTTAGGTTAGGAATGAGTTGGGTTGTTGATTGGTGATGTGTTTATTGTTATTATAGTTGATTTGACAAATTATTAGGGATTTTTGGTTGTTGGAGTTTGAAGGAAAGCCATTAATGGAGTTTGTTAAATTGTGAGCGCAACGTGTTTGATGAAATGCCCGAAAGACTTTATTACAAGTTTTAAAGAAAATAGCCTTAGCTAGGAGCTTAGTTTAAGTTTGGAATTTGTTTAATTAGGATCGATTTTAATGTCCTTAATTGTGAAATGCTTTAGGTGGAGACGACTTTACGGACGGTGCACGGCTTGCTACGGACGCCAGGTAAGTGGGTGTTAGGCTTCCGGCCCTTAAGGCCCTACATCGTGTCAACGCTAGGTTTTGTGTTTGATGATGATTTTCTGATTGTGGGGTTTAATGAGTCGGGTAGCCTAGGATGTTAGCTATTGTTTGTTAGTTTCGTTGTGAGCAATGTATGTTCATGCACGTTGTGAATTGTTTGATGGTATGTTATGTGTAAATTCCTCATCCATCATGTTTTCCCAAACGACAAATAAAATGTTCCCATGCATGAATTATGAAAAGGAAAGGTAACAATTAAGTGTGGGTTGGGACAGTATGGCCATATCAACAAAACTAATGTCACTATCCACGCGTTAGATCATGAATACGGCCTAAAGGATTATGTACACACACTTGGCCTGCTCCCTGACACAATCCCCACCTTAATTCATGTCAACAAAAAGAAAAAGAATAAGAACAAGTAAATGAACATGTTTTATGAAAAACCATGCATTCATGCATATGTCATGTATAGTACATTCCCTTACTAAGCATTAGGCTTAATGTTTATGTTGTAAGATGTAGGTGACAGGTGTGAAGGTGAGAGTTTCTCTCGATGATAAGGAATAGGTGGTCGACGGATGGTGCTCGTGGCGACGGGGTGTGTTTTGGCAAGGTTCGATGACCATGGGGATGTAAGTAAACGTTTCGAGAGTTGGATAGATAGAAATGTAGGAAGATTGTAAAGATAGAACATTGTAGGGTGTTTGGTTCTTGATGGATAAGTGATTGATGTTTTGATATTTTGATGAAGTTTTAGGAATTTCCATATCTATGATTAATTGTTGGAATTGTGGTTTTATTGATGTATTCTATGTTTTAGGTGTTTTGAACTGTGGGGATTGGCTCGGTTTTAGAGCGATCCACGCGGTTCGTTTTCTTGAGTTTTCTGAAATAGTAGGTTATATTAGTGTCGTGTTTTGGATGATCGATGAATGAGTGTTTTGTTTTTAGTATAAGAAAATTTATGTTGTGAAGTATAGAAATTATGTTGAAGAAACAGGAAGGAAAGAGATAAGAAAAGGGAGAGAAGAAGCATCGCTTTTGTAACGCCCGGATTTTCGGATTTTAGGATTTTCTAATTCCTTAGATAATTTTCGTAAATAGCAAATTAAAGTATTTTCTTGAGCGGGATGTTTCTTTAGAGCCCTAGAAATTTACGGGAATTTTTAGAGAAATAAGTGAAATTTTAGAAACCCAAATCGAAAAGAGTAATGTTAGAGTTCCCGTTTTACCCTTTTAGGATGTTAATTCGTAAAAATAGCAAAATAAGTCCGTTTCGTGAATGGTGAGTTTTGTTAGAACTCTAAGATTAAATTGGAATATTTTGAGAAATAAGGAAATTGCAGAGAAACCGAATCGATAGACTAATTAAAGAATTAAGCATAGAATTGAGGTAGGGGCATTTAAGTAAATTTAGTAAATAAAAATTATAATTTCTAATTATAATTTTTATACAAAATTTGAATGGCTTCGTGAGGAAGCCATTCCTCTGCCGAGAGTCCCGACGCCGAGAGAGAGACGAAGAGCCGTGCGATCCTCCGACGGCGACCAGGTTTTTCCGACCGCCATTCTGACGTGCCGACGCCGGCGAGCTGAACCAGAGCTCGGTTCGGTCTTCTCCGCGCCAGACTCGACCGAAAACAGGTTGAGTTTTCTTCCCTGTCTCGTTCTGTTCATGGCCGACGGTGGCGAGCTCGATTGAGCTCCGTCCACCGGCCCTTTTAGGTTGCTTTTGCGGTGAATGGCCGAGCTCGGTGCTGGCATGGATTGCTGAGCAATGAGGAGCTCGGATTTGGAGAAAAACCGTGGGCTAGGTTTAGGGCAATTCGGGTTTCTGAATTGGAACTCCGATTTTTAGGTTAGTTTATGTTAATTGGATGTTAGGAGGATAGATTAGTGAGGAATTGAGAGAGTTTTGATGAAAAATTGAAAAAGTGAAATTTTGGGAAAAAGGGCAGTTTTGGGTTTTGTGATTTTTGACCTGGTTCCGGGTATTTGTTTTAGAATTCCTTTTGGCAGATTAAAATAGGTTATTAGAGGAGTACGTGGCCGCTGGAATCGTTCGATTCCGATAACCGACGCGAAAGTTATGCACGTTTGAGTTTCGGGTCGGTTTTTACCAAACCCAAAATAGTGGCCCGTTTAGTTAGATTTTAGTTGGATTAAGCTATAAATAGTAGTTTAAGATGTTTTTAAGAAAAATAAGAGTTTAGTTATGCCCGAACGAAATGAGCTAGAGTTTTTGAAAAGATTGTCTTAGCTCGGGATTTCGTTTAGCTTTGGAATGGATGATTTAGATTAATACTAATAACGTGCTATGAAAATGCTTTAGGTGAAGACGACTTTTGGACGGTGCTCGGCTAGCTACGGACGCCAGGTAAGTGGATGTTAGGCTTCCGGCCCTTAAGGCCCTACATCATGTCAACGTTAGGTTTTTGTATTTTGATGATGATTTTCTGACTGTGGGTTTAATGTGTCGGGTAGCCCAGGTTATTAGTTAATAGTTGTTTGTTAGGTTTTTAGTGATTAAAGCATGTCTAAGTATGTTATGAACTGTTTGATGATATGTCTTGATGATATGTTATATGTAAAGTCCCCATGCATCATGTTTTAGAAAACGTACGAAAATGTTTTAGCATATGATTTCACGATTTAAACGTAGAAATGACAACGATGTAAAACGAAAATGTAAAGTGTCTGAGGGAAGTGGTTCACCCCTCAGATGTAAATTGTGGAACGTCCAGAAAATGTATGATATTTGAAGGAAGTGGTTCACCCTTCAGGTAAAGATTTATATGTGGAACGTCTAGAGATGGAGAAACTAATCCGCCCTCCATTGGTAGAGGATTACATGTATGTATGATAGAAACGAAACGAATATGAATGACGAAACGAAACGAAACGAATATGTACGATGAAACTGTAGAAACTGCATATGTTAAGTAAAATGTTTTAAATTCATATAGTGCATCCCCTTACTAAGCATTAGGCTTACTGTTTATGTTGCATGATGTAGGTGACAGGTGCGAACTCGATGACAAAGAATAGGTGGTCGACGGATGGTGCTCGTGGCGACGGGGTGTGTTTTGGCTTGGCTTGAATGATGTATGTCGAATGGATGTGAGTTAGTCTTGTTGGTTAGTAGGTCTACGTGTCGGTTTGTTTATGAAAATGTTTAAGTACATGGATTAGAGGTTTTGATAGAAAATTGTATGATAAGTCGAGTGTTGATGTATATGTATGAAAATGTTTAAGTATATGGATTAGATGCTTTGATAGAAAATGCATGAATAGTCGAGCTTTGATGTATACGTAGTGGTAGTAGATTGTTTAGAATGTGAAGTCTTTATTTTGGAGAATATACTGGAACTGTTTGGGCATTTTTAAATGTTTAGTTATTTTAAAACAGGTATGGATACGCTCGATTTTTAGAGCGATCCACGCAGTTTGTTTTCTTGAGTATAGGTTATATTAGTGTCGTGCTTTAATTGATCTTACTTTAATTATTTTAAATGTTTTATTTGTTTTAAGTTATTAATGGTTTTAGTCTAGTTTTAAATGTTTTAAAAATCAAAATGTTTTACGCTCAAATGTTTAATGTTTAAGTCAAAGTTAGTCCCTAAAGGTTGTTAGAGGTGGGTCAATTGTCTAGGTCCGTTTTCTTTAAAGTGTCGAGTGAAAAAGAAAAAGTTTATGAGAAAATGCGAGGGCTTAGGTAATTGTTATGTCACGGCTAGTCCGTGGCGGCCCTACGGGGTTGGGGTCGTCACAGCTTTGGAATAAAATTCCAGAGCCATGGGTGATCGATCGCCCTGGGAAGGGGATTGATCGCCATAAGGTGATAGCTGGGTGATCATATGGGGCGAACGATCGCCCCAAATTGGGAGATCGATCGCCCCTCGTTTGTCTTCTCTGGCGACTGATCGCCAGTAAGGAAGGGCGATCAGTCGCCCCTCCTTTGGCTGGCATTTGACATTTTTGCCCCCTTTATTTTATTGATTTTGTTTTTGGTTTTTAGTTTGTTTGTTATGGGAAGTGTTTTGTAAAAAAAAAAAAAATTACGTCTAAATAAGGAGTCTAAGTTAGGAGTAAGTTATGGTTAGGCTGTGACGGCCCTGACCGGGTTGGGGTCGTTACAGTTTGCTTCCCTAGCTTGCACTTCTTTCATCTGAACTGAAGCAAAAAAGGGAATTATGATGAGAAAAATGAGAACTTAAATGAAAAGGATGAGAACTTTTGCACATTATCTCACCCGTTAACCTCTCACCCTGTGTAGTGTGTAATCAGAGAATCAATTCAGGGAGTAGAACTTATGATATTCTGAAAAAATAAAATAAAAGAACGTACCAAATGCATGGAGAAGAAACCATGGGACAAAAAAGTCATATGAATTTTGGACAGAGGCTCAAAGCATGAAAAACGAGAAAAATGGCTTAACAAGAGTTGATGAGTGGAGAAATTGGTGCGAAGATCAATGAGTAGAGGTAATGGTTAGAGACTTGGGAAACTTACTACAACTGTAAATCCCTAAAAAGACAATCGTAGTAAGGTGAAGGTATAATAAAAAATTGACATCATAAAGCAGATCACAAACCCTTCCCACAGAACAAAGAAAACTAAAACAAAAGAGTGGGCAACCAGTCTGCCATATCAAATAGATATCGACCTATTAATTGACGTTGAAGACAAAACCATTATAATCTATAAAACATTAAAGTTCCAGAGGTGCAAGAGCACTCTAAAGAAAATTGAACAGCGAAATAGTGGTAACTCTCCCATTGTAGTCAATAAAAATTACAGAACAGATAACCATCTATGCAAGTAATTAGAAGCTAGAAAGAATGATAACGTACGTCATAAATAACCTTCGCAATAACATCCTTATAAGGAAGCAATTCATCATGTATATTCAGATGAACAATGTGACCTGCAAAAGTACGCAGATAATGAGATGCTAACACCACAGATGATTCTACCAGGAGATTTGTAAAATTTTGCACAAAAGAGCCAAAGTGCAAGGTCATCCAATATAATACAAATAAAAAATTTACGGATACCAATAGAGTAGCAGGTGTAATTAATATCTGGAAAACAGTAGTCACAATGGCTGAGTACTTAACTATGGTCTCAAACGATGAAGGGACCTCCGATCCAGCAGGCAGAATGTGTTTCAATACATGATTTATAACAAAAGCAGAGTTTGGAAATCAAAATTGAATTAACAATCCAATACAAAAAAAAAGTCCAGGATCCTTTAAATGCACTGACCTGCGCCCCAATATGAATATCCAAGTGTCAACAAATATGGAACTACTTTGATCTCACAAATGCCCATCAGTTCATCAATTTTCTGGTCTGGAATATCACACAAATCTGGACACAAAAAAAATACGAGACTTTCGTTACTCGAAGCTATGAAAATGAAATTAACGGTTCCAGCAAATTAATCCAATGTTAGATAATCCTCAAGTCCCAACTGAAAATAGTGACAAAATTTGAAATGGATGCCTATGTAGTGTGAATGATACGTTACTTATTAGAAAAAGAAGAAGCCCATAATAAAAATCCTGAAAAAATTCAAGATTTTAAAAAATATATAGAGAAGAAAAATTCTCTATAGTGAAGACTAAGGTAGGATGCCCTCATTTAAAAAAAAAAAAAGAAAAATTTAAATTTTGCATATTAAGAGAAATAAGGCATAAATTTTGCATCACCAAATTCAAGTTAAAAATTTTTAAGCTCTTCTTTGAGCACAGTACATAAAGGTGCAAGCATTCTTACCTGAATTTTGAACTGTTTCAGATAATATCACATAGCGATTCTTGTCATGGAAGAGACCTCCATGACGGGCTACGCAGTTGGGCCACTAAGGGGAAACACAGCAACACCCAAAAACCTGTATCCAACCCGGTTACAGTTAAACCCACAGCTGACGTGGCCAATCTGTTAGAAGGGGAAGGAAGCAGATAAATCCAGTAGCGCGGGGAGTGAGAGGGGGTCGTGAATCGGCCCTTTTTTTTACTATTTTTTTCTCTCCTATTCTCTCCTATATTCTATCTCTTACTCTCCTACTTTCTGTAAACGTTTCTCTGGAAGATAATAGATTTTCTCTTTTTCAATCATATTACTGTTATCATAACAAGTGGTATCAGAGTAGCTACGATCAGAAAATGACGGAAACCAGAGCAAAGACAAATGAAGAAACAATGAAGAAGTTGACCGGGGGGTATCAAGAGTTGCAGAAGGTGATCACATACATTACCACTCAACTGGCTGCTTCTGAGCAAAACTTCACAGAGATTACCACTCAACTAGTTGTTTATGAGCAAAACTTCCAGGACTTGCAAGGAGAGCATAAACGTTTAGATCAAACGCACAGATCCTTTATGCAAGATTCTGCCGTAAAACACGATGCCATGATGTCCTTAGTGACCAGAATTGCTCAAAACAAAATAGAGATGGGGCAGAAACAACCAATGGCGACTGATACTTGGCAAAAACAATAGGTTAAGGGAGAATATCTTTTCCATCTTCGAGTACCCCACCAACACCACCGATATCTAGCGATTCATCGCTACCTCTCTACCAAAATAATCTGGCACCCCCGACTCAACAACAGACTCCATGGAACCCACCGGCGAGGTTACCATTCTACCCGCCAACACTAGTAGAGCACCCACAGTACGACCATCAACTACTGCGATTTCCAAAACTCAAACTCCCGCATTTCACAGGTGACAATCCCTAAGAGTGGGTAAGGAAAATGGATAGATACTTCGACTTACATCGAACAGCTGAGAATCAAAAATTGAAAATCGCAGAACTCTTTTTACGGGAGAAGGCGGATGTGTGGTATCACGGGTGGGCGGCGATGAAAACTGGGATTACCTGGAGACAGTTTACAGCTACTCTGTGCTAGCGATTCTCAGCCAACCGGGAGAAGATATATTAGAGGCACTCAGTAAGGTTACTCAAACAGGGACCGTTTCTGACTATTTGGAAAAATTTGAGGAATTAAAAGCTCAAGCTCAACCTTGTTTGCCAGAAATGCCCGAGTCCTTCTGGATTGCAGGGTTCACCAGTGGGTTGAAAGAAGAAATAAGAGCGATGGTTAAAATTGCTCCATCTTCGACTCTCGAACAGGCAATAGAAGTAGCCGTCCTTCAGGAGGCCTCTCTGGGAATACTGAGTAGAGGGTGGAAAACAGTCCGACAATCACCCCACTCAAAGTTGGCAGAATCCTCTAAGGCATTTCCTGCGAACACCCCCCACCAGGAGGTAGAAAACACGAAATCGCCCTACCAAATGTAGAAAATTCGCAAGCGGATCTAGATCTTAAGTGAAAAATGGGTTTCTGTTTCAAATGCGATGAAAAATACTTTGTGGGACACATCTGCAAGATCCGGGCACTAAATGTTCTCGCTGTAAATCCAGTGGAGGACGATAAGGGCAACTCTTCGAGCGACGAAGAGCCGGATAACTCCAATGAAACCTCGCCTTTAGAAGTTTCCCTCCACACTCTCACAGGCCAGACAACTAATGATACAGTACGAATCGCCGAGCAGCTTGGCCATCAATAGATTTCCATTCTGATTGACAGTGGAAGCACTAACAGTTTTATCGAAGAAAGACTAGCTGCTCATTTTTTGTTGTCACCAATTGTCAGAAAATCCACTAATGTCATGGTGGCCAACGGTGAAAAGTTGGTGAGTAGGGAGTTGTCGGAACCGGTGACCTGGAAAATGATAGGTGATAAGTGTGTATTTTACACACTTAATTATACTTTTTTATACTTGAATTGATAATCTTCACTCAAGTATGTGAATGATTTTAATAATTTTGGTGCAAGTGTGTAGAAAAGTGGAAAAATTACAGGTATTGCGAATTCAAGAAAAATAATGACAGAAGAGGACTTGCCGATAGATCGGCAAAACCTTGGCGATCAATCGGAGGATGAAACGACGAAGTAATATTTGGCAGGGAAGTGGCCGATCGATCGGCCAAGCCTTGTCGATCGATCGGCTAATGAGGAGAAGAATTACAAAAAGCAGAAGAGTTACCGATCGATAGGTAATATTTAGGCGATCGATTGGCTAAGGCGAAGAAACTTGTTCTTTTGGGCAGAAAGACAGCCGATCGGTCGACTCTTGTGCTGCGATCGATCGGCTGTGCAAGTTAAATTATTAATCTGAATTTAAAAGTTTAATTGGATTAATTTGGGTCATTGATCAAAGCAGACATATGAGATTAGGTTAAAAGAGGCAAAAATAGGAGAGGGAAATCATTCAGGATTCAGACTAGAGAGAGACGAAGACCGGAACGGAGAGAGAGCAAGGGAGAAAGGAGATTTCAGATCGACAACCTAAGTTTTTCTTTCTCTTCCACTTATGAACTATGAACATCTTTATTATTTTCATTGTTTCTCTTTATTCTAGCAAGAACTAATTTTCTTTTTAAGGGCTACGATGTAGCCGAATTATGATTATTTAGTTTTTTTTTAATGCAAGTTATTGATTTTCAGTTTCGTAATTGTGTTGAGTAATTTATTCCATTCTTAATGCTTGTGATTGCTTGATCACCAAAATCATGTCTATATGATTATTTTAAGATACGAGAGTTGTAAAATAATCGTGCACTGAATAAATTACCATGAAAAAGATGTTAGACTAGAGATAGCTAATGCGTTTATATGGTATTTTAATTTCTCGTTCTTAATGTATTCAATTAATTCTCAGGATTAGAGACCGAGAGGTAATAATTCACTAGTTGGATAAGTTTGTCATTACTCGAGAGAGATTGATAAATACTTTTGTGAAATTGACATCAACACATAGAAATAGAAATTAATAATTTGGATTAGAAATACTAAATAGGATTAATTTAGGTGAAATCGGAAACCCTAGAACTCTTTCATTATATTCTCAAACTCATTTAATTTATGCGATTTAATTAAATTATTTTGCTGTGTTTTATTGAATCCAAAATCATCAAAGTTCTGTATTCATTATAAATTGAAATTAATTTCGTTTGATAATTAGTGAAACTAGTTCTCGTAGGATTGACTCGTACTTATGAACTTTATTTGTAACGACCCTCAAACTATTCCTAATTTCCCGTACGAAATTTTTCTTTTTAAGCCTCTAAATCAATTAAAAACATATTCGAAAACCTTTAAAGAAAATTCATTTATCATACAAAAACAGTTTACATAAAACCACTCAACCTTCCATCATTCCTCAATTTATCAACTTATCACTTCTTCACAATATCATTTCTATCTCCATTTCAATTATACATTTTACATAAACTTTCCAAACATTCATATGTTCTCGTAACTCTGCCCAAAACCGACTCGAAACACAACTATAACAAAGTACATTTTAACGAAAACGAACTGCATGGTTCCGTTTATAAGTGTGACATATCCTCCTGTTTACAAAATCACCAAGCAATTCATAAAAATCCAAATAAAAACCTTAACAAACATTTTATAAAACAAATCTATCAACTAAAATGAATCAAACACCCTAAAACGTACCAACTACCAATTAAACTAAAAAAACATTCCCATAATGTTAAATTAATGGTTTAAACAAAACATTTGAAACATCAACATAAAAATCTAACACCTAACCAGAACCAAGCATCCTATAATTTCTATACTGTTCACATTAGCCCAAAACACTCCAAAAAGAAACCCTCAAAACCTATACATATTTCCCCACGGGTCGGTCAAGCATCGACTGCGCCAGCGCACTCCCACGGGCCATCATCCATCAACTGCCTCAGACTTCAGAAGGAGGAACGTCATCCTCACCTGGATCTACGTCACCTATAACGTCACCTACACCATACAGACATCTATGAGATAATTAAATCTCAGTAAGCTTCGTAAATGCAGATGCATGCGTGCGTATGCCATTAAGAAAACATGCTCAGATTCAGATACAGAAACAGATTCATTACGTCGCAGACAGACAGATTGTCACCGAGATCGCAACCCACTAACCGGAGAGAGCCCATTCTGCGGTCGGACTACTCATTCCAGCTAGAGGAGGGGGGTACACGCTTGCAACACGCACAGCCGTGCCTGAGCCCCACCTCGCGTGACCAGATACAGACAGATTACGTTCATTCATTACAGAGGTTCGTTTTCTTTTCTTAAAACACGTGCAGAAATTCATTTTCATGACATTTGAAATACGTGATGCATGAACAGATATGAGCATAATATAAACATACAATAAACAAGCACATGTATACCATCAAGACTGTAATAGAATAACCTAAAACAATCGTAAACCTATCTACCCAACCAAAGCAATTTTAAACAAACAACACTTCAGGGATCCTCGATACGACAACGAAGTATGGTGTAGACCAATCGGTCAGAGTAAGTCACGGGAACTTACCTGTCATCCGTAGCTCGCTGGGGATGCTCGGTTATCTGTCCACCTATGGCTCAACCTACGAAAAATATTCAAACTTTATTACACTCAAGCTTACATTCACCAATTTACTCTCAAACTACTATGTCTAGCCTAATCCAACTAAAACCTAATTAAACGGCCACTAATTTAGGTTTGGTAAAAACTGACCCGAAACTCAAACGCGCATAACTTTTGCGCCGGTTATCGGAATCGAACGATTCCAGTGGCCACGTACTCCTCTAATAACCTATTTTAATCTGCCAAAAGGAATTTTAAAACAAATGACCGGAGCTAGGTCAATTTTGCAGAAACCAGAAACTGCCCCTTTACCCAAAATTTCTCTTTTTCAATTTTTCATCAAAACTCTCTCAATTCCTCACTAATCTATCCTCCTAACATCCAATTAACATAAACTAACTAAAAATAAAAGTTCCAATTCAGAAAACCCGAAATCCCAAAACCTAGCCCCTCGGTTTTTCCCCAAATCCGAGCTCCTCATTGCTCGGCAACCCATGCCAGCATCGAGCTAGGCCAATTGACGCTTAAAGCAACCCAAAAGGGCCGGTGGACGGAGCTCAATCGAGCTCGCCACCGTCGGCCATGAACAAAACGAAAACAGGGAAGAACCTCAACCTGTTTTTGGTCGGGTCTGGCGCGGAGAAGGCCGAACCGAGCTCTGGTTCAGCTCGCCGGCGTCTGCACATCAGAATGGTGGTCGGAAACGCCGGGGAAGAGTCGTCGCAGCTCTTCGTCTCTCTCGGCGTCGGGAGCTCTAAGCGATAATGGCTTCATCGTGAAGCCATTATACTTTTAAATAAAAAAACTTTAAATTTTAATTACCAAATTACTTAAATGTCCCTCAATCAATTCTATGCTTAATTCTTTAATTAGTCTATCGATTCGGTTTCTCTGCAATTTCCTTATTTCTCCAAATATTCCAATTTAATCTTAGAGTTCTAACAAAACTCACCGTTCACAAAACGGACTTATTTTGCTATTTTTACGAATTAATATGCTAAAAGGGTAAAACGGGAACTCTAGCATTACTCTTCCCGATTTGGGTTTCTAAAATTTCACTTATTCTTCTACAAATTCCCGTAAATTTCTAGGGTCCTAATAAAACTATCCGCTCGCAAAACGGACCTAATTTACTTATTTACCAAAATAGCCTTGGAGCGGAAACCCGAAAAACTCGGGTGTTACATTATTACTTTTGCGACACGTTCACTTGCGTAGAATTTTCCGCAACAAGTTTTTGGCGCCGTTGCCGAGGATTATTTGTTTGTTATTATTAAATTACATAATTCTAGTTTATATTTTGTAACACCCGACTTTAATTAAAAATTTAAAATAACAGATAAATCTATTAAGTATAATCGATGAATGAAATTTTAGTATAATGTAGGTTAGGTTGAAGAATGAGTAAGTAAGGGCATAAGGGTAATTGGAAAATTTGAAAGTGGATAAGGTATTTAAGGCAAAAAGTTTAGAGTAGCCGCCACCACTACTCATTTTCTTTCCCTTTCGGTCTTCAGCTCGAACGGCAAAAATCTCTAGGCGATTCTCCTGCCCGATTCTCCTTCAACCTAGGTAAGCCCTCCTTGTTTTCTTGCGATTTTAGTAGTTAGATAGCTGAGGGAGTACAATGTGAGGAGTTTCGAGGAATGTTGTGATTTAGAGTAGGTTCGGGCTGAGCGACTATTGAGAATACCCGAGTTGTGGGGGTTTCAAATTTGGTTTCCTCAAACTCCTGTATTGATTCTGTGAAGTTTAGTGAAAGTTTGATATATTTACTATTATGATTTTAGGTGAGCGAGCTTCTGAAGTAGCATTTAGCCGAGTGATTTCTAGGGAGCCAGGTAAGTAGAGTTTGTTTGTGCCTTCGGGCCTACATCACAAACAGTAGGATTTATGTATGTTTGTATGTTTATTTCCAGTTGTCATGCATCATGTTTTGAAAGATTACGAAAATGAATTTACATGAAACGCATGGTAAATGTGAGCAGGATGATCAGAACAACTGTTAAGGGGGATTAATCTGCCCCTTAATTGAGAACAGAGGATTGAGGTTTTGGGAAAAGTGATCCACTTCCCAATCCTACAGGGGGATCAGACCAGTTAACTGTTAAGGGAATTAATCCGCCCCTTAATTGAGATCAGAGGATTATGCTTTGGGGGATGACTGATCCACTTTCCCATCGTACAGAGGATCCACAGAGAACAAATTTGAATACAACTGAGATGAGAAAGTAGAGATTGCATGTTTAGAGAAATTTTTGTTTCATTAATTCATTTCATTCATTGCTCTACTTGCTTAGAATTAGGCTAATAGATGAGTTTGTGATGTAGGTGAAGAAGTTACTGAAGGTGTGTTTACCGACCAATAGAAGACCAGGCTGGTTTGGAGGAGCATTTTCAGGCATCGGTTTGGCCATCTGTTGAGGCGGTTAAAGTGGTAAGTTTTGTCGTCTAGCGATCGGCAGATGTTGGATGAAGGAGTCATCCGGCTGACGTCATCGGTAGATGAAAGTGGTAAGTTTTGTCGTCTAGCGATCGGCAGATGTTGGATGAAGGAGTCATCCGGCTGACGTCATCGGTAGATGAAAGTGGTAAGTTTTGTCGTCTAGCGATCGGCAGATGTTGGATGAAGGAGTCATCCGGCTGACGTCATCGGTAGATGAAAGTGGTAAGTTTTGTCGTCTAGCGATCGGCAGATGTTGGATGAAGGAGTCATCCGGCTGACGTCATCGGTAGATGAAAGTGGTAAGTTTTGTCGTCTAGCGATCGGCAGATGTTGGATGAAGGAGTCATCCGGCTGACGTCATCGGTAGATGAAAGTGGTAAGTTTTGTCGTCTAGCGATCGGCAGATGTTGGATGAAGGAGTCATCCGGCTGACGTCATCGGTAGATGAAAGTGGTAAGTTTTGTCGTCTAGCGATCGGCAGATGTTGGATGAAGGAGTCATCCGGCTGACGTCATCGGTAGATGAAAGTGGTAAGTTTTGTCGTCTAGCGATCGGCAGATGTTGGATGAAGGAGTCATCCGGCTGACGTCATCGGTAGATGAAAGTGGTAAGTTTTGTCGTCTAGCGATCGGCAGATGTTGGATGAAGGAGTCATCCGGCTGACGTCATCGGTAGATGAAAGTGGTAAGTTTTGTCGTCTAGCGATCGGCAGATGTTGGATGAAGGAGTCATCCGGCTGACGTCATCGGTAGATGAAAGTGGTAAGTTTTGTCGTCTAGCGATCGGCAGATGTTGGATGAAGGAGTCATCCGGCTGACGTCATCGGTAGATGAAAGTGGTAAGTTTTGTCGTCTAGCGATCGGCAGATGTTGGATGAAGGAGTCATCCGGCTGACGTCATCGGTAGATGAAAGTGGTAAGTTTTGTCGTCTAGCGATCGGCAGATGTTGGATGAAGGAGTCATCCGGCTGACGTCATCGGTAGATGAAAGTGGTAAGTTTTGTCGTCTAGCGATCGGCAGATGTTGGATGAAGGAGTCATCCGGCTGACGTCATCGGTAGATGAAAGTGGTAAGTTTTGTCGTCTAGCGATCGGCAGATGTTGGATGAAGGAGTCATCCGGCTGACGTCATCGGTAGATGAAAGTGGTAAGTTTTGTCGTCTAGCGATCGGCAGATGTTGGATGAAGGAGTCATCCGGCTGACGTCATCGGTAGATGAAAGTGGTAAGTTTTGTCGTCTAGCGATCGGCAGATGTTGGATGAAGGAGTCATCCGGCTGACGTCATCGGTAGATGAAAGTGGTAAGTTTTGTCGTCTAGCGATCGGCAGATGTTGGATGAAGGAGTCATCCGGCTGACGTCATCGGTAGATGAAAGTGGTAAGTTCTGTCGTCTAGCGATCGGCAGATGTTGGATGAAGGAGTCATCCGGCTGACGTCATCGGTAGATGAAAGTGGTAAGTTTTGTCGTCTAGCGATCGGCAGATGAGATGTTGGATGAAGGAGTCATTCGGCTGACGTCCTCGGTAGATGAAAGTGGTAAGTCTTGTCGTCTAGCGATCGCAGATGTTAGATGAAGAGTCATCCGGCTGACGTCATCGGTAGATGAAAGTGGTAAGTTCTGTCGTCTAGCGATCGGCGATGTTGGATGAAGGAGTCATCCGGCTGACGTCATCGGTAGATATAAATTGCAAGTTGTCATCTAGCGATCGGCAGATGCTGGAGAAAGGAATCCCCCGGCTGACGTCATCGGTAGATGTAAGTAGCAAGTTTTGTCGCCTAGTTATCGGTAGATGCAATCTACCGAGAGTTGTCCTGTTTGTATATCTTCCGGCTTACGTCATCGGAAGATGTAGGTAGTGTTTGTCGTTTTGTGACCGGTTGATATAACCGAAGTTTTGTCGTTTGTCATCGGTAGAGGCCTCTTATTTTCTATTTCTGCTTCTTGTGTTGACTTTGTTGTCGGCAGATGTGTTTGACTTCTGCAATTTCATGGGTATTCCACATTTTTAAAGCTTTATATTTTTGGCCCATTATTCTTAACACTCCCAACAATTATTTTAAAATGTTTTCACAGATTATTTAACTTCATTGATGTTCGATTGATTTCCGCTGCAAGATTTAAAATACATCGAGTTTTAGAAAA
The DNA here is from genome assembly GCA_022432975.1 of Begonia masoniana. Taxonomy (NCBI): domain Eukaryota; kingdom Viridiplantae; phylum Streptophyta; class Magnoliopsida; order Cucurbitales; family Begoniaceae; genus Begonia; species Begonia masoniana. Next base: position 22,080,272 of record CM039509.1, on the reverse strand, counting down.
TGTCAAATTTTGACTATCGAGTGAAATGTTTTTAAATTTAGTATCAAGTCGTCATGGTTCGGTTCAGTGTGTTGAGTAGCAAACCGGGTTTAGATAACTCGGGGCGTTACATATTTGAATTCAATTATTTTATTTGTTTATTTTTATTATCTTTTTCAGGTGTATGCAAAAACACGGTGCTGCCAACCTAGTTCCGATCGATCCAAAAATTGAACGGACCTGTCGTAAAAATTGAAAGGAGACGAGGATAGCAGCCATGGATCTTGAACAAATTGAAGAAGTTGAGACACAGACATTATTAGATTATGTGATGCCATCTGTGATCGGTGTCCAATCTGCTATTCGTAAACTAGCAATTACGGGCCACAATTTTGAGATCAAGCCAGGAACCATTCATATGATTAAGCAGTCACAATTTAGCGGTTTTCCATCTGAGGATCCGAAGGATCGCATTGCCAACTTCGTAGAGGTGTGCGATACCTTCAAATTGCATAATGTCTTTGACGATGCTGTAAAGGTACGATTATTTCCATTCTCATTACGAGATCAAGCAAAAAGTTGGTTAAATTCATTGCTGGCTGATTCTATTACCACATGGGCTGAGCTATGTCAACAGTTTCTTGCTAAATTCTTCCATTTTGAGAAGACTGCGAAGTACCGAAACGAGATTGTTAATTTCAGCCAATTCGACGGAGAGACGCTATATGAATTGTTGGCTCGTTTCAAGGAATTATTTTGAAAGTGCCCACAACATGGTTTGCCCCATTGGATGCAAATCCAGACATTTTTTATTGGTTTATCAGCCTCCATAAGAACTCTAGTTAATGTAGCTACCGGTGGTTCACTTCTCCAAAAGATAGAATTAGAAGCATTTACTTTGCTGGAGGAGTTAGCATTAAATAATGATCAATGTCCTGTCAAGCGGCAAATTCTGAGAAAGCAACCGAGCACTCTTGAGATGGACGCAGTTAAGGCTTTGACTATTCAAATCACATCTCTAACCAAACAACTATAGAATAATCAAGCTTCGGTCAATTCGATTTATTCTTCAAAAGAAGTCTGCCAATACTGCCAAGGACCACACGCAAGTGAGGTATGCCAATAAGGAAATCAAATGGCAACTAATTCGTCCGAGCAAGTAAACTTTATTGGGAACTACAATAGGCTGAATTTTCAAAATGTCAATAATTACTACACGGGAGCACGCAACCATCACTCCAATTTCTCATGGACGAATCCGAATAATGTCATGCAAATGCCACACTCCTCCCAACAAGCTCAGTCATTCCAAGAGAAGAGATAGTCACTAAGATGGGCGAACACACCAATAAGTTCATGGTAGAAACTTGCACTACCTTAAAAAATCAATCAGCTAAATCCGAAGCTTAGATACCCAAGTGGGTCAAATTGCCAATCTACTAAATGGGCGGCCTCACGGTAAATTACCGAGTTCCACGAAAGTGAATCAAAAATAGCAATGCAATGCGATTATCCTTAGGAGTGGTGCGGTGATTGATAATTCAGGGCAAGACATTAAGAAGATAGCTGAACATAAAAATATAGATTCATCATCTCCGGTTGAAAGTGAAGCGCAGAAGTCAGAAAAAACCTCGTCTCAAAATTTTTCTAAAGTAACACCAAAGGTTCCTTTTACTCAACGTCTAATGAATGTAAAGATGGACAAACAATTCAGAAAATTTTTAGAATTATTCAAGAAGCTACACATTAACATTCCTTTCGTTGAGGCTCTAGAACAAATGCCTGAGGAATGTAGTGCCATTATTCAACGTAAGCTTCCACAAAAACTGAAAGATCCGGGAAGTTTCACCTTACCATGTGAAATTGGGAACTCAATTTTTGAGCGGGCATTTTGTGATTTGGGGGCTAGTGTAAATTTAATGCCACTATCTATTTTTCAAAAGCTTGGTCTTGGTGAAGCAAAGCCCACGAAAGTAATTTTACAGATGGCTGAAGGGTCTATAAAGCATCCGTATGGGGTGATTGAAGATGTCCTTATCAAAGTCGACAAGTTTATTTTCCCCGTTGATTTCGTAGTACTTGATATGGAAGAAGATTGTGACATCCCGATAATATTAGGCAGACCATTATTAGCAACAGGAGGTGCTGTAATTGATCTTAGAAAGGGGGAGCTCAAATTACAGGTACAAAATGAAGAGGTGACATTTAAGGTGTATAAGTCAATGGAGTACCCAATAGCTAGCGATGACATATTTCGGGTGGCACTCCCTAACACTGTAACAAGGGAAGCTTCACATAAACTAAGCGACTTTCTTAAGCCTAATGGGAAGCAGTATGTTAAAAATTTGGGGGAGTTGCCATTACGAGGCCTACCACCTATTAAGAAACCACCCGACTACGAAAAGCTTCTGGCGAATGATAAGTTAGTAAATGGGCAACGATTGACACTATATTAGGACGATACAGTTGAAAGTGCAAAGCCCATCATATATCTCGACCCAACATGACGAAATATGATGTCGGGCCGTCGACAACAAATACAAGCTCTTGGTGAGAGGCAACCCACCCTAATATCCTTTTTAGTTTGTTATTTAAATTTTTGTTTGCGTTAGTTTTGTTTATTCTTATCTAATTTTTTTTTTAAGAATAAAACTAAAAAAAAAAAGAGAAGAGAAACATTCCTGCTCGATTGCTCCTTCGATCGAAGCTCCACAACACTGACGACCAGCCCGAGATGTTATGAGGTACGCTACTTTTACCTTACTTTTATTTTCTACATTGAGGACAATGTTTGTTTTAAGCTTGGGGATGATTTTAACGTATCTTAGTACTTTGCTATATTTTGGTTCTACAATCTGAAGCTTTAGTTTAGGTTTCAATGATTTAAATTTTGAGTAAATTCATGCTTTAGCTCCTTGACAAATGCTGAGTAAAAGATTAGTTTGTGTTAGTTTACATTGACTTGAGCTTACAAAGTTAGACTCAAAAACCATGAGCACATTTTCATTCTTATTTGATTTGATCTGTTGGAGTTATACTCATATAGTCTGCATATATCGAAACCCAAACACAGTGAGGTAGTGAACAAGCGTAAACACGGTAAGGGAGTAGCTCCAGAAAAACTTAACGAATGATATTAAGAGAAAAATCTTTATTGGTTTTGCCTAACATCCACGAATGCGAATTGAAATTTTACAGAACTAAGAGAATGACTTAGGCCATCATTAATACTGTTTGAGCCTTCTTGGGCTACCATTTTGTGTTATTTAATGACATCCATAATCACCCTTTTAACCCGATTATTTACCATTCAATTGTATCTATTTTACCCTAGCCATATATATATTTTTCTACCTTTTCTAAAGAGCACAGGGTTTATTGATATATTTGAAGGAGAGTAAGAGAATGTAGTGGTGAGAATGAATAAAGACGCATTTGTCATCTGTTAATTTATTTTTACGTTGCTTTGTTGTTATTAGTTTGAGTAATAATAAAAAAAAAGTAAGTTCGAAAGTTTAGTTTTATTTTCAGGTTTTTTGTATTTATTTTACGTTGTAATTATGACAAAGGAGTTAATCTGAGTGATATTGAATGAAATAAGTTTGGGGGTGAGAGATCAAAGGAAAGCTTGAGTGAGTTCAATGAGTGAGCGAGTGCTTAGAAGAAAATATTGAGTGGGTGAAATGAGGAAGGATGTGTTATGCTCTGATTACTCGTTTGTATTCATAAATTCCTACCCTTTAACCTAACCTTACATTACAAGCTTTTACAAACCTATCGACTTTTATTTTGTTTAATTGATAATTGTTATTAATTGGATGGTGGGCAAAGCCGATGAACGATTAAAGTGGATAAAGTGATCCTGTAACGTACCCCAATTATTCCCAAATCAATTTAGTTAAGAATTCTATTTCTACAATCAAATCCTAAATCACAACCAACTAATCCAATTTCCTTAATTGCAGCTCAGACAATACCTAATCAGAAATTAAATTCCAATCAACAACAATAAGGAAAGGGTTTCCTTTTTCGTTACCGAATCTACCAATTTGGATGGCAGATTCAGTTCTCATCCCTTATGGAAAGAATTGAACTCCTCCCTCTATATTTTGAGTTCTATTGAAGGAACATCACACACAAATTTCCTCCCGTTCTGAAAACCAAAGAAATCAAATAAGTTCTCACCTCACTGGAAATTGCCTCACCCTAGCTCTGACCACCACAACCACTCAGACCCGGTCGGAATCCTCTAGGAAGTAGAAACACAGCTTCAACGTCGAGCGTTCCTCCGACGAACTTCCCCTTTTCTTGGCCGAAGTTATTTATATGTCAACGCAATTTCCTCTCTCGGTCGAACCACTCCTCACGTAGGTAAATCTCTCTCACTCGCGTTCTGTCTCCCGTTCTCGCTCTCTCTACTTCTCACTCGCACTCCCTCTCTCTCGTAGACTCTCGCACAAAGAAGAAGGAAAGAGGTTTGGTTCAGAATTTCTATTCTGAACCGAACCAGACCACCAGCCCATTTTAAAGTTAAACCAGGTCAGCGACCGAACCGGCCCAAGTGATCGAACTGACACAATTAAATGAACCGCCCCAAACCCAAAATCATTCAATTGAATATTTTAGATCATTAAGGACGCCCCAAATCAATCCGAAAATCCAACGCTGGGATTTTATTAGTAAAGAATTTCTTCCCTAATTGTTTTTAAAAGGATTATTTTGGGAATAAACGACGAAGTTTAAATAACTCTAATTTTTTTTAGGCAAATAAGATTTATTTAAAGCTTGGGAAAAACAATTAAAATCTTATTCCCTAATTGCTCAGAACCCAGGTAAGTGAAAGTATCACGTTTTTCAATGTTTTAGCTATGGCCCTGCATCACAAAATCTATATTATTTTATTACAGTTTTATTTTATATTTCTGATATTTGAGCACGCATATCTAGACATTGTCATAGAATTGTTTAAAAAGATAAAATTTGATAGGACATTTGTGTGTGTATGAAAACAAAGGAACTAACGAAAAGTATGTGATATTTGACCGACGGTTGGAACAAGTGCGAACTCAGGTGATGGTTGGAACAAGTTTTAACTAGATTTGATATTTGACCAACGGTTGGAACAAATTCTAACTTGATGTGTAACGACCCCAGTTGGAGTCGCCACGTAATTCATATCTTAACCTCTTAAATTCATATTTACCCTGATCTCTTTAGATCTTTCGCCCTTCAACCACTCTACACTAAGGTCTCCTTTGTATTATTATTTTTTTTTATTTACCTTTCCTCAACAGAACTTAAGGACTTTAACATAACAGACAGAAACTAGATTCATCGAACTTGACTTCCTCTTAAAACTAACAACATATTCGTTCACAGAGTCGAGCGACCATACACAGCCCTCAGTTCTATAACAAATTCGGGCAGGAAAGAAATGCCCCCGGATCATTTGACGTGATTCAGCTCGGGTTTACATGGGTTTGCATGCATTGGCTAACAGAGTGCACCTCATCCGATTTGTCACGTGTACTCTACATGACTCAATTATCGTCGCCCAGTAGAAGACATCTTCCGGTGGGCACGTGCATCTCTCGTGACTCATCAAACATCACTCGACATAAGAGATACACTACATCGCCCGATCGCTAGACGACATGACAACACTTACATCATCCGGTATTTGAAATACACTACATCGCCCGATCGCTAGACGACAAAACAATACTTGCACCATCCGGTATTTGAAATACACTACATCGCCCGATCGCTAGATGACAAAACAATACTTGCATCATCCGGTATTAGACATCATCCGGTGAATAACAAACGTTCACCATCTACCGGTGACGTCAGCCGGATGATTCATTCATCCAGCTTCTATCATTCAACTCACACCGGTGACGTCAGCCGGACGATGCATTCATCCGACTTCTATCACACAGCAGTAAAGCCCGAAAACCTTCAAGCAACTCATACCGACAGAAAGATAACTTGACCTTCACAGATCTCATACTTCGTAGACATAAACCTAGGTAGACATAAATCATGGATTCATCTTGAATACATATAGCGGAAGACTTAGTTAAAATAACTCGTTCTATATCCATATAAACATTCTCAGACTCAATAATTAAACCAGACAATTTCAAAAGCTTGATGTTTAAAAATAATCTCATCCTACTTAGACTTCCATATTCATAATCATCACTAAAATCATAAGAGCATTAATCAGGGAGGGTCTTGTTCGCCATCCAGCCACAGAATTGCTCCCTGAACACCTTCCAGCAACCAACTTAAGCATCTTCATCAACTTTGAATTCCTCACCTGATATCTCGTCACCTACATCATAAGGTTTAAACTATAAGCCTAATGCTTAGTAAGGAATGCAATACTAACATGTATACGTGAATGCATAGTTGCAAGAAAATCATGATCATGTTCGTTTCATGCTCTATTCTTGTTCTTATTCGTGTTCTTGATCATCACTTTCATCATATGGATTAAGGGAGGATTTGTGCCGTAAAGGGAGGATGACAGTGCAAGTGTACATAGTCCCTTTCGGGTCATATTCATGGTCCTTCTCTTTGGACAGTGACATACGCCAAACCGCCCTCAACCCTCACTTAATCCGATTGCATAGGTTTCATATTCATTCTCATATCTTGTTCATGGGGGAAAACGTGCTCATAAATCATTTTCATATGCTTGAGAAGTAAATCATGATGCATGACATGAATGTTCTTTAATCATCAGACTATGGAAAATATCATACTAGACAGTTGACTTCATAGACACTATCAGAACATCACATAACATAGTTCCCGAACATCCGTAAATCATCCAAGTACAAACCATCTTACTAACTTAAGACAAACATCAAACATATAACTAATTTAGTACCCTTAAGATGTAAGGCCCTAATGGCCGGAAATCTTAATACATTCACTTACCTGGCTTCCTTAGCAAATTCGTGCTCCTTTTCTTCAGACTTCTTCACCTAAAACATTTACATCGCAGTAGTTAAAATAAAAACCTAAAAGTCCTAATCACAAGTCATCCTAGGATCTAGTAGTTAAAGTCATTCCCGAATCCCTTAGTCTAGTTCTCTGTGTGCAGTCTGAAATCCAAAAACTGAAACAGCTAGGTTCAACTAACGATTAATCAGGGTCAGTTATATTAAATGTCCAGAATCGATTAAGAAAAGACATTACTAAATCCAAATTATAAATGTTACTATCGTTACTCGGCCATTGGGGAAGCCAAACTCCAACACCAAGCTGAAAACAGAACTTAACAACTAACTGACAACTACATTGTCTAACCCATACCTCGAGCGTAGAGTATCCGAGAAATAGCAAGGGAATTGGTCGTCGAAGGGCGGATTACTGGCAGGCAGAGAGCGAAAGCTCGGGAGAGAAATCGCTGAAAGGAGAAAGTGTCGGCTATAGTGGCGTTGGTGAGGTTTAAAAATTTTCCATTTCCTTTATATATTGATCACAACCCACCCTTATTACAATTTTGCCACACAACCTAGTTTCACACAAAATGGAACAAATCTTGGTATTAAATTTAAATCAAAAGGTCCAATAATAAGGGTGACAGTTAAATCAGTTAAGAGATCACCTGGCTGAAATTGTCGAGTGTTACATGCACCCCTCCTTAAACAAAATTTTCGTTCTCGAAAATTGCTCAAACAAAGAGCTCCGGATATTTGTCCAGCATGTCTTGTTGTCGTTCCCATGTGGCTTCTTCAATACCATGATTCATCCATAAGACTTTCACTAGTTTAATTTCCTTATTCCTTAGAGTCCTAACTGTAGATTCTATGATCCTTACAGGCTTCTCTTCATACATCAGTGTCGGCTTGATTTTGATTTTAGTTTGCTCAACAACATGTGTCGGATCACGTATGCATTTCCTTAACATTGACACATGAAAGACATTATGTACCTTTTCCAGTGATGGAGGCAATTGCAGTTTGTAAGCTGTACCACCAAACCTTGCCAAGACAGAGAATGGTGCAATAAATCGTGGATTAAGCTTTCCCTTCGTGCCAAATCTTAAAACTCCCTTAAATGGTGAAATCTTTAAGAAAACTTCGTCTCCGACAGCAAACTCAAGGTCTCTCCTTCTTTGGTCCTCATAACTCTCCTGTTGGCTTTGTGCAGTCGTCATCCTTTTCCTAATAATGGCAATTTTGTCTGACATCTGCTGCAAAATTTTGGGGCCTAAGAGTTTTGCTTCGCCAACCTCATCCCAGTATAAGGGTGATCTACATTTCCTTTCATACAACGCCTCGTAGGGTGCCATACTGATAGTGGACTGGTAACTATTGTTGTAGGAGAATTCCACTAAGGGCAGGTGTCGACACCAAGATGTCTAAAAGTCTAGCACGCACGCTCTTAACATGTCTTCGAGTGTCTGAATTGTTCTCTCTGATTGGCCATCTTTCTGAGGGTGAAATGCAGTGCTGAATGATAATTTAGTACCAAGCGTGCCTTGAAGACTTTGCCAAAACCTTGAGGTGAACCTAGGGTCACGACCAGAGAGTATAGATATCGGAATCCCATGCAATCTAATAATTTCCTGAACATACAGACTAGCAAGCTGGTCCATTGTGTAAGTTGTTTTTATAGGCAGGAAGTGAGCTGATTTCGTCATTCTATCAATTATAACCCAAATGCTATCATGTCCTTTAGTTGTCCTTGGTAATCCTACCACAAAATCCATGGCAATGTTTTCCGACTTCCATTCAGGGATCGGCAAGGGTTGAAGAGTACCTCCTGGGCGTTGGTGTTCTTCTTTAACCTGTTGGCAAACCAAACATGACTCCACATACTTGACAATATCCCTCTTCATATTTGGCCACCAATAATGTAACCTTAAATCCTGATACATCTTGGTGTTACCAGGATGTACAGAAAAAGGAGACGAGTGAGTCTCGGTCAAGATCAACTTACGTAGTTCTTCATCATTTGGAATATACCATCGATTCCTAAATTTCAAAATACCATCATTGGAGAGACTGAATTCAGAGGAGGCATCTTTTAACCTACTCATCATACTATTATTCTCCTTTGAATCCTTCTGTTGTGCCTCTTTGATCTTATCCAAGATAGTTGGTAGAATAGTCAACTCAGCAAGTAAGCTCAATAACTCAGGGATTATTTCCAATTCAAACTTCTGAACTTCAGTCCTCAGAGGCACAGACATGCCTGACACCGCGGGTTGCATTGTTGTTGACATTCTGCTTAATGCATCAGCCACAGTGTTGGCCTTACCCAGGTGATACTTAATTTCAAAGTCATAATCTTTAACAAATTCCAACCAACGTCTTTGTCTCATGTTTAATTTCTTTTGGGTGAAAAGGCACTTCAGGCTTTTATGGTCAGAAAACACTTCACACTGTTGACCATATAAATAGTGTCTCCATGTAATACCCGGCCTTTACGGAATATTAATATTGTATTATGTGATGGCATTTTTGTGAATATGTTGAATCAAGCTCGTTTTACTAAAAGAAAGTGTCATTACAATCCTAACGAGTAATAGGAATTTTAAGGAATTTATGGGATTTTTCGGAATAATAATGCTATATTTCGAGAAATTACGTTCAACGTAATATAAAGGACATTTTGGTAAAAATAGTAAACGAGGTTCGATTTACGAACGGACAGTTTTAATGGAGCCATAGTAATAAGTTGAAGTTATTGGTGAAATTGGAGAGTTTGGAGAAACCGAATGTCGGTTAATTAAAGAAATAAAGGACGAAACAAATAGAAAACAAAAGGAGGGCAAAGCGGTAATTTGCCAAGTCAATATTAAATTAAATAACAAACTTCTTTCTTCTTCTCCATTTCTCCCTGCTCTTCACGATCGCCAGAGAGTGCGATTTCTCTCTTCTTCCTCACGCGATCCATTCCGACCTCTGATTCGTGCTCCGTTCGTTTTGTTTTCTTCACGTTTTCTCCTCAAATCAACGCTCTAGGTAAACAACTCTCGTGGATGGAGCTTGAGCTGCTTTGGACATGAGGTAAGTTCTCGTGATCTTCTCTGGCCGATTGGCCTACACCGTACGTCGAAGTCGTCTCGAGGAGTTTCGGAGATGTATAGGCTTAAATTTGATTTTGTTGGGTAATTAGGATTAGTTCTGTATAGGTTATGCTTTTAATTTCTTTATTTTCTCGATGGTACAAACCATGTATGTTTACTTTATGTCATATTAAACTGCTCACGCATCACGGGTTTTATAAAGCATGAAAATGAATTTTCGCACGATGTTTTAAAGAAAATGGCGATGTGGCCTGGAGAGGGGCTATTGATCTATTGTGTAGATTGACTTACGGGTCTGTCGCAATACCACATCTAACACGTACTCATATAGTTACAGGTCATGCGAGATGGGGCTCAGGCACGGCTGTACGTGTTGTAAGCGTGTACCCCCCCTCTAGCTGGAAAGAGTAGTCCGACCGCTGGATGTGCTCTCTCCGGTTAGTGGGAAGAGATCTCGGTGACACCCACCGAGGTGCATGATTATGAACTCATACGCACAGCATGCATTGCATTTATGAGAGCTTGCTGAGATTTTTATCTCATAGGTGTCTGTATAGTGTAGGTGATTACGAGGAAACAGGTGAGGATGAGATTCCTCCTCCTGAGGCTTGAGTCCAGTTGACGAAGGATGGTTGCGGTGGTGTGCTGGCGCAGTCGACACTTACCCAACCCGTGGGGAACTATGTATAGGTTTTTGGGCTTTGGGATGTTTTTGGCTGATGGTTGTATAGACGTTTTAGGATGCTTGGTTCTGATAGTGGGTAGGTTTAATGTTTTAAACGTTTTGGAACTGTTTTGTGATTTTAAAATAGGAGGATACGTTAAACTTTCAAACGGAACCACGCGGTTTATTTTCATGAAAACGTATTTTGTTTAAATGTGTTTCGAGTCGAATTGAAGTGGTATTTCAGAAGATGTATGAATGTTTGGTTTTGATTGGGTTTAAGCTTTATAGTGAATGTTGTGTTTGTTGGTAATGAAGTGTGAAGGAGAAAAAGAAGGAATGGGAAGTGGAGTGCATGTCCTCTGGATTTTCCAGAGGACATGGCGATCAATCGCCCAGGGGTTGGGATTGATCGCCCCTCCCTCTGTCGCGCCATCGCCAAGAGGCGATCGCTAGTCGCCGCTCTCTGGAGAAATCCAGAGAGCGTGGCGACTGATCGCCACAAACTGTGGCGATCAGTCGCCACAGGCTACTTGCAACAGGCGAATGGTCGCCTGTTGCAATCGCCGAAGGGCGATCAGTCACCCCCTTTATGGGCGACTGATCACCTCTCTATATTGGGGCGAAATTAAATTTTTGTCCCTGGCGACTGTTTTTAATTGTTTTAATTAAATTGTTTTAAGATTTAATTAAGGTTTTGTTTTTATTGTTTAACGTTTTACTCCCCGCTTTTAAAATATATTCGAACGTTTTACAAATTCTTGTTTCCGCTTTAAATTCCATTTAAATATGATTAAAGTATAGGGATAAAAATATATATATATATATATATGTACGGGAAATTGGGTACAGTGTTAGGGTCGTGACAACTTATGGTATCAGAGCCCCCGGGTTTTAAAATCGGTTCTGTAGACTGCTCGACTGCACAGCCACTACGCGGACATTCTTCATCAACTGTAAGTATGTTTATAGTTTTATTTGATTTCTATTTTCTTAGAGTTATGTGTTAACCTATATAGGAGTTATAGAACTATGGTGCGTCAAGGAAACGTTCGAGATGACCGAGACGATACAATTGATACCCTAAGGACTTTATTGCCCAGCAGTCTCAGCATATGGGGCGACAGGCTCAGCAAATGGAGAAACAGTCTCAGCAGCTGGGTACTCTAATAGACCGAGAGGGCACTATAGCTCGGGAGGCAGCCATTCCGGGTAACCGAGGGATGGAGAGATTTCAGAAGCTCCAGCCCCCCATATTTAACGGACAGTCTATGGATCCCTCTTCAGCCGACGAGTGGGTTCGCACCATGGAGGACATGCTGGCTTATGCTAGCATTGAGGACGGAGAGAAGGTTGCGTTGGTGACCTACCACCTAGCCTTGGATGCTCGATTTTTGTGGGATTCCATCAAGGATATCACGGACGTGACTATTATGGGCTGGGAGCGATTCAGAGAGTTGTTTTACGACAAGTATTTCAGCCATACCGTACGGGAGGCGAAGATAGTTGAATTTATGCAGTTGCGGCAGGTTGGTTCTATTGCCGAGTACGTAAGGAAGTTTGAAGCACTGTCCCGATTCGCGCCACGTTAGGTCAGTGTTAACGAGGACAAGGTGCACAGATTTTTACAAGGACGTAGCCAACAGTTTCGGATGCGCCTTACTATATCTGGGGTACGGAATGTATCCTATGACGAGATAGTGGCCAGGACGCTTGATATTGAGGCAGTTGAGGAGCCATCTAGAGGTTTCTTCCGAGAGATACATCCTCAGTCTCTGAACCGAGGTTGGCAGCCTAGAGCACAGCCTCAACAACAACAGAGGGGAGTTAAAAGACTCTTGGAAGGAGGCAACAATCGGGGCAAAGGGAAGCAAGTACAGGGGGCTTCACAGATGCCTTGGTGCCCCAAGTGTCAGAGAGAGCACAGCGGAGAGTGCCGAGTGGGCACTAATAAATGTTACAAATGTGGTGAAGTCGGCCATTTTATTAAAGACTGCCCGAAGCATGGTCGAGATCAGTCAGGCAGTGATCAGAGGAGGATTATGCCGAGGATCTTCGCATTTATAGAGCCTGGTGATGTCGACGACGAGGCTCGTCCCTCCGTGATAGCAGGTACTATATTGATTACGGGCGTAGCTGTATTTTCTTTGTTAGACACAGGGGCTACGCACTCTTTTGTTTCCACTGCTTGTGTGTCTAGATTGAAGCTTGCGCCTGAGTTAGCAGAATGCGAATATAGCGGGATGCTACCTTCAGGAGAGCGTATGCAAACAGGTCATGTTGTCCAGGGCAATATTATCTCGATTGGGGACAGTACCCTCTATGCTCGCCTTATTATTATGGGCATCGAGCACTATGATCTTATCTTAGGGATGGATTGGCTAGCACAGCACTTCGCTACCATCGATTGTCGATCCGAGATTGTGACCTTCCGACCCCGGGTAAAGCCGAGTTTTCTTATCAGGCGATGAGCAAATTGAGTAGCTCGCCTATTTCTTATTCTATGAAGGTCAACGAGCAGTTTAAAGGTGCGTTCTCTATTTATTTGGCCTTAGTATTTGATGTTCAATTGCTCAGCAAAGTAAAGCCGAGCGACATCCCTATAGTCAGAGAGTTCTCTGGTATATTTCTCGATGATCTTCCCGGGTTACCGCTGGACCGAGAGATTGAATTCACTATTGATGTTTACCCAAATGCCGCGCCAAGGTTTAAGAATCCTTATCGGTTGGCACCAGCCGAGTCAAAGGAGTTGAAGACTCAGCTTGATGAGTTGTTAGAGAAGGGTTTTATTCGACCCAGTGTTTCACCCTGGGGTGCGCCTGTTCTATTCGTCAAGAATAAAGACGGGACCCTCAGGATGTGCATTGACTACAGAGAGTTGAACAAATTGACGGTGAAAAATAAGTATCCATTGTCTCGGATCGATGACTTGTTTGATCAGCTACAGGATGCCCAAGTGTTTTCCAGGATTGACCTACGCTCGGGTTATTATCAACTGAAGGTCCAGAAGGATGATATTCAGAAAACGGCTTTCCGAACGAGGTACGGGCATTATGAGTTCCTTGTCATGTCTTTTGGACTTACTAATGCCCCTGCAGCGTTCATGGATTTGATGAACCGTGTCTTCAAAGAGTACTTGGATCAGTTTATTGTTGTTTTCATCGACAACATATTAATCTATTCAAAGACGAAGGAAGAACATGAGGGGCACTTGAGAATAGTTTTGAGGATTTTATGCCAGCACCAGTTGTATCCAAAGTTCTCTAAGTGCGAGTTCTAGCTGGATCGAGTCAGTTTTCTTGGCCACATTATATCAGAAGAAGGGGTTTCTGTGGATCCGAGCAAAATTCAGGTGGTCAGAGATTGGCCACAGCCGAAGAACGTACGTGAGGTGCGTGGATTTCTCGGATTAGCTGATTATTATCGGAAGTTCATAGAGGGATTTTCAAAAATCGCACTTCCTCTTTCAAGATTGACTCGGAAGAACGAAAGATTTATATGGGCAGCTGCTTGTGACAGCAGTTTTATGGAGTTAAAGCAGAGATTGACCACCGCTCCAGTATTGGCGTTACCTGTTGAAGGTGACAAGTTCAGTATTTATAGTGATGCGTCAGGAGTTGGACTAGGTTGTGTGTTGATGCAGGAGGGGAGAGTTATTGCTTATGCTTCTCGGCAGCTGAAGCCGTACGAGCAGAATTACCCTACGCACGACCTTGAGTTAGCAGCTGTGGTCTTCGCACTGAAGATATGGAGACATTATTTATATGGGCAGCAGTGCGAGATATTTTCTGACCACAAGAGATTGAAGTATTTATTTACGCAGAAGGAGTTGAATATGCATCAGAGAAGGTGGCTTGAGTTCATCAAAGATTACGATTTCGATATCAAGTACCACCCAGGAAAGGCGAATAAGGTAGCTGATACTTTGAGTAGAGTGCCTTCTGCGAGTCAGCCTTCATTAGCAGCGATGTCAGTTACGTTGCGGTCTGAGATTGAGAGATTCGACGTAGAGATAGTGGCAGAGTTGTCCAGTATGCTCACCAAAATTTCTCTCAGGCCGACTATTTTGGATAAGATACGCGAAGCTTAGCAGAATGATACGGAGTGTGAGGAGCTTCGATCAAGTATGACGTTGAGTGACTCGTCGGATTTTCACTTATCAGATGATGGTATTCTGAAGTTCAGGCATAGGTGGTACGTGCCTAACGACGAGGATCTGAAGAAGGATATATTGGCCGAGGCACATTCTTCGGCGTATTCTGTGTACCCGAGAAGTACTAAGATGTACCGGGATTTAAAGCAACACTTCTGGTGGCCGAACATGAAGAGAGAGGTCGCCAAGTACGTTGAAACCTGTCTAGTCTGCCAGCAGGTAAAGGCAGAGCACCAGAGACCGGCCGGAACATTATTGCCACTGCCTATTCCGGAGTGGAAGTGGGAGCAGATCTCCATGGATTTTGTTGTGGGGCTCCTGAAGACGACGAAGGGCCATGATGGTGTTTGGGTGATCGTGGACCGATTGACAAAGTCGGCCCACTTCTTATCTGTGAGGATGGCATCTTCTATGGATCAGCTCGCTGAGCTTTATGTGCAGGAGATTGTTAGACTGCACGGAGTGCAAGTTTCTATAGTCTCAGATCGTGATCCGAGATTTACTTCAAAGTTCTGGAAGAGTTTGCACAAAGCTATGGGGACTCAACTTAATTTCAGTACGGCGTTTCATCCTCAGACTGATGGATAGACAGAGAGGACTAATCAGATTCTTGAGGATATGCTCAGGGCCTGTGTGCTGGAGTTTTAGGGCTCGTGGAGCCGATATTTGCCTCTAATTGAGTTCTCATACAATAACAGCTTCCAGGCTACTATTGGCATGGCCCCTTACGAGGCGCTGTATGGTCGAAAGTGTAGGTCTCCACTGTATTGGGACGAAGTTGGCGAGACTAGCATCGTTGGTCCAGAGATTCTACAGCAAACGGCAGAGAAGATTTCCATTATCCGACAGCGTATTGAGGTAGCTCAGAGCAGACAGAAGAGCTATGCAGACACGAGGCGCAGGGAGTTAGAGTTTGAAGAAGGTGATGAGGTTTACCTTAAAGTTTCTCCGTTTAAAGGCGTCATGAGATTCGGAAGGAGGGGCAAGTTAAACCCTCGTTATGTGGGGCCCTTTCCTATTCTGAAGAGGATTGGGAAGTTGGCGTATAGACTGCAGCTTCCGGCTTCTATGGAGGGTATCCACGACGTATTTCATGTGTCTATGCTTCAAAAATATTTGCGCGATCCGTCGCACATCGTGGAAGCTACAGAGATCGAGGTACAGCCTACCTTGACTTATGAGGAGAGGCCGGTGCGTATTTTGGAGACTTCCATCAAAGTTTTGCGCAACAAAGAGATTCCGCTAGTCAAAGTCTTATGGCAGAACCATAACGTGGAAGAAGCTACATGGGAACGACAGCAGGATATGATGGCAAAGTAACCTGAGCTGTTTGTATGATTTAATTTTGAGGACAAAATTCTAAATAAGGTGGGTGGAATGTAATACCCGGCCTGTACGGAATATTAATATTGTATTATGTGATGGCATTTTTGTAAATATGTCGAATCAAGCTCGTTTTACGAAAAGAAAGTGTCATTGCAATCTTAACGAGTAATAGGAATTTTAAGGAATTTGTGGGATTTTTCGGAATAATAATGCTATATTTCGAGAAATTACGTTCAACGTAATATAAAGGACATTTTTGTAAGAATAGTAAACGAGGTCCGATTTGCAAACGGACAGTTTTAATGGAGCCATAGTAATAAGTTGAAGTTATTGGTGAAATTGGAGAGTTTGGAGAAACCGAATCGTCGGTTAATTAAAGAAATAAAAGACGAAACAAATAGAAAACAAAAGGAGGGCAAAGCGGTAATTTGCCAAGTCAATATTAAATTAAATAACAAACTTCTTTATTCTTCTCCATTTCTCCCTTCTCTTCACGATCGCCAGAGAGTGCGATTTCTCTCTTCTTCCTCACGCAATCCATTCCGACCTCCGATTCGTGCTCCGTTCGTTTCGTTTTCTTCACGTTTTCTCCTCCAATCAACGCTCTAGGTAAACAACGCTCGTGGATGGAGCTTGAGCTGCTTTGGACACGAGGTAAGTTCTCGTGATCTTCTCTCGCAGATTGGCCTACACCGTACGCCGAAGTCGTCTCGAGGAGTTTCGGAGATGTATAGGCTTAAATTTGTTTTGGTTGGGTAGTTAGGATTAGTTCTGTATAGGTTATGCTTTTAATTGCTTTATTGTCTCGATGGTACAAATCATGTATGTTTACTTTATGTCATATTTAACTGCTCACGCATCGCGGGTTTTATAAAGCATGAAAATGAATTTTCGCACGATGTTTTAAAGAAAATGGCGATGTGGCCTTGAGAGGGGCTATTGATCTATTGTGTAGATCGACTTACGGGTCTGTCACAATACCACATCTAACACGTACTCATATAGTTACAGGTCATGTGAGATGGGGCTCAGGCACGGCTGTACGTGTTGTAAGCGTGTACCCCCCCCTCTAGCTAGAAAGAGTAGTCCGACCACTGGATGTGCTCTCTCCGGTTAGTGGGAAGAGATCTCGGTGACACCCACAGAGTAAAGTAAAGGAAAGGAAAGGATGCATAATTATGAACTCATACGCACAGCATGCATTGCATTTATGAGAGCTTGCTGAGATTTTTATCTCATAGGTGTCTGTATGGTGTAGGTGATTACGAGGAAATAGGTGAGGACGAGATTCCTCCTCCTGAGGCTTGAGTCCAGTTGACGAAGGATGGTTGCGGTGGTGTGCTGGCGCAGTCGACACTTACCTGACCCGTGGGGAAGTATGTATAGGTTTTGGGGCTTTGGGATGTTTTGGGCTGATGGTTGTATAGACGTTTTAGGATGCTTGATTCTGATAGTGGGTAGGTTTAATGTTTTAAACGTTTTGGAACTGTTTTGTGATTTTAAAACAGGAGGATACGTTAAACTTTCAAACGGAACCACGCGGTTTATTTTCATGAAAACGTATTTTGTTTAAATGTGTTTCGAGTCGAATTGAAGTGGTATTTCAGAAGATGTATGAATGTTGGGTTTTGATTGGGTTTAAGCTTTATAGTGAATGTTGTGTTCGTTGGTAATGAAGTGTGAAGGAGAAAAAGAAGGAAGGGGAAGTGGAGTGCATGTCCTCTGGATTTTCCAGAGGACATGGCAATCAATCGCCCAGCGGTGGGGATTGATCGCCCCTCCCTCTGTCGCGCCATCGCCAAGAGACGATCGCTAGTCGCCGCTCTCTGGAGAAATCCAGAGAGCGTGGCGACTGATCGCCACAAACTGTGGCGATCAGTCGCCACAGGCGATTTGCAACAGGCGAATGGTCGCCTGTTACAATCGCCGAAGGGCGATCAGTCGCCCCCTTTATGGGCGACTGATCGCCTCTCTATATTTGGGCGAAATTCAATTTTTGTCCCTGGCGACTATTTTTAATTGTTTTCATTAAATTGTTTTAAGATTTAATTAAGGTTTTCTTTTTATTGTTTAAAGTTTTACTCCCCGGTTTTAAAATAGATTCGAACGTTTTACAAATTCTTGTTTTCGCTTTAAATTCCATTTAAATACGATTAAAGTATATGGATAAAAATATATATATATATATATATATGTACGGGAAATTGGGTACAGTGTTAGGGTCGTGACACTCCAAATCTTTAATGCAAAAACAACTGCGGCTAACTCTAAATCGTGTGTGGGGTAACTCTGTTCATAACTCTTCAGTTGCCTAGAGGCATACGCCACAACCTTACCTTCTTGCATCAAAACACACTCCAAACACACTCAAGACCAACTTTGGATGCATCACAGTAAACACTAAACTTTCCTTCTTCGGTTGGGAGAGTCAATAGTGGGGCTGTTGTCAACTTCAGCTTAAGTGTCTGGAAGCCATCTTCACAAGCTTCAGTCCAAGAGTACTTGGTGTCCTTCTTTGTTAAATTAGTTAAAGGCTTAGCTATCATAGAGAATCCCTTAATGAACTTTCTATAATAACCTGCCAGACCAAGGAAACTACGGACTTCACTGACATTCTTTGGCTGTGGCCAATCCCTAACAGCCTGAATCCTGGATGGATCTACAGATATGCCCTCGACAGAAATAACATGGCCTAAAAAGTTAACCTTATCCAGCCAGAACTCACATTTAGACAACTTAGCATAGAGTTGCTGCTTCCCTAATGTTGCTAAAACTATTTTTAAGTGTTCTGCATGATCAGCCTTGGTCTGTGAGTATATCAGAATATCGTCTATGAATACAATCACAAACTTGTCCAAATAATTACGAAACACTCGGTTCATCAAATCCATAAAAGTTGCAGGTGCGTTGGTTAACCCAAACGACATTAAAAGGAATTCGTAATGCCCATAACGGGTCCTGAAAGCTGTCTTAGGTATATCACTCTCCTTAACCTTTAATTGGTAATATCCCGAACGCAAGTCAATCTTTGAAAATACTTTAGCTCCTTGCAACTGGTCGAACAAGTCATCAATCCGGGGCAATGGATATTTGTTCTTAATTGTCAACTTGTTCAGTTCTCTATAATCTATGCACATTCTGAGAGAACCATCTTTCTTCTTAACAAATAGGACAGGTGCACCCCAGGGAGAACAGCTAGATCGTATGAATCCCTTGTCAACTAACTCCTGTAGTTGGACTTTTAGTTCCTTCAGCTCGACAGGAGCCATACGGTAAGGGTTCTTAGACACTGGTGATGCCTCGGGGTATGTATCGATTACAAATTCTACATCTCTCTCGAGTGGTAACCCGGGCAAGTCATCCAAAAATACTCTAGGGAACTCTTTAACTATGGGAATATCTTGTAGTTCTACTTTATTCTTCACTCGAACATCGACTACACTAGCTAGATAACTCTCACAACCACCTTTCAATAATCGTTGAGTCTCTAGTGAGGATATAACCGGCATTTTACTTATCTTTGGAATAGCTTGGAAGGAATATTGATCTCCATTCGGGGGTCGGAACTCAACTAATCCAGACCTACAACTTATCGTGGCATAATGTCTGGATAACTAATCCATTCCTAATATAACTTCATACCCTTTCATATCAATTACGATCAGTTCTACATGTAACTTCTTACCTCCTAAAGACACAATATCACCTTTCACTATCTGTTCTGAATGTAAGGACTTCCCTGACGGTAACATGACACTATATGGTCTATCAGCTGGTAAGTATACTATTTTATGCTTACACGCAAACAGGGTTGCTATGAATGAGTGTGTGGCTCCCGTGTCTATAAGTGTATAAGCAGAAACACCACACATCATAATTGTACCTGTTATAACCGTATGCTGCACAGCATCTTCATCCTCCATCATAGCAAAGACTCTAGGTGCTATTCTTGCTCGATTGGGGTCTGGTGGCATGTGGCAGTCTCTGACTACATGTCCGACCTTGTCACATCTGTAGCAACGGCCAGAGTGTAGCTTGCACTCGCCATGGTGGTTCTTCTGGCAGTTGGAGCATAGAGGGCTAATGGTCGTTTTCCCTTCCCTTGGTCATCATCTGGATTGAAAGGTCTCTTTATACCTTGTTGTTGTCGTTGTGGTCCCCTGTTCTGTTGCGGTTGCCATCCTTTGTTCTGACGTGGCGGCGGCTGGGACTCTTTAGTAAACTTCCTTGGTGGTTCACGCTGCGCATATGTCGTTATCTAAGCCTCTTCTAGTTCTAGAGCCTTAGCCGTCACTTCAGCATAAGGTACATTATGTATTCCAACAGTCTTTACTCTCATTTACAGACTCGGTTTCAGTCCTTGAACAAATTGGTGGATCTTATCCTCATCATCTTCTACCAGTCTGGGTGCGAACCGAGATAAAGCCTCAAACTTACATATGTAATCCATCACAGAGCCAAACTGACGTAAACTCATGAACTCATTCTTTTTGTTGGCCCGAACAGTCCTATTGAAATACTTGTCAAAGAAATCAGTCTTAAACATTTCCCAGGTCATAGCTCCTGCATTAATGGTGTTCTGGATCGAGTCCCACCAATGCCTTGCATCCAATTCCAGGTGAAAAACAGCATATGTTACCCTGTCCCCTTCCTCAACCTTTGCATACTTGAACATGTCTTCCATCTTCCGAATCCATTCCTCAGCATAAACAGGGTCCGAAACTCAACCATTAAATGTCGGGGGTCGAAGTCGGTGAAAACGCTCACCACCATGATCATGAGTTGTGTTTGAACTAGAATTGGCTTGTTCTTCTCTAGCAGTCACCAGCTGTTCGATCTGGCGAGATTGGCGCATGACCAACTCTGTCAACTGAGCAATGGCGTTGCCATCCTCTTTGGTCTCTCTCTGCTGTCCTCTAACCATTTTGGGATTCCTGAGCAAATAGTTATAAATACATCTTAACTTAATGACATTACTAAAATAATAAATACTTACAGTTGTTGGAGTGTACTCAGGTGGCAATCTGTACTGGAA
Organism: Begonia masoniana; assembly: GCA_022432975.1. Classification (NCBI taxonomy): domain Eukaryota; kingdom Viridiplantae; phylum Streptophyta; class Magnoliopsida; order Cucurbitales; family Begoniaceae; genus Begonia; species Begonia masoniana. The sequence continues at coordinate 22,059,061 of CM039509.1, read as the reverse complement.
GGCAGTCTGCAGAATAGATTTTAGAACCCGGTTTTGCTTTGATACCATAATTGTAACGACCCCAATTGGAGTCGCCACGTAATTCATAACTTAACCTCTTAAATTCATATTTACCCTGGTGTCCTTAGATCTTTCGCCCTTCAACCACTTTACACTAAGGTTTCCTTTGTATTATTTATTTATTTTTTTATTTACCTTTCCTCAACAGAACTTAAGGACTTTAACATAACAGACAGAAACTAGATTCATCGAACTTGACTTCCTCTTAAAACTAACAACATATTCGTTCACAGAGTCGAGCGACCATACGCAGCCATCAGTTCTATAACAAATTCGGGCAGGAAAGAAATGCCCCCAGATCATTCGACGTGATTATGCTCGGGTTTACATGGGTTTGCATGCATCGGCTAACAGAGTGCACTTCATCCGATTTGTCACGTGTACTCTGTATGATTCAATTATCGTCGCCCAGTAGAAGACATCTTTTGGTGGGTACGTGCATCTCTCGTGACTCATCAAACATCACTCGACATAAGAGATACACTACATCGTCCGATCGCTAGACGACAAGTTAACACTTACATCATCCGGTATTTGAAATACACTACATCGCCCGATCGCTAGACGAAAAAACAATACTTGCATCATCCGGTATTTGAAATACACTACATCGCCCGATCGCTAGACGACAAAACAATACTTGCATCATCCGGTATTAGACATCATCCGGTGAACAACAAACGTTCACCATCTACCGGTGACGTCAGCCGGATGATTCATTCATCCAGCTTCTATCATTCAACTCACACCAGTGACGTCAGCCGGACGATGCATTCATCCGACTTCTATCACACAGCAGTAAAACCCTAAAACCTTCAAGCAACTCATACCGACAGAAAGATAACCTGACCTTCACAGATCTCATACTTCGTAGACATAAACCTAGGTAGACATAAATCATGGATTCATCTTGAATACATGTAGCGGAAGACTTAGTTAAAATAACTCATTCTATATCCTTATAAACATTCTCAGACTCAATAATTAAACCAGACAATTTAAAAAGCTTGATGTTTAAAAATAATCTCATCCTACTTAGACTTCCATATTCATAATCATCACTAAAATCATAAGAGCATTAACCAGGGGGGGTCTTGTTCGCCATCCAGCCACAGAATTGCTCCCTGAACACCTTCCAGCAACCAACTTAAACATCTTCATCAACTTTGAATTCCTCACCTGATATCTCGTCACCTACATCATAAGGTTTAAACTATAAGCCTAATGCTTAGTAAGGAATGCAATACTAACATGTATACGTGAATGCATAGTTGCAAGAAAATCATGATCATGTTCGTTTCATGCTCTGTTCTTTTTCTTATTCGTGTTCTTGATCATCACTTTCAGCATATGGATTAAGGGAGGATTTGTGCTGTAAAGGGGGGATGACAGTGCAAGTGTACATAGTCCCTTTCGGGTCGTATTCATGGTCATTCTCTTTGGACTGTGACATACGCCAAACCGCCCCCAACCCTCACTTAATCCGGTTGCATAGGTTTTATATTCATTCTCATATCTTGTTCATGGGGGAAAACGTGCTCATAAATCATTTTCATATGCTTGAGAAGTAAATCATGATGCATGACATGAATGTTCTTTAATCATCAGGCTATGGAAAATATCATACTAGACAGTTGACTTCATAGACACTATCAGAACATCACATGACATAGTTCTCAAACATCCGTAAATCATCCAAGTACAAACCATCTTACTAACTTAAAATAAACATCAAACACATAACTAATTTAGTACCCTTAAGATGTAGGGCCCTAATGGCTTGAAATCTTAATACATTCACTTACCTGGCTTCCTTAGCAAATTCGTGCTCCTTTTCTTCAGACTTCTTCACCTAAAACATTTACATCGCAGTAGTTAAAACAAAATCTTAAAAGTCCTAATCACAAGTCATCCTAGAATCTAGTAGTTAAAGTCATTCCCGAATCCCTTAGTCTAGTTCTCTGTGTGCAGTCTGAAATCCAAAAACCGAAACAGCTAGGTTCAACTAATGATTAATTAGGGTCGGTTATATTAAATGTCCAGAATCGATTCGGAAATGATATTACTAAATCCAGATTATAAATGTTACTATCGTTACTCGGCCATTGGGGAAGCCAAACTCCAACACCAAGCTGAAAACAGAACTTAACAACTAACTGACAACTACATTGTCTAACCCATACCTCGAGCGTAGAGTATCCGAGAAATAGCAAGGGAATTGGTTTTTGAAAGGCGGATTACTGGTAGGCAGAGAGCGAAAGCTCGGGAGAGAAATCGCTGAAAGGAGAAAGTGTCGACTATAGTGGCGTTGATGAGGTTTAAAAATTTTCCATTTCCTTTATATATTGATCACAACCCACCCTTATTACAAATTTGCCACACAACTTAGTTTCACACAAAATGGAACAAATCTTGGTATTAAATTTAAATCAAAAGGTCCAATAATAAGGGTGACAGTTAAATCAGTTAAGAGATCACCTGGCCGAAATTGTCGGGTGTTACATGATGTGATATTTGACCGATGGTTGGAACAAGTTCTAACTAAAAGTGATGGTTGGAACAAGTTCTAACTAGATGTAATATTTGACCGACGGTTGGAATAAGTTCTAACTAGAGAGGATGTTTAACCGAAAGTTAGAACAAGTTCTAACTAGAGGTGATGTTTGATCGAGGGTTGGAACAAGTTCTAACTAGAATGTAATTGATAAGGCATGATTCAGGAAAAAGTAAATGTTGACACTTGCACATATTTTTGCTTACTGAGTTTTCTCATAGTTTTTGTAACGCCCCCGAACCCGCCCCGGCTTGGTGCGTTACTTTGCTAACCAATCCCTCATTTAAAACATAATTTAAAATAATTTTTGATAAAATTTTGACTCAATTTTTGGGTTTTTTGAAGCCTAAAAAATGGTTGGAAAACGTGCATAAAATACTTGCCAAATGTGTCGGAAAAGATCGGTTTAAAACATATTAGAAATAGGAAACTTTTTTTAAAAAAATCAAGTTGGCATGCATGTGGCGCCGTCCGCGCTCATCTGGTGCGCCCCCCGCTCAGCAGCGCGGGCGGCGCACACCCTGCTTGAGGAGGCGATCGATCGGCGACCTCTCGGGTCGGTCACACAATCTGCCGATCGATCGGCGCTAGGCGTTGCGCGCGCCTGCTGCACGCGCACCACCCGCGCACCACCTTGACTCCATTCCACTTTTCTCCATTTTTTTTCATACCACTCACATCTAAATCACCCAAAATTTTTCCCAAACGTTCCCGACATTCCCAACTTCTCGACATATAAAAATCCCATAAAACCGACTCCAAAACATAAGCGAAAATGTAGAAACAAGTGAAAACTGACGTCGTTTACTATACGAAAAATCGAGCAGCATAACAGCTAAAGTTTTGAAATCCATAACCTGAAAATCAAACTATTTATAAAACATATCCAGAACAATATCCATCAAGTTTACAAACTCCAACGTTCACACCTAAACACTTCCAACAAAATACCTATATACAACCCAAAAGGTATTCCTCCCCCAAAACCCAACAATCCATGGTCGAGGCGCCCCGACAACTGCCCGCACCGGCGTGCCCCGTGAATCTCTGACTGCCCTTAATCCTGGGTTCCCTCATCAAGCTCACCTGTGTACAAGTCGTAACCTACACCACATAACACACACACGTAAGCTTACGCTTAGCAAGTAGGGAATAATGAATGCAAATAACACACAATGCAAAACAATCCTAACACATGCAATTTCTAATTCTCAGTTGTGCTCATGTCCTTCTCATTGCATTAATCTGTTCATAAGCCGTGTGGATCAAGTATGTACACATCCCATAACCGTCTAGAATGGCCACACATTGATCCAACCAAGCAAAACCAAATGGCGCGCTTCCCATGATCATCTAGGAAGGCCGTCGATTTTACTCCCCCACATCGATCGTAGAATCCTATAACCGTCTAGGAATTCATACTCCTGATGCCTTAAGATTTGCCATTCTTTTATCTGATTACGTTTCACACTTACCAAAACAATGCAAAAACTCATAACCATGATGCATGTAAGAAAATGTGCAACACAACACAACACCAACAACAAACCAACCATTAAACCCTACCGTTCCATGATGTAGGCTCAAAGGCAACAAAAATATTCCTCTACTTACTTGATAGCTCGAAACTCTGTTTGTTCACTCTGTCTCGTTCAATTACTCGTTCGACAACCTAACAATAGGGAAAATCTCTTAGCAACAATCTAGTAAATTCTAAGGAATACTTAAACCCAAAACCAACCACAATTTAACCAACTATACAACCTAATACTTAAAACCCGATTTTTCCTAAAATTTTAGTGTCTAAACTTCAATCGGCCATAACTTATTCGTTTTTCAACGGATTTGGACGTGCCACCCCAATCCGTAAACCTCTACACGTCTACTATCCATTGAAACAATCAAACTTAACAACCAAACACAATGGCCATTTCGAAATTCACAAAATAGAACCAGTGCACTTAACCCAAAAATCTAGTTTTCAACTATCACTCACCAATTCCATAATCCATCTCTAAAAACAATCTCAAACAACCTATCTAAGGTTAAAACTACCAAATATAGGAAGAGAACTAGCAATTGGAAAAGGAAAATCGGACCCCTCCATTAGGGTTTTCCAAAATCTAACCAATTCCACCCAAAACACTCCTAAAACACCAAAAATCAACACCTAGAGGCATTAAACTCAAAACCCCATAAAAATTTACATTAAACCTTGAAGTTTCTTGAAGGAAAATGGAGGAAGAAAGAGCTTCAATGGCTGGAATTTTCGTGGAGGCAAAGGGGAGAAGAAGATGGGTTTTTGTTCATTTAACCTCCACTTTACCTAATTTATAAAAACAATTTTTTCTACTTTTGATTCTTTCCACCAATCTTTCTAATTTTATAAAACAACTCTCCTCATTCCTTTCCTCATTCAATCCAACGTGAAATGCATCTCCCCCCTTACCTTTCTTTCAATTTTTAATTTACTTTATTTTATTTATACATAAACTTCACTTAACACAATTCTAACCACACCACCCCTAGGTTTTCTCTCCAAATTCACTTTCAATTTTACTTTCTAACTTAACTTTCTAGGATAACCTTTGGACTCCCTTTAACTCTCACGACATATCCTAACGAGGGTTACAGACGTATAGGAAAGTTTACCAGGTGTTACAGTTTTTAATTTTGTGATGTAGGTGAGTTTTTATCTGAGGAAGAACTAGCTGTGATCGAGAATCCTCTCGAGGCAGGCGAGCATACAGAGGAGGATGTTGTCGTCGGTTTTGAATAAAAATTTAAAGTTATGCTTTTATATTATTTTAAAAAGATATTTTTATATTTAGTTGCATTTAAATTTGTAACACCCGAGTATTTTCTATTACGTGCATAGCCTACGTTGTATTAGGATAGGTTAATTATGCAAGTGTAAGGTGTGCATTGAAGTGTATTAGAATTGGAGAGTTTGACAAGTCAAAACACCTTGTGATTGGTGGAGGATGGTTGTTTGAAAAGTCAAATGGATATCAACCAATAAGAAGTAAGCAATTAATGATAGAAAGTGGGGGAATTGAAAAGCTATCACGTTGGATGAGATGAGGAGAAGAAGAGTGGGGGTTGATATGTAAATTTAAAAAGAATGGTGGGGGAAAAGAAAAAGTGGAAAGAAAGATTAGGTTAAAAAGGTGAGTTTCTATTTTCTTCTCCATCTTCATCGAGCTTCTCTCCTTCTCCTCCATAGCCATCGATCCCCTTTCTCCTTTCTTCATCTATTGAAGACTTTTCAAGGTAATTTCTCTTGGGTTTTGGTTTGTGTACATTTAGATGGAGTTTAGAAGTGTTTTTATGTATTTTGGTGGAGTTTGGTGAATGTTGGAAAACCCTAGGTTAGGGATTCCGAAAAATTGAGTTTAGATGTTAGATTTCCTTCCTATTTTGGTAGTTTAGTTGTTGAATGGAGTGACTTAGGTTGTTAGAGGGGTTAGATGGAAGATTGAAAGAGTGTTACACAAAAATGGTTGAAGAACACCTATATACCCGATTCTGTCTTTGGGAATTTCGGGCTGGCCAAAGTGTTTGTTTGGTTAATTTGAGTGATTCAATGTATAGTAGACGTGTAGAGGTTTCCGAGTTGGGGTGGCACGTCGAAATCCGTTGCAAATCGAGGGAGTTATGACCGTTTGGAGTTAGACGGTCAATTTTGGGGTAAAGATCGGGTTGGGAGTTGTGTTATAGTTCTATTAGTTAGGTTAAGAATTTCCTTAGAGTTTGTAAATTTCTAAGTTGATTTCTCGTCATTTTTAGGTGATCGAACGTTTGATTTTGTTGGACGGAGTGAACGAGGAAGTATCGAGCAGCAACCAGGTAAGTAGTGGAGTGCGTGTTTGTTGCCTTCGGGCCTACACCATAGAACGGTAGGGATTGTTTGATTGTTGCTATGCTTTGCTTTGTGTCATGCATCGTGTGTCACGCATCATGGTTTTCTAAACTACGAAATTACGTGTTTTGCATCCTTGAGCGGTATGAATGAAATGAAAGATAAGAAAAGATTTGCAACGTGGTCGTGAGTATGAATTCCTCGACCTATTCGTGCTTGAAGTGCACAATAGGGTTGTGCTTGAAGTGCACTCGTGCTTGAAGTGCACGGCGGGGATTCTACGATCGATTGGGGGATTCTAATGTACGTAATGAGTCGTGAGTATGAATTTCTCGACCTCAACCTGTTCGTGCTTGAAGTGCACAATAGGGTTGGTGCTTGAAGTGCACCCGTGCTTGAAGTGCACAATGAGGTTCGTGCTTGAAGTGCACTCGTGCTTGAAGTGCGCGATGAGGATTCTACGATCGATTGGATGAGATTCGGTTGGCCGTCTTGGACTGTGTTGGGACGTGTGCCTCCGGTCTAGCCCCATGGGTCAAGGCGTGGCCGTCCTGGACTATGTGGGGGCGTGTGCCTACTTGATTCACCTGGAAGTGAAAGATAAATGCAACCGAAATGAAAAGAAAGCAACAGAGTGAGTAGAAACTGCATGTTAGGGTTGAGTCGAGCATTTAGTGTGTGGTTGTGCATTATTTCCCTACTTGCTAAGCGTTAGGCTTACCTTTTTGGTGTGTTCTGTGGTGTAGGTGACGCTTTGTTTACAGGTGAGGTAGACGAGACTACCAAGGATTAGGCTGCAGTCGGAGGAGTACGGAGTCCGCCGGTGCCGGCTATTGTCGGGGCGTTTCGACCACTGGATGTCTCGGGTAGTGGGAGGTGAATGTTTGACATGGATAGTTAATTTGTAAGTATTTTGGTATGGATAGTGGGTGTGTGGAAATGTTGTTTTGTGGGAGTTAGAAAACTTTATTAAGTCGTGGTAAATTGTGTTCGTAAATATTTTCGTATGTATGTTACCGGGTTTACGAGTTGATTTGGAGATGAATAGTGAGTACAGTTGTCCGTGATGGAAGCTGTTTGTTTTCTGGGATTTATTTCAGGTTTTGGGTATTTAAAGTTTTAGGCGTTATATTGCCCGTTTTGATTTTAAAGTAACTAACGTCGGGTTATGTTTGTGATTTTTGTATTTCTCCGTTTTAAGTCGGTTTTCAAAAATAATTATGGGGTTGGAAGATTTATGCGTCGAGAAGGTACGGTTGAATTTTCAGGATTTTTGGAGATGTTCGGGATGTAGAAAAGTGTTAAAATGTGTAGGGAGGTGGAAAAAGGTTAAAAAGGGCATTTTAGGGTGTTTTTCGTGATGAAAAACCCGAGCCGGCCCGATCGGTCGGGCCCGGGGCACGACCGGTCGCGGTCGGGAAGTTTTTGGATGGAAAAAACCCGAGAGGGCCCTACCGATCGGGCATTTAGCCACGATCGGTCGCGGTGGGCGCTGTGGGGCGCGCAGGCGCTCCCCAGCGCGCACAGCGCGAGCGCTGGCGCGCTGTCTAGGCGCAGGCGGCGCCAAGCGCGCGCGCCCAGCGGCCCTTTGAGGCCATTTTTCGTTTTTTTTTTTGTTTTTTTGTTTTTTTCCGATTCCTACAATATTTTTACCCGATATTTTTCCGACATATTTTAAACGTATTTTGGCACGTTTTCCAAGAAAATTGAGGGTTTGGAAAACCCGAAAACCGAGTCGAGAATTTTATTAAATTACTTTTAAACGTCATTTTAATCACGGGAGTTGTTTGCAAAGTGACGCACCGGGCCCGGGGCGGGTTCGGGGCGTTACAAAATTCATTTCTTTTTAAGTTGGAATAATTTATTATATCAATTGTTGGATTTATTAAGTACCATATTATTTTTAGAAAAAATTATTTTATGAATAAAGTTTTTTTTAATGTTGGTTTAAAATTTAATGTTCTAAATATTTATTGATATTAATTTCAAGGTTTCCGCTTATTAAATGGTTTTGATATTTTCAATGATTTTGAATTAAAAAAATTAGGGTTTTATAACGATCCAATTTAACCTAATTTGTAAATCAATTTGAGAAAAAAATTTTAGGGTTTTCAAATTGGGAAAAAATCCAAATTAAATTTTGGGGTCGTTATAATTGGTATCAGAGTACCATCGTTTTAAAACGGTTATGTAGACTACTCTGTATGCTCATGTGCACCTGAAAGATTGTCGATTAGCAAGTAAGTCTATAATAAAATTTATATTTTGATAAAAATATTGTAACACCCGGTTCTACGGGTTTTCAGATTTTTGCTGAATAATGGCATTTTCGTAAATATTGTGAATTTAGCTTGTTTTGTGAGCATGAAGTCTTATTGGAACCTTACGAATAAATTGAAATGTCTAAAGGAATAAGGGAGTTTTTGGAGATGTAACGTCAATTTTACGAGTTTTAGGTATTTCTCGTAATACGAAGGGTATTTTAGTAAATATAGCAAACTAGGTCCGTTTTGCAAACAGAAAGTTTTATTAGAGCCCTAGTAATTAATAAAAATTTTTAGAGAAAAAAGAAAATTTCGGAGAATCTAAATCGATAGGATAAACCACGAAATTGGTAGAATATTATGGTGAAGGGCAAACTTTTAATTAGGTTATAATATATATTTTTATTAAACACATACCCCCTCCTCCTTAATCGTGAATTTCATTCTGAAAACCTCCAGAGAGCTTCTCCTTAGCCATTTTTGGTTTCCCTTCACCAATCCTTCAATCGGCCGACGACGAATGCTCCTCACGCCAATTTCTTCTATTTTTCTTCGACAAATCGACGCTCTAGGTAAGGCTCTAGTATTCCACAAGTTTAGTTTTGGTTTAGGGTTCGATAACGGTTAGGGTTTTGCGTTTTAGGGTTTATAAATTTTAGGTTCACGTTGGAAATTCAATTGTTTTGATGTATTTACGATTTTTGATGAAAGATTGATAGTTAGAATGAATTGACGGTTGTTGGTTGAAAGTTAGGGTTTATTTTGGTTATTGGAGTTTAGAGAAAAGTCATTAATAGAGTTTAATACATTGCGAGCACGAATTGTTCGATGAAATGATGAATGAAGTAGATTGAGGTTTTAGAAAAATTGCCTTAGTTAGGAGTTTCATTTGGCTGTTGGAACGGTTTATTTGGATTGAACCTTATTGACCGAATATTTAAATGTTTTAGGTGACGAAGCTCAAAATGAGGTGCTCGATTTGCTAAGGACGTCAGGTAAGTCTTCGTGCTTTTTTTGGCCGATTTGGCCTATGCCAAGAGTTATGCCGTTATTGAGGATATTGGTGAGTTTCGTAGTTTTAGAATAAACGATTGGGTAGTTAAGTGGTATATGTCGTAGGGTATTTTTCTAAGATTTATTGATTGTTTTCTATGTTAGCCAATATGAACTGTACATGCATCATGTTCTTTCAAAATAGCATGAAAATGAGTTTTTACATGTGTTTTATGAAAAGAATGGAACCAATGTAACGAAGAAAAATAGATGAGACATGTTTTCCCCCTGGTAGATGGAAAGGGTTGTCTAACCGCCAGACGTGCCCTCTCCATCTGGTGAGAGTAGACCCCGGTGACACCTCCCCGTTATGTAACGTAATGATTTAAATGACTGCATGATTTTATGAATGACATATGCACAGCACGTATTTGCATTTACGTAGATTTTACTGAGCCTATAGCTCATAGAATGTCTCTATGGTGTAGGTGATTTCGAAACAGGTGAGGATGATATTCCTCCACTCAATGCTTGAGCTGGTTGATGAAGGGTGCCCGTGGGAGTAGGAGCGTGCTGGGCAGTCGACGCTCATTTTAACCCGTGGGGATGACATGTAGGTATTTTGATGATACGATAGATAGAATAGGTGGATAAAATGTATAGGAGGGCTTAATTGGGCTGATGGATTATTGGTTAGGAAACATACATGTTTTGATGTTTTGAAAAACTCGTTTTATGAATTTCTTTTGTAAAGTCTTTTATTAGGATTATATTGGATATGTTTGGAGTTATTTTAGGCTGGGCATGGATATGCTCGAGTTTTTGAGTTATCCATGCAGTTGGATTCTGTGGTTTTTGTCTCGTTTTGACTACGTTCTAGGATATGTTTCGAGTCGTGTTTTTGGTGATTGATGATTTGATGAATAAATGAGGTTATGAATGATTTTATGTTGAAGTGTTTGATAGGAGTTGTGTTTAGGTGTATGTGGTTGAAGAAATCAAGGAAAGGAAGGAAAAATTGTGAAGGGTGAAGGATGTAGGAAGAAATAAAGAGGCACTCTCTAGAATTCGGATTCCAGAGAGTATGCCGATCGATCGCCAGTTGGCTCACTGTGGCAACGCTCTGGTTTTCCAGAGCGTGTGCCAATAGATCGCCTGGTGAGGGTGATCGATCACCTGGCAAATTAATGCCACAACCGATCGATCGGCTGATGTTTTTATGGGCGAAGTGCCCTTTTTGCCCTTTGCCAATTGTGTTCTGCTGTTCTAAGTTTTATATAATTCTCTTAAATGAATTTTCAAGCAATTTCAGTTTTCTTTAAATGTATTTCAAAACAGCTTAACGACGCTAGATTCCGATTTAACGCTTTAGAGGTAAAAGTTCACTAAATGTCCAAAAATGAAAAATTTATACTGAAATTCCGAGGTATAGGATTAGGGGTCGTTACAAATATGTTAGGTAATATTGTAGTATATTTCAAAGCAGTATATAAAGATAAATTTTCCTAAATTAAGTTTTTGTGATGTAGACTTATAGCCAATCGTAGAGGAATAGGAAATGATAGGGATGCTATACTCGATCGGATGATGGACATGATCGAGTTACAGGCCAGACAAAATGAACAGCTATCGCAAGTAGCTAATGCGGCAGCTCAGGAAGCCATTGTCGTGGCTCAAGCAGTGAATATGCAGGCCCAAATTTCAAATAGGCCTCGACATGCGGACATTGACTTCGACAGATTTTGAAAATTGGACCCTCCAACTTTTAATGGAAATTTAGCGGATATGGTAGCCGCAAATAATTGTATCAGGACTATTATGTAGATTTTTGATCATGCCAAGATTTCTGAAGAAGAGAAAGTAAATTGTGCATCTTCTATGTTTTGGATGGAGGCACGTTACTGGTGGGATTCTATAAAGGCGATGCATTCAGTCACCACCATGACTTGGGAGAAATTCAAGGAGCTTTTTAATGAAAAATATTTTACAGACTCTATGATGGAAGCAAAGGCGGAGGAATTTATTGCCCTGAAACAAACCGGAAGTGTGATAAATTATCTACACAAGTTTGAACAACTATCTCGTTATGCCCCTCATGTTGCTGCTAACGAGACTATGAAGGTGTATCCAAGGATTGAGAGCAGAGATACTCAGGGGTATCAGTCTTATTACCTCCAAGAACTCTCTGTTTGCATTCGTGGTGGAGAAAGCATTGTGTGCAGAGCAAGGAGAGAAAAATGTCATCAAAGCTCAGGAGTTTAGAAGGAGGTACAATCATGCAACGCAAACTGTAAAAGGTAAGCCTCTGCAACAATAATGGACAGGATCTAAGCGACCAATAATCAGTGTACCTGCTGAAGGACCTTCCAAGTTTGTTAAGAGGGAGACCACCACAGTAACTAATTGTAACGCCCCCGAACCCACCCTGACTCGGTGCGCTACTTTGCTAACCAATCCCGCGTTTAAAACATAATTTAAAATAATTTTCGTTAACATCTCAACTCCAAAAATATTAGTAAAAACGTGAAAACAAATGAACCAGACGTTGCTTGTTATAAAAAAAACGGGCATCGTAAAAACTGAAATTTCTAAAACCAAATCCTGAAAAAAAATCACACATTTATAAACACGTTCAGAGACATCCCAAATTAGTTCCCAAATCACACTTACAAATTCAAACACAACATAACAATCAATACTTCAAACATCCAGAATAGATAGAAACCTATAAATAATCCCAAAACCCGAAAACACACGTTTAGAAAACCATCTAAACCAAATCCACCTACGTCTCAAGACCACCAATATTTAAACCAAGTAAAATCCAACAATGCTTATTCCAAAATACTCAAACCATCCAAAAACAGTTAAAAGAAAACTATCGAAAAGGCCAAATACAAAATCCCCACCAACTACCCGAGGAACGTGACCGAGGCGCCCCGACAAGTGCCCGCACCAGCATGCTCCATACATCACCAACTGCTGTCTAGTCCTGGTGTGACAGCCCAATTCCCGTTCCCGATCGGGGCCAGAGAGTCAAGCCATCACTCGGGTCATTTTACAGAAAACGGGACTTTTTTTTTTTTAATAACAGACTGGACTTTTAAAACGAACCCTTGAAAATTTTACAGAGAAAGAAAACATTCTTTGGATTTGAAAGTAAAACGGGAAACAGTAAAAATCGTAATGCAAAATGAATGACAGAAGAAAAACAGGAAGGCTGGAAGCAGGAAGAAATGAAAACAGTTCTCGTATTCTCACTAAGACTTAACTTCGACTTACACAGGGTTCTGGCAGACAATGAGAGGGTTGGAACACTAGAATTTGAAGGATGAAAATAAACAGAAAAAATGAACGACTTAACATGCGAAGTCCATGGCCACAAACGAATGTGTGGCCCCCGTGTCACACAAGGTATAAGCAGGTGCATCACATATTGAAATTGTACCTGTAATTGCTGTGTGCTGAGCGGCATCCTCAACATCCTCCATCATTGCAAAAACTCTAGGTACGGCCTGATTTGGTCCGTATCCAGCATTGGGCAATCCCGAATGTGATGGTCTTCTTTGCCACATCGAAAGCATTGGCCGGTTATGAGTCTACATTCCCTTCTTTGAATTTTCTGGCATCGCGGGAATGCTGAAAGTTGAGGAGCCCCCATTGGTTTCTTTCCCTTGTCTTGATAAGTGGCGATCTCATTGTGCATCTTGATGCCCCTGTTCTGTTGCTGTTGAGGTTGTAGATTTTGACCCCGTTGTTGCTGTTGAGGAACATTCCGAATAATCCCTCTCGATTGATCCCTCTATCTTTGGGACTTCGCTTCTAAGGCCTCCAACTGATAGGCCTTGGCCACTACCTTTGTATACGGGGCCTCGTCAAATCCCCTGTAGGAAATTCCTCGTAGGAGGTCCAGCTTCAAACCCTGAATAAATTGGTGCACCTTGTTTTCGTCAGTGGCTACCAAATGAGGTGCATAGCGGGATAAGGATTCAAACTTCTGAACATATTCGGCCACCGATCCATACTGTCGTAGCCGAGAGAATTCTATCATCTTTTCCTTCTTCGCACTTCTGTCAAAATACTTCTCGTAGAATATTCGTTTAAATCCTTCCCAGCTTAACACCACCGTTGTTGTCTGGATGGTGTCCCACCAAAATCTTGCATTCTTGGTGAGCTGATACGTGGCAAGCAGAACCTTCTTATTTTCTTCCACCTCTGCGCATCTAAACATTCTCTCTATCTGCCGGACCCATTCCTCAGCGTGAGTTGGGTTAGTGGATAGTCCATCAAATGTAGGCAGTTGGAGTCGCTTGAATCTATCTCCACTGGTGTTGCATGAAGCATTCCCATGATTATTATTATTATTCTCGTTGTCTTCTCAGGCCATCACACGTTCCACCATGCGGGATTATACACCTACCAGCTCAGTTAATCTGTCAATGGCACGAGAACTTTCGCTTGCTTCATCCTGTTGTCCTCTCACCATTTCTAAGAAACCCTATACATATTAACGAACTTAACTTAATAAACAAAACGGGTACAGAAACTTAAACACTTACAGTTGATGGAGCGATCTCACGTGGCGGGTTGTGCAGTCAGACAGTTTACAGAATCACTTTTAAAACCTTGTCTCTCTGATACCATAACTGTGACAGCCCGATTCCCATTCCCGATCGGGGCCGGAGAGTCAAGCCATCACTCGTGACATTTTACAAAAAACGAGACTTATTTTTTTTTTATAACAGACTGGACTTTTAAAACGAACCCTTGAAAACTTTACAGAGAAAGAAAACATTCTCTGGATTTGAAAGTAAAACGGGAAACAGAAAAAATCGGAATGCAAAATGAATGACAGAAGAAAAACAAGAAGGCTGGAAGCAGGAAGAAATGAAAAGAGTTCTGGTATTCTCACTAAAACTTAACTTCGACTTACACAGGGTTCTGGCAGACAACGAGAGGGTTGGAACACCAGAATTTGAACGATGAAAATAAACAGACAGAAATGAACGACTTAACAGGCAGTGGAAAACCTAATAAAATTGAAAACAAAACTAGAAATTTTGCCGGAAGAAAGGTGACAGTGAATGACGGGATCGGGTGATGTAGGGCAAAAGAAGTAAATAAACTGGGCGGGCAATATAAACTAGTGGTGGATGCGAATAAGACAAAAGTGAATAGTGGCAGGGGTGGATGTGAATAAACAAAAGAGAACAGTGGATATGAATAAGACAAAATAGATGAAGTCAGGCAGATGATGTAAATTTTAAAGGCAACGGGGTACGCAGGCAGAAGTGCACTGTTCACCGGTGAATGTGAATAAGACAAAAGTGAATAGTGGCAGGGGTGGATGTGAATAAGACAAAAGTGAATAGTGGCAGGGGTGGATGTGAATAAGACAAAAGTGAATAGTGGCAGGGGTGGATGTGAATAAGACAAAAGTGAATAGTGGCAGGGGTGGATGTGAATAAGACAAAAGTGAATAGTGGCAGGGGTGGATGTGAATAAGACAAAAGTGAATAGTGGCAGGGGTGGATGTGAATAAGACAAAAGTGAATAGTGGCAGGGGTGGATGTGAATAAGACAAAAGTGAATAGTGGCAGGGGTGGATGTGAATAAGACAAAAGTGAATAGTGGCAGGGGTGGATGTGAATAAGACAAAAGTGAATAGTGGCAGGGGTGGATGTGAATAAGACAAAAGTGAATAGTGGCAGGGGTGGATGTGAATAAGACAAAAGTGAATAGTGGCAGGGGTGGATGTGAATAAGACAAAAGTGAATAGTGGCAGGGGTGGATGTGAATAAGACAAAAGTGAATAGTGGCAATGAACAGTGGCAGCGGTGGAGGCAGGCAGAAGTGCACTGTTCACCGGTGGATGTGAATAAGACAAAACAGATGGCGTCAGGCGGAAGATGAAATTGTAAAGACAGCTGTAGATGCAGTTTTAAACGGGCAGCGAGCAGCGGTGGATATGATTTTACAAGTAGCGGTGGACGTGATTTTTAAAACGGGCAGCTGTAGAAGTGAATTTAAAGCAGCGGTGGACGTGATCGAAAGATGTAGTTTAAAAGGGCTGAATTTGACAACTTTTGACAGGATTACATAAAAACAGAAATCGTGAAAACAGAAAGTGTGAAAGCTTCACACTTCAGAAAAACGATTCACAACATGATTTTGGGCATATCAAGAAAACACGACAGAATTCTAAGGAAACAGATTGCATGGATAACTCTATAACCAGAGATAATCCATGCACACCCTAAAAGAGAAATATTTCAAACAATTCCAGAATACTTCAGAATATACATAACTATCAAATACAGAGTTTTTAAAACTTAAACATCAGAACTTATATATTGTTTTAAGATCTGGAAGACTGTACAGAACTCGATATACATTACCAAAACTTCACCAGACAGGGGTTTTCAAACATCAACACCAATCCTATACACCAGTTTAAAATTTGAAAAGTTATACATGACTTGACAAAATTTTAAAATACCCTTATAGAAACAGAATGTGTCTGGCCGCAGCAACCAACCCCCATGAGCTCGATCCGCTAACTACATCAAATCATCATCTTGAGGCATAAAGTCCTCATCCACGGTTTCAATACCTACATCAGAGAGCTCACCTATGAGTCTAAAACTCAGTAAGAACATATAAATGCAGTGATGCATATGCTATGCATGAACTTTTCAGAATACAGTGACATTACAAAACATTGTTTTTGTCAGAGGGTTATAAGTGGGGCTTATAGGGGAACTGGAAAGTGCACGACAGGCACATAACAGATTTACAGAACAGAAACATAACAGAACAGACAGAGAGCTGTACAGAACAGTAGTCCAGTCCCTGTCCCGCACTTAACCAATACATTACAGTCACATTTTATCTTTCTTAACTTCAAAACCGTGCACAAAAACTTTTGCATGTCTTTCAGAAAAATCGTGTATGCATGAGCATTTACAGTGCTTAAACATAAAATGGTAGAAAACAGAAATATTACAACAGAACAAAATGGGTGACATAGATAACTCAGAGCTTAACTCTAACTTTCTCTACCCGAAACCACCCGACATAAGTAATACCTAGTATCTCCGTGATGTAGGGCCTTAAGGGCCAACCTACGGATATGAACTTACCTGTTTGCTGTAGAGTTGATAGTCTTGAACGTCTCGGTTATGCACGGACCTAAAACATGCACATAGAGAAAATGAGCAAAGCTGCAAATGCTAACTAATAACTTAGTAGAATATGCAGCAAACTCCTTTCAAACATTTAGAAAACAAACTAACGTGTTTTCATCCAAAAACAGTCAGTTTTTCTCAAAATATCGTAACCTTAAACTTCCACAAAACTCACATTTTAACTTATCCAAACTCGTTAACTTTAGCAGATGATTACCTTCACTGGAGAAAACAGAAGAGTGGAAGTCTTTTGGAAACGTTGAAATCGCCTAGAGGAGAAAAAACAAAGAGCAGTGGAAGGAAGCAGATGAGAAATGAGGGTTTCACGTAGGAGGGAACAGAAAAGAGCATGGCTTCGTCAACAAGTTGCCAGGTGTCACTCATCCATTGGCCACCTCCCACCAACCTTAATTGGCTCCCTATTTTACCCTTCAATTGGTTTTTAACTAAATTTCTATTTAGTTCGTCGAATCGGTTTTACAACCACTCTCATTCAATTGAACACGTCGACAATTAAAAATAGTCATTGCATTAATATCGGAGTAATTCCGCTTACATATCCGGGGAATAAATACATAGGCAAAATGCCGGGTGTTACACCTGGGCTGTCTCATTTATCTCACCTGGGTAAATCTCGTCACCTACACCATAGAACACAAAACGTAAGCTTAGTGCTTAGCAAGTAGGAAATAACAAATGCGACAACACAATGCAATCAAACCTAACACATGCAGTTTCTAACACTCAAATGTGCTTGTTTGTTGTTCATTGCTTTAATCATTTCATAAGTCGTGTGATTTGAGTAGGCACACATCCTATAACCGTCGAGGACGACAACACTCAGAACCACCACAGCAAGACCAGATAGCACTCATCCCATAACCGTCTAGGATGGCCATACAAGATCTCCCTCGTCGATCGTAGAATCCTATAACCGTCTAGGAATTCATACTCTCGACTTTTACGTATTTTAGCCGGTCATCTTTCATAGAGTTCCCTTCGGGGTGCTACACTCCAGCACGTAATCTCGACAAGGCACACTAATCAAGATGCATATTTCAATTTACTTTATCTGATTACGTTCACCCTCACAATACTAAACAATGCAACCACTCGTATCTAGCGTACTGTAACTCATGATGCATGTGTCAAAGGTATGCAACACATTACAAAACATAACCACACCACACAACACGAAACAAAACAACACAACACAACATGAAACAAAACAACCAACACACACGAAACAAAACAATCAACCATTAAACCCTATCGTTCTATGGTGTAGGCCCGTAGGTGAAAGGATAGGAACCACTACTTACCTGGCGTCCTAGCTCGCTGAGCATACTCGATTCTCTGTCTACCTATGGCTCGACCTACGACAATTATTCAAACTTCATTAAAATCAAGCTTACATTCACCAATTTACTCTCAAACTACCATTTCTAGCCTGAGCCAACTAAAACCTAACTAAACGGCCCACTAATTTGGGTTTGGTAAAAACCTACCCGAAACTTTGAACGCCCGTAACTTTCGCGTCAGTTATCAGAATCGAACGATTCCAGCAGCCACGTACTCCTCTAATAACCTAGTTTAACCTGCAAAAAGGAAATTGAAAACACACGAACATTAAGCTCGGTAAAACAATGCCGAGAGCAGCCAAAAATGGCCGGTGCTCGGAGCTCAACGCAGCTCGTCACCCTCGGCCACAAACCAAGCAAGAACAGGGCAAAAACTCATGCTTACCGATCAGTTTGTTCGCGGAGACGGCCATAATCTACTCACCGGAGGCTTCTGGTCGGAGAGCGTCGAGTCGCCGGTTGTTTGTCGCTCCGCTGATCGTTGCTCCTCTCCCCTTCTGCCCGCGAAAAATGATCGAATGGCTTCTTCGTGAAGCCATTCGATTGTTTTAAAAGAAAACTTAAATGTTTTCTTTTAAAACAAAACAAAATAATAAATGCCGATTACCGTTTTGCCCTCCCATACAATCAGCCACATCGAAACCTCGTTAAATCCCACTCTTAAATTATAAATTACCGTACCCGGCTTAAGTTCTCCACTGGGAATACCCGAACATAAATTAATAAACCGTTTAGTTCAACCACCAAATTTATTCACTTTTAATTACTTTACCTTTTTATTATTACTTTCCCTTCTTTTTGCTATTTCTTTTCAATTAATTAAAACAACTATTTCATTAAATTTTCTAATTTAGATAATTCTAAGATCCATAACTTAATTAAATCTATAGCAATACACATTGAGGAAAAATTCTAGGGTGTTACACTAATAATATGCTATTATGTCCCATATGCAAGAGGCCACATGCTAGAGAGTGTCGCGCTCATATCAATGTTTGTTTCAAGTGCGGTCAAGCTGGACATTTTGTCAAAGATTGCCCCAAAAATGGCCAGGGTCTACCACCAGTAGTTACTCGAGTCTACACCATGACCAAGGAGGAAGCTGAAAAGAATGCAGATGTGATAACAGGTGTGTTTCTAATTTCTCAAGTACCTTCTTTTATATTAATTGATTTTGGGGCGACCCATTCTTTTATATCCCTTATGTATTCGAAGAAATTAAATAAGGCAATAGAACCTTTGAAACATAAGCTGGGAGTAGCTACACCGTCGGGTACAATAATGCCCACCGACTCTATTATTCGAGGATGTAAAGTTTGTATTAGAGATAAAGAATTGGAAACGGACTTGACCATTTTAGCAATGCAAGATTACGATGTAATTCTCGGCATGGATTGGCTAAACAGACACTATGCAACCATTAATTGTCGCAAGAAGATTGTGAGATTTCAATTGCCTTAAGCGGAACCATTCTTATTTCGTGGCGACAAGAAGGGTTTGAGAATTCTAATTATATCATCACTATGAGCACAGAGGTTATTGAACCATGGATGTTTTGCATTATTGGCAAGCGTTGTGTGCACTCAAACCGAGGAAGCAATGGCCTTAGAAAATGTGCTGATAGTTCATGAATACCCAGATGTCTTTCTAGACGAATTAACAAGTTTGCCACCAGCTAGAGACGTAAAATTCAGCATTGATATTCTACCTGGAACGACATCGATCTCTAAAGCGCCATACATAATGGAACCAATAGAATTAAAGGAGCTTAAGGTTCAACTTGACGAATTACTAGAAAAAGGATTCATTCGACCAAGCTTTTCACCATGGGGAGCTCCAATGTTATTCGTAAAGAAGAAAGATGAATCTACGAGGATGTGCATCGATTATCGAGAACTGAACAAAGTCACCATAAAGAACAATACTATAACGACGAAACAGAAGACATCTTCCGCTAAATAGTCTCAGCGGTAGAAGAAGAAACAGAAGACATCTTCCGCTAAATAGTCTCAGCGGTAGAAGAAGAAACAGAAGACATCTTCCGCTAAATAGTCTCAGCGGTAGAAGAAGAAACAGAAGACATCTTCCGCTAAATAGTCTCAGCGGTAGAAGAAGAAACAGAAGACATCTTCCGCTAAATAGTCTCAGCGGTAGAAGAAGAAACAGAAGACATCTTCCGCTAAATAGTCTCAGCGGTAGAAGAAGAAACAGAAGACATCTTCCGCTAAATAGTCTCAGCGGTAGAAGAAGAAACAGAAGACATCTTCCGCTAAATAGTCTCAGCGGTAGAAGAAGAAACAGAAGACATCTTCCGCTAAATAGTCTCAGCGGTAGAAGAAGAAACAGAAGACATCTTCCGCTAAATAGTCTCAGCGGTAGAAGAAGAAACAGAAGACATCTTCCGCTAAATAGTCTCAGCGGTAGAAGAAGAAACAGAAGACATCTTCCGCTAAATAGTCTCAGCGGTAGAAGAAGAAACAGAAGACATCTTCCGCTAAATAGTCTCAGCGGTAGAAGAAGAAACAGAAGACATCTTCCGCTAAATAGTCTCAGCGGTAGAAGAAGAAACAGAAGACATCTTCCGCTAAATAGTCTCAGCGGTAGAAGAAGAAACAGAAGACATCTTCCGCTAAATAGTCTCAGCGGTAGAAGAAGAAACAGAAGACATCTTCCGCTAAATAGTCTCAGCGGTAGAAGAAGAAACAGAAGACATCTTCCGCTAAATAGTCTCAGCGGTAGAAGAAGAAACAGAAGACATCTTCCGCTAAATAGTCTCAGCGGTAGAAGAAGAAACAGAAGACATCTTCCGCTAAATAGTCTCAGCGGTAGAAGAAGAAACAGAAGACATCTTCCGCTAAATAGTCTCAGCGGTAGAAGAAGAAACAGAAGACATCTTCCGCTAAATAGTCTCAGCGGTAGAAGAAGAAACAGAAGACATCTTCCGCTAAATAGTCTCAGCGGTAGAAGAAGAAACAGAAGACATCTTCCGCTAAATAGTCTCAGCGGTAGAAGAAGAAACAGAAGACATCTTCCGCTAAATAGTCTCAGCGGTAGAAGAAGAAACAGAAGACATCTTCCGCTAAATAGTCTCAGCGGTAGAAGAAGAAACAGAAGACATCTTCCGCTAAATAGTCTCAGCGGTAGAAGAAGAAACAGAAGACATCTTCCGCTAAATAGTCTCAGCGGTAGAAGAAGAAACAGAAGACATCTTCCGCTAAATAGTCTCAGCGGTAGAAGAAGAAACAGAAGACATCTTCCGCTAAATAGTCTCAGCGGTAGAAGAAGAAACAGAAGACATCTTCCGCTAAATAGTCTCAGCGGTAGAAGAAGAAACAGAAGACATCTTCCGCTAAATAGTCTCAGCGGTAGAAGAAGAAACAGAAGACATCTTCCGCTAAATAGTCTCAGCGGTAGAAGAAGAAACAGAAGACATCTTCCGCTAAATAGTCTCAGCGGTAGAAGAAGAAACAGAAGACATCTTCCGCTAAATAGTCTCAGCGGTAGAAGAAGAAACAGAAGACATCTTCCGCTAAATAGTCTCAGCGGTAGAAGAAGAAACAGAAGACATCTTCCGCTAAATAGTCTCAGCGGTAGAAGAAGAAACAGAAGACATCTTCCGCTAAATAGTCTCAGCGGTAGAAGAAGAAACAGAAGACATCTTCCGCTAAATAGTCTCAGCGGTAGAAGAAGAAACAGAAGACATCTTCCGCTAAATAGTCTCAGCGGTAGAAGAAGAAACAGAAGACATCTTCCGCTAAATAGTCTCAGCGGTAGAAGAAGAAACAGAAGACATCTTCCGCTAAATAGTCTCAGCGGTAGAAGAAGAAACAGAAGACATCTTCCGCTAAATAGTCTCAGCGGTAGAAGAAGAAACAGAAGACATCTTCCGCTAAATAGTCTCAGCGGTAGAAGAAGAAACAGAAGACATCTTCCGTAGAAGCAGAAACAGAAGACATCTTCTGGTTTCGAACATCTACCGATCGCTAAATAGTCTCAGCTGTAGAAGCAGAAACAAAAAACATCTTCCGATTTCGAACATCCACCGATCACCTCTGCCGATCGACATATGCCGATCACATCTGCCGATCACATCTGCCAAACGACAACATCACAACACATTAACCATTACACTCTAAACAAATGAACAACTCTGACTACTAAAAGAACTTAAAAATTTTAACAGTAACCATTCAAAACAACATAAGTCTACAACTTTCTAAAAATCCAGAATAGCAAACTACAATTAAAAACCAATCATGTTTTCATAATCAGGATAATCCCAAAACTATTAAAACATTAAAACTACTACTACTATTAAAATCCTCAGCATACTTCAACAAAACACTTGTCCACTAAGTCTCCACATACTGACATTAGTTAAACAGCCTCATCAGTGCACCAAACCGTGACATAGTTGTGCTCCATGAACTTTTCCTATCCTTCTGCAAACTCAGAGAAAATCACCTGTTGAAACCTCAGCACCTATATCATAAAACTCATCTATTAGCCTAATGCTAAATAAGTAAAGCATAATGAAATGAAATGCTGAATCATAAATCCTATACATGCAGTTTCCACTTTCACGACTCAGTTATATCTGTTATCTGTTGATCCTTCCGTACAATAGGAAATGGATCAATTTTCACAAAGTCTACATCCTCTACTCGATTAAGGGGCGGATTAGTTCCCTTAATAGTTTGTCTGATTCAAACTACTCATGCCTTACCATGTCATTACATGTAAATTCTTTTCGTGTTCTTTCATAAACATGATGCATGACATACTGAAAACATACAAAACAAGCATAATTCCTACTATTTTGTGATGTAGGCCCGAAGGCACACACATACTCTACTTACCTAGCTTCCTGGAAAAGCTTGGTTGCAAACTACTTCAGGGTTTTGCTCAAACCTAAGTTGAAGAAGATTCGGAGAGAAAAATCGCTAGAGGAGTAGGCTGAGCTGAAAAAGGAAAGTAATGAAACAGTGGCGGCTATCCTTCACTAAACCTTCCATTTATATCACATGCTTCACAAATTACACATATGCCCTTGACTAACAAACTTTAACCTATTTAAGCAACAAATCAAAATCACTTAATTCCATGAAATAAAAGTCACATACCGGTTGCTACAATCTACCCTCAAAAGAATTTTGTCTTCAAAATTCAATGCTCAAACAACTAAGGATAACGACTCATCATGTCCTGCTTGCGTTCCCAAGTTACCTCCTCTACATTCTGGTTACGCCATAACACCTTTACTAGCTGATCTTCCTTGTTACGTAGCACTTTTGTTGCATGGTCCAGAATTTCCACAGGTTTCTCTTCATAGGTAAGAGTAGGATGAATATCAATGTTCTGCTGTTTCACAACCTGAGTTGGATTCTGCATACATTTCTTCAGTATAGAAACATGGAACACATTGTGAATTCCCTCCAAAGAGACTGGTAACTGTAATCGATAAGCTGTCTTCCCAATCTTCTTCAAGATTGAGAAAGATCCGATGTATCTGGGATTCAACTTGCCTCTCTTCCCAAATCTTACAACTCCTTTGAACGGTGAAACTTTAAGAAAAACTTCATCACCAACTTCAAATTCCAAGTCTCTACGTTTTCTATCGGCATAACTTTTCTGCCGGCTTTGAGCTGTCAAGATCCGCTGTCGGATAAGAGCAATCTTCTCCACTGTCTGTTGCACAATGTCAGGACCAATCAATCGTGCTTCTCCAACTTCATCCCAGTACAATAGAGATCTGCACCTTCGTCCATATAACGCCTCGTATGGTGCCATGCCTATTGTTGCCTGAAAACTGTTGTTGTAAGAGAATTCCGCCAATGATAAATACTTACTCCAAGAACCCTGGAATTCTAATACACAAGCACGAAGCATATCCTCCATTGTTTGAATAGTCCTCTCGGATTGTCCATCGGTTTGAGGGTGAAAAGCTGTACTAAAGTTGAGCTGTGTACCCATAGTCTTATGTAAACTCTTCCAAAACTTAGATGTAAATCTAGAATCTCGGTCTAAAACTATAGTGATCGGAACTCCATGCAATCTAACAATTTCATGCACATACAATTCAGCGAGCTGATCCATCGAGTAAGTCATCTTTATTGGCAGGAAGTGAGCAGATTCGGTTAGACGATCTACTATCACCCAAATTGCATCATATCCCTTTGCTGTTCTAGGCAATCCTACAACGAAGTCCATTGTTATTTGTTCCCATTTCCATTCGGGAACTGGTAAGGGTTGCAATGTTCCTGCAGGTCTCTGATGTTCAGCTTTAATCTGTTGGCAAATCAGACACGATCCAATGTACTCCGCCACACTTCTTTTCATATTTGGCCACCAATAATGTTGTCTAAGGTCTCTGTACATTTTTGTACTTCTAGGATGAATAGAGAGTCTAAAAGAATGTGCCTCCGCAAGGATCTCCTTCCGAAGTTCATCCATAGCCAGAACAAACCATCTATTCTGAAACTTGAGAATTCCATCAACATAATAATTGAAATCTGATTTATCGGAAGAATCCATGTTTAACTTGTACTTGTTGCATTCAGCATCATTCACCTAAACTTCCTTTATTCTCTCCAAAATAGTAGGCTTCAAAGATATGGCAGAAAGCATAGCAGACACGCTGGATACAGCTTCTAGGTTAAATCTTTGGAATTCTGTCTCTAAGACTAACGGTATGTCAAGAATCAATGCCGAGGCTGATGTTGTCATTCTACTCATTGCATCAGCCACTACATTTGCCTTGCCGGGGTGGTATTTAATCTCAAAATCATAGTCCTTGACAAACTTCAACCACCAACGTTGTCTCATGTTTAGCTTCTGAGAATATTTCACAAGATTGTCCATACAAATAATGCCTCTAAATCTTCAACGCAAAAACTACCGCAGCTAATTCCAAATCATGTGTAGGATAATTCTTCTCGTGTGTTTTCAGCTGTCTAGAAGCATAAGCTATTACCTTTCCATCCTGCATCAAGACACAACCAAGACCAACTTTGGAAGCATCACAATAAATGCTAAACTTTCCATTCTCAACAGGGAGTGTTAATATTGGGGCATTGGTCAGTCTCTATTTCAAAGTCTAAAAACTATTCTCACATTCCTCGGTCCACACATACTTCATGTTCTTCCTTGTTAACCGAGTGAGGGGTATAGCAATCTTCGAGAATCCTTCAATGAACTTTCTGTAATATCCTGCTAATCTAAGGAAACTACGAATATCTGTAGCATTCATCGGTTGGGGCCACTACTTAATTGCTTGAACCTTGGCCGGATCGACAGATATCCCATCTCCCGAGATAACGTGACCCAAAAAGTGAACTTGGTCCAACCAAAACTCACACTTGGAAAACTTGGCAAAAAGTTGGTGCTGCTTATGTACTCCTAACTCCATGTTCAAGTGTTTTGCAAGCTCATGCTTAGTACGTGAATAGATTAAAATATCATCAATAAACACTATGACAAATTTATCTAGATACTCATGAAACACCCTATTCATAAGATCCATGAAGGCTGCTGGTGCATTTGTCAATCCAAAAGACATAACCAAAAACTCATAATGTCCATACCTTGTGCGAAAGGCTGTCTTAGGGATATCTTCAGATTTGACTTTCAATTGGTAATAACCAGACCTAAGGTCAATCTTAGAGAAGACTCGTGCACCATTAAGTTGGTCAAATAGATCATCAATCCTTGGTAATGGATACTTGTTTTTGATAGTTAATTTGTTCAATTCCCGATAATCAACACACATACGCAATGATCCATCATTCTTCTTAACAAAGAGAACAGGTGCACCCCACGGTGAAAAACTCGGGCGTATGAATCCTTTTTCCAACAGTTCCTCCAATTGTTTCTTTAACTCCTTAAGCTCTGTTGGTGCTAATCTGTAAGGATTATTAGATACAGGCTCCGCACCTGGTAAACATCTAAAACAAATTCGATTTCTCTATCTGGCGGCAAGCCAGGAAGGTCATCTAAGAATACTTCTGGGAAGTCTTGGACAACTAAGACATTCTGAGGACTCGATTTTCTACAACCTGTGTGTCTATAGCACTGGCCAAAAAGCATAAATATTCCCCGCATGGAGAAGGTCTAGCATGGATAGGGGCAATAACAGACATTTCCTTACACTTCTTCAAAGCTTGGAAGGTATGTTTCAAACAGCCAGGGGGTTGAAAACTAACTATTCCAGTTCTACAATCGATTGTGGCATAATGCTTAAACAACCAGTCCATTCCTAGGATTACATCAAATCCCATTATCTCCATTAATGAGATCAGCAGGTAGATTCATGCATCCCACTGACACCACACTATTAAGCATCACTTGGCTAGAGTGCATGCATTCACCAGAGGGTAACGTGACATTAAACACATGTTCAGTTGGCGTAGGCCATACATCTAACTTGACAGCAAATGCAGACGCTATAAAAGAATGAGTTGCACCGGAATCTATTAAACTAAAAACAAGCCTAGAATTGATCAGTATAGTACTTGACACAACAGCGGGCTGATCATCATCATCCGACTCCGTCATAGAGAATATCATCGGCTTCAATTTAGCAGGGCCACTCTTAAAAGCTGGACAGTCCCTGTTAACATGACCAGCCTTATTACAGTTGTAGCACCGAACGACTCTAGGCTTGGGGCAATCCTTGAACGTATGTCCAACTTCTTCACAGGTGAAACACTTTCCCGAACCAATTCTGCACTCTCTCAGGTGAAATCTCGAGCATTTCGGGCACTGAGGAAAACTCTTGTTGTCTTGCGCCTTCTTCTCCTTTCCTAGACCGCCTTGGCCTTCACTGGGCCTCTTCATCCCTCTCTGTTGGTGTGGCTGAATAAACTTTCGTGGGGCTTCCCTTGGTCAGTACACCATTCTGCTTCTTCACTTCCAATTCCGTGGAGCAACTCACCGTAAGACAAACCTTTAATACCCAAAAACTGGCTCCGCGTAAAATCCTCTGGCTTCAGTCCATGCATAAATTGAAATACTTTATCCTTATTCTTGTGTACAAGGTATCCAGCAAACCTGGACAGGGACTCAAATAGTCTCAGCGGTAGAAGCAGAAAAAGAAGACATCTTCCGCTAAATAGTCTCAGCGGTAGAAGCAGAAACAGAAGACATCTTCCGCTAAATAGTCTCAGCGGTAGAAGCAGAAACAGAAGACATCTTCCGCTAAATAGTCTCAGCGGTAGAAGCAGAAACAGAAGACATCTTCCGCTAAATAGTTGAGGCATCCCCAGCCAAAAGAAAACGTTGCCAAGTGACTTTGTCTCCTTCTCAATGTTGGCACATCTGAACATACTCTCCATCGTCCTAAGCCATCCCTCAGCAAACAACCGGATTGGATGACTGTCCATCAAACGTGGGCGGTTGGTAATCTCCAGAATCTGTCTCCCGATTGCTCATTGTTGGAACACAGTTGGCACTCCCTTGCACATCTCGGTTCAGAAGCAGTCCCAATTGTTCGACGGCTGACGTACCAAAGCTGTCAGCTCCTAATCACAATAGGCCTCTTCACTTCTAAAATTTGGCATCTCTCTCGGCACTCTTGGTCTCCCTGGTCGTCTAGCCCTATTTTGCTATATTCCTGGACAAGGTTAATTACTCTCATAAATATCTAGTAACTAAGGTTAACATAAAACTTACATTGTTGGAGTATTCCTATTGCGAGCGATCGATAGACTGATGAGTGATCTTCTGAATGTTTTAACAAAATGTCTTTGATACCAACTGTAACGACCCGAAATTTGGAACCCGTTTCGCTACTTATAACACTGAACAGACAACTAAGATATTCTGGAAAATTTTAAAACCCTTTTTTTAAAAAAACTTCACTCACGGTCAAAAGTTGACATTATTCAAAACATCAAAACTTGCAGCGAAAAAATCATTTGTGTAAAACAGGGTTAAAACAAAAATACTAAAACAATACTTATATAACAATTAAAATAATAGAAACAGTCAGCCAAAAAGAACCGAGGCATAAAGATTTGAATATTTGAAATTGGCTTAAAGTTCCTATTGTACTCAGACACGGACCCCGTCTACTTCACGTTCAGAAACTCCACCTTTTTTTTAGTCTGGACAGTGCTGTTAAAGTATTTCTCATAAAAGTCTCCTTGAATTGTGTCCAAGACATTGCCAGAACATCGGTGGTGGTCTCCATTGTTTCCACCAAAGTTGAGCATCCCAGCCAATGAAACGTGGCCAAAGTGACTTTGTCTCCTTCTCCAATGTTGGCACATCTGAACATACTCTCAATCTTCCTAAGCCATCCCTCAGCAACAACCGGATTGGATGACTGTCCATCAAACGTGGGCGAGAAACAGAAGACATCTTCCGCTAAATAGTCTCAGCGGTAGAAGCAGAAACAGAAGACATCTTCCGCTAAATAGTCTCAGCGGTAGAAGCAGAAACAGAAGACATCTTCCGCTAAATAGTCTCAGCGGTAGAAGCAGAAACAGAAGACATCTTCCGCTAAATAGTCTCAGCGGTAGAAGCAGAAACAGAAGACATCTTCCGCTAAATAGTCTCAGCGGTAGAAGCAGAAACAGAAGACATCTTCCGCTAAATAGTCTCAGCGGTAGAAGCAGAAACAGAAGACATCTTCCGCTAAATAGTCTCAGCGGTAGAAGCAGAAACAGAAGACATCTTCCGCTAAATAGTCTCAGCGGTAGAAGCAGAAACAGAAGACATCTTCCGCTAAATAGTCTCAGCGGTAGAAGCAGAAACAGAAGACATCTTCCGCTAAATAGTCTCAGCGGTAGAAGCAGAAACAGAAGACATCTTCCGCTAAATAGTCTCAGCGGTAGAAGCAGAAACAGAAGACATCTTCCGCTAAATAGTCTCAGCGGTAGAAGCAGAAAAAGAAGACATCTTCCGCTAAATAGTCTCAGCGGTAGAAGCAGAAACAGAAGACATCTTCCGCTAAATAGTCTCAGCGGTAGAAGCAGAAACAGAAGACATCTTCCGCTAAATAGTCTCAGCGGTAGAAGCAGAAACAGAAGACATCTTCCGCTAAATAGTCTCAGCGGTAGAAGCAGAAACAGAAGACATCTTCCGCTAAATAGTCTCAGCGGTAGAAGCAGAAACAGAAGACATCTTCCGCTAAATAGTCTCAGCGGTAGAAGCAGAAACAGAAGACATCTTCTGCTAAATAGTCTCAGCGGTAGAAGCAGAAACAGAAGACATCTTCCGCTAAATAGTCTCAGCGGTAGAAGCAGAAAAAGAAGACATCTTCCGCTAAATAGTATCAGCGGTAGAAGCAGAAAAAGAAGACATCTTCCGCTAAATAGTCTCAGCGGTAGAAGCAGAAACAGAAGTTTCGAACATCTACCGATCGCTAAATAGTCTCAGCGGTAGAAGCAGAAACAGAAAATGTAAAACCCGTCAAATTTTAATTTTTTTTGTAAAAAATTTGGGTAAATTTTTCGCGTAATTTAGAGCGTAAATTTTGGGATTAATTTCGCTAATTTCCGGTAGGAATTGAAATTAGAAATCGAATCTTAAAACCGTTTTATTATAAATCAAATAAAAGAAGTAAGTAAATAAAATATAAAATAAAATAAATAAAATAATTAATAAAATAAATAAAAGAAAATAATTAATAGAAAAGAAAAGAAGAGATAAGGTTTCAAAAGAAACCTTATCCCTGCCTCTCTGCCGACAGAGGCAACCAGAAAGAGAGAGAGAGAGAGAAGGAGAGAGAGAGAGAGAGGAGAAAATCGCCGGCGCCGGAACGACCTCCGTTCGTCGAGATCTTGGTGTCAAAACGTTCGCCTCGAAGCGTAGATCAACGTTTGTGAAGGGCGATTTCGGAGGTAACCTCTCGTTCTCTCGATTTTTGCCCGAGAAGTTTCGGGTTTTCGTTTTTTTTAGATCTACGATTTAGGGTTGTTTTTTTTCGTGTTTTTGGTAGGAATCGATTGTAGAGGAGTCGACTAACGCGTTGGAAACGTTTTTTGGCGAAAAACAGGTGTGAAATTTGGGTTTTTGTCGTCGGAAGGTCGTCGGTCGGTCGCCAGAGCGTCGCCGGAGCGTCGCCGGAACGTCGCCGGCCTTCGGTGGTCGCCGGCCGAGTCAACTCGACCATGGGCTGAGTTAACTCGGGCTTTGGGCCGAGTTGACTCAGGCCCAAGGCCGAGTTGGGCCGAGTTGGGCCGATTGGGTTTGGCCCAGCCCGATCCAGTTTTGGGTCAGGCTGGACCCAGACCCATGGCTTTCTGGGCCGGGTTTGGCTTAGGCCCATTGGGTCGGGTCTGACCCAGCCCATCAGGCCAGGTCAACCCAGCCTTGTTGGCCCGACCCAATTTGGGTTTGGGCCGGGTCTGGCCCGACCCGATTTGGGTTTGGGCCGGGTCTGGCCCGAGCCCAGTTGGGTTGGGTTGGTTCGGGTCAGACCGAACCGACCCAGGCCGAACCGACCCAGGCCGAACCGACCCAGGCCGACCCGAACCAGGCCGACCCGAACCGGTCAGTCAAAGTCAACGGTTGACTTTGACCGTTGACCGTTGACTTTGACCAAAGTCAACGGTTGACCGTTGACTTTGACCAAAGTCAACGGTTGACCGTTGACTTTGACCAAAGTCAACCTTTGACCGTTGACTTTGACCAAAGTCAACCTTTGACCGTTGACTTGACTTTGACCGTTGACTTTTGACCAAAAGTCAACCCGGGCCATTTTGACCCGTTTTCGCCCCGGTTCGTAACTTATATCGTTTCTGGACCCAATTGGATTTTAACGGGGTTCCTTCCTTGTGTTTGACTCTCAGATTTGGAGAATTTTGCTGAGTTCGAAACTATTCCTGAGGCGCCACAGTTTACTGAGGATAGGAGGACTCGCCCTAGGGGTATGGGTTATTATACTTTCCGCGTTTTACCTAGCTTTGCATGCACGTATATTATTTTTGGTGGGATACCACTAGTATTGATGTTGGCATTCTTACTGGCATGATTATTTTGCATATTGTAGCACGTATATTTTTCACTGATTCTACTGCCTAGTGGATTTTATATGCCATGTTTTGCTTGCCTTTGCTGACGGGTGGTATTTGAGATTTCCTTGAGATTTTTCATGCTTGGCACGTAGATAGTTTTATACCTGCATTTAATATTGTCATGCATTGATTTTCTGCTGTGCCATTTGGAGTTCGATACTGGAGATAACCGTCTGGCACTCTTAGCTGGGCCCTTATGCTAGGAGTATCAGGGGGTTTTGCCCAGTTGTAGTGGTACTCCCCACACTTGTTTGGATAGGGTACGCCCCCTTAGAATAGGCGGAATGTAGGGTACGCCCCCTGAGAATAGGCGGAATGGGCTCGGAGGTATGCTCGCCCAGTTACCCGACCTGGCCAGTGTCTGTTCGTTGCTACCCCCGGTATGATAAGTCCACTGCGTGGTTCCCTTGGGCCCAGGGTTGAGTGGTTCGTCCCTCCTAGTGTGCCCTGGTGTGTTTCACGGTGGCCCAGGGCTGAGCGGTTCGTCCCTCCTGGTGGTTGACTTTTTCTCTTCTTACTATGAGGCCCTGCTGGTGCTACCGCGGCCTTTCTATGCTGGTGTGGTTCGGAGGATCCGTGAGTGACCTCCCTTTTCACTGTACACCTGGATATGTGTTTTGATTTCAGTGTTGATGTGGGCATATGTTTGCGATATATCCTTATTTTATGATTAGCCCTCAACCGTTTTAAATGAATAATAATAAGAGAAATAAATAACATGAAAACAGGATTTAAATTTTAAAACGTGCATTGATTTTATATGGCATGCATTCCTAGTGGTAGGTATAACATCCCATACTGAGTTTGTCACTCACCCCATTGACTCCCCCTCTACAGGTAAAGGAAGGAAGGCTAGGAAGTGAGCTTGTTCGTTTTGGGATCTCCTTGTAGTTTCCCCTTTTAGTTTTCTGCCACTTTATTTATGTAAGTAAACATTTGAGACTGTACCTTACTTTGGCCTGTAATTATTTTCATTATCTTGTATCTCTATGATTGTTTGTACTCTCTTATATTTGTTGCTTCGAGGAGGTCCTGGATTAGTGCTAAACTTCCGCACTTGGCCTTAGGTTAGACGGTGGACCTCCCTGAGGTTGATCGTTTAACCTGGCGTTTCTGTTAGGCCCTCTCCCGGGTCGTGACAGAAAACATCTTCCGATTTTGAACATCCACCGATCACCTCTGCCGAACGACATCTGCCGATCGACATCTGCCGATCACATCTGTCGAACTACAACATCACAACACATTAACCATTACACTCTAAACAAATGAACAACTCTGACTACTAAAAGAACTTATAAATTTTAACAACAACCATTCAAAACAACATAAGTCTACAACTTTCTAAAAATCCAGAATAGCAAACTACAATTCAAAACCAATCATGTTTTCATAATCAGGATAATCCCAAAACTATTAAAACGTTAAAACTACTACTGCTATTAAAATCCTCAGCATACTTCAACAAAACACTTGTCTACTAAGTCTCCACATACTGACATTAGTTAAACCGCCTCATCAGTGCACCAAACCGTGACATAGTTGTGCTCCATCAACTTCGCCTATCCTTCTGCAAACTCAGAGAAAATCACCTATTGAAACCTCAGCACCTACTTCACAAAACTCATCTATTAGCTTAATGCTAAATAAGTAAAGCATGATGAAATGAAATGCTGAATCATAAATCCTATTCATGCAGTTTCTACTTTAACGACTTAGTTATATCTGTTAAATGTTGATCCCTCCGTACAATGAGAAGTGGATCAATTTTCTCAAAGTCTACATCCTCTACTCGATTAAGGGGCGAATTAGTTCCCTTAATAGCTGATCTGATCCATCTGTTCGATGGGAAGTGGATCAACTTTCCCAAAGTCTACATCCTCTACTCGATTAAGGGGCGAATTAGTTTCCTTAATAGTTTGTCTGATTCAAACTACTCATGCCTTACCATGCCATTACATGTAAATTCTTTTTCGTGTTCTTTCATAAACATGATGCATGACATACTGAAAACATACAAAACAAGCATAATTCCTACTATTTTGTGATGTAGGCCCGAAGGCAAACACATACTCTACTTATCTGACTTCCTGGAAAAGCTTGGTTGCAAACTACTTCGGGGTTTTGATCAAACCTAAGTTGAAGAAGATTCGGAGAGAAAAATCGCTAGAGGAGTCGGCTGAGCTGAAAAAGGAAAGTAATGAAACAGTGGCGACTATCCTTCACTAAACCTTCCATTTATATCACACGCTTCACAAATTACACATATGCCCTTGACTAACAAACTTTAACCTATTTAAGCAACAAATCAAAATCACTTAATTCCATGAAATAAAAGTCACATACCGGTTGCTACAAATACCCACTCCCAAGAACTGACGACTTGTTTGATCAATTAAAGGGTGCGGGCGTCTTCTCAAAAATAGATCTCAGATCTGGCTACCATCAGCTAAGAATCAAGGATGATGATATATCCAAAATGGCATTTCGAATAAGATATGGCCAATATGAGTTTCGAGTTATGCCATTTGGAATGAGTAATGCCCCAGTTGCTTTTATGGATTTAATGACCAGTATATTCCAGAAATTCTTAGATGAATTCGTGATTGTTTTCATTGATGATATTCTCATCTATTTGAAGAGTAAGGAAGAGCAGGAAGGTTACCTGCAAATTATTTTATCGACTCTGAGGCGTGAAAAATTATATGCAAAATTCTCCAAATGCGAATTCTGGATGGAAGAAGTAACCTTTCTTGGTCACGTAATTTCAAAGGAGGGTCTGTCGGTAGACCCAGGAAAGATTGAAGCAGTTAGTATGTGGCCGGAACCCAAAAATGTAGTAGAAGTACGAAGCTTCCTTGGTATTGCGGGATACTACCGCAGATTCGTGGAAGGGTTCTCGAAGCTAGCCACACCGCTTACAAGACTCACCAAGAAATGTACTAAATATTTATGGACTGAGGAATGTGAGGAAAGCTTTCAAGAACTAAAGCAAAGATTGATTTCAGCACTAATACTCACTATACCATCTAAAACCGGGAAATTTGTGGTCTATAGTGATACCTCAAAATATGGACTCGGATGTGTACTTATGCAAGAAGGAAAGGTTGTACCCTATGCCTGTAGACAACTAAAGGATCACGAGAAGAATTATCCGACACATGATTTGGAGCTTGCAGCGGTAATTCATGCACTAAAAATTTGGAGGCACTATCTATATGGAGAAAGACGTGAGATTTACACTGATCATAAGAGCTTGAAATATTTTCTAACGCAAAAAGATTTGAATATGAGGCAGCGCAGATGGTTGAAGTTAGTAAAGGAATATGATTGCAAAATTATATATCACCTTGGAAAGGCAAACATGGTGGCTGACGCATTAAATAGAAGAGCTTTTCCAAGTGTTTCAGCATTAACTTTGATTCTGGAAAAGTTAGTGGAAGAGATGCAGAAATTTGACATTGAGATAGCACCTTCTGGACTAATTGAGAGATTATCTGCAATAACGCTATATCCCAAGGTCAAATAAAAATTTTGACTCTATTTGGGTAATAGTTGATAGGTTGACAAAATCGGCGCATTTCATTCCTGTACGGACTACTTTCACTATGGATCAATATGTCCAATTATATATTAAGGATATCATCAGACTACACGGTACGCCTATCTCTATAGTTTAGGATCGAGATACTCGTTTCACGTCAAAGTTCTAGAAGAGTTTGAAAAAAAAAATGGGCACTCAATTAAATTTCAGCACAGCTTTCCACCCTCAAACAGATGGACAGTCAGAAAGAACAATTCAAACCTTGGAGGACATGTTAAGAGCTTGTGCAATCGATTTTCCAGGAAATTGGTGTAAAAATTTGCCACTAGTGGAGTTTTCTTACAACAATAGTTATCAAGCTTCAATTGGAATGACGCCTTATGAAGCACTTTATGGAAAAAAATGCAGATCTCCAGTACACTGGAACGAAGTCGGTGAAGGTATTCTGGTTGGACTTGATATTTTAAGACACACTGCTGAGATTGTTACTCTAATTCGGAAAAGGATCCTTGCAGCTCAAAGTAGACAAAAAAGCTATGCAAATCAAAGAATGAGGAAATTAGAATTTTTCGAAAGTGATCAAGTATTTTTGAAAGTTTCTTCAATAAGAGGTGTAATGCGGTTTGGAAAGAAGAGAAAATTAAGTACAAGATACATAGGCCCATTTGCAATTTCAGCAAGAATTGGAGAAGTTGCTTACCAACGGAATTTGCCTGAGTCACTCAAGCAGGTTCACAACGTGTTTCACATCTCGATGTTGAGAAAATACGTGTTTCACTCAAGCAGGTCACAACGTGTTTCACATCTCACTTGTAAGAGTTTTATGGAAGAATCGAAACATCGAGGAAGCAACTTGGGAAAAAAAAGAGGACATGAGTAAGGCCTATCCGGAACTATTCAGGTAATTTAAATTTCGAGAACGAAATTTTTTTTTAAAGAGGGTAGATTGTAACGTACCAAAATTATTCCCAAATCAATTTAGTTAAGAATTCTATTTCTACAATCAAACCCTAAATCACAACCAACTAATCCAATTTCCTTAATTGCAGCTCAGACAATACCTAATTAGGAATTAAATTCCAATCAACAACGATAAGGAAAGGGTTTCCTTTTTCGTTACTGAATCTACAACTTTGGATGGCAGATTCGGTTCTCATCCCTTATGAAAAGAATCGAACTCATCCCTCTATATTTTGAGGAGTTCTATAGGAAGAGTTGAATGTGCTTCCTTTAATATAACTCTCTTTAATTCGGTATCGTCAGGTATACACCATCTTTTCTTAAATTTAATAATTCCATCTTCCAACATAGAGAATTTTGATATCTTCCCACTTTTCAATTGAGCTCTTATCTTATTTAGAAAATATCGTCATGTTGTTTGTCCTTAATTTGTTCGATCAAGCTAATCACA
This sequence comes from Begonia masoniana, assembly GCA_022432975.1. NCBI lineage: Eukaryota > Viridiplantae > Streptophyta > Magnoliopsida > Cucurbitales > Begoniaceae > Begonia > Begonia masoniana. The sequence continues at coordinate 22,022,806 of CM039509.1, read as the reverse complement.
CAAAAATTTCCTCCCGTTCTGAAAACTAGGGAGAAACTAGATAAATCAAATAAATTCTCACCTCGCTGGAAATTGCCTCGCCCTAGCTCCGACCACCACAACCACTCAGACCCGGTCGGAATCCTCTGGGAAGTAGAAACACAGCTTCAACGCCTAGCGTTCCTCCGACGAACTTCCCCTTTTCTCGGCCGAAGTTATTTTTGTGTCAACGCAATTTCCTCTCTCGGCCGAACAATTCCTCGCGTAGGTAAATCTCTCTCTCTCTCTCTCTCTCGCGTTCTGTCTCCTTTTCTAGCTCTCTCTGCTTCTCACTCGCACTCCCTCTCTCTCGCAGACTCTCGCACGAAGAAGAAGGAAAGAGGTTTGCTTCAGAATTTCTATTTTGAACCGAACCAGACCACCAGCCCATTTTAAAGTTAAACCGGGCCAGTGATCGAATCGGCCCAATTGACCGAAACAGCCCAAACCCAAAGTCATTCAACTGAATATTTTAGATCGTTAAGGACGCCCCAAATCGATTCAAAAATTCAATGCTGGGATTTTATTGGTAAAGAATTTCTACCCTAATTGTTTTTAAAATGATTATTTTGGGGATAAACGAAGAAGTTTAAATAACTCTAAATTTTTTTAGGCAAAGAAGATTTATTCTAAGGTTGGGAAAAACAATTAAAATCTTATTCCCTAATTGCTCGGAATCCAGGTAAGTGAAAGTATCATGTTTTTCAACGTTTTGGCTATGGCCCTACATCATAAAATCTATATTATTTTATTACAGTTTTATTTTATATTTCTGATATTTGAGCACGCATATCTAGACATTGACATAGATTTGTTTAAAAAGATAAAATTTGATAGGACATTTGTGTGTGTATGAAAACGATAGAATTGACGAAAAGTATGTGATATTTGACCGACGGTTGGAACAAGTTCTAACTAGATGAGATGTTTGAACGAAAGTTAGAACAAGTTCTAACTAGAGATGATGTTTGACCGAGGGTTGGAACAAGTTCTAACTAGAATGTATTTGATAAGACAAGATTCGAGAAAAAAGTAAATTTTGACACTTGTACATGTTTTCGCATACTGAGTTTTCTCATAGTTTTTAATTTTGTAATGTAGGTGAGTTTTTATCTGTAGAAGAACTAGCTGTGATCGAGAATCCTCCCGAGGCAGGCGAGCATACAGAGGAGGATGTAGTAGTCGGTTTTGAATAAAAATTTAAAGTTATGCTTTTATATTATTTTAAAAAGATATTTTTATATTTAGTTGCATTTAAATTTATTTCTTTTTAAGTTGGAATAATTTATTATATCAATTGTTGGATTTATTAAGTACGCTATTGTTTTTAGAAATATTTATTTTATAAATAAAGTTTTATTTAATGTTGGTTTAACATTTAATGTTCTAAATATTTATTGATATTAATTTCAAGGTTTCCGCTTATTAAATGGTTTTGTTATTTTCAATGATTTTGAATTAAGAAAATTAGGGTTTTATAACGATCCAATTTAACCTAATTTGTAAATCAATTTGGGAAAAAAATTTTAGAGTTTTCAAATTGGGAAAAAATCCAAATTAAATTTTGGGGGATCCCAAGTGAGCTATGAATGTATTCATTTCCCGTAGCTATGTTAGTTGACCTAGTAGTTAGAGGAAAATAAGAATGAACACACATACACGTGGATTTCTAAGTAAGCGACTGTCAATGCGCTAGTATACGTAATTCTTTTGCTAAGTGTTAATCTTGGTAGCTTTTAGTATGAATTGTTCAAGCTGAGACGAATTACCAAAAACTTTGAGGAAGATTGCTTTACCATTAGATTTTATTGTGCATATTATATGGGATTGGGTTATATATCTGTTGAGATCTTTGTTTAGTTTTGTTCGCTTAAGGACAAACTTTCATTCAAGTTTGGGGGTGTGATAAGTGTGTATTTTACACACTTAATTATAATTTTTTATATTTGAATTGATAAGCTTCACTCAAATATGTGAATGATTTTATTAATTTTGGTGTAAGTGTGCAGAAAAGTGGAAAAATTACAAGTATTGCGAATTCAAGAAAAATAAAAACAGAAGAGGACTTGCCGATCAATCGGCCAAACCTTGGTGATCGATTGACAGATGAAAAGATGAAGTAATATTTGGCAGAGAAGTAGCCGATCGATCGGCCAAGCCTTGTCGATCGATCGGCTAATGAGGAGAAGAATTACAGAAAGCAGAAGAGTTGCCGATCGATCGGCAATATTTGGGCGATGGATTGGCTAAGGCGAATAAACTCGTTCTTGGGCAAAAAGACAGCCGATTGGTCGGCTCTTGTGCTGCGATCGATCGGCTGTGCAAGTTAAATTATTAATTTTAATTTAAAAGTTTAATTGGAATAATCTGGGCCATTGATCAAAGCAGACACATGAGATTAGATTAAAAGAGGCAAAAAGAGCAGAGAGAGATCATTCAAGATTCATACCCGAGAGAGCGGAGACTATAACGGAGCGAGAGCAAGGGAGAAAGGAGATTTCAGATAGACAACCCTAGTTTTTCTTTCTCTTCCTCTTCTGAACTATGAACATCTTTATTATTTTCGTTGTTTCTCTTTATTCTAGTATGAACTAATTTTCTTTTATAGGGCTACAATATAGCCGAATTATGATTATTTAGTTTTTCCTTTAATGCAAGTTATTGATTTTCTGTTTCGTAATTGTGTTGAGTAACTTACTCCATTCTTAATGCTTGCGATTGCTTAATCACCAAAAGCATGTTTATAGGATTATTTTAAGATACGAGAGTTGCAAAATAATCGTGCATTGAATAAATTACCATGAAAAGGACTTTAGACTAGAAATAGCTAATGCGTTTTTGTGGTATTTTAATTTATCGTTCTTAATGTATTCAATTAATTCTCAGGATTAGAGACCGAGAGGTAATAATTCGTTAGTTTGATAAGTTTGTCATTACTCGAGAGAGATTGATAAATACTTTTGTGAAATTACCATCAACACATAGAAATAGAAATTAATTATTTGGATTAGAAATACTAAATATGATTAATTTAGGTGAATTCAGAAACCCTAGAACTCTTTCATTATTTTCTCAAACTCATTTAATTTCTGTGATTTAATTAAATTATTTTTCTGTGTTTTATTAAATCCAAAATCATCAAAGTTCTGTATTCATTATAAATTGGAATTAATTTCATTTGATAATTAGTGAAACTAGTCCTCGTGGGATTGACTCGTACTTACGAACTTTATTACTTTTGCGACACGTTCACTTGCGTAGGATTTTTCGCAACAATAGGGCTCCCCTTCACGTACCCGTTGCGAACCTTCAGATTCGGGGGAAGTAATATAATTTTCGGTATTGATCGGATAGCCGTGCACAACCCATTGACCTTCGACCCTCCTCATAGACAGTTGCTAGTTCAATATGAAGGGGGCCTATTAACCATACCGTACGCCAGTCCAATAGAAGTCAGCAAGTTGTCCAGCCCAAAATCACTTCACACCTATTGGAGGATACAACCAGGTGGCTTTATTGCACAACTAAATGTAAAGGAGACAGAACCCGAACAAACAGAACCAGAATGCATTAAGGCAATCCTTCAAAACTTCACGGATGTTTTTACCCACCTGTCGGGCTTACCACCGAGAGAAGCAACGATCATCGGATTCTGCTACAGCCAGATGTGAGACCCTTCCTGTAACGCCCCGAGTTTTCTGAACCTGGTTCGCTACACAAGATACTGAACCAAACTATAGGATTTTTGAGAAAATTCTAAAGTTTCACTCATCGGACAAAATTTGACAATTCACAAGGTAAACATTGAAAATTTGCAGCGGAAAATCATTTGAACAGAACAGAGTTGAGCAAAACTATGAAACGACATTTGAATAATCAGTTATAATATTAAGAAATAACTCGGCCAAAAAAAATGAAGGCTTAAGCGTGAAATACTTAAAATTCGTAAAAGTCAAACACATCTTCCGCTGAACAAAGTTAGCGGTAGAGGCAGAAACAGAAACAGAAGGCTTCTACCGCCAAACAGTGCCAGCGGTAGAAGTAGGGACAAAAGACTCAGCGGTAGAAGCAGAGACAGAATCGACACGTCGACTTCACACGTCTTATGCTCACATTTGCCGACGACGCGTCGGCTACTCACATCTACCGGTCACAAACGACAAAATTGACTGCATAATTCTTCCGTTGAAAACGAAAGAATTACTACCTACTTCTTCCGATCACAAAACAACAAATCTACTGCCTACATCATCCGATTACAAAACGACAAGGCTACTAAAGACTTATACCTAAGACATCTACCGATGGCTTCTACTGAAGACATCTTCCGATGACTTCTACTGAAGACATCTTCCGATGACGTCAGTCGGATGATTCAATCCTCCAACATCTACCGGTGGACAACACACTCAACATCCACTGGTGGACTTCATTCACCGATGGTTGAACTTGCAAACTTCACTCAAAACATTCAAAACAACATGACTCTAAGTAACTTCTGAAATCCAACAAATAACCATTTGAAACCAACATATGTATCCTTATCAAATGAAAATCCCAAATTATCAATTTGTAACAAAACTAAATCATATTTTCATAACAGGAGAAAATCAAGTATTCTAAATCCTTTAGCTATTACTATCATCAAAATACTCTGCACTCCTCAACATAACATCAGAAAATTAGACTCCACATACAGACAGTAGTCAAACCGCCTCATCAGAACACCCAACCGTGGCATAGACGTACTCCTTCAACTTCATCTATTCTTCAGTGCACTCGGGGAACTCACCTGTTACAGTCTCAGCACCTACATCACAAAACTCATCTATTAGCCTAATCTAAATAAGTGAAGCAATAACGAAAGGTAATGCTGAAACATAAATCCTAATCATACAGTTTCTACTTTAACATCTCAGTTGCATTTACATTATTTCACTGATCTGATCCCTCGGTTCCATTCGGAGTTGGATCAATTTTCCCAAAGTCATACATCCTCATCATAAATTAAGGGGCGGATTAGTTCCCTTAACAGCTGATCTGATTCTATATTCCATTGGGAAGCGGATCAACTTTCCCAAAGTTATAAATCCCTTCATAACTTAAGGGGCGGATTAATTCACTTAATAGCTTATTTGTTACAATCTGTTCATTCCTCACCAAACCAATACATGTAAATTCATTTTCGTATTCTTTCAAAATATGATGCATGCCACACAGACAATTCAAACATACATAATCCTACTGTTTTGTGATGTAGGCCCGAAGGCTCATGCATACTCCACTTACCTGGTCTCCTAGAAAATATTGGGTGGAAGACTACCTCGAGAGCTTACTCAAACCTAAAGTCATAGAAAGAACATACATTAGACTTTCTCTAAAGTCCATTCCAAACCGCTAGAATTCTAAAGACACTAGTTTGGAAGCTTAGTTCTTTGTGCATTCCCGATTCACCACAAAACCCGAACTAGCTCACCCATACGGCATTCTCAAAACTCACATTTATACACTCCCCAATCATCGATAACTACCAATGCAGCAAGGAATCGAAATAGAACTCACCTAGTTTGGGGAAGAATCGAGTAGAAGAATCGCCTAGAGAGCTCTACTGCTGGGGCTGAAGAACGAAAGAGGAAAATAGGGAATAGTGGCGGCTACAGTGCATTAATCACAAAGTCTCTTTCTTTAAATAGGTTATTACTATAGGTCTCTATTTACTATTATGCCCTTACTTAGTCACTCATTAACCTAATCAATAATTCTCCCAATTTCATCCATAAAGTGTATACTATTAATTGATAAGATAAGTTGGTTCAGTGGAACCGGGTGTTACAGTCTACCCTCCTTAAAAAGAATTTTTTCCTCAAAATTCAATACTTGAATAATTCTGGGTATTGGTTCACCATGTCCTGCTGGCGCTCCCAAGTTGTCTCCTCCATGTTCTGGTTATGCCATAAGACTTTCACTCGCTGGACCTCCTTGTTACACAGTACTTTTGTTGCATAGCCCAAAATTTTCACTGGTTTCTCCTCATAGGTAAGGGTAGGATGAATTTCAACGTTCTGCTGTTCCACGACCTGAGTTGGATCCCACATACAATTCTTCAACATGGAAACATGGAAGACATTATGGATTCCTTCCATAGAGGTTGGTAGCTGTAATTTGTAAGCTATCTTCCCAATCCTTTTCAAGATTGGAAAGGGTCCAATAAATCTAGGGTTCAACTTGCCTCTCTTACCAAATCTCACAACTCCTTTGAATGGTGATACCTTAAGAAAAACCTCATCACCAACTTCAAATTCTAATTCTCTACGTCTTCTATCGGTATAGCTTTTCTGTCGGCTTTGAGCTGTTAAAATCCTATGTCGAATGAGGGCAATCTTCTCCACGGTCTGTTGCACAAAGTCAGGACCAATCAAACGTGATTCTCAAACTTCATCCCAATACAAGGGAGATCTGCATTTACGTCCATACAATGCTTCCTACGGTGTCATTCCTATTGTTGCCTGAAAACTGTTATTATAGGAAAATTCCACCAATGATAAGTACTTACTCCAAAAACCCTGAAATTCCAATACACATGCACGGAGCATATCCTCTAATGTTTGGATGGTCCTTTCGGATTATCCATCTATTTGAGGGTTAAAGGCTGTGCTAAAGTTGAGCTGTGTACCCATAGCCTTATGCAAACTCTTCCAAAACTTAGATGTAAATCTTGAATCTCGGTCTAAAAACTATGGTACCTGGAACTCCATGTAACCTAACAATCTCTTGCACATACCATTCAGCAAGCTGATCCATCGAGTATGTCATCCTCATTGGCAGAAAGTGGGCAAATTTGGTTAATCGATCAACTATTACCCAGATTGCATCATGTCCCTTTGCTGTTCTAGGTAATCCCACAACAAAGTCTATCGTTATTTGTTCTCATTTCCATTCAGGAACTGGTAAGGGTTGTAATGTTCTTGCAGGCCTCTGATGTTCAGCTTTAATCTGCTGGAAAATCAAGCACGATCCTACATACTCTGCCACACATCTCTTCATACAAGGCAACCAATAATGTTGTCTGAGGTCCTTCTACATCTTCGTACTTCCAGGGTGGACAGAAAATCTAGAAGAATGTGCTTCAGAAAGAATATCATCTCGAAGTTCTTTAATGGCAGGAACAAACCATCTATTTCTAAACTTAAGGATCCCATCATTGGAATAATTGAAATCTGAATTAACAGTAGATTCTATGCTTAATCTGTACTTGTTGCACTCTACATCATTTGTCTGAGCTTCCTTTATTCTTTCTAGAATAGTAGGTCTCAAGGATATGGCAGAAAGCATGGTTGACACACTGTGCACTGCTTCTAGATTCAACCTTTGGAATTCAATCTCTAAGGCTAATGGTACGTCAAGAATCAAGGCTGACACTGAAGTTGTCACTCTACTCAAAGCATCTGCCACAACATTTGCTTTGCCGGGATGGTATTTAATCTCAAAATCATAATCCTTTGCAAATTCCAACCATCGACGTTGCCTCATATTCAATTCCTTCTGTGTGAAGATATATTTTAGACTTTTATGGTCCGAGAATATTTCACAAGTTTGTCCATACAAGTAATGCCTCCAAATCTTAAGTACAAATACCACTGCAGCTAATTCCAAATCATGTGTAGGGTAATTCTTCTCATGTGTTTTCAACTGTCTAGAAGCATAAGCTGTTACCTTGCCATCTTGCATCAACACACATCCAAGACCAATTTTGGAAGCATCACAATAAATGCTAAATTTACCATTTTCAATAGGAAGGGTTAATATTGGGGCATTGGTCAGTTTCTGTTTCAAAGTCTAGAAACTGGATTTGCATTCCTCTGTCCATGCATACTTGATGTTTTTCCTAGTTAACCGAGTGAGGGGTGTAGCAATCTTCGAGAATACTTCAATAAATTTTCTGTAGTATCCTGCTAACCCAAGGAAACTCTGAATATCTGTACCATTCTTCAGTTGGGGCCACTTCTTAACTGCATGAACCTTGGTTGGATAAACAGATATTCCATCACCCTAGATCACATGACCAAGAAAGTGAACTCTGTCCAACCAAAACTTACACTTGGAAAACTTGGCATAAAGTTGGTGCTGCCTTAGTAATTCTAACACCAAGCTCAAATGCTTTGCATGATCATCCTTTGTACGTGAGTAGATTAATATATCATCAATAAATACAATGACAAACTTATCCAAATACTCATGAAACACCCTGTTCATAAGATCCATGAACGCTGCTGGTGCATTTGTCAAATCAAAAGACATAACCAAGAACTCATAATGTCCATATCTTGTGCGAAAGGCTTTCTTAAGAATATCTTCTGATTTAACTTTCAATTGGTAATAACCGGACCTTAGATCAATCTTAGAGAAAACACGTGCACCATTAAGCTGGTCGAATAAATCATCAATCTTTGGCAATGGATACTTGTTCTTGACAGTTAACTTGTTCAATTCCCGATAATTAACACACATACGCATTGATCCATCCTTTTTTTTGACAAAAAGAACAGGTGCACCCCATGGTGAAAAGCTTGGGCGTATGAACCCCTTATCCAACAGTTCCTCCAACTGTTTCTTTAATTCCTTAAGCTCCGTAGGTGCTAATCTATAGAGATTTTTAGATACAGGCTCGGCGCCTGGGTAAACATCTACAACAAATTCAATATCCCTACCTGGCGGCAAGCCAGGAAGATCATCTAAAAATACTTCTGGAAAGTCTTGGACAACTAAGACATTTTGAAGACATGCTTTTCCTACAAACTGTGTGTCTATAACGCTGGCCAGAAAGCATAAATACTCTCGGCATGAAGAGGGTTTAGCGTTGATAAAGGTCATAACAGACATTCCCTTACTCTTCTTCGAGGCTTGAAAGGTATGCTTCAAACCACCAGGGGAAAAACTAACTACTACAGTCCTACAATCAATTGTGGCATAATGCTTGAACAACCAATCCATTCCTAGGATTACATCAAATCCCATTATGTCCATAATAATGAGATCAGCAGGTAAATTCTTATTTCCTACTAACACAACACTATCAAACATCACTTGGTTAGAGTGCATGCGTTCACCAGAGGGTAACGCGACGTTAAACACATGTTCAATAGGGGTAAATTGTACATCTAACTTTACAGCAAACGCAGATGCTATAAATGAGTGTGTTGCACTTAAATTTATTAAAGTAAAAGCAGGTATAGAGTTGATCAAAACAGTACCTGACACTACAGCGGGTTATTCCTCATCGCCCGACTCCATCATGGAGAATATCCTCGGCTTTATCTTAGCAGGGCCACTCTTCAAGGCTGGACAGTCTCTGTTAATGTGGCCGACTTTGTTACAGTTGAAGCATCAGGTGATTCTGGGATTCGGGCAATCCTTGTATGAGTGTCCAACTTCCTCACAGTTGAAACACTTTCCCGTCCCAAACCTGCACTCGCCCAGGTGACTTTTCAAACACTTCGGGCACTTGGGGAACTTCTTGGTGTCCTGCACCTTCCTTCCTGTTCCCTGGTTATTCTGGCCTTCACTTGGCCTCTTCATTCCTCTCTGCTGATGTGGCTAGATAAACTTTCGTGAGGCTTCCTTTGGCCCAGTACACTTCATTTCCACTTCTTCCACCTCCAACGCCGTGGACACAACCTCACTAAAGGACAATCCTTTAATACCACAAAATTTCACTCCTCTGTACATTTCGGGCTTCAATCCTTGCATAAATTGAAACAACTTATTTTCATTCCTATGAATAAGGTGTCCAGCAAACCTTGATAGTGACTCGAATTGTCTGCTGTACTCAGCCACAGATCCTGTTTGCTTCAATTGTAAGAACTCTACTTTCTTCGAAGTTTGGACAACACTACTGAAATACTTTTCGTAAAAGATCTCCTTGAATTGCGCCCAAGACATTGCCAGGACATCGGTAGTGGTCTCTATCGATTCCCACCAAGCTGAGCATCACCTGCTAGATGGAATGTTGCCAAGGTGATCTTGTCCCCCTCCCCAACATTGGCATACTTGAACATGCTCTCTATCTTCCTAAGCCATTCCTCTGCGACAATCGGGTTGGACGACTTTCCATCGTATGTGGGTGGCTGTAGCCTCTGGAATTTGTCTCCTGAATGTTCATTGCTGGAACCCGAGTTGGCACTTCCCTGTACCTCCCGGTTTAACAACACTCCTAACTGGTCGGATTGCTGACGCACCAAATCTGTCTGTTGGCGCACCAAGTCTAGCAACTGTCTAATTACACTAGGGTCCTCCTCAATTCTCAAATTTGGCATCTCTCTCGGTACCCTTGGTCTTCCTGGTCGTCTAGCCATTTTGCTATATTCCTGAACAGGGTTAATTACTCTCATAAATATCTAATAGCTAAGGTTAACATAAACACTTACAGTTGTTGAAGTACTTCCATGCAACGATTGGCACTGATGAGTAATCTTTTGAACGGTTTAACTAATGTCTCTGATACCATACTGTAACGCCCCGAGTTATCTGAACCCGGTTCGCTACACAAGATACTGAACCGAACTATAGGATTTTTGAGAAAATTCTAAAGTTTCACTCATTGAACAAAATTTGACAATTCACAAGGTAAACATTGAAAATTTACAGCGGAAAATCATTTGAGCAGAACAGAGTTGAGAAAAACTATGAAACGACGTTTGAATAATCAGTTATAATATTAAGAAATAACTCGGCCAAAAGAAATGAAGGCTTAAGCGTGAAATACTTAAAATTCGTAAAAGTCAAACACATCTTCCGCTGAACAAAGTCAGCGGTAGAGGCAAAAACAGAAACAGAAGGCTTCTACCGCCAAACAATGCCAGCGGTAGAAGTAGGGACAAAAGACTCAGCGGTAGAAGAAGAGACAGAATCGACACGTCGACTTCACACATCTTCTGCTCACATCTGCCGATGTCGCGTCGGCTACTCACATCTACCGGTCACAAACGACAAAATTGACTGCATAATTCTTCTGTTGAAAACGACAGAATTACTACCTACTTCTTCCGATCACAAAACGACAAATCTACTGCCTACATCATCCGATTACAAAATGACGAAGGCTACTAAAGACTTATACCTAAGACATCTATCGATGGCTTCTACTGAAGACATCTTCCGATGACTTCTACTGAAGACATCTTCCGATGACGTCAGTCGGATGATTCAATCCTCCAACATCTACCGGTGGACAACACACTCAACATCCACTGGTGGACTTCATTCACCGATGGTTGAACTTGCAAACTTCACTCAAAACATTCAAAACAACATGACTCTAAGTAACTTCTGAAATCCAACAAATAACCATTTGAAACTAACATATGTATCCTTATCCAATAAAAATCCCAAATTAGCAATTTGTAACAAAACTAAATCAGATTTTCATAACAGGAGAATTTCAAGTATTCTAAATCCTTCAGCTATTACTATCATCAAAATACTCTGCACTCCTCAACAGAACATCAGAAAATTATACTCCACATACAGACAGTAGTCAAACCGCCTCATCAGAACACCCAACCGTGGCATAGACGTACTCCTTCAACTTCATCTATTCTTCAGTGCACTCGGGGAACTCACCTGTTACAGTCTCAGCACCTACATCACAAAACTCATCTATTAGTTTAATGCTAAATAAGTGAAGCAATAACGAATGGAAATGCTGAAACATAAATCCTAATCATACAGTTTCTATTTTCACATCTCAGTTGCATTTACATATTTTCACTGATCTGATCTCTGGTTCCATTGGGAGTTGGATCAATTTTCCCAAAGTCATACATTCTCATCATAAATTAAGGGGCAGATTAGCTCCCTTGACAGCTAATTTGATCCTATATTCCATTGGAAAGCGGATCAACTTTCCCAAAGTTATAAATCCCTTCATAAGTTAAGGGGCGGATTAATTCCCTTAATAGCTTATTTGTTACAATCTGTTCATTCCTCACCAAACCAATACATGTAAATTCATTTTCGTATTCTTTCAAAATATGATGCATTCCATACAGACAATTCAAACATACATAATCCTACTGTTTTGTGATGTAGGCCCGAAGGCTCATGCATACTCCACTTACCTGGTCTGTTGGAAAATATTGGGTGGAAGATTACCTCGGGAGCTTACTCAAACCTAAAGTCATAGACAGAACATACATTAGACTTTCTCTAAACTCCATTCCAAACCGCTAGAATTCTAAAGACACTAGTTTGGAAGCTTAGTTCATTGTGCATTCCCGATTTACCACAAAACCCGAACTAGCTCACCCATACGGCATTCTCAAAACTCACATTTATACACTCCCCAATCATCGATAACTACCAATGCAACAAGGAATTGAAATAGAACTCACCTAGTTTGGGGAAGAATCGAGTAGAAGAATCGCCTAGAGAGCTCTGCTACTGGGGCTGAAGACCGAAAGAGGAAAATAGGGAATAGTGGCGGCTACAGTGCATTAATCACAAAGTCTCTTTCTTTAAATAGGTTATTACTATAGGTCTCTATTTACTATTATGCCCTTACTTAGTCACTCATTAACCTAATCAATAATTCTCCCAATTTCATCCATAAAGTGTATACTATTAATTGATAAGATAAGTTGGTTCAGTGGAACCGGGTGTTACACTTCCGCATTTTGCCGTACAGATGTCCATTCTCTTAAAAATCAGAGATTTAGAAACTGGTGCAGGAGATGTTGAAGGAAGGCATTATCGTTCCCAGTAATAGCTCTTTCGTGTCGCCGGTGCTCCTAGTATGGAAGAAAGACCGGCAGTGGAGATTCGGCGTCGATTACAGACAGTTGAACGCCCTCACCATTAAAGACAAATTTCCAATGCCCATAATAGACGAGCTGCTGGATGAGCTTCATGGCTCGTTGATTTTCTCGGAGATCGATTTAAGGGCTGGGTACCACCAGATCAGAGTAAAGGAAGAGGATTGCCACAAAATGGCGTTCAAAACACACCAGGGGCTATACGAGTTCAGAGTCATGCCTTTCGGCCTCACAAACGCACCGGCGACATTTCAGGCACTCATGAACAATATTTTTCAACCATATCTGCGCAAATTTGTCCTAGTTTTCTTCGACGACATCCTGGTATACAGCCCTACTTTAGAAACCCATTGCAAACATCTAAGATTAGTATTGCAACTGTTGTGAAGCCATAAACTAGTTGCCTAGGAATCCAAGGGCATTTTTGGCCAACCAGAGGTAGGATATTTAGGTACATCATTTCTAAGGAAGGAGTCAAGGCCGATCCAACTAAAATCGCGGCAATGGTGAACTGGCCATCGCCCACCACTATCAAACAACTGCGAGGATTTCTAGGTTTGACGGGCTACTATCAGAAATTTATTTGCAACTATGGTGTTCTAGCGAAACCACTCACAACACTGTTAAAGAACAATGCGTTTGTTTGGGATTCGGTAGCCGAGGAAGCTTTCCAGCTTCTCAAAACCGCAATGAGCTCACCACCAGTCCTCACATTACAAGACTTCTCCCAGCCATTCAGGATCCAAACCGATGCTTGTCAAGGTGGTATGGGGGCAGTATTGATGCAACGCTGACAGGCTATAGCCTTTATGAGCAAGCCCTTCAATTAAAAAAACATGGGACTATCGATCTACGAGAAGGAACTTTTGGCTCTAGTCTCTGCGGTTAAAGTCTCACGACACTACTTGGAAGGCAATAAGTTCATCATTCAAACCGACCACCAGTCACTGAAGTACTTGCTGGAGCAACGCATTACTACCCCACTGCAACAGAAATGGTTAACCAAGTTGTTGGGTTTAGATTACTTGATCGAATACAAACAGGGAAAGCAGAATGTCGTGGCCGACGCCCTCTCTTGAACACCCCATTTCCCACCCCCGACAGACGCTCAATGCCAGACTATAACAATGAATACTCCGCAGTGGATGCAAGAGGTCAACTCCAGCTATGAAGGTGATGCGTGGGCAGCAGACCTAATCACCAAGCTTTCAGTTGACGCTACCCAAGAACCATTTTTTTCCTTCTAAAATGGCTTAATCTGTTTCCAAGGCAGATTAGTCCTGGGGCAGGGGAACGCCATCCGAACCAAGGTCCTCAAGACTCTACACGATTCAGCTGAGGGTAGTTACTCAGGTATTCAAGCAACACTACATCGAGCCAAGTCCCTGTTTTGGTGGCCAGGGCTTACTAAGGATGTCCAATCATACGTCGGAGGTTGTGATATTTGCCAGAGGTGCAAACACGAGCACGTGGGTTATCCTGGACTTCTCCAGCTGCTTCTGATACCCCAACACCCATGGACCCACATCACCATGGACTTCATCGAGGGCCTGCCAAGCTCCCTTCAATCCAACTGTATTCTTGTGGTGGTAGATCGCTTCACCAAGTACGCTCATTTTCTGGTTCTCCGACACCCTTTCACGGCAGTCCAGGTAGCCAATTTGTTTCTAGACAATATTTTTAAATTGCATGGCATACCCTAGTCGATGGTCTCGGACCGGGATCCGATTTTTCTTTCCTTCTTTTGGCAATCTGTCTTTTCTTCACTGGGAGCAAAACTGAATACGACCACCGCTTACCACCCGGAATCAGATGGCCAAACAGAAAGGCCTAACCAATGCCTGGAAATGTACTTACGCTGTATGACATTCCAGAAACTGTCAGCGTGGAGGCAATGGCTCCCCTTAGCTGAATGGTGGTACAACACTACGGTCCAAACAGCCTTTAAAATTACCCACTTCGAAGCTTTATATGGTCTACCACTGCCCCGACTTGCTTTGGGCCCTTACCTCCAATCTGCATCTGCTGCTACTGATGGTTTCCTCCGTGACTGCCATGCGATGGATAGCCTGCTGAAGGAAAATATTGCTCAGGCGCAAAGCCGAATGAAGCCTTATGTGACGACCCCAACCCGGTCAGGGCCGCCACGACCAAACCATGACGTAATCTTAACTTTAAACTCACGTATTGTGATGCAAGAATTTTTTTTTCTTTTTACTTAATACTCGACGCTATAGTATAAACCGGGCATGTACAAATGACCCACCACGATCGACCCTAAATAGCCTAACTTTAACTTAAACATGACGGGCATAAAATTCGTTGACTTTTAAATCATTAAAAAGAAGTAAAAACCCTTTCTCGGAAAATGTCGACTCGGTTTTTGGGCCCTTAAAATCCTTTAAAATGCGTGGGGGTCGCCCGTAAAATACGTGTAGTGACCCTAATACTGTACGCAATTTTCCCGTACAAATTTTTCTTTTTATAATCCTAAGTTTAAGCGGAATTTAAACTGGAAACCAAAATTTGTAAAACGTTCGAATCTATTTTGAAAACCACGTAATAAAACTTAAACCACGTAATAAAATTTTAAAACAATTTAAAAGAAAACCTTAATTAAAACTTAAAAATGTAAGGAGCATGAGAAAAGACAAAACAGGGGGCAAAAAGGGGCGATCGCCACTAAAATGAAGGGGCGATCGATCGCCCAAAACAGGCGATCGATCGCCTGTTGAAATAAACGAAGGGCGATCAATCGCCACACTCCAGGCGATCGATCGCCCATCGGCGATCGCATTTTCTTCAAGTGATCGCCTCACCAGGCGATCATGGGTCGCGGCGACCAAAGAGGGGCGATTGATCGCCCCATTGTGGGCGATCTATCGCCACAAGCTCTGGAAATTTTTCCAGAGCGTGGCGACTTATCGGCAATCGATCCCCACCCTTGGACGATCGATCGCCATGTCCTCTGGATTTCCAGAGGACTGGCGCACCTCTCCTCTTTCTCCCCTTCTTTCTTTTCCTGCATAATACTTAACTCACATACAATTTCCAACTACATTAACATAACTCTACTTACACCTCAATTAAACGCTTTAACATCAAGTCTCTCGATACTCCTACGTCCTCCATAATTCTACTCAAAATCGACTCAAGACGCAGTTAACACGAAATACATTTTCACGAAAACAAACTGCACGGATATGTTTAAAAACAGAACATTTCCCTAATACCAAACATTTACAAATACATTTCCAAAACGTTTTAAAAACAAACTTAAAACATAACCTATCCACTATCCAGAACCAAACATCCTAAAATGTTGCTAGCTATACAATAATTTGTAACCAACCCAATTCACCTAAAAACCCTCAAAATACCTAACTGTTACCCCCACGGGTCAAAATTACGCGTTGACTGCCCATGCACACCACCGCAGCCGTTCTTCTTCAACCATCCTATACATCGGGCGGAAGAAACGTCGTCCTCACCTGCTTCGATATCACCTACACCATACAGACACACTATGAGCTAAAGGATCAGTAAGCTTCGTAAATGTAAATGCATGCTGTGCGTATGAGTTTCAGAAATCATGCAACATTTTCGTTTCATTACGTCGCAGACAGAATGTCATCGAGGTCTCAGCCTATTAGATGGAGATGACACATCCCGCGGTCGGACTGCCCTCTTCACCTAATGGGGGGGTACACGCTCGCACCCGTAACAGCCGTGCCTGAGCCCCATCTCGCGTAACCAGATACAGATTACATTGATTCATTACGTTCATTCATTTTATTTTCCTAAACACGTGCAGAAATCCGTTTTCATGCTATTTAGAAATACATGATGCATGAACAGTTATAGACATAAAATAAAAAAACATCATTCATACCATCGAGAGCATAAAAAGCAATTAAAAACATATCCTATAAAAGAACTAATCGTAACTACCCAACCTAAGCATTTAAACAAACGATTCTCCAAAGATCCTCGACGCAACATCAAAGTACGGTGTAGGCCTCTCGGCCATGTAAGTCACGAGAACTTACCTCGTGCGCGCTGAATTCCGAACTCCGTCCATGAGCGTCGTTTGTCGGAGGCAAAACACAACAATTAACATTAACACGAGATTCAACCGTTTAACGTCCAAATTTAACAAAACCTTAACTAAGAAAATTCTTCCTAAAATTCTAACTTAGCTCAATGAGGCATTTTTCCGAGAAATTCACGCTCGTAAATTTCCAAAACTCCATTAATGGAGATTTCTCAAATCTCAAATATCCGATTTTCAACCTAAACGCCGCATACACTCTAGATTTCGTCCAATAACGTTTAATACGTTCAATATACTCACTAATACGACAAACCTATCGATTTCTAACTTTAAACTATGTTTTTCACAAAACCTAAACGAAACCCTAACTATCGAACCTCGCAAAAACTGAAATACAACGCCCTAAAACCATAGATTCGTACCTAGGGTTGAGTTTGGGGAAGAAAACGTGAAGAACGGAGGACGAACGGAGTAGGAACGATCATCGGAAATTGAGTCGCCGTGGAGAATCACCGGATGAGAAAATTTTCCAGGGGAGAAGAAGAATAGCGTGGAGAAGAAGAGAAACATTTGTTTTTAATTAAAATTTTACTTGGTAATTTACCATTTTGCCCTTCCTTTGATTTTCTATTTGTTTCGTCCTTCGTTTCGTTAACTATCTAACGATTTGGCTTCTCCAAATTTCCTTAATTCACCAATGATTCAAACTCTTTACCAGGGTTCTCTTAAAACTGTCCGTTCGCAAATCGGACCTCGTTTACTATTTTTACTAAAACATCCTTTATATTACGAGAAATGAAATTCTCGTATAATTAGCGTTAAACTTCTAAAATTCATGAAATTTTCCTAAAATCCTTATTAATCATTAGGATCATAATAACACTTTCGTTTCACAAAATGGACTTGATTTGACATAATTAGAAAAATGCCATTTACATAATTTATTTACAAAATCCCGAAAATCCGGGTGTTACATTCCATCCACCTTATTTAAAATTTTGTCCTCAAAATTTGATTACACAAACAACTCGGGATACTTAGTCATCATATCCTGCTGCCGCTCCCAAGTCGCTTCTTCAACCTCGGGGTTCCGCCATAGGACTTTAACTAGCGGAATCTCTTCGTTGCGCAAAACTTTGATGGAAAACTCCAAAATACGTATCAGCTTCTCCTCGTAAGTCAAGGTAGACTGTACCTCGATCTCCCTTGCCTCTACGATATGTGATGAATTGCGCAAACACTTCCGAAGCATAGACACATGAAATACGTCGTGGATGCCTTCCATTGAAGCCGGAAGTTGCAATCGATACGCTATCCTTCCAACCTTTTTCAAAATAGGGAATGGCCCCACATAACGAGGGTTTAGCTTACCCTTCCTTCTGAATCGCATCACACCTTTAAACGGAGAAACTTTCAAATAAACCTCGTCACCTTCTTCGAATTCCAGTTCTCTCCATCTCGTGTCAGCATAGCTCTTCTGTCGACTCTGAGCTATCTCGATACGCTGTCTAATAATGGCAATCATCTCTGCCGTTTGCTGTAGAATCTCGGGACCAACCATACTTGCTTCACCAACCTTGTCCTAATATAATGGAGATCTACATTTCCGACCATATAAAGCTTCGTACGGAGCCATACCTATGGTAGCCTGGAAGCTGTTGTTATAAGAGAACTCGATCAGCGGCAAATACCTGCTCCACGATCCCTGAAATTCCAACACACAAGCTCTGAGCATATCCTCCAGAATCTGATTTGTCCTCTCTGTCTGACCATCAGTCTGAGGATGAAAAGCTGTGCTGAAATTTAGCTGAGTTCCCATAGCTTTGTGTAAACTCTTCCAAAACTTCGACGTAAACCTCAGATCTCTGTCTGAGACAATAGAAACTGGCACTCCATGCAGTCTCACAACCTCCTGTACATAAAGCTCGGCGAGCTGATCCATCGAAGATGTCATCTTCACAGATAAGAAGTGAGCCGACTTTGTCAATCGGTCCACAATCACCCAGATGCCGTCATGACCCTTTGTCATCCTCGGGAGCCCCACAACAAAATCCATGGAGATCTGCTCCATCTTCCACTCCGGAATAGGCAGTGGCTGTAATGTTCCGGCCGGCCTCTAGTGTTCTGCTTTAACCTGTTGACAAACTAAACAGGTTTCGACATATTTGGCGACCTCTCTCTTCATGTTTGGCCATCATAAATGTTGCTTTAAGTCCCGGTACATTTTGGTACTTCTCGAGTGCACAGAATAAGCTGAAGAATGCGCCTCAGCCAATATCTCCTTCTTTAGCTCCTCATAGTTAGGCACGTACCACCTATGCCTGAATTTTAGAATACCATCCTCTGATAAATGAAAATCCGACGAATCCTCGGATGTCAAGCCCAACCGAAACTCCTCGTACTCCATATCATTCTGCTGAGCTTCATGGATTTTATCCAGAATAGTTGGCCTGAGAGAAATGTTGGTGAGCATACTAGACAATTCTGCCACTATCTCCACATCAAACCTCTCAATCTCAGACCGTAATGTAATAGACATCGCTGCAAGTGAAGGCTGACTCGCAGAAGGCATTCGACTCAAAGCATCAGCGACTTTATTCGCCTTTCCTGGATGGTACTTGATTTCAAACACGTAATCTTTAACAAATTCCAGCCACCTCCGCTGCCTCATGTTAAGCTCCTTTTGCGTAAACAAGTACTCCAAGCTCTTGTGGTCTGAAAATATCTTGCACTGCTGCCCATATAAATAATGTCTCCAAATTTTCAGTGCGAAGACCACAGCTGCTAACTCCAGGTCGTGCATAGGATAATTCTGCTCATACGGCTACAACTGTCTAGAAGCATAAGCAATCACCCTACCCTCCTGCATAAGCACACATCCGAGCCCAACTCCGGACGCATCGCAATATATACTGAATCTCATACCTTCGACAGGTAGCGTCAGAACTGGAGCTGTGGTAACCTTCTGCTTCAACTCGATAAAACTGCTGTCGCAAGTAGCCGACCATACAAACTTTTCGTTCTTCCGAGTCAAGCGTGAGAGGGGAACTACAATCTTTGAAAATCCCTCTATAAACTTCCTATAGTAGCCAGCTAATCCGAGAAATCCACGTACTTCACGCACGTTCTTAGGCTGTGGCCAATTTCTGACCACCTGAATCTTGCTCGGATCTACAGAAAGTCCTTCTTCTGATATTATGTGGCCAAGAAAACTGACCCTATCCAGCCAAAACTCGCACTTAGAGAACTTCGGATATAACTGGTGCTGGCATAGAATTCTCAGAACTATCCTCAAGTGCTCCTCGTGTTCTTCCTTCGTCTTTGAATAGATTAAGATGTCGTCGATGAAAACAACAACAAACTGGTCCAAGTACTCCTTGAAGACTCGGTTCATTAAGTCCATAAACGCTGCAGGGGCATTAGTAAGTCAAAATGACATAACTAGGAACTCATAATGCCCATACCTCGTTCGGAACGCCGTCTTTTGAATATCTTCCTTCCGAACTTTCAACTGATAATAACCCGAGCATAGGTCAATCCTGGAAAATACTCGGGCACCCTGTAGTTGATCAAACAAATCATCGATCCACGGCAGTGGATACTTATTCTTCATCGTAAGCTTATTCAGCTCTCTGTAATCCACACACATCCTGAGGCAGTGGATACGACCCAGTCTTTCTTCTTGACGAATAGAACGGGCGCACCCCAGGGTGAAAAATTGGGTCGTATGAAACCTTTGTTGACACAACATCCCTTAGAAAAGGGTTGTTTTCAAACCCACAAATTGATAGAAAATGTGCTCGGTGTTTGTGAATGGAAAATGGCCAAAACAGGGAAAAAATATGATAATAAATGCAAGGAATAAATGAGGTGAAGGTGTGTGCTATGGAGTGTGGCCGAACATGAAGGTGAAGAAATGATAAAAGTGCAATCAAAATATAAGAGATTAAAGGTGTGAAAATGTGTGTGTAAGGTGAAGAAAGGGAGATGAAGATGAAGGAAATAAAATGCAAATAAAATAAATGGTGGAGTGTGTGAGTTTGATGGCTGAAAATTAAAGGTGAGAGTGTGTGTGGAAGTGTTGTGGAAATGAAAATAATGGAAATACCTTTGGCGGATCCGTAGAGCGATCTTACGGTTTAAGCTCTCGGATAAACGATTTTCCGAAGAAAATCGACCACCTAGGGCCTAGGTTTTTATCCTCAATCCTAATCCCAATGGAAAAGGTGAGGGAAAAGATAAAAATTAATCTAGCAACCCAAAGCTAGATTAATAATAGAGGGCTACTCCACTTGGTTCAAAGAACCAAGGAAAAACTCTAAAGGCTAACCACCTTGAAGTAGAGAAATAGAAATTTTATAAATGAGCAAAAATTATTATACATGCACCAATGCCATGAATTTATAGAGTCCTAGGGTGGATTATTAAGTTTCCATAAGGATGAATGAATGGTGGCCCTTGGATGAAAAAAGATGGATGGCCAAGATCAAAGCAAACAAGCACACATCCTGGGGAGGAGATGAATGCCATGCCTAAAGGGATCAATGGAGGGAATCTTGCCACATCATCAATCCATGTTGCCACTAACTCTTGTACCTACAAAATCATACCTTTAAATGTGGGCTCTTCTTTGGGCCATGGCTTTCTTTGAGCTCCATTTGTTGTAGACTTTTTCCTTGAATATTTGAGTTGAAATTATTTAACCCATAATCCACCAACATTCATCTAACCCTAACCACACAATCTAATGCATGCAATGCAATTATAAAATCCATACAATAAAGGCGAATGTATGCCAAATAAGTTTGAAATAAAAATTACAAATTAAATTAGGCCGGGAAGACAAATTCCCATGGGCCAAATGGTGACTCCTCCAAGCACTCCTTATGCATTCCTTCCAAAAATTATACCTACATAAGAAAAACACGTAATAAGTAGGGAGATGATTAAAAGTTTGGGAATTTGCCAATTTTATTTTAAAAATGCAACCCAAGGCATGTCATTTGTCTAGCAACTCCTCCAACTGAGATTTCAACTCTTTCAACTCAGCAGGCGACAATCTATATGCATTCTTTGAAACTGGCACCGAACTAGGATAAACATCAATCACAAATTCAATTTCCCGGTCTGGTGGTAAACCAGAGAGATCATCGAGGAAGATCTCAGAGAATTCTCTGACTATAGGAATGTCACTCGGCTTTAATTCACTGAGTAACTGAGTATCAAATATTGTGGCTAAATAAATAGAGCACTCACATTTAAACTGCTCGTTGACCTTCATTGAATAAGAAATAGGCGATCTGCTCAATCTGTTTATCGCCTGATAAGAAAACTCGGCTTTACCCGGGGGTCGAAAGGTCACAATGCCGGATCGACAATCGATGGTGGCAAAGTGCTGTGAAAGCCAGTCGATCCCTAAGATAAGATCGTACTGCTCTATGCTCAGAACTATCAGACAAGCATAAAGGGTAACATCCCCCACTGAGACGACATTGCCTTGGAGAATACGATCCGACTGCATATGCTCTCCCGAAGGCAGCATCACTCTATAATCGACCTCTGCTAACTCAGACGCTAATCCCAATCTAGACATGCAAGCAGTTGAAATAAAGGAATGCGTAGCTCCAGTATCTATCAGTGAAAATACAGCTACGCCCATAATCAATACAGTACCTGCTATCACGGAAGGCTGAATCTCGTCATCGACATCACCAGGCTCGATAAAGACAAAAATCCTGGGCATGACTCTCCTCTGATCCCCGCCCAACTGATCTCGGCCGGGCTTTGGGCAATTCTTGACGTAATGGCTGACTTCACCACATCTGTAACATTTGTTAGTGCCAACTTGGCACTCTCCACGGTGCTCTCACTGACATATGGGGCACCAGGGTATCTTAGAAGTCCCCTGTACCTGCTTGCCCTTGCCTCCATCGTTGCCTCCTTCTAGAGGCCTCTTTACACCCCGTTGCTGCTGTTGGGGCTATGGTGCTCTTGGCTGCCATCCTCGGTTCTGTGACTGAGGACGGATCTCACGAAAGAAACCCCTAGCTGGCTCCCTCTCTCACGACCCTAATACTGTACCTAATTTCCCGTATATATATATATATACTTTAAATAAACTCTAGGCGGAATTTAAACCGAAAATCGGAATTGAAGTCTATGTTTTAAACCATTTAAAACAAAACCATTATTAACCTTAAAACAATTTAAAGCAAAAATAATTAAAGTAAAAACAATTAAAACAATTCAATTAAAGGGGAGGGCAGAAACGTCAAGGCTGCCAAAAGCATTAGGGGCGATCGATCTCCAAATTTCAGGAGATCGATCACCGAGGGCAACAACAGGAGGGGCGATCGATCTCCATAATTTTTGGAGATCGATCGCTGATGCACCAAACAGCAGGGGCGATCAGTCGCCCCTCTGTGCCAGCGATCGGTCGCATTATCAAGACAAGGAGGGGCGATCAGTTGCCCCTCACCTCCCGCGCCCAGTCGCCACTTTCTTCTTCATCTTTCTCTTTTATTTTTCATACTAACGCTCTCTGGAATCCGAAATTCAAGAGAGCAACACTTTACCTTTTTCTTCATGCATTCTTCCATTCTTGCACACCATAAACTCTAACATTTCAACAAAACTTAAGTCACTTCGCAATTTATCAATCCCAATTAAACGGCCTAAACATATATTAAACTTTCGTAAAAACGAACTGCGTGGATACGTTTAAAAATTGACAATCCCTCCTGTTTTAAATTACCACGCAGTTCCAATGAAAAGTTTACAAAACAGTTTATAAACAGGTTTCCAAAAACGTTTAAAACATCAAACATAAACCTATCTACTATGAGAACCAAGCACTCTAAAATGTTCTAACTTTATACATATTTCACCCCGACAATTCCCAAAGTCCACAAAACATCTAACCATGAGTCCCACGGGTCAAAATACGCCTCGACTGCGCCAACACACTCCTGCAACCATCCTCTATCGACTGCATCACTTTTCAGGTGGAGGAATCTCGTCCTCACCTATGTCGAAGTCACCTACACCATACAGACACCAAGGAGATAAAAATCTCAGCAAGCTCTCGTAAATGTAAATGCATGCTATGCATATGAATTCAGAAATCATGTAGCATTTTCTTTATCTTTACTCTGTGGGTGTCACCGAGATCTCAGCCTCCTAACCAGAGATAGCACATCCAGCGGTCGGACTACTCTTTCCAGCTAGAAGAGGGGGGTACACGCTTACAACGCGTACAGCCGTGGCTGACCCCCATCTCGCATGACCTATAACTGTATAACTGTATGAGTATGCAATAGATGTGGTATTGTGACAAACCCGTAATTGGTCTTCACAATAGGTCGTGCCCCTCTCCAGGCAACATCGCCATTTTCTTTAAAACATCATGCGGAAATTCATTTTCTATATTCTTTTAAAACACGTGATGCGTGAACAGTTCAATACGACAGAAAGTAAACATACATGATTCGTACCATCGAGACAATAAAGCATTTAAAAGCATAACTTATACAGAACTAATCCTAACTACCCGACCAAAACAATTTAAACATCCGCGTCACCAAAACTCCTCGAGACGACTTTGACGTACGGTGTAGGCCAATCAGCCAAAGAAAATCACGAAAACTTACCTTGTGTCCAAAGCAGCTCAAGCTCCGTCCACGAGCGTTGTTTGTCTGAGGCAAAATACAACATCGGTGTTAAAACGAGTTTAAGGTTCTAAACGTCCAAATTGACAAAACCTTAACTAAAGAAATTCCTAAAAGTTCTAACTTAACTAATCGAAGCATTTAAACCACCATTTAGTGCTCGATAGTTCAAAATCACAATTAACGAGTTTTCCTAAAAACCAGAAAATTCTCCAATTTTAACATTTTTCACAAATTAATCTAACTTCGTCCAATAACGCTTAATACGTTCAATACATTCATAAACTATGACGACTTATCGATTTCGAACCCTAAATCTTGATTTTTACGATAACCCTAAACGAAAACCTAAATGTATAACTTTCTAAAAATGGAAAACTAACGCTCTAAAACTATAGATTCATACCTAGAGCGTCGATTGGAGGAGAAAACGTGAAGAACGGAAGACGAACGGAGGAAAAACGGAGGTCGGAAGTGGAGAGCTCGCCGTCAGCAGAGAGGAAATCGCAAGGGAGAAGGGTTCTGGCTAAAAAATGGTGAAGGAAGAAGACCTGTGATGTTTTTAATAAAATTTGGTTTGCAAAATTACCATTTTGCCCTTAGTACATATTTTATATTTGTTTCGTCCTTCGTTTCGTTAATCGGCTAACAATTTGGGTTCTCCAAATTTCCTTATTTCACCAATAACTCCAACTTATTATTTGGGATTTATTAAAACTGTCCGTTTACAAATCGGACCCCGTTTACTATTTTTACTATAACGTCCTATACATTTCGAAAAACGTAATTACTCGGAACTAAGCGTTACTACTCCGAAAATTCTCATAATTTCCTTAAAATTCCTATTAATAATTATGATTCTAATGACGCTTTCTTTTCGTAAAACGGACTTGATTTGACATATTTACAAAAATACCAACATATATTATAATATTAATATCCCGTAAAGCCGGGTACTACATTCCATCCACCTTATTTAGAATTTTGTCCACAAAATTAAATCATACAAACAACTTAGGATACTTAGCCATCATATCCTGTTGTCGCTCCCAAGTAGCCTCTTCCACCTCGTGGTTCCGCCATAGGACTTTGACTAGCGGAATCTCTTTGTTGCGCAATACCTTGATGGAAGACTCCAAATGCAGACGGGCCTCTCTTCGTAAGTCAAGGTAGGCTGTACCTCGATCTCTTTAGCCTCCACGACATGTGATGGATCGCGCAAACACTTCTGAAGCATGGACATATGAAATACGTCGTGGATACCCTCCATCGAAGCCGGAAGCTCTAATCTGTACGCCATCTTCCCGATCCTCTTCAGAATAGGAAAGGGCCCCACATAACAAGGGTTTAACTTGCCCCTCCTTTCGAATCTCGCAACACCTTTAAACGGAGAAACTTTAAGATAAACCTCATCACCTTCTTCGAACTCTAGCTCTCTCCGTCTCGTGTCTGCATAGCTCTTCTGCCTGCTCTGAGCTACCTCAATACACTGTCGGATAATGGCAATCTTCCCTGCCGTTTGCTGTAGAATCTCTGGAGCAACGATGCTGGCCTCGCCAACCTCGTCCCAATACAACGGAGACCTACACTTCTGACCATATAGCGCCTCATACGGAGCCTTGCCAATCGTAGTCTGGAAGCTGTTATTGTACGAGAACTCAATCAGAGGCAAATATCGGCTCCACGAGCCCTGAAACTCTAGCACACAAGCTCTGAGCAATCCTCAAGAATCTGATTCGTCCTCTTTGTCTGACCATCAGTCTGAGGATGAAATGTCGTGCTGAAATTAAGCTGAGTCCCCATAGCTTTATGCAAGCTCTTCCAGAACTTCGACGTAAATCTCGGATCACGATCTGAGACTATAGAAACTGGCACTCCATGCAGTCTAACAATCTCCTGCACATAAAGCTCGGCGAGCTGATCCATAGAAGATGCCATCCTCACAGACAAGAAGTGGGCCGACTTTGTCAATCGGTCCACGATCACCCAAACACCATCATGGCCCTTCGTCGTCCTCGGGAGCCCCACAATAAAATCCATGGAGATCTGCTCCCACTTCCACTCCGGAATCGGTAGTGGCAATAATGTTTCGGCCGGTCTCTGATGCTTTTCCTTTACCTGTTGACAGACTAGATTGGTCTCGACGTACTTGGCGACCTCCCTCTTCATATTTGGCCACCAGAAGTGTTGCTTTAAATCCCGGTACATCTTGGTACTTCCCGGGTGCACAGAATATGCCGAATAATGTGCCTCGGCCAATATCTTCTTCTTCAGATCCTCGTCGTTAGGCACGTACCACCTATGCCTGAACTTCAGAATACCATCATCCGATAAATGGAAATCCAACGAGTCTCCCAACGTCATACTCAATCGAAGCTCCTGATACTCCGTATCATTATGCTGAGCTTCGGGTATCCTATCCAGAATGGTCGGTCTGAGAGAAATGTTGTTGAGCATACTGGACAACTCTGCAACTATCTCCACATCAAATCTGTCGATCTCAGACCGCAGCGTAACTGACATCGTTGCTAGTGAAAGCTGACTCGTAGAAGGCACTCTACTCAAAGCATCAGTAACCTTGTTCGCCTTTCCTGGATGGTACTTGATATCAAAATCAGAATCTTTGATGAACTCGAGCCATCGTCTCTGTCGCATATTCATGTCCTTCTGCGTAAATAAATACTTCAAGCTCTTGTGGTTGGAAAATATCTCGCACTGCTGCCCATATAAATAATGTCTCCATATCTTCAGTGCGAAGACCACAGCTGCTAACTCAAGGTCGTGCGTAGGGTAATTCTGCTCGTACGACTTCAGCTGCCGAGAAGCATAAGCAATAACTCTCCACTCCTGCATCAATACACAACCGAGTCCAACTCCAGACGCATCACAATAAATACTATACTTGTCACCTTCAACAGGTAGCGCCAATACTGGAGTGGTGGTCAATCTCTGCTTTAACTCCATAAAACTATTGTCACAAGCAGCAGACCATATAAATCTCTCGTTCTTCTGAGTCAATCGTGAAAGAGGAACTGCGATCTTCGAAAATCCCTCTATGAACTTCGGATAGTAACCAGCTAATCCGAGAAATCCACGCACCACTCGTACGTTCTTCGGCTGTGGCCAATCTCTCACCACCTGTATCTTGCTCGGATCAATAGAAACTCCATCCTGCGATATAATATGGCCAACAAAGCTCACTCTGTCTAGCCAAAACTCGCACTTTGAAAACTTTGGATACAGCTGGCGTTGACTCAAAATCTGTAAAACAATCTGCAGATGTTCCTCGTGCTCTTCCTTTGTCTTAGAATAGATCAAGATATCGTCGATGAAAACCACAACGAACTTGTCCAGATACTCCTTGAAGACACGGTTCATCAAATCCATAAACGCTGCAGGGGCATTAGTAAGTCCAAAAGACATGACAAGGAACTCATAATGTCCATACCTCGTTCGGAAAGCTGTTTTCTGTATATCTTCCTTCCGGACCTTCAACTGATAGTAACCCGAGCGTAGGTCAATCCTGGAAAATACTCGGGCACCCTGTAGCTGATCAAATAGGTCATCGATCCGAGGCAGTGGATACTTATTCTTCACTGTCAATTTGTTCAACTCTCTGTAATCAATGCACATCCTGAGGGTCTCGACTTTCTTCTTGACAAATAAAACGGGCGCACCCCAAGGAGAAACACTGGGTCGAATAAAACCTTTCTCCAACAACTCATCAAGCTGAGTCTTCAACTCTCTCAACTCAGCTGGTGCCAACTGGTATGGGTTCTTAAACCTTGGCGCGGTATTAGGATAGACATCAATAGTGAATTCAATCTCCCGGTCCGGCGGTAACCCGGGAAGATCATCAAGGAAAATCTCAGAGAACTCTGTGACAATAGGAATGTCACTCGGCTTCACTCCGCTGAGCAAACTAATATCAAATACTAAGGCCAAATAAATAGAGCACGCACCTTTAAACTGCTCGTTGACCATCATGGAATAAGAAATAGGCGATCCACTCAATCGGTTCATCGCCTGATAAGAAAACTCGGCTTTACCCGTGGGTCGAAAGGTCACAATCCCGGATCGACAGTCGATGGTGGCGAAGTGTTGTGCAAGCCAGTCCATCCCTAAGATAAGATCATACCGCTCTATGCTCATAACTATCAAACGAGCTTAAAGGGTAATATCCCCCACTAAGATTACGTTGCCCTGGAGAATACGTTCTGACTGCATAAGCTCTCCTGAAGGCAGCATCACTCTATACTCGACCCCAGCTAACTCAGACTCTAACCCCAATCTAGTCATGCATGCGGTCGATATG
The DNA here is from genome assembly GCA_022432975.1 of Begonia masoniana. Classification (NCBI taxonomy): domain Eukaryota; kingdom Viridiplantae; phylum Streptophyta; class Magnoliopsida; order Cucurbitales; family Begoniaceae; genus Begonia; species Begonia masoniana. Next base: position 21,993,943 of record CM039509.1, on the reverse strand, counting down.
AAGGAGTGTGTAGCTCCCGTATCCATCAAAGTAAATACAGCTGTACCCATAATTAGAATAGTACCTGCTATCACAGAGGGATGAGCCTCGTCGTCGACATCACCAGGCTCAATAAATTTGAAGATCCTCGGCATAACTCTCCTCTGATCACCGCCTGACAGATCTCGGCCGGGCTTCGGACAATCTCTGACGAAATGGCCCGTATCTCCACAACGATAGCACACATTCGTGCCCAATCTGCACTGGCCAGTGTGTTCCCTCTGGCATTTAGGGCAAATAGGTATCTGAGAAGCCCCTTGTACTTGCTTCCCCTTACCCCGATCATTACCTCCCTCAAGAGGTCTTTTAACACCTCTCTGTTGCTCCTGAGGCTGTGCTCTAGGCTGCCAACCTCGGTTCAGTGACTGAGGATGGATCTCTCGGAAGAAGCCCTTAGATGGCTCCCTCGGTTTGACAGAATCTCTATCAACTGCCTCAATATCAAGCGCCCTGGCCACAATCTCGTCAAATGATACATTCCGTACTCCATATATAGTAAGACGCATCCGGAATTCCTGGCTAAGTCCCTGTAAGAATCTGCGTACCTTGACCTCATTAACACTGACCTGACGTGGCACGAATCGGGACAATGCTTCGAACTTCCTCACATACTCGGCATTCAAACCAACTTGCCGTAACTGCATAAATTCAACCATCTTCGCCTCCCGTACGGTATGGCTGAAATACTTGTCATAAAACAACTCTCTGAATCTCTCCCATCCCATAATCGTCACATCAGTGGTCGTCTTGATGGAATCCCAGCAAAACCGAGCATCTAACGCTAGGTGGTAAGTCACCAACGCCACCTTCTCTCCGTCCTCAATGCTCGCATAGGCCAGCATGTCCTCCATGGTGCGAATCCACTCCTCAGCTGAAGAGGGATCCGTAGACTGTCTGTTAAATACAGGGGGCTGGTGCTTCTCAAATCTCTCCATCTCACGATTTCCCGGAATGGCTGCCTCCCGAGCTCTAGTGCCCTCTCGGTCTATCAGAGTACCCAGCTGTTGAGACTGTCTCTCCATCTGCTGAGCCTGTCGTTCCATATGCTGAGACTACTGGGCAATAAAATCTTTGAGGGTATCGATCGCATCATCTCGGTCGTCTCGGTCATTTCCTCGACGCACCATTTTTTATAAATAACTCCTATAAAAAGTTAAACAAATACTCTATTAAAAAATGAAATCAAATAAAGCTATAAACATACTTACAGTTGCTGAAGAATGTCCGCGTAGTGGCTGTGCAGTCGAGCAGTCTACAGAACCAATTTTAAAACCCGGAGGCTCTGATACAAAAAATTGTCACGACCCTAATACTGTACCTAATTTCAAGTATATATATATATATATATTATCCATATACTTTAAATAAACTCTAGGCGGAATTTAAACTGAAAATCGGAATTGAAGTCTATGTTTTAAACCATTTAAAACAAAACCATTATTAACTTTAAAACAATTTAAAGCAAAAATAATTAAGTAAAAACAATTAAAACAATTCAATTAAAGGGGAGGGCAGAAACGTCAAGGCTGCCAAAAACCTTAGGGGCGATTGATCTCCAAATTTCAGGAGATCGATCGCCGAGGGCTACAACAGGAGGGGCGATCGATCTCCATAATTTTTGGAGATCGATCGCTGATGCACCAAACAGCAGGGGCGATCAGCCGCCCCTCTATGCCAGCGATCGGTCGCTATATCAAGACAAGGAGGGGCGATCAGTCGCCCCTCACCTCCCGCGCCCAGTCGCCACTTTCTTCTTCATCTTTCTCTTTTATTTTTCATACTAACGCTCTCTGGACTCCGAAATTCCAGAGAGCAACACTTTACCTTTTTCTTCATGCATTCTTCCATTCTTGCACACCATAAACTCTAACATTTCAACAAAACTTAAGTTACTTCGCAATTAATCAATCCCAATTAAACAGCCTAAACATATATTAAACTTTCGTAAAAACGAACTGCGTGGATACGTTTAAAAATTGACAATCCCTCCTGTTTTAAATTACCACGCAGTTCCAATGAAAACTTTACAAAACAGTTTATAAACAGGTTTCCAAAAACGTTTAAAACATCAAACATAAACTTATCTACTATCAGAACCAATTACTCTAAAATGTTCTAACTTTATACATATTTCAGCCCGACAATTCCCAAAGTCCACAAAACATCTAACCATGAGTCCCACGGGTCAAAATACGCCTCAACTGCGCAAACACACTCCCGCAACCATCCTCCATCGACTGCATCACTCCTCAGGTGGAGGAATCTCGTCCTCACCTATGTCGAAGTCACCTACACCATACAGACACCTATGAGATAAAAATCTCAGCAAGCTCTCGTAAATGTAAATGCATGCTATGCATATGAGTTCAGAAATCATGCAGCATTTTCTTTATCTTTACTCTGTGGGTGTCACCGAGATCTCAGCCTCCTAATCGGAGAGAGCACATCCAGCGGTCGGACTACTCTTTCCAGCTAGAAGAGGGGGTACACGCTTACAACGCGTACAGCCGTGCCTGAGCCCCATCTCGCATGACCTATAACTGTATAACTGTATGAGTATGCAATAGATGTGGTATTGTGATAAACCCGTAATCAGTCTTCACAATAACTCGTGCCCCTCTCCAGGCCACATCGCCATTTTCTTTAAAACATCATGCGGAAATTCATTTTCTATGTTCCTTTAAAACACGTTATGCGTGAACAGTTCAATACGACAGAAAGTAAACATACATGATTCGTACCATCGAGACAATAAAGCATTTAAAAGCATAACCTATACAGAACTAATCCTAACTACCCAACCAAAACAATTTAAACATCTGCGTCACCAAAACTCCTCGAGACGACTTCGACGTACTGTGTAGGCCAATCGGCTAGAGAAAATCACGAGAACTTACCTTGTGTTCAAAGCAGCTCAAGCTCCGTCCACGAGCATTGTTTGTCTAACGCAAAATACAACATCGGCGTTAGAACGAGTTTAAGCTTCTAAACGTCCAAATTGACAAAACCTTAACTAAAGAAATTCCTAAAAGTTCTAACTTAACTAATCGAAGCATTTAAACCATCAATTAGTGCTCGATAGTTCAAAATCACAATTAACGAGTTTTCTTAAAAACCTGAAAATTCTCCAATTTTAATATTTTTCACAAATTAATCTATCTTCGTCCAATAACGCTTAATACATTCAATACATTCATAAACTATGATGACTTATCGATTTCGAACCCTAAATCTTGATTTTTACGATAACCCTAAACGAAAACCTAAATGTATACTTTCTAAAAATCGAAAACTAACGCTCTAAAACTATAGATTCATACCTAGAGCGTCGATTGGAGGAGAAAACGTGAAGAACGGAAGACGAACGGAGGAAAAACGGAGGTCGGAAGTGGAGAACTCGCCGTCGGCAGAGAGGAAATCGCAAGGGAGAAGGGTTCTAGCGCAAAAATGGTGAAGGAAGAAGACCTATGATGTTTTTTATAAAATTTTGTTTGCAAAATTACCATTTTGCCCTTAGTACATATTTTATATTCGTTTCGTCCTTCGTTTCGTTAATCGGCTAACGATTTGGGTTCTCTAAATTTCCTTATTTCATCAATAACTCCATCTTATTATTTGGGATTTATTAAAACTGTCTGTTTGCAAATCGGACCCCTTTTACTATTTTTACTATAACGTCCTATACATTTCGAGAAACGTAATTACTCGGAATTAAGCGTTACTACTCCGAAAATTCTCATAATTTCCTTAAAATTCCTATTAATAATTAGGATTCTAATGACGCTTTTTTTTCGTAAAATAGACTTGATTTGACATATTTACAAAAATGCCAACATATATTATAATATTAATATCCCGTAAAGCCGGGTATTACACCCTCGGCCTAACACAAGTAGCTCTGGCAGCCTCGAAGTCCAGAGCTCCGGCTGCAATGTCAGAATAGGGCACGTCTATAATACCCGACACAATGATGTTCATCTTGATCTCCGGATTCAGCCCTTCCATAAATTGATGCACTTTGTCTTCATTGTCGCTAACAAGACGCGGTGCAAATCGTGATAAAGCGTCGAACTTCCGAAAATAATCAGCAACTGAACCTGTCTGCTTCAGCTGCGTAAACTCGTTTCTCTTAGCCACCCTCACCGTGCGGCTGAAATACTTGTCAAAGAACACGGTCTTGAACCGTTCCCAGGTCATAATCGATACATCTGTCGTCGCCTTAATCGAATCCCACCAGAAACGAGCATCCAACGCCAAATGGAAGGTGACATAAGCCACCTTGCTCCCGTTCCCAACTTCTGCATAACCCAGCATATCCTCCGTCACCCTGATCCATTCCTCAGCAACTGTTGGATCGGATGACCGGCCATCGAATACCGGAGGGCGTAGGCTTTGGAACTTCTGCATGCCCTGATTGTTAGGAATCACCAATTCTTGGGCCCTCTGGTTCTCTCGGTTCACCAGGTTTTTGATTTGTTGTGCCTGTCGGTCCATGTGTTGAGACTGACGGTCCAACAATTTCGTAAGTCGATCTAAGGCGTCGTCTCTTGGATCTTTTCCTCGAACCATTTTGTATAAAGCCTATAAAGTTAAATAGATAATCCTAAGAAACAAAACAAAGAAATAAAATAGAACGTACTTACAGTTGAAGAAGGGCGTTTTTGTAGTAGCATGCGCAGTCGAGCAGTCTACAGAACCGTTTTTAAAACCCGAGAGCTCTGATACAATAACTTGTAGCGACCCTAATACTGTACCCAATTTTCCCGTACAAATATTTCTTTTTATAATCCTAAGTTTAAGCGGAATTTAAAGTGGAAACAAAAATTTGTAAAACGTTCGAATCTATTTTGAAAACCACGTAATAAAACTTAAACCACGTAATAAAATTTTAAAACAATTTAAAAGAAAAACTTAATTAAAACTTAAAAACGTAAGGAGCAGGAGAAAAGACAAAACAGGGGGCAAAAAGGGGCGATCGCCACAAAAATGAAGGGGCGATCGATCGCCCAAAACAGGCGATCGATCGGCTATTGAAATAAACGAAGGGCGATCGATCGCCACACTCCAAACGATCGATCGCCCATTGGCGATCAAATTTTTTTCAAGCGATCGCCTCACCAGGCGATCACGGGTCGCGGCGACCAAAGAGGGGCGATCGATCGCCCCATTGTGGGCGATCGATTGCCACACGCTCTGGAGATTTTTCCAGAGCGTGGCGACTTATGGGCGATCGATCCCCACCCTTGGGCGATCGATCGCCATGTCCTCTGGATTTCCAAAGGACTGGCGCACCTCTCTTCCTTCTCCCCTTCTTTTTTTTCCTGCATAATACTTAACTCATATACAATTTCCAACTACATTAACATAACTCTACTTACACCTCAATTAAACGCTTTAACATCAAGTCTCTCGATACTCCTACGTCCTCCATAATTCTACTCAAAACCGACTCAAGACGCAGTTAACACAAAATACATTTTCACGAAAATGAACTGCACGGATATGTTTAAAAACTGAACATTTCCCTAATACCAAACATTTACAAATACATTTCCAAAACGTTTTAAAAACAAACTCAAAACATAACCTGTCCACTATCTAGAACCAAACATCCTAAAATGTTTCTAACTATACAATAATTCGTAACCAACCCAATTCACCCAAAAACCCTCAAAATACCTAATTGTTACCCCCACGGGTCAAAATTACGCGTCGACTGCCCATGCACACCACCGCAGCCGTTCTTCTTCAACCATCTTGTACATCGGGCGGAGGAACATCGTCCTCACCTGCTTCGATAGCACCTATACCATACAGACACACTATGAGCTAAAGGCTCAGTAAGCTTCGTAAATGTAAATGCATGCTGTGCTTATGAGTTTCATAAATCATGCAACATTTTCGTTTCATTACGTCGCATACAGAATGTCATCGAGGTCTCAGCCTATTAGATGGAGAGGACACTTCCGCGGTCGGACTGCCCTCTTCACCTAACGGGGGGCAGGGGGGGTACACGCTCGCACCAGTAACAGCCGTGCCTGAGCCCCACCTCGCGTAACCAGATACAGATTACATTGATTCATTACGTTCATTCATTTCATTTTCTTAAACACGTGGAGAAATCCATTTTCATGCTATTTAGAAATACGTGATGCATGAACAGTTATAGACATAAAATAAACAAACATCATTCATACGATCGAGACCATAAAATGTAACGACCCGAGTCTTCAGACCCGGTTTTGTTACCCATGACATAGAACTGGACTAAGAGAATTTACGGAAAATTTAAAAATTTCTCTCAATGATGATAAATTTTAACTTTAATTCTTCAACCTTGCAGTGGAAAACTCATTTCGTAGACAAAACGTTAAGGCTTTTGACTGAGGGAATCAAAAATCAAAAGACATCTATCGATAGGAATCACATCATCCGATCGTCACGTGCTCAACGCGTGACTCATTAAGCATCGCTCAGCAGAAGACATCTTCCGATGGGCATATGCCATGCACGTGATACTCTAGACATTGCCCAAACACAACACGACAAAAACCTTATACTTATTTCTGCCGATAGCTGAACGACAAGGTTTAAACCACTCCTGCTACTGACGTCAGCCGGATGATTTACTCATCCGATTGGACAACTCTACTCGCATCATCCGATCACTCTTATCTACTCACCTCATCCGATCACAAAATGATAAAGTTTGAACCACTTCTACAGATGACGTCAGCCGCATGATTTACTCATCCAATCAAAAAAACGACAAAACTTAATATTGGCTTCTACGATTGAAACATGTACATCACGTGCATCATTAGACCTCATTATGATAGAAGACATTATCCGATGGAAAACATCATCCGATGGAAGACATCATCCGATGAAGGACATCATCCGATGGAAGACATCATCCGATGAAAAACATCATCCGATGGAAGACATCATCCGATAGAAGACATCATCCGATGAAATACATCATCCGATGAAAAACATCATCCGATGGAAGACATCATCCGATAGAAGACATCATCCGATATGAAGACCATCATCCGATGTAAATACATCTTCACATCTTCCGATGAAAAACATCATCCGATGGAAGACATCATCCGATAGAAGACATCATCCGATAGAAGACATCATCCGATGGAAATACATCTTCCGATGAAATACATCATCCGATGGAAGACATCATCCGATAGAAGACATTATCCGATAGAAGACATCATCCGATAGACAGAAACCTTAACTCACCAACAGAAACATCCATCGACAGACATGAACCCTTGACATTTACCTACAGAGGACATTCTGAATTTCTCAACTCTCAACACGACTAACACAAACTTGTATTGACACAAACCATAGACATATTCTGAGTATGCATAGCGGAAGACTTAAATAAAACAGATCATTCACAACCCAGAAATCAATCAGACAAGTTTACTAGTATTCAACATTTTTAAGAAAAATCCCTCCTACTTAAACTTCAATATCCATAACCTTACTAATATCTTAAAGGTAGCAACCAGGGATCGTATTCGCTTTTCAACCACACACTGACATCCTGGGCACCATCCAGCAACCAGACCTAGGCATCTTCACTGAATTTGAAATCCTCACCTGATTGTTCTTCACCTACATCATAAGGTTTAAACTATAAGCCTAATGCTTAGTAAGGAGTGCAATATAGACATGTATGCATGAATGGACAGATTAATGAGAAACACATGTCATGATCTTTTCGTGTTCATATTCTTGTTATTGTTCTTGTTCATCACTTTCATCATATGGATTAAGGGAGGATTTGTGCCGAAAAAGGGGGTTGACAGTGAGAGTGTACATAATCCCTTGCGGGCCGTATTCATGGTCCTTCTTTTGGACAGTGACATACGCCAAACCGCCCCCAACCCTCTCTTAATCCTTGTTGCATAAGTTTCATATTCATATCTTATTCATAGGAGAAATCATGCACTTAAAACACTTTCATATGCTTGAGAAATATTCATGATGCATGAGCATGAGTAATCTTTGTTCGCCAGGCTACTTAACCGTCATTCATTCATCAAAGGATCATAACATCAACTCAAGTACCATAGCCAAACAGACCATAGCACAAACAACTTTGAACATCATAAACAACTTCTACTTAGTACCCTTGTGATGTAGGGCCCTAGTGGTCAGAAATCTTACTCATTCACTTACTTGTATTCCTTAGCAAAACTTGAGCACCTCTTTTCAAACTTCTTCACCTAGAGACATTTAACATTACAGTGTCAAATCAAAATCTTAAAAGTTCTAACCGAAAGTCATCCTAGATTCTAACTTATATATTTCTAAGTCTTCCTAGTAGAGCGCCTAATGCGTACAGATTAAGCTTCCAAAAATATCTAAATAACTAGATTCAACTTAGCAGATAAACACAGATTAAAAGTGTTGCTACAATAACCCAACCATTGAAGAATCCAAAACTACAGAGCTTAGCTGAAAGACAGAGCTTAAAATGGTTAACCAGCAACTACATTGTCGAGTCTTACCTAGGGTGTGAATTCGTCGGGGTGGAGACTGAAGAATCGGCCGCCGAAAGGAGCTGTAGCTGGCTGAGAGAGAGGGCTCTGGAGAAGAGAAAAATCGCCGAGAGTGAATGGGTCGGCTACAGTGAGGTTTTAGTGAGGTGTAAGGTTTCCATTTTCTATTTATACCAATTGCAATCCCTCATAATTACAATTCTGCCACCACACAATAGCAATCAAATAAGCCTTGGCATTAAATTCAAATTAAAGGACCAAAAGAATAAAGGTGACAGTTAATTCGGTTAAGAAGATCACATGGCCGGGATTGTCGGGTGTTACATCCACCCCTCCTTAAACAAAATTTTCGTCCTCGAAAATTGATCAAACAAAGAGCTCTGGATATTTGTCCAACATGTCCTGCTGTCGCTCCCAAGTTGCTTCTTCAATGCCATGATTCGTCCACAAAACTTTTACCAGAGGAATTTCTTTATTCCGTAGTCTTAACTGCAGTTTCCAATATTCGAACAGGTTTCTCTTCATACGTCATTGTTGCTCAATATCGATCTCTGTTGGCTTAACAACCTGTGTCGGATCACGTATGCATTTTCTTAGCATGGATACATGAAAGACATTATGGACCTTTTCCAGCGATGGAGGTAATTGCAACCTATAAGCGGTTTTACCAATCCTTGTTAAAACAGGGAAGGGACCAATGAATCGCGGACTAAGTTTTTCCCTCTTGCCAAATCTTAAAACTCCCTTAAACGGTGAAATCTTTAAGAAAACTTCATCTCCAACAGCAAAATCAAGATCTCTCCTTCTTTGGTCTGCATAACTCTTCTGTCGGCTTTGAGCAGCCATCATCCTCTTCCTAATTATGGCAATCTTGTCTGACATCTGTTGTAAAATTTCAGGGCCTAGAAGTTTTGCTTCGCCAACCTCATCCCAGTATAAGGGTGATCTACATTTCCTACCATACAGTGCCTCGTAGGGTGCCATACCGATAGTAGATTGGTAACTATTGTTGTAGGAGAATTCCACTAAGGGCAGGTATTGACTCCAAGATGTCTGAAAGTCCAGTGCACACGCCCTCAACATATCCTCTAGTGTCTGAATTGTCCTCTCTGATTGGCCATCTGTCTGAGGATGAAATGCAGTGCTGAAGGATAACTTAGTACCAACCGTGCCTAGAAGACTTTGCCAAAACCTTGAGGTGAACCTAGGATCACGATCAGAGACAATGGATATCAGAATCCCATGCAATCTGATAATTTCCTGAACGTACAGGTTAGCAAGCTGGTCCATCGTATAAGTCGTCCTTACAGGTAGGAAGTGAGCTGATTTCTTCAATCTGTCAACCACAACCCAGATGCTATCATGACCTTTAGTTGTCTTAGGTAATCCAACAACAAAATCCATGGCAATGTTTTCCCAATTCCATTCGGGGATTGGTAAGGGTTGAAGGGTACCTCCTGGGCGTTGATGCTCTGCCTTAACTTGTTGGCATACCAAACATGACTCCACATACTTGGCAACATCCTTCTTCATATTTGGCCACCAATAATGTAACCTTAAAATCCCGATACATCTTGGTGTTACCAGGGTGTATAGAAAAGGGAGACGAGTGAGCCTCGGCCAAGATCAACTTACGTAGTTCTTCATCATTTGGGATATACCATCGATTCCTAAACCTCAGAATACAATCCCTGGAGAGACTGAATTCCGAGGAGACGTCCTTCAACTTACCCATCATGTTATTATTTTCTTTTGAATCCTTTTGCTGTGTCTCCTTGATCCTATCCATGATTGTTGGTCTAATAGTAACATCGACAAGTAAGGCTGACAACTCAGAAACCATCTCCAACTCAAACTTCTGAACTTCTGTCCTCAAAGGTACGGACATGGTTGATAACGCAGGCTGCATTGTTGTTGACATCCTGCTTAAAGCATCGGCTACAGCATTAGCCTTACCCGGGTGATACTTGATTTCAAAGTCATAATCCTTAACAAATTCCAACCAACGTCTTTGTCTCATGTTTAATTCCTTTTGGGTGAAAAGGTACTTCAGGCTTTTATGGTCAGAAAACACCTCACACTGTTTACCATATAAATAGTGTCTCCAAATCTTTAATGCAAAAACAACTGCGGCTAACTCTAAATCGTGAGTGGGGTAATTCTGTTCATAACTCTTTAGCTGCCTAGAGGCATACGCCACAACCTTACCTTCTTGCATCAAAACACACCCCAGACCAACTTTGGATGCATCACAGTAAACACTAAACTTTCCTTCTTCGGTTGGGAGAGTCAATAGTGGGCCTGTCGTCAACTTCAGCTTAAGTGTCTAGAAGCCATCTTCACAAGCTTCAGTCCAAGAGTACTTGGTGTCTTTCTTTGTTAAATTAGTTAAAGGCTTAGCTATTATAGAAAATCCCTTAATGAACTTCCTATAATAACCTGCCAGACCAAGGAAACTACAGACCTCGCTGGCATTCCTTGGCTGTGGCCAGTCCTTAACAGCCTGAATCTTGGTTGGGTCTACGGATATGCCCTCAGCAGAGATGACGTGACCTAAAAAGTTGACCTTATCTAACCAGAACTCACATTTGGACAACTTGGCATAGAGTTGCTGCTGTCTTAATGTCGTCAACACCACTCTTAAATGCTCTGCATGGTCAGTTTCAGTCTGTGAGTATATTAAGATGTCATCTATAAACACAATTACAAACTTGTCCAAATACTCACGAAACACACGATTCATCAAGTCCATAAAAGCTGCAGGCGCATTAGTCAGTCCAAACGACATCACAAGAAATTCATAGTGTCCATATCGGGTTCTGAATGCTGTCTTTGGTATATTACTCTCCTTAACCTTCAGTTGGTAGTAACCCGAACGTAAGTCAATCTTTGAAAACACCTTAGCTCCTTGTAATTGGTCAAACAGATCATCAATTCGGGGTAAAGGATATTTATTCTTAATTGTCAACTTGTTTAGCTCTCTGTAGTCTATGCACATTCTAAGAGAACCATCTTTCTTCTTAACGAATAAAACAGGTGCACCCCAGAGAGAACTGCTAGAGCATATAAATCCATTGTCTACTAACTCCTGCAGTTGGACTTTCAATTCATTTAACTCAACAGGTGCCATACGGTAGGGATTCTTAGACACAGGTAATGCCTCGGGATATGTATCAATTTCAAACTCAATTTCTCTATTAGGTGGTGGTCCAGGCAAGTCATCTAAAAATGCACCTGGGAACTCTCGAACTACGGGAATATCTTGAAGTTCTACATTACCCTTTACTCGGACGTCAATTATACTAGCTAGATAACTCTCACAACCACCCTTCAGTAACCGTTGAGTCTCTAGCGAGGATATAACCGGTATCTTACTTATTTTTGGGATTGCTTGGAAGGAATACCGATCGCCATTCGGGGGTCGGAACTCAACCAATCCAGACCTACAACTTATTATGGCATAATGCCTGAATAACCAATCCATCCCTAGTATGACTTCATATCCCCTCATATCAATTACGATCAGTTCTACATATAGCTTCTTATTTCCTAAGGACATAACATCATCTTTCAATATCTGCTAAGAATGTAAGGACTTCCTTGATGGTAACATGACACTAAATGATCTCTCAGCTGGCATGAATTCTAGTTTATGCTTAAGTACAAACAGGGTTGATACAAACAAGTGTGTGGCCCCTGTATCTATAAGTGTGTAAGCAGAAATACCACAAATCATAATAGTACCTATTATGACTGTGTGCTGTTCAGTATCTTCATCCTCCATCAAAGCATAAACTCTTGGCGCTACCCTGATTCGATTTGGGTCTGGTTGCATAGGGCAGTCTCTGGCTATGTCTCCAACCTTGTCACATCTATAGCAACGACCAGGATAAAGTTTACATTCGTCATGGTGATTCTTCTGGCAGGTAGAACATAGGGGAGCTAGAGGTCGTTTTCCTTTTCCTTGATCATCATTTGGATTGAAGGACCTCTTCACACATTTCTGCTGTTGCCGTGGTCCCCCATTTGATTGTGTAACGGCCCAATCTCCTGATCCACTCCCCCAGCCTAGGTCCACAGCCCCAACCGGCGAGAGTGACCAGCCTTATGTCCGTGAAGTCTCACGCAGAGCCCTGCCACGTGGCAGCCACACAGGCCCACCACGTGTACTCACGATCTTTAGCTCAAGTGGTACTCCTCATTCGTAGCCCAGGTACTAGTCCCTGAGGTCTTGGGTTCGAGTGAGGGGGAAGGCAAAAACCCTCTGCAGGGAGAGGGAAGATCGTGAGTACACGTGGTTGGCCTGTGTGGCTGCCACGTGGCAGGGCTCTGCGTGAGACTGCACGGACATGAGGCTGGTCACTCTCGCCGGTTGGGGCTGTGGGCCTAGGCTGGGGGAGTGGATCAGGAGATTGGGCCGTTACAAAAAAGGCGCCTTTTTTGTAACGACCACACCCCGACCACACCCCCCGGCCCAGGCCCGCAGCCCAGTCACCGGCGAGGCCAGAAGCCGAGGCCAGAAGTCGTGCAGTCCCCACAGGGCCCTGCCACGTGGCAGCCACACAGGCCCACCACGTGTACTCACGATCTTCCCCCACCACCTGGTGAATGGGGGTTTTTGCCTTCCCTGGGATTAGAACCTTGGCCCCCAGGTCTTCATAACCAAAGGTTCACCATCCCAGGTACCACTTGAGCTAGTACCCACCCTGGCTCGGAGCGCTACTTTGCTAACCCAAACCCACGTTGAAACATGATTTAAACTAAGCCTAGACTCGCTAATTTCTCATAATCCTAACCTTTAAGCACCACGGCGTCCTTCCCGAAAATTTCGGCAAAGTAACGCGTGAAAATGGCGCCTCCAAAATGCTAGGTACCTGCACACAAACAAATCCCAACCAATCAAGAATATTCCTAACCATCTAACCAACCTACGAAATCTCCAATATAGGGTAAAGAGGAATCTAAAGAATTAACATTCCTAAGTGAAGAACTATAAACACCAAATACAAAATACACATAGCTATCCCATAACTGTCAACCAAAACATTACGCATTTCCAACAATTCCACAAACAAACATTTACAATATTACAAAACCCACATTCCCCGATGACCATGGTCGAGGCGCCCCGACAACTGCTTGCACCGGCATGCCCTGTACTTCTCCGACGGCTCCCAAGTCATGGCTCACTCGCTCAGCTCACCTGTAACCGCATCGTTACCTACACCACAGAACACACACACACACGTAAGCTTACGCTTAGCAAGTAGGGGATAACAATTATAGACACGTACAATGCACACACAACATCCCTAACACAACAACACAAACAGCACAAGGCAACTCAACAAACCGTCTCAACACAACACGACGACACGACCAAACAATACTAGTTGCCCGCACCGCACCGAAGTGCCTCACTCATTGCCATGCCAGACAATGCCACACCACACAACAATGCAACTCACAACACGGCCATACATGATCTTCTCCCACGTCGATCAATGAACCTCGTTCATTATCAACTCACTGGTAGACACCTCCCGAACTGTCATACTTTCAGACACTAATTCACGACGAGGTGACTCAACCAGACGCCTCCCGAACTATCATACTTTCAGACACTAATTCGCGACGAGGCGACTCAACCAGACACCTCCCGAACTGTCATACTTTCAGACACTAATTCGCGACGAGGTGACTCACACAAACACCTCCCGAAACTGTCATACTTTCAGACACTAATTCGCGACGAGGTGATTCACACAAACGCCTCCCGAAACTGTCATACTTTCAGACACTAATTCGCGACGAGGCGACTCACACAAACACCTCCCGAAACTGTCATACTTTCAGACACTAATTCGCGACGAGGTGATTCACACAAACACCTCCCGAAACTGTCATACTTTTAGACACTAATTCGCGACGAGGTGATTCACACAAACACCAACAACAAGCAACCGCACAACCAAAACAATACAAGTCAACCACACAACCAAAACAATACAAGTCAACCACACAACCAAAACAATACAGGGCCACCATACAACCAAACCATGCTTAACCAAAACAAACAATAGCAAAGCAACCAATTCACAATTCAAACCAAGTAAAGCAACCAACTAACAATTCAAACAAAGCAAAGCAATCACCCAACAACAATTCCCTACCGTTCCGTGGTGTAGGCCCGAAGGCAAAACATAACGTCCTCTACTTACCTGGCGTCCTAGCTTGCTGAGGATTCTCGGTTCCCTATCCACGTACGGCTCGACCTACGACAAATAGTCAAACTTCATTACAATCAATCATACATTCCCCAATTACTCTCAAACTACTATTTCTAGCCTAATCCAACTAAAATCTAACTAAATGGGCCACCAATTTGGGTTCGGTAAAAACCGACCCGAAACTTCGAACACGCGTAACTTTTGCGTCGACTAACGGAATCGAACGATTCCAGCGGCCACGTACTCCTCTAATAACCTATTTTAACCTGTCAAAATGAATTTAAAAACAAACGACCCTAGCTAGGTCAAAATGGCAAAAACCCAAACTGCCCCTTTACCCGGAAAATCCCCCTTTTCGATTTTCCATCAAAATTCACCCAATTCCTCACCAATCAGCCATATCTAGCCTCAATTAACATAATCTAACAAAAAACCCCGAGAATACACAGCAAAACCGAAATGCCCTAAACCGACTTCACTGAATTTCGCCTAAACAAGGCTCATCACGGCCAGGCGATGAAAACCGGACCAAGGGTCGGCAAACCCACGCTGGAACGACCAAAAACCACCGGTGATCGGAGCTCAATCGAGCTCGTCACTCACGGCCACTAACAGAGCCGAAACAGAGGAAGAAAACCAAGCCTTGCCGTCGGTTCGTGCGCGGAGACAGGCCGCAACCTCTCGCCGCCGTAGTCTGGCCGGAGATCGCGGCGGTGGCCGTCGGAGGGACGTCGCTCGTCTCTCCCTCTCCGTTCTCCTCTTCCCTGCTCTCGCTGCCCGACTCACGAACAACAGAATAGCTTCGGCTATTCTTTTGTTTTCTTTTATTTATTTTTTTTAAATAATAATAATAATAATAATAATAAAACTAAAACTATGTCTTTAATTTAAACTAGTTAATTTTCGTTTTGCCCTCCTGTGTTTCCGACCATTTCGACTTTCGTTAAATCTCGCTCTTAAATTATAACCCACGGCTTAATTTCCCAAGAAATACCCAAACATAATTTAATAAGCGTTTAAGTCACTTTTAATTAAAACAACTATTTTATTACTTAATTATAATATATCTAATTTAATTAATTCTAAATTCGCGGGTGTTACAGATTGTGGTTGTCAACCTCTGCCCTGGCGCGGTGGTGGCTGAGTATCCTTGATGAACTTCTTTGGTGGTTCACGTTGTCCTTGTACTGTTAACTCAACTTCCTCCAACTCCAAAGCCTTAGCAGCCACTTCGGAATAAGGTACGTTATGGATCCCTGCAGTCTTTACTCCCTGGAAGAGGCTCGGTTTCAATCCATGGACAAACTGGTGGATCTTGTCTTCCTCATCATCCACCAGACGGGTGCAAACCTGGACAAGACCTCAAACTTACAGATGTAATCAGCCACAGAGCCGGTTTGGCGCAGCTGCATAAACTCCATCTTTTTACTGGCCCGAACTGCTCGGCTAAAATACTTGTCAAAGAAAGCCATCTTGAACCACGCCCAAGTCATAGTTTCCGCATTCATAGTGTTCTGAATTGAGTTCCACCAATACCTTGCATCCAATGCAAGATGGAAAACAGCACACGTGATCTTATCCTCCTCGTCCACTTTGGCATACTTAAACATGTCCTCAATAGTTTGGATCCATTCCTCAGCATAAACGGGGTCCGAGACTCGGCCATTAAACATCGGGGGTCGGAACCGACGAAAACGCTCACCACATTGATCATGAGTTGTGTTTGAACTAGAGTTCGCTTGTTCTTCTCTAGCAGTCTCTAGCTGTTCGATCTGGCGAGATTGGCGCATGACCAACTCTGTCAACTGAGCAATGGCATTGCTATCCTCATTGGTCTCTCTCTGCTGACCTCTAACCATTTTGGGATTCCTAAACAAATAGTTATAAATACATCTTAACTTAATGGCATTTACAAAAATCATAAACACTTACAGTTGCCGGAGTGTACTCAGGTGGCAGTCAGTGCTGGAAGGCAGACTATAGAATCGATTTTAGAACCTGGTTTTGCTTTGATACCATAAGTATAACGACCCGAGTCTTCAGACCCGGTTTTGTTACCCATGACATAGAACTGGACTAAGAGAATTTACGAAAAATTTAAAAATTTCTCTCAATGATGGTAAATTTTATCTTTAATTCTTCAACCTTGCAGCGGAAAACTCATTTCGTAGACAAAACGTTAAGGCTTTTGACTGAGGGAATTAAAAATCAAAAGACATCTACCGATAAAAATCACATCATTTGATCGTCACGTGCTCAACGCGTGACTCATTAGGCATCGCTCAGCAGAAGACATCTTCCGATGGGCATATGCCATGCACGTGATACTCTAGACATTGCCCAAACACAACACGACAAAAACCTTATACTTATTTCTGCCGATAGCTAAACGACAAGGTTTAAACCACTCCTGTCGATGACGTCAGCCGAATGATTTACTCATCCGATTGGACAACTCTACTCGCATCATCCGATCACAAAACGACAAAGTTTAAACCACTTCTACCGATGACGTCAGCCGGATGATTTACTCATCCGATCACAAAACGACAAAACTTAATATTGGCTTCTATCGATTGACACATGTACATCACGTGCATCATTAGACCTCATTCCGATAGAAGACATTATCCGATGGAAAACATCATCCGATGGAACACATCATCCGATGAAGGACATCATCTGATGCAAGACATTATTCGATGAAATACATCATCCGATGGAAGACATCATCCGATAGAAGACATCATCTGATGAAATACATCATCCGATGAAAAACATCATCCGATGGAAGACATCATCCGATAGAAGACATCATCCGATAGAAGACATCATCCGATGTAAATACATCTTCCGATGGAAAGCATCATCCAATGGAAGACATCATCTGATAGAAGACATCATCCGATAGAAGACATTATTCGATAGACATAAACCTTAACTCACCAACAGAAACATCCATCGACAGACATAAACCCTTGACATTTACCTACATAGGACATTCTGAATTTCTCAACTCTCAACACGACTAACACAAACTTGTATTGACACAAACCATAGACATATTCTGAGTATGCATAGCGGAAGACTTAAATAAAACAGATCATTCACAACCCAGAAATCAATCAGACAAGTTTACTAGTATTCAACATTTTTAAGAAAAATCTCTCCTACTTAAACTTCAATATCCATAACCTTACTAATATCTTAAAGGTAGCAACCAGGGATCGTATTCGCTTTTCAACCACACACTGACATCCTGGGCACCATCCAGCAACCAGACCTAGGCATCTTCACTGAATTTGAAATCCTCACCTGATTGTTCTTCACCTACATCATAAGGTTTAAACTATAAGCCTAATGCTTAGTAAGGAGTGCAATATAGACATGTATGCATGAATGGACAGATTAATGAGAAACACATGTCATGATCTTTTCGTGTTCATATTCTTGTTCTTGTTCTTGTTCATCACTTTCATCATATGGATTAAGGGAGGATTTGTGCCAAAAAGGGGGGTTGACAGTGAGAGTGTACATAATCCCTTGCGGGCCGTATTCATGGTCCTTCTTTTGGACAGTGACATACGCCAAACCGCCCCCAACCCTCTCTTAATCCTTGTTGCATAAGTTTCATATTCATATCTTATTCATAGGAGAAATCATGCACTTAAAACACTTTCATATGCTTGAGAAATATTCATGATGCATGAGCATGAGTAATCTTTGTTCGCCAGGCTACTTAACCGTCATTCATTTATCAAAGGATCATAACATCAACTCAAGTACCATAGCCAAACAGACCATAGCACAAACAACTTTGAACATCATAAACAACTTCTACTTAGTACCCTTGTGATGTAGGGCCCTAGTGGTCAGAAATCTTACTCATTCACTTACCTGGTTTCTTTAGCAAAACTTGAGCACCTCTTTTCAAACTTCTTCACCTAGAGACATTTAACATTACAGTGTTAAATCAAAATCCTAAAAGTTCTAACCGAAAGTCATCCTAGATTCTAACTTATATATTTCTAAGTCTTCCTAGTCGAGCGCCTAATGCGTACAGATTAAGCTTCCTAAAATATCTAAATAACTAGATTCAACCTAGCAGATAAACACAGATTAAAAGTGTTGCTACAATAACCCAACCATTGAAGAATCCGAAACTACAAAGCTTAGCAGAAAGACAGAGCTCAAAATGGTTAACCAGCAACTACATTGTCGAGTCTTACCTAGGGTGTGAATTCGTCGGGGTGGAGACTGAAGAATCGGTTGCCGAAAGGAGCTGTAGCTGGTTGAGAGAGAGGGCTCTGGAGAAGAGAAAAATTGCCGAGAGTGAATGTGTCGGCTACAGTGAGGTTTTATTGAGGTTTAAGGTTTCCATTTTCTATTAATACCAATTGCAATCCCTCATAATTACAATTCGGCCACCACACAAAAGCAATCAAATAAGCCTTGGCATTAAATTCAAATCAAAGGACCAAAAAAATAAAGGTGACAGTTAATTCGGTTAAGAAGATCACCTGGCCGGGATTGTCAGGTGTTACATAAAAAGCAATTAAAAACATATCCTACAAAAGAATTAATCCTAACTACCCAACCTAAGCATTTAAACAAACGATTCTCCAAAGATCCTCGACGCAACATCGAAGTACGGTGTAGGCCTCTCAGCCATGTAAGTCACGAGAACTTACCTCGTGCGCGCTGAATTCCGGGCTCCGTCCACGAGCGTCGTTTGTCTGAGGCAAAACACAACAATTAACATTAACACGAGATTCAACCGTTTAACGTCCAAATTTAACGAAACCTTAACTAAGAAAATTCTTCCTAAAATTCTAACTTAGCTCAATGAGGCATTTTACCAAGAAATTCACGCTCGTAAATTTCAAAAACTCCATTAATTCAGATTTCTCAAATCTCAAATATCCGATTTTCAACCTAAACGCCGCATACACTCTAGATTTCGTCCAATAACATTTAATACGTTCAATATACTCACTAATACGACAAACCTATCGATTTCTAACTTTAAACTACGTTTTTCACAAAACCTAAACGAAATGCTAACTATTGAACCTCGCTTAAACCGAAATACAACGCCCTAAAACCATAGATTTGTACCTAGGGTTGAGTTTGGGGAAGAAAATGTGAAGAACGGAGGACGAACGGAGGAGGAACGATGGTCAGAAATTGAGTCTCCGTGGAGAATCGTCAGAGGAGAAAATTTTGCAGAGGCGAAGAAGAATAGCGTGGAGAAGAAGAGAAACATTTTTTTTTAATTAAAATTTTACTTGGTAATTTACCATTGTGCCCTTCCTTTGATTTTCTATTTGTTTCGTCCTTCGTTTCGTTAACTATCAAACGATTTGGCTTCTCCAAATTTCCTTAATTCACCAATGATTCAAACTCTTTACCAGGGTTCTCTTAAAACTGTCCGTTCGCAAATCGGACCTCGTTTACTATTTTTACTAAAACATCCTTTATATTACGAGAAATGAAATTCTCGTATAATTAGCGTTAAACTCCTAAAATTCCTGAAATTTTCCTAAAATCCTTATTAATCATTAGGATCATAATAACACTTTCTTTTCGCAAAATAAACTTGATTTGACATAATTAGAAAAATGCCATTTACATAATTTATTTACAAAATCCCAAAAATCTGGGTGTTACAATACGTTTAAAAAAATATCGTAAAAGGTCGGGTCGAAACATATTTTAAAAAGTCGAAAACTAAAAATTTGTATGTGGGTACCCGGTGGTGCGCGCGCGCAGCACTTGGCGCACGCGCGCGCCTGCCATTGTTGCGCGCGCAGCACTTGGCGCACGCGCGCGCCTGCCACTGCTGCGCTCGCCCAGCGCGCGCCAGGGCGCTCTCAACGCCAACCCCACGTGTCCAACACGTGCCAAACGCGATCGATAGCACTCCAAGCCCAATCGATCGGGCCAGCTCGGGTTTCCCAACTAAAAATGACCCAAAGCCACGATTGATCGCACCTCGAGCACGATCGATCGCGCGGGCAACATTCTGAGCGCGCCTAGCACGCGCCACGCCCGGCCAGCGCTCACCAACGCCTGGCCTGCGCGCGCCACTCCCCTTTTTCCTTACCCTTAACAATTTTTCTTTCTTTCCCAAACTGTTACCCTTCACCTTAAACCTTCCAAAATCATTCCCCAACCCTTTTTAAACACAAAATCTTCAAAACACCGAAAATCCCGACTCATAAACATACCCGAACACGTGTTTAAGATTCGTGAAAACAAACTGCATGGATCGCTCTAGAAACTGAACGAATCCTTACAGATTTAAAGTTGCTAAAATCATCGACTACAATCCAACCTAATTCACAACACAAATGTTGAACGTAAAAGCAAAATTTTCTAAAACATCACCAAAACGAATACGTTTATGAAATCATTTAAAATAACTTAACTCCAAGCCTAAATCCACTATACATTTCACCAAAATTCATACTTACTATATGTCCTAAAATCCATAACATCAACAAATCTTAATCTAATCCACACCTATTTACCACGAAATAGCTTGGAGCAAACTAACAGGTCATCAAGCCTAGCCAAAACACCTGTCGTCGCCACGAGCACCCAACCAGCGACCACCTATACTTGATCATCGTGGGAATGTTCCTCACCTTCGTTCTTGTAACCTACATCATGAAACTTAAACATTAAGCCTAATGCTTAGTAAGAGAATGTACTATAAATGACATATGCATGAAGGCATGATTTTTCATATAACATATTCGTTAACTTGTTCTTATTCTTTTTCTTTTCATTGACATGAATTAAGGTGGGCATCGTGCCAGGGAGTAGGCCAAGTGCGTGTACATAGTCCTTTCAGTCGTATTCATGATCCATCGCGTGGACAGTGACATTAGTTTTGTTGATATGGCCATACTGTCCCAACCCACACTTAATTGTTACCTTTCCTTTACATAAATCACGCATGGAAACATTTCATATGACATTTGAGCAAACATGATGCATGAGGAATTCACGTATGACATATCATCAAACAATTTACAAATGTACATAGACATGCTTTACTCGTAACGAACCTAACAAAAAAATATTAACTAACATCCTAGGCTACCCGACACGTTAAACCCCACAATTAGAAAATCATCATCAAAACACGAAAACCTAACATTGACACGATGTAGGGCCTTAAGGGTCGGAAACCTAACACCCACTTACCTGGCGTCCGTAGCAAGTCGAGCACCACCAAAAGCCGTGTCCACCTAAGGCATTTCACAAGTAGAGGCATTAAAGTAGATCCTAAATAAACAATTTCCAAACTTTAACTAAGCTCCTAACTAAGACTATTCTCCCTAAAACTTCAACTTCCTCCATTCGGGCATTCCATCGAACATGTTGTGTTTACCATAAACCAAACTCCATTAATGGAGGTTTTACAACCTTCAACAACCAAAAACCTAACCTAAATCCATCACTAACCAAAATTTCACATAACTATCTCCAATAATTGTAAATACATCGTCAAAGGGCATTAACTTAAACATCCTAACAATTTCTAACCAAAATCGGGATTTCTAATAAAACCCTAAACTGAAATTTGCCTCAAAACGACAAACTACCATGGCTAGAGCTCGGAGCTTACCTAGAATGACGATTGGAGAAGGAAAATCAAAGAAGAAATCACCGGAGGAGAGGCGTTGGAAGAAATGGCGTGGGAGGAGGAAGAAACTAGAGAGGGAGGAGTTTTCTCCCCTTCGCTGGAACGTGAATGAAAAAAGGGGAGGAAGAGTTTGTTATTTAAAAGAAAACATTAACTCTAAATTACCTTATTGCCCCTTAGTTTATTTCTTTTCTCGTTCCGTTATTCATCTATCGATTTGGATTCCTGAAACTTCCTTATTTCTCCAAATATTCCAACTTATTCCTAGAGTTCAAACAAAACTTACCGTTCGCAAAATGGGCTTAATTTACTATTTTTACGAATTAAATCGCTATAGGGCTAAAAACGGAACTTGGCGTTTACGCTATCAATTTGGATTTCTAAAAATTTTACTTATACTTCTAAAAATCTCCATAAATTCCTAGAGCCCTAATAAAACCTCCCGCTCACAAAACAGACCTATATTTCTTATTTACGAAAATATCCTTGGAGCGGAAACCTGAAAACTCGGGTGTTACACCTTATGCCGATCGCAACAGAACTGAACGGAGTTTTCAGCCCGAGGATTGAGTTTATCTCAAACTCCAGTCTTATCGACAACAGTCTATTGCCACCAAGCCAGTGCACGAACTTGCTTTGAAATACTTTACTCCGTTCAAAGTTCTGTCTCGGGTCGGCCAAGTCGCTTACATGTTGGCATTGCCAGACGGAGCTCGTATCCATCTAGTTTTTCACGTTTCCTTATTGAAGAAGACAATTGGTAACCACTCTCTCTCATCCTCCATTCTTCCTCCAGACTTTTATGCCGACACTGTTACCGTGGTTCCTCTTCGTCTACTGCAAACTCGAGTGGTCAGGCGTGGAAATTTTCCTCTCACACAGTGGCTGATTTAGTGGAAGGAGCAGCCAATTGCCTATGCTACATGGGTGGATTCCGAAGTAATCACCGCCCATTATCCAGATTTTTTACCTTGGGGACAAGGTCTGTCTGAGGGGGAGGTCTGTCATGGAAGAGACCTCCATGACGGGCCACGCAGTTGGACCACTAAGGGGAAATGCAGCAACACCCAGAAACCCGTATCCAACCCGATTACGGTTAAACCCACAGCTGACATGGCCAATCTGTTAGAAGGGGAAGGAAGCAGATAAAGCCAGTAGTGCGAGGTGTGAGAGGGGGTCGTGAATCTGCCCTTTTTTTACTATTTTTCTCTCTCTTATTCTCTCTTATATTCTCTCTCTTACTCTCCTACTTTCTGTAAACGTTTCTCTGGAAGTTAATAGATTTTCTCTTTTTCAATCATATTACTGTTGTCATAACAATTCTTCTCACATGTTGGGTCTTCTGTAATCGGTTTAATGCGAGGCCTATCAAGCAAGTAACTGCAGAGACGAACCAACGCAGTCAAAATTACACAAACAAAATAACATTGCGAAGCTAAAATCATAACACAATTTTTGCCCTTATCACTACTTCCATAGTTAGAAACTCTACGAAATTTCGACTCAATTCAACATATGACACACCCGTTTAGTATTCGATTGACGGCCTTGCATAGTTGGCGAGGGATGCGTAACGCAAATAGTTTCAGGTTGACATCAAATTGGCTCTTATCCAGCATCGCCATACAGTCGCAGGCATAAGAAAATTGGAAATCGCAAGTCTGTTATCAATGACAATGATTGGATACTCGAATTGACTTAGAAACAGAGTTTGGCATAAGATCAAAGTACAACGACTACCATTATGGCAAGGAATTGACGAAACCACAGATAAAGGATGTAGGGTTTTTGCAGAGTAAGGGCGAAAATATACCAGACTTTGAGAGAATGGAGCTAAAAAGTAATTGAATATTTAGTATTTATATAATATGAATAATCTTAAATTTATTCTTTTATTCTACTTTTTAAATATCTTCACTCACATTCCAAATAATTATTCGTATAATTAATATAATAATTTAATTATTTATAACTTATTACATTATGCGTTTAAAGTTAAATTAATTTATTACATTCAATATTTATAATTTAAAAAAATTAATATTAAAAATAATTTATTTTGTACAAAATGAATTGTCAGTACTTCATCTTCAAATTATGTTGTTTCTTTTTCTCCTCTCTTCTCTCAACTTTTTCGTATCTTCAATTGTAGAACAATGGAGATGTCTGCTCGTGTTTAGGATATCTTCTTTGTCGCCACATGCACTACACGAGCATGACTCAATGTTTTTGTTGATGTCGAGAGTTTCTTTGTTATGGCGATATCTTTGAGTTCTAATAAGTGAAAAAATGAAATTTAATTATCATTTTGTTGAGACCCCTAATTGCAATTTACCTTAAAATAAATATTTATTTAATAATAATAATTTTTCAATTCAAAAGTTTAAGAAGATAAAATATAAAAATAAAAATTATGTTATGTTTACTCGATATTCTAATACAGGATGATGTTTTGATTACGTCATTAATTTATTTTATCTATGTTAATGTTTGATAAGTCTTCCTTACATATCGACATCTCATTATCTAATGATTGATGAATCTCTAAGAAATAAAAAGAATCACCGCAAAATAAAATAATTACAAACTTATTTCTATACACTTTTTTTTTTTGAGGAAGGCGAGAAAGCGGTATATTGATAGTTTAATTACAAGATTCAAATTACTAACAGTGGAAAAATAAAAGTTTCATTTACCAAAAAAATTATTAGAATTTAAATTGCACAATACTTTATTATAAAAAATAATGTTACGGCTTCTCTCTTATTATATTATCGAAACATATTTGTTGGTTTGTCAAATAATGATTTTATACGACTAATATAATAAATTATTAATTTATTATATTAATTACACTTTAACCGTACCAATAATTGTTTGACATGTCATCAAATATGTTTACATAATAGAATAAAAGAATAAACGTGTAAACATAGATAACGTGACAATGCTCAATTAATATTCCTCTGACAAATATTTTACAGTTTAAATATTATTTAGCCGTGTAATATATCATGTCAAAACAACTCATTTCTTCAAGCCAAATTGCTCTCTTGTCATCATGGGTAATCTGTCTTCTATCTGGTATTTCTTGAATTCAAAAAAAGGGCTTCACTTTATGGTCATAATGTCACCAATTTGAGGTCTGTGTTCAATGGAAGATCTTTAAGTAGACATAACAATCATGAGAACTTGTTATACTGCAGGTACACGAGACCAGAATGCTTGGGATAGGGATACTTTAATCTACTTCAAAGCTTGAGGAGTGTAAGATGCTCCTGAATTCTTTTAAAGAGTAGATCAATCCTATGTTTAAGCTTTTGTCTTTATTTAGGATATCACTCATTAAATACATAGGCTATTTTATACTTTATCCAAAAAAAAAAAATAACTAGTTACATGCCGGAACATAATCTTCACGAGGGTCACGATTCGGTCATCTGGTGGCAGAGCCGACTCGGCTATCGGTTCTCCACTACTTGAGGTCATGTATTTTGGACCTGTTGGGTCAGTTTATGGCCGAAGGCCATGTCCGAGTGGTGATCTCTGACCCAGAGGACCGAGCCTTGTTCTTTTCTTTCGCTGTCCAGATTTCGCCACTCACTCCACTGTTCATTTTCATTTGCTCAATTTCATTTTTTATGGCCTGCAATTCCCATTTCGCTCGCAATTTCTGCCAATCTGTGGTTTCTACAAGTGCTCGAAGTGCTTCGCTGGCTTTCCCAGATAAATTCTCAAGGCTGCTTCATTTTCGTTTCGCACCGCTCCGCTTGGTTGCACTTGCATCTTCTCTTTCCGCCATTAGTGGTACCCTCAGTTTCACTTGGGATGATGTTGTCCAAGCTTCTCAACCAGAAAGATTTACCAGCGATGATTCTTCAGATCTTGAAGGCTACGTCGAGAAGGTCAAAATCTGCAATCGCAATTCAGTGAGTGGGTTTTTCTTACCTCGTTGGTCGTCCATCTTGTGAAACCCACCGTTTTACTTAGAAAACAAAACGTAAGTGTAGTGGGAGAAAAAAAGTAATTTCATCTTCCCTCATTAACATGCCACGTATGCAACTTATTAATTTTACCCTTCATAAAACCCTTTTTTATGAAAACATTTTAGCAGCGACACTCTTCTCTGCTGAGAACGCCGCACACAAATCAGGGCAAGGGAACCGATCGGCGATGATTTGATTTTCAATTCCAACGATTTTTGTTTCAAAATGCTTCTTGTCTTATTCTCTTCAACCTTTGTAAAACGAACTGGAGGCTCGACCCTGGTGCTCGAAAAATTGGTGAGCGATTTCCCCCTACTTCTCTATTGTTTCTGTAACGCCCCAAGTTTTCTAAACCCAGTTTGTTACTCATAAACCCGAACATAACTAAGAGAATTCCGGACCAAATTTAAGCTTCATTCGAAAGTCAAATTTGAATGTTTGCTAAAAACATAAAAAAAAAACTTGCAGCGGAAAATCTTTAAGCAAAGCAAAGTTATGCAAAACCATAAAACAGTGTTTGAGTAATCAATTGAAATATTAAGAAAACAATTCGGCCGGAAGACATGAAGGCTTAGGCGTGAAATACTTAAAGTTTATAAAAGTCAAACACATCTTCCGTGGAACAAAGTCAACGAAAAAGGCAGAAACAAACCGAAGGCTTCCACCGAGGACCTCTGCCGACCACAAGACGACAAAGCTTTTACTCTGGTCTTCCGATAGAACAAGCTACATATACCGATCACTAAACAACAAATTTTCTACTACATCATCCGGTAGGTTTAACACACGACATCTACCGATCACTAAACGACAAAACTTCTACTACATCATCCGGTAGGTTTAACACACGATATCCACCGATCACTAAACGACAAAATTTTCTACTTATATCTTCCGATGGCTTCCACTGAAGACATCATCCGATAACTTTACTGAAGACATCATCTGATGGCTTTACTAAAGACATCTTTCGATAGACAACAGAACAACAACTCAAAATCTGCCGATAGACATCATCTACCGATAGATCAAAAATACTCAACGAAAACAGCATAGCAACAATTTCACTCTATCAAAGAAAACTCCGACTACCAGAAGAACTTGGACAATTTTCTAAAATTCATTCAAAACCACTTAAATTCGGACACTACTCCATCATTTAGTAAAAACCACTAATAACACCAACAAAGTATACTTGTCTGAAAGAAAATCTCAAAACGAGTTCAGAAACATTAAAACTACTACTATCATGAAAATTCAACATATTTAAATTAAAACATTGTCAACTAAACCTTTACACCAACTGACATCAGTTAAACCGCCCCATCAACTGCCAGAATGTTGCATAGTTGCACTCCTCCAACCAATCTAGTCCTCAGCAAACTCAGTAAACACACCTGCTGTCAGTTCTTCACCTACATCACAAAACTCATCTATTAGCCTAATGCTAAGTAAGTAAAGCAGTAATGAAATGAAATGCTGAAATATGAATTCCTAAACATGCAATTTCTACTTTCTCATCTCAGTTGTTCATGCATCGTTTCTGTTCAGATCCCCCTGTAAAATTGGGAGTTTGATCAACTCTCCCAAAGTATAAATATCCACTGTCTCATTAAAGGGCGGATTATTTCTCTTAACAGTAAATCTGATTCACATAGCTGTTTCAGATCCCCTTGTTCGATGGGAAGCGGATCAAATTTCCCAAAGTCTAAATATCCACTGTCTCATTAAGGGGCGGATTATTTCCCTTAACAGTAAATCTGATTCACATAGCTGTTTCATAATGTTCATTCCTTACCATGCCAACATGCATTCAAATTCATTTTCGTATACTTTTAAAATATGATGCATGACATATAGACACATTCAAGTAAACATAATCCTAATGTTTTGTGATGTAGGCCCGAAGGCACAAGCAAACTTCACTTACCTGGTCTCCTGAAAATCGCTCCGCTGTAAGCTACCTTAGAAGCTCGCTCACCTATAATCATAACAGAACACCAATCAAACCCTCACTAAGCTGCACCAGAAAGTTAACCAGAATTTTAAGAAATCTAGTTTGAAACTCTGTTACTCGTGCATTCCTATTTATCACTAAAACCCGAACCTACTCTCATTCACAGCATCCTCAAAATCCTCACATTGTATTCCCTCCGGTATCTAACCGCTATATCATAAGAGAAATGAGGAAAACTTACCTAGGTTGAAGGAGAATCGGGCGGGAAAAATCGCCTAGAGAGCTCGGCTGCTCGAGTTGAATAACCCGAAGAGGAAAAAGTATGAAATGGTGGCGGCTACAGTGCATTAAACCCAACCCTCTTTCCTTAAATACGTTATCCACTTTTGAAAATTTTAATTTACTTTAATGCCCTTGTCTAGTCACTCAATAACCCTACTTTAATTATTGTCTAATAAAGTGTATTCCATTAATAATAAAAGTGTAACGACCCGGGAGGGATCGTCACATAATCCATATCTTTCTTAATCATTTAATTCTTATTACTCACACTCAATTCATTTTCGGCAATATATTTTTTTTTGAACATCTCTTAAACTGGGTCTGCCAACAAAGAAATAAACTTACATCAACCGGTGGTCATGTGTGCTTCACGTGACTGATTTAAAACATTACCTGAACATTAAACAATAAGAAAATACTCACATCATCCGGTCACTACACGACAATTTAACATCTACATCATCCGGTGAAGAATTACACTTCATCCACCGAACACTAGACGACAAAATACCATTTACATCATCCGGTGAAGGAATACGCTCCATCCACCGAACGCTAGACGACAAAATACCATTTACATCATCCGGTGAAGGAATACGCTTCATCCACCTAACGCTAGACAACAAAATTCCATTTACATCATCTGGTGAAGGAATACGCTTCATCCACTGAACGCTAGACGACAAAATACCATTTACATCATCCGGCGAGGAAACATACTACATCTTCCGGTGACGTCATCCGGAAGACTCAATCGTTCAACTTCCATCATTTGACATCCGTCGATGACGTCAGCAGGATGATTGCCTCATCCAGCCTCCATCATACGGTAGTAAAACACTGTAATCATCAACCAACTTCATCCAATAGAAAATACCACAACTCACTCAAATCTTAACTTGGTAACTATAAACCTTAATGAGTAAGAATTATAGACTCATCCAGAATTCATATAGCAGAAGACTTAAACAAACAGACCATTCGATGATCCTTAAAATTATCCCCAGATTCAGAGAACAACAGACAACTTCAAAAGATTCAATGTTATAAGGTAGACTCATCCTACTCAACCTACTATATTCATTGTCTTAACTAAAATCATAAAACATTAACCCGGGGTCTCATTTGCCAGCCAGCCACAGAATTGCACCCTGTACACCTTCCAGCAACCAAGCTTAGACATCCTCATTAACCTTGAGATCCTCACCTGAAAACTCGTCACCTACATCATAAGGTTTAAACTATAAGCCTAATGCTTAGTAAGGAATGCAACACTAACATGGATGCATGAATGTGTAATTTGGAAAATCACATGCTCATAAGTATTTTCTTGTTCATATCTTTGCTCGTAATCATCATTCATAGTCATAGATCATATTCATCAATCATAGTCATTGATCATATTCATCATTCATAGTCATTGATCATATTCATCATTCATAATCATTGATCATATTCATCATTCATAGACATTGATCATATTCTTCATTTAAGTTGTGTGGATTAAGAGAGAATTTGTGCCGGTAAAGAGGGTTTGACAGTGAGAGTGCACATAGTTCCCTTGCGGGTCGTATCATGGTCCTTCTTTTGGACAGTGACATACGCCAAACCGCCCCCAACCCTCTCCTAATTCACGTTGCATAAGTTTTATATTCTTATCTTGTTCATGCGAAGACATGCTCATAAAACATTTTCATATGCATAAAACATTCATGATGCATGAACATGAAAATTCTTAAATCATCAAGCTACAGAACTGAGTACCATTCGACATGAAACTTTACCACTGAGCTAATCATCGGCATAAACAATAGACAGTAACATGAGGGAAACTTCTATTCATCATATGAGTTTCTACCTAGGATCCTTTGATGTAGGGTCCTAATGACCGAGAAACCTACACATTCACTTATCTGGTGTCCTTAGCAATGAGAGCTCCTTTTCCTCAGACTTCTTTACCTAAAACATTTACATTACAGTAGTTAAAACAAAATCCTAAAAGTTCTACTCACAAGTCATCCTAGGGTCTAATAGCTAAGAGTCATTCCCACTCTCAGATTTCAAATGTCCTTATTACTAGTCGGCCATTGGAAGATCCAAAACTCCAATGCCGAGTAGAAAACAGGGCTAACAAACTAACAGATAGCTACGTTGTCTATTGCTTACCTCGGGCACAGAGTAGTCGAGTAGTGGCAGAGAAAACCGATTGTCGAAGAGAGCAAGAGCTCGGGAGAGAAGAAATCGCCGAAAAGGAAGGTGTCGGCTACAGTGCTTTAAGTGAGGTTTAAAACATTTCCTTTTTCTTTATATATTGGTCATCACCCTCCATTATTACAACTTTGCCACCCAACCTAGTTTAAATCCACATGAAATTAATTATTCTTGGTAAAAAACTCTAAACCGTGAAGATTGAATGTTCATGACCGTTAATACAGTTAGGGAGTCACCTGGTTGAAGTTGTCGGGTGTTACAAAAAGAGAGCTGGTTCGATAGAACCGGGTGTTACAATCTACCCTCCTTAAAAGAATTTTGTTCTCAAAATTCATTACCTGAATAATTCCGGATGTTGGTCTATCATGTCTTGCTGGCGCTCCCAAGTTGTTTCCTCTATGTTCTGGTTGTTCCATAACACTTTCACTAGTGGAACCTCTTTGTTGCGCAATACCTTCACTGCATAATCCAAGATTCTTACTGGTTTCTCCTCATAGGTAAGAGTAGGATGAATTTCGATACTCTGCTGTTCCACAATCTGAGATGTATCTCTTACACACTTCTTCAACATGGAACACATTATGGATTCCTTCCATAGAGGTTGGTAGCTGTAACTGGTAAGCTGTCTTCCCAATCCTTTTCAAGATTGAGAATGGTCCAATAAATCTGGGGTTCAACTTTCCTCTCTTCCCAAATCTCACAACTCCTTTGAATGGTGACACCTTGAGAAAAACTTCATCACCTATCACAAATTCCAATTCTCTACGCCTGCAATCTGCATAACTTTTCTGTCGGCTCTGAGCTGCCAAAATTCTCTGTCAGATGAGAGCAACCTTCTCAACAGTTTGTTGCACAATGTCAGGACCAAGCAACTGTGCTTCACCAACTTCATCCCAGTACAAAGGTGATCTGCATTTTCGTCCATACAATGCTTCATACGGTGTCATTCCTATTGTTGCCTGAAAACTGTTGTTATAGGAAAACTCCACCAATGATAAATATTTACTCCAAGATCCTTGAAAATCCAATATACAGGCACAGAGCATATCTTCTAATGTTTGGATGGTTCTTTCGGATTGTCCATCTGTCTGAGGGTGAAAAGTTGTGCTAAAGCTAAGCTGTGTTCTCATAGCCTTGTGCAAACTTTTCCAAAACTTAAAAGTAAATCTAGAGTCTCGGTCTGAAACTATAGTGCTTGGAACTCCATGCAGTCTAACAACTTCATGCACATACAACTCAGCAAGCTGATCCATCGAGTAAGTCATTCTCATTGGCAGAAAGTGGGCAGACTTGGTTAGACGATCAACTATCAACCAAATTGCATCATGTCTTTTTGCTGTTCTAGGCAATCCCACAACAAAGTCCATCGTTATTTGTTCCTATTTTCATTCAGGAACTGGTAAAGGTTGCAATGTTCCTGAGGGTCTCTAATGCTTGGCCTTAATCTGCTGACAACACAAACACAATCCTACATATTCTGTCACACTTCGTTTCATACCTGGCCACCAATAATGCTGTTTAAGATCCTTGTACATCTTTGTACTCCCAGGGTGAACAGAGAACCTGGAAGAGTGTGCTTCAGAAAGAATCTCGTCACGAAGTTCTTTAATGGCAGGAACAAACCATCTATTTCTAAACTTAAGGATTCCATCGGCAGAATGGTTAAAATATGATTTGTCCATAGAATCAATGCTTAACTTGTACTTGTTACACTCATCATCATTCGTTTATGCTTCCTTTATTTTCTCTAGAATGGTAGGCTTTAAGGTTATGGCTGAAAGTACAGTTGATACACTGGATACTGCTTCTAGATTAATTTTTTGGATTTCTGACTCTAAGGCTAACGGTATATTGAAAATCATAGTTGGGGTTGGTGTTGTTACTCTACTCAAAGCATCTGCCACAACATTTGCTTTGCCGGGATGATATTTAATATCGAAATCATAGTCCTTTACAAATTCCAACCATCGATGTTGCCTCATGTTTAGTTCCTTCTATGTGAAAATATACTTTAGACTCTTATGATCTGAAAATATCTCGCAAGATTGTCCATACAAGTAATGCCTCTAAATCTTAAGTGCAAATACCACTGCAGCTAATTCTAAATCATGTGTAGGGTAATTCTTCTCATGTGTTTTCAACTGTCTAGAGGCATAAGCTATTACTTTACCATCCTGCATTAACACACAACCAAGACCAATTTTGGAAGCATCACAATAAATACTAAATTTTCCACCATCAACTGGAAGGGTTAAAATTGGAGCATTGGTCAGTTTCTGTTTCAAGGTCTGGAAACTATGCTCACATTCATCAGTCCATATATACTTCACATTTTTCCTTGTTAACTTAGTAAGGGGTGTAGCAATCTTCGAAAATCCTTCAATGAACTTTCTATAATACCCTACAAGTCCAAGAAAACTCCTGATATCTGTAGCGTTCCTCGGTTGGGGCCATTCCTTAACTGCTTGAACCTTAGCTGGATCGACAGATATTCCATCCCCATAGATGACATGTCCTAAAAAGTGAACTTAGTCCAACCAAAATTCACACTTAGAAAATTAGGCGTATAGTTGGTGCTGTTTCAATACTTCCAACACCAAGGTTAGGTGCCTAGCATGCTCATCCTTGGAACGAGAATAGATTAAAATATCATCGATAAACACTATGACAAACTTATCCAAGTGTTCATGAAACACCCTATTCATAAGATCCATAAAGGCTGCTGGTGCATTTGTCAATCCAAAGGACATAACCAAAAACTCATAATGTCCATACCTTGTGCGAAAGGCAGTCTTTGGGATATCTTCAGATTTAACCTTCAACTGGTAATAACCGGACCTCAGGTCAATCTTAGAGAAAACTCTTGCACCATTAAGTTGGTCGAATAAATCATCAATCCTTGGTAATGGATACTTGTTCTTGACAGTTAACTTATTCAATTCTCTATAATCAATGCACATACGCATTGATCCATCTTTCTTTTTGACAAAAAGGACAAGTGCACCCCACGGTGAAAAGCTAGGGCGTATGAACCCTTTCTCTAATAAATCCTCCAACTGTTTCTTCAATTCCTTAAGTTCTGTAGGTGCTAGTCTATATGGATTTTTAGACACAGGCTCGGCGCCAGGGTAAACATCTACAACAAATTAAATTTCCCTATCTGGTGGTAAACTAGAAAGGTCATCTAGAAATACTTCGGGAAAGTTTTGGACAATTATGACATTTTGAGGATTTTCTTTTCCTACAAGTTGTGTGTCTAAAACACTAGCTAAGAAGTACAAATACTCTCCACATAGGGAAGGTCTAGTGTTAGTAGAAGTCATCACAGACATTTCCTTACTCTTCTTTGAAGCTTGAAAGGTATGTTTCAAATTACCAGGGGGAGGAAGCTAACTATTCCAGTCCTACAATCAATTGTGGCGTGATGTTTAAACAACCATTCCATTCCTAGGATTACATCAAATCCCATTATATCTATAATAATAAGATCAGCAGGTAAACTTACGTTCCCTACTAACACATCACTGTCAAGCATCACTTGGTTAGAGTGCATGCGTTCACCAGAGGGTAATGCAACATTAAACACATGCATGGAATGGGCGAACTGTACATCTAACTTAACAGCAAATGCATATGCTATAAACGAATGCGTTGCACCATAATCTATTAAAGTAAAAGCAGGCACAGAGTTGATCAATATAGTACCTGACACCACAGCAGGCTGGTCTTCATCACCCGACTCCATCATGGAGAATATCCTCGATTTAATCATAGCAGGGCCACTCTTAGGAATTGGACAATCTCTGCTAATGTGGCCAACCTTGTTACAATTGTAGCATCTGGTAATTCTAGGCTTCGAGCATTCTTTGAACGTGTGTCCAACTTCCTCACAGTTGAAACACTTCCCAAATCCCAGTCTGCATTCGCCCGGGTGGTTCTTCAAACACTTAGGACACTGGGGAAATTTCCTGACATTATGTACCTTCCCTCCTGTTCCTTGGCTGTTTTGGCCCTCACTTGGCCTCTTCGTTCCTCTTTGTTGGTGTGGCTGGATAAACCTTTGTGGGACCTCCTTTGGTCCAGCACACTTCTTTTCAGCTTCTTCCACTTCCAGAGCAGTGGACACAACCTCACTTAATGTCAAGCCTTTAATACCACAAAATTTAACCCCTCGGTAGATTTCTGGCTTCAGTCCATGCACAAATTTGAACACTTTATCCTCGTCCTTGTGAGCAAAATGTCCAGCAAACCTGGACAAGGACTCAAATTGCCTACTGTACTCGGCCACAGACCTTGTCTGCTTCAAGTTCAGAAACTCCAATTTCTTCGTAGTTTGGACCGTGCTGTTAAAATACTTCTCATAGAAAATGTCCTTGAATTGTGACCAAGGCATCACCAAAACATCAGTGGTGGTCTCTATTGTTTCCCACCAGAGTTGAGCTTCACCAGCCAAGTGAAATGTTGCCAACGTGACCTTGTCTCCTTCTCCTATGTTGGCACACCTAAACATACTCTTAATCTTTCTAAGCCATCCTTCAGAAATAACTGGATCAGATGACTGTCCATCAAACGTGGGTGGTCTTAGTCTCCGGAATCTATCTCCAGAATGTTCATTGCTAGAACTTGAGTTGGCACTTCCTTGTAACTCTCGGTTCAACAGTACTCCTAGTTGGTCAGACTGTTGGCGCACTAAATCAGTTTCCTGACGCACTAAATCTGTCCGCTGCCTAATCTCACTAGGCTCCTCTTCACCTCTCACATCTGGCATTTCTCTTGGCACTCTAGGTCTCCCTGGGCGTCTGGCCATTGTATTAAATTTTTGTACAGGGTTAATTAAACTCTTAAATATCTATTAACTAGGGTGAACATAAACACTTACAGTTGTTGAAGTGCTTCCATGCAACGATTGGTACTGATGAGTAATCTTTTGAACGGTTTAACTGAATGTCTCTGATACCACACTGTAACGCCCCGAGTTTTCTGAACCCGGTTTGTTACTCATAAACCTGAACATAACTAAGAGAATTCCGGACCAAATTTAAAACTTCGTTCGAAAGTCAAATTTGAACGTTTGCTAAAAACATAAAAAAAAAACTTGCATCAGAAAATCTTTGAGCAAAGCAAAGTTAAGCAAAACCATAAAACAGTGTTTGAGTAATCAATTGAAATATTAAGAAAATAATTCGGCAGGAATAGATGAAGGCTTAGGCGTGAAATACTTAAAGTTTATAAAAGTCAAACACATCTTCCGCTGAACAAAGTCAACGAAAAGGGAAGAAACAAAACCGAAGGCTTCCACCGATGACGTCAGCCGGATGATTCATTCACCTAGCCTCTGCCGACCACAAGACGACAAAGCTTTTACTCTCGTCTTCCGATAGAACAAGCTACATATACCGATCACTAAACGACAAATTTTCTACTACATCATCCGGTAGGTTTAACACACGACATCCACCGATCACTAAACGACAAAACTTCTACTACATCATCCGGTAGGTTAAACACACGACATCCACCGATCACTAAACTACAAAATTTTCTACTTATATCTTTCGATGGCTTCCACTAAAGACATTATCCGATGACTTTACTGAAGACGTCATCCGATGGCTTTACTGAAGACATCTTCCGATAGACAACAGAACAACAACTCAACATCTGCCGATAGACATCATCTACCGATAGATCAAAAATACTCAACGAAAACAGCATAGCAACAATTTCACTCTATCGAAGAAAACTCCGACTACCAGAAGAACTTGGGCAATTTTCTAAAATTCATTCAAAACCACTTAAATTCGGACACAACTCCATCATTTAGTAAAAACCAGTAATAACACCAACAGAGTATACTTGTCTGAAAGAAAATCTCAAAATGAGTTCAGAAACATTAAAACTACTACTGTCATGAAAATTTAACATATTTAAATTGAAACATTGTCAACTAAACCTTTACACCAACTGACATCAGTTAAACCGCCCCATCAACTGCCAGAATGTTGCATAGTTGCACTCCTCCAACCAGTCTAGTCCTCAGCAAACTCAGTAAACACACCTGCTGTCAGTTCTTCACCTACATGACAAAACTCATCTATTAGCCTATTGCTAAGTAAGTAAAGCAGTAATGAAATGAAATGCTGAAATATGAATTCCTAAACATGCAATTTCTACTTTCTCATCTCAGTTGTTCATGCATCGTTTCTGTTCAGATCCCCCTGTGAAATTGGGAGTTGGATCAACTCTCCCAAAGTATAAATATCCACTGTCTCTTTAAGGGGCGGATTATTTCCCTTAACAGTAAATCTGATTCACATAGCTGTTTCAGATCCCCCTGTTCGATGGGAAGCGGATCAAATTTCCCAAAGTCTAAATATCCACTGTCTCATTAAGGGGTGGATTATTTCCCTTAACAGTAAATTTGATTCACACAGCTGTTTCATAATGTTCATTTCTTACCATGCCAACATGCATTCAAATTCATTTTTGTATACTTTTAAAATATGATGCATGACATATAGACACATTCAAGTAAACATAATCCTAATGTTTTGTGATGTAGGCCCGAAGGTACAAGCAAACTTCACATACCTGGTCTCCTGGAAATCGCTCGGCTGTAAGCTACCTTAGAAGCTCGCTCACCTATAATCATAATAGAACACCAGAAAGTCGACCAAAAGTTTAAGGAATCTAGTTTGAAACTCTGTTTCTCGTGCATTCCTATTTATCACCAAAACCCGAACCTACTCTCATTCACAGCATCCTTAAAATCCTCACATTGTATTCCCTCCAGTATCTAACCGCTATATCATAAAAGAAATGAGGAAAACTTACCTAGGTTGAAGGAGAATCGGGCGGGGAAAATCGCCTAGAGAGCTTGACTGCTCGAGCTGAATAACCCAAAGAGGAAAAAGTATGAAATGGTGGCGGCTACAGTGCATTAAACCCAACCCTCTTTCCTTAAATACGTTATCCACTTTTGAAAATTGTAATTCTACCTTTAAATTGGATGATTTGGTTCAAGTATCATGTTTCTTCACTTAATATTTCGCTTTTGAATATGTTTTTAAAGTAAGTTTACGTTATTGAGTGATTTCAAGGGATGCATTTATCATCTCATTTCTGATTCACACAGTTTTGCAAAACATCTAAAGCAGTTTCAAGATGTATTTGTGTTCTTTTATGAGACTAATTCTTCCATTAGTAGCCACGTGACATTACATCCATTGCTGGGGACACCTGAAGATAGGAGTCGTGCAGTTGGAGATGTAATCTCATGCTTGGGTGAGGAACACATTCCAGGTATTAGAAATGAGGTACTGTTGTGCTAGCTATTTGATTGAATCTCATCCTTGCATAAGTATAGACTGTTTCTCCCTTTGTGTAACCAAAATTTTCATTCTTCTATGTGTGGGATAAAGATTAGATATTGTGGGATGAGAACTTCCTAGATTGGTTGACCATGGGTTTCGTTGAATTCAATCAGCTATACCCTGTGACTTCATCATTAGGTGCACCAATATTTTTCTCCCTTGAACGTGCAGCAGCTCCTTATTTTGGAATAAAGGTGTGAATACTCTTTTTCCTCACGGTTTGTAAATTTTCTGTTTCCTGTAGAAAAATTCTTGTAGAACAAATGTTTCAAGTCTTTTACTTAGATTTTTGTCTGAGGCATGTGAAAACTGCAAAATGAGTAGCTTGTTTACCATAACTAGCTCTGGCATTGAGTTGGGATTTCTGTTCAAATTGTATTTCAAAGAGGTTGTATTCAGATAATGTTGCTGTATTCATGAAAAATCTTTTGTTGGTTAATTACTCGTGTTTAATCAAATTGTAAAAAAAGGTGAAAAATACTTAGATTGCTTATGGTGAACAAAATCATAAAGTCTGATATATGATGTCTTTATGCAAGCATGCTTATGGAATTCACATGAATGGCTATGTCGAAAAAGGTGGTGAGAAATTTTTATGGATAGGAAAAAGAAGTGCAACCAAGCAGACTTATCCAGGAATGCTCGATCATTTAGTAGTCGGAGGACTAGTCAGTTACTCAAATTTCTCTTTTACTTAATGATTACTGTCTTTTTTTATATACTAAATCTTCTACTAAAGAGTTGTTATTATGCTATATAGCATAGTGTTTTTTTTTACTAAATTGCAATAGGCAAGCAAATGTGACAAAGTTCAATTAGCTATATACTTTCATAGTTCTCTAGTTTTAGACATTCCATGCTATTATTTCATTCGTTTTATATAACAATTATTAAAATTAATTGTCACAATCACTACTTTCTATGTTTTATTCACTGACAAATAGCATCATTCAATCTTTTAGGACTTGGCTAAGTGCAGCCAAGAGATTCGCTTCCCCTGAAGAAGCTAAACTGTTTCGCTTGGATTCGATGGAAGTTGAAATTTCTTTATTGGAAAAGGAACTCTCGGAAACTACTGGACGTGTAGGATTCTGTCACAATGATTTATAATATGGCAATATAATGCTGGACGAAGAGACTAAATCAATAACCATAATTGTAAGCTTCCTTCCTTTGATGTAAGAATTTTTTCTAGAGACATTACTTGATTAAGATGCAGCTCTTTGCTACGGTGGATTCTAATAAATTATGGATTTTTTCGTTGGCATTGTGATATATAGTTCTGTTTCCGTACTTTGGTCTCAGGATTATGAGTATTCTAGCTACAACCCTGTTGCCTTTGACATAGCAAACCACTTCTGGGAGATGGCTGCTGATTATCATACAGAAACTCCTCACGTTTTGGACTTCAATAAGTATCCCGGTTTGTGAGATGTAAATTAATCATTTTACTATCAAAGTGAAAGTTTAGTACAACATATCTCGCTCTCATATTTCACTTCTGGAGCTTAATAGCAGAAAGAGAAATCAAAGTAACGAATATCTTGTTACTTTTAATTTCACTCCAAAAACCAAGTACCCAACCCCCTTTCTCCACTTGATCATCTGAATTCACCCATCACTAGCTCTTTCCTTTAGACGTTTGTCCATAGCAATCTATATTTCGTTAGTATACATTGTTTAAGAAATTGGATTGAGTACTGAGCAAACAACGCGAGTGTCCAAAGTATTCACTACTCAGAGAGAATAAAAACTACTAAGCAGTTTTGTATGCACAATGTGGAGTCACACGGTACTCATAGTACAATATTGTCTGTTTTGTGTTACATCCCAAAGAAGATCTGAGACAAAATCAGAAACAACCTGAACTAGAAATCGGACTGAGCCGTCCAACCCTAATACTTAATTTTAATAAATTAGTAAGTAGAAGACTTTTTTACAATTAAAAATCAGTGTCCAAACCAAAATAACTAAATTTTAGGTTCATTAGTGACTTCTAAGATATATATGTTCGAAAATAAACAATTGTGTTAGAAAAAAATAAATAAATAAAAGATTTACAATTGCTAATAATTTTTAACCTCTCGAATTACACAATTTCTTAGTAAAATATTACATTAGAGAATTTGCAAGCCGAGTCTACTTTTGAATCGGCAACTGAAAATCCAATTGATCTTGAAAGGTGTCCTGTCGTTGGAGTGAATCGACTAAACTCAATAAATATATATTTATTTTCAGTTTTCATGTTTAATTTAACCAATTAATAACAATTTTAAAAAAATCGAATAAAAATGAAATCATTCGCGGTCTTCGTGCATATCATGTCTTGTGTAATAAAATGAAAACAGTGATGTCAAGCAATCAACAACACCATATAAAACACGCTTATCAGGTTTAAGGTTTTGCGTCCATGGACACGGCACGGTCAGTTGTCTTGCACTCTAGTTAAAACAAGTTTTCCATGACGATAATAGAAACGTGCATAAAACCATATATGCATTATAATAAAGTATTAAAAGGGATTTATCAATTATTTTACAAAATATAATTATTAATAAATAAGATGGAGAATAAATCTTATCTCAAAGTGGGCCTACCAGTGTCTAAAGCCCAATCGAATCCAAAAACTCAAATCTAAGAGCTCACGATTTAATTTAATATTAATTTTTGGGTGAAGTTTCATAACTAAAACTCTCAATTTTTACAAAAAAAAAAATAATTCATAATTAATTCAGTTTCATCCATTAAATTCCCAATTTTTTTTCCTTAAAATATCCCTTTTTTAATTAGGTAAATTAGCCACAAATGTGGGCCAAAATATATCAAAAAATCAGCCCAAAAGAAATTGGACCGCAGCCCAAAGAAGCCTGAAGTGCGGCCCAACTTAAAGTCCAATTAAGAGTGAACCACATCCCTTTAAAAATTTAATTGCGGTCCAAATAAGGTCAGGACCGCGGTTCAGACTATCGCAAACCGGGATACTTATTGAAGTCCAAAATGTGAGGAGTTTCTGTATGATAATCAGCCGCCATCTCACAGAAGTGGTTTGCTATGTCAAAGGCAACAGGGTTGTAGCTAGAATGCTCATAATCCTGAGACCAAAGTACGGAAACAGAACTATATATCACAATGCCAACGAAAAAATCCATAATTTATTAGAATCCACCGTAGCAAAGAGCTGCATTTTAATCAAGTAATGTCTCCAGAAAAAATTCTTGCATCAAAGGAAGGAAGCCTCTTTGAAATACAATTTGAACAGAAACCCATAAATCAAAGAGTGGAATACATACGTAGATGTTTAATTTAAGGAAGAAAATCAAGAGGATGAAGGAGAAGGTGTCGTCGTCCCAACATGCTGGATCATAAACCCATAAATCTTCCTTTTCAATCTCTCAATCTTCCTTTTCAATTTCTCAATCTTTTCTGTGTATTGATTATCTCCTTTAGACACTATCCTATCCAACCAGTCATTCACCCGCTTCAACTGGGACAAGATTGCAGCAATGGTGCCTCGATCGAGTGGTATCGCTTTGGATTCGGACTCTACAAACACCTTGAAGTCGGCATCAATGGAGTCCTTGACAAAACGTAAAAACCACGTTTTCATTTCAGACTGCAAGTTCATGGCTAGCTCTATTGTTTCTTTCCTCCCATTACTCTTTGCCCATTTCATTGCATTGGAATTGGGTGCCGGTAGAGGATTAGGTTGTCATTTTGAAGTGGAGTTCACCGAAGATGATATGGGCTCTGTGATCTGAGTTGAGATGAGTGAGACTATCTCGAGATTGGTGGACAAAGTAGCCTCGACCTAGAGAGAGGCCGATTTGGATTGCTCCGACTGGAAATCCTGGCCGTTGATCGTAGAACTTATGTCATCCTAAATAGCGAAAAATCAGCATGATGAAAATCAAGAGAAACGTATTCATCCATCCCCATTAACAAGCTTGAGTGAATTTTGAAGAAATGAAAAAGTATCCTCCTTTTGGGTTAACAAGTGGTGGCTCATGCTAATATTGACTACAAGCTCTAAGAAGCAAATTCAGAGATATGTTCATTCATCGAAGATAAAGAGCAACGGGCTTTTATTACTATCTATAAATGTAAATTGCAGAGCTAGAGAAGATCCATTTAAAAATTATGATCATCAAGAAAATACATAATTTAGAAGCAACAATAGAGCAATTACTATTTATAGAAGATAAAAGGGTATTACCTTAATTTCCTTATACTGGAATCGGTAGCTACAGCTTCTTCCAATGCTTCAGCCGCAGTTGCCGCAGCTGCCGAAGCAAACCTCCTTACCATAGCCTCCTACAATGTCAAAATGTTTAAAACACTCAAATATCATTTTTTTCAGTACAATAGAAATCTAGTACAAAGTAAGCGTGATTTCATGGAAAATGGAGTATAATGGATTACCTTGCCAAGCTTAGCAAGATTTGCGGAGATGCATCAAGAGAAACACTGCCATCAGTCCTTTTCTTGTTGTGAACAGTAATACCAAGAGTTGCTAAGTTTGGTTCGTCTGAAAATACACAAGTTTCAGGTTTTTCTCCAGATTTTGATTTCTCTCGTGCTGAAAAACCATCAATACTTACTTGGTCTTCGACCGTGTACACCACTTAGTCGTCGTGAAATGGCAGCCTGAAACATTGCATAAAAAATCAAAAAATATGATCATGCCCCATAAGAGT
Organism: Begonia masoniana; assembly: GCA_022432975.1. Lineage (NCBI taxonomy): Eukaryota > Viridiplantae > Streptophyta > Magnoliopsida > Cucurbitales > Begoniaceae > Begonia > Begonia masoniana. The sequence continues at coordinate 21,950,980 of CM039509.1, read as the reverse complement.
TGATTAGAACCCAGAAATTCTAACTAAATAAGCAAGATAATGGTACCTGAGTTCGTAAAATAGCTTCGACATTAGTTTTATTTTTTGAAAAAGTCTTCTCTTTTTGCTCCCCTGAAATTACAGCTAATGGTTCCTCATCCCTACTCATTCTTACAGACTTTGTAGATCCAACTATAGCTTCAGAGACCTTGAAAATTCCTGCTACTATATTTGTCATCTTTTTCTTCGTAGGTGAATCACCAGTTCCAGCCAACATGGGGGAGACCTTTAAACCTATAGACAGCCTTTGCCCAGGAGAAAGTAAACCCTTTCTTGCACAAGGTGATGCCTGCCTCCTCCCACTTAGGGATGGCTGCCAATACCTAGATGGCACTACAATGACTGCTTCCCTTGAAGACTTACGATTCTCTTCTCGAGCTGCAACCAAACTTGGAACCACACATTTGGAAGGCACCGGTGAAGCCGACCTCTTTCGCTTCCCTAGCGAGGAAGGATCTCTCTCCTACAATGTCAAAATGTTTAAAACACTCAAATATCATTTTTTTCAGTACAATGGAAGTCTAGTGACAAAATAAGCGCGATTTCATGGAAAATAGAGTATAATGGATTACCTTGCCAAGCTTAGCAAGATCTGCGGAGACTGCATGAAGAGAAACATTGCCATAAGTCCTTTTCTTGTTGTGAACAGTAATACCAAGAGCTACTAAGTTTGGTTCGTCTGAAAATACACAAGTTTCAGATTTTTCTCCACATTTTGATTTCTCTCGTGCTAAAAAACCATCAATACTTGGTCTTCGACCGTGTACACCACTTAGTCGTCTTGAAATGGCAGCTTGAAACATTGCATAAAAATGCAAAAAATATGATCATGCCCCACGAGAGTTGATTAGAATCCAGAAATTCTAACAAAATAAGCAAGATAATGGTACCTGAGTTCGTAAAATAGCTTCGACATTAGTTTTATTTTTTGAAAAAGTCTTCTCTGTTTGCTCCTCTGAAGTTACATCTAATGGTTCCTCATCCCTACTCTTTCTTACAGAGTTTGCAGATCCAGCTATAGCTTCAGAGACCTTGGAAATTCCTGCTACTATATTTGTCATCTTTTTCTTCGTAGGTGAATCACTAGTTCCAGCCAACATGGGGGAGACCTATAAACCTATAGACAGCCTTCGCCCAAGAGAAAGTGAACCCCTTCTTGCACAAGGTGACGCTTGCCTCCTCCCACTTGGGGATGGCTGCCGATACCTAGATGGCACTACAATGGCTGCTTCCCTTGAAGAACTACGATTCCCTTCTCGAGCTGCAACCAAACTTGGAACCACACATTTGGAAGGCACCGGTGAAGCCGACCTCTTTCGCTTCCCTAGCGGGGAAGGATCTCTCTCCTACAATGTCAAAATGTTTAAAACACTCAAATATCATTCTTTTCAGTACAATGGAAATCTAGTAACAAAATAAGTGTGATTTCATAGAAAATGGAGTATAATGGATTACTTTGCCAAGCTTAGCAAGATTTGTGGAGACTGCATCAAGAGAAACACTGCCATCAGTCATTTTCTTGTTCTGAACAATAATACCAAGAGCTGCTAAGTTTGGTTCTTCTGAAAATACACAAGTTTCAGAATTTTCTCCAGATTTTGATTTCTCTCGTGCTGAAAAACCATCAATACTTGGTTTTCGACCGTGTACATCCAATAGTCATCGTGAAATGGCAACCTGAAACATTGCATTACAACCAAGAAATTCTAACAAAATAAGCAAGATAATAGTATCTGAGTTCGTAAAATAGTTTCGACATTAGTTTTATTTTTTGAAAAAGTCTTCTCTTTGCTCCCCTGAAGTTACAGCTATTGGTTCCTCATCCCAACTCTTTCTTAGAGACTTTGCAGATCCAGCTATAGCTTCAGAGACCTTGGAAATTCCTGCTACTATATTTGTCATCTTTTTCTTCGTAGCTGAATCACCAGTTCCAACCAACATGGGGGAGACCTTTAAAGACAGCCTTCACCCAGGAGAAAGTGAACCCCTTCTTGCACCAAGTGACGCATGCCTCCTCCCACTTGGGGATGGCTGCCGATACCTAGATGGCACTACAATAGCTGCTTCCCTTGAAGACTTATGATTCTCTTCTCGAGCTGCAACCAAACTTGGAACCACACATTTGGAAGGCACCGCTGAAGCCGACCTCTTTCGCTTCCCTAGCGGGGAAGGATCTCTCTCTGCAACAGCCATATTTTTCTTTCCTGCCGATGCAGATCTCTTAACTCCGGCAGGGGAGGAAAATCGCAAAGGCTTGTCACAAAACTTTCCTCATTCACAATTCTCCAAATTTTCCATTGGCAGATTATCTCGAGGAGCAAGCGCATGTCTAACCCCTGACCTTTTCAACCTTAGAATCTTTAGTTTCGAAAGTAGGAGGCTTAAATTTTTTCCTTGATAAATACGTTGAAATTGGATCCACAGATTGATCAGATTAAGACATTGGTTGAATCACAAACTCTCTTTTTGATTTAGATATCCTCGCAACCAGTGGATCCGGACTTCCCACAAACGGATGATGACCTGCTATGGGTTGAATCCAACAAACACGTGGAACTGGAGAATCAAACTCAAACCGATCAACATAGACCAACTGGCTGAGCTGCAGACGGTTGGTGAGGAAGATCATTATCATGACTCGAGAGAGAAACGTAGGTGGAGTTGAGAGAATCAGAGAGTTGAACGTAGAAACCGTAATTAGGCTAGAGATCCGAGCCTGCTAGAGCAGGAACAATATCGATGACTTGGAGAAGAGCCAAACGGTGGTCTCCTGTGACGCGGGTGGCAGAATTCATTGTTGCAAGTAGCTTGAGAAAAATTTTGAGAGTTGGAGAAGCCATTGCTACTCCTCCCCGTGTTCGGCGTTCGTGTCTGAGACTGAAGACGGATAACAGAGTAGTAAAGAAGAGAGAGTGGGTCCGCGTCGAATATGGTCGTTACGTGATTCAATTTCAAACACCCGCTTTATCAACACTGCTGTAATCATTACATGCCTAGAATAGAGAAATCCAAAAAACTTACAAATATAATCAATTCTTGCACCTCATTTGCCCGGATGAAACATTAGTAATGAATCAGAGGAAGATCGCCCTTCCAATATCTCCTCTGGATTAACCCTCTAAATGCATCTGGAAAGCAGCTATAGAGGGTCATTTCTCATACTCAATTCAAGTAATGATAGGCACGAAAGATCATCAAAGAAAACAAAAAAGAGAGTAGGTGCGCTGAGGTGTAGTAAAAAACCACATTTGTACCTAGAAATTCCAGGGCAGAAGCAGGTAAGTTCATTATCACATGATCAATATGCTCCCAGGGACAAGTACAGCCTACGTTGGAGTTCTTTATCCTTTTATTTCTGCTTCCTTTTCGCGTGCAGTCACATAAGGGACACCATCTTCACTGCAACCACTTCCTTCGGCAGAAAATTTAGTATTATCACTAAGGCACTTCCACGTTCCATTAAAAAGGTACTGTAGTAGTGTAATTAAAACAATACTATAATTTATCTAATGTAATGCATTTTTACCGAGTCACATTTATCAAGAAGAATCACAGAAAACTTGTGTGCATGTCGAACTACTTCCTCTAATATTGACATTGTAAAACTGAAAGTTGAAAAGGTCATCAAAATTTAGAAATGTCCAATGTCTGACAATGGTGTTTATCTGTATCTTCTTGACAGCTATGTGAAGATCTTTTAACCACTGGTGCAACTGCATCTTTATTCCTATCTGAAAATTGAGCGGACCCTAAATTGCTTGCTTCCCCAGCTTGCACTTCTTTCATCTGAACTGAAGCAAAAAAGGGAATTATGATGAGAAAAATGAGAACTTAAATGAAAAGGATGAGAACTTTTTGCACATTATCTCACCCGTTAACCTCTCACCCTGTGTAGTGTGTAATCAGAGAATCAATTCAGGGAGTAGAACTTATGATATTCTGAAAAAAAAATAAAAGAACGTACGAAATGCATGGATAACCAAGTATACAATAATGAAGCTGAAAGAAACCATGAGACAAAAAAGTCATGAATTTTGGACAGAGGCTCAAAGCATGAAAAACGAGAAAAATGGCTTAACAAGAGTTGATGAGTGGAGAAAATGGTGTGAAGATCAATGACTAGAGGTAATGGTTAGAGACTTGGGAAACTTACTACAACTGTCAATCCCTAAAAAGACAATCGTAGTAAGGTAAAGGTATAATAAAAAATTGACATCATAAAGCAGATCACAAACCAGATCACAAACCCTTCCCACAGAACAAAGAAAACTAAAACAAAAGAGTGGGCAACCAGTCTGCCATATCAAATAGATATCGAGCTATTAATTGACGTTGAAGACAAAACCATTATTGTAAAACCCGTCAATTTTTAGTAGTTGTAAAAATTTGAATAAATTTTTCGCGAATTTTAGTGTAAATAATTGAGATCAATTTCGTTAATTTACGGTAGGAATTTGGTTCGTGAAACCGAACGTTAAATCGAATGTAATTAATTGTAAAATTAAATAAAAGAATTAATTAAAATCAAAATAAAAGAAGTAGGTGAAATAATAATGAAGTAGGTAAAATAATAAATGAAATGGATTTAATATAAAAATTTAATATAAAATAATAAAATAAAAATTTAAAACAATAAGGTTTTATTAAAAACCTTATTGTTTCTTTGCCGACAGAAGCCACCAGAAGAGAGAGAGAGAGAGAAAGGGGAGAGAGAAAGCCGTGCGAGGAGAGAATCGCCGACGCCGGAACGACCTCCGTTCGGTGCGATTTTGGTGTCAAAACGTTCATCTCGAAGAGTAGATCAACGTTTGTGAAGGGCGTTTTCGAAGGTAACTCCTCTTTCTCTCGATTTTTGCCCGAGAAGTTTCGGGTTTTAGGTTTTGTTAGATCTGAATTTTTGGGGTCGATTTCTCGGTGTTTTTGGCAGGGATCGACTCGAAAAGTGGTTGGAAACGTTTTGGAAGCGATTTTCGGCGAAAAACAGGTTAGAAATTTGATTTTTTCGCCGCGGGTTGATCGTCGGTTGGTCGCCGGAGCTTCGCCAATGTTCGGTGGTTGACAGTCGAGTCAACTCGACCATGGGCTGAGTCAACTCGGGCTTTGGGCCGAGTTGACTCAGGCCCAAGGCCAAGTTGACTCTCGCCTAGGGCCGAGTTCGGCCAACTGGGTTTGGCCCAGCCCGATTCAAATTCGAGCCAGGCTGGACCCAGGCCCTTTGACCTTCTGGGCCGGGTTAGACTTGGGTCCAATGGGCTGAGTTTGACCCGACCCATCAGGCTGGGTCTACCCAGCCCATTACGGGTCGAACCCGTCTGGTCCGACCCGATTTGGGTTTGGGCCGGGTCTAGCCCGAGCCCAGTTGGTTGGGTTGGTTCGGGTCAGACCGATCCGACCCGGACCAACTCGGATCGGTTTGGTTGGACCTGAACCAGGTCCGACCCGAACCGGTCCGGACAGTCAAAGTCAACGATTCACTTTGACCGTCGATCGTTGACCGTTGACTTTAACCGTTGACTTTTGACCAAAAAAGTCAACCCGAGCCATTTTGGCCCATTTTTGCCCTGGTTCGTAGTTTATATCGTTTCTGGACCGAATTGGAGCTTAACGGGGCTCATTCCTTGTGTTTGTTTCTCAGATTTGGAGGATTTTGTTGATTTGGAAGCAATTCCTGAGGAGCCACGGTTCACTAAGGATAGGAGGACTCGCCCTAGGGGTATGGGTTATTATACTTTCCGCGTTATACTTAGCCTTGCATGCACGTATATTATTTTTGGTGGGATACCACTAGTATTGATGTTGGCATTTTTACTGGCATGTTTATTTTGCATATTGTGGCACGTATACTTTTTCACTGATTTATACTTCCTATTGGGTTTAGATGCCATGTTTTACTTACCTTGCCGACAGGCTGTATTTGAGATTTGTCATGAGATTTGTCATGTTTGGCACGTAGATGGTTTTATACCTGCATTTGATTTTATTCATGCATTGGATTTCTGCTATGCCATTTGGAGTTTGATACTGGAGGTAACCGTCAGGCACTCTTAGCTGGGCCCATATGCTAAGAGTATCAGGGGGTTTTGCTCAGTGGTTGTGGTACTCCCCACATTTGTTTGGATAGGGTACTCCCCCTGATAGTAGGAGGAAAGGACTCTGAATTTACTAGTCCTGTGCGGTACTCCCCGCGAATGGAGGAATGGGGTCCGAGCTATGCTACCCCTGGGCTCTGAGTTATGCGAGCCCTGTTACCCGACCTGGCCAGTGTCTGTTCGTTGTTACCCCGGTATGATAAGTCCACTGCGTGGTCCCCTTGGGCCCAGGGTTGAGTGGTTCGTCCCTCCTGGCTTGCCCTAGCGCGTGTGTCCCGGTGGCCCAGGGCTGAGTGGTTCGTCCCTCCTGGTGGTTGACCTTTTCTCTTCTCCCTATGAGGCCCTACCTGGTGTTATCGCGGCCTTTCTATGTTGGTGTGGCTCGGAGGATCCGTGAGTGACCTCCCTTTTCACTGTACACCTGGACATATATTTTTCTGATAGAATTGTTGATGTGGGCCTATTTTCACTATATATACTTATTTTATCGTTAGCCCCATTAACCGTTTTAAATGGATAATAAGAAGAGAAATGAATAACATTAAAACTGGTTTTGATTTTTAAAACGTGCATTGATTTGATAAGGCATGCATCCATGAGTGGTAGGTATAACATCCCATACTGAGTTTGTCACTCACCCCATCGACTCCCCCCTCTACAGGTAAAGGAAGGAAGGCTAGGAAGTGAGCCCTGTCGTGTTTGGATTTTTCCCTAGAGTCTCACCTTTTATTTTCCGTAGCTCCGTACTATGTAAGACATTCGAGATTGTACATTATTTTGGCATGTAATTATTTTCATTTATCTTGTATTTCTACGATTATTTGTACTCTCTTATGTTTGTTACTTCGAGGAGGTCCTGGATTAGTGCTAAACTTCCGCATTTAGCGTTAGGTTAGACGGTGGACCTCTCCGAGGTTGATCGTTTAACCTGGCGTTTCTGTTAGGCCCCCTCTCAGGTTGTAACAATTATAATCTATAAAACATTAAAGTTCCAGAGGTGCAAGAGCACTCTAAAGAAAATTGAACAGCGAAATAGTGGTAACTCTCTCATTGTAGTCAATAAAAATTACAGAACAGATAACCATCTATGTAGTACCCGACAATTTATCGGCTCGGGTTGTAGTGAGTATTGATAAATGTACATTTATTTTGAAGAAATAAAATAAATGTGAATATTGAGATTTATTACGGAATTTATTGGAAGGAAGAGTTAGTGGGTAATTGAAAATTAATGGTGTAAAACTTATTTTTGATTTGTTAAAATAAATAGAAAAGAAAAAAAAAAGAAGGGATAAGGAATTGAAATGGTTACTTTTTAGTCCAAATAAAGTAGGTAAATAATTGAATGTGTTTTCATTCAATAAAATTGTGATACCTCCTTTTTCATTTATCCTTACCTCTTACCATTTAATTAAATTTAAAAAGTCAAGGTAAAAAAAAGGGTGTTGTGGCTTTGATGGAATGAAAGGGAATGAGAAGTTGATGTTTGAAAAGTTAATGAAAAAGAAAAAAAATGAAATGAAGGGATGAAGACTAGTCAAAGTTTGAATAGTCAAACTTATCATGCTTTTATTAGTTATGTGTGAAGAAAATAAAAAGGGGAGGTAAGAATGATGTTCACGTTGAGGATTATGTGGATGAGTTGAAGTGAATAGAAACTACATGTAATATGTTAAAAGCTACATGTAGTTGTTAGCATAGTAAAAGGTAATTTACTAGGCTTAAAATCAAACACCTCACCACTCCAATGTTTAACCCTTAGCCCTTTCTTTCTCCTCTCCCCTTCAAACAAACTCCATTTCTGCTCCATGGCCGACGACATTTCCACACATTGAAGCTCCATTTCCTTGAAGATTTGTAAGGTAAGGCAAAAGTTGGTTAGAGTTTATGCAAACTTAAGGGTGGGATGCTTAATAGAAGTGATTTTTAGGGATTTTTATGAATGTGAAAAACCCTAATGGATGCACAAAATTCAGGTTCTCTTGCTGGTTCCTTCTGTTAAATGATGTTTAATCATGATATAAAATCATGTTGGGGGTTTATATGAAGAGATTATGGTATTGATTAAAGGTGTTAAGAAATTAGAATTTTATAACAGGGCAGGTTCGGTTTTGCACTGTTTCAACTAAGCTAATGATATTGGGTTATAAAATGGATCAAACTATTAGAAACTAGATACCCTAAGGTTTGCATAGCATCTTGAATCATCTGATTCGGACATGTATACGATTTATTACGAATTTTCGAAGTTGGATAAAAAAATTACGATTTAAAAACCAGGCAGTTTCGGTTTTCTTGAGATCTGACCAAGCCTTTGATTCTAATTTGTTAAATGGATTATATCACTGGATAGGGGACTCTTAAAGGAGTTCATAGCAACTTGAATCACTCGATTTCATTAAGAATTGATTAAGTTATGAATTCTTGAAGTTATTGTGTAAAAACTGGAAAATTTCAGCGGTCAGTTCGGTTTTTGGTCTTTCTGTCGCAATTGTATTTTATTTTGGATAAATGGTTGATTCTATGTTAAAATAGACATAATGAGGTTTCCAAAACAGGTTGGATCATTGAAAACGGATGAAAATCGAGAAAGTTATAAGTGTTTGAAGTTGGACAAAATTTATAGTGTAATCTGAAAAAATTCTGGTGTGTTTTAAGTGTTTGATTTTTATGTCTTGTTAGGTTACTTGAGATTAACAAAAGCAGGGCCAAAGACTTCCAAGCTTGAATTGCTAAGGACCCGAGGTAAGTTCTCGTGACTTATTGTGGGCGATTGGCCTACACCATATGTCGGAAATCGGATTGAGGATGCGTTGGTGCTTTGTTTGTTTATGGCGGTCATTGTTTGTCTAATTGTTTCGGTTGGGTAGTTTAGGTTCGATTGTTTTATAGGTATCTTGTGGTGACGGTTTTGATGGTATTGTACTGTTTTGATGGTATTTGTAGTGTCTTGATGGTATGTTCGTTATTTATGTTTATATTGAATTGCTCATGCATCATAGTTTCCAAATATCATGAAAAATGAATTTATGCATTGATTTCACGAAAAGAAGATGCATGTAAAGGCAAGTAAAGTATCACAGTAAACAACCATGACATTGGGTTATCGGGGATGAGGTTCAGACCTGGCGTTCCGTGGTGAGCGAGTTTTCCTCCCTTCGGATGGTGTGGGCTGTCTAACCGCTTGACGTGCCTTATCTATCTGTCGAGCGTTTCCGATAACCATAGACTGACACGTACTGATATATGAAATGACAAGGACGGTTTTCATAGAATTGAGCATACATGATCATGCATATACATTTACGTAGGACTTGCTGAAATTTTTATCTTATAGTTGTCTTTATGGTGTAGGTGATCTAGACACAGGTGAGGACGAGATCCCTCCACCCGAGGAATGATCAGTTGAAGAACGATGGTCCGTGGGAGTGTGCTGGTGCAGTCGGTGCGATTTTGACCCGTGGGGCTGTTTGTAAGTATTTTGGGGACACGATAGGCTGATAGAATGATAGTTTAATTGTATAGATAGAATATTCTAGGATGATTGGTTCTGGATAGTTGACAGATAAATGTATTGATGTTCTGAACGTTTGGGTAAACCGTTTTATAAAATGTTTTGTTAAGGTTTTTATTGGATGTATGTAACTGCTTGGAGTTTCTTTTTAAACAGGAGGAATTGTTTCGTTTTTAAATGGATTCATGCAGTTCGTTTTCATGAAAATTGAATTCGTTTTAAATATGTTTTAAGTCGGTTTTGGGTGATTTAGTAGAGTGAGGATCGTATGGAAGTTTAAGTGTTGTTACGAGATATGTTTAGAAATAAGTTAACGAAGGGAAAGATGTGTGTAACGACCCCAACCCCGTAGGGCCGTCACAGGACTTGACTTTACATTGACATAACCTTTACCTAAGCCCTCGTGTTATCGAATAAAATTTTTCATTTTTACTTAACACTTTAAAAGAAAACGGGCTTAGACAATTGACCCACCTCTAACAACCTTTAGGGTCTAACTTTGACTTAAACATTTGAGCGTAAAACATTTCGACTTTTAATGTAACACCCGAGGTAACGGCCAGGTGACTTTCTTAACTGTATTAACGATCATAATATTTAAATCTTCGAAGTTTAGGATTTATGCCAAGCTTAATTAATTACATGTGAATCTAAACTAGGTTGAGTGGCAAAGTTGTAATAAAGGAGGATTGAGGCCTGTATTTAAAGAAAAAAGAAAGGATTCAAACCTCATTTAAACCACTGTAGCCGACATCCCCAATATCCGGCGATTTCTTCTCTCCCAAGCTCCCGCCCTCTGTCAGCTGGAAATTTCCCTTCCGGCAATCGGTTTCCTTGCCATTTCTCGGATACTCTATGCCCGAGGTATGAGTTTGGCAATGTAACTTTTCTGCTATTTGATTAGTTCTGTTATTAGTTTAGTGTTGAAGTCTTAGACTCTCCAATGGCCGAGTATTAATAAAGACAAAGTGAAACCCGAGTTTGGTAATGTCATTCCGACTCGATTCTGAACATTTAAGATAACCAATCCTGAGCTGTCATTAATTGAATCTGTCTGTTTTGGGTTTCGGATTTCAGACTGCACACAGAGTGTTAGACTATTAGATTTGGAATGACTTTAGTGATTAGATTCTAGGATGACTATTGGTTAGGACTTTTAGGATTTTGTTTTAACTACTTCAATGTGAATGATATCAGGTGAAGGAGTTTGAGGTGTTAAGCACGAAACTGCTAAGGAATCCAGGTAAGTGAATGTATAGGTTTCTCGGTCATTAGGACCCTACATCAAAGGATGCTAGGTAGAGATTTCTATGATGTTTAGAAGTTCCCCTTATGTTACTGTCTAATGTTTCAGCTGATGATTAGCTCAATAGTAAGGTCTCATATTGAATAGTGTTCTATTTTGTAGCTTGATGATTTAAGAATTTCCATGTTCATGCATTATTAATGTTTTATGCACATGAAAACATTTTGAAAGCATGTTTTCTCATGAACAAGATAAGGTGATAAAAATCCCTACAACGCGGTTGAGTGAGGGTTGGGGGTGGTTCGGCGTATGTCACAGTCCAGAGAAGGACATATGAATACGACCCGCAGTAGGGACCATGATCAAACTCACTGTCGGACCCCCTTTACCGGCACAAATCCTCTCTCAATCCACACAACTAAATTAAGTATATGAAGGATGAATATGGTCCATGAATATGAATGATGAAGTGAATGATGAATATGACCCATGACTATGGATGATGAAAAGAAAGATGAATACGATCTATGATTATGAATCATGAATATAAACAAGAACATGAACCAGAAATGATTTACGAGCATGTTTTCTTCGAATTATGCATTCATACACTCGTGATAGTGTTGCATTCCTTACTAAGTATTAGGCTTATAGTTTAAATCTTATGATGTAGGTGACGAGTTCTCAGGTGAGGGACTCAAGTTTAACGATGAAGATTAGCTTGGGTTGCTGGATGGTGCTCAAGGTGCAAGTCTGTGGCTGGATGGTGATGGAAACTCTAGTTTATGCTCTATGAACGTTAGTAATGATTTTTAATATAGAAGTATAAATGGAATGAAGTTATGTTATAGTACTGGGATTTGAAATTGTTTGGATGGTTACTGAATTGAGGATGGTACAATTTATTGAATATCTTTTGTTTAAGACTTCCGCTATATGTACTCTGAGGGAATCATTGATTTCTGTTTATAGAAATGTTAAGTCTAGAAAGTTTGAGACTTGCTTATGATCATGTCTATTGGGAGATGTTGTTTAGTCTTATCGGTAGGAGTAACGTGCTTCTCTATCGGTAGGTGCAGAGTGTTTTCCTATCGGTAGAAGTAGTGAGATTTCTATCGGTAGATATCGTGTGTTTCAATCAGGTGATGAAGGAGTGTTTTTGTGTCGTCTAGTCATCGGCAGATGTAGTTTATATATCTCCCTGCTGATGTCATCGGTAGATACAGTTTGTTTATCTTCCTGCTAACGTTATCGGCAGACACAGTTTGTTTATCTGCCGGCTGACGTCATCGGCAGATGCAGCTTGTATATCTGCCGAGGAATGTTTAATGAATTGTGTGGGATGCACGTGACTGTCGGTTGATGTGAGAATTTACATCTGCCGATGGGCGATTAATGAATCACGTGAAATGCACAGGATAACCGGATGATGTAGCTTAGTTTATCGGTAGATGTGAGCTCTCTTCTGTTTTGTCGTTTAGTGATCGGCAGATGAGAGTGAAGTTTTGTCGTTGAGATTCGGCAGATGCCCTTGGGTTTCAATTTCCCCAGCCAAATGCCTTATTTTATTGTCCAGGTTCTAAACGTGACTACAGAATTAGTATTTCCGCTGCATAGTTAAAAAAAAAAAGAGAAAGAAAATGTACAGAGTATAACTTAGAGTCAATGTTTTACGAAAGTTATGGAGTACGTGGCGATCCTTCCCGGGTCGCTACAATTAAAACATTTAAAGCTAGACTAAAACCATTAATAACTTAAACCAATTGACAATTAAAATAAGATCAATTAAAACAAATCACTCATTCGTCGATCATCAAAACACGAACCTAATATAACCTATACTTTCGGGAAGAACTCAAGAAAACGAACTGCATGGATCGCTCTAAAAATCGAGCGTATCCATACCTGTTTCAAAATAACCAAACAGTTCCCAAATAACCAAACAATTCCAGTATATTCTCCAAAATAAAGGCTTCACATTTTAGACATTCTACTACCACATCATACACATCAAAAACTCTACTCTCAGACGTTTTTCTATCAAAATCAATCAATCCACATACGTAACATTTTCATACGTTCAGTTCTCACATCTCTATACACATACACAAAACTCCAAATCATTCCTAAACAAAATAGATCCTAACTCATACCAACCACGGACACATACTAAACCACGGTCGGAATATCCCTAACATATTGCCGGGTTGCCACCATGGTCGTACTCCTCCAACTGCGTCCATGATCCTAGCATGCTCATGAAATCTCACCGTACCTGTTCTTCTGCACCTACATCACAGAACTCAAACTATAAGCCTAATGCTTAGCAAGTAGTGACTATATGAATTTAAACAGTTTACTTAACATATGCATTTCTACTTCACATATATCAATTCGTTTCATCATACATATTCATTTCATTTCGTTTCATCATACATATTCATTTCATTTCGTTTCATCATACATATTCATTTCATTTCGTTTCGTTTCATCATACATATTCATTTCATTTCGTTTCGTTTCATCATACATATTCATTTCATTTCGTTTCATCATACATATTCATTTCATTTCGTTTCATCATACATATTCATTTCATTTCGTTTCATCATACATATTCATTTCATTTCGTTTCATCATACATATTCATTTCATTTCGTTTCATCATACATATTCATTTCATTTCGTTTCGTTTCATCATACATATTCATTTCATTTCGTTTCGTTTCATCATACATATTCATTTCATTTCGTTTCATCATACATATTCATTTCATTTCGTTTCATCATACATATTCATTTCATTTCGTTTCATCATACATATTCATTTCATTTCGTTTCGTTTCATCATACATATTCATTTCATTTCGTTTCATCATACATATTCATTTCATTTCGATTCATTTCATTTTTCGTTTCATCATACATATTCTATTCGTTTCGTTTCATCATACATTCATTTCATTTCATCGTACATACATGTAATCTCGACCAATGGAGGCGGATTAGTTTCTTCTCCATCTCTAGACGTTCCACAACTTCATCTGAAGGGGGGAACCACTTCCTTCAGACGTTCTACTATTTCTGGACGTTCCACAATTTACATCTGAAGGGTGAACCACTTCCCTCAGACACTTTACATTTTCGTTTTACATCGTTGTCGTTTCTACGTTCAAATCGTGAAAACATATGCTAAAACATTTTCGTACTTTTTCTAAAACATGATGCATGAGAAAGCTAAACATACATGGAAACATGCAACATAACCTAGCATTCCGTGATGTAGGCCCGAAGGCAACACGCATGCAACACTACTTACCTGGCGCCCTTAGCAATTTGTCTCTATCTGAAATCTTAACCGTGGGACCTGAAAAATCTAAATATCAAAACATTGTATTAGAACTCGCTCGGCATAACTAAACTCTCATTTTCGTGAAAACATCTCAAACTTCTATTTCTAGCATAATCCAACTAAAATCTAACTAAATGGGCCACTATTTTGGGTTCGGTAAAACCAACCCGAAATTTTGAACGTGCGTAACTTTTGCGTCGGTTATCGGAATAGAACGATTCCAGGGGCCACGTACTCCTCTAATAACCTATTTTAATCTGCCAAAAGGAATTTTAAAACGAATAACCGGAACTAGGTCAAAAAGGGCAAAACCCGAACTGCCCATTTTTTCCAAAATTTCTCTTTTTCGATTTTTCATCAAAACTCTCTCAATTCCTCACTAATCTATCCTCCTAACATCCAATTAACATAATCTAATAAGAAAACCCGGAATTCCACACGAAAACCCGAGCTCCAAAAACCTAGCCCTTGGTTTTCCCCAAATCTGAGCTCCCCATTGCTCGGCAATCCATGCCAGCACCGAGCTCAGCAATTCGACGCTGAAAGCAACCACAAACGGCCGGCGATCGGAGCCCTAGCAGCTCAGTGATCCACGGCCATGAATCAAGCAAGAAAAAGGGGAAGACTCACCAGTTTTCGATCGGGTTTGGCACGAAAAAGCCGAACCGAGCTCTGGCCTCAGCTCGCCGGAGTTTGCTCGTCAGAACGGTGGTCGGAAACGCCTGGTCGCCGTCGGAGGGAGGTCGCTCGCGCTCCCTGTCGTCGGGCTCGCTTTGGCAGCGGGGGAGGAATGGCTTCATCGTGAAGCCATTCAATTTTTATAAAAATTGTTTTTATAAAAATTATAAAATTTTTACTTATTAATTTACTTAAATACCCTTAACTGAATTCTATGTTTAATTCTTTAATTAGTCTATCGATTCGGTTTCTCTCCAATTTCCTTATTTCTCCAAATATTTCAATTTAATCTTAGAGTTCTAACAAAACTCACCGTTCACAAAACGGACTTATTTTGCTATTTTTACGAATTAACATACTAAAAGGGTAAAACGGGAACTCTAGCATTACTCTTTTCAATTTGGGTTTCTAAAATTTCACTTATTCCTCTAAAAATTCCCGTAAATTTCTAGGGCTCTAAGGAAACATCCCGCTCAAGAAAATACTTTAATTTGCTATTTACGAAAATAACCTAAGAAATTAGAAAATCCTAAGATCCGAAAACCCGGGCGTTACAATGTGTGGATGAACGTTGTGAAGTGTGAGGTGTAATTGTGATTGTGTGTGTAATTGCAATGTGCAGGAAGTTTGGAAGGTAGGGGGAAAAATAAATGTGGGGCAATCGAACGCCTAAGGTTAGGTGTTCGAACGCAGAACTCACTGGAAAAACAGAGAGTTATGTGATCGTTCGCCAAGGGAGGGGCGAACGATCGGTTTGTAGGTTCGGCGACACGTTCTGGAAACAGAACGTGAGCCGATCGATCGGCTGTCTTCAGCCGATCGATCGGTTATGTGAGGGGCGATCGATCGCCCATTGAGGGGCCGATTGATCGGCCCTCTTGTTTTCTTGCTTTGACATTTTTGCCCTCCAGTCTTTTGGGCCGATGCCTTTAATTGTTTAAGGTTTTATTTAATTGGTTTCTATTAAGTTTTTCTTAAATGGTTTTCGATGTATTCTTTTATCCCTTGAACGATATAAATGCTTCAACAAGTTAATTTCCGATGTAACATCATAAGGATTACTTAGGATTATAAGAAAAGAAAAATTTGTACGGAAATTTAAGGGAATAGTTTAAAGGTCGTTACAATCTATGCAAGTAATTAGAAGCTAGAAAGAATGATAACGTACGTCATAAATAACCTTCGCAATAACATCCTTATAAGGAAGCAATTCATCATGTATATTCAGATGAGCAACGTGACCTGCAAAAGTACGCAGATAATGCGATGCTAACACCACAGATGATTCTACCAGGAGATTTGTAAAATTTTTCACAAAAGAGCCAAAGTGCAAGGTCATCCAATATAATACAAATAAAAAATTTACGGATACCAATAGAGTAGCAGGTGTAATTAATATCTGGAAAACAGTAGTCACAATGGCTGAGTACTTAACTATGGTCTCAAACGATGAAGGGACCTCCGATCCAGCAGGCAGAATGTGTTTCAAGATCTATAACAAAAGCAGAGTTTGGAAATCAAAATTGAATTAAAAAAAAAAGTCCAGGATCCTTTGAATGCACTGACCTGCGCCCCAATATGAATATCCAAGTGTCAACAAATATGGAACTACTTTGATCTCGCAAATGCCCATCAGTTCATCAATTTTCTGGTCTTGAATATTACACAAATCTGGCCACAAAAAAATACGAGACTTTCGTTACTCGAAGCTATGAAAATGAAATTAACGGTTCCAGCAAATTAATCCAATGTTTGATAATGTCAAGTCCCAACTGAAAATAATGACAAAATTTGAAATGGACGCCTATGTAGTGCGAATGATACGCTACTTATTAGAAAAAGAAGTAGCCCATAATAAAAATCCTGAAAAAATTCAAGATTTCAAAAAAAATATAGAGAAGAAAAATTCTCTATAGTGAAGACTTAGGTAGGATGCCTTCATTTAAAAAAAAAATTTAAATTTTGCTTATTAAGAGAAATAAGGCATAAATTTTGCATCACCAAATTCAAGTTAAAAATTTTTAAGCTCTTCTTTGAGCACAATACATAAAGGTGCAAGCATTCTTACCTGGATTTCGAACTGTCTCATATAATATCACATAGCGATTCTTGTCATGGAAGAGACCTCCATGACGGGCTACGCAGTTGGGCCACTAAGGGGAAACGCAGCAACACCCAAAAACCCGTATCCAACCCGGTTACGGTTAAACCCACAGCTGACGTGGCCAATCTGTTAGAAGGGGAAGGAAGCAGATAAAGCCAGTAGCGCAGGGAGTGAGAGGGGGTCGTGAATCTGTCCTTTTTTTACTATTTTTCTCACTCCTATTCTCTCCTATATTCTCTCTCTTACTCTCCTACTTTCTGTAAACGTTTATCTGGAAGATAATAGATTTTCTCTTTTTCAATTATATTACTATTATCATAACAAGTGGTATCAGAGTAGCTACGATCAGAAAATGGCGGAAACCAGAGCAAAGACAAATGAAGAAACAATGAAGAAGTTGACCGGGGGGTATCAAGAGCTGCAGAAGGTGATCACATAGATTACCACTCAGCTGGCTGCTTCTGAGCAAAACTTCACAGAGATTACCACTCAACTGGCTGTTTCTGAGCAAAACTTTCAGGACTTGCAAGGAGAGCATAAACGTTTAGATCAAACTCTCAGATCCTTTATGCAAGATTCCGTCGTAAAACACGACGCCATGATGTCCTTATTGACAAGAATTGCTCAAAACAAAACAGAGACTGGGCAGAAACAGCCAATGGCGACTAATACTTGGCAAAAACAACAGGTTAAGGGAGAATCTCCTTTTCCGTCTTCGAGCACCCCACCAACACCACCGATATCTAGCGATTCATTGCTATCTCTCTACCAAAATAATGTGGCACCCCTGACTCAACAAAAGACTCCATGGAACCCACCGACGAGGTTACCATTCCACCCGCCAACACTAGTAGACCACCCACGGTACGACCATCAACAACTGCGATTTCCAAAACTCGAACTCCCGCATTTCACAGGCGACAATCCCCAAGAGTGGATAAGGAAAGTGGATAGATACTTCGACTTACATCGAACAACTGAGAATCAAAAATTGGAAATGGCAGAACTCTTTTTACGGGAGAAAGCAGATGTGTGGTATCACGGGTGGGCGCCGATGAAAATCGGGATTACCTAGAGACAGTTTACAGCTACTCTGTGCAAGCGATTCTCAGCCAACCGGGAGAAGATATATTAGAGACACTCAGTAAAGTTACTCAAATAGGGACCGTTTCCGACTATTTGGAAAAATTTGAGGAATTAAAAGCTCAAGCTCAACCTTGTTGTCCAAAAATGCCCGAGTCCTTCTGGATTGCAGGGTTCACCAGTGGGTTGAAAGAAGAAATAAGAGCGATGGTTAAAATTGCCTGATCTTCGACTCTCGAACAGGCAATAGAAGTAGCCGTCCTTCAGGAGACTGCTCTGGGAGTACTGAGTAGAGGGTGGAAAACAGTCCGACAATTACCCCACTCAAAGTGGGCAGAATCCTTTAAGGCATTTCTGGCGAACACCCCCCACTAGGAGGTAGAAAACACGAAACCGCCCTACCAAATGCAAAAAAGCCGATCTACAGCTTAAGCAAAAAATGAGTCTCTGTTTCAAAGGCGATGAAAAATACTTTGTGGGACACATCTGCAAGAACCGGGCACTAAATGTTTTCGTCGTAAATCCAGTGGAGGACGAGAAGGGCAACTCTTCGAGCGACGAAGATCCGGATAACTCCAACGAAACCTCGCCTTTATAAGTTTCCCTCCACGCTCTCACAGGCCAGATAACTAATGATACAGTACGAATCGCCGGGCAGCTTGGCCATTAGTAGATTTCCGTTCTGATTGACAGTGGAAGCACTAATAGTTTTATCGAAGAAAGACTAGCTGCTCATTTTTGGTTGTCACCGATTGTCAGAAAATCCGCTAATGTCATGGTGGCCAACGGTGAAAAGTTGGCGAGTAAGGAGTTGTGGTGTTGTTTTTGGTGTTTGAGCAGCAAAATTATTTTAGGAATTGTTGATAATGACTTGCTGTGAATTCCTTTATTTTCGTTGTTTGCTGCTAAGTGATGAAATTATTTTGTGTAAAGATAAATGTGCTAGTTGTGCAAATTGTCTAAATCATTTTTTTTTTGCATTCTTTTTAATGTTTGGCCGAAGATAGGTAAGATTATTGTTGGTTTTTATTGCATGTTAATTTGTTCTGCTGTAGCACTTTCTTTATGGGTATGATTCTGCTATTTTATTATTTCAGTTTCTTAATTAATCTGCTGATAAATCATGGAACTTAAGTTATAAATCTGTTGTTAACTTTCATTAATCTGGTTTTAAGAATAACCGAGAAGAAGATTTTTGGAGACCTAAATACCAACTTGAACTAAATATGTTTTTGGGTTATTATCACTGTATCATTTATAGCAGAACCTCCGAACGTAACTCAGCATCTAAGGACCAAACCCGCATCTTGAATTGTGTCTTGTGTCTAATATTTGTTATCTTAATTGCTGAACCAAGTCTATAATCGGGTATTGTGCTATTTTTCTTAGAAGTGCTGTTTCGATTTATATTGTTGTTTTAATGTTTGTTTTGTAATCTGGTTCAATATTCTGGGATTTCCTCACACTAATGCTGTGATATTGGGTTTTGTTATCTGAAACTGTGCGATTGCAACTTCTATTCGTTCAAAAGCTGTTTAATCCAAGTAGCTTTACTAAAATGTTGCTGGTTTGTTGCTATTAGTGGTATTGGGAATAATCTGATTCAACTTAGTGGTATTGGATATTTTTGCTTAGCCGAGAGCCATAATGTTGTTTGACAATGTTGATTTCTTTTGTGGTAAGTTTCTGTTTTCAAGTATTAGCAGTTAGCTTATTTTGCTGCTGTGTTCATGTCCTTTTTGTTACTGCTTTGTTTTAGAGTTCTGTTGGATTAGCAATTACAAGTTTATATATTTTGCTGTTATTTCAGAATGCCCATAAACTGTTTGTGAAAATGTCTAAATGAAATCTGGAAAATTTATGTCAAGTTAATCCGAGTCTTTCTTGATTAATTGTCTTTCCTTATATTGTTGTGATTTAATGACTTGTTGGACAATTGATAATATGTTTTGCTTTGCTCAAATTGAAGATGCCCATTTGAAGATTTTTTTTAATGGTTTAATTGATTGTTTTAAATTGGCATCTATATTTATTCTTAAATTTTTCATTGAGGATAAGAATCATTTGCAAGGTTTGAAAATTTCCTTGTGCTTTTAATTGATTTTGCCTAGTTTAACTTGAATTATGACTCTTCCTCAGTTTATTGAATTGTTTTTGGTTTAGCATGGAAAGCTGAATTTGTTCATACCTAACATGAAATTATTTTTTTTACTATCATATATATGTTTGCTTGAAAATTGTAGAAATGAACAATTCAAGTTTTGGATTTAGAATTAACCATGCTAGGATACAAAGGAGGTCACCCATTGGATTTAAGGTCAAATCCTCAAGAACCGGGAGAGGATGATATGCCCACGACCCCGATCCGTCAAGCACAAATCAAGATATGTATTTATTTTATCTATTCTATTTATCTAATGGACTTGTGGAATATTGTAGGAAAATTGTCTCTCAAGGCTTGGAATGGTCAAAAGCAAGGATCACAAGTTGGACGCTCATTGAGGATTTTCATCGAACAGTTGGCGTACAACAAGAAGCAAAGACTACTTGGCCAACAAATAGAAGCCATAATTAAAGAGGCCCAATTCAATACAAGGAGAAGTCCATTTGTGGAAGTCCCACTCCAATCCAATTAGAAGCTCCTTCATCTGGTGAACAGCGAAGCAATCCTGGTGCGAAAAGTTCCATCTTCAGGCGAGCAGCTTTCATCCCTAGTCTGGCACGAACTAGCTCTCACCTCTTCCTCATTCCACGTCAGCTACCAACTCGCAGCAGAGGCGCTGACTGCGCACATGATGTGGCCGAGAGTGTCGACACTCCATCCAACGGCTCTTTCCGTCGACGTGGACGTCAACGGCTCTATTTTGCATCAATTCTCTTCTTTCCTTTTCTGAAACCAGAATCGATTCTCAAGCATTATTTAAGCTTATTCTGAACGTTTGTAACACAGTTTTTGAACATCGAATATTTGGAAAATTACAGAGTGAAGTTTGTCTTCTCTTGAGCGAGAGAGAAACCGAGAGGTTCTCTGGTGCGCCGGTGCTCTGCGCCTGAAGGCCACCAATTGTTCCCCTGAGTTTGGGTTACTCAGTGGAACTCTTATCCGTCCTTCTCTCCTTCTTTCGAGTTGGGAATCCTTGGAAGAAGGCGGCTGAAATCCCGTTTCCCACGGTTGAGAATTTCGTCGGCAACGACCAATTCTTTTCCCGGAGCAGTTCATTGCTTCTGGGCCAGCTTGGGGATCCCTCACATTCCATTCCCACCGTCGGCAGCTTCTGAGGGAGAAGCATCGAAATGCAAGGCCATTTCATCCTTTGCAGGAACCTCTTCGTTCGCGAAGCAGAGTTTTCTCCTCGGCGTTGATCAATGACCAGAGGACCGACAAGGATCCCTTCTTTCCCCGGCGTTCAAGTGAGGTAATTCTCGGTCCTTTCTGGCCAAGAATTCACAGCACCCATTTCATTCCATTGCTTGTTTCGTTTTCTTTTTTTTTTTCTTCCTTTGTTCACCTCTGTTTTTTTGTTGTTTTCGTGTCTGTTTTTGGGTGTCTTCGAGCACCGATCTGTTGTCGCATTTCCAGTCTTCCGCTTGCATGTTTCTCCACCCAATAGCTTATCATTGATATTAGTTGCAAGTCTATTTTCTTTGATTAACTTGCTTGATTTGTTGTGCTGTTTGATTAAATGTTTAGGACTTTTAGGTTGAGTCTTGTGACTTAGTTGCTTGTGTTGTTTGTTTGTCTTTGTTTAGGAATTAAAATTTAGAGTCTCACTTTAAAGTCTAGTGCTTGGTCAATTAGTTTAATTGTTGTTGGCCAAGGTAAATGTAAAATCAAAATATATGCATATAGTTTTATCTTTTGAGGATTGTTTAGCTTTATACTCCAATTTTGAGCATTAGCTATGGACGAACCAAGGAGTTGGATAGATTTTTGGCAACAAGGTATGTACCCATGAAACCTTACTTGAATTTCTTTTGAAATTAGTTGAATAGTAGGTTGATTGGATGAACTATATGTTTGAGATCAACTTCTTGTATGTTCTTGCTATAATTGGATATCATGTTTAATTATCCTTGTCTAAGCTTGATTTAATTTGTTGAAAGAACTAAAGAGTAATTTTGTGATCAAATTGTTGTTGCCTTTTGTTTTTGAAATGATAAATCCTAACTCTATTGTTAAAGGAGAATTGTTTTCTTGAATTTTGGATTTAAGTTGAACTTATGCTAAGCTTGATATTAAACTCTTATTCATTTGATGGATTTAAAATTTGGGTGAACCAAGTGTTGTTTATAAAATGGTAATTTTCATATTTATGGCTCACTATTGACTTGTTAGCTTAGCTAGAAAATGAAATTGTTCATTTATGCTTGCTTGAATCTTATGTCATTATCATGTAGGTTTGCTTTTAAATTGTTTACATGAACATTTCAAATTTTTGGAATTAGTGAGACCACTGTGGATAGTGAAATGATTTTTAAACTTTAGGATAACTATGTTTTGTGCCTACTGTGGAATGTGCTTAAATATTTTTAGTAGAAATTTTATCCTAAGTGTTGTACCATCCCCCATGATATTCAACTGTTGGATTTGAGGTCAAATCCTCAAGAACCGGGAGGGGATGATATGCCCACGGTCCCGATCCATCGTGCACAAGTCAAGAGGTATGTAATTAATTATTTATTTTATCTATCTAATGAACTTGTGGAATTTTGTAGGTAAGTGGATTCTCAAGGTTTGGAAAGAATTAATGATAAGGGAATTTGTTTTCCTTAAATTCAAATTGTGTAAATGAGCCTTGTATTTAATTTATATATTTTTAAGAAACTTTAGTTTTATTTAAAACTCGTTATTTGGCAAACTTTAGCCTTTTAGAATGCATGTTTGTAATGGTCTTTAAAGGGGATGCTAAACCAAGGCGAACCAAGGAGAGAACCGGCTGAACCGAAAAGAACAAAGGGCTGAATTGGACTGAACCAAGGTAAACATGGCTGAACCGAACTAAACTAAGGAGCAAAGGAGTGAACCAGCCCTTAGAAGCTCGCTGCCCAGTGAACCGGACCGCGCATTCTTCAGAAGCCTCCAACGGCTATAAACGGGCAAATCGCAGCGCTCCTCCTTCAGCTTTTTCTTCCTCCTCTCTTCCCGATTCCTCTTCTCCTTCTGTATTTAAGCTTCATTTCACTTATGTAAAACATTAGCCAGTTGAATGAATATTTGGAAATTTAAAGAATAATTTTTCTTCTTGTTCGGAGCGATCTCCGCGAGCGACAGAGAGAGTTTCTCTCGGTGCTTCATCGGCACGCAGCGCCTGGATGAAGCCCCCGATTGCACCCCGAGCTTGTGGCTGCTAGGGGGTCTTCTTAGTCCTTCCCTTCTTCTTCCAAGCCATGGAAGCGAGGAGAAAGGGCGAACGCCATAGTTCCCGCCGCCGAGAACTCCTTCGCTGGCAACGAAGGAATTCTGTCACCCGAAAATGCCGAGTCGTTATGGGGTCGGTTTCGGGCCTTCATTTTACTCCTCCATCATTTCCGCACCGTTCTGAGCAGCACCCACCTCCGCAAGCGTTCGGTAACGCCCTCTTCCCTTCTCGCCATCATCCCTGTTATTTCTTTGTTTTTTTGTCTGTTTAGCGTCTGTTTTGGGGTGTCTTCGAGCACCGATCGTTGTTTCGTTTTTGTTGTCTTCCGCAAGCGTTTTCTAACCCCATTGCAGGCCCGTAGCCTATCAAATAGGAAACAGGCGATTCTGTTCCATCTGTTCATCGCCTGATAAGAAAATTTGACTTTACCCGGGGGTCGAAAGGTCACAATCCCGGATCGACAATCGATGGTGGCATAGTGCTGTGAAAGCCAGTCCATCCCTAAAATAAGATCATAAATCTCCATGCCCATAACAATCAGGCGAGCGTAAAGGGTAGCATCCCCCACTGAGACGACATTGCCCTGGAGAATACGATCCGACTGCATATGCTCTCCCGAAGGCAGCATCACTCTATACTCAACCTCTGCTAACTCAGACGCTAACCCCAATCTAGCCATGCAAGCAGTTGAAATAAAGGAATGCGTAGCTCTAGTGTCTATCAACGAAAATACCGCTACGCCCATAATCAAAATGGTACCAGCTATCACGGAAGGCTGAGTCTCATCATCGATATCACCAGGCTTAATGAATGCAAAGATCCTCGGCATAACCCTCCTCTGGTCTCCACTCAACTGATCTCGGCCCTGCTTTGGGCAATCCCTGACGTAATGGCCAACTTCACCACATCTATAACACTTGTTAGTGCCAACCCGACACTCTCCACTATGCTCTCGCTGACATTTAGGGCACCAGGGTATCTGAGAAGTCCCCTGTTCTTGCTTGCCCTTGCCCCAATCATTGCCTCCCTCTAGAGGTCTCTTCACACCTCTTTGCTGCTGCTGGGGCTGTGGTGCTCTGAGTTGCCAACCTCGGTTCTGAGACTGAGTGTCACGACCCCGTCAAGGGCCGAGACCGATACATACTTTCTTGGATCATTTATATTAAGATTACTCTCTATGTATATATATATTTTTTCTTAAACAAAACAGAACAGTACTCAAGACATGGTCATGTCCGAACAAATCTGAACTCTTCGAAAATTCAACATCTACAAAAGGCTGTTGACATAAACAGTCACAGAGTCGAGCGACTAGCCTCAGACATCACTTTCATAATGTGATCAGAATGAAAAAATTCCCACAAAATGCTCGACTCATCACTCTCGGGGCTACATGGATTTGCAGACATCCACCGATCACTAAACGACAAAACTTATACACACTCAATCCGATAAAATAAACAACATCATCCGATTGACATGCGTATCTCACGTGACACATTAAGACTCCATCCGATCACTAAACGACAAAACTTATATACACTCGTCCGATAAAATAAACAACATCATCTGATTGACATGCGTATCCCACGTGGCACATTAAGACTCCATCCGATCGCTAAACGACAAAACTTATATACACTCATCTGATAAAATAAACAACATCACCCGATTGACATGCGTATTCCACGTGACACATTAAGACTCCATCCGATCGCTAAACGACAAAACTTATATACACTCATCCGATAAAATAAACAACATCATCCGATAGAAGACATCATCCGATAGGAGACATCATCCGATAGAAGACATCATCCGAATGGAGACATCATCTGATAGAAGACATCATCCGATCGTCACGTGCATCCCACGTGATATATAAAACTCCATCTGATAGGAGACATCATCCGATGGAAGACATTATCCGATAGAGGACATCATCCGATGGAAGACATCATCCGATTGACAGGAAACCTTAACTTATCAAATGACTTAAACCGACAGAAACACCCATTGACGGACATGAACCCTTGACATTTACCTATAGAGGACATCTTGAATTTCACAACTCCCAACACGACTAACACAAACTTGTATTGACACAAACCATAGACATATTCTGAGTATGCATAGCGGAAGACTTAAATAAAACGGATCATTCACAACTCAGAAATCAGCCAGACAAGTTTACTAGAATTCAACGTTTTTAAGGAAAATCCCTCCTACTTAAACTTCAATATTCATAAACCTTACTAATATCTTAAAGGTAGCAACCAAGGATCATATTCGCCTTTCCAGCAATGCACTGTCACCCTGAGCACATCCAGCAACCGGCCTTAGACTTCCTCATTGAATTTGGAATCCTCACCTGTTATTTCTTCTCCTACATCATAAGGTTTAAACTATAAGTCTAATTCTTAGTAAGGAATGCAATGCTAACACATATGCATGAATGCACAGTTTAAAGAAACACATGCTCATGAATCTTTTCATGTTCTTGTTCATATTAATGTTCATATTCATCTTCATATTCATCATTTACATTGAATGGATTAAGAGAGGATTTGTGCCGGTAATGGGGGTTCGACAGTGAAAGTGTACATAGTCCCTTGCGGGTCGTATTCTTGGTCCCTCTTTTGGATAGTGACATACGCCAAACCGCCCCCAACCCTCTCATAATCCATGTTGCATAGGTTTCATATTCATATCTTATTCATGAGAGAAAACATGCACTTAAAACATTTTCATATGCTTGAGAAACATTCGTGATGCATGAGCAGGGATACCCTTGGTTTATCATTCCATTGAACAGATCGTACATCTAACTAGAATCATACTAACAGATCGAGTATCATAACCAATAGGAAATAACTCAGATAACCTTTAAACATCGAAAACAGCTTCTAACTAGTACCCTTGTGATGTAGGGCCCTAATGGCCGGGTAATCCTACACATTCACTTACCTGGTTTCCTTAGCAAATGGAGCACTTCTCTGCAATCTTCTTCACCTAGAACATTTCACATTACAGAGTTAAACAAAATCCTAAAAGTCCAAACCAATAGTTATCCTATAATCTAACACATTTGTACTTCTAGGTTCTCTAGTCAGCACCTTGTGTGCGTGGATTCAGTTTCAAGATCCTAAATAATCAGATTCAACCTAGCAGCTGTACACAGTCGATTATCTTAATGTCCAAATTCGAATCGGAAAAGCCATTACTAAATTTGGATTAAAATGTCACTAAAATAACTCTGCCATTGAAGAATCCGAAACTACAGAGCTTAGCTGAAAGACAGAGCTCAAAATGGTTAACCAGCAACTACATTGTCGAGTCTTACCTAGGGTGTTAATTCGTCGGGGTGGAGACTGAAGAATCAGTCGCCGAAAGGAGCTGTAGCTGGCTGAGAGATAGGGCTCTGGAGAAGAGAAAAATCGTCGAGAGTGAATGTGTCGTCTACAGTGAGGTTTAAGGTTTCCATTTTCTATTTATACCAATTGCAATCCCTCATAATTACAATTCTGCCACCACACAATTAGCAATCAAATAAGCCTTGGCATTAAATTAAAATCAAAGGACCAAAAATAAAGGTGACAGTTAATTCGGTTAAGAAAATCACCTGGCCGGGATTGTCGGGTGTTACATCCAACCCTCCTTAAACAAAATTTTCGTCCTTGAAAATTGATCAAACAAATAGTTTAGGATATTTGTCTAACATGTCTTGCTGTCGCTCCTACGTGGCTTCTTCAATGCCATGATTCTTCCATAAAACCTTCACTAGTGGAATTTCTTTATTCCTCAGAGTCCTGACTGCAGATTCCATAATCCTTACAGGTTTCTCCTCATACATCAGCGTTGGCTCAATATCGATTTCGGTTGACTCAACAACATGTGTCGGATCACGTATGCATTTCCTTAACATTGACACATGAAAGACATTATGTATCTTTTCCAGTGATGGGGGCAATTGCAGTTTGTAAGCTGTACTACTAATCCTTGCCAAGATAGGGAATAGTCCAATAAATCGCGGATTAAGCTTTCCCTTCTTGCCAAATCTTAAAACTCCCTTGAATGGTGAAACTTTTAGGAAAACCTTATCTCCGATAGCAAACTCAAGGTCTCTCCTTCTTTGGTCTACATAACTCTTCTGTCGGCTTTGTGCAATCATCATTCTCCTCCTAATAATGGCAATCTTATCTGACATCTGCTGCAAAATCTCGAGTCCTAGGAGTTTTGCTTCACCAACTTCGTCCCAATATAAAGGTGATCTACATTTTCTACCATACAGTGCTTCATACGGTGCCATACCGATGGTGGACTGGTAACTGTTGTTGTAGGAGAATTCAACCAAGGGCAGATGTCAGCTCCAAGATGTCTGGAAATCTAGCACACACGCTCTCAACATATCCTCGAGTATCTGAATAGTCATCTCAGATTGTCCATCCGTTTGCGGGTGGAAAGCAGTGCTAAAGGATAACTTTGTACCTAGCGTGCCTTGTAAACTTTTCCAAAAGCGTGAGGTGAACCTGAGATCACGATCGTAGACAATAGACACTGGAATACCATGTAATCTGATGATTTCCTGAACATATAGATTAGCGAGCTGGTCCATCGTATAGGTTGTCCTTACTGGTAGGAAATGAGCTGACTTCGTCATTCTGTCAATTACAACCCAAATGCTATCATGACCTTTAGCTGTCTTAGGCAGTCCCATAACAAAATCCATGGCGATGTGTTCCCACTTTCACTAGGGGATCGGTAAGGGTTGAAGGGTACCCCTGGACGTTGATGCTCTGCCTTAACTTGTTGGCAAACCAAACATGATTCCACATATTTGGCAACATCCCTCTTCAAGTTTGACAATCAGTAAACTAACTTCAAGTCTCGATACATTTTGGTGCTACCAAGATGTACAGAAAAGGGAGACGAGTGAGCCTCGGCCAAAATTATCTTACGTAATTCGATTTCTAAATCTTAGAATATCATCCTTGGAGAGACTAAACTTAGAGAAGGAGTCTTTCAACTTACTCATCATGCTGTTATTTTCCTTTCAATCCTTTTGCTGTGCCTCTTTGATTCTATCCATGATAGTTGGTTTAATAGTAACATTAGCAAGTAAGGTTGACAACTCCGAAACAATCTCCAATTCAAACTTCTGAACTTCTGCCCTCAAAGGCATAGACATGGTTGACATTGCTGGCTGCATTGTCATCGACATCCTACTCAATGCGTCAGCTACAACATTAGCCTTACCCGGGTGATACTTGATCTCAAAGTCATAATCCTTAACAAACTCCAACCAACGTTTTTGCCTCATATTCAATTCCTTTTGAGTGAAAATGTACTTTAGGCTTTTATGGTCAGAAAACACCTCACATTGTTGACCATACAAATAATGTCTCCAAATCTTCAAAGCAAAAACAACCGCGGCTAGTTCCAGATCATGGGTGGGGTAATTCTGCTCATAACTCTTCAGCTGTCTGGAGGCATACGCCACAACCTTGCCTTCTTGCATCAAAACACACCCCAGACCAACTTTGGATGCATCACAGTAAACACGAAACTTTCATTCTTCGGTTGGGAGAGTCAATAGAGGGGCTGTCGTCAACTTCAGCTTCAGTGACTGGAAGCTATCTTCACAAGTTTCAGTCCAAGAGTATTTGGTGTTCTTCTTTGTTAAATTAGTTAAAGGCTTAGCTATCATAGAGAATCCCTTAATGAACTTTCTATAGTAACCTGCCAGACCAAGGAAACTACGGACCTCACTGACATTCCTTGGCTGTGGCCAGTCCTTAACAGCCTGAATCTTGGTTGGATCTACTGATATGCCCTCAGCAGAAATGACATGGCCTAAGAAATTGACCTTATCCAACCAGAACTCACATTTGGACAACTTGGCATAGAGTTGTTGTTGTCTTAATGTCATCAAAACCACTCTTAAATGCTCTACATTGTCAGTTTCAGTCCGTGAGTAAATTAAGATATTGTCTATGAACACAATTACAAACTTGTCGAAGTACTCTCGGAACACTCGAGTCATCAAATCCATAAAAGCTGCAGGCGCATTTGTCAATCCAAACGACATTACAAGAAATTCATAGTGTCCATAGCAGGTTCTGAAGGCTGTCTTTGGTATATCTCCCTCTTTAACCTTCAGTTGGTAATAACCCGAACGTAAGTTAATCTTTGAAAACACCTTAGCTCCTTGTAGTTGGTCAAACAGATCATCAATTCAGGGTAAAGGGTATTTATTCTTAATTGTCAACTTGTTTAGCTCTTTGTAGTCTATGCACATTCTAAGAGAACCATCTTTCTTCTTAACGAATAAAACAGGTGCACCCCAGGGAGAACTACTAGGGAGTATAAATCTCTTGTTTACTAATTCCTGTAGTTGGACTTTTAATTCTTTCAACTCAACAGGTGCCATGCGGTAGGGGTTCTTAGACACAGGTAATGCCTCGGGGTATGTATCAATTACAAACTCAATTTCTCTATCCGGTGGCAATCCGGGTAAGTCATTCAAGAATGCTTCTGGAAACTCTCGAACAATAGGAATATCTTGCAGTTCTATCCTACTTTTCACCCGATCATCAATTACACTAGCTAGAAAACTCTCACAACCCTCTTTCAACAACCGCTGGGTTTCTAGTGAGGATACAATCGGCATTTTACTTATCTTAGGAATAGCTTGGAAGAAATACTGATCACTATTCGGGGGTCGGAACTTAACTAATCCAGACTTACAACTTATTGTGGCATAATGCCTGAATAACCAATCCATCCCTAGTATGACTTCATATCCCCTCATATCAATTACGATCAATTCTACATAAAACTTCTTATCTCCTAGGGTCACAATATCACCTTTTACTACCTGTTCTGAATGTAAAGACTTCCCTGACGGTAACATAACGCTAAATGACCTCTCGGCTGGCAAGGGTTCTAATTTATGCTTACGTACGAACAAGGTTTCCACAAACGAGTGAGTGTCTCCTGTATCTATAAGTGTATAAGCAGAAATACCACATATCGTAATGGTACCTGTTATGACTGTATGTGGCACTGCATCCTCATCTTCCATCAAGGCATAGACTCTAGGTGCCACCCTCTCTCTTTTCGGGTCCGGCGGCATGGGGCAGTCCCTGACAATATGTCCAACCTTATCATATCTATAACAGCGGCCAGAATGTAACTTGCATTCGCCGGGGTGATTCTTCTGACAGGTGGGCCATAGGGGAGCCAGTGGTTGTTTCCATTTTCCTTGGTCATCGTTCTGATTAAAAGGTCTCTTAACACCTCTCTGCTGTTGCTGAGGCCCCCTATTCTGCTGTGGCTGCCAACCCTTGTTCTGTCGTGGTGGTGGTTGAGCCTCTCTGGTAAACTTCTTCGACGGCTCACGTTGTTCTTGTAACGTTACCTCAACCTCCTCCAGTTCTAAGGCCTTAGCTGCCACCTCGGAAAACGGCACATTGTGAATCCCCGCAGTCTTTACTCCTCTATACAAGCCTGGTTTTAGTCCATGAACAAATTGGTGGATCTTGTCTTCTTCATCTTCTATCATACGGGGTGAAAACCGAGATAACGCCTCAAACTTACATATATAATCGGCCACAGAACCGGTTTGACGCAGCTGTATAAATTCCATCTTCTTGCTAGTCCGAACAGCTCGGCTGAAGTACTTGTCATAGAAGGCAGTCTTAAACATTTCCCAGGTCATAGCTCCTGTAATCACGGTGCTCTGGATCGAGTCCCACTAATGCCTCGCATCCAAATCTAAGTGGAAGACAGCACACGTGACCTTATCTCATTCATCCACCTTTGCATACTTGAACATGTCCTCCATCTTCCGGACCCTTTCCTCAGCATAAACAGGATCCGAAACTTGACCATTAAACGTCGGAGGTTGAAGTCGATAGAAACGCTCGTCACCATGATCTCGAGCTGCATTAGTGCTAGAATTTCCTTGTTCCTCCCTAGTGGCTACAAGTTGCTTGATCTGTCGGGATTGGCGAATGACCAACTCTGTTAGTTGGGCGATAGTATTGCTATTGTAACGACCCCTCTTCCCAACAATATATTGTCCGCTCTGGGGATTGGGCCGCAGCCCAATATCCTCCCCTCACGGCTTTGTTTGGCGAGAACTTCCCGGAAGGTCACCCAACCTGAAATTGTTCTCGCCGAAGCACTTTTAACTTCGGAGTTTTTATGGGATCCGTCGTCAATTGTGCTCCAAAACGCGTCTTGCTATCTTGGGAGGGATCTCTTACATATGTTTCATTTCCATGTACTTTCCCAAGCGATGTGGTATTGTGACGACCCCACTTTCAACAACCAAACCCTCCGGCCCAACCCTCTGGGATCCGCAGAGTTTTCGTTGAACCCTCCGGCCCAACCCTCTGGGATCCGCGGAGTTTTAACCCATCTCCGACCCCTAACAATCGGGCACTGCCTCTGAGGCGGAGAATGGGTGGTTCTACGACATACGTGTCAAGTCGGGTCATCACAGCTATCCACATTGTCATCTCTCTGTTGGCCTCTTACCATCTTGGGATTCCTAAACAATTAGTCATAAACACATCTCAACTTAAGGACATTGCTAAAATCATAAACAATTACAGTTGTTGGAGTGTACTCATGTGACGGTCTGTGCTGGAAGGCAGTCTGCAGAATCGATTTCAGAACCCGGTTTTGCTTTGATTCCATAGTTGTCACGACCCCGTCAAGGGCCGAGACCGATTCATACTTTCTTGGATCATTTATATTAAGATTACTCTCTATGTATATATATTTTTTTTTCTTAAACAAAACAGAACAGTACTCAAGACATGGTCATGTCCGAACAAATCTGAACTCCTTGAAAATTCAACATCTACAAAAGGCTGTCGACATAAACAGTCACAGAGTCGAGTGACTAGCCTCAGACATCACTTTCATAATGTGATCGGAACGAGAAAATTCCCTCAAAATGCTCGACTCATCACTCGCGGGGATGCATGGATTTACAGACATCCACCGATCACTAAACGACAAAACTTATACACACTCAATCCGATAAAATAAACAACATCATCCGATTGACATGCGTATCCCACGTGACACATTAAGACTCCATCCGATCGCTAAACGATAAAACTTATATACACTCATCTGATAAAATAAACAACATCATCTGATGACTTATATACACTCATCTGATAAAATAAAACAACATCACCCGATTGACATGCGTATTCCACGTGACACATTAAGACTCCATCCAATCGCTAAACGACAAAACTTATATACACTCATCCGATAAAATAAACAACATCATCCGATAGAAGATATCATCCGAAAGCAGACATCATCCGATAGAAGACATCATCCGATCGTCACGTGTATCTCATGTGATTCATAAAACTCCATCCGATAGGAGACATCATCCGACGGAAGACATTATTCGATAGAGGACATCATCCGATGGAAGACATCATCCGATCGACAGGAAACCGTAACTTATCAAACGACTTAAACCGACAGAAACACCCATTGACGGACATGAACCCTTGACATTTACCTACAGAGAACATCCTGAATTTCACAACTCCCAACACGACTAACACAAACTTGTATTGACACAAACCATAGACATATTCTGAGTATGCATAGCGAAAGACTTAAATAAAACAGATCATTCACAACACAGAAATCAGCCAGACAAGTTTACTAGAATTCAACGTTTTTAAGGAAAATCCCTCCTACTTAAACTTCAATATTCATAAACCTTACTAATATCTTAAAGGTAGCAACCAGGGATCATATTCGCCTTTCCAGCCATGCACTGTCACCCTGAGCACATCCAGCAACCGACCTTAGACTTCCTCATTGAATTTGGAATCCTCACCTGTTATTTCTTCTCATACATCATAAGGTTTAAACTATAAGTCTAATTCTTAGTAAGGAATGCAATGCTAACACATATGCATGAATGCACAGTTTAAAGAAACACATGCTCATGAATCTTTTCTTGTTCTTGTTCATATTCATGTTCATATTCATCATTCATATTCATCATTTATATTGAATGGATTAAGAGAGGATTTGTGCCGGTAAAGGGGGTTCGAAAGTGAAAGTGTACATAGTCCCTTGCGAGTCGTATTCTTGGTCCCTCTTTTGGACAGTGACATACGCCAAACCGCCCCCAACCCTCTCATAATCCATGTTGCATAGGTTTCGTATTCATATCTTATTCATGAGAGAAAACATGCACTTAAAACATTTTCATATGCTTAAGAAACATTCGTGATGCATGAGCAGGGATACCCTTGGTTCATCATTCCATTGAACAGATTGTACATCTATGTAACGTCACTCATACTATTCCTAATTTCCCGTACGAAATTTTTCTTTTTCTTTTATACTTAGCGTTTAAGTGGAAAACAATTTAATAAAACGTTTAAAACAATTACAAAACAAGTATTTAAACCAACATTAAAATCAACTTAATAACTAACAGAACGCTCGGCCAAGGGGGGAGGGGCAAGAGAGTCAAAACAGAAAAAGACAAGAGGGCCGATCGATCGGCCCTTCAATGGGCGATCGATCTCCCTCTAATGGCCGCTCATTTTCTCCCTTCTTTCTTCCAACTTTTTACACACTCCAATCACACCCAAACACATTCACACTTTACACTTCGCACATCTTTCCCTTCATTAACTTACTTTTAAGCATATCTCGTAACAATACTTCAACTCCCCTACAGTCCTCACTCCACTAAATCACCCAAAAACCGACTCAAAACACATTTAAAACATAACTCGAATTCAAAAAAATGAACTGCGTGGTTCGGTTTAAAAACTAAACAATTCCTCCTGTTTCAAAGAAAATACCAAGCAGTTCCATATCATTCAAACAACTAATTTAGCAAAACGCCTTATAAAACAGTTAGCCAATACATCTGTAAATCAATCTATCAGCTAACCAGAACCAAACATCCTAATATGTTCAACTATACAGTTTTATCTAACTAACCCATCATTAACCCAAAACCTCTCAATACCTTTACTTACATCCCCACGGGTCAAAATGCGCACCGACTGCTCAGCACACTCCCACGGACCATCTTTCTTCAACTGATCATTCCTCGGGTGGAGGGATCTCGTAGTCACCTGTATCGGGATCACCTACACCATACAAGCACCTATGAGATAAAAATCTCAACAAGCTCTACGTAAATGCTAATGCATGATCATGTATGCTCAATGTTATGAAAACCGTCCATGTCAATGCATATATCAGTATGTGTCAGTCTATGGTTATCGGAAACGCTTGACAGATGGATAGGGCACGTCCAGCAGTTAGACAGCCCACACCATCTGAAGGGAGGAAAACCCGCTCACCACGGAACGCCAGGTCTGAACCTCATCCCCGATAACCCCATGTCATGGTTGTTTACTGTGATACTTTACTTGCCTTTACAATGCATGTTCTTTTCATGAAATCCGTGCGTAAATTCATTTTCATTTTCATGACATTTTTAAAACCATGATGTATGAACAGTTCAATATAAACATAAAGTAAACAATCACATGTGTACCATCAAGACGATAAACAAACACACATGTACCATCAAGATGATAAACAAACAACATATAAAAACAACTAATCCTAACTACCCAAACAAAAACGATTTAAACAAACAAATCCTCAAGGTTCCTCAAGACGACTTCGACGTACGGTGTAGGCCAATCGGCCAGAGAAGATCACAAGAACGTACCTGTCTTCCGTATTTCGCTGGTTTTGGCACATCTCGTCGCATATGGCTCGACCTATGACAAACATTCAAGCATCATTAAAATCACGCTTACATTTACCAATTTACTCTCAAACTACTATTTCTAGCCTAATCCAACTAAAACCTAACTAAACGGCCACTAATTTGGATTCGGTAAAAACCGACCCAAAACTTCAAACGCGCGTAATTTTCGCGTCAGTTATCAGAATCGAACGATTCCAGCGGCCACGTACTCCTCTAATAACCTATTTTAACCTGCCAAAAGGAATTTTAAAACAAACGACCGTAGCTAGGTCAAATCAGGCAAAACCCGAACTGCCCTAACCCGGGAAATTTCCCCATTTCGATTTTCCATCAATTCTCACTCGATTCCTCACCAATCAATCCCCCTCATACCTAATTAACGTAAACTAACAAAAATTTAGAGGCTACTCACAGAAAACCCGAAATGCCCAAATCGGGCTTACTAAATTTCGCCCAAATTGGGCTCCTCACGGCAAGGCGACTAAAGCCGGCCTAATATCCGGCAATCCCGAGCCAAGACCACCCAAAAACTGCCGGTGATCGGAGCCAAAACAAGCTCGTCACCCTCGGCCACGACCGAACAGAAAACAGGGCAAGAATAGGGCTCACCGTTCGGTTTGTGCACGAAGACGGGTCGGAGTCTGCTCGCCGCCGACGTCTGGCTGGAAAACCACGGAAATCGGCGGTGAACGGCCGTCGATCGCTCGCCCTCGCCTCTTACCTTCGCTGCCCTGCCTTCGGCGTTCGCGAACGACAGAATGGCTTCGGCCATTCTGTCGTTTTATTATATATATATATATATTTTTAAATAATAATAATAATTATAATAATAAAACTATTCCTTATTAAACATTAATTTTTGCCCTCCCGTATTTTCGGCCATTTCGAAATTTCGTTAAATCACGTATATCTCCTAAAATCCATACAAATCATTAGGATTCTAATAACTCTTTCAGCTTGCAAAACGGACTTAATTCGACATATGTATAAAAATGCCATTATATTATGGAATTATAAAGATCCCGTAAAATCGGGCGTTACAATCTAACTAGAATCATACTAACAGATCGAGTATCATAACCAACAGGCAATAACTCAGATAACCTTTAAACATCGAAAACAGCTTCTAACTAGTACCTTTGTGATGTAGGGCCCTAATGGCCGGGTAATCCTACACATTCACTTACCTGGTTTCCTTAGCAAATGGAGCACTTCTCTGCAATCTTCTTCACCTAGAACATTTCACATTGCAAAGTTAAACAAAATCCTAAAAGTCAAAACCAATAGTTATCCTAGAATCTAACACATTTGTACTTCTAGGTTCTCTAGTCAGCACCTTGTGTGCGTGGATTCAGTTTCCAGATCCTAAATAATTAGATTCAACCTAGCAGCTGTACACAGTCGATTATCTTAATGTCCAGATTCGAATTGGAAAAGCCATTACTAAATGCGGATTAAAATGTCACTAAAATAACTCTGTCATTGAAGAATCCGAAACTACAGAGCTTAGCTGAAAGACAGAGCTCAAAATGGTTAACCAGTAACTGCATTGTCGAGTCTTACCTAAGGTGTGAATTCGTCAGGGTGGAGACGGAAGAATCGGTCGCCGAAAGGAGCTGTAGCTGGCTGAGAGAGAGGGCTCTGGAGAAGAGAAAAATCACCGAGAGTGAATGTGTCGTCTACAGTGAGGTTTAAGGTTTCCATTTTCTATTTATACCAATTGCAATCCCTCATAATTACAATTCTGCCACCACACAATTAGCAATCAAATAAGCCTTGGCATTAAATTCAAATCAAAGGACCAAAAATAAAGGTGACAGTTAATTCAGTTAAGAAGATCACCTGGCCGAGATTGTCGGGTGTTACACTAAGGGCGGATCTCACGGAAGAAGCCCTTAGCTGGCTCCCACGGCCTAATACAAGTAGCTCTGGCAGCCTCGAAGTCCAGAGCTCTAGCTGCAATATCAAAATAAGGCACGTCTATAATACCTGACACAACCATGTTCATCTTGATCTCAGGATTCAGCCCCTCCATAAACTGATGCACTTTGTCTTCATTGTCGCTGACAAGACGCGGTGCAAAACGTGACAAAGCCTCAAATTTCCGAATATAATCAGCAACTGAACCCGTCTGCTTCAGCTGCGTAAACTCGTTCCTCTTTGCCACTCTCACGGTACGGCTGAAATACTTGTCAAAGAATACGGTCTTGAACCGTTCCCAAGTCATAACTGATACATCTATTGTCGCCTTGATCGAATCCCACCAGAAACGGGCATCTAACGCCAAATGAAAGGTGACGTAGGCCACCTTGCTCCCGTTCCCAACCTCTGCATATGCTAGCATATCCTCCATCACCCTGATCCATTCCTCAGCAACTGTTGGATCAGATGATCGGCCGTCAAATACTGAAGGTCGGAGGCTTTGAAATTTCTGCATGCCCTGATTGTTAGGAACCACCAATTCTTGGGCCCTCTGGTTCTCTCGGTTCACTAGGTTCTCAATTTGTTGTGCCTGTCGGTCCATGTGTTGAGACTGACAGTCCAACAATTCCGTAAGTCTGTCTAAGGCGTCATCCCTAGGATCTCTTCCTTGAGTCATATTGTATAAAGCCTATAAAAGTTAAACAGATAATCCTAAGAAACAAAAACAAAGAAATAAAATAGAACGTACTTATAGTTGATGAAGGATGTCTGCGTAGTGGCTGTGCAGTCGAACAGTCTACAGAACCGTTTTTAAAACCCTGGGGCTCTGATACCATAACTGTAGCGGCCCTAATACTGTACCCATTTTTCCCGTATTATTGTTTTTTTATATATACTTAAACTTTAACCTAACGTTCGAGCGGAAATTAAATCTTAAAAATTGGAATTGGAATCGAAATCATTGTAGTCATTTATAAAACCATTTAAAACAAACTTTAAAACAATTTATAAAACTATTAAAAATAATCGGCCAGTGAATAGGGGCAGAAATGGGCAATCGCCCATAAAATGCAGGGGCAATCGATCGCCCAAAACGGGCGATCGATCGCCCTGTTCGGCGATCGTTGGTTTTGCCAGCGATCGCCTCACTAGGCGATCACGGATCGTGGCAACCAGCGAGGGGCGATCGCATAATTTCTCAGCGATCGCCAGTGGCGATCACTTGTTTCTCGACAGAGGCGTGACCAGAGGGAGGGGCGATCGATCGCATGTTTTTGGGCGATCGATCGCCACACGCTCTGGAAATTTTTCTAGAGCGTGGCGACTTATGGGCGATCGATCCCCACCCTTGGGCGATCGATCGCCATGTCCTCTGGATTTTCCAAAGGACAGGCGCCCCTCCTTCCCTCCTTCTTTCTTCTCCTGCATTCCAATATCCCTAACACACTTTTCACAATTCCTTCAACAAAATTTTACCTACATCTCAACCATACATTCCAACATAAATTCACTCAAAATCTCATCAAAACAACGACT
This sequence comes from Begonia masoniana, assembly GCA_022432975.1. Classification (NCBI taxonomy): domain Eukaryota; kingdom Viridiplantae; phylum Streptophyta; class Magnoliopsida; order Cucurbitales; family Begoniaceae; genus Begonia; species Begonia masoniana. Next base: position 21,912,256 of record CM039509.1, on the reverse strand, counting down.
CAAAACACGTTTAAAAACATAGCCTAGTTTCATAAAAACAAACCGCGTGGATATGTTTAAAAAACCGAACATTTCCCTAATACCGAAAATTTACAATTCAAGTTTTCCAAAACGTTTAAAAACTTTAAAACATAAACCTATCCACTAATCTAGAACCAAACACCCTATAATGATCTATCTGTACAAGTATTTTACCTAAACAGTTTCTATCCAAAATACCTACATACGTCCCCACGGGTCATGAACGCCTCGACTGCGCCAGCACACTCCCGCGATTATTCTTCATCAACTGAACTCAGGCTTCATGAGGAGGAACATCATCCTCACCTGTCTCGTAATCACCTACACCATACAGACACACTATGAGCTAAAGGGTCAGTAAGTTTCGTAAATGTAAATGCATTGCTGTGCGTATGAGTTTCAGAAATCATGCAATATTTTCTTATCATTACGTCGCAGACAGAATGTCACCGAGTTCTCAGCCTATTAGATGGAGAGGACACATCCCGCGGTCGGACTGTCCTCTTCACCTAACGGGGGGGCGGGGGGGTACACCTTCGCACCCGTAACAATCGTGCCTGAGCCCCACCTCGCGTAACCAGATACAGATTACATTTATTCATTACGTTCATTCATTTCATTTTCTTAAACATGTGCAAAAATCCATTTTCATGCTATTTTAAAATACGTGATGCATGAACAGTTATAGACATAAAATAATCAAACATCATACATACCATCAAGACTATAAAAAGGCATAACCTATAAAAGAGCTAACCCTATCTACCCGACCAAAGCATATAAACAAACAACTCTCTAAGGTCCTCGACGCGACTTCGACATACGGTGTAGGCCACTCGGCCAAGTAAGTCACGAGAACTTACCTCATGCGCGTGAAACTTCGAGCTCCGTCCACGAGCGTTGTTTGTCTGAGGCAAAACACAACAGTTGTCGTTAAAACGAGATTTAAACTGTTAAACGTCCAAATTCAACGAAACCTTAACTAAGGAAACTTTCCTAAAATTCTAACTTAATTCTTTGAGACATTTTATCGAGCAATTCATGCTCGTGAATTTCCAAAACTCCATTAATGGAGGTTTCTCAAATCTCAAATATCTGGTTTTCAACCTAAACGCCGCATACACTCTAGATTTCGTCCAATAACGTTTAATACATTCAATATGCTCTCTAATACGACAAACCTATCGATTTCTAACTTTAAACTACGTTTTTTCACAAAACCTAAACGAAACCCTAACTATCAAACCTCGCGAAAATCGAAATACAACGCCCTAAAACCATAGATTCATACCTAGGGTTGAGTTTGGAGAAGAAAACGTGAAGAACGGAGGACGAATTGTTGACGGAGAGGGAGAACGTCGAGAGGAGAAGTGGAAATCGCAGGGGAGCTCCTGGTTCGTGAGGCAGATCGAAAAAATGAGGGAGAAGATAAAAAGTTAAAGCTTTTTAATTAAAATTGGACTTTGCAAATTACCCTTTCGCCCTTCTTTTGATTTTCTATTTGTTTCGTCCTTCGTTTCATTAATCAGCTAACGATTTGGCTTCTCCAAATTTTCTTAATTCACCAATGACTCCAACTCATTACCTCTTTTAAAACTGTCCGTTCGCAATTCGAATCCCGTTTACTATTTTTACTAAAACATCATTTATATTACGATAACTGTAATTCTCGTAGAATTAGCGTTTAACTCCTAAAATCCCTGAAATATTCTTAAAATCCTTATAAATCATTAGAATCATAATGACGCTTTCTTTTCGCAAAATGGACTTAATTTGACATAATAACAAAAATGCCATTATATTCTGTAATTACAAAATCCCGTAAATCCGGGTGTTACAATCAAACTCTCCTAAACATGGAACATGTAAAAAGATTAAACAAAACAAAACACATACTAAAACACATTTGGAAAATATCAAAACAACACAATAATTTTAGCAAATGTAAAATAACATGAGAACTCAATTTTAGCATTCATTTTCAAATCCATTCTCTATGTAAATTAATTTTGCCAACACAACCTAAACAACGAAACATGGTTATAAACAAAAGAAACAAAACAACAAGACAATCACTTAAACAAGAAAATAGAACATGCCTTTCAAGAATAACATTCTAAAAATTAAACCAATACGGACCATGGTTAGTTCGTGCTTGCTAATCAGAAACATATGGTTAATATGGAAAAATCATATCAGATAATATCACAGCAATGTACTCCAAAGAACAACAAGTTCAATCACAAACAAACATAAAACACAAGTTGCTCTCGGTCAACAGTTCCGAAGAGTCTCGCAACAGAAAATAAACACTAAGCATAGTTTGCTCTCGGTCAACAATTCCGAAGAGTCTCCCAATAGAAAATAAACAGAATTTGCTCTCGGTCAACAATGCTAAAGAGTCTCCCAACACATCAGAAAATAAACTAAAAATAAACATGAAAGTACCTTTAAAGCAAAGCAATTGATAACTCCAAAATTGCCAATTAAGGAGGCCTCTTGCCTTCAGAGATAGGTACAAAAACTGCACAACAATTGTTACAAAAAACACACACAAATTGAGTATAAAAAATGCAAAAACAACAATCTAGAACTAAAAAATAATGCAAGGTTCAAATGCTAAACCTCTTAGCAATTTGAAGCAAACAGAACACCTAAACGTGCTGCTAAACAAGATAAGAAACAACAAGAAAACAGCAGAGAAATTACTTAAAAACATAAACAAACACAGCCTAAAAACTAGACAAAAACTATCACCAATTCAATACAAATGTTATCAAATATGTGGTAATAAAGTTAAGCTATTTAGCATGGTGAATGACTCTAAAAGGAGCAGCAAAGTGGCTGCAAAAACTGTAACGCCCCGAATTCTCAGAACCCGGTTCGTCACACAAAACCCATACATGAACTAAGACTTCATTCTTTTATTATTATTGATTTTTTTTTTAAACTTGCAGCGGAATTAATTTAAACAACTTAGAGTTAAACAAACCATAAAATTTTTGGGATAATCGGGTAAAATGTTAAAAGCAATCGACCAAAAGAAATAAAGGTTTAAATCATAAAACACTGTTAAATCTCTAAAGTCAACCACATCTGCCGATAGAAAAATCAACGGAAGAAGCAGACACAGCAAATATAAGACTTCTGCCGATGACGTGGACCTGAAGACTTGGAACTGAGACATTTCTCGGCGGGCTGTACCTACCGATGACGTCAACACAACTTCATCTGCCGATGAAGTCAACATGACTTCATCTGCCGATAAAGTCAACACGACTGCACAAACACAACTTCATCTGCCGATGAAGTCATCACGACTTCATCTGCCGATAAAGTCAACACGACTGCATACACACAACTTCATCTGCCGACAGCAAAACTACAGGTTTTGCAACTTGCATCTGCCGATAGAATAAGGCTACATCTTCCGATGCCTTTACTGAAGACATCTTCCGATATAAATAAAACTTCATCTTCCGATGAAAACAACACTACGTCTACCAAAGAAAATAAAACTACACCTTCCGGTAGACAAAACTCACGGTTCCATCTGATAAAAACAGAACAATATTTCAACTTCTCACGATCTATATCAGAACAACACAACTGCGGTAAAGACTTGTCTATTCTGTTGAAACCATTCAGAAAACAATTTAAAACTTCATGTTACACAACTCCAGTAAAGATCCGATATTAAAACCATCAGAATACCACTATCAGAAAAGAAAACTCCACTTGTTCAAAACACTGAAATCACTACTGTTATGAATACTCGATCCATCTAGTACTAAGCATTATTAATAAAACCTTCACTCTAACAGACATCAGTTAAACCGCCTCACCAAACACTGAACCGTGACATGAAGGTGCTCCTCCAACCCCGACTATTCATCAGCAAACTCAGGGAAATCACCTGGAGAATTCTCAACACCTACATCACAAAACTCATCTATTAGCCTAAGGCTAAGCAAGTAAAGCAAAAATGTATGGAAAGCTGAAAACACAATATCCTAATATGCAGTTTCTACTTTTCTCATCTCTGTTACATATTCATCGTTATAATCGGATTCCTCTCTAAATTGGGAGTTGAATCACTTCTCCCAAAGTATGAACATCCCTGTCTCATTAGGAGTTGGATTAATTCTCCTAACAGTGAATATATATACTGATCAATGTTCAGATCCACTTCGAAATTGGGAGTTGGATCAGTTTTCCCAAAGTATGATCCCTGGCTCATTAAGGGTTGGATTAGTTCCCTTAACAGAAAATGTTTCACGTAAATCACTTCAGAATGTTCACTTCCTCACTATATCAAAACATGTAAACTCATTTTCGTATACTTTCAAATATATGATGCGTGAAATAGGAAAACATTCAATCACACAAAGATCCTAATGTTCTGTGATGTAGGCCCGAAGGCACAAGCAAACTTCACTTACCTGGATTCCTAGCAAATGCTCGGTTAAGAGCTACCTCGGGGGTTTGTTCACCTAAATCGAAGGAAGTCGCTGGAAGAAATCAGAGAGAGGTCTCCTATCGCACTCGGTTAAACTGAGGAGCTGAGAACCGAAGAGGAAACAATAAAACAGTGGCGGCTAAACCTCATTTACTCTTCCCTTAAATACGTTATCCATAACATAAATTGACAATTACCTTTATGCCCTCACTTAGTTACTCATTAACCTAATTGATTTTACCCCTAATTTCATTCTATAAAATTCACACTTAGAAGATTAATAGGTTATTTTAATTCTAATAAACCGGGTGTTACAATCTACCCTCCTTAAAAGAATTTTTTCCTCAAAATTCAGTACCTGAACAATCTTGGATGCTGGTCCATCATGTCTTGCTGGCGTTCCCAAGTTGTCTCCTCTATATTCTGATTATGCCATAAGACTTTCACTAGTGGAACTTCCTTGTTGCGTAATACTTTTACTGCATAATCCAAGATCCTTACTGGTCTCTCCTCATAGGTCAGTGTAGGTTGAATTTCAATGTTCTGCTGTTCCACAATCTGAGATGGATCCTTCAAGCACTTCTTAAGCATAGAAATATGGAACACATTGTGGATTCCTTCCATAGAGTCTGGCAATTGCAGCTCATATGCTGATTTTCCAATCCTCCTCAAGATTGAGAAAGGTCCAACATATCTTGGGTTAAGCTTCCGTCTCTTCCCAAATCTCACAACTCCTTTGAATGGTGATACCTTAAGAAAAACCTCACTACCAACTTCAAACTCTAAATCTCTGCGTCTTCTGTCAGCATAGCTTTTCTGTCGACTTTGAGCTGTTAAGATTCTCTGACGGATGAGAGCAACCTTCTCAACAGTTTGCTGCACAATATCAGGACCAAGTAACTGTGCTTCACCAACTTCATCCCAGTACAAAGGTGATCTGCATTTTCGTCCATATAATGCTTCATACGGTGCCATTCCTATTGTTGCCTGAAAACTGTTATTGTAAGAGAACTCTACCAGAGCTAGGTACTTACTCCAAGAGCCTTGGAAATCTAAAACACATGCACGGAGCATATCTTCTAGAATCTGAATAGTTCTCTCGGATTGTCCATCAGTTTGAGGGTGGAAAGCTGTACTGAAACTAAGCTGAGTCCCCATTGCCTTGTGCAGACTCTTCCAAAACTTAGATGTAAATCTAGCATCTCGGTCTGAAACTATGGTGCTTGGAACTCCATGCAATCTAACAACTTCCTGAACATACAACTCAGCAAGTTGATCCATCGAGTATGTCATCTTCATAGGCAGAAAATGGGATGATTTGGTCAAACGGTCAACTATCACCCAAATTGCATCATGTCCTTTAGTTGTCCTAGGTAATCCCACCACAAAATCCATGGTTATTTGTTCCCATTTCCATCTAGGAACTGGTAAAGGTTGTAATGTTCCTGAGGGTCTCTGATGTTCGACTTTAATCTGCTGACAACACAAACATGATCCCACATATTCTGCTACACTTCTTTTCATACTTGGCCACCAGTAATGCTGTTTAAGATCTTTATACATATTCGTACTCCCAGGGTGAACTGAGAATCTAGAAGAATGAGCCTCAGAAAGAATCTCATTCCGAAGTTCCATAATGGCAGGAACAAACCATCTGTTTCTAAACTTAAGGATTCCATCAGAAGAACAGTTAAAGTCTAAATTGTCCGTAGAATCCATATTTGACTTGTACCTGCTGCATTCATCATCCTTTGACTGAGCTTCCTTTATTTTCTCAAGAATTGTAGGTCTTAAGGTTATGGCCGAAAGTATAGCTGTTACATTGGATACTGCCTCTAGATTAAACTTTAGGAATTCAGATTCTAAGGCTAATGGTAAGTCAAGAATCAATGCTGAAATTGATGTTGTCACTCTGCTCAAAGCATCGGCTACTACATTTGCCTTGCCGGGGTGGTATTTAATCTCAAAGTCATAATCCTTTACAAACTCTAACCACCGGCGCTGCCTCATATTTAATTCCTTCTGTGTGAAGATATACTTCAAGCTCTTATGATCTGAAAATATCTCACAAGATTGTCCATACAAGTAATGCCTCCAAATCTTAAGTGCAAAAACCACTGCAGCTAATTCCAAGTCATGTGTAGGGTAATTCTTCTCATGAGTTTTCAACTGTCTAGAAGCATAGGCTATTACCTTTCCATCTTGCATCAACACACAACCAAGACCAATCTTGGATGCATCACAATAAATACTAAATTTACCATTCTCAGCAGGAAGGGTTAGGATTGCAGCATTGGTCAGTTTCTGTTTTAAAGTCTGGAAACTAATTTCACACTCTTCTGTCCAATCGTATTTGATATTCTTCACAGTTAAACGAGTGAGGGGTGTTGCAATCTTTGAAAATCCCTCAATAAATTTTCTATAATACCCTGCAAGTCCAAGAAAACTCCTGATGTCAGAAGCATTCTTCGGTTGAGGCCATTCCTTAACAGCTTGAACCTTGGCTGGATCGACAGATATACCATCACCCGAGATCACGTGTCCCAAAAAGTGAACCTTGTCTAACCAAAACTCACATTTGGAAAATTTGGCATAAAGCTGGTGCTGCTTCAGAGTGCCTAATACCAAGGTTAGGTGATCTACATGTTCCTCCTTAGTGCGGGAATAAATTAAGATGTCATCAATAAACACTATGACAAACTTGTCCAAATACTCATGAAACACTCTATTCATAAGATCCATAAAGGCTGCTGGTGCATTTGTTAGTCCAAAGGACATAACTAAGAACTCATAATGTCCATACCTTGTACGAAAGGCAGTCTTTGGTATATCTTCAGACTTAACTTTCAACTGGTAGTATCCGGATCTTAAATCAATCTTAGAGAAAACTCGTGCTCCCTTAAGTTGGTCGAAGAGGTCATCGATTCTAGGTAGTGGATACTTGTTTTTAACAGTTAACTTGTTCAATTCCCTATAATCAATGCACATACGCATTGTTCCATCTTTCTTTTTGACAAAAAAGACAGGTGCACCCCACGGTGAAAAGCTCGGGCGTATGAACCCTTTCTCTAACAACTCTTCCAACTGCTCTTTTAATTCCTTGAGTTCTGCAGGTGCTAACCTATAGGGATTTTTAGACACAGGTTCTGCTCCAGGGTAGACATCTACAACAAACTCAGTTTCTCTATCTGGTGGCAAACCGGGAAGGTCATCTAGAAACACTTCTGGGAAGTCTTGGACAACAAGGATATTTTGAGGAGTTGCCTTTTCTACAAGTTGTGTATCTAGAACACATGCCAAGAAGCACAAGTACTCCTTGCATGGTGAAGGTCTAAAATTTAAAGAAGTCATAACAGACATTTCCTTACTCTTCTCTGAAGCTTGGAAGGTATGTTTCAAACTACCAGGGGTTTGGAAACTAACTATTCCAGTCCTACAATCAATTGTGGCATGGTGTTTAAACAACCAGTCCATTCCTAAGATCACGTCAAATCTCAAAATATCCATAACAATAAGATCAGCAGGTAAACTCACATTTCCTACCGACACATCACTGTCTAGCATCACTTGGTTAGAGTGCATGCTTTCTCCAGAGGGTAAAGCAACATTAAACATATGCATGGAAGGGGTAAACTGTACATCTAACTTATCAGCAAATGCAGATGCAATAAATGAATGCGTTGCACCAGAATCTAATAAAGTAAAGGCAGGCACAGAATTGATCAATATGGTACCTGACACAACAGCGGGCTGTTCTTCACTTGACTCCATCATGGAGAATATTCTTGGTTTGATCAAAGCAGGGCCACTCTTCGGATTTGGGCAGTCTCTACTAATGTGTCCAACTTTGTTACAATTGAAGCATCTGGTGACTCTAGGCTTCGGGCACTCCTTGAATGTATGTCCAACCTCCTCACAGTTGAAACATTTTCCAAAGCCCATTCTGCACTCGCCAGGGTGGTTCTTCAAACACTTGGGACACTGGGGGAAATTCCTAACATTCTGTACCTTCCCACCGGACCCTTGGCTGCTCTGGCCTTCACTAGGCCTCTTCATTCCTCTATGAGGATGCGGCTGAACAAACCTTTGTGGGGGTTCCTTCGGTCCAGCACACTTCCTTTCAGCTTCTTCCACTTCCAGAGCAGTGGACACAACCTCACTTAATGTCAAACCCTTAATTCCACAGAACTTAACTCCTCGATAAATCTCAGGTTTCAGTCCATGCACAAACTTAAACACTTTTTCCTCATCCATGTGAGCAAAATGTCCAGCAAACCTGGACAGAGACTCAAACCGCCTACTGTACTCGGCTACAGACCCTGTCTGCTTCAAGTTCAGAAATTCCAACTTCTTTGCAGTCTGGACAGTGCTGTTAAAATACTTCTCATAGAAAATGTCCTTGAATTGAGACCAAGGCATTGCCAAAACATCAGTGGCGGTCTCAATAGTTTCCCACCAAAGTTGAGCATCTCCAGCCAGATGAAATGTTGCCAATGTGACCTTGTCTCCCTCTCCAATGTTGGCACACCTGAACATGCTCTCTATCTTCCTAAGCCATCCTTCAGCAATAACTGGATCAGTTGACTGACCATCAAACGTGGGTGGTCTTAGTCTCCGGAACCTATCTCCAGAATTCTCACTGTTAGAACCAGAGTTAGCACTCCCTTGTGCTTCCCGACTCAACAACACACCTAGCTGATCGGACTGCTGACGCACAATGTCTGTCTGCTGGCGCATCAGCTCAGTCAGCTGCCTAATCACACTAGAGTCTTCCTCATTCCTCGGATTTGGTGTCTCTCTTGGTATTCTTGGTCTTCCTGGTCGTCTAGACATTTCACTATATTCCTAGACAAGATGAATTATTCACATAAATATCTAATAATAAAATTAACTTAAACACTTACAGTTGTTGGAGTACTCCCACGCGACGATTAGCACTGATGAGTAATCATTTGAACGGTTTAACTGACTGTCTCTGATACCATACTGTAACGCCCCGAATTCTCCGAACCCGGTTCGTCACACAAAACCCATACATGAACTAAGACTTCATTCTTTTATTATTATTTATTTTTTTTTTAAACTTGCAGCGGAATTAATTTAAACAACTTAGAGTTAAACAAACCATAAAATTTTTGGGATAATCGGGTAAAGTGTTAAAAGTAATCGACCAAAAGAAATAAAGGTTTAAATCATAAAACACTGTTAAATCTCTAAAGTCAACCACATCTGCCGATAGAAAAATCAACGGAAGAAGCAGACACAGCAAATATAAGACTTCTGCCGATGACGTGGACCTGAAGACTTGGAACTGAGACATTTCTCGGCGGGCTGTACCTACCGATGACGTCAACACAACTTCATCTGCCGATGAAGTCAACATGACTTCATCTGCCGATAAAGTCAACACGACTGCACAAACACAACTTCATCTGCCGATGAAGTCATCACGACTTCATCTGCCGATAAAGTCAACACGACTGCATACACACAACTTCATCTGCCGACAGCAAAACTACAGGTTTTGCAACTTGCATCTGCCGATAGAATAAGGCTACATCTTCCGATGCCTTTACTGAAGACATCTTCCGATAGAAATAAAACTTCATCTTCCGATGAAAACAACACTACGTCTACCAAAGAAAATAAAACTACACCTTCCGGTAGACAAAACTCACGGTTCCATCTGATAAAAACAGAACAATATTTCAACTTCTCACGATCTATACCAGAACAACACAACTGCGGTAAAGACTTGTCTATTCTGTTGAAACCATTCAGAAAACAATTTAAAACTTCATGTTACACAACTCCAGTAAAGATCCGATATTAAAACCATCAGAATACCACTATCAGAAAAGAAAACTCAACTTGTTCAAAACACTGAAATCACTACTGTTATGAATACTCGATCCATCTAGTACTAAGCATTATTAATAAAACCTTCACTCCAATAGACATCAGTTAAACCGCCTCACCAAACACTGAACCGTGACATGAAGGTGCTTCTCCAACCCCGACTATTCATCAGCAAACTCAGGGAAATCACTTGGAGAATTCTCAACACCTACATCACAAAACTCATCTATTAGCCTAAGGCTAAGCAAGTAAAGCAAAAATGTATGAAAAGCTGAAAACACAATATCCTAATATGCAGTTTCTACTTTTCTCATCTCTGTTACATATTCATCGTTATAATCGGATTCCTCTCTAAATTGGGAGTTGAATCACTTCTCCCAAAGTATGAACATCCCTGTCTCATTAGGAGTTGGATTAATTCTCCTAACAGTGAATATATATACTGATCAATGTTCAGATCCACTTCGAAATTGGGAGTTGGATCAGTTTTCCCAAAGTATGATCCCTGGCTCATTAAGGGTTGGATTAGTTCCCTTAACAGAAAATGTTTCACGTAAATCACTTCAGAATGTTCACTTCCTCACTATATCAAAACATGTAAACTCATTTTCGTATACTTTCAAATATATGATGCGTGAAACAGGAAAACATTCAATCACACAAAGATCCTAATGTTCTGTGATGTAGGCCCGAAGGCACAAGCAAACTTCACTTACCTGGATTCCTAGCAAATGCTCGGTTAAGAGCTACCTCGGGGGTTTGTTCAACTAAATCGAAGGAAGTCGCTGGAAGAAATCAGAGAGAGGTCTAATATCGCACTCGGCTAAACTGAGGAGCTGAGAACCGAAGAGGAAACAATAAAACAGTGGCGGCTAAACCTCATTTACTCTTCCCTTAAATACGTTATCCATAACATAAATTGACAATTACCCTTATGCCCTCACTTAGTTACTCATTAACCTAATTGATTTTACCCCTAATTTCATTCTATAAAATTCACACTTAGAAGATTAATAGGTTATTTTAATTCTAATAAACCGGGTGTTACAAAAACTTAGCAAAAACGGACTCCTAATGCTGCAGAAAACAGCAAACAGAAAGAAGAAAAGAAGCAGAAAAATTTTCAAAAACCAGAACAGAATTTTGAAAACAAATCAACTCCTAATCATGGACTCTAAACATAACATGCTGAGACGATTTGGACACTAAAATGAGAGGCAAAGTTGCTGCAGAAATTCAGTAAAACGACTTGACAAGTTGCTGAAAAACTCAGCAAATCAGAACAGATTTACAAGCAACTTCCACCCCTAAACTTGGACACAGATTGGAAAACTACAGCAAGCTAAACAAGCTAACAACAATGCAAAACTTAAACACATGCTAAAACAGATTGCAAGATGCTTAAGATGTTCAACAAATGCAACAGCTAAACAGAAATCAAAAGATCACAGTAAACAACAACTAAAACCAGAAAATAGGAACAAAAGAAAAGACAAACAGGACATATGCGCTGGCTGAGCTTCGGTCTAAACAGAATAATTTGAGTTCAAGAAATATTGTCCAGGTTCTGTAAACAAGAAACAAACGTGCATATGATGACAGAAAAAAACCACCAGCTAAAAACAAGAAACAGACTGAACAAAAACAGCAAGAATGTTAACAAAAACTATTCAAAACATTGATCTAACCACATGCTATCAATCTGAAATCTTAATAGATCATAAACGATGCAAACACACACTAATAACCTAAATACTAAACATCAATATCATGCAAATGATAAACAACACTGGTTGCTAAAAAAAACACATAAACAAACCACAAATAGAATCAAAAAAATCACAATTTAACCAATCCGAATTCTAACAGAAATCAAAGTGATCAATTGCTTAACAAGTAACAAAAAAGTTAAGCATGACTGAACACAAACCATGAAAACAAACAAAACAGAAAACATCTGAAGTTTGAATCAACACTTAAAACCATCCTAAAACAATCTAAACATCAAACTAAGCAAGACATGCATGCTGACAGAAAACCAAAAACAAGCCGAGAAGCAACACTCAGCAGAACAGAAAACAGAGAAACAGGGGACTAAGAACCCGAATTTGCAACCCAACGAGCACTTAGCTCTGATACCACTTGATAGGCTATAGGCCTGCAATGGGGTTAGAAAACGCTTGCGGAAGACAATAAAAATGAAACAACAATTGGTGCTCGAAGACACCCCAAAACAGACGCTAAAATAGACAAAAAACAGAGGAAGAACAAGGAGAATGGCGAGGAAGGAAAATAGAGTTACCGAGCACTTGAGGAGGTGGGTGTTGCTCAGAGTGCTGAGGAAATGATGGAGGAGGGAAATGAAGGCCCGCAACTGACCCAGAAACGACTCGGAGTTTTCGGGTGACATGGAAGCAGAAGAGGAGGACTAAGAGCACCCCCTAGCAGCCACAGGCTCGGGGTGCAATCGGGTGGCTTCATCCAGGTGCTGCGCGCCGATGAAGCACCGAGAGAAACACTCTCTCGATCGCGGAGAACGCTCCGAACAAGAAGAAAAGCTCTTCTGTAAATTTCCAAATATTCGACTGAATGGCTAAAGTTTTACAGAGGTGGAAGGAAAGCTTAAATACAAGAGGAAGAATCTTGGAAGAAGAAGAAGAGAGGTGCTCTGGAAAATCATCGGGCAACGGCTACATTTCTAGCCGTTGAAGCTTCTGCAGAACGACTCTTGGTCCGGTTCACTGGCAACAAGCTTCTAAGGCCGGTTCAGCGTGATTCTCGTTTGGTTTGGCCGGTTCAGCTTTGGATATCCTTTGGTTTGGCCGGTTCAGCCATGGTTCTCCTTTGGTTTGGCCGGTTCAGCTTGGTTCTTCTTGGTTTGACCTTTGGTTCACCTTCCTTTTGAAGACTATTACAAAAAATACATTATAAAAAGCTAAAGTTTGCCAATAACGAGTTTTAAACAAAACTAAAGTTTTCTAAAAATATATAATTAAATACAAGGCTTGTTTACATAATTTGAATTAAAGGAAAACAAATTGCTTCTTCATTAATTTCGTTCTAAGCCTTGAGAAACCAATTTCCTACAAAATTCCACAAGTCCAATAGATAGATAAAATAAATAAACAAATACATACCTTGACTTGTGTTTAAACGGTTCGGATCGTAGGCACATTATAGCGGGTCTTTGGAACCCGGGGCATATCACCGGGATTACATACGTTCATATCTTTCATTAGTCGTTTCTTTTCATGAAAACGTGTGCGAAAATTCATTTTTCGTGCTAGTTCGTAAACATGATGCATGAACATGGATTTGTACAATAAAAGTAATGAAAACATAAACAATACATAGAACCTAATGAAAACGTTCAAACGTAACAATTATCCTAAACTACCCATCCAACCTACACTAAACAATAACTTCACCAAATATCCTCGAACAATTAACTCTCCTATGATGTAGGCCGGATTGGCCAAACAAGTCATGAAGACTTACCTCGTGTCCTTAGCGCACCGAGCTCCGTCCGCGAGTAATGTTCACCTAAGGTAATTCATAACAATTGTCATAAAAATCGGTCCTAGGAAATCAAGTTCTAAAGACTAACGAAGTCCCTAGCTAAAGGATATTTCCTAAAACCACCATACACTTCATTCGGGTATTTCTTCGAGCAATTCACGCTCGAAATAACAACACCTCCATTAATGGAGTTTTACAAGTTTTTCAATTTCCAAATTTTAACCTAAATCCATCAAACTCACACCACCTTCAATAAAAACTCTAATTCTTCCATCGAAAGCCTCAATTGTGATAGATCTAACGATTTCTAGCGTAACCCGACTATTTTGTCAAAAACTCTAAACAAACCCTAACCGTTAAAATCCATAAAACTCGGAATCTAACGTCTCAAAATAGTAGAATCTTATCTAGGACGTCGATTAGGGAAGAAAACGTGAAGAAGAATTGACGATCAGAGAAGCATTGGCCGGCGTTTGGTGAAAATCGCCGTGGAGGGGAAAGGGGAGTCGCAGGGAGGGGAGGCAAAACTCTTTTGGAGATTTTTCGTGGGAATGGGGGAGGAAGAGAGAAAAGTTAAGTGTTTATTAATTAAACTTTGCAAAATTACCATTTTGCAATTCTAGCTTAATATTCAATTATCTCGTTATTTAGTCCTCCGATTCGGCTTCTCCAAATTTTCTTATTTCACCAAAAATTCCGATTATTACTAGGGCTCTAATAAAACTTTTCGTTTACAAAACAGGTCTAGTTTACTATATTTATTAAAATACCCTTTATATTATGAAAATATCAAAAACTCGTAAAATCAGCGTTACATCTCCAAAAATTCTCTTATTCCTCCAGATACTCTAATTTACTCATAGGGTTCCAATAAAACTTTTCCTTCACAAAACGGACTTAATTTGATATATTTACCAAAATGTCATTATATAGTGTAATAATAAAATTCCGTAAAACTGGGTGTTACATTCCATCCACCTTAATTAAAATTTTGTCCACAAAATTTGACTTAGCTTATAGTCCTTGATATTCTTGTCTCATGTCTTGCGGCCATATACTTCAACTTACAATACTCTGTTCGTTTCAAGTGTCTTCCCTTCATCTCTCCAAAATTTTGAGTTTCTCTTTAAGAACTTTTATCTCATCCATACTTGGGATCTATCCCTATGGTTCCAAATTAAAACTCCTAAAATCCCCATGATACCACCTTATCCTTCTAACCAATTGAGCTAAACATGTCCTTTCTTATGCATCGAGCCTTACCAAATTTCCTAAGTCCCTATCAAATGATCCTTACTGTGTACTTCACACTTAACGACTCGCGCACGCTCTGGTCTATACTTAATCATCCAAACGTTAAACTCTCTAACTCTTCTAACTGACCTTATATTCAGGTCTCCTCTAGTTACTTCCTTAGGCAATAGTCATACCTAAGCTTCCTATCATTTTTTTTTTGGTTGACTATCATCTAAAGGTTTCTACTAACTATTGGATTGTAAACCAACATTAAGGTAAATTCATCGATCTCAACCATAACCGAAACGTACGTCTACTAAATTTCTCACATTTACTCCAATAGTGATCTCTCCTAAACCTTTTCATCATTATTACCCCAAGTCGTACACTTCCTTGGGCAACTCGCCGATCATTGGCAACCATTTTGGTGCGGGTTTCTCAACTAAGTTCACATTGCCACACTTTTCAAACTGTATCATCACAGTACTTCAAAGCTCTCAATGAGTCCAACTGAGTGTTGGCGTCGCTACTCTTTTAAGATCCCGGTTCCTTCGCAGATAAGATCCTATAAACATCACATTTCATTTTAAGCTACCTTAAGGGGTTCTCTTGCTATGCCCTTTACTGAAATTCTCATGCTATCTACATTATGCTCATTTGTCCAACCTAAATCTGTATTAACTTCGAGCACAGTCGAGTCCTTAAGTTTTGTCATTGAATTACTCTAAACTATTCATTCCAACCTTAAGTCATTTACATATTCATTGGCCTTGACTTGTTGAATACAAGTCAAACTTTTGAAATTTTCTAACTTAATTTCACTTTCAAGTTTGCTTACATAATTTCCATGTAAATCCTCATTTGATAATCCACGAATTCCTCAAATCGTACGACACTAAGCACTAAGCCAAGCTTCCAATCTTAACCCTTCATTTAACCTAACAATCCCCTGCACTTATCCCTAATATCGCACAAGGATTTCTTTGAGGTTACTAAATGATCTACCCTCTTTCGTTCCTCCTAGTCGATTCTGAATATTCTACTTTGTTCCCATGCAACGATTTATCCAACGATCGTCTTGTTTGAAAACTTGTTGTAGATAAGTTTACAACCTTAGTGCACACTTACTCGAATTCTAAAATCTTACCCTTCTATCTTTCAAAAATTTAGAAACACCACTTCATTCAGGTTAACCTTCTTAGTTCCTCGAACACTAATACTCCTACTTCCACCCTGGAGGTAAGTCTTATGTTTGAGGTTCTTATCTTAAACTGTACCAACTATAGACTCACTCTAGTTGAATCGCCATCCCTTCTATGGTCATACTAGTCGCTTTAACCCCTAAACACGTCTTCCAATTTAAAGTGCTAAACTTTTTCTGATTAATTAATGCATTTAGGTTTTTAAGCTCTTTCTAACTCTTATGTTTTAGCTTCACAATCTCTAATCAAGCAACACCAAATGTCTAACGTGTCTACTACTCGTCAATCATTTTTAACTTCTCTAAGTTTCGAAATTCACTAACTTCAAACCCCGAGCAAATCTCCTTATTTCCTTATTCGATATCAATCGCTACAGACATCCCGATGTAACCACTCAGATTTTACATCCCCGACTTTGTATTGATTCTTCCCATCCTCCAAGGTTACGGCAGTAATGGCCCTGCCCCATATCCTCTCAACAATTAATTTAAGTTGAACTCTAGAATACTATCTTTGTCCAAACACTCTCACTTCATGCGAATCCAAAACATGCAAGTTCTGCGATACTCCCTTATCCACTTAAACACACTAATAGTATCTCGACGATTTAGGGTATCCCTCAATAAGTTTATACCTAAGCTTTCATCTTACTCTTTGATTAGTCTTATCCTAGAACTCCAAGGGTCTGTCAACTAGGTCCAGTCCCTATCTATTTAAAGGTTATTTCTCATAGGTTGTATTCCTCAAGTTCTAACCGAATTTTAAGTGCACAATTCTTGTGGTTAGATCGGGCTAATCCTATTACTGCATAACTCTCTTTCTATAAGGTCTATGTCGTCTTGTATTTAACCTACAGTCCTCTCGTCAAAGTTCACCTAGGAATCCTTCTTACCCAACTCCTACTATTCCCTTTTTCTTCTATTTCCCAACCTACTTTGGTCTATCACACAATTATTACAGTCAAATCCTTATTCTATATTACATCTTCACTCTAATGTTTTAACTCCATTAACTGTTGAGATAAAACTCTACCTGAAACAGCTGAAGGTTAGACAGTTTCCTCTTCTCCAGTCACGGTAAGCGACTTCGGTGTAACATTTTTTTGATCTCTGCCCGATTGGTCTCTGTCTGGCTTTGGGCAATCCCAGACATAGTGGCCAATCCCACCACATCGAAAGCACCTATTTGTGCCTAATCTGCAATTGCCAAAATGTTCCTTCTGGCAATTAGAACATTGGGGTTTTCGTGAAGTTCCTTGTGCCTGTTTCCCTTTACCCCGACCATTCCTTCCCTCGTACGACCTTTTAACACCTCTTTGTTGCTTTTCCTCTACTAGGTGCGGTTGAAATTTTATGCGGAACCCATCCATCCCATGGTTACAAGGAGTAATCACCACTTGGGTTCTAGGGCCCTCTCGGTTTATCAATGCTTCAAGCTGGCGGGATTGCCAATCTATATGTTGCGCTTGTCGGTCTAGATGTTGAGCTTGTTGGGCAACGACACCCCTCAATAGATCTATAGTGTCATCCCTCGCATCCCTATCGTTATCTTTACGAACCATTTTTGAAATCCTATAAAAATTGAAGAACAACAAATCTAAAAAATCAAAAAGAAAACTTAAAAACGTACTTACAGTCGAGGAAAGATATCCGCGTAGTGGCTGTGCAGTCGAGCAGTCTACATAATCGATTTTAAAACCCAAGGGCTCTGATACCATAATTGTAATGACCCTTGACTCTAAACCTCAAAATTTCCGTAAAAATTTTCATTTTTAATTCTCTTTTTTTAGTGAATTGAAGTCTAGCATTGTTAAACCGTTTTGAAAATCATTTTAAGAAAGCAAGACATAGGCACATAAAACAAGTAAGGCATTCAGCAGGCAAGCTGCGGGGCAAAAGGGGCATTTCTGCCCGCAACTAAACAGCCGATCGATCGGCCAATCAAGAGCTGATCGATCAGCTGTGGCAAATTTTTGCCAGGCGATCGATCGCCCCTAGTGATCACACTCAGCCGATCGATCGCCCTCACCAGGCGATCGATTGGCACACGCTCTGGAAAAACCAGAGCATTGCCACAGCAAGCCAGCCGATCGATCGGCAACCTCTATAGAGTTTTTCAACTCCAGAGAGTGTCCACTTTCTCCTTCCCTTCTCATGCACTTCACAACTTCCTCCCTAACTCCTTCCCTTCATCAATTTACTTCTAAACACATTTCATAACAAACACTTCGACATAAAATCATTCATAACCTCATTGTTTCCTCAATTCTTCAATTACAAAAACACGACTTGAAACGTATCCTAGGACGTAGTCAAAACGAGACAAAACCCACAGAATTCAATTCCATGGATAGCTCTAAAAACCGAACGTATCCGTACCCAACCTAAAATAACTCCAAACAGATCCAATATAATCTTAATAAAAGTCTTGACACAAGAAATTCATAAAACGCGTTTTCCAACCACCAAAACATATAGGTTTCCAAGCTAATTACCCATCAGCCTAATTTAGCCCTCCTATACAGTTATCGACTATTTCTACCTATTGTATCACAAATTACCTACACGCGATTCCCACGGGTCAAAATACTTGTCGACTTCCCAGCCCGCTACCACGGGCATCCTCGTTCAATCCGTGCATTCGTCTGGTAGAGGGACGTATTCCTCACCTGTTTCAAAATTACCTAAACCATAGTAATATCCTATGAGCTAAAGGGCTCAGTAAATCTATGTAAATGAAAATGTGTGCCATGCGTATGCGGTTAATAAAATCATGCATCCATTTTCATTCTTAAGTTACATGACATGGGCGTCACCGGGGGTTTACTCTCACCAGATGGAGAGGGCACATCTGGCAGTTAGATAGCCCTTTCCATCTACCGGGGAGAAAACAAGCTCCTCCTTTTAGGACAGCCATGTCTGAACCCCACCCCGACCTGACCGGGATTAAATATGTTCATATCTTTCATTAGTCGTTTCTTTTTATGAAAACATATGCGGAAATTCATTTTTCGTGCTTGTTCATAAAACATGATGCATGAACATGGATTTGTACAATAAAAGTAAGGAAAACATAAACAATACATAGAACATAATGAAAACATTCTAACGTAACAATTATCCTAGACTACCCATCCAACCTACACTAAACAATAACTTCACCAAATATCCTCGAACAATTAACTCTCCTATGATGTAGGCCGGATCGGCCAAACAAGTCACGAAGACTTACCTCGTGTTCTTAGCGCACCGAGCTCCGTCCGCGAGCAATGTTCACCTAAGGCAATTCATAACAATTGTCATAAAAATCGATCCTAGGAAATCGAATTCTAAAGACTAACGAAGTCTTTAGCTAAAGGATATTTCCTAAAACCACAATACACTTCATTCGGGCATTTCGTCGAGCAATTCAAGCTCGAAATCCTAACACCTCCATTAATGGAGTTTTACAAGTTTTTCAATTTCCAAATTTTAACCTAAATCCATCAAACTCACACCACCTTCAATAAAAACTCTAATTCTTCCATTGAAAGCCTCAAATGTGATAGATCTAATGATTTCTAGCGTAACCCGACTATTTCGGTGGAAACCCTAAACGAACCCTAACCGTTAAAATACATAAAACTCGAAATCTAACGTCTCAAAACAGTAGAATCTTACCTAGGACGTCGATTGGGGAAGAAAACGTGAAGAAGAATCGACGAACAGAGGAGCGTTGGCCGACGTTTGGTGAAAATCACCGTGGAGGGGAAGGGGGAGTCGCAGGGAGGGGAGGCCAAACCCTTCTGGAGATTTTTCATGGGAATGGGTGAGGAAGAGAGAAGAGTTAAGTGTTTATTAATTAAACTTTTCAAAATTACCATTTTGCCCTTGTAGCTTAATATTCAACTATCTCGTTATTTAGTCCTCTGATTCGGCTTTTTCAAATTTTCTTATTTCACCAAAAATTTCGATTATTACTAGGGCTCTAATAAAATTTTCCGTTTACAAAACGGGTCTAGTTTACTATATTTACTAAAATACCCTTTATATTATGAAAATATTGAAAACTCGTAAAATCGGCGTTATATCTCCAAAAATTCCCTTATTCCTCCAGATATTCTGATTTACTCGTAGGTTTCCAATAACACTTTTCGTTCGCAAAACGGACTTACTTTGATATATTTACCAAAATATCATTATATAGCGGAATAATAAAATTCCGTAAAACCGGATGTTACACCCTCCAATCAGCTGCGTGTAATACTCGAATTTACGGGATTTCTGTAATAAGTTGGATTTATTGGCGAAACAAGGTGATTTAGAGAAAACGAACCGTTAGCTAAATAACAAAACAAAGGACGAAACAAATAGAAAATCAAAGGAAGGGCAAAATGGTAATTTGCCAAGAGAAATTTTAATAAAAATCACATTTCCTCTTCTTCTCCAGCACTTCACACGAAATCCCTCTGTGTTTTTCCTCCAGGCGATTTCTCCTCTCGGCATTTCTCCCTTCCGACGACGGTTTGTCCTCCGGCGACTCGTCTTCTTTACGATTTCTCCTCCAATTAACTCTCTAGGTAAGATTCTAAGGTTATGGAACGTTAGATTTCAGTTTTTAGAGATTTAAAAAGATTAGGTTCGTTTAGGGTTTTGCTAAAAATGTCGATTTGAGTTTGAAATCGATAGGGTTACTGTATTTATGAATATAAAGGACATATTGGGCGTATTGGATGAAGATTGATCGATTCGTTGTGGAGTATTAGGGTTTGATGAATTTTCGTGATTTTGGAAAACTCAGTTAATGAGGGTCTTGAGGTGTCGAGCGTGGACTGCTCGATAAAAATATGCCTCAATGAGCTAAATTAGAGTTTTAGGAAAACTTCTTTAGTTAAGGGTTGTTAATTTGGACGTTTAACGGTTTAAACTCGTTTTAACGACAATTGTTTTGAAATTTGCCTTAGGTAAACAATGCTCGTGGACAGAGCTTTAATTTGCAACGGACGCGAGGTAAGTTCTCGTGACTTACTATGGCCGATTGGCCTACACCGTAGGTCGAAGTCGCGTCGAGGATCTTGGGTGAATTGCTTGTTTAATGTTTTGGTTGGGTAGTTAGGATTAGTTCTTTTAAAGGTTATGCTTTTATTGTCTCGATGGTATGTATGGAATATGTTTAAGCACGTAATTGTTCATGCATCATGGTTTTCAATTATGCATAGACAATGAATTTCCGCACTATGTTTTCATGAAAAGAGATGTGGTCCGAAAGGGGGCTTGTAACGACCCTCAAACTATTCCTAATTTCCCGTACGAAATTTTTCTTTTTAAGCCTCTAAATCAATTAAAAACATCCTCGAAAACCTTTAAAGAAAAATTCATTTATCATTCAAAAACAGTTTACATAAAACCACTCAACCTTCTATCATTCCTCAATTTATCAGCTTATCACTTCTTCACAATATCATTTCTATCTCCATTTCAATTATACATTTTACATAAACTTTCCAAACATTCATACGTTCTCGTAACTCTGTCCAAAACCGACTCTAAACACGATTAAAATGAAGTACATTTTCATGAAAACGAACTGCATGGTTCCGTTTAAAAGTGTAACATATCCTCCTGTTTACAAAATCACCAAGCAGTTCATAACATTCAAATAACTGAATTAACAAAAATGCTTTATAAATAGTTTGCCTAATCCTCTGCACATCAATCTATCAAAATACCAACCTATCAACTATCATCAAACAATCCCATAAAACTTTACAAAAACAGTTTATAAACAGGTTCCAATGAAATCGTTTAAAACATCAAATACGAATCTAACACCTAACCAGATCCAAGCATCCTATAATTTCTATACAATTCATCATCAGCCCAAAACACTCCAAAAACCCTCAAAACCTATACATACTTCCCCACGGGTCGGTAAGCGTCGACTGCGCCAGCACACCACCGCAGCCATTCTCCGTCAACTGCGTCACTCTCCAGGTGGAGGGGTCTCGTCCTCACCTAAGCCAAGATCACCTACACCATACAGACACATATGAGATATTGAAATCTCAATAAGCTACGTAAATGCAGATGCATGCGTGCAGTGCATATGAAGTTCAGAAAACATGCATATCAGACATATCAGGTCATTTCATACAGATTGCCACCGAGATATCAGCCCTCTAAATGGAAAGGATACATCCCGCGGTCGGACTACCACTTTCGATTTAGAGGAGGGGGGTACATGCTCACAAACCCTACAGCCATGCCTGAGCCCCATCCCGCGTGACCAGATACAGATTACGTATTATCGTTCATTATTCATTTCATTTGAAAACTCGTGCAGAAATCCATTTTCATGCCATTTTGAAACACGTGATGCATGAACAGTTATAAGCATAATGTAACCATACAATAAACAAACATATGTATACCATCAAGACCGAAATAAACTAACCTATAAACAATTAAACCTAACTACCCAACCAAAAGCAGATTAAACAAACAACTCTTCAGGGATCCTCTATACGACATCGAAGTATGGTGTAGACCGATTGGTCAAAGTAAGTCACGAAAACTTACCTGACGTCCGTTGCAAGGCTAGCTCCGTCCACGAGCGTGGTTCACCTACGCAATTGTTATCAATTTGTTGTTAATACGAGCTTAAACAATAATATGTCCAAATTTAACAAAAACTTTAACTAATGAATTTCCTAAAATCTTCACCTAACTAATCGAAGTATTTAAACAACGATTAACGCTCGATAGTTTAAAATCACAATTAACGTGTCACACCCCTAATACTGTACCCGTATTTCCCAAATTATTTTTTTTTTATCCTAATATCTTTAATTAAACTCTAGGCGGAAACTAAACCAAAATCGAAATCGGAATTAAAACTGAACTTTAAAATCATTTAAAACAATTAAATTTATTAAATAAAAACTATATTTAAACAAATTATAATTAAAATAAAGAATGGGAGGGCATTTTTGGGAAAGTGATCGCTGCGTTGTGCAGCGATCAGGCGCTGCAATGTGCAGCGCCCAGTCGCTGCACTTGGCAGCGACTGGTCGCTGCACATGGCAGCGACCCAGCCCTCGTCTCCCACCTGTTTTGCCTTCTGTTTTGCCTTTCACAACTGAACTCTCTGGAATTTTGGATTCCAGAGAGTAACCACACCTTCTTTTTACTAATTTCTCACAATAACCACAATAAACTCGACCCAAACTTATCTTACACTTAACCGACTTACAGCGGACTTTGCGAAATCCAACTGCGTGGATAATTCTAAAAACCGAGCTATCCGTAACCACCTAAAAACATTTCATTTAATAACCAAACAGTTCCAGAATTTCTATAACGTTCAAGTAACTGTTTAAACCAAAATATTTTCTATAAATAGTTACCCAAAACATTCAAAATTAAACCTATCAACTATCAAATCTAAACATCCTATACATATTCTATCAATTATCCCAAAACATTCCCAAAATCTATACATACTGTCCCCACGGGTCAATGAAGCCTCGACTGCGCCAACACACCACCGCAGCTATCCTCCGTCAACTGGACTCAAGCCTCTGGAGGAGGGACATCGTCCGCACCTGTATCCTCGGTATCACCTACACCATACAATACACTATGAGATAAAAATCTCAGTAAGGCTCGTAAATGCAACTACTACGTCATACTATGCTGTGCTGTGCTGTACTATGCCGTTAAACTGTAAGCCTTTCGGCCGTTAAACTGTAAGCCTTTCGGCCGGTGTCTGTAAGCCTTTCGGCCGGTGAACTGTAAGCCTTTCGGCCGGTGACTGTAAGCCTTTCGGCCGGTGACTGTAAGCCTTTCGGCCGGTGACTGTAAGCCTTTCGGCCGTTTTCATTCTTTGCTTTATCTTTATTCAATGTGCGGAAATTCATTTTCTATACTTTTCTTTAAACACGTGATGCATGAACAATTCTATATCTTAAAGTAAACACTCAGCATACATACCATCAAGACTATAAATACATAACCTATAACCTATAAAACAACTAAACCTGTCTACCCAACCAAAGCAAATAACATACGCATCTCCAAAATTCCTCGAGACGACATTCGACGTACGGTGTAGGCCAATCGGCCAGAAAAGTATCACGAGAACTTACCTCGTGCACGCTGCAATCCAAGTTTCGTCCACGAGCTCTGATTACCTAATCAACATGCAATATTGACGTTAAATTCGATTCTAAATCACTAAACGTCCAAATTATCAAAA
The DNA here is from genome assembly GCA_022432975.1 of Begonia masoniana. Classification (NCBI taxonomy): domain Eukaryota; kingdom Viridiplantae; phylum Streptophyta; class Magnoliopsida; order Cucurbitales; family Begoniaceae; genus Begonia; species Begonia masoniana. Next base: position 21,887,725 of record CM039509.1, on the reverse strand, counting down.
CTTTAACCGAAGAAATTTCCTAACATTTCAGCTTAACTTATCGAGGCAATTAATCCATTAATCTACGCTCGATACTCCGAAATCCAATTCACGAATTTTTCCGAAAACCCTAAAATTCTCGGATTTTAAACTTTTTCGCAAATCGATTAAACTTCGTCCAATAACGTCAAATACATGAAATACATACTTAATCAAGGCTAACCTATTAATTACGAGCCCTAATTCGAGTTTTTAATCGAAAACCAAACGAAAACCCTAAACGTATAACTCCGTAAAACTCGAAATAAACGTTCTAAAACTACAGAGACATACCTAGAATGACGATCGAAGGAGAAAACGTGAAGGACGGAAGACGAACGGGAGGAGAAACGGAGGTCGGATCGCTTGAAACCTTGGCGGCCAGAGAGCTCGCGAGAGAGAGGAAGAGAGAAACAGGGAGGGGAGGGCATTCTGCCGAGAAGAGAAGAAGGCTTTGCCTTTTTAATAAAAAAAATGATTTACAAAATTACTATTTTGCCCTTAGCTTTAATTATATATTCATTTCGTCCTTCGTTTCGTTAATCGTCCAACCATTCGACTTCTCCAAATGTCCTTACTTCACCAATAAGTCTAACTTATTATTTGAGATTTATTAAGACCGTTCGTTTGCAATTTGGACTTCGTTTGCTATTTTTACTAAAACGTCCTTTACTTTACAATAGTGGTAATTGCTCGGAATATAGCGTCACTATTCCGAAAATTCTCCAAAATTCCTTAAAATTCTAATTATTTGTTAGGATCGTGATGACGCTTTCTTTTCATAAAACGGACCTGATTTGACATATTTACCAAAAATGCCATTATATAATAAAATAATAATATAATATATTATATCCGTAGTCCGTACAAGCCGGATATTACATAACGAGTTTTCCTAAAAACCCGAAAATTCTCCAATTTTAACATTTCTAACAATTCACTCTAATTCCGTCCAATAACGTTCAATACGTCCTTTATATCGTTAATTACTATAAACCTATTAATTTCGGACTCTAATTTGGGTTCGGTAAAAACCGACCCGAAACTTCGAACGCGCGTAACTTTCGCGTCGGTTATCGGAATCGAACGATTCCAGCGGCCACGCGCTCCTCTAATAACCTATTTCAATATGCCAAAAGGAATTTAAAAACAAACAACTCTAGCTAGGTCAAAAATCCAAAAACCCGAATCTGCCCATTCCCGAAATTTTCACCCTTTTTGATTTTCCATCAATTCTCATCAATTTACTCACCAATCAACTACCCTAACATCGAATTAACATAAACTAACCCAAAATCCCGAGGCTACACACAAAACCCGAATTTGCCCAAATCGGGCATTCACTGTTTTCGCTCAATTTGAGCTCCTCACTGCCAATCAACCATAGCCGACGTTAAGCTCGGCCATTTGACGCTAAAAACGGCCAAAAGTGGCCGGAAATCAGAGCTCAATCGAGCTCGTCCTTCACGGCCCTAAATCGAACCGAAAACAGGGCAAGAAAATTGCCTTACCTGTCGATTCGTGCGCGGAGAAAGGCCGGACTATGCTCGCCGCCGTCGTCTGGCCGGAGGACGTCGGAAAATGCCGGTGAACCGGCCGTCGGTCGCCGTCGTTCTCTCCCTCTCCCCTGTCTTCGCTCTCTCGGCGTCGGGCGCTCGTCGCTTGAACAGCAACCAAAAACAACAATTTTGTTGTTTTTGTTTTTATTTAATAATAATAATAATAATAATACTCTATTTTATTGAACATCACTACCTCTCGTGTTTTCAACTATTTCGAATTTCTTATTTCGCTAATAAATCCAACTTATTATCTGGGTTCTATTAAAACTGTCCGTTCGCAAATCGGACCTTGTTTACTATTTTTACCAAAACGTCATTTACGTTACGAAAAGCGTATTTACTCGGAATATAGCGTGATTATTCCGAAAATTCCCAAAATTTCCTTAAAATTCTAATTACTCGTTAGGATCGTAATGACGTTTCCTTTTCGTAAAACGGACCTGATTTGACATATTTACAAAAATGTCATCCAATAATATAATAATAATATTCTTAATAATCCGTACGAGCCGGATATTACAGGGCTATTGATCTATTGTGAAGGCAAAAAGGGGCTTGTCACAATACCACATCGCCAATAACAAAATGAACCTACGTTATCTGTTATCTGGTCATGCGAGGTGGGGCTCAGGCACGGCTGTATATAGATGTAAGCGTGTACCCCCCCTCCTCCCCCCCCCCCCCCCCCCCCCACCGCGCGTTAGGTGGAGAGGTTTGTCCAACCGCGGGACGTGTCCTCTCCATCTAATAGGCTGAGACCTCGGTGATATTCTCTCTGCGACGTAATGATAAGAAAATGTTGCATGATTTCTGAACTACATATGCACAGCATGCATCTGCATTTACGAAACTTGCTGAGCCTTTAGCTCATAGTTATCTGTATGGTGTAGGTGATCTAGATACAGGTGAGGACGAGATCCTTCCGCCCGAGGAATGATCAGTTGAAGAAAAATGGCCCGTGAGAGTGTGCTGGGTAGTCGGTGCGCTTTTGACCCTTGGGAATGTAAGTAAATGTCTTGGGAACATTACGGGATGTTTGGGACGGATTGTGGATTAGATAATATTTGTATAGTTAGAAACATTTTAGGATGCTTGGTTTCTGGATAGTTAATATTTGATGTTTGGATGTGTATTATGGATAGTTCGTGAACATATATGTATATAATGTTCATTTTGATGTCTCTGGAAATGGAGAATGTTATTTTTAAAGTTTTTGGAAGTTCTGAGTGAATGGTGTGTAAGTACAGGGGGAAATTGTATGGGTTACGGTTAAGTAGTAGATTTTGTCGTTTTGTGATCGGCATAAGTTTATATAAGTGTTTGGTCAAAGTCAATCGGCAGATGTGTTCGGTTACTGTTGAGCGGTAGATATAAGCCGTAGATTCTATCGTTTTGTGATCGGCAGAAGTTTATATAAGTGTTTATTCAAAGTCAATCGGCAGATGTGTTCGGTTACTGTTGAGCGGTAGATTTAAGCAGTAGATTCAGTCGTTTTGTGATCGGCAGAAGTTTATATATGTGTTTGGTCAAAGTCAATCGGCAGATGTGTTCGGTTACTGTTGAGCGGTGGATGTTGCTTGGCAGAAGTGAGCTGTGGATGTGAGCGGTAGAAGTGTACAGTGAATATGAGTGGTGGATGTGATCATCGGTGGATGTGGCTTGGCAGAAGTTGAGCGGTGGATGTGAGCGGTAGAAGTGTACAGTGGATGTGAGCGGTAGAAGTGAACAGTGGAGGTGAGCGGTAGATGTGAACAGGGAAAATTTTGGGCTGGGGCCTTTTTTGCCCTCTGTTCTGCTTGGCCGATTCCTCTTCTGTTTTAATGTTTTTATTTAATTGATTTTTAAATATGTTTGAACAATTTATACTTTGATTTAATGATTTAACGAAAGGATTCACTTGAAAAAAAAATAAAAAATTCACGTGAATTTAAGGATTAAGTTTAAGGGTCGCTACAGTTATGGTATCAGAGCCCCCAGGTTTTAAAAACGGTTCTGTAGACTGCTCGACTGCACAGCCACTACGCGGACATCCTTTATTAACTGTAAGTATGTTTAAGAGCTTTATTGGATTTCGATTTCTTATGATTATTTGTTTTAACATTTATAGGATATATATAAGATGGTTAGAGGAAAAGACCCTAGGGACGAGGCTCTCGACCGACTTACGGACCTGCTGGACCGTCAGGCCCAGCATATGGACAGGCAAGCACAACAAATCGAGCGTTTAGTGAACCGTGAGGACCGTGAGACCTGAGAAGTGATTGTTCCAAACCAACGTGGCATGGAAAGATTTCAGAAATTGCAACCCACAGTATTCAACAGACAATCGTCGAATCCCACTTTAGCCGAAGAGTGGATCAGGACTATGGAAGATATGCTAGGGTACGCAGAGATAGAGAATGGGAGTAAGGTTTCCTACGTCACTTTCCATTTGGCGTTAGATACCCGTTTTTGGTGGAACTCGATTAAAGCAACAACGGATGTGACGGTTATGACTTGGGAGTGGTTCAAGATCGTATTTTTCGACAAATATTCCAACCGCACTGTGAGGGTGGCTAAGAGGAATGAATTTACGCAGTTGAAACAAATAGGTTGGGTTGCGGATTATATAAGGAAGTTTGAGGCTTTGTCGGGATTTGCACCCCGTCTTGTTAGCGACAACGAAGACAAAGTGCACCAACTTATGGAAGGGCTGAATCCGGAGATTCGGATGCATGTTATAGTATCGGGGATTATTGATGTGCCCTATTCCGACATTGCAGCTAGAGCCTTGGATTTCGAGGCTGCACGGGCGACTTGCATTAAGCCGAGGGAGCCAGCTAAGGGCTTCTTCCGTGAGATCCATCCTCAGTCACGGAATCGTGGTTGGCAACCTAGAGTACAACAACCCCCGTAACAACAAAGGGGTGTAAAGAGGCCTTCTGAAGGAGGTAATGATCGAGGCAAAGGGAAAAAGGTACAAGGGGCTCCTCAGATACCATTGTGCCCTAAGTGTCAGAGAGAGCACAGTGGAGAGTGCCGGGTGGGCACCAATAAATGTTATAGATGTTGTGAAGTTGGCCATTTTGTTAGGGATTGCCCAAAGCCGGGCTGAGATAAGTTGGGCGGAGATCAGAGAATGTCAAGGATCTTTGCCTTTATTGAGCCTGGTGACATCGACGACGAGGCTCAGCCGTCCGTGATATTAGGTACTATATTGATTATGGGTATAGAGTGTACTTTCTTTGATGGATACGGGAGCTACGCACTCCTTCATTTCAACTGCTTGCATGAGTAGATTGGGATTAGAGTCTGAGTTAGCAGAGGTTGAGTATAGAGCGATGCTGCCTTCGGGAGAGCATATGCAGTCGGATCGTATTATCCAGGGCAATGTCGTCTCAGTGGGAAATAACACCCTTTATGCTTGTCTGATAATTATGAGCATAGAGCGGTACGATCTTATCTTAGGGATGGACTGGCTATCACAGCACTTCGCCACCATCGATTGTCGATCCGAGATTGTGACTTTTCGGCCCCCAAGTAAACCTGAGTTTGCTTATCAGGCGATGAACAGGTTGTGTGGGTCGCATAATTCCTATTCCATGAAGAACAACGAGCAGTTTAGAGGTGAGTGCTCGATTTATCTGGCCACAGTAGTTGATACTCAGTTGCTTAGTGGAGTAAAGTCGAGTGACCTTCCTATAGTTAGAGAATTCTTTGAGATCTTCCTTGATAATCTTCCTGGATTACCGCCGGACAAGGAGATTGAATTTACCATTGATGTGTATCCGAGCTCCGCGCCAGGATCAAAGAATCCATACAGATTGGCGCCTGCTGAATTGAGAGAGTTGAAAACTCAACTTGACGAGTTGCTGGATAAGGAATTCATCCGAACCAGTTTTTCTCCTTGGGGTGCGCCCGTTCTGTTCGTTAAAAAGAAGGACGGGACTCTCAGGATGTGCGTGGATTACAGAGAGCTGAACAAGCTGACAGTGAAGAATAAGTATCCACTGCCCCGGATAGATGATTTATTTGACCAACTGCAGGGTGCCCGAGTGTTTTCCAGGATTGACCTACGCTCGGGTTATTATCAGTTGAAGGTCCGGAAGGAAGATATTTAGAAAACGGCATTCCAAATGGGGTATGGGCATTATGAGTTCCTTGTTATGTCTTTTGGACTTACCAATGCCCTGCAGCGTTTATGGATTTGATGAACCGTGTTTTCAATGAGTATTTGGACAAGTTCGTCGTTGTTTTCATTGACGATATTTTGATCTATTCTAAAATAAAGGAAGAGCACGAGGAGCATCTGAGGATTGTTTTAAGAATTATGAGTCAACACCGTCTATATCCAAAGTTTTCTAAATGCGAGTTCTAGTTGGACAAGGTCGGTTTTCTTGGCCATATCATATCATAGGAAGGAGTTTCTGTGGATCCGAGTAAAATTCAAGTGGTCAGGGATTTGCCACAGCCAAACGTACGTGAGGTGCGTGGATTTCTCGGGTTGGCTGGCTATTATCGGAAGTTCATAGAGGGGTTTTCGAAGATTGCAGTTCCTTTCTCACGTTTGACTCGTAAGAATGAGAATTTTATATGGTCGACCGCGTGCAACCAGAGTTTTATGGAGTTAAAACAGAAGTTGACTACCGCTCCAGTTTTGATGCTGCCAGTTGAAGGTGATAAGTTTAGTATTTACTGTGATGCGTCTGGAGTTGGACTTGGTTGTGTATTGATGCAGGAAGGGAAGGTTATTGCTTATGCTTCTCGACAGTTAAAGCCGTATGAGCAGAACTATCCTACACATGACCTGGAGTTAGCAGCCGTGGTTTTCGCACTGAAGATTTGGAGACATTATTTATATGGGCAGTAGTGCGAGATATATTCAGACCACAAGAGCTTGAAGTATTTGTTTACACAGAAGGAACTTAATATGCGATAGAGAAGGTGGCTAGAGTTCGTCAAAGACTATGAGTTTGAGATTAAGTACCACCTGGGGATGGCGAACAAGGTCGCTGATGCTTTAAGCCGAATGCCTACTGCGAGTCAGCCTTCACTTGAAGCGATGTCGGCTACGTTGAGGTCTGAGATTGAGAAGTTTGATGTGGAGATTGTAGCAGAGTTGTCCAGTTTGCTCACCAACATTTCTCTCAGGCCGACTACTCTGGATAAGATACGTGAAGCTCAGTAGAGAGAGATGGAGTGTGAGGAGCGTCGATTGAGCATGACGTCTGGAGACTTGTCTGATTTTAACTTGTCAGATGATGGTATTCTAAAGTTCAGACATAGGTGGTGCATGCCTAACAACGAGGAGCTAAGGAAGGAAATATTGGCGGAGGCGCATTCTTCAGCATACTCCGTACATCCAGGAAGCACAAAAATGTACATAGATTTAAAGCAACACTTCTGGTGGCCGAACATGAAGAGAGAGGTCACTAAGTAGGTGGAAACCTGTTTAGTTTGTCAACAGGTGTGATGACCCAAATATGCACGTATGGGTACGATGACTGCACGAACCGGAACCCGGATGGCTGTATGTCAGCGCGGGAGAACCGGTAGGTGACAGGTCTTACAAGGGGGGGTCATCACAATCCCACATCGCTTGGGGAAGTATGTGGAAATGAAACATATGTAAAGAGACCCTCCCAACATAGTAAGACGCGTTTTGGAGCACGATTGGCAACGGATCCCATAAGAACTCCGAAGTTAAAAGTGCTTCGGTCAGAGCAATTCCTGGTTGGGTGACCTTCCGGGAATTTCTCGCCAAACAAAGCCGTGAGGGGAGGATATTGGGCTACGGCCCAATCCCCAGAGCGGACAATATCTTGCTGGGATACGGAGTCGTTACAAATGGTATCATAGCCTGTACCTAACCAGAAATGTGGCCAACGAGGACGTTGGGCCCCCGAGGTGGGGTGATTGTGATGACCCAAATATGCACGTATGGGTACGATGACTGCACGAACCGGAACCCGGATGGCGGTACGTCAGCGCGGGAAAACCGGAAGGTGACAGGTCGTAAAAAGGGGGGTCATCACAATCCCACATCGCTTGGGGAAGTATGTGGAAATGAAACATATGTAAAGAGACCCTCCCAACATAGTAAGACGCGTTTTAGAGCACGATTGGCAACGGATCCCATAAGAACTCCGAAGTTAAAAGTGCTTCGGCGAGAGCAATCCCAGGTTGGGTGACCTTCCGGGAAGTTCTCGCCAAACAAAGCCGTGAGGGGAGGATATTGGGCTACGTCCCAATCCCCAGATCGGACAATATCTTGCTGGGATACGGGGTCGTTACAACAGATAAAGGCAGAACACCAGAGGTCGGCCGGAACATTACAGCCAGTGCCGATTCCGGAGTGGAAATGGGAGTAGATCTCCATGGTTTTTATTGTGGGGTTCTCGAGGACGACAAAAGGGCATGACGGCATCTGGGTGATTGTGGACCGATTGACAAAGTCGGCTCACTTCTTATCTGTGAAGATGACATCTTCTATGGATCAGCTCGCTGAGCTTTATGTACAAGAGGTTGTTAGACTGCATGGAGTACCAGTTTCGATTGTCTCAGATCGAGATCCGAGATTTACATCGAAGTTCTGGAAGAGTCTGCACAAGGTTATGGGAACTCAGCTGAATTTCAGCACTACATTTCATCCTCAGACTGATGGTCAGACGGAGAGAACGAATCAGATTCTAGAGGATATGCTCAGAGCTTGTGTGTTGGAATTTCAGGGATCGTGGAGCAGGTATTTGCCACTGATTGAGTTCTCTTACAACAATAGCTTGCAGGCTACTATCGGTATGGCTCCATACGAGGCATTGTATGGCTGAAAGTGTAGATCTCCGTTATATTGGGATGAGGTTGGCGAAGCTAGTATTGTTGGTCCCGAGATTCTACAGCAAACGGCAGAGAAGATTGTCGTTATCAGACAGTGTATCGAGATAGCTTAGAGCCGACAGAAGAGCTATGCTGACACTAGGCGGAGAGAATTGGAGTTCGAAGAGGGTGATGAGGTTTATTTGAAGATTTCTCCGTTCAAAGGAGTTATGCGATTCGGGAGAAAGGGCAAGCTAAGCCCTTGTTATGTGGGGCCCTTCCGTATTTTGAAGAAGATTAGGAAGATGGCGTATCGACTGCAGCTTCTGGCTTCAATGGAAGGTATCCACAATATATTTCACGTATCTATGCTAAGAAAGTGTTTGCGCGATCCATCGCATATCGTGGAGGCAAGAGAAATCGAGGTACAGCCTACCTTGACTTATGTGGAGAAGCCAGTATGTATTTTGGAGTCATCCATCAAGGTATTGCGCAACAAAGAGATTTCGCTAGTCAAGGTTTTATGGCGGAACCACGAGGTGGAAGAGGCTACGTGGGAACGACAGCAGGATATGATGTCAAAGTATCCTGAACTGTTTGTATGATCAAATTTTGAGGACAAAATTTAAATAAGGTCGATGGAATGTAACACCCGGTTCATTACGGGATTTTATTATTTTAATATATGAGGGCATTTTTGCAAATATGTTAAATTATGTCCGCTCTACGAACAGGAAGCGTTATTACGATCCTAATAATTAATATAGATTTTAAGAAAATTTCGGGAATTTTAGGAGTTGTAACACTAAATTACGAGAATTACGTTTCTCGTAATATAATGGACGTTTTATTAAAAATAGTAAAAGAGGTCGGTTTTGCAAACGGATAGTTTTAATAAGGCCCAAATAATAAGTTGGAGTTATTGGTGAAATAAGTAAATTTGGAGAAAACCGAATCGATAGACAATTAACGAAACAAAGGGCGAATCAAATGAAAAATCAAAGGAAGGGCAAAATAGTCATTTCACAAGTTAATTTTTATTAAAAACAACCTATCTCTTTCTTCCTCCCTCATTTTCTCTCTGCTTTTCACGAAAACACCTAAAGCCCTCCCCTTTTGCGATTTCTTCCTCTTCCGACGGCAATTCCTCTTCCGATCGACTCCAGCTCTTCACGTTTTCTTCTCCAATCAACACTCTAGGTAAGGTCATGTAGTTTTCGGACTTTAGTTTTCGATTTTTGCGGAGTTTAAACGGTTAGGGTTTCGTTTAGGGTTTTTGTGAAATAATCAGGTTATGCTAGAAATGGCTAGGGTTGTCCTATTTATGACCTTGGTAAACGTATTAATGGGCATTGGAGGTAGTTTGGCGGATTAATGGCCATTAATGTGAGTTTTGTGTTGTTGGAGAACTTGGAAACTCCATTAATGGAGGTTAGGAGTTTATGAGCATGAATTGCTCGACAAAATGCCTCAATGAGCTAAATTAGAGTTTTAGGAGATTTCTTTAGTTAAGGGTTTCGTTAGTTTGGACGTTTAATGGTTTAAACACGTTTAACGACGATTGTTGTGAATTTGCCTTAGGTGAACAACGTTCGTGAACGGAGCTAGAATTGCAACGGACGCGAGGTAAGTTCTCGTGACTTACTATGGCTGATTGGCCTACACCGTATGTCGAAGTCTTGTCGAGGAACATTGGTGATTTGTTTGTTTAAATGCTTTGGTTAGGTAGTTAGGATTGGTTGCCTTTAGAGGTTATGTTTTTATCGTCTTGATGGTACACATGTTGGTTGGTTACTTTATATATGTTCATGCATCACGATTTTCGAACGAGCATAGAAAATGAATTTCCGCACTACGTTTTCAGGAAAAGTGGTGTGGCCCGAAAGAGGGCTATTGATCTATCGTGGAGGCTGAGAGGAGCTTGTCATGATACCACACCTAATGAAACTAACATATGTAATCTGTTATCTAGTCATGCGAGGTGGGGTCAGGCGTGGCTGTTACGGATGTAAGCATGTATCCCCCCCGCTATGTGGAAAGGGTTGTCCAACTACAGGACGTGTCCTCTCCATCTAGCGGGCTGAGATCTCGGTGACAATCTGTCTGCCACGATCTGTTATGTATTCTGCATGATTTCGAACTTCATATGCATGGCATGCATCTGCATTTGCGAAACCTGCTGAGCCTTTAGCACATAGTTGTCTGTATGGTGTATGTGATCTTGATACAGGTGAGGACGAGATCCCTCCACCCGAGGAATGATCAATTGAAGAAAGATGGTCCGTGGGAGTGTGCTGGTGCAGTCGGTGCGCTTTTGACCTGTGGGGATGTTTGTAAGTATTTTGGGAACGCGATAGTGGATGAGATTGTATAGGTAGATCATTTTAGGATGTTTGGAAATCTGGATAGCTGATAGTTTGATGTTTTGGTAAACTTGATTTATAAAATGTTTTGTTAAGGCTTTTATCATGATTTCAGGGAACTGCTTGGAGTTTTACTTTAAACAGGAAAAATTGTTTAGTTTTTTTAAATGGATCCACGCAGTTTGTTCTTATGAAAGTTTACTACGTTTTCAAATACGTTCTAGGATATGTTTTGGGTCGTTTATTTGGTGGTTGACGAAATGCGAAATGAGTGAAGCTATGAATGGTTTTATGTTGAAATGTTTTAGTGTGTATGTGTTGTAAGTAAAGTGTGCAGGGTGGAAAGAAGGAAGAGAAAGGGATGGTGGTAAAACAATGGAGAATGTTCTCTGGATTTTTCCAAAGAACCTGCCGATCGTCGATAGGTAGGATGATCGCCACTCTCTGGATTTTCCAGAGAGTGCGCCGATCGATCGCGGGGCGATCGATCGCCTGATATGGGGACGATCGATCGCCCCCCCTGTTTTTTTCAGCAGCTGATCGATCGGCTCCCAACAGCCGATCGATCGCCTCAAAGTTTTGGGGACAATTGTCCCTTTTGCCCCTCAAGTTGTGGCCGATGCTTTTATTTGTTTTAATTATTTTTGTAAATTGTTTTATGGTTTTAATTTAAATTGTTTTCTTTAGTTTCCTTTACTTTAAATACGTTTTCCTAAAAGGTTTTCAAATGGTTTAAAAGTTTAATAGGTATAAAAGAAAAAAGAAAAATTTATACGGTAAAAATTAGGAATAGTGTTATAGGATGCGACAGCTCTAACAAAACTTTTCGTTCGTCAAACAGACTTCATTTACTATTTCTACGATATAAACCGCTATAGGGTTAAAAACGGAAACTCGAGCGTTACACTACCAATTTGGATTCCTGAAATTCTCATATTTCTCCTAAAATCCATATAAATCATAAGGGTTCTAATAAAACTCTCTGTTTACAAAACGGACCTAGTTTACTAAAATACCTATTTTATTACGAGAGATATCGAAACTCCTAAACTGGGCGTTACATCTCCAAAAACTTTCTTATTCCTCTACATACTCCAATTCACCCAAATAGTTTACGAAAGTGTCATTATATTCCAAAATCCCGTAAACCCGAAGGACCGGGTGTTACAGTGTAAACCCTAAATCCATAAACCCTAACGAAATTACAATCCCTAAAACAACAACAAAATGTCCAATACAATAGAGTCTCACCTAAAGGGTTGATCGGGGAAGAAAACAGGAGGAGAAAATTGCCGGAGGGGGAGCGTTGCTTGGCCGTTGGAAGATCGCTCGTGGAAGAAAGAAAATTGTGAGGGAGAGTTTTCACAATGGAGAAGAGGAGAAACTGAAAGGGGAGGGGGGGGGGGGGTGGGATTTTCTAATTTTATAAAATTTAACTTAACAAATTACCGTTTTGCCATTTCCTCAATTCTTTGCTTATTTTGTTAATTGGCCTATCGATTTAGTTTCTCCAAAATTTTCTTATTTCTCCAAATAATCCAACTTACTCCAAAGGTTCTAACAAAACTTCTCGTTCGTAAAACGGAATTAATTTACTATTTTTACGAATTAAAACACTATAAACGGAAAACCGGAAGGACAAAACTCGAAACCCTTAAACCGAAAATTCCGGCCTTACATCCTACCCTCCTTAACTGAAATTTTGTCCTAAAAAATGCTGCTTGGTTAAACCTCTAACTATTCACCCTCGTATTATCTTCGTAATTAAGCTCGCAATACTAATCTAAACACCCCTATGGTCTAAATCATCAATCAGGCATTGACCATTTCTTATATCTCCAAAGTTCTAAGTCCTTGATGTAGTCAAAGGGGCAACTAAGGACAATCAAGAAGCAATAGGGAGCCAAGATCCATTGATGAACATAGGAGGACCAATGACGAGATCAAGAACAAAGAAAATAAACAAAAGACTACAAATTTTAATCAAAGACATCCAAGAAAAGGAATCATCACAAAATGGGCAACGAACAGTAATATTACTAAGTGTTGATGAAGAAGCAAGGACTGAAAAAGAAGCCCAAAACGAAGCCCAAAACATTGTCTTAAAAATAAAGACTTCCCACATGGTCACCCAACATGGCAATACTCTAGCCCAAGAGTTTTTAACTTCAAAGTTCTTACAAGTGCCACACCATTGGGCTAGGCCCACAATTTGAATCAAACTCGAAACTCACGTTACTTAAACCTAAGCCCCGCGGCCACCATCCACTTGCACCACTTTCCAATTTTCCTTCGCTTATTTTTAGAAACTTTTCTATTGTCTAATTAAGATATTTTGATTATTTCTAATTATATTATTACCTTATTAGATTTATCCCTTTGCTTATTTAAGGGAGGCTTGTAATAGATTTTAGGCACTTTTGAATGAATTGATTTTTATTAAGCTTTTACTTTGAGGTGAGATCCTTATAATTCTCTTCTTGTGTTCTTGGATTAGAACTTAATCTTCTTCAAGTGTATTTTTGAAAAGATCGAACTTGATAGCTTAGGTTCAACCAACGAGTTTGGTTCGGGTCTAGCTACTTTTCTGATAACTTTGGTTCCATCGCTATCCATCGATTGGGTCAAGTTCCTTCTTCTTATTCTTTAGAATCAATAAAGGCATTATTCCCTTTGAATTCCGTATTGCGTGTTGGGTCTAAGATCTTTAATATCTTAGGTTCATATCAGTCCTCCTACGTATGCACTTAATCGATCAATTGCTCATACATCCATCGGCCTCAGCTTAATCAATCATCACTTAAACTCTCAACCCTTCTAACTTAATTTCAACTCTAGTTTTTCCCCTCGACCTAAGTTGATTTAGTTACCCACTTTCCAAATTTTGTTTCTATCAAACACATACTACACTACATTAAGCTCAACAAACTTCCTCAATTTCGTAACACTAAGGACCTGATACGTGGCTTTCTTACCCTAAATCCTCTATTGCAAACTCCTATCTACACTACTATCTTATTTCTAATTCATCATTCTCATCCTTTACACCTACGAGCATTGGGCAAACACGACGTTCCATTAGTCACTCTAATACAATCCTAGTACTCGGGGCTCTCAATACTTAAATCTACCCTTGTACTTTCAAAGTATTCCCTAAGTTCCTGTAATTGTGTCCAATATGCGCAATTTATCTAACTTTTACCTCAGTCATCTCAAAACACTACTAATTTCTTAAGCCCAAAGAAATTCCTTAAACTATTCTCCTAATACCTTAAAGGGTGCATAAACACTTCGATGTAACTTACGAGTCGAAACTTTCCTAAACCACCTAACTTAACGTCACTTCTACGTCTACTTGCACAGTCTCTGTGCAAACCTTCTTTCCTTCTTACCGATATCCTCCAAATTCCTCAATCTCACCCGAAACACCAAATACTTAACAGCTAACCTTCCTATTTTAACTCTCCATTATATCTAATTAATCTCTTCACTTACCTTTATAACACCGCCCAAAATCTAAAATTTGTCTAACTGCCCTTTTTTTTAATTAACAATCCCCTCTTCCTATCTCTTAACTATATAATATTTCTTCCATCTTTTCCCAAGGCTCTAACACTTATAAAAATATCTATTCTCACGCAGGGTATTCTCCTAAATTCTTTTATAACAACCCATCCAACAACCTTCTTGTTTGCAAACTTGTTGTAGGTAATTTAACACCTTTCATCCAAAACTCCTCGTCTTCTTCCTAAGTCCTTGAATCTAGTTCAAACATGTTGCTAAACTTCCACACGACATATCCTAACATTTCTACCTTAGCATCTTCTATAAATAAATGAAAGAAAGCGTACCTGTAACTAAAGGATGATGTCCTTCGTTGCCTGCACTACTGAGGGAGAAGATCCTTGGCATCACGCTTGCAGGTCCCTTGTTCCGTGTCTGGCAGTCCCTGGCGAGATGGCCCATCTTGTTGCAAGTAAAACACAACCCCTTACCTATCTTCGGACAGTCCCTGGAGATAACCCATCTATTGGCACTCGAAACACCTTCCTTGATTCTTCTTTGGGCAGTCCGTACAAATATGACCTTGCTCATTACAATTAAAACATCGGCCGGAGCCGGCCTTGCATACCCCATCATGGAACTTCTTACACATTTGGCATTGGGGGTACTGCATAAACCCTAGGGCACGTTTTCCATCTCCTTGACTAATTCCTTTGTCACCCGTCCTTTTTGTGCACCGCGGTGGTTGTTGCTCTTCGTCACTTTGTTGAGTTAAAATTTCTCTGAAGACCTTCTTCGACGCTTCTCCCTGTCGTTGAATCTTCATCTCAATATCGTCAAGTTCTAAGGCCTTGGCCACAACCAATTGGTACGACATGGGGTCGTAGTCTTTACTCCTTTCAAAATCTCCAACTTTAAACCTTGCACAAATTGGTATACCTTGTCATCTTCGTTGCTAACCAATTGATGTGCATAGCGGGATAGTGACTCGAACCTTTGTACATACTCGGCCACCAATCCCGTTTGGCGTAGTTAGGAAAACTCTGCTCTCTTGTTGGCTCTGTTGGTGCGGTTAAAATACTTGTTGTAGAACGCCGTCTTGAATTGTCCCCACATCATAACCTCCGTATCCGTAGTGGACATCACTGTATCCCACCAGAAAATTGCATCCTTATCCAAGTTGAATACCGTATGCGTTACCTTGTCGGTCTCCTCCACCTTAGCATAAGCAAACATGCTCTCGATCTTGCGGATCCACTCCTCGGCGCAAATGGGATCTGAAGACTGTCCATCAAAGGTCAGAGGCCTAAGTCGCCTAAATCACTCACCACTTTGGTCCTGGGAAGCACTACTTTGGCCATTACCATTCCCGTCTCGGTTTAACAAAATCCCTATCTGTTCTTACTGTTGGCGTACTATGTCCATCAGTTGGCTATTGGAAGTCTCCTCGGGTTGTCTAGGTTCTCTCGGCATTTTCTAATCCGCTACAATCATAAACATGGGTTAGTATCTAATAACATACAAAATTCTAAAAACTTACAGTTGGTGAAGCACTTCCATGGGGCGGGGTGGCATTGTTAGGTAATCAACTGAACGATTATGACCACGTGTCTCTGATACCATATTTATAACGTCCCGTAATTTCACTTTTTAATTATTCCTAAAAATCCAGTAAAATTTGAATTTTTATTTCAATCCAATAATCTGACTCGTTTAAAGACAAATAACTTCATTCAGCGGAAGACATATTGCTTGGGGAAACCTCGTAATAATACTAAACTTAATTAAAGTGCTAAAACAGTAAAACAGGAGTTTTGGTCGACATCCTCGACTGAACTCTTTTCGCTAAATGGTCGACGTCCTCGACCGAACACTTTTCGCTAAATGGTCGACGTCTTCGACTGAACACCTTTTGCTAAATGGTTGACGTCTTCGACAGAACACTTTTCACTAAATGGTCGATGTCTTCTATTGAACACTTTTCGCTAAATGGTCGACGTCTTCGACCGAACATTTTTTGCTAAATGGTCGATGTCTTCGATTGAACACCTTTTCGCTAAATGCTCGACGTCTTCGACCGAACACCATTCGCTAAATGGTCGACGTCTTCGACTGAACACTTTTCGCTAAATGGTCGATGTCTTCGATCGAACAATTTTTAAAAACTTAACGACATAACAAAAACGACTTCGCTAATCGGTCGACATCTTTGACTCCAGAACACTTAACGTTTCACACTTAGTAATTTACACTTTTCTAACCCTTCTAGCATACATCCAACATTTGAAAGCATCCACGTCAAAGCATCAAACTCTAATCTATTTCATCAATGACCAAACACACACAACGGAAGCTAACAAATTCACCCCAAAGGTAAACCCATCTATCAAATCATCCAAAAAACATCAAAATACAAATATCTTTCATCCAGTCACCAACCACCCTAAAATGAGTTACCTATACATTTTCATACGTTCTCCCATCACATTTCTATACACATACTTAAACCTTCCTAATCACTTCCAAACAAAACAGACACCTACGCATACTAACCACGGTCGGAATCGCCCTAACAATGTTGCCGGGTTGCCGCCATGGTTGCACTCCTCCAACCGCATCTGTAATCCTAGCGTGCTCGTGAAATCTCACCACGCTGTTCTTCTTCACCTACATCACATAACTCAAACTATAAGCTCAATGCTTAGCAAGTAATGCATATATGAATTTAAAACATTTCACTTAACATAATGCAGTTTCTACCATCCTATCATACATAAGCATTTCGTTTCTTTTTTTATCGTTTCGAACATTCATATATGAAATCTTCACTAAGTGGACAGCATATTAGTTTCTCCACCCCTAGGCGTTCCAATTCTACATCTGAAGGGTGAACCACTTCCTATAGACACCACACATGTTCTGGACGTTCCAATTCTACATCTGAAGGGTGAACCACTTCCTCCAGACACCGTATATTTTCTAGATGTTCCAATTCTAGATCTGAAGGGTGAACCACTTCCTCCAGACACCACATATTTTCTGGTTGTTGTTTCTATGTTCTACTCGTGAAAACACATGCTCAAAACATTTTCATATATTTTCTAAATCATAATGCATAAACTAAACATACATAAAGCATGCAATATAACATAACGTTCTATGATGTAGGCCAAAAAGGCAACATACATGCTTACACTACTTATCTGGCGTCCTTAGCAATTTATCTCTATCCGAACTCTTAACCGTGGAACCTGAAAAGCCTAATATAAGAAACGTTGCATTAGAACTCGCTCGGCATAACTAAACTCTCATTTTCGTAAAAACATCTCTAGTGCATTTAATCCTTTACCGACACTTCGAAACATAATTCTCACATCCATAAATAATTCGAAGCTCGATTCCTCAAAACTCTTATCTAAATCTATTCAACCATTCATTTAGGCAATTTATCGAACACCTTGGGTGCTCACAATCAATCACAAATTCCTCCCTAATCTGACATCCGATCTCAACAATTCAAACGCCTATACGTCACCCATAACGTCTACTTTAACGTGTCGTAGTAAATTCTCGAATTAAACCTAAGGATTCTACCAATAAACAAAACTCCTAACTATGGCAAATTTTCTAAAACCTTAATTTATTTCATTCGGGCATTCTATCGAGCAATTCACACTCACCAATTCTGTAACGTAACATTTTAGGGCATTTATATCATTTGAGTACCGATTTCAACCTAACTATCAATAAAAACTCTTAATCTACGATCAAAAGTCACAAATATAGTAAACCTATCAATTTCCAACCTAAACCCGGTAATCTAAACCCTAATCCCATAAACCCTAACAAAATTACAATCCCTAAAACAACAACAAAACGTCCAATACAATAGAGTCTCACCTAGAGGGTTGATCGGGGAAGAAAACAGGAGGAGAAAATCGCTGGAGGGGGAGCGTTGCTTGGCCGTTGGAAGATTGCCCGTGGAAGAGAGAAAATCGTGAGGGAGAGTGTTCACGATGGAGAAGAGGAGAAACTAATTGGTGGGGGGGGGGGGATTTTCTAATTTTATAAAATTTAACCTAGCAAATTACCGTTTTGCCCTTTCCTCAATTCTTTGCTTATTTTGTTAATTGGCTTATTGATTTGGTTTCTCTGAAATTTCTTTATTTCTCCAAATAATCCAACTTACTCCTAGGGTTCTAACAAAACTTCTCGTTCATAAAACGGACTTAATTTACAATTTTTAAGAATTAAAACACTATAAACGAAAAACCGAAAGCACAAAACTCAACCAGAAATTCCGGGCGTTACACACCTAGCCCTAAATGCCTAACATGCATGCTTACATAAAAAATTAACAAAAAGGCCAATCTTTGCCCAATAAGTTTAAAATAAAAATACATAGAGGTCAATGCTCGGGAAGATAAATTCCAATATGAGCTTCGGGGACTCCATGCCTTGTCTTCCAAGCAATGACGTGCTTCAGTTGCTCTTGATCTTGAGCTTCCAACTTCCACTTTACACCGGCGAGTATACCTTCCAATTTGTGTAAGAATTGTCACCTGCAGAAGTGTAAAGTGTGTAAGTACATAGGTTAGATAAAGGATGTGATTATACATGTGATCATGTGATGGGCCTACGGGGCACAACATCCTCCCCAAGTTGTTGAAGATTTGTCCTCAAATCCGATAAGTCAGGCCCATCAAGGCCATCTTCCTCGCCTTTGTATGGAGATAAGTCCTGGACGTTAAAGTGTAACACCCAGGATTTAGGGTTTTCAGATTTTCTATATAGTGACATTTTAGTGAATTATGTCGAAAATCTAGTAGTGGGGCAAACTTGTAAATTTGGGAGTCAAAGTTTTAAAACAGAAATAAAAACCCATTTCCCTTCCCACAACTTTCATTCTGCAGAAAGCAATTCTCTTCAAACCCTTAGGCGATTTTGGTTCTCCTTCGACGTTTCCTCAAGCCGACGCAGATTCTTTCCTCTGACGTCCAATTTCTTCACGTTTCCTTCCTAAATCACAACCCTAGGTAAGGTTCTATAGTTTTAGACGTTCGATTTTGCTGTTTTAGAGTTGTCAATCGGTTAGGGTTTCGTTAGGAATTGTTGAGTGAAGTTAGAAATCATTAGTTATCGAATTGTTGAATGACAATGATGTATTGATGATTATGGAGGATAGTTAAGTAGAGTTAATGAAGCACGATTGGTTAAGCTCGGTTTTAATGCCGTGTATTGTAGATTGGCTTAGCTGAACAAAGCTCACGAATAGTGCTTGGTGTGCTGAGGACCCGAGGTAGGTCTTCGTGACTCGTTTGGCCGATTTGGCCTACATCATAAGAATGTATGTTGATTGAGGAATTGGAGATGTAGATTGTTTTCGGTAAATAGGTTGGGTAGTTAGGTTTAGTTTAAGTTGTTGAATGTTTAATGTTCATTGTTTGTTCTATGCTTTAATTTTCTTCATAGCATCATACATGTTCATGCATCATGTATTCTTAAAAGCATGTAAAATGAATTTCCACGTATGTTTTCATGAAAAGGAAAAGGAAAACGTAAAGGTATAAATGTATGAAATTACAGTCACGTCGGGGAGGTAGTTCAGACATGGCTGTCCTACAGGTGAAGCATGTTTTCCCCCGGGTAGATGAAAGGGGCTATCCAATCGCTGGATGAGCCGTTTTTATCTACTGAAAGTGCACCCTCGGTAACATGTGACACGGGGTCCCTTAGAAAAGGGGCCCGTGTACAACCCACAAATATGCTAGATTTGTACTCGGTTGTGTGCTAGTGAATAATATTTGAATAAGGGAAAGAAAATACTAAACTAAATGCAAGAAACAAACAAGGAAGTTAATAACAATATGGCCGAATGTATATAATGATAGCTATAATGGAATAAGCAAGAAAATAAAAAGAAACAGATGACAATGGATGTTAGAAATGGAAAGAAAATACAAAACACAAGAAAGAAGGAAACGACAAAAAAATGAAAGTGAGAGTGGGTGCTATGGTGGAGCCGAAATGTAGAGGTGAAGTTGTGTGCAAAGTGAAGACAATAAAAGTGAAGAAATACCCTTGGTGGATCCGAAGAGCGAGCTTACGGGTTAAGCTCCCGGATACACGTTTTTTGTGAGGAAAACGACCACCGTAGGCCGGGGATTTTCATCCTCGTCCCAACTCCCAATGGAGAAGGTGAGGGAATGAGTAAGAGCTAACCTAGCAACCCAAGCTAGGTTAGCAATGGAGGCTAACTCCTCTTGGTTCAAGGAACCAAGGAAAACACCAAAAGAACTTTGGATTTTTAGGGAAATAGTAGTATATTAATTGGCAAAAGTTGTTTACAATCACTAATACCATGCATTTATAGAAGTCCTAGGTGGATTAGGGCCATTGGATCAAAAAATTGATCAATGATCAATGGCCGAAGGAGTCGATCTGTGCGCGTAGGGGCGCGCCCATCAGCGAGCAGCGCGCGCTGTCAGCGATCCGCGCGCGCGCCATCTTAGCGCCAGCACGGCGCTCCCACGTGAAGCCTGCCCGTGTCCAGCGCCTGCCCGCGCGCTCCAGCTGTGCAGTCTTCATCTTGCCCGAGCCAAAACTTGACCAATGGCTAGATTTTGTCCAAGTCACCAATCCATGCCCTTACCCACTCATGTACCAGCAAAACCATACCTTTGGATGTGGGCTCTTCTTTAGGCCGGGTATTCCTTTGAGCTCGATTTGTGGAGGCCTCGTTTCCTTTGATTTGTTGAATTTTCTTCAACCCAAATCCACCACCATACATCTAATCCTAACCACACAATCTAATGCATGAAATGCAATTATAAAATCCTTACAATAAAGCCAAATGTATGCCGATGAGTTTTAAAAATAAAAATTACAATTTCACGGCCTGGGAAGACAAATTCCCATAGGGCTATCCGGAAGCTCCGTGCGAATACTCCAATGAATGACATGGCAAGGCTTCTCCTCATCCTCCTTAGTCGGCTCCCAAGTGAAGTCCATGAGGGAATCTGAATCGAAACCTGCAAAAAGAGACAAATCATCAGAATATTGAATGCTTAAATTTTGTGCTCGAGTTTGTGATCTTGTAACGAGCCTCTGAGGCATGTCATCCCCTCTGGGTGGCTGAGGATTTGACCTCAAATCCGTTAGCTCAGCCTCCTCTTCTTGTCCCATTTCTCCAATATAAGGGGACAAATCTTGCACATTGAAGGTGGATGACACTCCATAATCGCCAGGTAACTCTACTTTGTACGCGTTATTATTTATGCGTTCCAAAATTTTGAAGGGGCCTTCAGCCCTAGGCAACAATTTGGAGCGTCTTTTGGCGGGAAATCGTTCCTTTCGAAGGTGTACCCATACCAAATCTCCAACATTAAAAATTACCTCTTTTCGCCCCTTGTTTTCATGCCTAGCATAATTGGCGTTATTTTTCTCAATCGTTTGGCGAACCTTTTCATGCAACCTTTTCATTTGTTCTGCTTTACTTGCTCCCGAAGAGTTGATTAGGTCCTGGGTTGGAATAGGAATAAGTGTCAACGGTGTGTTCGGATTAAAACTATATACTACCTCAAATGGCGTTTGCTGGGTGGTGGAATGAAGGCTTTGGTTATAACCGAATTCAACTTGGGTTAGTAATATGTCCCAATTGGTTAGATTCTTATCTATGACACTTCGAAGAAGGGTTCCCAAAGTCCTATTGACCACTTCCGTTTGGCCGTCCGTTTGGGGATGGAAAGATGTACTAAAACATAATGTAGTCCCCAACTTCTTCCATAAAGTCTTCCAAAAAGTGCTCAAAAACTTAGTATCGCGATCTGACACAATAGATTGAGGCACCCCATGGAGTCTAACTATCTCCTTGAAGAATAGGTCGGCTATAGCAGCAGAATCATCAGTCTTATTGCAGGCGATAAAATGCGCCATTTTGGAGAATCTATCCACAACCACGAGTATAGAATCCTTATTATGTCCCGTTCTTGGTAACCCCAATACAAAATCCATGCTAATTTCTACCCAAGGATCTGTAGGAACTGGTAAAGGAAGGTAAAGTCCTTGGGGTAGAACTTTGCTTTTTGCCTTCTTACAAACAATGCACTTCTCGACATAGTGGTGTATATCTTTCATCATGTGAGGCCAATGAAATTTCTCTTTCAATAGCTCAAGGGTTTTCTTTTCTCTAAAATGCCCAGACAATCCTCCTCCATGAGTTTCTTTAATGAGGCATTGTCTTAGACTGCAATTAGGAACACACAATTTTCCATTCTTTAACAGAAATCCATCTACAAAACTATATCCTCCTTCAGCCTTGTTTTGACTAACTTGATAAGGCAATCCAAAATCTTTATCGGCTGCATACAAAGTTTTGATCCATTCAAATTCAAAAAATCTAACACTTAGTTCCATTAAGAGGATACGTCTTCGAGAGAGAGCATCGGCAGCGGTATTATCAGACCCTTTCAAATATTTTAAAATGTAGGAGAATCTTTCTAAAAATTCCACCCATTTTGCGTGACGCTTGTTGAGTTTGTGTTGACTCTTAATGTGCTTGAGAGATTGATGGTCAGAATGAATCACAAACTCCTTTGAAAGTAGGTAATGTTGCCAATGTTCTAGAGCTCTAATCACAGCATAGAACTCCTTATCATAGGTCAAATAATTCAAAGCAGCTCCTTTTAATTTCTCACTAAAATAAGCAAGAGGCTTGCCATCTTGCATCAACACAGCTCCAATGCCAATACCGGAGGCATCACTCTTGATCTCAAAAACCTTGTTGAAATCGGGAAGTGCCAAAACGGGTGATTAACAAAGTTTTTCTTTTATCATATCGAAGCTACTTTGGCATGCCGGTGTCCAATTAAGGTCAACTCCTTTCTTAGTGAGGTCCGTAATAGGAGCGACTAAAGAACTGAAGTCTTTAATGAACCTCCTATAAAAAGAGGCTAGTCCGTGAAAACTACGGACTTCAGTGATGCTATTAGGAGTGGGCCACTCCTTGATGGCTTTAACCTTTTCTTCGTCTGCTTCCAAGCCATCTTCAGAAATGATAAAACCCAAAAAGTAAACTTTCTCTTGTCCAAAGGAGCATTTACTCAAATTCCCAAACAATTTAGTACGACGGAGGGTTTGAAATAACATCCCGAGAGGGTTGACATGTTGTGGAAGGTCGCGACTATACACCAAGATGTCATCGAAATACACGACAACAAATTTCCCAAGGAATTCCTTAAGAACATGATTCATTAACCGCATAAAGGTGCTCGGGGCGTTTGTAAGACCGAATAGCATAACCATCCACTTAAACAATCCGTATTTTGTTTTGAAGGCGGTCTTCCATTCATCACCCTCTTTCATCCGTATTTGGTGATAACCGCTCTTTAAGTCAACTTTGGAGAAAATTGATGCTCCACTCAATTCATCCAACATATCTTCTAACCGAGGGATAGGATACCTATACTTAATGGTTATTTGGTTGATAGCCCTACTATCAACACACATTCGCATAGAACCATCCTTTTTAGGTACCAACAAGGTAGGTACAGCGCATGGGCTCATCGACTCTCTTATGTATCCTCTCCCTAATAATTCTTGGACTTGATCTTGTAATTCTTTTGCTTCTTCAGGCCTCATCCTATAGGCCGATCGATTTGGCAACATAGCGCCAGGTTGGAGGTCGATTTGATGTTCTATTCCTCTAATCGGGGGTAGTCCAGGGGGTAGTTCTTCAGGAAAAACATCTTGATAAGTCTTAAGTAGGTTTTGAATCGGTAAGGGAATCTCTCCAAGTTCCATAATTTGGTCTCTAAATAAAACAAGAATACCCATTTTTCCCTTAGTCACTGCAGCTCTTAATCCCTTTTTGGTCAAAAAAAGATTTTCTTTAGTCTTTTCCTCCTTCTTAAGCGCATCATCATGAGAAATTTGTTCAGGGGTCATAGGGAGTAATTTGATATTTCTACCGCCGAATTTCAAACTATAGTTGTTGAGGTAACCATCATATTGAACCCTACGGTCATAAAGCCAAGGTCGTCTTAACAGAAGATGACTAGCTTTCATAGGTACGACGTCACAAGTAGCCGAGTCCTTATATTTTTCGATAGTAAAATTAATAGTCACTTGTTTGGTCACCTTGATGTCATCTCTATCATCCAACCATCTTAACTTATATTTTTCTATTCTTTTTTATTATGGAGGTTTAGGCTTATCTTGATCCAAATGCCTAGGTGGAAATTTAGTTGGAAAATTGGTTTTACGCTTTCTTTTGAGAGTTGTCTTTCCATCGTGAGGGCGAGTTGAATGACCATGTCCATGGTTTGCATTTGTTGTACTTCAACCGCGTCTCCAATATCGCGGTTAAGACCTCGAATGAATCTCACGATGAGTTGCTCTTGGGGTTCATCAATAGCACAACGTATATTGAGAGTTTCGAATTCCGTGATATACTCATCGACAGAGAGAGAATTTTGTCTAAGGTTGTGAAGTTGGTGGAAGAGTTCGTGTTTGTAGTGTCGGGGAACGAACCTTTTGTGCATTTCCTCTTTCATGGAATTCCACGTTGAGACGGGGTATCCTAGAGTACGCATCCTTTGATTTTTAAGGTTGGACCACCATAATGCGGCGTGGCCCGTTAATTCAAGAGAGGCGAGTTGAATTTTAACTCGCTCGGAATAGTCGTGACACTCAAAGATTCTCTCTATCTTATCAATCCAATCAAGATACGTGTTTCCATCACATGTCCCATTGAAAGGGGGAATTGTCATCTTTACATTACGGAGGTCGTCGTTGTCCCTACGACGATTAGGTCGGTACTCCTCATCCTCTTCCGTCCAAATATCATCCTCCGAATTAAAATGACGTGGTCTTCTTCTTTGGGGTTCAACCCATTCCTCTTCCTCTATGCGTGGTTGAAAAGGAGCTCTATGCCTAGGGCATTCGGGAATAATCCTGGAGGAGGTCTCTTGAGAAGGGACACGTTCATGGAATTCTCTACGAGGAGGGTTATTCAGCATTGTTTGGACTTGTTTGGACTTGTTTGGCGAGGCTATTAACTATGTTGGTTAAGACATCAATTTGTCCTTGCATGCCTCCTTGAGAGCTAGTCTCCCCTTCGTGTCGTGTGCTTTCGGGTGAGGGAGTATCCCTAGTTCGATTCGATTCAAGGTGTGGTGTATCACGATTAAATCTGCTTCGATTAGTCATAGTTAAATGTTTTAATTTTAAGTTTGAATTCTTGTCTAATTAATATTCATAAATTAGTGAGATGCTTATCTTCTTAATGTCTTAGGAAATTTTAGGCTCTAAGGAATAATCTTAGTTAAGACAAAATGAAAATAGGGATCATACTAATTAAGTAAACAACTCAACAATTTTAATAACACTTAGCCATTTAATTATAGTCATGAATATTCTCTAATCTTCCAAATTTCAATCAAGTTTTCAATTTTAACTAAGGTCACTTAGAATAATATTAATATCAACTAATTAATTCTAAAAACAACAAGGAATAAGATTTAAAATACTAATCAACTCAAGACATCATGCTGAAATTTCAACCCGAATATAGCAGAATTTTGAATGTAATGTCTAGCTCTAATTTGCTAAATTAACTCATGTTTTTGCCACAATCTTGCTAGCCAATTTCGTGCATTCCCTTAACAGTATATTTTAGGCAATTTTATGAGCTAAACAATAGCAACATTCAGAAAAATGATAGACAAATTTCGAGCTTAACAAAAAGCACAAAATCAATGTGATAATTTCAACAATAATCCTATTTTTGATAGCAATAGTTCTAAGCCGAATTGAAGCACCAAAATTTCCAGAAAATTTATATATATATTGGACAATATTTAGATGCTAAAACATGAGATAAATGACAATAAGGAATGCTAAAGAAACCGAGGCCAAAGATGCAATAACCGAGGATAAGAAGAAGTAAAAACGTGAAGATTATTCAACCAAAGATAAACTGGTTTGCAAATTTTCTTTAGGCCGATTTCATGCTTGCTTTTCCACAATATTTTCAGCAAAGGTTTGGCTTAGATTCAGATGAAGATAATGACTCAAAATAAAGTAAATATAAAGGGGAAAACCGTGACACTAAAATGAGGAGAAACCGAGAACTAAGGAGATGAAACTAAGAGATTTTGTAAGCTTTACCTTGTGCGTCTTTTGTAGAATTGTCCACCATATTTTTCCACATTTAAACAAGCATTAGATAGTAATATTAATGGCAGCAATAGTAAAAGTTAGATTAGCACAAAGTTAGCTCAAAGTTAGCACAATGATATAAGGAAAATAATGCAGAAAAATAAAAGAGCCGCTATCCCGGTTTTGTGCTATATTTTGGCTAAAGCCAAATGCAACTAAAACACATTGGGAAGCCTTGTGGCTTTGACACCACTTGACACGGGGTCCCTTAGAAAAGGGGCCCGTGTACAACCCACAAATATGCTAGGTTTGTGCTCGGTTGTGTGCTAGTGAATAATATTTGAATAAGGGAAAGAAAATACTAAACTAAATGCAAGAAACAAACAAGGAAGTTAATAACAATATGGCCAAATGTATATAATGATAGCTATAATGGAATAAGCAAGAAAATAAAAAGAAAGAGATGACAATGGATGTTAGAAATGGAAAGAAAATATAAAACACAAGAAAGAAGGAAACGACAAAAAAATGAAAGTGAGAGTGGGTGCTATGGTGGAGCCGAAATGTAGAGGTGAAGTTGTGTGCAAAGTGAAGACAATAAAAGTGAAGAAATACCCTTGGTGGATCCGAAGAGCGAGCTTACGGGTTAAGCTCCCGGATACACGTTTTTCGTGAGGAAAACGACAACCGTAGGCTGGGGATTTTCGTCCTCGTCCCAACTCCCAATGGAGAAGGTGAGGGAATGAGTAAGAGCTAACCTAGCAACCCAAGCTAGGTTAGCAATGGAGGCTAACTCCTCTTGGTTCAAGGAACCAAGGAAAACACCAAAAGAACTTTGGATTTTTAGGGAAATAGTAGTATATTAATTGGCAAAAGTTGTTTACAATCATTAATACCATGCATTCATAGAAGTCCTAGGTGGATTAGGGCCATTGGATCAAAAAGTTGATCAATGGTTAAGAGAAAATCGGAAAATTGCCGAACGAGTCGATCTGTGCGCGCAGGGGCGCGCCCATCAGCTAGCAGCGCGCGTTGTCAACGATCTGCACGAACGCGCGCTGGCCATTCCGCGCGCGCTATCTCAGCGCCAGCACGGTACGCCCAAGTGAAGCCTGCCCGCGCGCTTCAGCTGTGCAGTCTTCATCTTACCCGAGCCAAAACTTGACCAATGGCTAGATTTTGTCCAAGTCACCAATCCATGCCCTTACCCACTCATGTACCAGCAAAAACCATACCTTTGGATGTGGGCTCTTCTTTGGGCCGGGTAATCCTTTGAGCTCGATTTGTGGAGGCCTCGTTTCCTTTGATTTGTTGAATTTTCTTCAACCCAAATCCACCACCATACATCTAATCCTAACCACACAATCTAATGCATGAAATGCAATTATAAAATCCTTATAATAAAGGCGAATGTATGCCGATGAGTTTTAAAAATAAAAATTATAATTTCATGGCTCGGGAAGACAAATTCCCATAGGGCTATCCGGAAGCTCCGTGCGAATACTCCAATGAATGACATGCCAACGCTTCTCCTCATCCTCCTTAGTCGGCTCCCAAGTGAAGTCCATGAGGGAATCTGAATCGAAACCTGCAAAAAGAGACAAATCATCAGAATATTGAATGCTTAAATTTTGTGCTCGAGTTTGTGATCTTGTAACGGGCCTCCGAGGTATGTCAACATGTATGAAATGTAATGAATGAAAAGGATGCATGATTTTATGAACCACATATGCATAGCATTCACTTGCATTCACGTAGATTTACTAAGTCTTTAGCTCACAGACTATTTCTATAGTGTAGGTGATATTGAAGCAGGTGAGAGTGACATCCCTATGTAAGATAAATGAGATGGTTGAAGAGGAATGCCCGTGGTAGTGTGCTGTGTAGTCGGTGCAAATTCTGACCCGTGGGAGCAAAGGCCTAAGTATTTTGAGGTTTTGGGGTTTATGTTGGGCTGAAGGGTGATGAAATAGTTAGAAAAGAAAATGTATAGTTAATTCATTTTAGGGTGCTTGGTACTGAATATCTTGAATTAAAGATGTGTAATTTGGTGATTGAAGAAAGTATGAGGTAGTGGCGTTTTAACATGATTGATTGTGTTTTGGTATAATTAATGGAGGAAGAAGGAATAGGGAAGTAGCACTCTAGAAATAAAAAAATCCCGAGAGCTAGCCAATCGATTGCCAGGAGAGGCGATCGATCGGCAGACGTCTAGGGTGACTCTGCCTAAGTTTTTGTTAAGTGTTTTAGTAAGGTAGAAAGTCGTCCAAAGTCTGTGGGTGAGAAAGGCGTCCGAAGTCTATGGACGAGACTGTCGTCTAAAGTCCGTGGACGGATACGGATAAAGTCCGTGAACGAATAAAGTCCGTGGACGAATAAAGTCCGTGGACGAGTAAACCCTGTGGATGAATAAATCCTGTGGACGAAGACGTCATCCAAATGTTGTGGACGATAATGTCGTCCAAATGCTGTGGACGATAATGTCGTCCAAATGCTGTGGACGATAACGCACCGTCGTCCGACTTTGTGGACGACAACGTCGACCGATTTCATTACAGAGACCACATCGACCCCCACTGTACCATTCGTCCAAACCCGATAGGAAGTGTTGTCTTCTGAAAAGAGTTGTCGACCCTACTGTTTATTTGATGAAACCTGATAGGAACTGTTGTCTTCCAAAGAGTGTTGTCGGCCGATTCTCCTTAGTAATTCGTCTGAGATGGAAACGTTAGTATGTCTTCCGATAAATGAATCAATTGTCTGTACATGAGTAAGATTAATGGTTGAAAACGAAAAATTCAAGTTTTACGGGATTTTTAGGAATAGTAACAAGGATAGAATTTACGGGACATTACAGTTTTGGTCTCAGAGCCCCCGAGTTTTAAAACCGGTTCTGTAGAATGCTCGACTGCGCAAGCCACTACACGGACATGCTTACTCAACTGTAAGTACGTTTATGATGTCTTTTTGAATTCAATTTTCTGAGGATTATCTATTTTAACTCTTATAGGAGTGGCAAAATGGTACAAGGTGGACGCTAGGGACGAAGCCGTAGATAGGTTGACTGACTTGCTTGATCATCAGGCTCAACATATGGACAGGCAAGCTCAGCAAATAGAGAGATTGATAAACCGTGAGGTTCCCCAGGCCTAAGAGTTGGTAGTTTCAGGCAATCAGGGCATAGAGAGATTCTAGAAACTACGACCTCCAGTGTTTGATGGTAAATCTTTGGACCCCACTATTGTGGAAGAGTGGATACGAACGATAGAGGATATGTTAGCTTATGCAAACATAGAGAACGGGGAAAAAGTTACAGGTGCTACCTTCCACTTAGCCATGGACGCTCGATTTTGGTGGGACTCCATCAAGGTAACTACTGACGTGGCAGTGATGACGTGGGAGCGGTTCAAGACTGTGTTCTACGATAAATATTTCAGTCGTACGGTGAGGGCGGCTAAATTGGCGGAGTTTCAGCAGTTGCGGCAGACTGGTTCTGTGGCTGATTATATAAGGAATTTTGAAGCATTGTCTCGGGTTGCCCTACGCCTGGTGAGAGAGAACGAAGACAAGGTGCACCAATTCATGGACGGACTGAATCCCGAAATTTGAAAGAGTGTTATAGTATCTGGAGTTTTGGGTCTACCTTACGCAGAAATTGCGGCCAGAGCTTTAGAATTTGAAGCTGCAAAATTAACATGCGTTAAGCCAAGGGAGACTATTAGGGGCTTCTTTCGTGAAAACGAGCCTCAAACACAACATCGAGGTTGGCAACCTAGAGGGAAACAACCACAACAGCAACAAAGAGGTACAAAAAGACTGTATGAGGGAGGAAATGATCAGGGCGAGGGAAAGCAAGTGCAAGAGGCTATTCGAAAGCCCTTGTGCCCTAAATGCCAGAAGGAACATTATGGCGATTGCCGAATGGGTACTGATAGATGCTACCGATGTGGTGGGGTTGGCCACTATGTCAAGGATTGCGCACTGTCAAACTGAAACCAATCAGGTGGGGACCAAAAGAGAGTTGCCCCGAGAATTTTTGCTTTCATCGAGCCTAGCAATGTTGATGATGGCCTCAGCCCTCCGTTATTGCAGGTACTATCTTGGTCACTAGTGTTGTCGTGTTTTCATTGATAGACACAGGAGCTACGCACTCATTTATTTCCATAGCATGTGTATCTAGATTGAAGCTAGTGCCTGAATTAGCAGAGTGTGAATATAGAGTAATGCTGCCTTTGGGTGAGCATACGCAGTCAGATCATATTTTCCAAGGCAACGTCGTCTCAGTGGGGAATAATACCCTTTACGCCCGTCTGATAGTTATGGGCATAGAGCGGTATGATCTTATTTTGGGAATGGACTGGCTGTCTTGCCATTTCACCACCATTGACTGCAGGTCCGAGATGGTGACTTTTCGTCCCCCAAACAGAGAAAAGTTTACCTTCCAGGCAATGAATAAGACAAGTGGGCTGCCTACTTCCTATTCTATGAAGGCCAGTGAACAATTTAGAGATAGCTGCTCAGTTTACTTGGCCACGGTGGTTGATACTCGGTTGTTCAATGAAGTGAAACCGAGTGACATTCCTACCGTGAAAGAGTTTACAGAAATCTTTCTCGATGATCTCCCCGGATTACCGCCAGACCGGGAGATTGAATTTGTAATTGATGTATATCCAGGCTCTGCGCCTGTATCTAAGAATTCGTACAGACTGGCACCTGCTAAACTAAAGGAGCTGAAGTCCCAGCTACAGGAGTTAGTAGACAAGGGGTTCATCCGACCTAGCTTTTCTCCATGGGGTGCGCCAGTTCTATTCGTTAAGAAGAAAGACGGAACCCTCCGGATGTGCATCGACTGTAGGGAGTTGAATAAATTGACGGTGAAGAATAAATATCCATTGCCCCCAATAGATGACCTGTTTGACCAACTACAGGGTGCCCGAATATTTTCGAGGATTGACCTACGCTCGGGTTATTATCAGTTGAAGGTCTGAAGAGAAGATATTCAAAAGACGGCGTTTTGAACAAGGTATGGGCATTACGAGTTTTTAGTAATGTCTTTTGGACTTACTAACGCCCCTGCAGCTTTCATGGACCTAATGAATTGCGTCTTTAAGGAGTACATGGACAAGTTTGTTGTCGTTTTCATTGATGACATCTTGATCTGATCTAAAACGAAGGAGGAACACGAGGAGCAACTACGGATCATCTTAAGAATTTTAAAACAACATCATTTTTACTCGAATTTCTCCAAGTGTGAATTTTGGCTGGACCGAATTAGTTTCCTCGGCCATATCATATCTCAGGAGGGGATCTCTGTGGATCCAACTAAGATCGAAGTTGTCAAGAATTGGTCGCAGCCTAAGAATGTACAGGAGGTACGATGGTTTCTTGGATTGGTTAGGTATTATCGGAAGTTCATTGAAGGATTTTCGAAGATCGCTGTTCCTCTGTGTAACACCCAGTTTTCGAAGGATTTTCAATTTTTCGCATATGAATAGTATTTTTGTAAATATGTAAAATTAAGTCGGTTTTGCAAATGAGAAGTTTTATTGGAACCATATAAATAAATTGGAGTATCTGGAGAAATGAGAAAATTTTTACAAGTGTAATGCCGAATTACGAGTTTTGATGTGTCTCGTAATATAAAAGGTATTTTTGTAAATAAGTGAAATAAGTCCGTTTTGGGAACGGAGAGTTTTCTTAGAATCCTAATGATTAATAAGGATTTTAGGAATAATATGGGGATTTTCGGAGTTTTAACGCTAATTACGAGGATTTGTGTTTCTCGTAATATAAAGGACGTTTTGATAAAAATAGTAAATGAGGTCCGTTTTGCGAACGGACAGTTTTAATAAAGCCCTGATAATAAGTTAGAGTTATTGGTGAATTAAGGAAATTTGGAGAAAACGAACCGTTAAGCAATTAACGAAACAAAGGACGAAACAAATAGAAAATCAAAGGAAGGGCAAAAGAGTAATTTGCCAAGTCAATTTTTCTTAAAATCACTCTTCTCTCTTTTCTCCTTCATTTTCTTCTCTGCCCCGTGAAGAACTAGAGGCGATTCTCTCTTTTCCTCACGGCGTTCTCTCCTCTCCGGCGACCGATTTCTCTCCGATCGACTTCCATTCTTCGTGTTCTCCCCTCCAAACGACACTCTAGGTAAGGTTCTATGGTTTTGAAAAGTTTATTCGTAGTTTTGGGGTCGTTTAACGGTTAGGGTTTCGTTTAGAGCTTTGTGAAAAACGTGATTTAAGGTTTGAAATCGATAGGTTTACTGTATTTATGAATATAATGGACGTATTGGACATTATTAGACGAAGTTAGTCGATTCATTGAGAAATGTTAAGGTTTGTGGATTTTTGAAGTTTTGGAAAACTCCGTTAATGGAAGTTTTGGTAAGTTGAAGGTGAAATGCTCGACGAAATGCCTCAATGAAGTATTTTAGAGTTTTAAGAAATTCTTTAGTTAAGAGTTTCGTTAGTTTTAACGCTTAAAGGTTTGAACGTGCTTTAACGACGATTGTTGTGAAATTGCCTTAGGTGAACAACGCTCGTGGACGAAGCTAGAGTTGCAACGGACGCGAAGTAAGTTCTCGTGACTTACTCTGGCCGATTGGCCTACATCGTACGTCGAAGTCGTCTCGAGGAGCTTTGGTTATGTATTTGTTTAAATTGCTTTGGTCGAGTAGATAGGGTTAGTTCTTTTATAAGTTATGTTTTTTTTATGGTTTTGATGGTATGTATGATGTATGTTTACTTTATGCCTTTATCTGCTCATGCATCATGTATTTTAAAATAGCATAAAAACAGATTTCTGCACGTGTTTATAAAAATGAAATGGACTAATGCAAAAAAAAATACGTAATCTGTTATCTGTTATCTGGTCATGGGAGGTTGGGCTCAAGCATGGCTGTTACGGATTAGTAAGCATGTACCCCCCCTCTCTAAGTGGAAAGTGTTGTCCAACCACTGGAAAAGCACTCTCCATTTAGGGGGATGAGACCTCAGTGGCATCTCTGTTATCTGTTATCGGAACGATCTGTCATGATAAGTAATCTGCATGATTTCTGAACTTCATACGCACAGCATGTGTCACACGGTTAAATTCTTGCCCGAATTTTCACCAAGTGTGATGGCGCCAAGTCCTCGACTAGGCCAGCCCTTCCACTATAATGCGGAATAATAAGAGAGTTACACAAGTGTTTACGGGAGGAAATGGCCTCCCAACCTTTCTTCTATTCCGAATAAAAGAACTAGGAACAAATCTCACCCTTGGATCACCACAATAGCACAAGGATGTCTCTCTCTTTTGCTTGGTGTCTCAAGGCCTATTTATACACAAATGGCCAAGGCCATAAACATGAATCCTCATAAGTGTAAGCACTAACATAAATAAGCACTAACATAAATGAGAGCACTAACATAAATGAAGCACTAACATAAATGAGAGCACTAATATGAATGAGAGCACTAACATAAATGAAGCACTAACATATGCGCCTGGGAAAGCGCCCAGTGCCCAGATTTGGACTGCCTCACTCCAAGTGATCCAGCCCGCGTGCATCAAGTGCCCACCAACACTTAGAATATTTTAGCACGCCTAAGGAGGATGCCCCGCGCCTCCTACCATACCTAGGCCCTCGGCCCTTGCACCATGCACCATGATTGTCTTGACATCGCCACACACGGCTTGTTGATCTTGTCGCACCACTTTGCCCCACGTCTAGAACTCGTGGTGTGGCCAACTTGCCTTGAGCGCACCATATCGCTCCGTGTCCTTTGTCTCGCCAACCGTCATGTCTCAAGAGCCCGGCTCTTGCCTTCTTGAGCATACCGACCCACTTGGCCCCGTACTCAACCTTTATGCACACCAACCATCATTGTTGCACTCTTGTCCATGCTTGTCCCCGCCAACGCCCACAGTTGCCGCACCATCATGGACCATGGGAAAATGGTCCGTGACAATCTTTCCCACTTACCATGGTTGACGTCCTCGTCAACCCCCAACTAGGTCCACCTCTTGAAATGCCATAGACCCACGTCCTCCCACGTCTCTTCCATTAGCCCATTTCAAGTTGTCTCCAAAAAATTGTAGCACCCACTTGATTTTGGATGTCCCACATCTATGCACGGTAATTGGGTTTTCTCCAAAGACCCGCGCCGTCCCATCACTCGGCTCCCACGCCTAAAAGCTTCAACAAACCCTCCTCGGCTAGCTTTTGTTGATGGTGGTACCTTTGAAAAAACTCGTCAAATGCCGTAGTCCTTGCCTTCCTCATGTCTGTTTGAGTTGCTTAGTGACCACCTTTGCCTCCCCTTTGCATCCACTTCGCCCATCTTGGCTCGGTCAGATGCACCATGGATTCCGAAGGCCCTTACGGAACCCGAAAGTCTCCTCATCACATCCTTGCAAGGGGACCACCCGCCCCATTTTGTTGCTCCACAACGGTGTCTAGTAGTTGAAGTGAATTCACCCGATACACCTTCTCATCACCACTAGAAATGGTCTTGACAAGTTGCATAGAGTTAGCTCGAGGCACCTCCTCTCCGTCGGAGTCCTCTCCTCTAACCCGCAATGTGGACACCTTGCCTTTGCTTGGGCACTCTCTTGCAAAGTGAGATCCTCCACAAATGAAGCACCCCGAAGTCTTCCTCGGTTGTGATTGATCACCTCCCACCGACTTGAAAGCACCTTGAGATGTTTTCCCCTTCTCTTTGCTCTCACCATGTGCCTTACCCAAATGTTTGTCCTCCTTCCCTTTCTTCTCGGATGAGGACATGGCTTTGTAGTCCACCAAACTCTCGGCTATAGAAATGACCGATTGAACGTCCTTTACTCCATGCCGCCTCAACTCCACTTGAGCCCATGGTTGAAGACCCGCAACAAAGTTAAATAACTTATCACTCTCGTGCATCTCCCGAATATCAAGTATAATAGAGCTAAACTCCCTTACATATTCGTGCACTGAACCCGTTTGTTTAAGCCCCCTCAAAGCTTCCTTAGCCGTCCAATCAGAATTAAGAGGCAAGAAACGATCCTTCAACTCATTTTTGAAATGGTCGAAAGTGTCAATCCATGGCTCCATGTGTTGGATTTGCCGCCACCATAACTTGGCATCCCCCACCAAGTACATGCTCGTGATCGTGACTTGATTCTCCTCCTCAATTCCGGCCACCATGAAGTATTGCTCCATGTCCCAAAGAAAGTTCTCAACCTCCTTTGCATTGCGGTCTCCATTATAAGGTTTTGGCTTCGGAACCTTATATTGTGTGGTCGAGGTTCCCAACCTCCGACTTGAACCACCAACTGCCTCCTTGCCTATCCGAGCCAACCCTTTGTCTATCTTATCGATAGAGCCCTCCATGCATTGCTCGATAGCAAGAATATTCGCCCCCACCGATGCTTGGAATTCATCCAACTCCAATCTCATCATTCGGTGACCCACGATAAATGGCTTGTCCTCCGATGTCACCATTGAAACGCCCATTAGGCTCTCCAACACTTCGAGCCACGCAAGAATAGCCTACATGGTTCCTTGCGGAAGAGAATCCATCTATTTGTGGTGGGTTTGTTCCCAACGAAACCGCGCTTTGATACCAAGTTGTCACACGGTTAAATTCTTGCCCGAATTTTCACCAAGTGTGATGGCGCCAAGTCCTCGACTAGGCCAGCCCCTCCTCTATAATGCGGAATAATAAGAGAGTGACACAAGTGTTTACGGGAGGAAATGGCCTCCCAACCTTTCTTCTATTCTGAATAAAAGAACTAGGAACAAATCTCACTCTTGGATCACCACAATAGCACAAGGATGTCTCTCTCCTTTGCTTGGTGTCTCAAGGCCTATTTATACACAATGGCCAAGGCCATGTACATGAATCCTCATAAGTGTAAGCACTAACATAAATGAGAGCACTAACATGAATGAGAGCACTAATATAAATGAAGCACAAACATAAATGAGAGCACTAACATGAATGAGAGCATTAACATATATGAAGCACTAACATAAATAAAAGCACTAACATAATTCCCTTCCCGCATGGGCCTGCCCCATCGGCCTAGCGCTTAGCGCTCGACCCAGCGCCATATGCGCCTGGGCCAGCACCCAGTGCCCAGATTTGGACTGCCCACAGTTAGAATATTTAGCACGCCTAAGGAGGATGCCCCGCACCTCCTATCATACCTAGGCCCTCGGCCCATGCACCATGCACCATGATTGTCTTGACATCGCCACACACGGCTTGTTGATCTTGTCGCACCACTTTGCCCCACGTCTAGAACTCGTGGTGTGGCCAACTTGCCTTGAGCGCACCATATCGCTCCGTGTCCTTTGTCTCGCCAACCGTCATGTCTCAAGAGCCCGGCTCTTGCCTTCTTGAGCATACCGACCCACTTGGCCCCGT
The DNA here is from genome assembly GCA_022432975.1 of Begonia masoniana. Lineage (NCBI taxonomy): Eukaryota > Viridiplantae > Streptophyta > Magnoliopsida > Cucurbitales > Begoniaceae > Begonia > Begonia masoniana. The sequence goes on along the minus strand of CM039509.1, from coordinate 21,850,927 downwards.
ACTCAACCTTTATGCACACCAACCATCATTGTTGCACTCTTGTCCATGCTTGTCCCCGCCAACGCCCACAGTTGCCGCACCATCATGGACCATGGGAAAATGGTCCGTGACAATCTTTCCCACTTACCATGGTTGACGTCCTCGTCAACCCCCAACTAGGTCCACCTCTTGAAATGCCATAGACCCACGTCCTCCCACGTCTCTTCCATTAGCCCATTTCAAGTTGTCTCCAAAAAATTGTAGCACCCACTTGATTTTGGATGTCCCACATCTATGCACGGTAATTGGGTTTTCTCCAAAGACCCGCGCCGTCCCATCACTCGGCTCCCACGCCTAAAAGCTTCAACAAACCCTCCTCGGCTAGCTTTTGTTGATGGTGGTACCTTTGAAAAAACTCGTCAAATGCCGTAGTCCTTGCCTTCCTCATGTCTGTTTGAGTTGCTTAGTGACCACCTTGCCTCCCCTTTGCATCCACTTCGCCCATCTTGGCTCGGTCAGATGCACCATGGATTCCGAAGGCCCTTACGGAACCCGAAAGTCTCCTCATCACATCCTTGCAAGGGGACCACCCGCCCCATTTTGTTGCTCCACAACGGTGTCTAGTAGTTGAAGTGAATTCACCCGATACACCTTCTCATCACCACTAGAAATGGTCTTGACAAGTTGCATAGAGTTAGCTCGAGGCACCTCCTCTCCGTCGGAGTCCTCTCCTCTAACCCGCAATGTGGACACCTTGCCTTTGCTTGGGCACTCTCTTGCAAAGTGAGATCCTCCACAAATGAAGCACCCCGAAGTCTTCCTCGGTTGTGATTGATCACCTCCCACCGACTTGAAAGCACCTTGAGATGTTTTCCCCTTGTCTTTGCTCTCACCATGTGCCTTACCCAAATGTTGTCCTCCTTCCCTTTCTTCTCGGATGAGGACATGGCTTTGTAGTCCACCAAACTCTCGGCTATAGAAATGACCGATTGAACGTCCTTTACTCCATGCCGCCTCAACTCCACTTGAGCCCATGGTTGAAGACCCGCAACAAAGTTAAATAACTTATCACTCTCGTGCATCTCCCGAATATCAAGTATAATAGAGCTAAACTCCCTTACATATTCGTGCACTGAACCCGTTTGTTTAAGCCCCCTCAAAGCTTCCTTAGCCGTCCAATCAGAATTAAGAGGCAAGAAACGATCCTTCAACTCATTTTTGAAATGGTCGAAAGTGTCAATCCATGGCTCCATGTGTTGGATTTGCCGCCACCATAACTTGGCATCCCCCACCAAGTACATGCTCGTGATCGTGACTTGATTCTCCTCCTCAATTCCGGCCACCATGAAGTATTGCTCCATGTCCCAAAGAAAGTTCTCAACCTCCTTTGCATTGCGGTCTCCATTATAAGGTTTTGGCTTCGGAACCTTATATTGTGTGGTCGAGGTTCCCAACCTCCGACTTGAACCACCAACTGCCTCCTTGCCTATCCGAGCCAACCCTTTGTCTATCTTATCGATAGAGCCCTCCATGCATTGCTCGATAGCAAGAATATTCGCCCCCACCGATGCTTGGAATTCATCCAACTCCAATCTCATCATTCGGTGACCCACGATAAATGGCTTGTCCTCCGATGTCACCATTGAAACGCCCATTAGGCTCTCCAACACTTCGAGCCACGCAAGAATAGCCTACATGGTTCCTTGCGGAAGAGAATCCATCTATTTGTGGTGGGTTTGTTCCCAACGAAACCGCGCTTTGATACCAAGTTGTCACACGGTTAAATTCTTGCCCGAATTTTCACCAAGTGTGATGGCGCCAAGTCCTCGACTAGGCCAGCCCCTCCTCTATAATGCGGAATAATAAGAGAGTGACACAAGTGTTTACGGGAGGAAATGGCCTCCCAACCTTTCTTCTATTCTGAATAAAAGAACTAGGAACAAATCTCACTCTTGGATCACCACAATAGCACAAGGATGTCTCTCTCCTTTGCTTGGTGTCTCAAGGCCTATTTATACACAAATGGCCAAGGCCATGTACATGAATCCTCATAAGTGTAAGCACTAACATAAATGAGAGCACTAACATGAATGAGAGCACTAATATAAATGAAGCACAAACATAAATGAGAGCACTAACATGAATGAGAGCATTAACATATATGAAGCACTAACATAAATAAAAGCACTAACATAAATTCCCTTCCCGCATGGGCCTGCCCCATCGGCCTAGCGCTTAGCGCTCGACCCAGCGCCATATGCGCCTGGGCCAGCACCCAGTGCCCAGATTTGGACTGCCCAACAGTTAGAATATTTTAGCACGCCTAAGGAGGATGCCCCGCACCTCCTATCATACCTAGGCCCTCGGCCCATGCACCATGCACCATGATTGTCTTGACATCGCCACACACGGCTTGTTGATCTTGTCGTACCTTTTTGCCCCACGTCTAGAACTCGTGGTGTGGCCAACTTGCCTTGAGCGCCCTATATCGCTCCGTGTCCTTTGTCTCGCCAACTGTCATGTCTCAAGAGCCTGGCTCTTGCCTTCTTGAGCACACCGACCCACTTGGCCCCGTACTCAACCTTTATGCACACCAACCATCATGGTTGCACTCTTGTCCTTCCTTGTGCCCGCCAACGCCCATGGTTGCCGCACCATCATTGACCATGGAAAAATGGTCCGTAACAGCATGCATCTGCATTTACGAAACTTACTGACCCTTTAGCTCATAGATTGTCTGTATGGTGTTGGTGATCTTGACATAGGTGAGGATGAGATTCCTCCACCAGAGGAGTGATGCAGTTGATGGAGGATGGCTTGCGGGGGTGTGCTGGCGCAGTCGATACTTAACCTGACCCGTGGGGATGTACGTATGTGTTTTGAGGGTATTGGGGTGTTTTGGGCTAATGGTAGACGAGAAAGAATAATTGTATAGTTAGAATATTTTAGGATGTTTGGATCTGGTTAGCTGATAGATCGTTGTATAGATGTTTTGGTAAACTATTTTTATAAAATGTTTTGTTAAGGATTTTATCTAAGTTTTATGGAACTGTTGGTGATTTTTAATAGGATGAAACGTTTAGTTTTTAAACAGATCCACACAGTTCATTTTCGTAAAAATGCATTTCGTGTTAAATACGTCTTGAGTCGGTTTCGAGTGAGATTACGGAGGAAGTAGGAGTAATGGTTAAATTTATGTTGAAATGTATGTTCGTGATGTAGGTATAGTTGGCGTTATGAAATTGTGAAGAATGTTAGGGTGTATGAGATGTTGAAGTTGTATAGAATAAAAGAAATGAAGTGTATGCTTATGTAGGGAAATGAAAGAAAGAAAGGAAAGAGGGAGGCGATCTCCCTGGAAAAATTTTCCAAGGAGCATGGCGATCGATCGCCATTATTGGTCGCCACTCCCTGGAAAAATCCAGGGAGTGTGGCGATCGATCGCCACTATTTGTGGCGATCGATCGCCATTGATATTTTCCAACAGGCGATCAATCGCCTGTTTTGGGCGATCAATCGCCCCTGATTTTGACGGGACAATTGTCCCTTTTGTCCCCCGAAATCTACTGTATGTTTTTTGTTATTTTAAATGATTTTAATTGTTTTAAATAATTGTTTAAAGTTTTCTTTTAATTGTTTAAGTTTTGTTCAAATTGTTTTAAGAATAGTTTCTGAACGTTTTTAACAATTTAGTCTACGATTTAAATTCTGCTCAAAGTTTACATGGATAAAAAAAATACGGGAAAATAAGGGTACAGTGTTAGGGTCGCTACACTCTGTCCCGATTGACAAGAAAGAATGAGAAATTTTCATGGTCAGCTGCATATGATAAAAGCTTTCAAGAGCTGAAACAAAAATTGACTACGGCTCCAGTTTTGACGCTGCCTATTGAAGGTGACAAGTTTAGCATATACTGCGATGCGTCCAAGGTTGGACTTGGGTGCGTACTTATGCAGGAAGGAAGAGTTATCATGTATGCTTCTTGACAACTGAAACCATATGAACAAAACTATCTGACGCACGACCTGGAGCTGGCAACTGTGGTCTTTGTGTTGAAGATTTGGAGACACTATCTGTACGGACAACAATGCGAAGTGTTTTCCGATCACAGGAGTTTGAAGTACCTGTTTACACAAAAAGAGTTGAACATGCAGCAACGAAGGTGGTTGGAGTTTGTCATAGATTATGACTTCGAGATTAAATACCACCTAGGAAAGGCGAATAAAGTTGCCGATGCCTTAAGCCGAATGCCTTCTACAAGTTAGCCTTCGCTTGCACCAATGTCGGTGATGTTAAGGTCTGAGAATGAGAAGTTTGATGTGGAAATTGTGGCTGAGTTGTCCACTATGCCCACAAACATTTCTCTTAGACCGACGATATTGGAAAAGATACGAGAAGCTCAACGGAAGGACTTGGAGTGTGAAAAGTACCGGTTGAGCATGACATCCGAGGACTCGTCCAATTTCAACTTGTCGGATGAAGGTGTTTTAAAATTCAGGCATAGGTTGTACGTGCCTAATGAAGAGAAATTAAAGAAGGAGATTTTGACTGAAGCACACTCTTCGGCTTACTCTTTGCACCCGAGAAGTACCAAGATGTACCGGTACTTAAAGCAGCACTTTTGGTGGTAGAATATGAAGAGAGAGGTCGCCAAGTATGTAGAAACCTGCTTGGTTTGCCAACAGGTTAAGGCGGAGCTCCAAAGGCCAGCAGGGACCTTACAGCCACTGCCAATCCCAGAGTGGAAATGGGAGTAGATTTCCATGGATTTTATTGTTGGATTCCCAAGAACGACTAGAGGACACGACGGGATCTGGGTGATAGTGGACCGTTTGACCAAGTCAGCCCACTTTCTACCAGTTAAAATGACTCATTCCATAGATCAGGTCGCTGAGCTTTATGTGCAAGAGATTGTCAGGCTACACGGGGTGCCTATTTCGATTGTCTCCGACAGAGATTCAAGGTTTACTTCGAAATTCTAGAAAATTCTGCACAAGGCTATGGATACTCAACTAAATTTCAGCACAACATTTCATCGCCAGACCGATGGTCGAACATAAAGGACAAATCAAATTCTTGACGATATGCTTAGAGCGTGTGTGTTAAAATTCCAAGGTTCGTGGAGTAGATATCTACCTGAATTCTCGTACAATAATAGTTTTCAAGCTACCATCGGCATGGCTCCGTTGACGAATAAAGTCCGTGGACGAGTAAACCCTGTGGACAAATAAATCCCGTGGATGAAAACGTCGTCCAAATGTTGTGGACGATAATGTCGTCCAAATGTTGTGGACGATAACGCACCGTCGTCCGACTCTGTGGACGACAATGTCGACCGATCTCATTACAGAGACCACATCGACCCCCACTATACCATTCTTCCAAACCCGATAGGAAGTGTTGTCTTCTGAAAAGAGTTGTCGACCCTACTGTTCATTTGATGAAACCTGATAGGAACTGTTGTCTTCAAAAGAGTGTTGTCGGCCGATTCTCCTTAGTAATTCGGTCTGAGATGGAAACGTTAGTTTGTCTTCTGTTAATGAATCAATTGTCTATACACGAGTAAGATTAATGGATGAAAATGAAAAATTCAAGTTTTACGGGATTTTTAGGAATAGTAACAAGGGTAGAATTTACGGGACGTTACATAAAGGTTGCTGACACACCATATTTTCCAAGTTAAGCATTGTTATTAATTTTCTCCAAGACTTTAAAAGGTCCGTCTGCTCGAGGAAGAAGCTTTGACCTTCTTTGATCGGGAAACCTTTCCTTACGTAGATGCAACCAAACTATGTATCCTTCCTTAAAAATAACTTCTTTACATCCTTCATGATGGGAGAAGAAAACGTGAAGGAAACTCGTCGACCGGAGTGGAATCGGTGAAGCACCGTTGAAGATCGCTGTTGGGATAAGCCAAGTCGCCAGAGAGCTTCTCTAGAGAGGAAAAAAACGTCTATGTGTGGAAGAAGAGGGATTTTTGATATTTAATTAAACTTGGCTTGTCAAATGACAAGTTTTCCCCTCCATTCAACTTTTCGTTTATCTCATTGTTCGGCTATCGGTTCGGTTTCTCCAAAATTTCTTTATTTCTCCAGCGACTCTAATTCATTCATAGAGTTCCAATAAAACTTTCCGTTTGTGAAACGGCTTAATTGGCTTTATTTACGAAAATGCCACTGGGTGTTACAGCTAGGCCATGGAAACTACGAACTTTGGTGATCGAGTTTGGTGTAGGCCAATCCTTGATAGCCTTAATTTTGTCCTCATCAGCTTCCATGCTGTTCTTCGAGATGAAAAATCCCATGAAGTACACCTTGTCTTGTCCAAACAAACACTTGCTCAAGTTTCCAAATAACTTGGCTTTTTTAAGGGTTTTAATCAGGGTACTAAGGTGGCTAAGGTGTTGTGGAAGGTCTCGTGCTATACACAAAAATGTCATCGAAGTACACAACGATGAACTTTCCCAAATACTCTTTAAGCACATGGTGCATGAGCCTCATGAATGTACTTAACACGTTGGATAATCCGAAGGGCATCACCATCCATTAGAATAGTTCGTATTTAGTCTTGAAGGTCGTCTTCCATTCGTCACCTTCCTTCATTCTTATTTGATGATAGCCACTTTTGAGGTCTATCTTGGAAAAGATGGCAGCTCCACTGAGCTCATCTAACAAGTCTTTGAGCTTAGGTATGGGAAACCTATATTTTATTGTGATATGGTTCATGGCTTGACTATCAACACACATTCTCATAGTGCCGTCTTTCTTGGGTACCAATAAAAATGGTACAGCACAGGGACTCATAGACTCTCTTATATACCCCTTGTCCAATAGTTCTTGAACTTGATCTTGCAAATTTTTAGTTTCTTCAGGGTTCATCCGATAGGCGGATCAATTAGGTAATACTGCACCAGGCTGGAGATCAATCTGATGTTCAATACCACGTAAGGGTGGTAATCCTTAGGGTAGCTCTTCTGGGAAGACGTCTTGGAATTTGTGAAGTAAGTGCTTAACGGGTGTAGGTATTTCTCCTAGCTCCATAATTCTATCACGGAAGAGTATCAAAATCATAGGGTCTCCTCTAAGCACAGATGCTTCAACCTCATTTTTAGTCATATACAAGTTAGCCTTAGTCTTGGCTTCTTTTCTTGCAGCTTCATCTTTGGATATTTAGGCCGGGGTCATGGGTGCAAATCTAAAGGTTTTGCCTTCAAACTTAAGAGAATAATAGTTCGTATATCCCTCATGGTTCACTCTTTGGTCAAACTGCCAAAGCCTACCTATGAGCAAATGACTTGCACTCAGAGGTATAACATCACAGAGGACCGTGTCCTTAAATTTTCCAATGGAAAATCTGACTTTGACTTGTTTGGTTACTTTGACGTCGTCACGGTAATCAAACCATCTAAGCTTATATGGATGGGGGTGAGCGGTGGTTTTCAATCCTAGCTTGGTAACCAATTCTTTTGAGGCGACATTTGCACAACTGCCTCCTTCAATGATCAGTGAGCACAATTTATCTTTGATTAGACAGCTACTGTGGAAGATGTTCTCTCTTTGACCGTCTTCTCCCGTGCTCTCTGACATGAGTACACGTCTACTCACCAAGAGTAGGGGTCCATCTGGCGCATGAACAACCTCTTCTTCGGATTTAGTCTCCTCTTCATTGTCTTCCTCAACTTCGTCTTCTGGTTGTTCATCTTCGCTTTCATATTCCCCCGTGTCTTCTCTAAGGATCATTACTCTACGATTTGGGCATTGGGCTATAAATTTTTCAAGTCCTTGACACTTGAAGCACTTCATTTCTCTAGAACGGGGTGCATTGGCTCTATCCTCAAGATCCTTAGGGCCTGGTTCCTTAGGTGGCCAGTTTCGTGTAAAAGGCCTCTTTCCTTTAGCCTTGGTAAGGGTCTTACTGGACTCGGGCAACTTGGGTGAGATCTTGGGGGTAGTTTTGGGAATGAATTTTGGAGGGTAGTTAGCTTTTCTTTTTCGAGTGAGTTGACGTTCGACCTTTAAAGCCATCTGAACTACCGCGTCTAAGGATTCTAGTGGGTGTAGCTTCACTATGTCAGCTATTTCTCGAGTGAGTCCTCAGATTAATCTAGCTACAATTTGCACTTTAGGCTCATCCATGGCTCCACGAATCCTAAGGGTTTCGAACTCCGTGAGATATTCTTCTACAGATTGACTTCCTTGCCTAAGGTTTTGGATTTGTAGGAACAATTCTTGTTTATATTGATTGGGTACGAACCTCTTAGTCATTAAGGATTTCGGTAATATCCCGGCTTTTCGGGATATTATTATTTTGATATAAATGGCATTTTAGTAAATATGTCAAATCAAGCCCGTTTCTCGAAAAGAAAGCGTCATTATGTTCCTAACGATTAATAGAAATTTTAAGGAAATTATGAGAATTTTCGGAGTTTAGACGCTATATTCCGAGTAAATACATTTATCGAAATGTAAATGACGTTTTAGTAAAAATAGTAAACGATGTCCAAATTGCGAACGGACAGTTTTGTTAAATCTCAAATAAGAAGTTGAACCTATTAGTGAAGTAAGGAAAATTGGAGAGACCGAACTGTTGGCCGATTAACGAACCGAAGGACGAAATCAATATAAAAATCAAAGAAGGGCATTTTGGTAATTCTCCAAACCAATATTATAAACTAACCTAATTTCTCTTCTCTCCTCACTTCTCTTCTTTTCTCCTCCATTCCGGCCTCCGTTCGTTTCGCTTTCTTCGTGATTTCTCCTCCTCTCGCAACCCTAGGTATGAATCTACGTTCTTAGAGCGTTTATTTTGAGTTTTACGAAATATAAACCTTTAGGGTTTCGTTTAGGTTTCGATTTAAAATGTCGATTTAGGGTCCGTAATTAATAGGTTTACTGCGATTAAGTATATATTAAACGTATTGGACGTTTTCGGACGAAATTAAGTTGAATTGTGAAAAAGTTAAAATCTGAGAAATTTCGGGTTTTTAGGAAAAACTAATAAGTTAGGATTTGAAATACCGGGCGCGTAATTACTCGGCGAAATAGCTTGAAGGATTGAATTAAAGCTTTAGGAAATTCCTTTAGTTAAGGTTTTATCGATTTGGACGTTCAAAAGCGTAAGCTTGTTTTAACATCGATCGTTCTAAATTGCCTCAGACAAACAACGCTCGTGGACGGAGCTCGAGCTGCAACGGACGCGAGGTAAGTTCTCGTGATCTTCTCTGGCCGATTGGCCTACACCGTACTTCGATGTAGCGTCGAGGATCTTAATGGATTGTTTGTTTTAATTGCTTTGGTCGGGTAGTTAGGTTTTAAATTGTTATAGGTTATTTTGTTTCGGTCTGGATGGTATACATGTTGCTTGTTTATTGTATTGTATAGTTATATCATGTTCATATCTGTTCATGCATCACGTGTTTTAAAAGTTCACGAAAATGAATTTCTGCATGATGTTTTAAAGTAAATGCAAAGAAAGAATGACCCTACGGTATACAGTTTAAATGACCCTTCGGTATATAGTTTAAATGGCCCTTCGGTATACAGTTTATAGCAAAGCAAAGTACAGTAAAGTAATGACCCTTCAGTATACAGTTTATAGCATAGCAAAGCAAAGCAAAGTAAAGCAAAGCAAAGTAAAGCAAAGCAAAGTAAAGAAAACAATGCATGATTTACAGATTCATATGCACAGCACGCATCTGCATTTACTAGAGCTTACTGAGATTTTTATCTCATAGATGTCTTTATGGTGTAGGTGTCTACGAGAAAACAGGTGAGGACGAGCTTCCTCCTCCTGAGGCATGAGGCAGTTGACGAATGATGGTCGCGGTGGTGCGTTGCGCAGTCGATGCTTTACCGACCCGTGGGGACAGTATGTATAGATTTTGGGAACGTTTTGGGATAATTGATAGAATATGTATAGGATGTTTAGGTAATGATATTTGTTTTGAAATTCTGGAACTGTTTGGGTAAACTGTTTATAGAAATGTTTTGGTTTAAAACAGTTATTTGAACGTTATAGAAATGTTTTGAAAATGTTATGGATATGCTCGGTTTTAGAGCTATCCACGCCATTTGTTTTTAGGAAGTTTTATCACGTATTGGAATAGTGAATAGTATGTTTAGTGATGATTGGGAATGAAATCGAAAGAATATTGAAGTGTTTAGGGTGCTAGAATGTGAAGGAGAAGGAGGGAGTTGCTCTCTGGAATCGGATTCCAGAGAGCTGTTTATATGTTTTGCTCTCTGTTGTGAGAAAAGAGAAGGCAAACATACAAAAGGGAGGGAGTGGGTCGCTGCAAAGTGCAGCGACTGGGCGCTGCACAATGCAGCGATCGTGCGCTGCATAGTGCAGCGCACACGGCGACCGTGCGCTGCAAATAGCAGCGCCCAGTCGCTGCTGCTTTTCGAGGGCAGAATTCCGATTCTGCCCTCCCTTTATTTTAATTATAATTTATATTAAATATAGTTTTTATTTAATTGTTTTAAATGATTTTAAAGTTAGATTTCAATTCCGATTTCGATTCCGGTTTCGATTTCGGTTTAGCTTCTACTTAAAGTTTAATTAAATTTATTAGGATAAAAAATATATATATATATATTCGGGAAAAACGGGTACAGTTTTAGTGGTCGCTACAATTATGGTATCAGAGCCCCCGGGTTTTAAAATCGGTTCTGTAGACTGCTCGACTGCACAGCCACTACGCGGACATCCTTCATCAACTGTAAGTCTGTTTATAGCTTTATTGATTTGGTTTCTTAGGATTATTGTTTTGATTTGTATAGGATTTTCATAAAATGGTTCGAGGAAGGGATCCTAGAGATGACGCGCTAGATCGATTTACGGAGTTGATAGATCGCCAGTCTCAGCATATGGACCGGCAAGCGCAGCAGATTATGGACTTGGTAAATCGGGAGAACCAGAGGGCCCGGGATTTGATAGTTCCCAACAACCAGGGCATGCAGAAGTTTCAGGGCCTACGACCTCCAGTATTTGATGGTCGATCACCGGATCCTACTGTTGCCGAGGAATGGATCCGAGTTATGGAGGATATGTTAGCTTATGCCGAGGTGGGGAACGGGAGCAAGGTGGCATATGCTACCTTTCACTTAGCGATGGATGCCCGTTTCTGGTGGGATTCGATCAAAGCGATGACGGACGTATCAGTTATGACTTGGGATCGATTCAAGTTTGTATTTTTTGACAAGTATTTTAGCCGCGCAGTGAGAGTGGCAAAGAGGAACGAGTTCACGCAGCTGAGGCAGACAGGTTCAGTTGCAGAGTATATTCGGAAGTTTGAGGCTTTATCGCGATTTGCACCGCGCCTTGTCAGCGATAACGAGGAGAAAGTACACCAGTTTATGGAGAGCCTTAATTTGGAGATCCGGATGCACGTTGTTGTATCAGGTATTATTTATGTTCCCTATTCTGACATCACAACTAGGGCTCTGGATATTGAGGCCGCCAGAGCTACTTGTGTTAGACCGAGGGAGCCAGCTAAGGGCTTCTTCCGTGAGATTCAACCTCAGTCGCAGAATCAAGGCTGGCAGCCGAGAGCACAACAACAACAACAAAGAGACATTAAAAGGCCTCTAGAAGGAGGTAACGATCGAGGGAAAGGCAAACAGGTACAAGGGGCTTCTCAGTTACCTCTTTGCCCTAAATGCTAGAGGGAGCACAGGGGACAGTGCAGGGTAGGCACAAATGTGTGCTATTGCTGTGGAGAACCAGACCATTTTGTTAAAGACTGCCCGAATCAGGGTCGAGATCAATCAGGCAGGGATCAACATGGCAGAGATCAAAGAAAAGTTGTACCGAGAGTCTTTGCACTCATCGAGCCTGACAACGCCGACGATGGGGCCCAGCCTTCTACAATTGCAGGTATTATTTAAATTACTGTACAACGATATGCATATGATAGATAAAATATTTACATCTGAAATTAGTAGGGAAGAGAATAATAGGTGAGTAAGAAGAATTACTAGGCGGACCTCAAGGAGAAGATAAGAGGATACACAGATAACAATAAACACCATATAGAAATATAGTTCTACATTAGTAGGATTAGTTCGATTTAATCAATATAGTTTGCGCACCTAGGGTTTAGTAACAATTAGAGGAATACACCCTATGGGATATCGATTTTAAGTAGGTAGGGATTGTGTCTAATTGACAACCTTTTGGAGTATTAGATTATGACTAGTCAAGGAAGATGAAAATTGAGAAATAAACCGATAAAGGAATACTCTAGATTGTTGTAATATATGAAGTGTGTTTAAATAGATCAAGTACCGTAGAGCTCGTATATTGACGATTCGTATGAAGTTAGGAGTATCTATATTAATATAGAATTCAAGAGTTAAACTTAGAATGATTTTCGAATAGAATAGTTGGAACCTGATTGGAAAGAGCGAACAAATATAGATTAGTCGATGAACTCGAAGTAGCCTTGAGGAATTTAGTGAAGGTAAAGTAGATCGTTGGAATAAATGAGAGCTTAGATTGGCGTTTAAAGGATAACAAATTGAGAAATTTGCGATTTATAGAATGAGGAGAGTGAGAATTATCACCGAAACCATCTAAGTAAGCCTAGGGGTGAGATTAAGTTAGTAAATTTCTAGTGATCGACTCGTGTGTGGCAGGTCGAGACCAAGTGATGCATGAATGGCTTAGGTTAGAATGATTAGTTTAGAGCGCATCAATGAGGAGATTTAGAGACTTGACCGTGCTTAGAGCAAATAGAGTTTAGGATAAACAAAGGAGTGTAACGTGAGCAATGTGAGAACTTTAATTAAGAATATAGTGGTAGAATTTAAGGACAAAACTTAGAATGGAAGCAATGTTTATAAGGAAACTCTGGTGACATAGTTCGAGGAGTATAACAGTATAAGCTTAGTTGTAAAATCCGCCCTGAAGAAACTGGCGGGATTGATAAGTTGCCCAGGAAAATATGTGATTTAGGAGATTTAGTAAGACTTAATATGTGAGTAAAGATATGTACAATCCAATTGAGAGCAGAGATTTCGAATTTGAGGCTAATGTTGGAAAGTATAGTCGACGTTTTGGATTAGAATCGTAAAGATTAGCCCTAGGGATGACGAGATCGCAGTTAATAAAAGGAAGTTCAAATTTTGTTAGAGTTAGAATTCTAAGTAAATAGCGACTGTAACTACTAGCTTGACTCACATAGACAAGGTAGTATTATAGTCGTATAGTTGCAGAGTATAACGATGAGGACCTAATTAGGAAACCCGTACCGAAATAGTCCCCGAAGGTCAATAGGTTACTCAGGAAGATAGGTGACTAGGAAATCCTATGGGTGATACGGTTACAACGAATCGTTACCCGAGCGAATATAGAAGTTTGGGTCGACGTGAGTTTCGACTACGGACGAAGCCAACGAAGTTATAGAAAAGTTATGAAGATTTAAGAATTTAACTAAGCTCAGTACTTTAGTAAGGAAGTGTACGATCAGATCGAAGATAGAGAATACAAGTTTAAGACCGATGTTGGAGGGCACAGTGGACAATTTTGGGTTAAGGACCAGGGGAATGACCGTAAGTACAGATGATAGATCGAGATATAAAACCACAGGGCATGAGACAGTAATACCAAGGACTATAAGTTAGGGCAAATTTTGAGGACAAAATTTTAAATAAGGTGGATAGAATGTAATATCCCGGCTTTTCGGGATATTATTATTTTGATATAAATGACATTTTAGTAAATATGTCAAATCAAGCCCGTTTCTTGAAAAGAAAGCGTCATTATGTTCCTAACGATTAATAGAAATTTTAAGGAAATTATGAGAATTTTCGGAGTTTAGACGCTATATTCCGAGTAAATACATTTATCGAAATGTAAATGACGTTTTAGTAAAAATAGTAAACGATGTCCAAATTGCGAACGGACAGTTTTGTTCAATCTCAAATAAGAAGTTGAACCTATTAGTGAAGTAAGGAAAATTGGAGAGACCGAACTGTTGGCCGATTAACGAACCGAAGGACGAAATCAATATAAAAATCAAAGAAGGGCATTTTGGTAATTCTCCAAACCAATATTATAAACTAACCTAATTTCTCTTCTCTCCTCACTTCTCTTCTTTTCTCCTCTGCCCGCGCCAAGTTCCAGAGAGCAAAGCTCTCTGGCAGCCGACGATCTTCGGCGCCGACCTCTGTTCCGGCCTCCGTTTGTTTCGCTTTCTTCGTGATTTCTCCTCCTCTCGCAACCCTAGGTATGAATCTACGTTCTTAGAGCGTTTATTTCGAGTTTTACGAAATATAAACATTTAGGGTTTCGTTTAGGTTTCGATTTAAAATGTCGATTTAGGGTCCGTAATTAATAGGTTTACTGCGATTAAGTATATATTAAACGTATTAGACGTTTTCGGACGAAATTAAGTTGAATTGTGAAAAAGTTAAAATCTGAGAAATTTCGGGTTTTTAGGAAAAACTCATAAGTTAGGATTTGAAATACCGGGCGCGTAATTACTCGGCGAAATAGCTTGAAGGATTGAATTAAAGCTTTAGGAAATTCTTTTAGTTAAGGTTTTATCGATTTGGACGTTCAAAAGCTTAAGCTTGTTTTAACATCGATCGTTCTAAATTGCCTCAGACAAACAACGCTCGTGGATGGAGCTCGAGCTGCAACGGACGCGAGGTAAGTTCTCGTGATCTTCTCTGGCCGATTGGCCTACACCGTACTTCGATGTAGCGTCGAGGATCTTAATGGATTGTTTGTTTTAATTGCTTTGGTCGGGTAGTTAGGTTTTAAATTGTTATAGGTTATTTTGTTTCGGTCTGGATGGTATACATGTTGCTTGTTTATTGTATTGTATAGTTATATCATGTTCATATCTGTTCATGCATCACGTGTTTTAAAAGTTCACGAAAATGAATTTCTGCACGATGTTTTAAAGTAAATGCAAAGAAAGAATGACCCTACGGTATACAGTTTAAATGACCCTTCGGTATATAGTTTAAATGGCCCTTCGGTATACAGTTTATAGCAAAGCAAAGCAAAGAAAAGTACAGTAAAGTAATGACCCTTCGGTATACAATTTATAGCAAAGTAAAGCAAAGCAAAGTAAAGCAAAGCAAAGTAAAGAAAACAATGCATGATTTACAGATTCATATGCACAGCACGCATCTGCATTTACTAGAGCTTACTGAGATTTTTATCTCATAGATGTCTTTATGGTGTAGGTGTCTACGAGAAAACAGGTGAGGACGAGCTTCCTCCTCCTGAGGCATGAGGCAATTGACGAATGATGGTCGCGGTGGTGCGTTGCGCAGTCGATGCTTTACCGACCCGTGGGGACAGTATGTATAGATTTTGGGAACGTTTTGGGATAATTGATAGAATATGTATAGGATGTTTAGGTAATGATATTTGTTTTGAAATTCTGGAACTGTTTGGGTAAACTGTTTATAGAAATGTTTTGGTTTAAAACAGTTATTTGAACGTTATAGAAATGTTTTGAAAATGTTATGGATATGCTCGGTTTTAGAACTATCCACGCCATTTGTTTTTAGGAAGTTTTATCACGTATTGGAATAGTGAATAGTATGTTTAGTGATGATTGGGAATGAAATCGAAAGAATATTGAAGTGTTTAGGGTGCTAGAATGTGAAGGAGAAAGAGGGAGTTGCTCTCTGGAATCGGATTCCAGAGAGCTGTTTATATGTTTTGCTCTCTGTTGTGAGAAAAGAGAAGGCAAAAATACAGAAGGGAGGGAGTGGGTCGCTGCAAAGTGTAGCGCCCGGGCGCTGCACAATGCAGCGCACACGGTGACCGTGCGCTGCAAATAGCAGCGCCCGGTCGCTGCTGCTTTTCGAGGGCAGAATTCCGATTCTGCCCTCCCTTTATTTTAATTATAATTTATATTAAATATAGTTTTTATTTAATTGTTTTAAATGATTTTAAAGTTAGATTTCAATTCCAATTTCGATTCCGGTTTCGATTTCGGTTTAGCTTCCACTTAAAGTTTAATTAAATTTATTAGGATAAAAAAATATATATATATATATTCGGGAAAAACGGGTACAGTTTTAGGGGTCGCTACAATTATGGTATCAGAGCCCCCGGGTTTTAAAATCGGTTCTGTAGACTGCTCGACTGCACAGCCACTACGCGGAAATCCTTCATCAACTGTAAGTCTGTTTATAGCTTTATTGATTTGGTTTCTTAGGATTATTGTTTTGATTTGTATAGGATTTTCATAAAATGGTTCGAGGAAGGGATCCTAGAGATGACGCGCTAGATCGATTTACGGAGTTGATAGATCGCCAGTCTCAGCATATGGACCGGCAAGCGCAGCAGATTACGGACTTGGTAAATCGAGAGAACCAGAGGGCTCGGGATTTGATAGTTCCCAACAACCAGGGCATGCAGAAGTTTCAGGGCCTACGACCTCCAGTATTTGATGGTCGATCACCGGATCCTACTGTTGCCGAGGAATGGATCCGAGTTATGGAGGATATGTTAGCTTATGCCGAGGTGGGGAACGGGAGCAAGGTGGCATATGCTACCTTTCACTTAGCGATGGATGCCCGTTTCTGGTGGGATTCGATCAAAGCGACGACGGACGTATCAGTTATGACTTGGGATCGATTGACAAGTATTTTAGCCGCGCAGTGAGAGTGGCAAAGAGGAACGAGTTCACGCAGCTGGTGCTCAAAAAGTCAAGTTCCCTACTGGCTTTTTTTTTTTCTTTTTTGAAAATTTGAACTTAACTAAATCTCCAGAAATGGTTGATGCCAAAAGCTATTTTGAAAACAAGATCAACGCCCGGGTGGAAAACAGTTTATCAGCAGCAAATAAAACACAATGTGAAACAGGAAGTTCTGGTTTTGTTTGGTCCCAACAGAAACAAAACATATGGCACAGCAATCACACAAGCGTTAATAGCAACTAAAATATCATGCTTAGAGTGTTTAACTTAAGAAACCAATGTTGGCACAGTAAACAAACAGCAGGATCACCAAATCAGAATCGATTCCATAATATGCAGTAATACTCTTAAAAACAGTAAACAGCAGAATCCACAACACTACTTGAGTACCATTCAAAGATAAATTTCATGCGTAGTTAACAAAGAGCTCAAAAACAACATGCTGACAATAATAAAACTCAAAACAGGACATTCAGCATAGAGATAGTATATCGGTCAGAGGACAGCAAACTGATTCACGATGGCTTGTAGCTCCTTAAACGATCTGGAAATGGTCGTAGCCCAAAAACCAGCACACCGCGAGAGCCAAGTGAGCTCTGATACCAAATGTTGGGGGGTCAAACCATAACTAAGCTCCTGCAAAGACTTAAGTGGATCGTTAGCTACTCAGGTGCTCGGCCAAACCAAATGACCTCAAGAACAGAGAACCAAACGGGCGAAATACAGTAAGAATTAGAGAGCTTTAGTGCGATTAGTGTCGTGTGAGTGAAGCATGTGTGAAGTTGACATGGCGTGGTCTAGTTGATTCAAACAGACACTTGCACAACCTCAAGTCGGCCGAGCAACTAAATGATTAGCGTCGGCAAAACGCTTTCCAGAGAAAGATGTCGACTTGAGGAATCGGTTTCTGTCCACCTCCTTCTGGTTTCTAGCCCTTGAAAGGGATGAGAGGAGAGTGGTGTTGGAGTCCAACAACAACCTCGGGTTGTTGAACTAGGAGGCTGTCTCCTGTTCGGCAAAGCCGAAGCTCACCTGTGGGGTGGAAAGCCCTTTCTGTTTCACTCTTAGGGAAACAGTCTACTTGTTCTCATTACCTGAACCAAAGTTTTAGAGTCACCAATTGCAATGATTTATATCATCCTAGTGGCTGGAGAAGCATTTGATAATGGTCGAGAACCGTTAAAGGTGCGGGAAGAAGAAGCAGACTTAGCCGAGATTCCTCTGTCGCTAGGGATTTGAGGGTAGCCCTGTTTCTATGTCAGATTGCCGTTTTCCTTGCAAGGAAGCTACTCCGACACGGATGCATAGGGAATTCGAGCCAAAAGCAGAAATGGTCCCCTCCTTCTTCGAGTGCAGACGTCGGCAAGTGTTTTGCCGTTGGTTTTCCTGATATTCTTCTTTGCTGAATTTTTGTTCAAGGATCTAAAGGACTACAAAAGGTTTTCTTCATTAGCAGCAGTGGTCGATTTTCTTCAAGCAGCAAACAACAGGCGGTTTTGTTTTCCTTCAATGTACAACAGCCGGTTTTCTTTATTAACCCATTTCCTTTGGTTCTCAAGCCATTTTAAAACAAAACCAAGCCACATCTAACCTATCATACACCTAGCCCTAAATGCTTAACATGCATGCTTACATAAAAACTTAACAAAAAGGCCAATGTTTGCTCAATAAGTTTAAAATAAAAATACATAGAGGTCAATGCTCGGGAAGACAAATTCTCATGTGAGCTTCGAGATCTCCAAGCCTTGTCTTCCAAGCAATGACGTGCTTCGGTTGCTCCTAATCTTGAGCTTCCATCTCCCACTTTACACCGGCAAGTATGCCTTCCAATTTGGTGTAAGAATTGTCACCTACAAAATAGTAAAGTGTGTAAGTACATAGGTTAGATGAAGCACGTAATTGTACCAGTGATCGTGTGATGGGCCTACGGGGCACAACACTACCCCTTGACTTCTAAACTCAAAAGGCTAAAGGAAAAGTAGATGGTGAAAGACCTGCAAGACTGGCTTAGAGAAGGTTCTTAATTGGAGATGGCAGGGACAATCCTATCTTTTCTGACTCTTTCCCAGTTTAAGCTTCTTTATCGGACTCCTCTTGTAAAGACCCCCATTCCCAGCAAGATATTGTCCGCTCTGGGGATTGGGCCACAGGGTTCCAGTTCGTGCAGCCATCGTACACATACTTGCATATTCGGGTCATCACAATGACCCCCCCTAGGGGGCCCAACGTCCTCGTTGGCCACATTTTCAGTTGGGTACAGTCTCTGATACCATTTGTAACGACCCCGTTTCCCAGCAAGATATTGTTTGCTCCGGGGATTGGGCCGCAGCTCAATATCCTCCCCTCACGGCTTTGTTTGGCGAGAACTCCCCGGAAGGTCACCCAACCTGGAATTGCTGTAACGACCCCTCTTCCCAGCAAGATATTGTCCGCTCTGGGGATTGGGCCGTAGCCCAATATCCTCCCCTCACGGCTTTGTTTGGCGAGAGCACTTCCCGGAAGGTCATCCAACCTGGAATTACTCTCGCCGGAGTACGCTTAACTTCGGAGTTCTTATGGGATCCGTTGTCAATTGTGCTCCAAAACGCGTCTTGCTATTTAGGGAGGGATCTCTTACATATGTTTCATTTCCACATACTTCCCCAAGCGCTGTGGGATTGTGACGACCCCCTCTTTACGACCCGTCACCTTCCGGCTCGCCCGCGCGGACGTACCGCCATCCGGGTTCCGGTTCGTGCAGCCATCGTACCATACTTACAGATCCGGGTCATCACAATCACCCCCCCTCGAGGGCCCAACGTCCTCGTTGGCCACAATTCCGGTTGGGTACAGGCTCTGATACCATAACTGTCACACCCCTAAATCCTTACCCATATTTCCGTAATAAAATTTTCCTTTTTAAGCCTCTAAACCAATTAAAAACATTCTCGAAAACCTTTAAAGCAAATTCATTTATCATATAAAAACAGTTTACATAAAACCACTCAACCTTCTATCATTCCTCAACTCATCAATTCATCACATCCTGACAATATCATTTCTTATCTACATCTCAATTATACAGTTCAACATCAAATCTCTTGACGCTCATACATCCTCCATAATCTCACTCAGAACGACTCGAGACATAAGTAAACAAAACACATTTTCCAAGAAAACGAACTGCATGGATCCATTTAAAAACCAAACATTCCTCCTGTTTAAAAAGAAAGTCCCAAGCAGTTCCAGAAAGTTGTAAATTCAAAACAGTTTCGTTATCCATAGTAATTCAACAATATTTACCATAGCCTACACCTATCACTTACATATTTCTATCCAGAATAACCCAAACATCCTAATATGACAAACTATACATTTCATATCAAGTCCCCAAATCATATACCTACATCCCCACGGGTCAATTACGCGTCGACTGCCCAGCACACTCCCACGGGCCATCTTTCTTCAACTGTTCATGCCTCGGGTGGAGGGATCTCATCCTCACCTGTGTAGAGGTCACCTACACCATAAAAATAAGTCGTGAGCTTAAGGCTCAGTAAGTCTACGTGAATGCAATGCATGCTATGCGTGCAGTTCATAAAACATGCTTCCTACCTTTTCGCTATTCATTTCATTTCATTTCATTACATAATGTCACCGTGGCCTCACTCTCGCTAGATAGGAGCGGCACATCCCGCGATTGGATAGCCCCTCGTATCTAACCGGGGGGAAAACATGCTCCCCAAGCAGCCATGTCTGAACCACCGCCACCTCCTTGACCAGATTACATTCATTCATACATTTACATTATCCTTTTCCTTTTCATGAAAACATGCATAGAAATTCCTTTTTCGTGCTTTTCAGAAACATGATGCGTGAACATGTGCAATACTATAAACATAATCAAAGCAATAACAAACAATGAACGTGCATACCATCAAGACGAATAGAAACATAACCTAATAAGAAATTAACCTAACTACCCAACCTATTCGCCCGACACTTACTATAATCTCCAATTTCCTCGAACAACAAGAAATCTTATGGTGTAGGCCAATCGGCCAAACAAGTCACGAGAGACTTACCTGTCGTCCGTAGCACGCTGAGCTCCGTCTACGAGCGTTGTTTGTCTGAGGCAAAACACAACATTGACGTCCAAATTAACAAAGCTTTAACTAAAGCAATTTCCTAAAGCTTTAATCCAACTAAAATCTAACTAAACGGCCACTAATTTGGGTTCGGTAAAAACAAACCCGAAACTTAAAACGTGCGTAACTTTCGCGTCGGTTATCGGAATCGAACGATTCTAGCGGCCACGTACTCCTCTAATAACCTATTTCAATCTACCAAAATGAATTTAAAAACAAACAACTCTAGCTAGGTCGAAAATCCAAAAACCCGAATCTGCCCTAAGCCGGGAATTTCACCATTTTCGGTTTTCCATTAATTCTCGTCAATTTCTTCACCAATCAACCTCCTATACGCTCAATTAGCATAACCAAATGTAAAAATCGAGGTTTCACCCAAGAAACCCGAAATGCCCAATTCGGGCATCCACTGATTTCGCTCAATTTGAGCACTTAAACGCACGGCAACCATAGCCGGCGTTATGCTCGGCCATTTGACGCTAAGAACGGCCAAAAGTGGCCGGTGGTCGGAGCCCAATCAAGCTCGACGTTCGCGGCCAGAAATCGAGCAAGAACAGGGGAGAACTCACCGTTTTCGATCGGGTTTTTGCGCGGAAAGGCTGAACCGCACTCTGGCTTCAGCTCGCCGGAGTCTGCTCGTCGTCGGAGCCGCGTCGTCGTTGGAGGGATGCCGCTCGCCGTTCGCGTTCGTCGCGGGTGCTCGGGCTCGAATCAACAACGAAAAACAACGTTTTTCGTTGTTTTTGTTTTGATTATTATTATTATTAATAATAATAATAATAATAATAATAATAATTATAATTAAAACTATTTCTTAACAAAACATTAATTTTGCCCTCTCGTGTTTTCGACCATTCGAATTTTTCTTATTTCGCCAATAATTCCAACTTATTATCTGGGTTCTATTAAAACTGTTCGTTCGCAAATCGGACCGCGTTTACTATTTTTACTAAAACGTCATTCGTTTTACGAGAAACGTAATTACTCGGAATATAGCGTTATTATTCCGAAAATTCTCCAAAATTCCTTAAAATTCCAATTAATCGTTAGGATCGTATTAACGCTTTCCGTTTGCGAAACTGACTTAATTTGACATATTTACCAAAAATGCCACATATAATATAATATATTAAATCCAAAATCCGATTAAGCCGGATATTACATTCCACCCACCTTATTTAGAATTTTGTCCTCAAAATTTGTCATACCTTATGGTCCTTGATATTTATGTCCCATGTCATGCGACATTTTTACTTCGGTAAACCATCTGTACTTTTGGTCCTTCTTCGTGGTTCTAAACCGAAACCCTACTATATTCTCTAACATTGGCCTTAATTTCGTATCCCCTACTTTCGATTTGATCGTACACATCCTCTTTCACGCACTAAGCACGAATATAAATTTTTAAATCTCAACCAATTATCCCGACAACATATTTGTCACTTTAATACTTGCGCATGTACCAACTTCCAACATATTTTGGTCAGAGCCATACCTAAGCTTCCTAACACCAGCCAAATTGAATGCCTACAATTTCATTAAATTCTGTGCTGTAACCCATACCTCGACGCAATTCCCTTGATCCTGTTCACAATCGGGATGCACACCCACCGAATTTCTACATTAACTCCCTAATCGTAGTCCTCACTTTCAGTTTACGCATCAACTCTTACCAAATCTCTCGGTCTTAACCAAACGATCTCTAACTGCGTACTTGACACTTAACGCCCCGAGCACGTGTTGGTTTGCATTTAGTCACCCAAAACATTAAACTCTCTCTCACTTATTAATTGGTTTCTACTAAAGATTGCCTCTTATCCTCAATTCTCGAAATAACTTAACTTCCTTGGGCACCTCGCGGGTCTTAATAAAAGAAATTCTCAACTAAGACTTAAATCTCTAAATCTCACAAACCATCTCCTCGAGATTTCCCCGAGGCCCCGACGAGTCCATCTGGGGACAAAGTTACCACTCGCTTAGAATTCCGATCCCTTTGTAACTAAGACGCTATAAATATCATTTTTTTTTTGTTCTAAGCTACCTCAACGAATTCTATCGTTATGTCCTTTGCTAAATACTATATACATTATCCTCATCTGCTTAGCTCAATTTCCTTATTAACTCCATGTACAATGGAATCCCCAAGTTTTGACCATAGAATTGTTTTAACTATTTATTATAACCTTAAGTCTCTAATGCATCCATCGGTCTTTCGGAGCTTTTCTAACTTGTCCCATTCTAAGTTTACTTTAAATGGCTTTCCGAGCAACTTACATTTTCTATTCAACATATTGTGAATTTCACAAATCGCCCGACATTAGCCATCGAACTAGGCTTCTAATCTTAACTCTTCTCTTTTAATCTAACCATCCTTTGCACTTACCTCTAATATCCTACGAGGATTTCTTCAAAGTTACACAATGGTCAATCCTCTTTCGTTCCTCCTAGTCGGGTTCAAATACTCTACTTGTCTACTTCACAATAATTTGTCTAACAATTTTCTTGTTAGCAAACTTGTTGTAGGTAAGTTTACGCCCTCCATCCGATTCTCTTCAAGTTCTCCAACCTTACACCTCTATATTCAAATAAAGTCATAAACATCCCTACGCCAAGGTTTATCCGTCTAATTCCTCGAACACCGATGCTCCTATATTCATCTCGAAGGTCAACCTCATGTTCGTGGCTCTTAGTTTAAATTGTACCAACTATAGGTTTACAACTTAACTCCTATATCTTTTGCTTCATAATCCAATCGAGCAACCCTAACTGCCTGACATGTCCACAACTCGTTGATTATTCTTAACTTCGCTAGACCTCCCACCTAATAAGTCGGTTAAAATCTTCTCACAGATTAATATCTTCCTTTATGGATTAGTCTTCTAAGGTGTCTTTGGTGGTACTCATTTCCTAGAGAACAACAAATTTCGGTATCTAGAGTATCACCATGCACATGACTTCAATTCTCTAAGTTTAACTCTTGAATTCTATCTTAATTTAGACACTCTTAGCTTCACACGAATCACTAATATACGATTTCTACGGTACATCCTCTAATTAAACACACTCCAAGTATTACAACAATCTAGGTCATTCCTTAATAGGTTTATATCTAAACCTTCGTCTTTCTTGATTAGTCGTATTCCGATACTCCAAGGGGGTTGTCAATTAGACATAATCCTTACCTACTTATAAACCATATCTCATAGGGTGTATTACTCTAATTGTTACTAAACCTTAAGTGCGCAACTCCGTTGATTAAATCAAACTAATCCTACTAATGTATAACTATACTTCTATTTGGTCCTTATTGTCCTATACGTAACCTACTATTTTCTCTTCGAGGTTCACCTACAACTCTTTCTTACCCAGTTTCTATCTTCTTACTTTTCTATTCTCAAGCCTATCGTTATCATCATTATTACTATTGTCAAAACAATAATATTGTTGTACAGGTAATTAAAACAATACCTGCCAGGGTAGAAGGCTGGGCTCCATCGTCGACGTCACCAGGCTCGATGAAAGCAAAGACCCTCGGCATAACCTTTCTTTGATCCCTGCCCTGTTGATCTCTGCCTGGTTGATTCCGGTTAAATAACGGACAGTTCATGATATAGTGGCCAGCTTCCCCACATCGATAACACCTATTGGTACGCGTCAGACAATCACCGTAGTGCTGCTTCTGGCACTGTGGACATAAAGGCTTTTGAGTAGCCGTTTGGACTAGCTTTCCTTTTCCCCGGTCACCCTTACTATCATAGGGCCCCTTATCACTCCTTTGTTGTCGTGGCTGTTGATGCTCACTTGGCTGCCAGTCTCGGTCCCATGACTGAGGTTGGATCTCGCGAAAGAATCCCTTAGCTGGCTCTCTCGGCCTAACACAAGTCGCTCTAGCAGCCTCGAAATCCAGAGCTCTAGCTGCAATGTCAGAATAGGGCACATCAATAACACCTGACACTATAACGTGCATCCGAATCTCCGAATTAAGTCCCTCCATAAACTGGTGCACCTTTTCTTCATTGTCGCTGACCAGACGCGGTGCAAATCGCGACAAAGCCTCAAACTTCCGTATGTATTCTGCAACCGAACCCGTCTGCTTCAGCTGTGTGAATTCATTTCTCTTAGCCGCCCTCACCGTGCGGCTGAAATACTTATCAAAGAACAAAGTCTTAAATCGTTCCCATGTCATAGTAGTCACATCCGTAGTCACTTTGATTGAATCCCACCAGAAACGGGCGTCCAATGCCAAGTGAAAGGTGACAAAAGCAACCTTCTTCCCATTCTCCACCTCCGCATACTCCAGCATATCCTCCATATTGCGAATCCATTCCTCCGCAATAGTTGGATCCGAAGATCGTCCATCGAACACTGGAGGCTGCAAGCTTTGGAACTTCTGCATACCCTGATTATTAGGAACCACCAATTCCTGGGCCCTTTGGTTCTCTCGCTGGTTCTCTCGGTTTACTAAGTCCACAATTTGTTGTGCTTGCCGGTCCATATGCTGAGACTGACGGTCCAGCAGATCTGTAAGTCTATCCAGGGCGTCATCCCTGGCATCTCGTCCTCGAACCATTTTTCTAACTCCTATAAAAATTAAACAAATAATCCTAAGAAACTAGAATGAAACAAAGCAGTAAACATACTTACAGTTGAGGAAGGATGTCTGCGTAGTGGCTGTGCAGTCGAGCAGTCTACAGAATCGATTTTAAAACCCGGGGGCTCTGATACCATATGTAACGACCCCTCTTCCCAGCAAGATATTGTCCGCTCTGGGGATTGGGCCGTAGCCCAATATCCTCCCCTCACGGCTTTGTTTGGCGAGAGCACTTCCCGGAAGGTCACCCAACCTGGAATTACTCTCGCCGGAGTACGCTTAACTTCGGAGTTCTTATGGGATCCGTTGTCAATTGTGCTCCAAAACGCGTCTTGCTATTTAGGGAGGGATCTCTTACATATGTTTCATTTCCACATACTTCCCCAAGCGCTGTGGGATTGTGACGACCCCCTCTTTACGACCCGTCACCTTCCGGCTCGCCCGCGCGGACGTACCGCCATCCGGGTTCCGGTTCGTGCAGCCATCGTACCATACTTACAGATCCGGGTCATCACACTTTAAGAGACTAAAACCAGCAAAGAAGCAGAAGGCAGAAACACTCTAATCAAAACACAGAAACAAACACAAGCTAAACATTTTAGTGAACTAAACAGGAAAAAAACATTTAAACATGCTAATACATTATGGACCAAAACAGAAAACAGTAGCAGCATGCTACATAGAGAAATATAAAAAGAAACTCAACAGAGATAGAATAGAAAACACCATGGGAAACGAATACAACATACAATAAACACAAGCACCAACAGAGGAATAAAACCATAACACAACAAGCTACGGATGAATTTGAAGCAGAACACAAGCTAACACATACTAATTATTCTAACGAGAATTTACATGCTAGCAAGCTAGTCAGGAAGAAAATTTTGAGAACTCTCTAATCAGAAAACAAACGAGAAATAAGTGCTGGTAGTTGCAACATTGAGTGAGCATGAGACATAAACAGAAAAAGAAACCAACGTAACAAAAAAACACTACAGGACAGACATGCATGCATGAAAAACAGGGGCTGAAAACAGAGCCTTACTTTGCAAACAAAGAGCACGTAGCTCTGATACCAATTGATAAGCTACGGGCCTGCAATGGGGTTAGAAAACGCATGCAGAAGAAAATGAAAATGAAATAATGATCGGTGCTTGAAGACACCCTAAAACAAACGCTAAAATATGCTGGAAAACATAGAGAAAATAGAGTAGGGAGAATAGAGGTGAGAGATGATTACCGAAAGATGGGCACGTCAATGACGGCTCACAGAGCTACGGGGGGTTGAAGGAATTGCTCTGGAGGTGGCGGAGCGTTGAGGGAACCATCACCGACCGAGAGGTCGCACTCGGCACCTCTCTAGGCAGAGTTTTGCCGTTGGTGGGGGAAAACACTCCAACGGCAAGAACACCCCTGAAATGCGTTGTTTCGCCCTCAGAAGAGGACGATGGGAGATGGGTCGATGACCCTTAGCTGGCCCATAAGCGATCGACGTTTCAGGTGAGAAATTCGTCATTTCCAGTGACGAGAACTTTGGTTTCGCCGTCTCCCTTTAGTCGAGCTCGTGTGAAAGCTGACAGAAGATGACTCAGACTCCTCCGAGCAATCGTGAGCTTAGGGAATGCTGGCAAAGCCATCAGGCGCTGGGCACTGGCTAGGCCGAGAGAAGGTTTCTCTCTTCGCGGACAAACTTTGACAGACACGAAGACAACCATTTGGTTTCCAAAAATATGCATCAATGGCTAACGTTTACAGAGAAAAAATTGAAGCTTAAATACAGAGGAGAACGATGAAGGAGAAGAAGAAAAGCGTATGGAAATTCGTCAGGCAATGGCTACATTTCTAGCCGTTGGTGCGTTCTGCAGACGAAGGCGGTCTGGTTCGCTGGGCAAAGCCAGTTCACTCCTTTGCACTATTGTTCAGCTTGATTCTTCATTGGTTCAGCTTGGTTTAGTCCGATTCAGCCTTGGTTTCTCTTGGTTGGGCTGGTTCAGCCTTGGTTCCACTTTGTTCGGCTACTTCAGCCCTTGGTTCTCTCTTTGTTCAGCATCCTTTTGAAGACTATTACAAAAAAATACATTCTAAAGGCTAAAGTTTGCCAATTAACGAGTTTTAAACAAAATTAAAGTATTTTAAATTACAAATAAAATAAAACGAAAACTTGGCTACAAAAGTTGAATTTAAGGAAAACAAATTCATTCTTCATTCCAAGCTTCAGAAAGCTAATTTGCCTACATAATTCCACATATCCCTTAGATAGATAAATTAGATAAATACTTACCTTGACTTGTGTTTTAACGGTTTGGACCGTAGGCACAATATGGCGGATCTTTGGAACTCGGGGCATATCACTAAGTATCAGGCTTACGTTTTGTGTTCTATAATGTAGGTGACGATGAGTTGTCAGGTGAGCTCTATGAGCGTGGCCAAGAGTAGGATGCAATTGGCGATTCATTTTGTATGCTAGTGCTGGCACTTTTGTTGGGGCGCCTTGACCATGGTTAGGAGGTGTACAGTTTGGTATATTTTGTAAAAGAATTGATGGATTGTAAATACGTTAGGATACTTGAAATTTTGGTGTGTTTTTTGGGATTTTGTTGTTTTCAGGTTTTGGTTTGTAAACTATTAAACGTTATCCTGCCCAAGTTTCAAAAAGAAACGTTTTTCATTTTAACATACTTTTACCCTTCTGTTTACGGTTTAGAGTCGTGTTTTTAACGTTTTAACGTGTCGAGGGGTGGAACATACTAGGAGATGGTTGGGGTAATTTTTATAGGTGAAATGTAGGGGTGAGAAGTGAAGAAAAGTGGGAAAATGGTGAAAATGGATGAAGGAGGCACGCGGGTGCATCGCTGGAGGGGTGCAGGCAGCATGGGTGCGCGCGCAGCAGGCGCGTGGTGTGCGCTGCTGGGGTGCGCAGCACCCAGCGCCAATCGATCGCCCCTTGCGTGTACTGTTGCGCGCACAGCGCGCAGTGACAACGCGCGGAGCGCGCGTTGCCTGGGCGACGCGTGCGCGCAGCAACCCTTGCGGCCCAACTTCAAAATATTTCAAAGTTCTGCTTTTCAAATGCGCTTTAACCCAACCTTTTCCTACGTCTTTTGTACATATTTTATGAAAATTTTCTAAATATTTTCGAGGGTTCAAAAGACTCAAAAATCGAGTCGAATTTTTATCAAAAATTGATTTAAACTTCATTTTAAATGTGGTAAAATTATAGTGTGATATTCGAGGGCGAGTTAAGTAGCGACCCGAGCTCGGGGATAAACAAGGGGGCGTTATAGTTAGTGGTTGATATTTGAGACCGAAGTTGAAATAAGCTCAGTCTGGAATCTGGAATGTCGAGTAGCTTTAATAGAGGGAAGATAATTGCTTATTAAAACATCTATTAAGACGTACCAGTCCTTGGCTCGCTTACTAATTGGTAGAAGTCCAATAAGAGAAGGGGGATTTTGCGAGAAAGAAAAAAAGACAACCGGCTCGAACAAAGTGAGTGAAATGGAGAAGCTCGACTAATAAAGAGAGGGAAGATCTAATAGAATGACCTTCCCTAAGGACGAGAAGAGCTCAATCCATCATTTCACTAAGGAAACGGCACAGCAGGAAGAAGCCTTGCCTTAACTAAGCGGCCAAGAAAGAACCGGTATAGATGAACGGATGGAGAAACAAATAGAAGAGGGCAGTACCCCAGAACTTCAAGATCAAATACCAAAGGAAAGGAGGCCGAGGATCCCAATGGAGGATAAAGACTCCATCCAATACAGGGGATGAACAGCCAAGCTCAAGCACAAGTGAGATAGTAGCGAGCTAAATTGTAGAGAAGGCAGAAGAGTCTGCACTCATGTTGTCCAATTCCGGAGCAATCTACGGAATACAGCAACGATGGGATTGTGGATTCAGGGTCTTCCTCTCACATGACCGTCGACAAAGAGAAGTTGCTCGGCATGTCGGAGTACAAAGGAGGTCGAGTTTTCGTGACAGCCCATAATTCAAGGCTGCCAATCACTCACATCGATAAGGCGATGATTGTTCCACGTTCTAGGTCCAGTTGCAGGAAGGATGTTTACCAAGTCTCTGGGATGAATAGAAGATTCTTCTTCTTTGTTTTCTGTGTGAGGGCTCGCAACTGACATCGTCAGGCAACTACGTCGTGTTCGGACCTGAAGATGTGAAAGTCAAGTATATCGAGCAAATCTTTGGCACACCAGGGCAACGTTTAGAGTCTATCTATGTGATGTCAGCAGAATCTGCGTACGTAGATAAGACTAAGACTCGGAAAAATGAGACTGCAGATCTTTGGAATGCACGCCTGGGGCATGTGAGCTATCAGAAGTGGAAGGTGATGATGAGCAGTTAAAGGGCCTTTCTCAACTTGAGATACGAAGTGATACAGGCAGGGTGCCTTAAGGAGTCGATTGAGGAAAGCGCATCAACTGCCGTACGAGAAAAGGTTTGAAAGGAAGAAAGACACTGGTAATAAAGTAGCTGATATTTTCACTAAAGGGCTAAGTACAACAAAGTTCGAGGAATTCTAGTCCAGAGGCATGACTACAAGAATGAAGTCGAAAGAGAATCAGTGTTGAAGGGGAGTGAGAAAGAGATGCCCAAAGAAATAGGCTGAAATTGGAAAAAGTGAGAAAGGGAAGAATACTAGGCCCTCTACAGACTCAGAGATTGCATTTTCCCTTGACCCAGGCTAACACTAGAAGAGACTTTCTGGCTGACAAGGATCGATATGGAACGAAAGAGGCTCAGCATGTGGGGCAAAAAAGAATCCAATATTCTTTGAAACCGATCTATATCTAGCTTTGGCCGGCCGGGCCAACCCACCTATACAGAGTTGACGCCATGCCCACCTAACCACGAAAGAAAGCATCCTTCAAGACCAGAGCTCAACAATCGTTTCTCCAGGCTAACACTTTTTCAGGCAATGGAATGGAATGACCTTCTGGTAGGCAATCTCAGGCTCGTCGTTGGGTAGTTTCCGATAGTTCTATCACCATTCCTGGCTCTTCGCATATAGAGAACTCGAAGGATGAGGGTGAGGCCCGACCCTTCTATAAGGAGCACTTTCTTTGTTTAAGTTCTAATTGAGAGGGTCTTTCAATGAGCTATACATAATGAGCGCTCTTTCCTACATGCGAGATGAAATGCCGGCCGGAAAAAGAAAAAAAAAAAGACAAAACAGAGTGAGAACTAGAACAGGGGAAAAGGGTGAAATGTTAAAAAACATTCTAACTTCTTATTTGATTTGCTGGAAAGTCAATGGAATCGGGGATGGGAACCTTGGTTGGAATGTTGGAGGGTTCTGGGCAGGTAGGTTTGATGTGCTAGCTTAGTTTCTTTGGCATTGGCTGATTAAAGACATCCTCGCAAAGGCGCCATCTTTCTTAAGTGAAAACGTGACTTTCATAGGCCTCTAGGGCCGCTCCCCTAGAAGTGAGTCTCTTTGGAGAAGAAGGCTCCGACAAGAGTGAGCACGCACGCTCTTCTGAATGTGGTTCAACATCCAGGGCGCTCTCTATGTCAATACCATATGTTTTAGTCTTTTGTGAACTTAAAGAATAAGAATTGCTTCTCGCCACTCTCATTCATATTCATATAAAGTAGTCGGCAAAGAATTTCCTCTTCCAAATAGAAATTGTATCTATGGCAATCAAGAGCAGGCGTAACATTCTCAACTACAACCGCCTCACTCGTGCCCCCGCCTAAAAGGTTCTTTCACTCCTTCAATCAGAGGCAAAATTGGACTGGTTCTGTGGGTGAAGGGAAAGGTTGTTGAAGAGGGCGTTAAGCATATGTTATCAGCCATTGCGATCAACTCAGACCACCTCTCTTAGACTCGAATTCTCCTACTTTGTATAGGGCACAAGTTCAATGGTCACAGCTCGTGCTGTAAGTATAAAAGCCTGGTTTGGCACAGGAAGTGCAGTAGGTTTGTTTTGAAGTCCCAGCACGAAAGGTAGCAGCACACACAGTGGAATTCTTGGACAAAGCAGTACTCATTCCATTATACCTTCTTTCCTGGGTCTGAAAGAGGTTGCGAGAGATCTGTCTCATGTCATGGCATGGTTTTTTCTATTAGAATAGAAATTGATACACTCGATTACATTTCAATCTGACACGAGTGACATAATTATACCCCTCCTATTTCCAAGGTAAAATAGTAGTCTTCACAATATACAATACATACTATGACTAGTAATGCGATACAAGTAATTCCCGAAATCCGGTATAAAAAGAATAAGAAAAAAAAACAAGTAAAAAGCTTTTCATACTTTTTTTTGGTCATACATAATTATAGAATGAATTTCCAACAAGAATTTTGTTCTTTTTACGAACTTGATGTTGATAAATCCACCGATCTAGAAATGAATTTCGGACAATTGAACCTTTTCAAATTGTTTCTTTTTAAGAACCAAAAAGATTTGTGCTAAAATAATAGATGCAAAAAAGAACAAAAGGCCTTGGACACGTAATGGATCTTGAAGTACTATTTCCGCCTCCCTCTGACCAAATCCACCCACATTAGGATTGCTCGTTAATGGTTGATCAAGTTTGATAGATTCGCCCTCTGAAATAAGAAGTTCTGGTCCTGGAGGGATAATATCCACCACTTGACGCCCATCCAATGCATCCACTAGGGTTCTTTCATATCCTCCCTTTTCTTTTCGTATTATTTTGCCCCGCTACTGTAGCATTATAAACATTATTATTACTCTGACTCCCGTCGGGATCAATTAGGAAGAGTTAGAGAATAAGCTTTCCCGAAGGGGAAGGAGAGAAGCAAAAAAAGAGACTCTAAACAGACTGTATTAGAGATTAGAGCAGCAGTCGGACTTGTTGCAAGAAAAGGTAGTGAAATGTGTTAGGCGAAGAGAATATAGCACGTAGAAGCGTATTATAGAGTCGGTAGTTCGACGGCTTAATGCTTGCCAGAGAGAGTTCTATAGCCCTTAGGATAAAGATATGACCGTAGGATTTCATAGAGAGAGCCTTTGGGCTCCTCTGAAATACCAAAGAAAGAGTTTGTATTCATGTTATGTTACCACGTCAGATGGTTGAAAAAGGGGTTCTTGCTCTTGCTATCTAAATATGGCTGTATAACTCGTTTTAGCTCTGGACAAAAGATGGGAACCAGGGAGTCAGACCAAAAAGAATGAGTTCTTTTATCCTGTCCCTCATTGATAGATATAAAGAGAACACAGCTATTGAATCAACTGTGGGACTTGAGCTAGTTGACATATCAACACTTTTTGAATCTTCCTCTATAGGATCCGCCGATTACTGATTCTTAAACTGACACAAAGGAGATAGAAGAAAATATTTGCACTGTATTCGCGACAGAAGGGCTTTGTGCAAGTGAAGAAGAAAGAATGCTTGAGATTCCAAGTAAGGCATTCTCCCGGAGGTAGGAAAAACCTCAGTAAAGATATCACCCACGCGGAAGTTGACTTGCTTACTCTTTCTTGATTTTCTCCCTCAATGCTCGTATTGACTGATGCCATACTCTTCTATAATAAAGAGTTATTATAGTGAAGCTAGGAGAGCTAACTAAGACTAGGAGCTGCTGTTCGGGAGAACTCCGATTTCAGACTATTTGAATGAAAGGCTTATTCGAGCGTAGGCATCGCTTTCTATCGGAACCGTTAGCCTCGCCCCATTGAAAAAGCTATCAATCTGATTCCCGAAGTCAAAGTCACCCCACCTGGCAAGAGTGAAACTCTCTCCTTGACGTATTGATGGTTCCATCCTCCCAAACTTCTGACTTCGGGTCTTGGCTCCGCTTCGTACTACCTTCGCTCCTAACTACCTAACGCCGAGCTAAGTGCCCTCCTTTCCATCTCCGTCTTAGTAGAGCTTCCACCTCATTTCAGTTGAAAAGCCAGTTCTTCCGTCTTATGAATCTGAATTGTCACTTCTTCTTCTTAACTTAATAGGTGCTTCTTGTATGAACAAAGTGGAAAAAGCGGAAGGAAAGTCAGGAAAGCGGGAAAGGTCCGATACAAAGGAAAGGGCTTCCATGACAATGAGGTCGCCCCAATCACTCTTATTCTTCTTTGTTTGGGAATCAAAGTGCCATTTCTTATTCTATTATTCTCAGTTAGGGTTAAGAACGCTAGGGATACGGTTAAGAACGCTAGCTAGGGACACCCATTCACTTCAAGAAAAAGCGCAAATATATCACCCGGAGCTAGAATAGAGCCAATTCCCGGTGATAGAATAGAGAAAGTTCCCTATTGGTGACTTACCTACCCGTCAACAACACCAGTTCTGAAGCTTGACAGCATTTCCCTCTTCGACTTCTTTTCTTAGTTCTTCCTGCCATGCCAATTCATGGATACAAAAAGGGGTCTAATGAAAGTAGGACCTTTTCTTTCGGTGTCTCCTATGATGGGCAAGGGACGATTGGGAATGTCTCCTATTAGCCAAAGACTGACTTTGAGTTCGTTGACACCTTCTTCACCCTTCCTTCTACGAAGAATTCACTCTCCTAAGAAGACAGAAATTAACAAGACTAGCTTTTTGAGAACTCACTGAGTTACAATAGAGCTTGTGATTAACTTGTGATTAAAGGGACGCTTATTAATTGGATCTGTCAAACTCCGATACGAGAATATTCACTAGTAGCCTGCGTCTGGCCTGAATCGCTAGTAAGCGCCGCTTCATTCACCCTTTAGTTATTCGAGCATATTCTAAGTAAGCAAGACTTCTAGTAATCGTTGGAATCGCTAGTAGGGCCAAAGCCTTCTTTATTCATAAGCTCTCTCTTGCCCTAAGCAATTGATACCTTACACATAAGAATAAGAAATTGAATAAGCTGACTCCGGAACCTAGTTTTCTTTCTTTGGGATTACTCATAATCCCGCCCAACCAACCCCTAGGAATTCAGGCTAATCCTGCTTCAAACTAAAGGCTTAAACGCAACAAAGCCCTATCTATAGTATAGGGTAATCCCGGTTAAAGCTAATCCCGCTAAAAAGCTTCTGTTCACAGAGTCCTTGTCGTCATATAAAGAAAAGAAAGAGGAGTTTTGGTGACATCGACTATCTATTCAATTAGAAAGCAAATCCGAAATGAGGTTGGCTTACTTTACTTAATCTTTGAAAGCACTTGCTTGGCTTCCTCTCATCTAATACGTCTGTCTTACGGTTTTCTTCCGATCTGGCTTATGAAGAGTGGGCTTGCTTTCATTACAATCACCTATATAAGCCTACGATCACCTTGACTCGCCTTCAAGACGCTGCTTACGTTTCGGACAGAAGCGATTGAGTTCGCTTCCTTCGCTTTTCTTTCTTTCTTTGTGAAGAGAAGGGCTCTATAGGCACTTTCAAGCCCCGGTAGGAAAAGAGTGTTCTCGGTCTTGCAGGAAACGAAGCTCTACGGACCCTTCGACGTCCAGCTCGTGGTATTGTATTCTCTTCCCCTTAAGACTATGTTGCAGCTAGTGCTCTTGCTTGGAGTAGGAAGAGTGAGAAAGAGAAACTAGCGGCTTACGGAGAGAAAAGGTTAGGCCAGCCCTTGAGTTTAGTGTGAAATCAGTTAATTCGGCTTCTTAGGAGTAGGAAGGAAGAAGGGTGAAGGAAATAGGCCCATTATTTGAATTAAGGCTCCTGGAACAACACTTCTTAAGACTCTCACTCGGGCTTAATTAATTAACTAGGGGTTAGGCATTTTGACTCCCCGCTAGCCTGCAGATGGAACTACAACTGCTTTTGACTCTGGCTCGGGAACCCGAGTTGAGTTCTTTATGGGCTTCACACGCTTAAGGCTACGTTTGAATCGTTTTTAGCCTAGGCTAGTCAGGCTAAAGCAAAACTGCTTGGGCTTATTGGAGTTCTAATGGAACTTTGCCAACTAACTGATAGGGAGGCTACTAAGGCCCATTGAAGACGTTTAAGCTCCTTTACTTAACTATCACGCAAGCAGAAAAAGCCCTAAGATTGGCCCCCTTCAAACAAAGCCCTTTAGATGTGCACTCAAGGCCTAGAGATTTCTGTAACACCCGAGTTTTTCGGGTTTCCGCTTCAAAGGTATTTTCGTAAATAAGAAATATAGGTCCGTTTAGTGAGCAAGAGATTTTATTAGGATCCTAGTAATTTAAGGGGATTTTTAGAAGAATAAGCAAATTTTTAGAAATCCAAATGTATAGTGCAGAGCCAAGTTCCATTTTTAGCCCTACATCGTTTTAATTCGTAGAAATAGAAAATTAAGCCCGTTTGGCAAACGAGAAGTTTTGTTAGAACCCTAGGAATAAATTAGGAATATTCAGAGAAATAAGAAATTTTCGGAGAAACCAAATTGATAGACGAATTTACGAACGAAGCAAAGAATTTAACTAAGGGCATTTAGGTAATTTTGAAGTCAAAATTTATTATAAACCCAAATAACCTCCTTTTTCCCTCATTTCCTCTTCTCTCCCCTACGTGAGCGATTTTCTTCCCCTCTCTTGCGATTTCTCTTCTCCTCCCTCGCCAATCACTCACGTTCCGATTTTCGGCAAGTTTCACTTCGGTTTTCTTCAACAAATCAACCCTCTAGCTAAGTTTTATACTTTGGGCTAGCTTAGTTGTTGTTTTAGGGCACTATTCGGTTAGGGTTAATTAGAGTTAGGGTTGAGAAATTGGGGGTTTTGGTAGAAATCTATAGTTTGACAATATTAATGCCCAATAGTGTTGTATTTATGATTGTTGTGGTAGTTTGTGTGAATTAATGGTGTGGGTTGATGTTTAAGGTTAAGTTTTGGTTGTTGGAAGGTTGTTGGAAGCCATTAATGGAGTTTTTGAATTAGTGAGCACAATGTGCTCGACGAAATGCCCGAATGAAGTGAATAAGAGTTTTAGGGAAATTTGTCTTAGCTCGGGGTTTCGTTTAGTTTTAATTTTTATAACATAGAGTTGATACTAATGACGTGTTATGAAAATGCTTTAGGTAACCCAAGCTCTCAAAGGACGGAGCTCGGCATAGCTAGGACTCCAGATAAGTGGTGTTAGGTTTCCGGCTCCTAAAGCCCTACATTATATTTATGTTAGGAATTAAGTGTCGTAATTATGTTTTCACGATTTTTAAAGAGTCAGGTAGACTAGGACGTTTCCTATGAGTAGTCTGTTAGGCTCGTTAATGTACGTTATGAATGTTTAAATGAATGTTTGGCGCACTTTCTTCATACATCATGTTTCCTCCTTTAAGATTTCTTGATATGTTTTTGCATGCATGTTTTCAAGTAAATAAAGTAAAGTAAATAAAGATAAGTAAAGTTGGACGGTGAGTAGGGCACGAGGCACGTTAGTGGCAACTCAGGGCACGACAATACGTAATGGCAACTCAGGGCAAGTGTTTGGTCTACAGGGTAGACGTGATGGTGTCGTGCCTACTCATGCCTAAAGATATATATGTATATGTTATGTAAAGTGAATAAATGAAAAACGAATAGGTTTTGAAAGATCATGCATTTTGTATACTCATGTTTTAGTGCACCCCTTTACTAAGCATTAGGCTTAATGTGTTTATCGTATGATGTAGGTGACGAAAACGAAGGTGAGGAACTTCCTCCTGATGATCAGACATATTTGGTCGATGGGCGGAGTTCTTGGCGACGGGATGTGTTTTGGCTAGGCTGGATGATCCGTGGGTATACTCCGAGCGTTTTGTGGTAAATAGGTTTGATTTGGACCAATTTTAGATGATAATTTTAGGACGTATAGAGAGGTTCGATATTTTGGTAATTGTATAGTGGATGTAGGCTTGGAGTAGGGTTGTTTAGAATGATTTGAGGAACGCTATTGTTTCAATGATAGTTTATGGAATTTCCGCTTTTACGTTTAACTGTGGTGTTATGTATTAGATTGGATGATATTTGATGGTTTTAGGTATTTTAAGTTGCATGGATTAGCTTGGTTTTTAGAGCGATCCACGCAGTTTATTTCCATGAATTTTAAACATCGATTCGGGAATGCGTTCGAGTCGGGATTTTAGCAGGTATGAATAATTATGTGTTAAGTGTTGTGAGGAATGAATTTTGGGAAAATTTACGGTGAAAGGTAAGAGTTTGGAGAAGAAAATTTGGTAAAGGGTAAGACAGAGGGAGGATGGGCTTGGATGGGCGCGATTGCCAGGCGCTGGTGCATGCTGGCCGGGCGCGGCAGCCGCGCTGGGCGCGCTCAGGAGTTTTCCACGCGATCGATCGTGCCCACGGCGCGATTGATCGTGAATCTGTGTAATTTTTAGTCGGGAAACCCGAGCTGGCCTGATCGATCGGGCTTCGAAGCGTGATCGATCGTGATTGACTTGTATATTTTTTTTATTTTTCGACTTTTCAAAACCCGTTTCGACCCGCCCCTTTGCGATACTTTTAGAATATATTTTACGGGCGACCCCGAGTATTTTAAAGAATTTTAAGGGCCCAAAAACCGAGTCGACGTTTTCCCAAAAAGGAATTTTTACTTCGTTTTAAGATTACGTCATGGTCACGCCGTGGCGGCCCTGACCGGGTTGGGATCGTCACAATTTGAGTAAGGGAGGTATCTTTCACTTACTTAGCAACTTTACATAGCTCCATTTACTAATTCCAAATGGCACTTCAAATCCTTCCTTGGAAGTGGTTGATTTGGAGGTTCCAGCCAGCATCTTTCCAAGCGTTCAAAGGGAAGACTCCTTTGCTTAAGGCTATGTGGGGGTTATGACATGGAAAAGGTTCAAAACAATATTTTACAACAAGTATTTCAACCGTGCCCTTCGTGCCAACAAGAAGGCCGAGTTTTCTCAGCTACGACAGACGGGATTTGTGGCCGAGTATGTGCGCAGGTATGATGGTCAGCGATGAGGAAGATAAAATATACCAATTTGTTCAAGGTTTGAAATTGGAGATCTTGAAGGGGTGAAAACGGCAGAAGTTGAAGATATGCCGTATCATCGAGTTGTAGCCAAGGCCCTCGAGCTTGATGACATTGAAATGAAACTGCAGCGGCAGAGAGAAGTGTCGAGGAGGTTTATTAGAGAAGTACAGCCGCAACAGAACCAAGGTTGGCAGCTGGGCAAACGCCCACAAGGGGCACCACCGGCTCCTTTGTGCACGATCTGTCAGAAATATCATCCGGGCGACTGTAAGTTGTATACGGGCCGATTCTTCAGGTGTGATAAGGTGGGGCATAAGGCCGTAGATTGTCCAGGTTCGGCCAAGAAACCCCCAGGTGATCCTTCTAGGATCTTTGCTCTTATTGAAGATGAGGAAGCTACTCAGCCTTCTGTTGTTTCAGGTATTATTCTGGTTTATGGAAATGCATCTCATGTTTTAATTGACACAGGGGCAACCCACTCATTTATAGCACAATATTATGTATCTAAGTGAAAACTACATTCCGCCCCAGCTGATCGTAGTTATAGTGTGATGTTGCCCTCCGGGGAGCTTTTACATTCTGACCAAGCAATACAGGGAGAGGTTGTATCTATTGGTGGTCGGCAACTTTATGCGAACCTGATCATTATAAGTATGAAGGGGTATGATGTAATCTTGGGCATGGATTGGTTGTTTAGGCACTATGCCACAATCAATTGCAGGTCGGGAATAGTAGATTTTAGACCTCCGTGCGGGGAGGATTACTTCTTTCAAGCGACCCTCCGTTCGAATAGGATGCCTCTAGTAACGTTGATGTGCACCCTATATTTGATAAAACCTAGATGTTTCAGTTTTATGGCGAGCATCGTAGATGTAAGCATGCAAGATGAATTAAAGTTATGTGACATTACGGCAGTTGATAGCCTTAAGGAAGTATACTTAGAAGAGCTGCCTAACTTGCCTGTGAGTGTCCTATACTCGATGAAGCATGGATGTTTTGGATTTATAGCAAGCGTTGAGGAAGTAAATATGCGAAATGAGTTGAGATTGTGTGATATTCCAGTAGTTAAGGATTTTGCAGAAGTGTTCCTGGACGAGTTGCCTGGCTTACCTCCAGATCGAGATATAAAGTTCACTATTGAGATTATGCCTGGTTCGTCGCCAATGTCCAAGAATCCTTACAGAATGGCACTGGTTGAATTGAAGGAGTTGTATGTCCAGCTGAAGGAACTAACAGACAAAGGTTTTGTATGGCCGAGCATTTCTCCTTGGGGCGCTCCGGTCTTGTTCGTTAAGAAGAAAGATGGTTCTTTGAGGATATGCGTGGATTACCGAAAGTTGAACAAATTAACCATCAGAAATAAGTATCTGCTACCGAGGATTGATGACTTGTTTGACCAGTTGCATGGGGCCAGTGTGTTCTCGAAGATTGATTTACGTTCAGGATACCATCAATTAAAAATTAAGGCCGAGGATATACCAAAGACCGCCTTTAGAACACGATATGGGCACTATGAATTTAGGGTCATGTCCTTTGGTTTGACGAATGCCTCAGCAGCTTTTATAGACCTTATGAACCGAGTGTTTCGGGAGTTCCTGGATAAGTTTGTGATAGTGTTCATAGATGACATTCTGATATATTCCCGAAATGACGAAAAACACGCGAAGCACTTAAGGGCCATCTTGGATACGTTGAAGCGGCACCAATTGTATGCTAAGTTTTTCAAGTGCAGATTTTGGCAAAACCAGGTGAATTTCTTAGGCCACATAATTTCGAAAGAAGGAGTTTTAGTAGATCCGGCTAAGGTTCAAGCCGTGAAGGAGTGGCCTCAGCCGAGGAATGCAAGTGCAGTGCGAAGTTTTATAGGCCTGGCTGGGTATTATCAGAAGTTTATTGAAGGGTTTTCAATTATAGCCAAACCCCTGACGAATTTAACAAAGAAGGAAGTGAAATACGAGTGGTCTAAGGCATGTGAAGAAAGTTTTCATACCTTGAAGCAAAAGTTGACCACAGCGCCATTGTTGATTCTGCCCGTGGAGAATGGAATATTCAGTATCTATTGTGACGCCTCCAAGGTAGGATTGGGATGCGTATTGATGCAGGACGGAAGGGTGATTGCCTACGCCTCTAGGCAATTGAATACTTTTGAGCAGAACTATCCGACGCATGACTTAGAATTGGCAGTGGTGGTATTTGCGTTGAAAATATGGAGGCACTATTTTTACAGTCAGAAGTGTTAAGTGTTTTCAGACCATAAGAGTTTAAAGTATCTTTTTACACAAAAAGATTTAAACATGAGGCAAAGGAGATGGTTGGAATTCGTGAAGGATTACGACTTTGAAATCAAGTACCATCCATGAAAGGCGAATACAGTGGCAGACGCATTGAGTAGGATGCCTAAAACCAGGGAGTCAGTCGTTTGTTGTATGCCAGCTTCATTGAGAAAGGAGATTCAGAGGTATGAACTTGAAGTAGTCTCAAAGCTTTCAGCCCTACTTGCGGACTTGACCATACGGCCTACTCTTTTGGACAAAATTAAGGAGGCTCAACAGATGGACTAGGAAGAAAAGGAAGCAATTGTGACCAAATTGACAGATGCATCTTCTGAATTCAGTTATTCGGAGGATGGCGTTATAAAATTTCGGGACCGTTGGTATGTTCCGAAGGATGAAGAGTTGAGGAAGCTGATTTTAGCAGAGGCACATTCATCGTCGTTCTCAGTGCATCCTTGTAACACCAAGATGTACCGAGATCTGAAAGTGCTTTATTGGTGGCCGAATATGAAGCGTGATGTGGCCAATTATGTACAGTCTTGCCTTGTCTGCCAACAAGTTAAGGCAGAACACTAGAGGCCAGGTGGGATGTTACAACCTCTACCGATTCCCAAGTGGAAGTGGGATCATATTGCAATGGATTTCGTAGTGGAATTACCAAGGACAACAAAAGGGCATGACGGTATATGGGTTGTAGTCGATAGATTGACGAAGACAGCTCATTTTCTTCCAGTAAAGATGACTTACACGATGAATCAGTTTGCAGAGCTATATGTCCAGGAGATTATAACATTGCACGGGGTCCCCGTGTCGATTGTTTCTGACCGGGATCCCAGATTTACTTCGAGGTTTTAGAAAAGTTTACAAAGCACTATGGGTACTGAGTTAACTTTTAGCACGTCATTCCACCCACAGACTGACGGGCAATCTGAAAAGACAATTCAGATACTTGAGGATATGCTGAGAGCGTGCATGCTAGAGTTTCAAGCATCATGGAGCCGGTATTTACCATTGGTTGAATTTGTGTATAATAACAGTTATCAGTCCACGATTGGTATGGCTCCGTATGAAGCGTTGTATGGTAGAAAGTGTAGATCGCCGCTGTATTGGGATGAGGTAGGCGAAGCTAAGTTGATTGGACCAGAAATATTACAACAACTATCTGAGACGGTTGCTCTTATCAAGCAAAGGATGGAGACTGCACAGAGTCGCCAAAAGAGCTATGCCGATCGAAGAAGACAAAATTTGGAGTTTGTAATTGGTGACGAGGTATTTTTGAAAGTTTCACCGTTCAAAGGCATGGTTCGCTTTGGTAAGAGAGGGAAGTTGAATCCACGGTTTGTTGGACCTTTCCCGATTACAGAAAAGATTGGAGCTACAGCGTACAAGCTTCAGTTGCCAATGTATATGGAGGGCGTACATAATGTCTTCCATGTGTCGATGTTGAGGAAATGTGTACGAGATCCAACGCACGTGGTAGAACAGATTAGTCTTGATATACAGCCAACCTTAACTTACGAAGAGAGGCCAGCGAAAATAATGGAGTACGCTGTGAAAGTTTTACGCAATAAGATCCCACTTGTTAAGGTGTTGTGGAGAAATCAAAATATAGAGGAAGCGACGTGGGAGCGCCAACATGACATGATGGACAGATATCCAGAGTTGTTTAGGTACAAAATTTTGAGGACAAAATTCTAAATAAGGAGGGTAGGATGTAACACCCGAGTTTTTTGGGTTTTCGCTTCAAGGGTATTTTTGTAAATAAGAAATATAGGTCTGTTTAGTGAGCAAGAGGTTTTATTAGGATCCTAGTAATTTAAGGGGATTTTTAGAAGAATAAGCAAATTTTTAGAAATCCAAATGTATAGTGCAGAGCCAAGTTCCATTTTTAGCCCTACATCGTTTTAATTCGTATAAATAGTAAATTAAGCCTGATTGGCAAACGAGAAGTTTTGTTAGAACCCTAGGAATAAATTAGGAATATTCAGAGAAATAAGAAATTTTCGTAGAAACCAAATTGATAGACGAATTGACGAACGAAGCAAAGAATTTAACTAAGCGCATTTAGGTAATTTTAAAGTCAAAATTTATTATAAACCCAAATAACCTCCTTTTTCCCTCATTTCCTCTCCTCTCCCCTACGTGAGCGATTTTCTTCCCCTCTCTTGCGATTTCTCTTCTCCTCCCTCGCCGATCACTCACGTTCCAATTTCCTACGAGTTTCTTCGATTTTCTTCAACAAATATACCCTCTAGGTAAGTTTTATACTTTGGACTAGCTTAGTTGTTGTTTTAGGGCACTATTCGGTTAGGGTTAATTAGAGTTAGGGTTGAGAAATTGGGGGTTTTGATAGAAATTTATAGTTTGACAATATTAATGCCCAATAGTGTTGTATTTATGATTGTTGTGGTAGTTTGTGGGAATTAATGGTGTGGGTTGATGTTTAAGGTTAAGTTTTGGATGTTGGAAGGTTGTTGGAAGCCATTAATGGAGTTTTTGAATCAGTGAGCACAATGTGCTCGACGAAATGCCCGAATGAAGTGAATAAGAGTTTTAGGGAAATTTGTCTTAGCTCGGGGTTTCGTTTAGTTTTAATTTTTATAACATAGAGTTGATACTAATGACGTGTTATGAAAATGCCTTAGGTAACCCAAGCTCTCAAAGGACGGTGCTCGGCATAGCTAGGACTCCAGGTAAGTGGTGTTAGGTTTCCGGCTCCTAAAGCCTTACATTATATCGATGTTAGGAATTAAGTGTCGTAATGATGTTTTCAATATTTTTGGGTTCTAAAGAGTCGGGTAGACTAGGACATTTCCTATGAGTAGTCTGTTAGGCTCGTTAATGTACGTTATGAATGTTTGGATGAATGTTTGGCGCACTTTCTTCATGCATCATGTTTCCTCCTTTAAGATTTCTTGATATGTTTTTGCATGCATGTTTTCAAGTAAATAAAGTAAAGTAAATAAAGATAAGTAAAGTTGGAGGGTGAGTAGGGCACGAGGCACGTTAATGGAAACTCAAGGCACGACAATACGTAATGGCAACTCAGGGCAAGTGTTTGGTCTACAAGGTAGACGTGATGGTGTCGTGCCTACTCATGCCTAAAGATATATATGTATATGTTATGTAAAGTGAATAAATGAAAAATGAATAGGTTTTGAAAGATCATGCATTTTGTATACTCATGTTTTAGTGCACCCCTTTACTAAGCATTAGGCTTAATGTGTTTATCGTATGATATAGGTGACGAAAACGAAGGTGAGGAACTTCCTCCTGATGATCAGACATATTTGGTCGATGGGCGGAGTTCTTGGCGACGGGATGTGTTTTGGCTAGGCTGGATGATCCGTGGGTATACTCCGAGTGTTTTGTGGTAAATAGGTGTGATTTGGAACGATTTTAGATGATAATTTTAGGACGTATAGAGAGGTTCGATATTTTGGTAATTGTATAGTGGATGTAGGCTTGGAGTAGGGTTGGTTAGAATGATTTGAGGAACGCTATTGTTTCAATGATAGTTTATGGAATTTCCGCTTTTACGTTTAACTGTGGTGTTATGTATTAGATTGGATGATATTTGATGGTTTTAGGTATTTTAAGTTGCATGGATTAGCTTGGTTTTTAGAGCGATCCACGCGGTTTATTTCCATGGATTTTAAGCACGGATTTGGGAATGCGTTCGAGTCATGATTTAAGGGGGTATGAAGAATTATGTGTTAAATGTTGTGAGGAATGAATTTTGGAAAAATTTAGGGTGAAGG
The DNA here is from genome assembly GCA_022432975.1 of Begonia masoniana. Classification (NCBI taxonomy): domain Eukaryota; kingdom Viridiplantae; phylum Streptophyta; class Magnoliopsida; order Cucurbitales; family Begoniaceae; genus Begonia; species Begonia masoniana. The sequence continues at coordinate 21,806,688 of CM039509.1, read as the reverse complement.
GTAAGAGTTTGGTGAAGAAAAGTTGGTAAAGGGTAAGACAGAGGGAGGATGGGCTTTGATGGGCGCGTTGGCCAGGCGCTGGTGCGTGCTGGCCAGGCGCGGCGCCCGGGGCAGGCGCGCTGGGCGCGCCCAGGAGTTTTGCACGCAATCGATCGTGCCCACGGCGCGATCGATCGTGAATCTGAGTCGTTTTTAGTCAGGAAACCCGAGCTGGCCCGATCAATCAGGCTTTGGGCGCGATCAATCGTGGTTGTGGTTCGTTTTTAGTCAGAAAACCCGAGCTGGCCCGATCGATCGGGCTCCGAGGCGCGATCGATCGTGATTGACTTGTACATTTGTTTTTATTTTTCGACTTTTCAAAACCCGTTTCGACCCGCCCCTTTGTGATACTTTTAGAATATATTTTACGGGCGACCCCGAGTATTTTAAAGAATTTTAAGGACCCAAAAACCGAGTCGACGTTTTCCCGAAAAGGAGTTTTTACTTCGTTTTAAAGACTTCGTTTTAAGATTACGTCATGGTCATGCCGTGGCGGCCCTGACCGGGTTGGGATTGTCACAATTTGAGTAAGGGAGGTATGTTTCACTTACTTAGCAACTTTACATAGCTCCATTTACTAATTCCAAATGGCACTTCAAATCCTTCCTTGGAAGTGGTTGATTTGGAGGTTCCAGCCAGCATCTTTTAAACCGTTCAAAGGGAAGACTCCTTTTCTTAAGGCTATGTGGCTTCCCTTTTCCAATTATGATATTTAAGGTTAGAATATGCTCGACTACATGGAGAGGAACTCTTTGACTCATATCTTTGCTCTTTTCTTTCTCTCCTTGAAAGTCAAAAACCCCTAGACTAGAAAGGCAGTTAGTTGTCAAAGTTCCATTGATTTGGTATTGATTATTGAGAAGAATTTAGCTAAGATAATAAGTGTGCCAAGGCCATAGAGAAAAGCTAAGAGACGTCGCGTATGAGGCTTCTTCCTATGCCGTTTCCTTAGTGAAATGATGGAGTGAGCTCTTCTCGTCCTTAGGGAAGGTCATTCTATTAGACATTCCCTCTCCTTCTTTAGCAGAGCTTCTCTTCTAGTCTTTGTCTGTTGGAACAACTTTCACTATTGAAATGAAACATCTTGGTCAAAGTCAAAGTAGACTGCTTAATTTGTAAAACTGACTAAATATTGGGTATAACAACTTGAGCATTGAATTTCCCCGTAGAGAACAAAGAAGGCTTGACCTTAATGTAATGATCTGACGGTGCGTGCGGACCCCCTTTCACTCTATATCAATCAGAGTAAGCAATCTTTCTAGCCCCCCCCCCCTCCCCCCCCCCCCCCCCCTCCCCCCCCCCCCCTTTCTACCCTAAGATGAAAGCATTGGGACTCCTACTTGCTACCTCGGGATTTTGAAAGATAAATAAACTATTTGGACTGTAAAACAAAAGAACAACTGCTACATCTATAAGAGTCGACCATCTTTCTACTTGACTGGATGAGTAAAGGTAAAAGGATGTGGTTGAAGCATGCTTCCCATAAGAGGAAAATATGATCAATAGAAAGGCTAGAAAGCTTTTAGAATGATGCCTGGTAAACAAACAAATAAGAAGGTCTTTCTTTGAGAGAACTCCAGCGTAAAGTTCAGCCAATTTTCATTCAAGCGGTGAGACTGACGTTTATTCAGCAAAGAAAGGGGAAGTCCTATTTTGTAGTGAACGTAATATGCTCTTAAGCCGAGGCCTGGAGATACTCAAACAGCTAAAACTTGCTCCTCCCTCGGTGACTTCAAAATGGGCATCATTTCAGAAGACTCTTATCTGTCAATAGCCCTGCTTCTAAGCGTCCGATTTCCCTTGGGAACTGCTTCATCTGAGTTAGAAACCACGTATAGATCCCCTCTTTTTATAGCTTAGTGACCAAAGAGATAAACCTGAAAATACATTCACGGATTGGTATTCAAGCTCCATCCTAAACTAAATAATCAAGATTTCCACTAAGCTTGTCAAGATCACTTTCTGCAAATGATGTGAAGATCTAATAGATGTAGGTTACCTCCTACATTGCTAACCTAGCTTGGGTTGCTAGGATAGCTCTTATTCATTCCCTCGCCTTCTCCATTGGGATTTGGAATTGAGGACGAAAATCCCAGCCTACGGTGGTTGTTTTTCCTACGGGAAAATCGTTCACTCGAGAGCTTAAACTGTAAGATCGTACGAGTCCGCCAAGGGTATTTCCTTTATTTTATTGTCATCACATCTCACACACAAATCACTCTTAATTTCGGCCATACACTTTCACACAAATCACCTTCATTTTCTTACATTTTTATTCTTTCATCTTCATCTCCACTTCTTCACTTTTTCCACACACATTTCACACTTCTATTTTCTCTTGTTACATTGCATCTTCATTCTCATTCTACTACTCATTCTCGGCCACTCACCATTGCACACAACATCACTTCATCATCTTACATTATTACTCATTTTCTTGCTTCATAATCGGCCATAGTACAAACCACAGACCGAGCACTCATTTTACACATTTTATGGGTTGTACACAGACCATTTTCTAAGGGATCTTGTGTCATAACCCCCAGTGTTCAACGGACAATCGTCGGATCCCTCTTTAGCTGAGGAGTGGATTCGAACTATGGAGGATATGCTGGCATACGCGAACATAGAGGATGGGGAGAAAGTCGCGTTTGTTGCCTATCACTTTGCACTAGATGTCCGTTTCTGGTGGGATACGATCAAGGCAACCACAGATGTAACCGTGATGAGCTGGGAGCGGTTCAAAGCCATATTTTATGACAAATATTTTAGCCATACGGTGCGGGAGGCAAAGATGATAGAGTTCATGGAATTGAGACAAGCTGGCTCAGTTGCCGAATACGTGAGAAGGTTTGAGGCTCTATCCCGGTTCGCACCACGCCAGGTTAGTGTTGATGAGGACAAGGTGCGTCGGTTTATGCAAGGGCTAAGTCAGAGGATCATAAAAAGTGTCATTATATCAGGGGAGCGGAATGTGCCCTATACTGAGATTGTAGTGAGAGCGCTAGACATTGAGGCCGCCGAACAGACTTTTGACAAACCGAGGGAGCCAGCTAGAGGGTTCTTTTGGGAGATACAGCCACGGCCTTAGAACAAGGGCTGGCAACCGAGGGGACAGCCAAAACAACAACAGAGGGGTGCAAAGAGGCCCTATGATGGTAAAGGCGACCAGGGAAAGGGGAACCAAGTACAGGGGGCTACTCAAAAGCCTATTTGTCTTAAATGCTAGAAGGAACACTACGGTTCTTGTCGATTGGGCACGAACAGTTGTTACAGATGTGGAGAGTTAGGCCATTTTGCTCAGAACTGTCCAAGGGCGGCTACCGATCAAAGAAGAGTGGCCCCGATAATATTTTTGTTTATTGAGCCCGACGATGTTGACGACGAGGCTCAGCCCTCAGTTATAGCAGGTACTATTTTGGTCACGAGAGTAGCCGTGTTTTCATTAATAGACACGGGTGCTACGCACTCGTTTATTTCCACTGCATGCGTAGCTAGACTGAAGATAGTGTCTGAGTTAGCAGAGTATGAGTATGGAGTGATGCTGCCTTCAGGGGAGTTTATGCAATCAGATCACATCTTTTAGGGGAATGTCGTCTCTGTAGGGAACAACACCCTTTATGCCCAGCTGATAGTTATGGGCATAGAGCAGTATGAACTTATTTTGGGAATGGATTAGCTATCTCGCCATTTCGCCACCATCGACTGCCGATCCGGGTTGGTGACTTTTCGACCCCCGGGTAAAGAAGAATTTGCTTACCAGGCAATGAATAGATTGAGTGGATTGCCAACCTCCTACTTGATGAGGGTTAGAGAGCAGTTTAGAGGCGAATGCTCAGTTTATATGGTCACTGTGGTCGACACTCAATTGCATAATGGGGTAACGCAGGTGACATCTCGATTGTCAGGGAGTTCGCGGAGATTTTTTGCGATGATCTTCCCGGATTACCACCAGACCGGGAGATAGAGTTCGTAGTTGATGTATATCCAGGTTCAGAACCTGTATCTAAGAATCCGTACAGATTGGCGCCAGCTGAATTGAAGGAATTGAAGTCTCAGCTAGAAGAATTGTTGGATAAGGGATTCATCCGACCTAGCTTTTCTCCGTGGGGTGCGCCAGTGCTGTTTGTTAAGAAAAAGGACGGAACTCTCAGGATGTGCATCAACTATCGAGAGTTGAATAAATTGACAGTGAAGAACAAGTACCCGTTGCCCAGAATAGATGATTTGTTTGACCAGCTGCAAGGTGGCCGAGTGTTTTCAAGGATCGACCTACGCTCGGGTTATTATCAGTTGAAGGTCAGGAGGGAGGATATTCAAAAGATGGCCTTTCAAATAAGGTATGGGCATTATGAATTCATTGTGATATCTTTTGGACTTACGAATGCCCCCGCGACATTTATGGATTTAATGAACCGTGTCTTCAAGGAATATTTAGACAAGTTTGTTGTTGTGTTTATTGACGACATCTTGGTCTATTCTAAGGCGAAGGAGCAGCACGAAGAGCATTTACGGATTGTCTTGAGAAATTTGGAGAAACACCAGCTTTACCTGAAGTTCTCCAAATATAAGTTTTGGCTGGATCAAATAAACTTCCTCGGCCACGTTATATCTCAAGAGGGGATTTTCGTAGACCCGAGTAAGATCCAAGTTGTAAAAGATTGGCCGCAGCCTAAGAATGTGCGGGAGATACACGGATTTTTCAGATTGGCCGGGAATTATCATAAGTTTATCGAGGGATTTTCAAAGATCGCAGTTCCCCTATCTCGACTGACAAGAAAGAATGAAAAATTTATATGGTCTTCTGTATGTGAAAAGAGCTTTGAGGAGCTTAAGCAGAAATTGACCACGGCTCCAGTTTTGATACTGTCTGTCGAAGGCGACAAGTTCAGCATATATTGTGATGCGTCTAAAGTTGGACTTGGATGTGTGCTTATGCAGGAGGGAAGGGTTATTGCGTATGCTTCTCGGCAATTAAAGCCGTACGAGCAGAATTACTCGACGCATGACTTGAAATTAGCAGCAGTTGTCTTTGCGTTGAAAATCTAGAGACACTACCTGTATGGGCGGCAATGTGAAGTGTTCTCAGATCACAGGAGTTTAAAATATCTGTTTACACAGAAAGAACTAAATATGTGGCAAAGAAGGTTGTTGGAGTTCGTTAAAGATTATGACTTTGAAATCAAATACCACCCAGGGAAAGCAAACAAGGTCACAGATGCCTTGAGCAGATTGCCTACTGGGAGCCAGCCTTCACTTGCAGCGATGTCGGCGATGTTGAAGTCTGAGATTGAGAAGTTTGATGTAGAGATTGTGGCTAAGTTGTCCACTATGCTTACCAACATTTCTCTTAGGCCGTCGATACTTGACAAATTACATGAAGCCCAACGGGAAGACTTGGAGTGTGAGAAGCATCGTTTGAGCATGACATCCGAGAACTCGTCCGATTTCAACTTGTCGGTTGATGGTATTTTGAAATTCAGGCATAGGTGGTACGTGCCTGATAATGAGGAGTTGAAGAAAGAAATCTTGGCTGAGGCACACTCTTCTGCCTATTCGGTGCATCCAGGAAGCACAAAGATGTATCGAGATCTAAAGCAGCATTTCTAGTGGCCTAACATGAAGAGAGAGGTGGCCAGGTATGTAGAAACCTGTCTGGTTTGTCAGCAGGTTAAGCCGGAACATTAGAGGCCAGCAGGAACTTTACAACCCCTGTCGATCCTGGAGTGGAAATGGGAGCAGATTTCAATGGATTTTATTGTTGGACTCCCAAGCATAACGAAGGGGCATGATAGCATATGGGTGATAGTGGACCGTTTGACGAAATTGGCCCACTTTCTTCCAGTTCAAACAACATTAGCATGACATTTTATAACGAAAGGAGATTGTTAGACTGCACGGGGTGCCTGTTTCCATAGTTTCATAACGAAATCCGAGGTTTACTTCGAAATTTTGGAAGAGTCTGCACAAAGCCATGGGAACTCAATTGAACTTTAGCACGACATTTCATCCTCAGACCGATGGTCAGACAGAGCGAACGAATCAAATTCTTGAGGATATGCTTAGGGTCTACGTGTAACACCCGGATTTACGAGATTTTGTAAACAAATAATATAATGATATTTTTGTAATTGTGTCAAATCAAGTCCATTTTGCGAAAAGAAAGCGTTATTATGATCCTAATGAGTTATAAGGATTTTAAGAAAATTTCAGGAATTTTAGGAATTTAACGCGAATTATGTTTATCATAATATATAAATGATACTTTAGTAAAAATAGTAAAAGGAGTCCGAATTGCAAACGGACAGTTTTAATAGAACCCTGATAATAAGTTGAGGTTATTGGTGAAATGAGGAAATTTGGAGAAACCGAATCGTTAGACAATTAACGAATCAAGTGGCGAAACAAATAGAAAATCAAAGGAAGGGCGAAATAGTAATTTACAAAGTCAAATTTTATTAGATTACAAATACCTTCTTTTCTCTTCTCCCTCCTTCACGATTTCTCTCTGTTTTGTTTTCCCCACCCGCGGCGACTTTTCTTCCTCCGGCGATTTCTCACGCCCTCCGTTCTTCGCGATTTCCTCTCCTCTTGCAACCCTAGGTATGAATCTACAATTTTCAGGCTTTAGTTTTAGGTTTTCGTTGAGTTATACGTTTAGGGTTTCGTTAGGGTTTTATGAAAAACGTGATTTAGGGTTTGAAATTGATAGGTTCGTCGTAGTTGTGAATATAATGAACGTATTAAGCGTTATTGGACGAAGTTAATCGATTTAGGACGAATGTTAGAGATTTGACAAATTTTTGAGTTTTGGGAAAAACTCGTTAATGGTAATTTCGAGGTATCGAGCGTTAGTTGCTCGGTATCATTGAGCTAAGTTAGAATTTTAGGAGAATTTACTTAGTTAAGGTTTTGTTAAATTATGACATTTAACGGTTGAATCTGTGATGACCCGAATGTTCAAGTGTGTGTACGATGGCTGCACGAACCGGAACCCGGATGGCGGTACGTCCGCACGGGCGAACCGGAAGGTGACAGGTCGTAAAAAAGGGGTCGTCACAATCTCACATCGCTTGGGGAAGTATGTGAAAATGAAACATATGTAAGAGATCCCTCCCAATATAGGAAGACGCGTTTTGGAGCACAATTGGCAACGGATCCCATAAGAACTCCGAAGTTAAAAGTGCTTCGGCGAGAGCAATTCCAGGTTGGGTGACCTTCCGGGAAGTTCTCGCCAAACAAAGCCGTGGGGGGAGGATATTGGGCTACGGCCCAATCCCCAGAGCGGACAATATCTTGCTGGGAAAATGGGTCGTTACAAATGGTATCAAAGCCTGTACCTAACCGGAAATGTGGCCAACGAGGACGTTGGGCCCCCGAGGGTGGGTGATTGTGATGACCCGAATGTGCAAGTGTGTGTACGATGGCTGCACGAACCGGAACCCGGATGGCGGTATGTCCGCACGGGCGAACCGGAAGGTGACAGGTCGTAAAAATGGGGTCGTCACAATCTCACATCGCTTGGGGAAGTATGTGGAAATGAAACATATGTAAGAGATCCCTCCCAATATTGGAAGACGCGTTTTGGAGCACAATTGGCAACGGATCCCATAAGAACTCCGAAGTTAAAAGTGCTTCGGCGAGAGCAATTCCAGGTTGGGTGACCTTCCTTGAAGTTCTCGCCAAACAAAGCCGTGAGGGGAGGATATTGGGCTACGGCTCAATCCCCAGAGCGGACAATATCTTGCTGGGAAAATGGGTCGTTACAAATGGTATCAAGCCTGTAACTAACCGGAAATGTGGCCAACGAGGACGTTGGGCCCCCGAGGGTGGGTGATTGTGATGACCCGAATGTGCAAGTGTGTGTACGATGGCTGCACGAACCGGAACCCGGATGGCGGTACGTCCGCACGGGCGAACCGGAAGGTGACAGGTCGTAAAAAGGGGTCGTCACAATCTCACATCGCTTGGGGAAGTATGTGGAAATGAAACATATGTAAGAGATCCCTCCCAATATGGAAGACGCGTTTTGGAGCACAATTGGCAACGGATCCCATAAGAACTCCGAAGTTAAAAGTGCTTCGGCGAGAGCAATTCCAGGTTGGGTGACCTTCCTTGAAGTTCTCGCCAAACAAAGCCGTGAGGGGAGGATATTGGGCTACGGCTCAATCCCCAGAGCGGACAATATCTTGCTGGGAAAATGGGTCGTTACAAATGGTATCAAAGCCTTACCTAACGAAATGTGGCCAACGAGGACGTGGCCCCCGAGGGTGGGTGATTGTGATGACCCGAATGTGCAAGTGTGTGTACGATGGCTGCACGAACCGGAACCCGGATGGCGGTATGTCCGCACGGGCGAACCGGAAGGTGACAGGTCGTAAAAATGGGGTCGTCACAATCTCACATCGCTTGGGGAAGTATGTGGAAATGAAACATATGTAAGAGATCCCTCCCAATATTGGAAGACGCGTTTTGGAGCACAATTGGCAACGGATCCCATAAGAACTCCGAAGTTAAAAGTGCTTCGGCGAGAGCAATTCCAGGTTGGGTGACCTTCCTTGAAGTTCTCGCCAAACAAAGCCGTGAGGGGAGGATATTGGGCTACGGCTCAATCCCCAGAGCGGACAATATCTTGCTGGGATAAGGGGTCGTTACAAATGGTATCAAAGCCTATACCCAACCTGTAACACCCGGTTTCTCGGGTCTTCCATATTTGTACACAAAATGGCATTCTTGTGAATAATCAAAATATGTCCGTTTTGCGAATCGAGACTTTTAATGGAACCCTAGTAATTTATATGAATTTTGGGAGAAATATGGTGATTTAGAAATCTAAATCGAAAGAGTTATGCCCGAATTTCCGGTTTTGACCCTATAGCGATTTAGTTCGTAGAAATAGCAAGATAAATCCGTTTGACGAACGGAGAGTTTTATTAGAGCCCTAGGAATGAATAAGAATTATTGGACAAATAAGGAAGTCTTGGAGAAACCGAACCAAGAGACAAATAATGAGATATGTGGAAAATCAAATGGAGGGGCAAACTTGTCATTTGACAAGTCAAATGCATAAAAATCACATTAACCCTCATAACTACAACACTTCACGTATTTTTCCCCAAATCCTCTCCTCCAACGGCGATTTCTTCCTCCAACGGCGATTCTCCACCATTCTTTCACCGTCTCTTCTCTGATCGACTCGGTTCTTCACGTTTTCTCTTCCCTTCGTGGTTCTAGGTGAGTTTCTATGGTTTTATGGCTTTAGATCTGGATTTCTAGGATGTTAAACCGTTAGGGTTTTGTTGGATTTCGTCGAAAATAACCGGGTTATGTTAGGAAATGCTAAATATTGCCGTATTGATGATTGTTTAGTGTTATGGGGCAAAATAATGGAAGATGTGAGCGTTTTGTTTGAAAAACCGGAATTGGAGCTTAAGGAAATCTCCATTAATGGAGTTCTAGAATAGGTGAGCATAAATTGCTCGATGAAATGTCCGAGAGAGGTTTAATAGAGTTTTAAGAAATTTCCTTTAGTTAGGAATTCCGTTGGTTTGCGAAATTTCATAGTTTATGCTCGGTTTTGATAAAGGACATTGTAAAACTTTCTAGGTGACCAAAGCTCGTGGACGGAGCTCGGCTCTCTACGGACGACAGGTAAGTTCTCGTGACTTACTGTGGCCGATTGGCCTACACCGTATGTCGGAATTTGTTGTTGAGGATTGTTGGAGCTTTGTTTGTTTAATTGCTTTGTTTTGGCCGGGGTAGATAGGTTCAGTTTTCTATAGGTTATTAGTTATAGAGTTTTGATGGTAATTGTAGAGTTTTGATGGTATGCTCGTCTTGTATGTTTTTACTGCTCATTGAACTGCTCATGCATCACAGATTTTAAAAATGTCATGAAAATGAATTTCGCATCGAATTTTATGAAAAAGGAAAAGCATGTAAAGGCAAGTAAAGTATTATGGGAACCACTATAGCATGAGGTTATTCGGGTGAGGTTCAGACCTAGCGTTCCATGGTGAGCGGGTCTTCCTCCTTTCAGATGGTGCGGGCTATCTATCCGCTTGATGTGCCCCATCCATCTGACGACATTTAGGGCTCGTTAACCATAGACTGACACGTACTGAAAAATGAAATGACATGGACGGTTTTCATTGCACGCATGACCATGCATATGCATTTACGTAGAACTTGCTGAGATTTTTATCTCATAGGTGTCTTTATGGTGTAGGTGATTACGAGCAAGGTGAGGACGATGTCCCTCCACAAGACGAGCCTACAGCTTGATGAAGGATGTTCGTGAGGGCGGTTGGCGTAGTCGATGCGATCACAACCCGTACGGAGCATAGGTTATGTATTTTGGGATTTTGGGTTGCTATGGTTTATGGGGAGGGATGTTTTAATGTTGTATAGAACTCTTGATAGGATGCTTGGTATCTGGATAGGTTATAAATTGATATTTTGATTAGTTTCCGCCACATATAGTAAACATTGACGGAATATAATGTTTTGGTGCTTTAAATGGATTTTTGGTGAAATAGAAATGAAAGTTGTGGATTGGGTGAGTTTTGATGTTTTGAAGGTAGTTTGAAGATTTAAGTTAGAATTGAATATTGGTGTTTGATTTGGATGATTTTAGGTGGAACGTTCGATTTTTAGAACGAACCACGCGGTTTGTTTTCGTGAATTTTAGGTACGCTTTCAGATACGTTTTTACGCTCCGTTTTAAGTCGGTTTTTAAAGATTTTTACGGGAGGTAGAGTCGAGGGTGTCGGGAACGTGTGGGTAAAATTTTAAGTGATTTGGAGGTGATTGGCTTGGGAAAATGTGAGGAAATATAGAGAAAAGTCAAAAAACGTCAAAAAGGGCGTTTTTAGGTGTTTTTGGGCGAGAAAAACCCGAGCCGGCCCGACCGATTGGGCTCGGGGCACGATCGGTCGCGGCCGGGAAGGTTTTGGGTGAAAATGGCCCGAGACGGCCCGATCGAACGGGCCCGAAGCGCGACCGATCGCGGCCGGGCGCACGGGAGGCGCACAGCGCGCGCGCAGAGGCGCGCAGCGCAGGGCGCGGGCATGCAGCGCAGGGGCGCGCGCGCAGCGCGCGGCGCCCAGCGCGCCCCACATGCCCAAAAATTGATTTTTTTTAAAATCCCAACTTTCAAAACACGTTTTTACCCGACCTTTTACGACACTTTTTAAACGTATTTTACGAGCGATACCCGAGTATTTTAGAGGGTTTTAAAGACCCAAAAACCGAGCCCACGTTTATTTTCGAAAAATGGTTTTAAGCTCGTCTTAATGATGTAAAACGTCGACGAACTTTAGGTCCATCTTGTTAAAGCCTTTTTTTGATGATTCCCGACCCTAGACGAGTTAATTGGGTATGTTTCAAGTTAGAGCCAAAATGTCGATAGATGTGAATTGATACCCGAGTCCGTTCTCCATCAAATGGACGAATGTAAACGAACAAATGAAAAGGAAATGAAATGATAAATGAATGAAAGAAAAATTTTAATACGGCAACGAGAACGGTCAAGGGTAACACGTACGTATATGTATGTATGCACGCACGACACAGGTCGTGGCGGCACCGACGTGGGGTCGGGGTCGTCACACAACCGGAAAAGTGGCCAACGAGGACGTTCGGCCCCCAAGGGGGGGTGATTGTGATGACCCAAATATGCACGTATGAGTACGATGGTTGCACGAACCGGAACCCAGATGGCGGTACGTCTGCACCGGCGAACCGGAAGGTGACAGGTCGTAAAAAGGGGGTCGTCACAATCTCACATCGCTTGGGGAAGTATGTGGAAATGAAACATATGTAAGAGATCCCTCCCAAGTTAGTAAGACGCGTTTTGGAGCACAATTGGCAACGGATCCCATAAGAACTCCGAAGTTAAAAGTGCTTCGGCGAGATCGATTCAAGGTTGGGTGACCTTCCGGGAAGTTCTCGCCAAACAAAGCCGTGAGGGGAGGATATTGGGCTGCGGCCCAATCCCCAGAGCGGACAATATCTTGCTGGGAAACGGGGTCGTTACAGAATCTCGTGATAATGTTAATTGTTGTGTTTTGCCTCAAACAAACGACGCTCGTGGACGGAGCTCGAAGTTCAGCGCGCACAAGGTAAGTTCTCGTGACTTACTTGGCCGAGAGGCCTACACCGTACGTCGATGTCGCGTCGAGGATCTTTGGAGAATCGTTTGTTTAAATGTTTAGGTTTGGTAGTTAGGATTAATTCTTTTATAGGATATGCTTTTAATTGCTTTTATTGTCTTGATTGTATGTATGATGTTTGTTTAATTTATGTCTATAACTGTTCATGCATCACGTATTTTAAAAGAGCATGAAAACGGATTTCTGCACACGTGTTTCAGAAAATGAAATGAATGAACGAAATGAAATTATGTAATCTGTTATCTGGTTACTCGAGGTGGGGCTCAGACACGGCTGTTACGGATGTGAGCGTGTACCCCCCCCCCCCCCCCCCCCCCCGTTAGGTAAAGGGGGCAGTCCGACCGCGGGATGTGTCCTCTCCATCTAATAGGCTGAGAACTCGGTGACATTCTGTCTGCGACGTAATGATTAGAAAATATTGCATGATTTCTGAAACTCATACGCACAGCAATGCATTTACATTTACGAAACTTACTGACCCTTTAGCTCATAGTGTGTCTGTATGGTGTAGGTGATTACGAGACAGGTGAGGACAACATTCCTCCTCCTGAAGCATGAGTCTAGTTGAAGAAGAATGAACGCGGGAGTGTGCTAGCGCAGTCGAGGCGTTTCATAACCCGTGGGGACGTATGTAGGTATTTTGGGTTATTTTGGATAGAAAATGTTTAAGTAAAATATTTGAACAGATAGAACATTATAGGAAGTTTGGATCTGGACTAGTTGATAGGTTTATGTTTTGAAGTTTTTAAACGTTTTGGAAAACTTGTTTTGTAAATGTTTGGTTTTAGGAAAATGTTCGGTTTTTAAACATATCCATGCAGTTTGTTTTTATGAAATTAGGTTATGTTTTTAAACGTATTTTGAGTCGTTTATTTTGGGTGATGGGCAAGTGAGAAATCGATGGGTTGTGAGTGAGTTTATGTTGATGATTATTGAAAGGTTTAGTGTGTATATATATGGTAAGGGAATTGTGTACGCAGGGGAAAGAAGGAAAAGAAAAGAAAGAAGAAAGGAAGTGGGGGGAGCCGAGCTCTCTGGAAAAAAATTCCAGAGAGCTTGGCGATCTATTGCCGGTCTGGGGCGATCGATCGCCCCTCCCTCTGGTCGTGCCCCCGGCGTGTAACGAGCGATCGCCTGAAGTGGTGATCGCTAGGCAATTTACGCGATTGCCCCTCAGCATTTTCCGCTGGCGATCGATCGCCCCTGATTTTGGGATGTTTTTGCCCCTATTTTGTCTTGTTTCGCTGGCCGATTGTTTTAAAGATTTAATTGTTTTAAATAATTGTTTTATTTAATTGATTTAAGATTTGTTTTAAACAATTTTCTAAATAATGTCGACGATTTCAATTTCAATTCAGATTCCGCTTAAATTTAGGAGTATAAAAAGAAAAATTTGTACAGTAAAATTAGGAATAGAGTAAGGGTTGCTACACTACGTGTTAGAGTTTCAAGGCTCGTGGAGCAGGTACTTGCCGTTAATTGAGTTTTCATATAATAACAGTTTCCAAGCTACTATCGTCATGGCTCCGTATGAAGCGCTGTATGGACGAAAATGTAGATCACCGCTATATTGGGACGAGGTCGGTGAAGCTAGCATCATTGGCCCCTATATTTTACAGCAAACGGCGGAGAAGATTGTCATTATTAGACAGCGCATTGAGATAGCTCAGAGCCGTCAGAAAAGATACGCTGACAATAGATGAAAGGAGTTGGAGTTTAAAGAAGGTGATGAGGTCTATTTGAAAATTTCTCCATTCAAAGGCGTCACGAGGTTTGGGAGGCGGGGCAAACTAAATCCTCGTTACATTGGGCCCTTTCCTATTTTGAATAGAATTGGGAAGATGGCTTATCGACTACAGCTACCGGCATCAATGGAGAGCATCCACAACGTCTTTCACGTGTCTATGCTCAGGAAATATGTGCGTGACCCGTCGCATGTCGTAGAAGCACGAGAGATCGAGGTACAACCAACATTAACCTACGTGGAAAAGCCGGTACAAATTCTGGAATCCTCTATCAAAGTACTGAGAAACAAAGAGATCCCGCTAGTCAAAGTGTTATGGCGGAATCGCGGAGTAGAGGAAGCTACCTGGGAGAGGTAGCAAGCTATGATGGCTAAGTATCTAGAATTATTTGTGTAATCAATTTTGAGGACAAAATTTCTGTTAAGGTGGATGGAATGTAACACCCGGTTTTACGGGTTTTTGAATTGTGCGCGCAATGACAATTTTGTAAATAACAGAAATATGTCTGTTTTGCAAATTAAGAGTATTAATGGAATCCTTATATTTTATATGAATTTTGGGAGAATTATGAGAATTTAAGGAATTCAAACCGAGATATAATGCTTAAGTTTCCGGTTTTAACCTTATGGTGGATTAATTCGTAAAAATAGCAAATTAAATCTGTTTGATGAACAGAAAGTTTTATTAGAGCCCTAGTAATAAGTTGGAATTATTGGTGAAATAAGAAAATTTTGGAGAAACCAAACCGATAGTCGAACAATAGGATAAACGAAAAGTTCAATGAAGGGGCAAACTTGTCTTTTTACAAGTTAAATTGATTAAAAATGGCCAAAGCCCTCTCATTCTTCACACTTGAACGAAATTTTCCAGTGGAGAGGTGTTCTGGCGATTTCTCCTCTCTTCCACGGCTTCTCCACCATTTCTCCGCAGTTTGTCCTCCAATCTTCGAGTTCCCTTCACGTTTTCTCTTCCCCTCGTGATTCTAGGTAAGAATCTATGCTTTTCCGGCTTTAAATCTTGACTTTTAGAGGTTAGAACGTTCAGGGTTTCGTAGAAATTTTGTAGAAATAGTCGGGTTTTGTTAGGAAATGTTAGAAATTACCTTATTGACGTTTATTAGTCGAAATATTTGAGTGTATTTGTTGTTTGATTGAAAAATAACCTTTACCGATCACAAAATGACAGAATCTATTGCCTACATCTACCGCTCAACAGTAACCGAACACATCTGCCGGTTAACTTTGATGAAACACTTATACAAACCTCTGCCGATCACAAAATGACAGAATCTATTGCCTACATCTACCGCTCAACAGTAACCGAACACATCTGTTGGTTGACTTTGACCAAACACTTATACAAACCTCTACCGATCACAAAACGACAGAATCTATCGCCTACATCTACCACTCAACAGTAACCGAACACATCTGTCGGTTGACTTTGACCAAACACTTATACAAACCTGTGCCGATCACAAAAAGATAGAATCTATTGCCTACATCTACCGCTCAACAGTAACCGAACACATCTGCTGGTTGACTTTGACCAAACACTTAACCGAAACTCATACAATTTCCCCCTGTACTTACACATCATTCACTCAGAACTTCGAAGAACATTAAAAACAACAGTCTCCATTTCCAGAAACATCAAAATGAACATTATATACATATATATTCACGAACTATCCATTCTATTTCACCAAAATATCACATTCAAATCCATATCTTCAAAACATCAAAATCTATATCTAATTCACCAAAATTCATCAATACACGGTGGAAGCTAAAATGGTCATCAAAATATCAACCTATCCAGATACCAAACACCCTATAATGGTTTCTATACATTTGATCAAATAATATCACTCATCAGCCCATTTCCTCCCAAAATCCTAAAACACATAACCTATGCCCCCACGGGTCGTGCTCGCATCGACTACGCCAGCCGCTCCCGCGATCATCCTCCTCACGTTGCTCTATATCACCTACACCATAAAGACACCTATGAGATAAAAATCTCAGTAAATTCTACGTAAATGCCAATGCATGATCATGTATACTCAATGCTAAGAAAACCATCAATGTCATTTCATATATCAGTACGTGTCAGTCTATGGTTATCGGAAACGCTCGACAGATTGATAGGGCACATCAAGCGGTTAGATAGCCCACACCATTTGAAGGGAGGAAAACCCGCTCACCACGGAACGCCAGGTCTGAACCTCATCCCCGATAACCCCATGCCATGGTTGTTTACTGTGATACTTTACTTGCCTTTACATGCATGTTCTTTTCATGAAACCCATGCATAAATTCATTTTCATGACGTTTTGAAACCATGATGCATGAACAGTTCAATATGCACAATATAACATATATAACGTGAATACCATCAAAACCTCACAAATACCATCAAAACATCACAAGCATAGACTATAAGGTAATTAACCCTAAACTACCCAACCAAAACAGTTAAACAGGCAAAGCACCAACATTCACCAACAATCCTTGAGGGACAAAGCTTGACATATGGTGTAGGCCAATCGGCCATAGTAAGTCACGAGAACTTACCTCTGTTCCTCAGCACACCGAGCAATATCCGTGAGCTTTGTTCACCTAAACCAATTCATAACCAATTATTTCTAACTTCACACAGCTATTACAGAGAGACCCTCCCAAGATAGTAAGACGCGTTTTGGAGCACAATTGGCAACGGATCCCATAAGAACTCCGAAGTTAAAAGTGCTTCGGCAAGAGTAGTACCAGATTGGGTGACCGACTTGGAAGTCCTCGCCAAACAAAGCCGTGAGAGGAGGATATTGTAACACCCGAGATTTTTAAGAGAAAATAAATGATAGGTAATTGTTTAATAAATAATTATTTTAAGTAATTTAAAAGAAAAGTGAATAGATTTAGTTAACCTAATTGGTTAATTAATTTAGATTCGGGCACTTCCAGTGAAATTAAGCCGTGGGTTATAAATTAATAATGAGATTTAATGAAATTCAAAATGGTCGAAAATGAGAGAGTAAAACGGTAATTAACTAGTTTAAATTAAAGAAATAGTTTTAGTTTTAATAATAATAATTATTATTATTGTTTTAAAAAAAAATAATAAAATAAAAACCAAAACGACAGAATGGCCGAAGCCATTCTGTCGTTCGACGTCGAACTTCGCGAGCGAAGAACAGGGGAGAACGGCAACCTCCCTCCGGCGGCGACCAGGCGTTTCCGACCGTCGTTCAGACGAGCGAACTCCGGCGAGCTGAAGCCAGAGCTCGGTTCGACTTTCTTCGCGCCAGACCCGACTGAAAACAGGTAGTTCCTCCCTGTTTCTCTTTGTTGCTCGGCCGTGGAGTGGTCCACGAGTTGGGTCGATTCTTTGGTCGATTTGTGACGAAAATGTGGGGGAATTACGGATGTGTGGCGAGCGTTCGCCGGTGGGCTGTGGTATCTCGGTTTTCAGGGAGAAAACCGTGAGGGGGAAATCTGGATTTCGGGTTTTCTTAATTGGAAACTTCGATTTTAGGTTAGATTATTCTAATTGAGGGTATATGTGGTTGATTGGTGAGGAAATGAGTGTGAGTTGATGAAAAATCGAAAAGGGGAAAATTCCGGGTTAGGGCAGATTTGGGTTTCTGCTAAATTGACCTAGTTCCGAAAAGGTAAACGAAAAGGTTAACGAAAATGTAAATGAAAAGGTAAACGAAAAGGTTAACGAAAAGGTAAACGAAAAGAGAAATGAAAAGGTAAACGAAAAGGTTAACGAAAAGGTAAACGAAAAGGTTAACGAAAAGGTAAACGAAAAGGTTAACGAAAAGGTAAACGAAAAGGTTAACGAAAATGTAAATGAAAAGGTAAACGAAAAGGTTAACGAAAAGGTAAACGAAAAGGTTAACGAAAATGTAAATGAAAAGGTAAACGAAAAGGTTAACGAAAAGGTAAACGAAAAGGTTAACGAAAAGGTAAACGAAAAGGTTAACGAAAAGGTAAACGAAAAGGTTAACGAAAAGGTAAACGAAAAGGTAAACGAAAAGGTTAACGAAAAGGTAAACGAAAAGGTTAACGAAAAGGTAAACGAAAAGGTTAACGAAAAGGTAAACGAAAAGGTTAACGAAAAGGTAAACGAAAAGGTTAACGAAAATGTAAATGAAAAGGTAAACGAAAAGGTTAACGAAAAGGTAAACGAAAAGGTTAACGAAAATGTAAATGAAAAGGTAAACGAAAAGGTTAACGAAAAGGTAAACGAAAAGGTTAACGAAAAGGTAAACGAAAAGGTTAACGAAAAGGTAAACGAAAAGAGAAACGAAAAGGTTAACGAAAAGGTAAACGAAAAGGTTAACGAAAAGGTAAACGAAAAGGTTAACGAAAAGGTAAACGAAAAGGTTAACGAAAAGGTAAACGAAAAGGTTAACGAAAAGGTAAACGAAAAGGTTAACGAAAAGGTAAACGAAAAGGTAAACGAAAAGGTTAACGAAAAGGTAAACGAAAAGAGAAACGAAAAGGTAAACGAAAAGGTAAACGAAAAGGTTAACGAAAAGGTAAACGAAAAGGTAAACGAAAAGGTTAACGAAAAGGTAAACGAAAAGGTAAACGAAAAGGTTAACGAAAAGGTAAACGAAAAGGTTAACGAAAATGTAAATGAAAAGGTAAACGAAAAGGTTAACGAAAAGGTAAACGAAAAGGTTAACGAAAAGGTAAACGAAAAGGTTAACGAAAATGTAAATGAAAAGGTAAACGAAAAGGTAAACGAAAAGGTTAACGAAAAGGTAAACGAAAAGGTTAACGAAAAGGTAAACGAAAAGGTTAACGAAAAGGTAAACGAAAAGGTAAACGAAAAGAGAAACGAAAAGGTAAACGAAAAGGTTAACGAAAAGGTAAACGAAAAGGTTAACGAAAATGTAAATGAAAAGGTAAACGAAAAGGATAACGAAAAGGTAAACGAAAAGAGAAATGAAAAGGTAAACAAAAAGGTAAACGAAAAGGTAAACGAAAAGGTAAACGAAAAGGTTAACGAAAAGGTAAACGAAAAGAGAAACGAAAAGGTAAACAAAAAGGTAAAACGATTGAATGGTTTATGAACAGCATATGCATAGCACGCATTTTCATTTACGTAGAGCTTACTGAGATTTTTATCTCATAGTGTGTTTGTATGGTGTAGGTGACTTCGACATAGGTGAGGACGAGCGATGCAGTTGACGGAGGATGGTCGCGGGAGTGTGTTGGCGCAGTCGAGGCGCATTTTGACCCGTGGGACTCATGGTTAAATGTTTTGAGGGTTTTTGGGATGTTTTGGGCTGAAGGTGGACTAGATAGAATATTTGTACAGATAGAACATATTATGATGTTTTGTTCTGGTTAGTTGATAGTTTGATGTACTAATGTTTTGGCAAACTGTTTATAAAATGTGTTGTTAAGGTTTTTATCTAAAGTTTAATGGAACTGCTTGGTATTTTCTTTTGAAACAGGAGGGATATGCTTGGTTTTTAAACATATCCACGCAGTTCGTTTTCCTGAAAATGTACATGATTTTAGTTTCGTTTTGAGTCGGTTTTGATGAGGTTACGAGAGCGTGTGAATGTTGGGTTTTTGATTGAGTTTAAGTTTTTATGATGAATGTAGTGTTCGATGGTATTGTAGTGTCGAAGGAAATGTTGAATTGTGAAGTGTGTAGTTGGTGCAGGAGAAAAGGAAAGAAAGAAAGAGGAAATTGTTTTTAATTGTTTTTAAGTGTAAACTGTTTTTAAATGTTTTTAATTGTTTTACATAATTGTTTTAAATTATTTTAAGTTTTATTTCCGCTCGAACGCTAGGTTTAAAGTTTAGAGTATAAAATGAAAAATTTGTATGGTAATTGAAGGGTTAGGATAAGGGACGTTACAGATGTTGGGCTATGGCCCAATCCCCAGAGTGGACAATTATCTTGTTGAGAAAAGGGGTCGTTACAGTTATGGTATCAGAGCTCCTGGGTTTTAAAAACAGTTCTGTAGACTGCTCGACTGCGCAAGCCACTTCACGGACATGCTTCTTCAACTATAAGTACGTTATATGCTTTCTTTGTTTTGATTTCTTAGAATTGTTGTCTTTAATTGTTATAGGTTAGCAAAATGGTGCGAAAAGGAAATAATAGAGACTGCACAATCGTCAGATCCCTCTTTAGCTGAGGAGTGGATTCGAACTATGGAGGATATGCTGGCATACGCGAGCATAGGGGATGAGGAGAAAGTCACGTTCGTTGCCTATCACTTGGCACTAGATGCCCGTTTCTGGTGGAATACGATCAAGGCGACCACAGATGTGACCGCGATGAGCTGGGAGTGGTTTAAAACCATATTTTATGACAAATATTTTAGCCATACAGTACGAGAGGTAAAAATGATGGAGTTCATGCAATTGGGACAGGCTGGCTCAATTGTCGAGTACGTCAAAAGGTTTGAGGCCTTATCCCGGTTCACACCACGCCAGGTTAGTGTTGATGAGGACAAGGTGCATCGGTTTATGCAAGGGCTAAGTCAGAGGATCAGAAAAAGTATCATTATATCAGGGGTGCGGAATGTGCCCTATACTGAGATTGTAGCGAGAGCGCTAGACATTGAGACCGTCGAACAGACTTTTGACAAACCGAGGGGACAGCCACAACAACAACAGAGGGGTGCAAAGAGCCCCTATGATGGTAAAGGTGACCAAGGCAAGGGAAAGCAAGTTCAAGGGGCTACTCAAAAGCTTTTTTGTCCTAAATGCCAGAAGGAACATTACGGCCCTTGTCGATTGGGCACGAACAATTGTTACAGATGTGGAGAGGTAGGCCATTTTGCTCAGAACTGTCCGAGGGTGGCTACCGATCAAAGAAGGGTGGCCCCGAGAATATTTGCGTTTATTGAGCCCGGCGATGTTGACGACGAGGCCCAGCCCTTAGTTATAGCAGGTACTTTTCTGGTCATGGGAGTAGCTGTATTTTAATTGATAGATACGGGTGCTACACATTCGTTTATTTCCACTGCATGCGTAGCTAGACTTAAGATAGTGCCTGAGTTAGCAGAGTGCGAGTATAGAGTTATGCTACCTTCGCGGGAGTTTATGCAGTCAGATCACATCTTCCAGAGCAACGTTGTCTCTTTAGGGAGCAATACCCTTTATGCTCAGTTGATAGTTATGGGCATAGAGCGGTATGATCTTATCTTGGGAATGGATTGGCTATCTCGCCATTTCGCTACCATTGACTGCCGATCAGGGGTGGTGACTTTTCGGCCCCTAGGTAAAGAGGAGTTTGCTTATCAGGCAATGAAAAGATTGAGCAACCTACCAACCTCCTATTCCATGAAGGTTAGTGAACAGTTTAAAAGTGAATGCTCAGTTTTTATGGTCACTGTGGTCGACACTCAGTTACTTAACGGGGTAAAGCCAGAGGACCTTCCAGTGGTAAGAGAATTCTCTGACATCTTTCTTGACGATCTTCCCGGATTACCACCGGATAGAGAGATCGAGTTTGTTATTGATGTTTATCCTGGCTCAGGACCTGTATCGAAGAATCCATACAGACTGACACCTGCTGAACTAAAGGAGTTGAAGACTTAATTAGAAGAGTTGTTAGACAAGGGGTTCATTCGACCCAGTTTCTCTCCTTGGGGTGCGCTAGTCTTGTTTGTCAAAAAGAAGGACGGAACTCTCCGAATGTGCGTTGATTATAGAGAGTTGAATAAGCTAACGGTGAAGAATAAGTATCCACTGGCATGGATTGACGACCTGTTTGATCAACTGCAGGGTGCCCGAGTGTTTTCTAGGATTGACCTACACTCGGGTTACTATCAGTTGAAGGTCTGGAGGGAAGATGTATAGAAAACGGCCTTCCGAATGAGGTACGGGCATTATGAGTTTCTCGTTATGTCTTTTGGACTCAGGAATGCTCCTGCAGCATTTATGGACTTAATGAACCACGTCTTTAAGGAATATTTGGACAAATTTGTGGTCGTGTTCATTGATGACATATTGATCTTTTCGAAGACGAAAAAGGAACACGAAGGGCACCTACGGATAGTTTTGGAAGTTTTACAACGACGCTAGCTTTACCCAAAGTTCTCTAAGTGCGAGTTCTGGCTGGACAAAATAAACTTTCTCGGCCATATCATATCTCAGGAGGGAATCTCAGTAGATCCGACAAAGATTGAAGTTGTAAGAGATTGGCACAGCCTAAAAATGTGCAAGAGGTACGTGGATTTCTCGGATTGGCAGGATACTACAGAAAGTTCATTGAGGGATTTTCAAAGATAGTAGTCCCTCTATCTTGATTGCCGAGAAAGAATGAAAAGTTTGTATGCTCAGCTGCATGTGAAAGGAGCTTTAATGAGCTCAAACAAAGACTGACTACAGCACCAGTGTTGACATTGCTTGTTGAAGGCGATAAGTTCAGTATATACTGCATGGATTTGGGTGTGTGTTGATGCAGGAGGGCAGGGTCATTGCTTATGCTTCTAGGTAGTTGAAGCCGTACGAGCAAAATTATCCAACACACGACCTTGAGCTTGCGGCAGTTGTCTTTGCTTTAAAAATCTGGAGACACTATCTGTATGGGCAGCAGTGTGAGGTGTTCTTCGATCACAGAAGCTTAAAGTATTTGTTTACGCAGAAAGAACTTAATATGCGACATCGAAGGTGGTTGGACTTTGTTAATGATTATGACTTCGAAATTAAATACCACCCGGGGAAGGCAAATAAAGTCACTGATGCTTTTAGCATGATGCCTACTGCGAGTCAGCCTTCGCTTGTAGCGATGTCCGTGACGTTGAGGTCTGAGATTGAGAAATTTGATGTTGAGATTGTGGCAGAGTTGTCTAGCATGCTCACCAACATTTCTCTTAGACCGGCGATTTTGGACAGAATACGAGAAGCTTAACAGAATGATTCGGAGTGTGAAAAGAGTCAAATGAGCATGACATCTGAAGGTTCGTCTGATTTCAACCTGACAGATGAAGGAGTATTGAAATTTAGGCACAGTTTGTACGTGCCTAGCGATGTGAAGTAAAGAGAGAGATCTTAACCGAGGCACACTCCTCGGCATACTCAGTGCATCCGGGGAGCACGAAAATGTACAGAGACCTGAGACAACATTTTTGGTGGCTGAACATGAAGAGAGAGATTGCCAGGTATGTGGAAACCTGCCTGGTTTGCCAACAGGTTAAGGCAGAACACCAACGGCCAGCCGGAACCTTACAACCACTGCCGATTCCGGAGTGGAAATGAGAGCAAATCTCTATGGATTTTATTGTGGGACTCCTAAGAACGACAAAGGGCACGATGGCATCTGGGTAATCGTGGATCGTTTGACAAAGACGGCCCATTTTCTATCAGTGAAGATGACCTATTCTATGGATCAGATCACCGAACTGTATGTGCAGGAGATCGTCAGGTTACACGGAGTGCCTATTTCGATTGTCTCCGATAGAGATGCCAAGTTTACTTCAAAGTTCTAGAAGAGTTTACATAAGGCCATGGGAACTTAGTTGACTTTTAGCACGGCGTTCCATCCTCAGACTGACGGACAAACAGAAAGAACAAATCAGGTTCTTGAGGATATGCTTAGAGCTTGTGTTCTGGAGGTTCAGGGCTCGTGGAGCCGATATTTTCCCTTAATTTAGTTCTCGTACAACAACAGCTTCCAGGCTAGGATAGGCATGGCTCCGTATGAGGCATTGTACGGTCAAAAGTGTAGGTCTCCATTGTAATGGGACGAGGTTGGCGAAGCTAGTATAATCGGCCCAGATATTTTGCAGCAAACGGAGGAGAAGATCGCTGTTATCAGACAATGTATAGAGATAGCACAGAGCTGCCAAAAGAGCTATGCTGACACCAGACGGAGAGAATTACAATTCAAGGAAGGTGATGAAGTATACTTGAAGATTTCTTCGTTTAAGGGCGTTATGCGGTTCGGGAGGAGAGGCAAGTTGAACCCTCGTTTTGTGGGGCCCTTTCCTATTTTGAAGAGGATCGGGACTATGGCGTACAGGTTACAGCTTCCGGCGTCCATGGAAGGTATTCACGATGTGTTCCACGTGTCCATGCTCAGAAAATGCGTGTGTGATCAATCACACATCGTTGAAACAAGAGAGATCAAAGTGCGACCAACGCTAACCCACGAGGAAGAGCCGGTACGAATTCTAGAGTCCTCTATCAAGGTATTTTGCAATAAGGAGATCCCGCTAGTAAAAGTTCTGTGGTGGAATCATGATGTTGAGGAGGCTACTTGGGAGAGGCAGCAGGATATGATGTTGAAGTATCCTGAACTGTTTGTATAGCCAAATTTTGAGGACAAAATTTCAATTAAGGTGGATGGAATGTAACACCCGGTCTTACGGGATTTTATAATTCCATTAAATAATGGCATTTTTGTAAATATGTCAAATTAAGTCCGTTTTGTGAACGGAAAGTTTTATTGGAACCTAAATAATAAGTTGGAATTTATGGTGAAATAAGGAAATTTAGAGGAACCGAATCGTTAACTAAGTAACGAGATGAGTAAAGAAATAAGATAGAAAATCAATGGAGGGGCAATTAAGTAATTTTGCAAACCAAAGTTTAATAAAAACATCACAAATTCCCTCCCCCACCCACGATTTCTCATTCTGTAATTTCCCTTCCAGAGAGCTTGGTGATTTTGCTTCTCTCTCGCGCGATTCTCTTTCCCTCCGATCATCAATTTTCTTCACGTTTTCTTCTTCCACCGCGATCCTAGGTAAGATTCTAACATTTTGGAAGTTAGTATACAAGTTTTAGAGCTGTTAAATTAGTAGAGCATTCTTAGGGTTTCGTTTGCAATGGCTGTGTGAAGTTAGAAATAGTTGGTTATGAATTGGTTTAGGTGAACAAAGCTCACGGATATTGCTCGGTGTGCTGAGGAAAAGAGGTAAGTTCTCGTGACTTACTATGGCCGATTGGCCTACACCATATGTCAAGCTTTGTTCCTCAAGGATTGTTGGTGAATGTTGGTGCTTTGCTTGTTTAACTGTTTTGGTTGGGTAGTTTAGGGTTAATTACCTTATAGTCTGTGCTTGTGATGTTTTGATGGTATTTGTGAGGTTTTGATGGTATTCACGTTATATATGTTATATTGTGCATATTGAACTGTTCATGCATCATGGTTTTAAAACGTCATGAAAATGAATTTACGCATGGGTTTCAAGAAAAGAACATGCATGTAAAGACAAGTAAAGTATCATAGTAAACAACCATGACATGGGGTTATCGGGGATGAGGTTCAGACCTAGCGTTCCGTGGTGAGCGGGTTTTCCTCCCTTCAGATGGTGTGGGCTATCTAACCGCTTGATGTGCCCTATCTATCTGTCGAGCGTTTCCGATAACCATAGACTGACACGTACCGGTATATGAAATGATATGGACAGTTTTCTTAGCATTGAGCATACATGATCATGCATTGGCATTTACCTAGAATTTACTAAGATTTTTATCTCAAAGGTGTCTTTATGGTGTAGGTGATATATAGCAAGGTGAGGAGGATTTTCCACTCTCAGACGAGCCTGCAGCTTGAAGGAGGATGTTCGTGGGAGCGGCTGGCGTAGTCGATGCGAGCACGACCCGTGGGGAGCAAAGGTTATGTGTTTTGGGATTTTGGGATGAAATGGGCTGATGGGTGATATTATTTGATGAAATGTATAGAAACCATTATAGGGTGTTTGGTATCTTGATATGTTGATATTTTGATGACCATGTTAGCTTTCGCTGTGTGTTGATGAATTTTGATGAATTACATATAGATTTTGATGTTTTGAAGATATGGCTTTGAATGTGATATTTTGGTGAAATAGTGTAACGCCCCGAACCCACCCCGGCTCGGTGTGTCACATTGCAAACCAATCCCGTGTTTAAACCACGTTTAAAATGATTTTTCGTAAATTTTTCGACTTGGTTTTCGGGTTTTTCAAACCCTCGATTTTTTGTTGGAAAATGTGCCAAAATATGTTTAAAATATGTTGGAAAAAGTCGGGTTAAAACAAAGTGGAAATCGTAATAAAATTTTTTTTTTTCTAAAATCCGCTGTTGGGCGCGCTGTCTGGGCGCGCGCGCAGCCCAATCGCGCTCGGTCGCGATTTGGGCCCGATCGATCGGGCCCTCTTGGGCTATTTTCAACAAAAATCATCCCGGCCGCGATCAGTCGTGACCCATGCCCGATCGATCGGGCCGGCTCGGGTTTTTCCAACCAAAAACGCCCCAAAACACCCCGTTTTGACTTTCCTTGACCTTCCCGACCTTTCTACACTTTTCTATGAGCCCGACACCTCCAAAAATCCCGAAATTTTTACCATACACTCCCGACACATAAATCTTCCAATCCCGTAAATTTTGTACTAAACCGACTTTAAACGATTAATAAAAAAAATAGCGAATATAACCCGACGTTAAATAGCTTAAAACCAAAACGGGCGGCGTAACGCCTAAATTTCTTTAAACTGAAACCTGAAACCAAAACACGAAAATATATGTTTTCAACTTCCCAAATACTACCACCATTAAACACAATTTCCCCAACTCAAAACATTAAATTTCACTACCAAAACTTTTTTTGGTAAATATTCATACTAAACACCCAATACTTTTGAAGTCGTTTTAATCAAAAAGCCTTACAAAACTCTTACCACACCATTTACAACATTCCCACAAAACACCCGAGGACGATAGTAATCGAGACGCCCCAACAATAGCCTGCACTGGCGGACTCCGTACTCCTCCAACTGCAGCCTAAACCTCAGCTGTCTCATCAACCTCACCTGAACAGAATTCGTCACCTACACCACAGAACACAAAACGTAAGCGTAATGCTTAGCAAGTAGGGAATAACGAATGAGACTACACCACAATGCAAGCAACCTAATATATGCAGTTTCTACCACTCAGTTGTGTTTCTTTGCTATTCATTGCTTTTCATTACATTTTTCGTTTCATAAGCCGTGTGATTTGAGTAGGCACACATCCCATAACCGTCTAGGACGGCCAAACTCAGAATCACCAGAGCAAGACTAGATAGCTCACATCCCATAACCGTCTAGGATGGCCATGCATAATCTCCCTCGTCGATCGTAGAATCCTATAACCGTCTAAGAATTCATACTCATGACCTTTACGTATTTTAGCCAACCATCCTTCATAGAGTTCCCTTCGGGGTGCCACTGCAAGCACCATATCCCGACAAGGCACACTATTCCAGATCTCGTATTTTAGCCGGTCTCTCATAGAGTTCCCTTCGGGGTGCCACTGCAAGCACCGTATCCCGACAAGGCACACTATTCCAGATCTCGTATTTTAGCTGGTCTCACATAGAGTTCCCTTCGGGGTGCCACTGCAAGCACGGTATCCCGACAAGGCACACTATTTGAGATTCATTACAATTCACTTTATCTGATTACGTTCACACTCACAACCAGCCATGCAAAACAACTTGTATTTTCGTTACGGAAAACTATGATGCACGTCAACCATTATGCAACCAAACTCAACAAAACACAACGCGAAATAAATAGCCCTACCGTTCTATGGTGTAGGCCCGAAGGCGAAGGAATAGCTACCACTACTTACCTGGACGCTCGGTTTTCCACTTGTTCACTTAACTCGGCCAATTCACATGCACGATAACCTAAAACAACGTAAACTTAGTTTGATAAGCTATCAATAAATTCTAAAAGATTTTCTAACTAAAACTTAACAAACCTAAAGCACACCTCACACTTCAAATACTAAACCCGATTGTTAGACAAATTACCGACGTCCAACATTAAACGGCCATAACTTTCTCGTTTTTCAACGGATTTCGACGTGCCACCCCAACTCGGAAACCTCTACACGTCTACTATCCATTGAATCACTCAAATTAACCAAACAAATACTTTGGCTATCCCGAAATTCCCAAAGACAGAATCGGCCCTAAAGTGTTCTTAAACCGTTTTTGTGTAACACTCTTTCAATCTTCCATCTAACCCCTCTAACAACCTAAATCACTCCATTCAACAACTAAACTACCAAAATAGGAAAGAAATCTAACATCTAAACTCAATTTTTCGGAATCCCTAACCTAGGTTTCCTAAAATTCACCAAACTCAACCAAAATACATAAAAACACTTCTAAACTCCATGTAAATGTACACAAACAAAAACCCAAGAGAAATTACCTTGAAAAGTCTTCAAAAAATGAAGAAAGGAGGAAGGGGATCGATGGCTATGGAGGAGAAGGAGAGAAGCTCGATGAAGATGAAGAAAAAAAATGGAAACTCACCTTTTTAACCTAAGAATTTTGTCCACTTTTGCATTTCATCCACTAATCTTTTCAAAATTATAAAACCACCCTAAACTTTATCCCCCAATTTCTCCAACGTGAATGCCTTGTTATTGCACCAATTTTCTTCCATTTCTTTCAATTACATGTTACATTTCTATTGGTTGAAACACAAAAACACCTTTTGACTTTTCCATTTAGTGGTTTGAATAGTCAAACCTCCTTTTCTTCTTTTTGCATACCTTAATTCCAAATCCATTCTCAAAACCTTTCATTAAACTTTTCTACCCGTCTACCCTAAGACATATGTGCATTACAGGAAATTCTCGGGTGTTACAAATAGAATGGATAGTTCGTGAACATATATGTATATAATGTTCATTTTCATGTTTCTGGAAATGGAGACTGTGGTTTTTAATGTTCTTGGAAGTTCTGAGTGAATGGTGTGTAAGTACAGGGGGAAATTGTATGGGTTTCGGTTAAGTGTTTGGTCAAAGTCAACCGACAGATGTGTTCAGTTACTGTTGAGCGGTAGATGTAGGCAATAGATTCTGTCGTTTTGTGATCGGCAGAGGTTTGTATAAGTGTTTCGTCAAAGTCAACCGGCAGATGTGTTCGGGTACTGTTGAGCGATAGATGTAGGCGATAGATTCTGTCGTTTTGTGATCGGCAGAGGTTTGTATAAGTGTTTGGTCAAAGTCAACCGGCAGATGTGTTCGGTTACTGTTGAGCGGTAGATGTAGGCAATAGATTCTGTCGTTTTGTGATCGGCAGAGGTTTGTATAGGTGTTTGGTCAAAGTCAACCGGCAGATGTGTTAGATTACTGTTGAGCGGTAGATGTAGGCAATAGATTCTGTCATTTTCTTATCGGCAGAGGTCTGTATAAGTGTTTGGTCAAAGTCAACCGGCAGATGTGTTCGGTTATTGTTGACCAGTGGATGCTGGGTGAATAAGTCATTCGGCTGACGTCACCGGTGGATGTGTTTTGTGATCGGCAGAGGTTTGTATAAGTGTTTGGTCAAAGTCAACCGGCAGATGTGTTCGGTTATTGTTGACCAGTGGATGCTGGGTGAATAAGTCATTCGGCTGACGTCACCGGTGGATGTGTTTTGTGAGTGAGCGGTGGATGTGTTTTGTGAGTGAGCGGTGGATGTGTTTTGTGAGTCACCGGTGGATGTGCTTTGTGAGTGATTGGTGGATGTGTTTTGTGAGTGACCGGTGGATGTGTTTTGTGAGTGACCCGTGGATGTGTTTTGTGAGTGAGCGGTGGATGTGAGTTGAGCGGTGGATGTAGCTTAGTAGAAGTTAGCGGCGGATGTGAACAGGAAAAATTTTGGGCTTGGGCCCTTTTCGCCCTCTGTTCTGCTAGGCCGATTCCTCTTCTGTTTTAATGGTTTTATTTAATTGATTTTTAAATATGTTTCAACAATTTATACTTTGACTTATCAATTTAACAAAAGGGTTTACTAGAAAGTTATAAAAAAAAAAATAATACAAAAAAATTAGAAATAGTTTTAAGGGTCATTACATGATCTATCATGGAGGCTGAGAGGAGCTTGTCACGATACCACACCTAATGAAACTAATATACGTAATCTGTTATCTGGTCATGCGAGGTGGGGTTCAGGCGTGGCTGTTACGGATGTAAGCATGTCTCCCCCCCGCTATGTAGAAAGGGTTGTTCAACCGCAGGACGTGTCCTCTCCATCTAGCGGGCTGAGATCTCGGTGACAATCTGTCTGCCACGATCTGTTATGTATTCTGCATGATTTCTGAACTTCATATGCACGGCATGCATCTGCATTTATGAAAATTGCTAAGTCTTTAGCTCATAGTTGTCTGTATGGTGTAGGTGATCTTGATACAGGTGAGGACAAGATCCCTCCACCCGATAAAATGATCAGTTGAAGAAAGATGGTCTGTGGGAGTGTGCTGGTGTAGTCGGTGCGCTTTTGACCCGTGGGGATGTTTGTAAGTATTTTGGGAACGCGATAGTGGATGAGATTGTATAGGTAGATCATTTTAGGTTGTTTGGAAATCTTGATAGCTGATAGTCTGATGTTTTGGTAAACTTGATTTATAAAATGTTTTGTTAAGGCTTTTATCTGGATTTCAGGGAACTGCTTAGAGTTTTACTTTAAACAAGGGAAATTGTTTAGTTTTTTTAAACGGATCCACGCAGTTCGTTTTTACGAAAGTTTACTACATTTTCAAATACGTTCTAGGATATGTTTTGGGTCGTTTATTTGGTGGTTGACGAAATGCGAAATGAGTGAAGCTATGAATGGTTTTATGTTGAAATGTTTTAGTGTGTATGTGTGGTAAGTAAAGTGTGCAGGGTGGAAAGAAGGAAGAGAAAGGGATGGTGGTGAAACAAAGGAGCATGTTCTCTGGATTTTTCCAGAGAACCTGTCGATCGATCGTCCAAATTGTCCCTTTTGTCCCTCGAGGTTTGGCCGATGGTTTTATTTGTTTTAATTGTTTTGTAAATTGTTTTATGGTTTTAATTTAAATTGTTTTCTTTAGTTTCCTTTACTTTAAATACGTTTTACTAAAAGGTTTTCAAATGGTTTAAAAGTTTAATAGGTATAAAAGAAAAAAGAAAAATTTATACGGTAAAAATTAGCAATAGTGTTACGGGATGCGACATAAGTTTTTGCTGATTTCTTTGAGTCTTTTAGCTGATTTTCAGGTTGCAATCGTGGCTGCTTTTTTTTTTTGTCTTCTCTTACAGATTTTTCAGCATGCTTTTGCTGTTTTCTTTTAGTATGTTTGCTATACTTTTCTTAAGTGCTTAGAATTGGTTTTCCTTGCTGCTTAGCTTGGATTTTGATTCTGTTTGTCTAAATGTGTAGTGTCTTGTTTTGGATGCTAGATTGTGAGTGTCTAGATTATTTTAGGTTGTCAATGCCTAAGAGAAAATTCTTTATGAATTTGTGGCTTTGATAGTAAAGCCATTTCTCTGTGGACTCTTGGATTAACCCGAGGTATACCGCTGGTCTTAGTGGCCCGGTAGATCGCCATGTGAGGCAGCCGCCATTGAGGGTAGTGACAGCACGCCGTATGAGGCAGTCACGTTTAAAGGATGTGAGAAAATGTGGTGAATTTCACTGATGTTCCAGAAAGTGTCTGGATTTTCAAATGCGTGAGGTTCCTAACCTCCTTCCATAAATGTGCTAAGTAGAATCTCTTGTGTTGATTGATTGTTTAGATTGCTTAGGTTGTTTGATGAAAATTCTTTTACATAGAGAATGGATTAGAAAGTGATATGTTAAAATTCTAAATTCTCTTGTTATGTGACTTGTTTAGGATGTTGTTCCTTGTAATTGCTTGTTGTGTCTAAAAGCATGAATCTATTTCTTATCTTTAAGCACGATTTAAATTGTTGAAGCATGATTTGATGTTTGTCTTCTCTTGTTGATTTGCTTATTAGAAATTGCTAATTCTAAATTTCTAGTGTCATCTTGTTTGTTTTTTTTTATTGCTTTAGTTTGATAGTTCTATCATGTTTATATGTTAACTTGCTTAGGTTGATAAGCATTTGGTTTAACGATAAATTTGTTTAGCCTTTTAGGTTGTTTAGATTGTTTTGCTTCTAAATTGTGGCTGTATAACTTTTCTGCTCATAATGCATTTGGATTGAAATTTTTATAGCATGTCATTCAACTTGGTCACTAACCTCTGTTGAAATTCTTAGAATTATTACATGAGAATTATGTAGTTTCTGTTTAGAACTTTCTGCGGTGTTTATTTGTGCTGTTTTATTAAACTATTTAGGATCTTAGTTGATGATTGATTAAAATTGCTAGGAAGAGATGCATAGAACCATTTGCATGTTAAAATAGGAGTTGCAAATTCTTTTTTAAGCATGATTATGTTTCTGTTTGTTTCCTAATGATGATGCATCTAACTATTGTTTAAATGTTTGTCAAGTCCTTGATGTTAAGTTAAATTTAGATTGAAAAGAATGAATGAACTTGCATAGGATTAAATAGCAACTGGCCATTCTATTTATTTCTTGCTAGAAAATTCTGTTTTGAATTCTCTTATTTGATTGCATCAAATTAATATGTGTTATCTCTTTTGTAATATAGTTTGCTTCTTTGTTAATATCTAGTGCTTTGTCAATTACTTGATTTGTTATTGGCCAAGGTAAATGTAAAATAAAAATATATGCATATTGTTTGCCTTCTTGTTTTCATGATTGGAAAAGGAGAAGACCATTTGATGTTTGTTTAGCTTCCCACTCAATTTTGAGCATTGGCTATGGATAAGCCAAGGAGTTGGAACAATTTCCGGCAGCAAGGTATGTTCCAATGATCTCTTGAATAATTTTTGGATTGATATAGAGCTTAGTTGGATGATTTTGGATTGCTTGTGAAAACTTTTGATAGTTCTTATTATTTGAATGTCATGTTTAAATTCTTGCCTATGCTTATCTTGATGGAAAGAACTAGGGAGAAAGAGTTTTTGTTGCAATATGTTGCCTATTTTTAATTGATGGATCTTAACTCAAATTTTAGTGCAAATTGTTTTCAATGAGTTTTGGATTTAAGTGGAACTTATGCTAATCTTGATTTTAAACTCTTATTCTTTTAGGTGGATTTGAATTGCTTGAAGCCAAGTGTTGTTTTCTTTGAAATAATGATTATCATTTGGTTCAATATTTCCTTATTGGTTTAGCATGAGAAATGAAATTGTTCGATTATGCTTGCATCAAACTTGCTTTTATCTTGAATGCTTGTTTTCTAAATTGTTGAAATGAACAATTTAATCTTGAAATTTATTTGAGACCATTGTGGATGGTAAGATGATTTTTCAACTTTAGGATAACTATGTTTTGTGCCTACTATGAATTGTGGTTAAGCATTTTTCAAAGAATTTTCATCGTAAGTGTTGTAGTATCTGCATGATATTCACCATTGGATTTGAGGTCAAATCCTCAAGAAACGGGAGGGCATGATATGCCCACGGTCTCGATCCATCGTGCACAAGTCAAGGTATGTGATTATTTATTTATTTTATCTATCTAATGGACTTGTGGAATTTTGTAGGTACGTGAATTTTCAAGGCTTGAAAAGTATTAATGAAGAAGAAATTTGTTCTTCTTTTATTCAAATTATGTAAACAAGCCTTGTATTTATTTATATATTTTTAGGAAACTTTAGTTTTGTTTAAAACTCGTTAATTGGAAAACTTTATCCTTTTAGAATGTATATTTAGTCTTCAAAGGATGACAAACCAAGAGAGGAACCAATCTGAACCGGACTGAACCAAGGGCTAAACCAAGTGAACTGGCCAAATCAAAGGAGAAACAAACCTGAACCAAAGTGTAAAGAGGTGAACCGGCCTGGAGAAGCATTGCCAGCGAACGAGGCCGCTGCCTGCGCGCAGCAATTGTCCAACGGCTATAATTCTAGTCGTTGCTCAGCGAGTCGTCTGAAGCTTCTCCTCCTTCGTCTTTGCCATTTCTTCTCCTGTATTTAAGTTTCTACTGTACCTCTGTAAAACGTTAGCGATTGATTCATATTTTTGGAAACACTAGAAGGTTGTCTTTGTTTGTCGGATTTCTTCCGTGGAGAGAGAGCTTCTCTCTCTCGGCCTAGCTGGCGCCCAGCGCCTGAAGGCTTCGCCCCGCATTCCCCGAGCTCACAGTTGCTCGGAGGAATCTGAGTCGTCTCCTGTTAGCTCCCACACGAGCTCGACGAAAGGAAGACGACGAAACTGAAGTTCCCCTCGTTGTGATTTTGTCACTGGCAACGACGAATTTCTCATCCGAAGCTTCGATAACTTCTGGGCAAGCAACGGGTCATCGCCCCACTTCCCTTGGGCTTCTTCTGAGCACGAAAATCGCGCTTGCAGGGCTGTTTCCAGCCGCTGGAGTGTTTCCCCGACCAACGGCGAAACTCTATCCCTAAAGGTGGTGCCGAGTGCAACCTTTTGGCCGGCGATGGTTTCCTTAACGCTCCGCCACCTCTAGGGCATTCCTCTCAATCCCTCGCCGCTCTCTTAGGCATTAGCCGGTGTGCCCACCTTTCGGTAATCGTCTCTCGCCCCTCGTCTCCTTGCTCTGTTTTCTCTGTGTTTTCCAACATGTTTTAGCGTCTGTTTTGGGGTATCTTCGAGCACCGATCGTTGTTTTGTTTTCATTGTCTTTTGCATGCGTTTTCTCACCCCATTGTAGGTCAGAATCCCATCACCTTACCCACGCTACACTCCCACTCCAAACTACACCTATTGAGAAAGATGCATTGCGATTTCCTCTTATGTGGATGCACCGGAATATGATCCTGGACGGGAAGAGAAAGACTTTTTTATCCGGTGGGTTTGATCTCGTAAAGCAAAAGACGCCCCAAGAAAAGGTACAATTGTTGGGAAAGGGACATACTCAATAGAACCTGGCTGGATTCGTGCTAGGATAGTGGCGCCCTTTCCTAACCAGTTCCTAAATGGTTCACTCATGCTGGAGGGAGCATCCCCACTTAGTGATCGGTCTGCTAGTTCACGCAAATCTGAAGAAGTTATCACGAACGAGCCACATGTAGGGAAACTTGCACGTGTGGTTCTGGCTAGGCTTTCCTGAGGTATCTAATAACCTTGCTTCTGCTCGCCGCTGGCGCACCTCTCCTAACTATTGCCCATTTATTATGGAATAATCTTTTGAGGAGGGACAATTTTACATATTTCTACCAAATCCTTCTATTATTAAGTATGGCTGGTACCATTTCGTTGTGTTTTGATTTTTTTGGGTTCGAAGCTTTTGAATTCATTGTATTAATTCCACTTTCTACTCGCAGTATGCTCTTTATGATCTCGGCTCATGATTCAATTTTTATGTATTTAGCTATTGCACCTCAAAGTTTATGTTTTTATGTGATGGCAACGTCTAAAAGAAAGTCTAAATTTTTCTCGGAAGCCGGCTCAAAATATTGGATCTTAGGTTCATTTTCCTTTGGAATCTTACTGTTTGGGTACAACCGGACAACTACCGATATCTGAAAATCTCCTTTCCTCAAATATTGGTTGTGATATTGATCTATCTTATTTCATTATTATCATGGAACGAAATCAAAAAATATATAGACTTATAGAGACCCTCTTTGTAGTTGTCTATCTAGGGCGATCGATCTACATCTTTTCCCATAGCCTTGAATCTATTAGTAAGGGTGGGGCTGTGTCTCGATCTCCTACGTGCTCAATCTGAAGGACTATTCCTATGGAGATTGCCCTTGGTCTAATTCCACGCCTTAGGACGAAAGGGGAGTCAGTGTGGCGTAAAGTGAAGATTGAGGGAAGTAGAGAACGAGAACCACCTCGACTGGATCAGAGTAAACAACAATGTTGATCAGGATGCCCCTTGCCTTGAAGGAATTCACACGCGGCCACCAGCTTTCCAAAAAGAAGGGGAGATCCGCTGCTTACTGTTCATGGAAACATCTGACCTATACTATAGTCAGTCAAGTTGTGCTTGCATATATCTTCTTTCTGATCTCCTTTCCTTCTCTTCTCTTTCTCATATTTTTGGCTTTGACCGGTTAAGGTGAAAATTGTGGTCGGCTAAAATCAAAGTAGAGAGGAGAGTTGTTTACATTATCTATGTTATCACATAATAGGTTGGTTAAAGATACATCTAAGCTGTCGTACATCTGCTGTTCATAATCTTAGAATGCAAGAACTCTAAATAAAGGACCAAAGTAGCAAATAGGCTGTTCCCAGCTAAGCCTCAATTCAATAGAGTTCAAAGTCGACAACAGCTAGAACAGGGAATGAAATAGCAGTTCCTTTTGTTCTCGTGGCTCTTTCTACGGGATTCAACTATGGGCTTCATTCATTCCTATTCTTATGTAGATCCAAGCAGCAGTTTCTTCCACTTCACTTTATTAGAGTATTCTAATAGGGGGCATTCATGAACAAGCCGTCCTTCTTTCCCAAGCTATTCTCTTGTGTGCGCAGCCTTCTTCAGATATCCCTTTTGCCTCAAAGACAGAAGACATGAAGGGGGCTGACCTTTACCTACGTGATTAAGCTTTCTCTCAAGGGTTCTCTAGATCTAACTACTAGGCAGAAACGAAAACTGCATCAAAATCAAGAATTAGGATAAGCAGAAGGGTTGAAACTAGAGGAGCTTCCTAAATAGAAAGAAATGCATTCAGCAGTTCAAGTAGATTGATCCCATTCAATTTCTAAGAATCCGACTCGAATAAAATGAAAGAATGGGGAACAAAATGACTGAGGTAGAGAACAGACTGCTAGGCCAGGAATGAGCTTCCACTTTATCTAAAGAAAAAACCTCTTCCTTTCTCTCTTCCTGATCAGCGGATTCAGAGGGATCAGGTGAAGCCCCCCTTCTCGTTGGATGACCGGACTTTTCTTTGACTTGGGGAACTCTTCTTCATGAATGAAAAATCTATCATCAAGTAAGAAAGCTTTGCTATGAAGAATTAGCCTTTAGTGATACCAAGACGTATGATATATAAGAAGGATTGCCAGTTAGTCAAAAATTACTAGAAAGATCCTCCTGCAGTAATTGTTTTGATTTTCAAAGTCTTTTCAAAGTAGAAAGGCTCAAATAATGCTAAACAAGAAGGAGAACAAAATACATTTTGATCATACTCTTAATGGTTCAGGGTTAGCAGTAGATCGCTTGGCAATCCTCGTATAGGTATACAGTGTTATAGCTATGAAAAGCAGCCAGTCCATTTAGAATCCCAGCCCATTCAAACATTCTCTACATGTATGATTAGCTACCTCGCTACGCATACCTTACATGCCGGGCCAATACCTAGTAGCCTCGCCATATAAGGATTCAGTTACTGGTTTAGGTTCATATCTAAATCAATATAGATGATGATTCCGTTGGTAAAGTGAAAGCTGCAGTGTAGATAAGAGCATGGACGACATACCTTCCAGTTTACTAGCCTAGCACGTTTCAGATTCTCTAGTTGCATAGTCAGTGTCAACAAAGTCCATTCGATGAAGTGTCTTTCCCGTAGCCTTCCCTCCTGCAATAAGATATCCACCAATCCCATTCATGGGTGACAATTATGTGTATAGGTCTTTTTGAATCAATAGTCAAACAATAGGAATCGAATGCGCTCTTAGAATGCCTTTGTAACGACCCTAACACTATACCCAATTTTCCCGTATTATTTTATTTTTTGACTTTATAAACTTTATAACTTTCATAATGTTTGAGCAAACCATCGTGAAAATCGTTTAAGAAAAACAATATATAATGCAAACAGTAAGGAGTACACAGAGGAAGGGCAGAATCGCCCATTTACCTTCAGCCGATCGATCGGCCCCTTGTTGGCTGATCGATCGCCCTTGCCACATAACAGCTGATCGATCGGCCCCTTTTTGGCCGATCGATTGGCTAGCGCTCTAGAAAACCAGAGCGCTTAGCCTAAAAGTTGCCGATCGATCGCCCTTAGTGGCGATCGATCGGCAACCTCTCTGGAATCTGAGTTCTAGAGGGTTGCCTCAAATTCACCCTCTTACTTTTTTTTTTCTTCAACACTCAACACTCAACACTCAACACAACACACAATACCATAACTTGCCCCTCCCCTTCCTACACTTTTCTCTTCATAAACCACCCCAAATCACACTATCACAATACAACCCCTCTAACACCATACGTTCATCAATTCACAAATCCTCAAAACACTACCTAAAGCATAACCTAAACATAACCAAGACACAGTATAAATAACAGAGACAGACTGCATGGATTGCTCTGAAAACCGAGCGAATCCTTATGGGTTTAAAGTACCTAAGATCATCTAATACCATCCATCCTAATTCCCAACACAAGAGTTAAACTTAAAAGTGGAATTCCTTAAAACATTACCAAAACAAATACGTTTATCAAATCATTCTAAACGACACAACTCCAAGCCTACATCCACTATACAATTTCCAAAATATCAAACTTCTCTATACATCCTAAAATTCATCACATCATCCAATATCGATCTAGTTCACACCTATTTACCACAAAACAGCTTGGAGTCCACCAACGGGTCATCGAGCCTAGCCAAAACACGCCCCATCGCCACGAGCTCTGCCCATCGACCATCAATGCCTGATCATCGGGAGGAAGTTCCTCACCTTCGTTCTCGTTACCTGCATCGCACGACAAACACGTTAAGCCTAATGCTTAGTAAGGAGTGCACTAAACATAACATTTACATATATGCATGACATTTGTAAAACATGTTCGTTTCTTTAACATTAGTATATTCGGCTACTTAGTAGACCAAATTCTTGCCCCGTGAGAACCATGTCTTGCCCCGTAAGAACCATGCATTGCCGCGTGAGAACACATGACATATCACTTAAAACAATTAGTTCTTTATCGTACTTTAATTTGATTTTCAAATAAAAACATGCTCGTAAAATAGTTCGTATGCATATTTCATAAAAACATGGTGCATGAGGGGATATACACATAAAACATTCATCAAAACGATTCTTAATATTCCCTTAATGTCTATAGCCCATAGGCGGACAAAACTCTTAACTAATCGCTAACGCTCTTTCTTAGGCTACCCGACTCACCCAAATCCCTACTACAAACAAACATTATCATAACACACAATTCTAACATCGATACGATGTAGGGCCTTTAGGGTCGGAAACCTAACACCCACTTACCTGGCGTCCTAGCTATGCCGAGCACCATCCTTAAAGCTTGGGTTACCTAAGGCATTTTTGTAACACATCATTAGTATTGACTATAAATCATCAAATTCAAAACTAAATGAAACCCTAAGCTAAGATAATTTTTCCAAAAACTCTAATTCCCTTCTCTCGGGCATTTCATCGGGCACTACGCGCTCAAAAACTCATAAGCTCCATTAATGGCTTCCAACCACCTTCCAACAACCCAAAACAACCCTAACTATCAACCAAACATCATTAATTCCTTCTACTTACATAAATAACAACCAATGCATCATCAATGGGCAATAATCTAGCAATCTTATTGATTTCTCACAAATCTGAAAATTTCTCACAAAACCATAAACCAAAATCAACTCTAAAACAACAAGTAAACATACCCAAAGTATAGAACTCACTTAGAGTATCGATTTGGGGAAGAAAACTAGAAGGAAAAATTGTCGGAATCGGAGTAGTTGATCGGCTGAAGGAAGCAACGGCATGAAGGAGGAAGAAATCGCCAAGGAGGGGGAAAAGAAAAGAAATGTGCTCTGGAGGATTTTCGTGAAATGCTAAGTGGGGAAATATTTGTTATTTTTATAATAATTTGGTTTCGCTAATTACAAGTTTGCCCTTTCCTCATAACTCTCATTTGTTTCGCTCTTTAACCTATCGATTTTGTTTTCCCAAAACTTCCTTATTCCTCAAAATATTTCAACTTATTCCTAGGGTTCTAACAAAACCTCCTGTTCGTAAATCGGACTTAATTTACTATTTTTACGAATTAAAACTCTATAAGGCTTAAAATATCCAAAACCCATAAACCTAAAACTCAAAACCCATAAACTGAAATTTCTGGGCATTATAGAACTGGTACTCAAACTTTGACTCAAATTCCCAAGAAGCTAGGGCCGCACTGAAAGTATAGAAAATGACACTCAAACAACTGACTCGGCTGGATCTCCATAGAAAGCCTTAGGAATGGTATAAACAAAAAAAGGTAGCCACGGTGGGAAGGGAAGGCCTATAAGATGTTCACACTCGGAGACCTACTATAAACAGAGCTCAAATGTTTAGAGGGGGAATGCGGTTGCAATGGAGACTCATTTTCAATTGAAAGAGAATCTTAAAGTTTGGTTTCGATAGCTTCCTTAACAAGCCCTCTAAACATATGAGTTTTCGAACTAGAATGTCAACCGCTCTAGGAAATCCCAAGAACTTCCACTAACTTCAACTCCTTTGAACTGACTTCAACTCCTTTGGGAAGATCAAACAAGGGGACTGCAACCTACGAGTTTTTATAGTCTTAACTAAGAAAAACTATCTACGTATAAGAGACTATTAGTATGTGACGACGCTGACCCCGTCAGGGCTGACATGGCCTTGCCATCACTTACACTTCACTTAACCCTAGCCCGATCACATAAAATTTTTCATTTTTATTAAATCATCTTAAAAGAAAACAGACTTAGACAATCGATCCTCCTCTATCGATATTTAGGGTCTAACTTAAATTGTATTTAAAATGACTCGTCTATGGTCGAAAAACATCATATTACACTCAGGACCCATAAAGACATGGAGGCCTAGGCATGGGGTGCGCCCAGCCTTCGGCACGCGCACCCCTCGAGCGCCCTGTGCACTCACCTTGTGCGCCCTACGCACTCACTGCGTGCGCGCCGCGCGGCCACGATGCGCATCCTGCGTGACCGTGCTGCGCCCGCTGCGCCCAATTCCCACGCGTGCACCACGAGGCCACGGCTCGCGTCCTGTGTGCCTGTGCCGTGCACGTTGCGCCCACTACCCGCGCACGCCTCGCGTCCATGGCGCACTCTGCGCACCCTTGCTGAGCGTGCACCGCGCTCATAGCGTGCGCGCCGCGCTCCCTGCACTCCTGTGCTGCGCACCTGGCATGCCCATGCCACGCACGCACCGTGCCCTCACCGGACGCGCACACCGCGCACCTACCTCGCATCTATGCCTTACGCTGCGCGCCCAGCGCCCTACAAAAGCCGATCGATCAGCTGCTGGGCTGATCGATCGGCGATCGCTCTTGTTTTTTACCAAAACGCGCACTGTTGGCCGATCGATCAGTCATGGGCACCGATCGATTGGCAAACTCTCTAGAATTTCATCCAGGAATAGTGATTTTGCCGATCGATCGGCCATATGGGTGCTGATCGATCGGCTGAGCAGGGCAGTGCGCCTGTCGCGCGTCCTGCCCACCTGTCCAGAATGCCCTGTGCACCCAGCGCCCTCCTTCCTCCCTTTTCTCTTTCCTTTTCCATTTCTTCCACATTTTCACCTAAAAATTCATCCATTCACTTGAAAACTTCATCCTAAAATCATCAATTCCGACTCAAATCTACGAATCCAACTTTAATCATCAATCTATTTTATCAACATCAATTGTACGCAATGGAGACTCATAAATCATCAAAAAGGTAAACCCATCCATAAAACTATACAAAATAAACATTATCTCCAAGCTAATCCACTATACAACCAAAAATACAAATCAACTAATCCTAAGTCTATCATAGCCATACGTATTTACCAAAAAGAGCTCAGAGCACACCCACGGGTCGGTAAGCCTAGCCAACACACATCACGTTGCCACGAGCACCACCCGTCAACCATCTATGGTTTATCATCAAGAGGAGGTTCCTCACCTTCGATCTCGTCACCTACATCATATGATATAAACTGTAAGCCAAACGCTTAGTAAGCAGTGCACTATAAATGTCACATACATGAATGCATGAATTTCATAAAACATGTTCGGTTCATTTCTTTAATGGTACATAACATGAGGAATAAGTAAGGAATTATGCAGTGGTAGGCACATGCACCACCCTGTCTACCACGTAGACAACCTGCCTTGCCCCGTGCATGCCATATGTTGGGTGTTTGGTCTTGCCATGAATTGCCATATATCGTGCCATGTGCCCTACTCACTCACTACCCTCACTTAACCTTTACATTTCTTTACTTGTTCATTACTTCTTTACTTGAAATCATGCTTGTAAAAACATTTCATATACCTT
The DNA here is from genome assembly GCA_022432975.1 of Begonia masoniana. NCBI lineage: Eukaryota > Viridiplantae > Streptophyta > Magnoliopsida > Cucurbitales > Begoniaceae > Begonia > Begonia masoniana. The sequence goes on along the minus strand of CM039509.1, from coordinate 21,764,738 downwards.
TGAAGGTAAAACATGATGCATGAGGGAACTACGCATAATATATCATCAAAGACAGTTCATAAACGTGCACAAACATACTTAACTCATAAACAAACCTAATACACCGCTAATAGCTAACGTCCTAGGCTACCGACTCGTTATAACTCCACAATCATGAAAACATCATCGAAACTCATGAATCCTAACATCGATACGATGTAGGGCCTTAAGGGCTGGAAGCCGAACACACACACTTACCTGACGTCCTTAGCAATGCCGAGCACCATTCTTAAGCTTGGTTCACCTAAGGCAATTCACAATCCGTCATTAGAACCGACTTTATATAAATCGTTTCTAAAACCAAATGAAACTCCTAGCTAAAGTAATTTTCTTCAAACTCTAATTTATGTCATTCGGGCATTGTATCGAGCAATTCGCGCTCACAAATTGCCTAACCTCCATTAATGGCTTTTGACAACCTCCAACAACCAAATATCCCAACAACAACCATTAATTCAACCTAACTATCACCAATAATCATAAATACATCATCAATGCACATAAATATCATCAAACTATTGATTTCAAACATAACCTAAAATTTCTCTAACCCTAAACCGAAAACACTAACGAAATACAACCCTAAAAATGACAACTTCACGCATAGAATACTAGAATCTTATCTAGAGCGTCGATTGAGGAAGAAAAATGGGAAAGAAGATCGCTGGAGGGAGGCGTTGATCGACGTTGGAGAACCGACAAAGGGGAAGGGAGAAAATCTTTAAGGGCGGGAGGGGTTTCACGATTCTAGAGATTCAACAGAGAGAGGGGGGTGGGGGTATTTAGTTTTTAAATAAAATTTTAACTTAGCAAATTACCTTTTTACCCTTTTACCTATTTCTCTACTTAATTCATTATTTAACTATCAGTTTAGATTCCCGAAATTTTTCTTATTCCTCCAAATATTCCAACTTACTCCTAGGGTTCTAACAAAACTACCCGTTCGTAAAACGGACTCAGTTTACTATTGTTACGAATTAAAACACTATAAAGCAGAAAACCCGAAAACTCAAAAATTCGGGTGTTACATTCTACCGTTCTTAATTGAAATTTTGTCATCAAAATTACGTACCTGAACAACTCTGGATATCTGTCCTTCACGTCTTGTTGGCGTTCCCATGTGGCTTCCTCTACGTTGTGATTTCCCCATAATACTTTCACCTGTGGGATTGTCTTGTGACATAGGACTTTCACCTTAGACTCCAGAATCTGCACCGGTTTCTACTCATATGTCAAAGTCGGCTGTACTTCCAGGTTAACCGGTACCATGTGCGTTGGATCTCATACACATTTCCTCAACAATGACATGTGAAAGACATTATGTACTCCCTCCATAGATGACGGCAATTGTAGCTTGTATGCTGTAGCTCCTATCCTTTCTGTAATTGGAAACGATCTGATGAACCGTGGATTCAACTTTCCACTTTTTCCAAAACGTTCCACGCCCTTAAACGGTGAAATCTTCAAAAACCTCGTCTCCTACCACAGACTCCAAATCTCTCTTCCTACGATCTGCATAACTCTTTTGTCGGCTCTGTGCGGTTTCCATCCTTTGTCTGATCACAGCAACCTTCTCAGATAGCTGTTATAGAATCTCTGGACCAATCAACTTAACTTCGCCCACTTCATCCCAATACAAGGGCGATCTGCACTTCCTACCAATTGTGGACTGGTAGCTGTTATTATAAGCAAACTCGACCAGTGGTAAATATCTGTAACGCCCCCAAATCCGTCCTGGCTCGATGCACTGCTTTGCTCATACTTACCACGTTTAAAACAAAGTTTAAAATAATTTTTAATAAAATTTTGTCTCGATTTTTTTGTTTTTTTGAACCCTAAAAAACGTTTAGAAAACGTGCATAAAATATGTACAAAACGTGTCAGAAAAGATGTTGAAGTAGGAAAATTTTAAAATAACTCGGTTTGACACCTCATGGGTGCCGCGCGTGCTGCCCAGGCAGCGCGCACCGCGCACCCGCCTGCGATCGATTGGTGCACAGGGTCGATCGATCAACTGGCACTCGGGTTTGGCCGATCTATCGGCACTGGCGCGCTACGCACGCCCCAGTAGCGTGCTCCACGCGTCTGCTGCGCGTGCCCCACCCTGCGCCAGCGCGCCCCTTACCTGGCCTGCGCGCCTATTCCTCTACACTTTTTTCCATTTTTCTTCAAACCACACCCAACTAAAACCCTTAAAACTTACCGAAAACTTTTCCCGACATTTTCCATTTCTCGACACGTGAAAATCCCAGAAAAAACTGGCTCTAAACGTCAACAAAAACGTGAAAATAGTTAAAAACTAACGACGTTTACTCTACGAAAAATCGAACAGCATAACGTTTAATTTTTATAAACCCCATAACATTAAAACAAATATCTATACAACAATTTCCAAAACACCAACCAAAATAGTAAAAATCTCCCATCATTTACTGTGATGACCCGAATATGCACGTATGGGTATGATGGCTGAACGAACCGGAAACCGGATGGCGATACGTCCGTGCGGGCGAACCGGAAGGTGACAGGTCATAAAAAGGGGGTCGTCACAATCCCACATCGCTTGGGGAAGTATGTGGAAATGAAACATATGTAAAGAGACCCTCCCAACATAGCAAGACGCGTTTTGGAGCACAATTGGCAACGGATCCCATAAGAACTCCGAAGTTAAAAGTGCTTCAGCGAGAGCAATTCCAGGTTGGGTGACCTTCTAGGAAGTTGTCGCCAAACAAAGCCGTGAGGGGAGAATATTGGGCTACGTCCCAATCCCCAGAGCGGACAATATCTTGCTGGGATACGGGGTCGTTACATTTACGCTAGCAATAAAACCTAAACAGAGCTACCAAAATCCACACCTCCCAACATCAATGGTCGAGACGGCCAAACAATTGCCCACATCGACATGCCTTGTGTGTCGCAGACTGCCTGTCCTCCCTCATGTAGCTTATCTGAGATCTCGTCGCTAAGTACACCATAGAACACAAAAACGTAAGCCTAATGCTTAGCAAGTAGGGAACAATGCAATTCAAAACAATGCATGTTCAACCCCTAACATATGCAGTTTCTACTCGCTCTGTTGTTCTCACTTTGTTTTTGTTTTGTTAATCTATCACCTAGCGGAGTGGATCAAGTAGGCACACATCTTATATCATCTAGGATGGCCCCACTTTTACCCAAGAGTGCAAGATCGGAGGGGCACATCCGAGTCTAGCTCCAAGGATGGCCATACCCAAACTCCTGGCATACATCCGAGTCCAGCTCCAAGGATGGCACACCAGGCACACATCCGAGACCAACTTCAAGGATGCATTTCCATCCGAGTCTAGCTCCAAGGTTGGCACTACCCATTCCCCAGGCACACATCCGAGACAAGCTCTAAGGATGGCACCACCTAATCACTGTACATTTCCTACTCACTATTCAAAACCATACTCAAAACTCATTTTTCGTAGTTGAAAAACAATGATGCATGTCACACATATGCTCGACACAAAACAAAACACAACAAACAAACAATCAAACAATCTCTATCGTTCCATGGTGTAGGCCCGAGGGCACAATCACAAACAACCTCTACTTGTAATATCCGGCTTGTACGGACTTTTGGATATGTTATATTATATTATTGTTTCATTATTTAATGGCATTTTTAGTAAATATGTCAAATCAAATCAGTTTCGCAAATGGAAAGCGTCATTATGATCCGAACGATTAATAAGAATTTTAAGGAAATTCTGGGAATTTTTGGAGATTAAACGCTATATTCCGAGTAAATACGTTTATCGTAATGTAAAGGACGTTTTAGTAAAAATAGTAAACGAGGTCCGAATTGCGAACGGACAGTTTTAATAAAGCCTTGGCGATGAATATGAGTTATTGGCAAAATATGGAATTTTCGAGAATCCGTATCGAAGGACGATTAACGAAACGAAGGACGAAACGAATAGATTTAAGTAAGAAGGGCAAAATGGTAATTTGCAAAATAATTTCTATTAAAAACATCACAAACCCTCATTTCTCCCTCACTTTCTCTCTTTCTTTCTTTTTCTCCCTGGATCGCACGAACAGAGAAGGAAAAGCTTCTCTGGCCGCCGGCGTTCTCACGACGTCCGACCTCCGTTCATCCTCCGACCTTCACGGTTTCTCGTCCTCTCGCTACCCTAGGTATGTAGCTTCGGTCTTTGAGCGTTTATTTTGAGTTTTCGGTTCGATTTAGGGTTAGGGTTTCGATTAGGTTTCCGTTAAAAACGCGATTTAGGGTTCGTAATTAATAGGTTAGCCGTGATTAAGTGTATATTGAACGTATTGGACGTTGTTGGATGAAGAACGATCAATTTGTGAAAAAGTATAAATTTGTGAAATTTCGAGTTTTCGTAAGTAACTCGTAATATGGATTTTTAGATTTATCGAGCGTTATGTCGTTGTTTAAGAACTTCGATTTGCTAAATATAGGATTTTATTAGTTTGGACATTCGATAGTTTAAATTGGTTTTAACGACGAATATCGTGTTTTCTTCAGACACACGACTCCCGTGGACGAAGCTTGAGATTCTGCGCGCTCAAGGTAAGTTTTCGTGACTTACTTTGACCAATCGGTCTACACCATACTTCGATGTCGTATCGAGGATCCCTGAAGAGTTGTTTGTTTAATCTACTTTTGGTTGGGTAGTTAGGTTTAATTGTTTATAGGTTAGTTTATTTCGGTCTTGATGGTATGTATGATTGGTTGTTACTTTCTGTTCATATCTGTTCATGCATCACGGTTTTCGAAAGTCATGAAAATGAATTTCTGCACGTGTTTTTAAGAAAAGGAACGTACATCTGAAATGAAATCTGTAATGAAATCTGAATGAATAAACGTAATCTGTCTGTTTCTGGTCACACGGGATGAGGCTCAGGCACGGCTGTGCGTGTTGCAAGCGTGTACCCCCCCTCTCTAGGTGGAAAGGGTAGTCCGATCGCTGGATGGGCCCTCTCCGCTTAGTGGGTAGAGGTTTCGATGACAATTCTGTCTGTCTGTGACGTAATGAATCTGTAATCTGAACCTGTCATGCATGTTTTCCGAATGACATCTGCACGCATGCATCTGCATTTACGTAGCTTACTGAGATTTAATTATCTCATAGGTGTCTGTATGGTGTAGGTGATATCTTTGGTGACATCGAGCCAGGTGAGGACGATGTTCCTCCTCCTGACGTAGGTGGCAGCTGATGGATGATGGCCGTGGGAGTGCGCTGAGTAGTCGAGGCGCGATATGACCCGTGGGGATGTATGTATGGACTCTGGGGTTATTTTGGGATGTTTTGATCTGATAATTGTATAGAATATTTAGGTTGTTTGGATCTGGATAGGGGTTAGATAACGTTTTGGTAATTGTATGTAAAACGTTTTGGTTTAAACTGTTGATGAACGTTATAAAATGTTTTGGTTTAGAACCGTTATTTAAACGTTATAGAAATTCTGGAACTGTTTGGTTGTTTAAATTAAGTGTTATGAATTGTTTTTAGGTTGATACGGATAGCTCGGTTTTTAGAGCTATCCACGCAGTTGGACTTCGTAAAGTCTGACACGAGTCGATTGAGTTTAGATTATGTATTAATTGGTTGAGTTTAGGTTGTGAATTGTGGTGATCTTTGGCGTGAAGTAACAGAAATTTGCTCTCTGGAATTCAGGATTCCAGAGAGCTAATTGAGGAAATTGTGAATCAGGAAGGATAGAGGGAAAATGTTGAATTCTGCTCTCTGGAATCACGTTCCAGAGAGCCGAAAATGTTAGAGTAAAAAGGTTGGTTGCTCTCTGGAAATCTCAAAAATTTCCAGAGAGCGAAGTCGCTGCTGTGTGCAGCGACCAGCGCCTGGTCGCTGCATAGGGCAGCGACCGTGCGCTGCCCCATTCACGAGGGCAGAATTCCGATTCTGCCCTCCCTTCTTTTGATTGTTTTATTTTAAGTTTCATTAAATGTTTTAGTTTTAATTATTTATTAACGGTTTTGTTTTAAATGCTTTTAAAGTTTAGTTTTAATTCCGATTTCAGTTCTGATTTCAACTTCAGTTTAGATTCCGCATTAAGTTTTTATTTAAAGCATAGAAAAGTAAAAAGTATAAAATGAAAAATTTGTACGGGTAAATAGGTACAGTATTAGGGGTGTTACATTTATGGTATCAGAGCCCCCGGGTTTTAAAATCGATTCTGTAGACTGCTCGACTGCACAGCCACTACGCGGACATCCTTCATCAACTGTAAGTCTTTTTACTGCTTTGTTTGATTTCAGTTTCTTAGGATTACTTGTTTTAAATTTTATAGGAGTTTATAAGTATGACTCGATGAAGGGATCCGAGAGACGACGCGATGGATCGTCTTACGGAATTGTTAGATTGCCAGTCTCAGCATATGGACCGGCAAGCGCAACAGATCACGGATTTAGTGAACCGAGAGAACCAGCGAGAGAATCAGAGAGCTCAGGAGCTGGTAGTCCCCAGTAATCAGGGTATGCAGAGGTTTCAAAGCCTACGGCCTCCAGTATTCGAAGGCCAATCATCGGATCCGACACGTGCCGAGGAATGGATCCGGGTTATGGAGGATATGTTGGCTTATGCCGAGGTTGGGAACGGGAGCAAGGTGGCTTATGCTACCTTTCACTTGGCATTGGATGCCCGCTTCTGGTGGGATTCAATCAAGGCAACTACAGATGTATCAGTTATGACTTGGGATCGATTCAAGTTCTTATTCTTCGACAAGTATTTCAGCCGCACAGTGAGAGTGGCGAAGAGGAACGAGTTTACGTAGCTGAAGCAGACTGGTTCAGTTGCGGATTATATTCGGAGGTTTGAGGCATTGTCCAGGTTTGCACCTCGTCTTGTCAGCGATAACGAGGAGAAGGTGCACCAGTTTATGGAGGGACTTAATCCGAAGATACGGATGCATGTTGTGGTCTCAGGTATTATCGACGTACCCCTTTCTGACATCACAGCTAGAGCTCTGGACATAGAGGCTGCCAGGGCCACTTGTGTTAGACTGAGGGAGCCAGCGAAGGGCTTCTTCCGATAGATCCGTCCTCAGTCTCGGAACTAGGGATGGCAGCCTAGAGCACAGCCACCTCAGCCACAGCCTAGGGGTGTGAAGAGACCTCTTGAAGGAGGTAATGACAGGGGCAAAGGAAAGCAGGTACAGGGTACTTCTCAGATGCCCTGGTGCCCCAGGTGCCAGAAGGAGCACAGCGGTGAGTGCCGAGTTGGCACGAACAAATGTTTTAGATGCAGAGATATCGGCCATTTTGTCAGAGATTGTCAACTGCAGGGCCGAGATCAGTCAGGCAGAGATCAGAGGAGAGTGATGCCTAGAGTCTTCGCGTTTATCGAGCCTGAGGATGTTGATGACGATGCTCAGCCTGCTGTGATGGCAGGTACTATTTTGCTTATGGGCGCTACTGTATTTACTTTGATGGATACCGGAGCTACACACTCTTTCGTATCGACTGCATGTATGGCTAGATTGAGGTTAGAGTCCGAGCCGTCAGAGTATGAGTATAGTGTTATGCTGCCTTCGGGAGAGCATATGCAGTCAGATCGTATTCTCTAGGGCAATGTCGTCTCAGTGGGGAGTATTACCCTCTATGCTCGCCTGATAGTTATGAGCATAGAGCGATACGATCTTATTTTGGGGATGGACTGGCTTGCGCAGCATTTCGCCACCATCGATTGTCGATCCGGGATTGTGACCTTCCGACCCCCGGATAGAGCCGAGTTTTCTTATCAGGCGATGAACCGACTGAGTAGCTCGCCTATTTCTTATGCTATGGAGGTCAACGAGCAGTTCAAAGGTGCGTGCTCTATTTATTTGGCCTCAGTTTTTGATGTTCAGTTGCTCAGCGGACTGAAGCCGAGCGACATTCCTGTTGTTAGAGAGTTCTCTGGCATATTCCTTGATGATCTTCCCGGTTTACCACCAGACCGGGAGATCGAATTCACTATTGATGTCTATCCAAACTCTGCGCCAAGGTTCAAGAACCCTTACCGGTTGGCGCCAGCTGAGTTGAGAGAGTTGAGGACTCAGCTTGACGAGTTACTGGAGAAGGGTTTTATTCGACCCAGCGTTTCACCCTGGGGTGCGCCCGTTCTGTTTGTCAAGAAGAAAGACGGGACCCTCAGGATGTGTATCGATTACAGGGAGCTAAATAAGCTCACAGTGAAGAACAAGTACCCACTGCCCCGGATTGACGATTTATTTGATCAGCTGCAGGGTGCCCGAGTGTTTTCCAGGATCGACCTACGCTCGGGTTATTATCAGCTGAAGGTCCGGAGGGATGATATTCAGAAGACGGCATTCCGAACGAGGTATGGGCATTATGAGTTCCTTGTTATGTCATTTGGACTTACTAATGCCCCTGCAGCGTTTATGGACTTGATGAACCGTGTCTTCAAGGAATACTTGGACAAGTTCGTGGTTGTTTTCATCGACGACATTCTGATTTACTCCAAGACGAAGGAAGAGCACGAGGAGCATCTGAGGATTATTCTGCGTATTCTATGTGAGCGCCAGCTATATCCGAAGTTTTCGAAGTGCAAGTTCTGGCTTGACAGAGTGAGCTTCCTTGGCCATATCATATCGCAGGACGGAGTTTCTGTGGATCCGACCAAGATTCAGGTGGTCAGAGATTGGCCACAGCCAAAGAACGTACGTGAGGTGCGTGGGTTTCTCGGATTGGCCGGTTATTATCGGAAGTTTATTGAGGGGTTCTCGAAAGTCGCACTTCCTCTTACACGATTGACTCGGAAGAATGAGAAGTTTGTATGGTCGGCTGCTTGTGATGATAGTTTTATGGAGTTAAAGCAGAGGTTGACCACCGCTCCAGTACTGGCGTTACCTGTTGAAGGTGTCAGATACAGTGTTTATTGCGATGCATCGGGAGTGGGACTCGGTTGTGTACTGATGCAGGAGGGGAGAGTTATTGCATATGCTTCGCGGCAGCTGAAGCCGTATGAGCAGAATTACCCCACGCACGACCTAGAGTTGGCAGCTGTGGTCTTCGCACTGAAGATATGGAGACATTATTTATATGGGCAGCAGTGCGAGATATTTTCTGACCACAAGAGCTTAAAGTACTTATTTACGCAGAAGGAGCTGAACATGCGACAGAGACGATGGCTCGAGTTCGTCAAAGATTACGATTTTGATATCAAGTACCATCCGGGAAAGGCGAACAAGGTTGCTGATGCCTTGAGTAGAGTGCCTTCTGCGAGTCAGCCTTCATTAGCAGCGATGTCAGTTACGCTGCGGTCTGAGATTGAGAGATTCGATGTGGAGATAGTGGCTGAGTTGTCCAGTATGCTCGCCAACATTTCTCTCAGGCCGACCATTCTTGATCGTATACGTGAGGCTTAGTAGAGTGATTCAGAGTGTATGGAGCTTCGATCGAGTATGACTTTGGGAGACTCGTCGGATTTCCATTTATCAGATGATGGCATTCTGAAGTTCAGGCATAGGTGGTACGTGCCTAGTGACGAGGATCTGAGGAAGGAGATATTGGCCGAGGCACATTCTTCGGCATATTCTATACACCCTGGCAGTACTAAGATGTACCTGGATTTGAAGCAACATTTCTGGTGGCCAGGTATGAAAGGAGAGGTCGCCAAGTACGTGGAGACCTGTTTAGTATGTCAGCAGGTAAAAGCCGAGCACCAGAGACCCGCCGGAACACTATTACCACTGCCGATTCCGGAGTGGAAGTGGGAGCAGATCTCCATGGATTTCATTGTGGGGCTCCCGAGGACGACGAAGGGCCATGATGGCGTATGGGTTATTGTGGACCGATTGACAAAGTCGGCTCACTTCTTATCTGTGAGGATGACTTCGTCGATGGATCAGCTCGCAGAGCTATATGTGCAGGAGATTGTCAGACTGCACGGAGTGCCAGTTTCCATAGTCTCAGATCGTGATCCGAGATTTACCTCGAAGTTCTGGAAGAGCCTGCATAAAGCTATGGGGACTCAGCTTAATTTCAGCACAGCCTTTCATCCTCAGACTGATGGTCAGACAGAGAGGACGAATCAGATTCTTGAGGATATGCTCAGAGCGTGTGTGCTGGAATTTCAGGGCTCGTGGAGCCGATATTTGCCTCTGATCGAGTTCTCCTACAACAACAGCTTCCAGGCTACTATTGGTATGGCACCGTATGAGGCGTTGTATGGTCGGAAGTGTAGATCTCCGTTATATTGGGACGAGGTTGGCGAGGCCAGCATCGTTGGTCCTGAGATTCTACAGCAGACGGCAGAGAAGATTGCCATTATCCGACATCGCATTGAGGTAGCTCAGAGCAGACAGAAGAGCTATGCTGACACCAGACGGAGAGAGTTAGAGTTTGAAGAAGGTGACGAGGTTTACCTTAAAGTTTCTCCGTTCAAGGGCATTGCGAGATTCGGAAGGAGGGGTAAGTTGAACCCTCGTTATGTGGGGCCCTTTCCTATTCTGAAGAGGATCGGGAAGTTGGCGTACAGACTGCAGCTTCCAACTTCTATGGAGAGTATCCACGATGTGTTCCATGTGTCTATGCTTCGGAGATGTCTACGTGATCCATCACATGTCGTGGAGACTACAGAGATCGAGGTACAGCCTACCTTGAGCTATGAGGTGAGGCCGGTACGTATTTTGGAGTATTCCATCAAGGTGCTACGCAATAAGGAGATTCCACTGGTCAAGGTTTTGTGGCAGAACCACGAGGTGGAAGAGGCTACGTGGGAACGACAGCAGGATATGATGACTAAGTATCCTAATTTGTTTGTATGATTTAATTTTGTGGACAAAATTCTGAATAAGGAGGGTGGAATGTAATATCCGGCTTGTACGGACTTTTGGATATGTTATATTATATTATTGTTTCATTATTTAATGGCATTTTTAGTAAATATGTCAAATCAAATCAGTTTCGCAAATGGAAAGCGTCATTATGATCCTAACGATTAATAAGAATTTTAAGAAAATTCTGGGAATTTTCGGAGATTAAACGCTATATTCCGAGTAAATACGTTTATCGTAATGTAAAGGACGTTTTAGTAAAAATAGTAAACGAGGTCCGAATTGCGAACGGACAGTTTTAATAAAGCCTTGGCAATGAATATGAGTTATTGGCAAAATATGGAATTTTCGAGAATCCGAATCGAAGGACGATTAACGAAACGAAGGACGAAACGAATAAATTTAAGTAAGAAGGGCAAAATGGTAATTTGCAAAATAATTTCTATTAAAAACATCAAAAACCCTCATTTCTCCCTCACTTTCTCTCTTTCTTTCTTTTTCTCTCTGGATCGCACGAACAGAGAAGGAAAAGCTTCTCTGGCCGCCGGCGTTCTCACGACGTCCGACCTCCGTTCATCCTCCGTCCTTCACGGTTTCTCCTCCTCTCGCTACCCTAGGTATGTAGCTTCGGTCTTTGAGCGTTTATTTTGAGTTTTCGGTTCGATTTAGGGTTAGGGTTTCGATTAGGTTTCCGTTAAAAACGCGATTTAGGGTTCGTAATTAATAGGTTAGCCGTGATTAAGTGTATATTGAACGTATTGGACGTTGTTGGACGAAGAATGATCAATTTGTGAAAAAGTATAAATTTGTGAAATTTCGAGTTTTCGTAAATAACTCGTAATATGGATTTTTAGATTTATCGAGCGTTATGTCGTTGTTTAAGAACTTTGATTTGTTAAATTAAGGATTTTATTAGTTTGGACATTCGATAGTTTAAATTGGTTTTAACGACGAATATCGTGTTTTCTTCAGACACACGACTCCCGTGGACGAAGCTTGAGATTCTGCGCTCTCAAGGTAAGTTTTCGTGACTTACTTTGACCAATTGGTCTACACCATACTTCGATGTCGTATCGACGATCCCTGAAGAGTTGTTTGTTTAATCTACTTTTGGTTGGGTAGTTAGGTTTAATTGTTTATAGGTTAGTTTATTTCAGTCTTGATGGTATGTATGATTGGTTGTTACTTTCTGCTCATATCTGTTCATGCATCACGGTTTTCGAAAGTCATGAAAATGAATTTCTACACGTGTTTTTAAGAAAAGGAACGTACATCTGAAATGAAATCTGTAACGAAATCTGAATGAATAAACGTAATCTGTCTGTTTCTGGTCACGCGGGATGAGGCTCAGGCACGGCTGTGCGTGTTGCAAGCGTGTACCCCCCCTCTCTAGGTGGAAAGGGTAGTCCGATCGCTGGATGGGCCCTCTCCGCTTAGTGGGTAGAGGTTTCGATGACAATTCTGTCTGTCTGTGACGTAATGAATCTGTAATCTGAATCTGTCATGCATGTTTTCCGAATGACATCTGCACGCATGCATCTGCATTTACGTAGCTTACTGAGATTTAATTATCTCATAGGTGTCTGTATGGTGTAGGTGATATCTTTGGTGACATCGAGCCAGGTGAGGACGATGTTCCTCCTCCTGACGTAGGTGGCAGCTGATGGATGATGGCCGTGGGAGTGCGCTGAGTAGTCGAGGCGGGATATGACCCGTGGGGATGTATGTATGGACTCTGGGGTTATTTTGGGATGTTTTGATCTGATAATTGTATAGAATATTTAGGTTGTTTGGATCTGGATAGGGGTTAGATAACGTTTTGGTAATTGTATGTAAAACGTTTTGGTTTAAACTGTTGATGAACGTTATAAAATGTTTTGGTTTAGAACCGTTATTTAAACGTTATAGAAATTCTGGAACTGTTTGGTTGTTTAAATTAAGTGTTATGAATTGTTTTTAGGTTGATACGGATAGCTCGGTTTTTAGAGCTATCCACGCAGTTGGACTTCGTAAAGTCTGACACGAGTCGATTGAGTTTAGATTATGTATTAATTGGTTGAGTTTAGGTTGTGAATTGTGGTGATCTTTGGCGTGAAGTAACAGAAATTTGCTCTCTGGAATTCAGGATTCCAGAGAGCTAATTGAGGAAATTGTGAATCAGGAAGGATAGAGGGAAAATGTTGAATTCTGCTCTCTGGAATCACGTTCCAGAGAGCCGAAAATGTTAGAGTAAAAAGGTTGGTTGCTCTCTGGAAATCTCAAAAATTTCCAGAGAGCGAAGTCGCTGCTGTGTGCAGCGACTGGTCGCTGCTGTGTGCAGCGACCAGCGCCTGGTCACTGCATAGGGCAGCGACCGTGCGCTGCCCCATTCACGAGGGCAGAATTCCGATTCTGCCCTCCCTTCTTTTGATTGTTTTATTTTAAGTTTCATTAAATGTTTTAGTTTTAATTATTTATTAACGGTTTTGTTTTAAATGCTTTTAAAGTTTAGTTTTAATTCCGATTTCAGTTCTGATTTCAACTTCAGTTTAGATTCCGCATTAAGTTTTTATTTAAAGCATAGAAAAGTAAAAAGTATAAAATGAAAAATTTGTACGGGTAAATCGGTACAGTATTAGGGGTGTTACACTACTTACCTGGAAACTTCGTCCGTGTTCGTATTTTCTCTCTCAGTTGATACAATCGTTCACTCGTTAACCTAACACATTAAGGGAAAAATCACTTAATAAGCATATAACTAAACCTAAATGACATCTTATCTATTTCTAGCAATACACCAAGCCAACATCAAAACTCTAAACTCAAATCCCAAATTTCACCCTTTTTCACTGTCTAAACTTCAATCGGCCATAACTTACTCATTTTTCAATGGATTTAGACGTTCTGTGACGACCTCAACCTGATCAGGGCCGCCACGGCCTAACCATGATGTAATCTTAACCTTAAGACCTTGTAAGAGCACAAATAAATCTTTCATCTTTGCGAACCTTAAATAACTTTGACTTCTAAAATCTTTCTTCGACGTCTAGGATCATTGAAATCTCTCTTTTTTTTTTTGTTAAATCATTTAAAGAAAACCAAAACTAAAAGAAAATTCAAGCAATAGTGGAAAGAAAAAAAAAAATTTAACCCAAATAAATCACAGCCGATCGATCGGCCCCTTTGGCCGATCGATCGACCAGCGTTCTGTTTCCAGAATGCGGCCAAACAACATCGGCTGATCGATCGGCCAGCGTTCTGTTTTCAGAACACGGCCAAACAACAACGGCCGATCGATCGGCCAGCGTTCTGTTTCCAGAACGAGGCTTGTTAGCCGATCCCTCCTTCTTCCTTCGAACTCCTGCACACTTCACATACACATACTACAATCCCTCCAACAACAACTTACCTCTAAACACCCTTCCAACTAATCCTCTTCGATCCAAACTTCATCCCAATAAACAACTCAAAATCGTACATGAAAACGTATTAAATTCCCATGAAAATGGACTGCGTGTATCACTCTAAAAACCGAGCTAATCCATACGGCTTAAAATACCTAAAATCATAAAAAATCATCCAATCTAATTCCTAACACCAAAGTTAAATATTAAAGCAGAAATTCCTCAAAACATCATCAAAACAATAACATTCCTCAAATCATTCTAAACAACACTACTCCAAGCCTACATCCACTATACAATTACCAAAACATCGAATCTCTCCATACTTCCTAAAATTATCATCCAAAATCGAACCAAATAACACCTATTTACCACAAAACGCTCGGAGCATACCCATGGGTCATCCAGCCTAACAAAAACACGTTCCGTCGCCACGAGCTCTGCCCATCGACCAACTACGCCTGATCATCAGGAGGGGGTTCCTCACCTTCGTTCTCGTCACCTACATCATACGATAAACACATTAAGCCTAATGCTTAGTAAAGAGGTGCTCTAAAACATGAATATACATAATGCATGATTTTTCAAAACATGTTCGTTTTTCATTGATTCGCTTTACGTAACATATACATATATATCTTTAGGCATGAGTAGGCACAGGCACCACCCCGTCTACCTTGTACACCAAACACTTGCCCTGAGTTGCCATTAACGTGCCCTGTGCCCTACTCATCCTCCAACTTTACTTAACATTACTTACTTTACTTCGTTTACTTGAAAACGTGCATGCAAGAACATTTCATTAAATCTTAAAGGAGAGAACATGATGCATGAAGAAAGGTGCTCCAAACAATCATCCAAACATTAATAATGTACATAAACGAGCCTAACCTACCACTAATAGGAAACGTCCTAGTCTACTCGACTCTTCAGAACCCCGAAATCATGAAAAACATCATTAAGACATTTAATTCCTAACATCGATATGACGTAGGGCCATAAGGGCCGGAAACCTAACACCACTTACCTGGCGTCCTTAGCAAGCCGAGCACCGTCCGAAAGTCGTCTCCACCTAGGACATTTCATAAATATAAGCATTAAAACTGATCCTAAATAAACAAATTCCAAACTTAAACTAAGCCTCTAGCTAAGGCTATTTTCTTTAAAACTTCAATTTTCTCATCTCGGGCATTTCATCGAGCACGTGGTGCTCACAAACTACCAAACTCCATAAATGGAGATTTTACAACCTTCAACAACCAAAAATCAACTCTAACATTCACCCAAACACCATTAATCCACTCAATCATCCTAAATAACAACAAAAGCAACATCAATGGGCAATAATCTAGCAATCCTATCGATTTCTAACGAAATCCGGAAATTTCTCACAAAACCCTGAACAGAATAACCCAATCAAAATCCAACGCTAAATCAAAAATAAACTCATAGAATACTAGAGTCCTTACCTACAGCTTGGATTTGTCGAAGAAAACCGAAAGAAACGATCACCGGAAGAGATGGATGATCGGTCGAGAAGAAAACACCGTGGAGATGAAAATGTCGCAAGGGAGAGGGAGAGGGAGGGCTTCACGATTCTGGAGAAGAAAATAGAAGGGGAGGGTATTTTTAATGGCTATAAAATTTTCCAACCAAAATTACCTTTTTGCCCTTTTACATGATTTTCTAACGCATATGTTATTTGACCTATCGATTTGGTTTCTCCAAAATTTTCTTAAACCTTAGAGTATTCCACTTTAATCTTAGGGTTCTAAAGAAACTCTCTGTTCGCAAAACATACTTAATTTACTATTTTTACGACTTAAAACACTATAGGGCTAAAAACGGAACACGAGCGTCACACTATTGATTGGATTTCTAAAAATTTACTTATTCATCTAAAATTCCTCATATATTCCTAGGGCTCTAATGAAACTTCTCGTCACAAAACGGGTCTACATTTCTTATTTACTAAATACCCTCGGAGCGGAAACCTAAAAAAAACTCGAGTGTTACACGTTCCACCTCATTCCGTAAACCACTAAATGTCTACTATCCATTGAAACAATCAAATTTAATAACCAAACAACTTGGCCAATCGGAAATACACAAAAACAGAATCGGCCATCAATGTTTCCAAAAACCAGTTTTTCACAACTTCCACAATTTCTCAAATCTATCCATAAAAACAACCTAAACTAACCTATCTAAGATTTAAACCATTAAAAGTATGAAGAAAATGCACCAAGAAACAACCAAATTCGGACTCCCCCCATTAGGGTTTACAAACCCCCACAAAACTTTACCAAAAACACACCAAACTCACTAAAAACACCATCCATCACTACCAATATGCAAACAATTAAAAACTCAACTAAAACATACCTTAAATCTTGATTAAAATTGAAGAGAACCGTAGAGGAGAGCTCCTTCAATGGCTGCCTTCTACGTGGGAGAGAAGAGGGAAGAAAGACAAGTTGTTGTCTTTCTCCCTTCCTCTTTTACTTTTTAAAGAAACTCACTTTTTCCATTTTTAAAAATTTCCAGTCAACTTTTAGTTTTTTGCAAAGTAACCTCTCCCTGTTTCTTACTTAATTCCAACGTGAATGTGTTTGTCTACATTTGACTTTTTCAAACTTCACCTCATTCTTTCTCTTTTCACTTCATTTATCTTTCTATCAGTGCATAAATTTTTTTGACTTTTCAACACTCTCGTCTTTTTTTTTTCTTCTTCTTTTCTTTTCTCTATCTCTTTCACTTTTGCTTTAATTTCAACCACATAAACCCTAAACCCCTCAAACTCTAATGTTTCCTCACCAAACTTCATTTTCTAACTCAAATACTTAGGAAAATTCTAGAATAAATGTTAGGCTCCAATAACTTAATTAAATCCAAGACAATTCACAGTGGGAAAAATTCCCGAGTGTTATAATCCAGCTTCCTTAAAAAAAATTTTGTCCCCAAAATTTGCGTACCTTAGTTATTCGTTAACTTACTTACTCCTAGCTACCCTCCTAACTTTTTAGGTTGCAATGCTAAATCTTGATTACCCCATACCCTTAATCACCTATTAGGTGCCCTTACTCACCTATCGGGTAATAACCATTTCTACATCTCCCAAAGTTTTAAACTCACCTTGTAACACCCAGTGGCATTTTTGTAAATAAAGCCAATTAAGTTGTTTCACGAACAGAAAGTTCTATTGGAACTCTATGAATGAATTAGAGTCTCTGGAGGAATAGGAAAATTTTGGAGAAACTGAACCGATAGCCGAACAATGAGATAAACGGAAAGTTGAATGGAGGGGCAAACTTGTCATTTGACAAGCCAAGTTTAATTAAATATCAAAAATCCCTCTTCTTCCATACTTAGACGTTTTTTTTCCTATCCAGAGAAGCTCTCTGGAGACTTGGCTTCCCCCAACGGTGATCTTCCACGGTGCTTCATCGATTCCACTCCGGTCGACGAGTTTCCTTCACATTTTCTTCTGCCATCACGATTCTAGGTGAGAATCTATGTAACACCCGACGGGCCTGACCAGGTGACTTTCTTAACTGTTTTAACAGCCATGTTGGTTTTAGCCTTTTCGGTTTGGAGTTTTATGCCAAGACTTAATTAATGTGCATGTGTCATAAATTAGGTTGAGTGGCAGGGTTTGTAATTAAGAACGGTTGGATTAAGTATAAATAGGAAATAGAAACTTTTACACCTCACTATAGCCAACATTCCCTTCTGCGTTCTCTCATTCTCCCGAGCTGTCTCCCTCTCCACCAGCGACTCTCTCATCGACGACGGGTTTCTCTTTCTCCACTTCGATAATCGACGCCCTAGGTAAGACTCAGACAATGTGGATTGCTGGTTATCTATTTGAGTACTGTTTTTCAGTTGAACTTGAGATTTCAGATTCTGCAATGGCTGAGTCTGGTTATTGTGATTCTAGGAATTTTAGACTACGCACGCAGAGTGCTCGACTAATGGACATATATATATATATATATACACGATAGATTCTAGGGTGATTTTTAATTAGGACTTTTAGGATTTTGTTTTAACTACTGCGATGTAAATGTTTTAGGTGAAGAAGTCTGAAGAAAAGGAGCAAGAATTTGCTAAGGAAGCCAAGTAAGTGAATGTGTAGGATTCCTGGCCATTAGGGCCCTACATCACAAGGATGCTAGGTAGAAAGTGATACGATGATTAGAAGTTATTTAAGCTACTGTCTGTTACTTATGTTGATGTTTGACTTAATGGTATGATTTCACGTCGGATGAATGCACTATTCTGTAGCTTGATGAGTTAAGAGTTCTCATGTTCATGCATCATGAATGTTTTATGCATATGAAATTATTTTAAGGGCATGTTTTCCTCATGAACAAGGTAAGAATATAAAACTTATGCAATGTGGATTAAGCGAGGGTCGGGGGCGGTTTGGCGTATGTCACTGTCCAAAAGGAAGGACCATGATTATGACCTGCAAGGGACTATGTACACTCTCACTGTCAACCCCCTTTACCGGCACAAATCCCCTCTTAATCCACACAACATTAACGAAGAATATGATTGATGAACATGAATGATGAATATGAATGATGAGCATGAATGATGATTATGAACGATGAATACGAACGATGAACAAGAATGAAGACTTTGAGTATGAATATGAACAAGAAAAGATTCATGAGCATTTGTTTCTTAAAATGAGCATTCATGCATACTTGTTAGTATTGCATTCCTTACTAAGCATTAGGCTTATAGTTTAAACCTTATAATGTAGGTGAAGATTTAGTAGGTGAGGATTCCAAATTCAGTGATGATGTCTAAGGCTGGTTGCAGGATGGTGCTCATGGTGGAAGTCTATGGCTGGCAGGCGAATATGACCCGTAGTTATGCTCATAATGTGTCAGTAAGATTTATGATGAACTGATGTTTAAGTAGAATGAGATTTTCTTTAGAATATTAGATTCTGTGATTGTCTAGCTTGGTTACGAAATTTGGGGATGATTATAAGAGTATAGAATGATCTGTTTTAATTAAGTCTTCCGCTACATATATTCTAGATGAGTCCATGATTCATGTCTACCTATGTTTATGTCTACGAGTATGAGATCTGTGAAGGTCAGATTATCTTTCTGTCAATATGAGTTGTTTGAAGTTTTATGTATTTTACTGCTATGTGATAGAAGTTGGATGAATACATCATCCGGCTGACGTCACCGGTGTGAGTTGTATGATAGAAGCTGGATGAATGAATCATCCGGCTGACGTCACCGGTAGGTGGTGAACGTTTGTCTATTACCGGATGATATCTCTTATTGGATGATGTCTCTTACCGGATGATGTCCCTTACCGGATGATGTAAGTATTATTTGTCGTCTAGCGATCGGGCGATGTAGTGTATTTCAAATACCGGATGATGTAGGTATTGTTTTGTCGTCTAGCGATCGGGCGATGTAGTGTATTTCAAATATCGGATGATGTAAGTATTGTTTTGTCGTCTAGCGATTGGGCGATGTAGATTTTCACTACCGGCAGAAGCGAGCTCTGTGCTTGTCGTTTAGCGATCGGCAGGAGCAAGGGAATAAGTAATGAGTTCTGTCATTTTATGATCGACAGATGTGAGTTTATTTCTCTATCGGTAGATGCAGTTTAAGAGTTGAAGTCCCTGCTCATCGGCTGAAGCATTTTGCACTGCTCGCCGGCAGATGTGTAATGTATTTCATTGCTGAGCGATCTTTAATGAATCGCGCGTGATGTCTTGAGCCTAGTTATGTTTTAAAAAAAAAATAATGATAAAAATAATACTAGTAATGAACAGGATGCAGAAGGTAAGAATTAAATGATTAAGAAAGTCATGAAATATGTCTCGGCCCTACTGGTTTCCCGGCTTTGGTTCTCGACTTTTAGGTTGTTTACCGGTTAGGGTTTCGTTAGGTTTTGTCGAAAATAGTAGGCCTTTGTTAGAAAAGATTAGATAACACCCTATTTACAATTATTGAGCGTTATTGGTCGAAATAATGGATGCGTTTGGTGTTAGGTTAGAAAAATCAATTTTGGAGAGCTTGGAGAACTCCATTAATGGAGGATTATGAATTGTAAGTGTAAGTTATTCGACAAAATGCCCGAGAGAAGTTTATTAGAATTTTAGGACATTTCCTTTAGTTAGGAGTTTCGTTAGTTTACGAGAATTCCTTGTTTAGGCTCGGTTTTAACAAAGAACACTGTGAAATGTGCTAGGTGAACGAGGCTCACAGACGGCACCAGAATTGCTAAGGACGACAGGTAAGTTCTCGTGACTTACTGTGGCCGATTGGCCTACACCATACGTCAGAAATGTGTTGAGGATAATTTGGTGCTTGGTTGTTTAATTGCTTTGGTTGGGTAGATTAAGTTTGGTGTTTTATAGGTTAAATTTTGTAATGTTTGATGGTATTTGTGGCGTTTTGATGGTATTCACGTTACATATGTTATATTGTGCATATTGAACTTTTCATGCATCATAGTTTTGAAAATGCCATGAAAATGAATTTACGCATTTACTTCAAAGAAAAAGAATTGTGTGCATAAAAGGGCAAGTAAAGTATCATAGTAAACAACACATGGCATGGGGTTATCGAGGATGAGGTTCAGACCTGGCGTTCCATGGTGAGCGGGTTTTCCTCTCTTCAGATGGTGTAGGCTGTCTAACCGCTTGACGTGCCCTATCCATCTGTCGAGCATTTCTGATAACCATGGACTGACACGTATTGAAATGAAATGACATGGACAGCTTTCATAGCATGGAACATACATGATCATGCATAGATATTTACGTAGAATTTACTGAGATTTATTCTCATAGGCATCTCCATGGTGTAGGTGACTATGAACAAGGTGAAGATGACTTTTCTCTGCTTGACGAGCCTGCAACTTGATGAAGGGTGCCCGTAGAGTGTGCTTGGCAGTCGATGCATACTTGACCCGTGGGAGCATAGGTTATGTATTTTGTGGGTAATATTATGGGTTATGATGGGCTGATGGGTGATAGTTAGATGAATTGTATAGTTGAATCATTTTAGGATGCTTGGTGTCTGGATAGTGTAAATACTGACGTTGATGAAATGGCAATTGATATTGATGTTTTAATGTTTCTGGAGTTCTGGGTGAATGGTGTGTAGGTACAGGGGAAAGAATATGAAGGCAGCTCTCTAGACAAATCCAGAGAGCTAGCCAATTGATCGCCAGGAAGGGTGATCGATCGGTAATGCCTGGTTTAGAGTCAGGATTTTATAAATTTTTTGTGGTCGTTCAAAGTATGGACGTCGTCCAAAGTGGTGACGTCGTCCAAAGTGGGGACGTCATCCAAAGTGATGATGTCGTCCAAAGTTGTCGTCCAAAGTTGTGGGCGATAACGTCGACCAAATAGTAAGTGTTCTGTTGTTAAGTTTTATTTGAGAGTTCGGTCGATAACGTTTACCGATTAGTCAATGATTTGGTTGAAGGTATTTAGTAAGGAGTTCGGTTGATAACGTCGACCATTTCAGGGAGAAGTTCGGTCGATAAGTGTTCTGTCGAGAACGTCGACCGATTTTGGTCAGTGTTGACATCGACCGATTTTGGTCAGTGTTGACATCGACCGATTTTGGCCAGTGTTGAAATCGACCGATTTTGGCCAGTGTTCATATCGACCGATGAAACCCGAGAGGAATTAAATGTTAAACTAGGTTATAGGCGTCGACCGAAACCAGGTTTCACTGTTTTTCATAGAATGTAAATTAAGTTATACTTTAGTACTAGGTTTATATCTTCCGCTGAATAAAGTAATTAGTCTTTAATTGTTGATAGATATGGATTAAATGTCTGAGTCTATTCTCTCACGATTAATGAACGAATGAAAAGGGAAATGAATTGATAAATGAAAATGAAAATTGTATGAGAATAGACGAGGGTAATAGGCAAGTCCAATTATAAGAAGAAATGTAAAAGTTTAAATTTTTAGGACTTCTAGGATTTATGTATATAGAAATTTGGGGACGATACAGTTATGGTATTAGAGCTCCCAGGTTTTAAAATCGGTTTTGTAGACTGCTCGACTGCGCAAGCCACTTCACGGACATTCTTCTTCAACTGTAAGTACCTTATATGCTTTCTTTGTTTTGATTTCTTAGAGTTATTGCCTTTAACATTTATAGGTTTATAAAATGGTGCGTCGAGGGAATGATAGAGACGATAGAGATGACACCATAGACAACCTCAAGGAATTTATTGCCCAACAATCCCAACACCTTGAACGACAAGCAATTCATATAGATAGACAATATCGCCAGCTCGAAGCATTGATAAACCGAGAGGGCCCTAGAAGCCAAGTGGTGATTGCTCCTAGTAACCACGGTATAGATAGGTTCCTTATAGAGTTTCAACCGCACCGAGTAGAGGAAAAGTAACAAAGAGGTGTTAAAAGACCGTACGAGGGAAGGAATGGCCATGGCAAAGGAAAACAGGCACAAGGAACTTCCCAAAGACCTTGCTGTCCTGGTTGTCAAAAGAAACATTATGGTGTGTGTAGGTTGGGTACGGACCAATGCTTTAGATGTGAGGAGGCAGGCCACTACGCCCATAATTATTCAAGAACGGCTATCAATCAGGAGAGAGTCACGCCGAGGATAATTGCCCCGATCGAAGACGAGGAAACTGCACAGCCATCAGCTGCTTCAGGTAATGTTTTATCTTTCTTGTTAGAGAAGCGAAGAACAATAGAATAAAAAGGGGTAGTTGGAGTGACGGCTTAATGACCATATATGTGTACGATAGATAAAAGTAGGCTTGAGAATAGAGAGGTAAGAGAATGGTAGAAGGTGGGTAGGAAGGGGTTCTTAGGTGAACCTCGACGAACGAAAAGGCAGTAGGTTAAATGCAGGACGATATAGACCTTATAGAAAGAGAGTTATGCGTTAATAGGGCTATTCTGACTTCACCACAGGAAGTTGTACACTTGGAATTGAGTTGCCATTAGAAGGATACAACTTGCGAGACATAAGATCTAAATAGATAGAAACTAGACATTAGTTGACAAACCCTAGGAGTTTTAGAATATGATCAATCAAAGAGGAATTTGAAGCTTAGACGTAAGATTTACTAAAGGATACGCTAGATTGTCGAGATACCATAAGAAGTTGGGAGTATCTAGACAAGGGTAGCCTTCAAAAGTTTAGTTTAAGTAAATTGTCGAGAGGGAATATTCGTATCGACCAATATCGATGAAGGAGATAAGGGAATTTACTCGGAGTTGGAAGGTTAACAATTCTCAAGACAATAGAAGAATCAAGGTTATACAAGAGGTAATATTCGAGTAACAAAATTGGCCGATCTCCAGGAGATAATTATCATCTGAAAAGATTAGTCGGTAACGAACGGTTGCCCATTTCGCGAAAAGATTTCGATCGACATACTATAAAGGGGAGACTTAGAGAAATTAAGAGTGATCGATGATTAGTAGACACGTCAGGCATTTGGGTATTGTTTGATTAGAGATTATGAAGTAGAAGTGGGAGAGCTACAAAGAACTTAGGAACCCAAACACAATAACTACTAAAGAAAAAGTTTAGCACGCTAAAATAGAAGCCGTGTTTCGGGATTAAGATGACTAGTATGACTACAGATGGGATGACGATTCAACTAGAGTGAGTCTCTAGTTGGTACGGCTTAAGTTGAGGGCCATGGATGTGAGGCTTACCACCGGGATGGAAGTAGGGACATCAATGTTCGAAGAACTAGGAAGGCTAGTTTTAATGAGGAGATGTTCTAAATTATTGGAAAAGTAAAGGGGGGTAAGATTTGAGAATTCGAGGAGATTGGATTAAGGATGTGAACTTATCTACAACATGTTTGTAAACAAGAAGACTGTTCAATGAATCATCGCACGGGAGCCAAGTAGTATATTAGAACCCGACTAGAAAGAACGAAAGAGAGTAGACCATTTAGTGACTTTGAAGAAATCCTTGTGCGGTATTGGAGATAAGCGCCGAAGATTGTTAGATTAAATGAAGGATTAAGATTAGAAGTTTAGTCCAATGTTTTGTGCCGAGTGATTTGAGGAATTTGTAGATTATCAGATGGGGAGAACATGGAACTTTCACATAAGCCATCTAAGTAAACTTAGAAGTGGGGCTAAGTTAAAAAGGTTCTCGAGGTTTGACTCGTATTTAACAAGTCGAGACTGATGAATACGCAAATGACTTAAAGTGACAATTAATAGTTTAGAGCGTATCAATGGTGGAACTTAGGGAGCTCGTCATTGTAGCTTAGAATCAAATGTGATGATTATAGGGTCTTACTTATAAGGGAGCCAAGATCTTAAGAGAGCAGTGGCTTTAACTCCCAGTTGGGCTCGTTGAGACATGAGGTAAATTCGATAAGCTAGCTTGCAAAATGTAGAGATCAGAGTTTAATTGGGAAATCCACATAGGAATAGTTATTGAGACCGTTAAGGTGCTTAAGGAAGTATACAATTTGGATACTATTGATAAAATAGTTATGAGGGATTAATACTGAAGAAGCATAGAAATTTGAGTCGGCGTGCATTCCGACTAGGGACGGAGTCGATGAATTTACGAAGGAGTTTGGATTATAGCCCAGGAGTTGGAGGAAATTTTTAGATGATATTCGATCTAACTGATGTTAGGAAGTTTGGAAGTAGATGCAATCTAAAGAATAAAACTAAGAGAAACTTCAATGAATGAAACATTGAAGTTGCTTCATTAGGAAATCGAGGACTTGAATCGGGCTTTAATTGGGAAAGCCCAAATATAAAGCCAAGTGAGAAGGGTGAGGAGGTTTAATTTATGGACGATTAGGCAGAAGCCAACGTATATCTAAATTATCTATAAGCATATAAATCCAGTTGGGTTATTCAAATTGGACACTTAGGAGTTGTTAGCACGCGAGGCATAACCAAGAACGTATTTAATCAAATCAAACACAGTGGATGTGGTCAGGTGGCTAATGTTGCGTTAATTGGTTTTAGGAATTTTGGTTTAGAACCATAAGGATTAGCCCTAAGTATGGATAGGATCGAAGTTCTTAAGGGGAAATCCGATTAGTTTTGGGACAGAGGAAAGGTACTCGAAAGGAACAGAGCGATTGTAGATTCAAGTATAAAGCTGCAAGGCATGAGGCGTAAGTATCAAGGACTGTAAGCTCAGTAAAATTTTGAGGACAAAATTTTAATTAAGGTGGATGGAATGTAACAACTAGTGGCATTTTCGTAAATAAAGCCAATTAAGTGGTTTCACGAACGAAAAGTTCTATTGGAACTCTATGAATGAATTAGAGTCACTGGAGGAATAAGGAAATTTGAGAGAAACCGAACCGATAGGCGAACAATGAGGTAAGCGGAAAGTTGAATGGAGGGGCAAACTTGTCATTTGACAAGCCAAGTTTAATTAAATATAAAAATTCCTTCTTCTTCCACACTTAGACGTTTTTTTCCTCTCCAGAGAAGCTCTCTGGCGACTTGGCTTCTCCCAATGGCGATCTTTCACGGTGCTTCACCGATCCACTCTGGTCGACGAGTTTCCTTCACATTTTTTTCTCCCATCACGATTCTAGGTGAGAATCTATGGTTTCCCAGCTTTGGTTCTTGACTTTTAGGTTGTTTAATGGTTAGGGTTTCGTTAGATTTTGTCGGAAATAGTTGGGCTATTAGAAAAGATTAAATAACACCTTATTTACGATTATTGAGCGTTATTGGTCGAAATAATGGATGCGTTTGGTGTTAGGTTAGAAAAATCGGTTTTTGAGAGCTTAGAGAACTCCATTAATGGAGGATTATGAATTGTGAGCGTAAGTTGTTCGACAAAATGCCCAAGAGAAGTTTATTAGAATTTTAGGATATTTCCTTTAGTTAGGAGTTTTGTTAGTTTACGAGAATTCCTTGTTTAGGCTCAGTTTTAACAAAGAACACTGTGAAATGTGCTAGGTGAACGAGGCTCACGGATGGCACCCGGATTGCTAAGGATGACAGGTAAGTTCTCGTGACTTACTGTGGCCGATTGGCCGACACCATACGTCGAAAATGTGTTGAAGATAATTTGGTGCTTGGTTGTTTAATTGCTTTGGTTGGGTAGATTAAGTTTGGTGTTTTATAGGTTAAGTTTTGCGATGTTTGATGGTATTTCTGGCGTTTTGATGGTATTCACGTTACATTTGTTGTATTGTGCATATTGAACTGTTCATGCATCATAGTTTTCAAAATGCAATGAAAATGAATTTACGTATTGACTTCAAAGAAAAAGAACTGCGTGCATAAAAGGGCAAGTAAAGTGTCATAGTAAACAACACATGGCATGGGGTTATCGGGGATGAGGTTCAGACCTGGCGTTCCGTGGTGAGTGAGTTTTCCTCCCTTCAGATGGTGTGGGCTGTCTAACCGCTTGACGTGCCCTATCAATCTGTCGAGCATTTCCGATAACCATGGACTGACACGTACTGAAATGAAATGACATGGACGTCTTTCATAGCATGGAACATACATGATCATGCATAGACATTTATTTAGAATTTACTGAGATTTATTCTCATAGGCGCGTCTATGGTGTATGTGCTACGAACAAGGTGAGGATGTCTTTCCTCTTCCTGACGAGCCTGCAGCTTAATGAAGGGTGTCCGTGGAGTGCGCTGGGCAGTCGATATGCATACTTGACCAGTGGGAGCATAGGTTATGTATTTTGATGGGTAATATTATGGGTCATGATGGGCTGATGGGTGATAGTTAGATGAATTGTATAGTTGAATCATTTTAAGATGCTTGGTGTCTGGATAGTTTAAATACTGACGTTGATGAAATGACAATTGATATTGATGTTTTAATGTTTCTGGAAGTACTGGGTGAATGGTGTGTAGGTACATGGGAAAGAATATGAAGGCAGCTCTCTGGAAAAATCCAGAGAGCTAGCCAATCAATCGCCAGGAAGGGTGATCAATCGGGTAATGCATGGTTTAGAGTCGGGATTTTATTAGTTTTTTGTGGTCATTCAAAGTATGGACGTCGTCCAAAGTGGTGATGTCGTCCAAAGTGGGGACGTCGTCCAAAGTTTTGATGTCGTCCAAAGTTGTGGGCGATAACGTCGACCAAATAGTAAGTGTTCTGTTGTTAAGTTTTTTTTGAGAGTTCGGTCGATAACGTCGACCGATTAGTCAATGATTTGGTTGAAGGTATTTAGTAAGGAGTTTGGTTGATAACGTCGACCATTTCAGGGAGAAGTTCTGTCGATAAGTGTTCTGTCGAAAACGTCGACCGATTTTGGTTAGTGTTGACATCAACCGACTTTGGCCAGTGTTGACATAGACCTATTTTGGCCAGTATTGACATCGACCGATAGCCAAAGACTGTCTTACATTAAAGAAGGGCATCGCGTTAAAGATTTGGAGACATTATCTATATGGGCAGCAATGCGATGTATTCTCAGACCACAGGAGCCTCAAATATTTGTTTACACAGAAAGAGCTAAATATGTGACAACGAAGGTGGTTGGAGTTTGTTAAGGACTACGAGTTCGAAATCAAATATCACCAAGGAAAAGTGAATAAAGTTGCAGATGCCTTGAGCAGATTGCCTACTGCAAGTCAGCCTTCACTTGCAGCGATGTCGGTGATGTTGAAGTCTGAGATTGAGAGGTTTGATGTGGAGATCGTGGCTGAGCTGTCCACTATGCTCGCAAACATTTCTCTTATGCCGACGATACTTGACAAAATACGGGAGGCTCAACGGGAAGACTTGGAGTGTGAGAAGCACCGTTTGACCATGACGTCCGAGGACTCATCTTATTTCAACTTGTCGGATGATGGTATATTAAAGTTCAGGCATAGGTGGTATGTGCCTGATGACGAGGAGTTAAAGAAAGAGATCTTAACCGAGGCACATTTTTCAGCATACTCGGCGCATCCAGGGAGCACGAAAATATGTAGAGATTTAAAACAACACTTCTGGTGGCCGAACATGAAGAGAAAGGTTTCCATGTACGTGGAAACCTGTTTGGTTTGCCAACAGGTCAAGGCAGAGCATCAAAGGCCAGTCAAAACCTTACAGCCACTGCCGATCCTAGAGTGGAAATGGGAGCAGATCTCAATGGATTTTATTGTTAGGCTCCCGAGAACGAAGAAAGGACACGACGGACTTTGGGTGATAGTGGACCATTTGACGAAGTCGGCCCACTTTATTCCAGTTAAAGCAACGTTCTCCATGGATCAGCTTGCCGAGCTTTATGTGCAGGAGATTGTCAGACTGCACGGGGTGCCTGTTTTGATATTTTCTGACTGAGATCCGAGGTTTACTTTGAGATTTTGGAAGAGTTTGCACAAGGCCATGGGAACTAAATTAAACTTCAGCATGACATTCCATCCTCAGACCGATGGTCAGACGGAACGAACAAATCAAATTCTTGAGGATATGCTTAGAGCCTGTGTATTGGAGTTTCAAGGCTCGTGGAGCAGGTACCTGCCATTGATTGAGTTCTCCTATAATAACAGTTTTCAGGCTACGATCAGCATGGCTCCATATGAGGCACTGTATGGAAGGAAGTGCAGGTCACCGCTATATTGGGACGAGGTCGGTGAAGCTAGCAACATTGGTCCAGATATTCTACAACAAACAGCGGAAAAGGTTTCCGTTATTAGAAATCGCATGGAGATAGCTCAGTGTTGTTAGAAAAGCTACGCCGACAATAAACGCAGGGAATTGGAGTTTAATGAAGGTGATGAGGTGTATTTGAAAATTTCTCCGTTTAAAGGCGTCATGAGATTTGGAAGAAGAGGCAAGCTAAGCCCTCGTTATGTGGGGCCATTCCCTATTCTGAAGCGGATCGGGAAGATGGCTTATTGATTGCAACTTCCGGCATCAATGGAGAGCATCCACAATGTCTTTCATGTGTCCATGCTCAGGAAGTGTGTTCGTGACCCGTCGCATATCGTAGAAGCACGGGAGGTTGAGGTACAACTGACGCTAACCTACGTGGAAAAGCCGGTACAAATTCTGGAATCCTCTATTAAGGTGTTGAGAAACAAGGAGATTCTACTAGTTAAAGTCTTATGGCGGAATCTGTAACAACCCGGTTTTGGGTCAAGATAAATTTCATAACTTCACGACTTATTTATACCTTTACACGTGAAAACTAAGGATATATCTTTTTTTCTAAAAGAAAACTCGTGGACATTTAACTCAGGCATCAATTGATATTCCGAGGGGGTTGATACTTCAGACCCCCAGAATATAAATCTTTCATATATCAGACATCATATTAATCCTCAGAGTTGGACGACATTACTCGGGAACAATCTTGATCACAGAACGATCAACTTAATTGTCCACAAACTACTTTGACACTTTCGTCCACAGACTGTAAACATTATTGCTCTCAGGTCGAGTGGCTTCCTCGTCCACAGACCATGTGACGTTATTGTTTGTCCACGTGACTTCATCACTCACGGGTTACATAAACCCATCATCCACAGACAAACGTCCATAGACTCACTTAAATTTATCGTCGACAGACCACGTGACTTTATCGTTAACAGACCACGTGACTTCGTTACTTATGGGTTAAACAGACCCATCGTCCACAGACCACGTGACTCTCACAGTTCACGTGACTACCTTGTCCAGACTACATCGACCAGACTACATCGTTCATACTTCATTGTTCTCTGCTTTGGAATACAACTTTGGACGACAACCTTGAATGACAACTTTGGACGACAACTTTGGACGACAGCTTTGGACGACAACTTTGGACGATTGTTTTTACTTACAAAACAGGACACATAGACAACCGATCGATCGCCCTCCCTGGCGAACGTTCGGCTAGCTCTCTGGAACTGACTCTACAAATAATCTCACATCTCATTTCAATTGAAAACCGTTTTACTCCTAAAAGAAACATAATGTGCGTAGCGGAAAACTTAAGAAAACATATGAAAATCCTTAAATCCTAAAATCCTTATAGCTCATAAACATTAAAATTCTTTTCTACTTAAACTTCCACTTCATTGTCTTATAACATGACCGACTAAGAGCACCTCGGGTCAAATCGCTTCCCAGCTACAATTTCCTTCACGAGTACCATCCAACAACCTTCTTAGACGTTATCACTTCGATTGAAATCCTCACCTTTCAATTTGTCACCTACATCATAAGATTCAAACTATAAGCTTGTTTAATAAGGAGTGCAACATATACATAAATACTCATGAATGCATACTCAATAAAATCATGTTCAGGTTCTTTATTCAAATCATGGGAGTCATATTCATGTTCGTATTCTTAATCATATCGTGGGAATCATATTCTTGTTCATCATTCACATATCATGGATTAAGGAGGGGATCGTGCTTGAGGGCAGGCAGAGTGCGTGTACTTGGCCTTTCAGGTAGAAATCTTGGTCCATTTCTTGACAGTGACTTGGCCAAACCGCCCCAACCCTCACTTAGTCATACTTGCATACATTTCATATTCTTATCTTATTCATAAAAGAAACATGCACATAAAACATTTTCGTATACTTGGAAGATAAATCATGATGCATGGATTATGTATGCATAACAGAACTTCACCCCAGAGAAAACTCAGACATTCAGCATATATCATGGTACAGATCATGAACATCAAGGCATTATCCTTAAGATCTTCCTAACGTCCTCGTGATGTAGGGCCCTAATGGCCGGAATCCTAATACACTCACTTACCTGGCTTCCTTAGCAATCTGTGCACTTCCCTTTAGATCTTCTTCACCTAGAGCATTTCACTTTACAATGTTAAATATATCCTGAATAATGTAAACTCAAAGCTCGTAACATCCTAATTAAAGAAATCATTCTAGAATCTAGTTTAAACCTCTAAGTCGTTTAGTCGAGCACCTTGTGTGCGTAGTTTAATCTTCACTACCATTGATGGCATTAGTGTGCTAAAACTACCAGATTCATACCAATGTCAGATTTTCAAACTTAACATCAACAACATCTAGAATCCTATCACCAATGCCATAAATCAGAAAACTCAAAAATACTATCATTATTCTAATATCGGCCGATTCTCAATCTTCAAACATCAACCAATAATCATCCTTAAATCGAAGACTTAATGAGTGAATCACTTAAACCTTACCTAGAGCTTAAGATTTCGAAAAGAGTGGAGGAAGAGCTGATCAATGGTGAAGGAAATCGCCTAGAGAGGAAAAGTCGGCTACATAAGTGGTTTAAATGAGGTTTTAGACTTTCCTTTTCTTATTTATAACGATTCAAATCAACTTTAATTACAATCTTGCCACTAAACCTACTTTTCTTTTGAAATCAACTTATTCCATAAATCATTCCATAATAAAACACGGGATAAATACCTGACCAAGGTGCTGGTTGTTACAGAATCGTGGCGTATAGGAAGCCACCTGGGAAAGACAACATGCTATGATGGCTAAGTATCCAGAATTATTTGTATAATCCAATTTTGAGGACAAAATTTCAATTAAGGTGGATGAAATGTAACACCTGGTTTTACGGGTTTTCTAATTTTGTTCGCAATGGCATTTTTGTAAATAATTGAAATATATCTGTTTTGCAAATCGAGAGTTTTAATGGAACCCTTGTGATTAATATGAATTTTAGGAGAAATATGGGAATTTTAGAAATTCAAATCGAAATGTAACACTCTAGTTTCCGTTTTAACCCTATAGTAGTTTAATCCGTAAAAATAGTAAATTGAGTTCGTTTGAGGAATATAATGCTTTATTAGAGCCCTAGTAATAAATCAAAATTATTTGAGAAATAAGAAAATTTTGGAGAAACCGAACCGATAGACGAACGATGAAGTAAACAGAGAGTTATGTGGAGGGGAAAACTTGTCATTTGACAAGTCAAATTATATTAAAACACAAAAAACCCTCTTCTTCTCACACTTAGCGATTTTCATACACCCAATATTTCACTTAACTATGCTCAATAACCATAAATAGGGTGACACCTAACTATTTCTAACATAACCCGACTATTTCGACAAAAACCTAACGAAACTCTAACCGTTAAGCAACCTAGAAGTTGAGAACCAAAGCCGGGAAACCATAGATTCTTACCTAGAATAGTGATTGGGGAAGGAAACGTGAAGAAACTTTGAAGATCGGAGGAAGAACGACGAAGAACAGTGGAGAAACGTCGTGGAGGAGGGAAATTGCCAGAGAGAGGGAGAGGGTTTCTGGAAAAATCGCTAAGTGTGAGAAGAAGAGGGATTTTTGTGTTTTAATATAATTTGACTAGTCAAATGACAAGTTTGCCCCTCCACATAACTCTCCGTTTACTTCATCGTTCGTCTATCGGTTTGGTTTCTCCAAAATTTTCTTATTTCTCCAATAATTCTGATTTATTACTAGGGCTCTAATAAAGCATTTCGTTCGTCAAACGAACTCAATTTACTATTTTTACAGATTAAACCGCTATAGGGTTAAAACGGAAACTAGAGCGTTACATTTCGATTTGAATTTCTAAAATTTCTATATTTCTCCTAAAATTCATATTAATCATAAGGGTTCCATTAAAACTCTCGATTTGCAAAACGGATATATTTCAATTATTTACAAAAATGCCATTGCGCGCAAAATTAGAAAACCCGTAAAACCGGGTGTTACATTTTTAAACACTCTAATCCACCTTCTTTTTGTTCCATTTTATTGTGCTTTTCATTCATTATCTTCCTTTTAATATTCGGCCATCTCTTGCACACACCATCACCTCCTTTCTTTGCATTTCATCTTCATCTTAGCATCTTATTTCCTCGGATTTTCACTCCTCACCCACACACCAAGCACTCTTATTATTTCGTGGGTTACACGACCGCTTTTCTAAGGGCCACCGTGTCAAGTGGTGTCAAATCCAAGGAAGCTTCCCGAGAGCATTTTGATGCATTTGGCTCGGCCATGGCACCATGGTTATCGAGTCCAAAACTGTAGCACAAAACCGATGGATAGCCGCTTATTTTATCTTCTTTTCGGTTCGGTTTTTAGGATGAACTTTAGCTATGGTTAATATGTTGTTTTCAGCCTATTTTATGTTCATTTGATAGTCTAAACACTAAGCTAAAATTTGGTGGCATTGTGGCATTAAAATCGGCAAGGTGAGTATATTGTCCCTCGGTTTTTCCTTGCATTCTATTCTCGGATTTTTGTGATTTTTGTTCTTGGTTTTTGCATATCTCTAGCCTTGGTTAATTTAGCATATTATGTTATATTTTGAGACATGCTTTGCATCTAAATATTTGTCAAACGACTAGAGATAAATTCTGATTACATGACTGCTTGAAATCGGCCAAAAGCTAATTCTACAAAATCAATTTTTATGGCAAATCTTCTCGGTTTTGCTTAAGTACTTGTATGCTCGGTTTTCATCTTATTTGCTGATTGTTTGCACTTAGATTTTGCTTGTGGATCATCTATTATATGCTAGCATTTGACCACACTAAGTTGACTTGCAAAATAGTGACCAATCTTATGTTAAAATCGGCTATATTAGTACCATGAACTACATGAAAATTCTGCTCTATATAACTTAAAAATTTCAGCATGTTAACTTGTTCAAACTTGTGTTTTAATATATTTCCTTGCTATTTTTGAAGTTATTTAGTTGGTATAAATAGTATCTTAAGAGAATCTAGCTTAAAGTTGGCTACTTTGTTGAATTTGTGGTACTAGGTACTTATTGAAAATTCATTTCTAAAGTTAGTTTGCTAAGTGTTATTGAAACTCATAAGTTGTTCTTATTGACTCACAATTTTAATGTTAAGAGTGAGCATGATTTTTATGCATTATTGTCTTAGCTAGGAAACATTCCTTAGTGCCTAAAATTCATCTAAGACATTAACGAGATAATTACCTCACTAACTTAAAATGAAACAACTTAGTCAAGAATTGAAATTTAAATTTGGGATTTAAATTAAATACCTAATACTTAGTAATGACTAATAGAAGTGGATTTACACGTGACACACCACACAAAGAACCAAATCGGATTAGGGACACTCCCCCGAACACACACGCCATGAGGGTAAATCTAGCATGCAAGGGCAACTCAATGCCTTGACGGGCTTGGTTGGCACCCTCACGCAACAAATCAAAGACGTTTCCCTTGAGATGACCCAATTTAAAGAACATATGACAAACTATCCCCGAAGAGAATCCCATGAACGAGATCCTTTTAGGATTAGGCACGAACGCCCTAGGCGTAGAACTCCTATACAAAGACCCATAGAGGATGATGAATGGGCTGAGCCACAAAGAAGGAGACACCGTTATTATGACTCGGAAGATGAGGATTGGGCGGGAGATGATGAAGTGCAATATTGCCCGAATCGTCGAAGGGACAATGACGACCTCCGTAACGTTAAGATATCAATTCCCCATTTCAATTGAACGTGTGACGGACACACCTTTTTAGATTGGGTTGACAAAGTTGAGAGAGTTTTTGATTGTCATGATTACTCCGAGAGAGTAAAGATTCATCTCGCCTCACTAGAACTTACGGGCCATGCCGCACTATGGTGGTCCAACCTTACAACCCAAAGAATGTGATCCATTGGATACCCCATCTGTACATGGAATTCAATGAAAGAACTAATGCATAAGAGGTTTGTCCCCCGACACTATAGACATGAGCTTTTCCACCAACTACAAAATCTTAGACAAGATAATCTCACCGTCGATGAATATCTTCTGGAATTTAAGATACTCAATATGCGCTGTGCTATTGAGGAACCTGAAGAATAACTAATCACAAGGTTTATTCGAGGACTCAATCATGAAATAGGTGATGCAGTGGAAATGCAACAACTTGAGGCTATGGACTTGGTCATCTAATTAGCCCTCACGGTGGAGAGACAATTAAAGAGAAAACGTAAGAATAACTTCCCCAACAAGTTCCCACCAAGAAATTTTGACCATGAAAAATCTACCCAAAAGAATGATGACAATAGGCCAATTAACCGTAATTGGCCCCCGAAAGGACCAAACGCCACTCACAATACCCCACCAACGCACAAAGCCCAAGAAAACCAACCTAAAGGACCAAGAGCACAAGATGTCCAGTGTTTTAAATGTCTAGGAAAATTACATTATGCTAACAAATGCTCTAACCATCGTGTGATGGTCATCAAGGAGTCAACCGGTGAATGAGAGAGTGAAAATGATGAAGGTCAGTATAATAAGGTTGAAGAGGAAGTAGTTGAAGAGATTGACAAAGAGGCCGATGAATGCACGGCTCAAGAAGGACCTCTGCTACTGGTTATAAGGTGAGCGTTAATATCTAATAATGTGGACAGAGACTGTCAGCGTGAGAATCTTTTCCAAAGTCGTTGTGCAGTAAAAGACAAGGTTTATTCATTAATCATTGATGGATGAAGTTGCATA
Source organism: Begonia masoniana (assembly GCA_022432975.1). Lineage (NCBI taxonomy): Eukaryota > Viridiplantae > Streptophyta > Magnoliopsida > Cucurbitales > Begoniaceae > Begonia > Begonia masoniana. The sequence continues at coordinate 21,729,115 of CM039509.1, read as the reverse complement.
AATGCGGCCTCCCAAGACAAGGTCAATAAGTTAGGGTTGGAAACCACTAACCACCCTACACCTTACAAGCTTAATTGGTTGGACGATAGAAATGATCACGTGATAACTAAGCAAGTAACCGTAGACTTCACCATAGGAAAATATAAAGACTCGGTTCTTTGCGACGTTGTCCCAATGAGTGCCAGCCATATCCTATTATGATGACCATGGCATTACGAACAGAGAGTACAATATGATGGATTCCTCAACCACTATACTTTTAACTTTGGAGGAAGAAAAATCAATTTACTACATATGGCGCTCGAACAAATGGCTCGTGATGAGGCCACCCGTAAAGAAGGAAAAATAAAAGAAAATCTTTTACTATCGAAACGCAGGTTGATATCGATAAAAGAACAAGAGCCCTCTCTTATCAATTGGTACCTTAATCCCTTATATGACGAAGAGAGAAAAGGGAGATAAGTGAGGAAAGTATTTTTGGGATAGGTAGTATGATCTGTAACATCCGACATTCTCAGTCAGGTGATTTTCTTAACGGAATTAACGGTCACCTCTTTATTTGACCTTTTATTTAATAATTATATGCCAAAGCTTATTGGATTTTTATTGTAGTGGCAGAATTGTAATTAAGGAGGAATTTATTTGGTATAAGTAGAAAATGGAAACTCTTAAACTTCACAAAAACCCCAGTGTAGCCGACATTCTCTCTCGGCGATTCCCATCCTCCTAGAACTCTCTCTCTCGCAGCAGGTAGCCTTCTTCATCAACAACCGATTCTCCTTCGTTCTTGCCGATACTCAGCTTACCAGGTAAGACTTAATGAATGTAGTTACTAGTAAATACTTTGAGCTCTGTTTTCGGTTAGAACCGAGGTTTCAGATTCTTTAATGGCAGAGTAATAATAGGATCATTTCTATAATGTGTTTAGTAAAAACATTTCCGAGTTGATTCTGGACATTTAGATAGCTGTATGCGATTAGTTACTGGGTTGAATCTGGTTATTTAGATTGTAGAGATTTAATCCACGCACACAAGGTGCTCGGCAGTAGAACATAGAAATACAAATAGGTTAAGCATTAGAATGATTTTTGGTTAGCACTATTAGGATTTTATTTTTAACTTGGTAATGTGAAATGATTTAGGTAAAGAAGATTTGAAAGGAGTATTCCATTTGCAAAGGACACCAGGTAAGTGAATGTACTAAGACTTCTGGCCACTAGGGCCCTATATCTTAAGGGTACTAAATTTGTTATATGTTTGATGTTTGTTTAAGGTTAGTAAGATGGTTTGTACTTGGATGATTTACGGAGGTTTGAGAACTATGCTATGTGATGTTTTGATAGAGTCTATAAAGTAACTGTCTAGTATGATGTTTTCCATAGTTTGATGACTTAAGAACATTCATGTCATGCATGATGGTTTACTTTTCAAGCATATGAAAATGATTTATGATCATGTTTTCCCCATGAACGAAATATGAGAATGAATATGAATATGAATCCATGCAACATGATTAAGTGAGGGTTGGGGGCGGGTTGACGTATGTCACAGTTCAAAGAGGGACCATGAAAATGACCCGAAAGGGAATATGATCAAAATCACTGTCAACCCCCCTTTTACGGCACAAATCCTCCCTTAATCCATACGATGAAAGTGATGAACAAGAACACGAATAAGAACAAGAAAAGAGCATGAAACGAACATGATCATGACTTCCCTTGCAACTTTGCATTCACGTATACATGTTGATATTGCATTCCTTACTAAGCATTAGGCTTATAGTTTAAACCTTATGATGTAGGTGACGAGGTTTCAGGTGAGGATTTCAAAGCTAATGAAGAAGTCTAAGTCTTGTTGCTGGAAGGTGATCAGGGTGCAATTCTATGGCTGGATTGAAATTGTCTGGTTGACTACTGTGTCTTGAAATGATTATAAGGATTATTAAACGATCTGTTGTTAAGTCTTTCGCTATATGTACTCAGGATGAGTCTCTGGTTTTCATTTATAAGAGTGATTAGTCAATGAAGTTAGAAGTCTGCACATGTCTATGTTCACCGATAGCTGTATTCTATCGGAAGATGTATGAGTTTGCATCAATCGATAGATATCCTCTATCGGAAGGTGTATGAGTTTGCATCAACCGATAGATATCCTCTATCGGAAGGTGTATGAGCTTGCATCCACCGATAGATGTTCTCTATCGGAAAATGTCTTAAAAGAACACGTGGATTGCACAAGTCTATCGGAAGGTGTTAGGTGTTTCTCATCGGTAGATGTTGTGTGTTTCTCATTGGCAGATGTTGTATGTTTCTCATCGGTAGATGTTGTGTGTTTCTCATCGGCAGATGTTGTGTGTTTCTCATCGGTAGATGTATTACCATCGGTCAATGTGAGTCTATGACTCCATCGGCAGATGCAGTTTAAAAGATGTTTAGGAGAACAGATGTGTCGCGTGGCGGGCACGTGACCATCGGTCGATGTGAGTTTATGACTCTATCAGCAGATGCAGTTAAAGAGATGTTTGGAAATAGATGTGTCGCGTGGCGGGCACGTGACCACCGGTCGATGTGAGTCTATGACTCCATCGGCAGATTTGTTAGGAGATGTTTGTGAGAAAAAGAAATTATATAAAACACTAGTAATGAACAATGTGCATGAAGTAAGAACCGATTGTTTAAGAGGATAAGTTATGAATTACGTGGCGACTCCAACCGGGGTTGTTACAATTATGGTATCAAAGCAAAACCAGGTTCTAAAATCGATTCTGCAGACTGCTTCCAAGCACAGATTGCTACCAGAGTACACTCCAGCAACTGTAAGTGTTTATGATTTTAGCAATGTCATTAAGTTAAGATATGTTATGATTATTGTTTAGGAATCCCAAAATGGTGAGAGGTCAACAGAGAGAAGACAATGTGGATAGTAACACTATTGCTCAGCTGACAGAATTAGTTATTCGTCAATCACGCCAAATTGAACAACTTGTGACCACTAGAGAGGAACAAGGCAACTCCAGTACTAATGCAACTCATGATCATGGGGGTGAGCGTTTCCACCGGCTTCGACCCCCGGTATTTAATGGACATGTTTCAGATCCTATTTATGCTGAGGAATTGATTCGAAAGATGGAGGACATGTTTAAGTATGCAAAGGTTGACGAAGGGGATAAGGTCACATATGCTTTCTTTCATTTGGAATTGAGTGCAAGACATTGGTGGGATTCAATCCAGAGCACCGCTAATGAAGGAGCTATGACCTGGGAAATGTTTTAGACTGCCTTCTTTGACAAGCACTTCAATAGGACTGTTCAGGCCAACAAGAAGAAAGAGTTCATGAATCTGCTAAAAACTGGCTCTGGGACGGATTACATATGCAAATTTGATGCTTTATCACGGTTTGCTCCCCGATTGGTTGAGGATGATGAGGACAGGACTTACCAATTTGTTCAAGGACTGAAGCCGAGTTTGTATATGAAAGTAAAGACTGCTGGAATACACAATGTACCTTATGGTGAAGTGACGGCTAAGGCCTTGGAGCTTGAAGAGGCTGAGATGACAGCATATGAACAGCGTGAGCAGCCAAGGAAGTTCACGAAGGAAACTCAGCCGCCACCACGTCAGAACAAAGGATGGCAGCCGCAACAGAACAGGGGACCACAACAACAACAGAAAGGTATAAAGAGACCCTTCAATCCAAATGAAGACCAAGGGAAGGAAAAACGACCTTTAGCCCCTCTATGCTCCAACTGCCAGAAGAACCACCATGGTGAGTGCAAGCTGCACTCTGGCCGTTGCTACAGATGTGACAAGGTTGGACATATAGTCAGAGACTGCCCCATGCCACCAGATCCGAACCGAGCAAGAGTAATGCCCAGAGTCTTTGCTATGATGGAAGATGAGGATGCCATGCAGCATACGGTCATAACAGGTACAATTATGATTTGTGGTATTTCTGCTTACACAGTTATAGACACAGGGGCCACCCACTCATTTATAGCAACCTCGTTTCTCTGTAAGCATAAGTTAGGATACCTACCAGCTGTTAGGCCATTTAGTGTCATGTTACCGTCAAGGAAATCCTTACATTCCGAACAGATAGTGAAGGGTGACATTGTGTCCTTAGGAGATAAGAAGTTATATGTAGAGCTGATTGTAATTGACATGCAGGGGTATGAAGTTATATTAGGAATGGATTGGTTATCCAGACATTACGCCACGATAAGTTGTAGGTCAGGATTAGTTGAGTTTCGACCCCCGAATGGTGATCGGTATACCTTTCAAGCTATCCCAAAGATAAATAAAATACCGATTATATCATCACTGGAGACTCAACGGATATTGAAAGGCGGCTGTGAGAGTTACCTAGCTAGTATAATGGATGTTCGGGTGAAGAATAAGATGGAATTACAAGATATTTCTGTAGTCCGAGAGTTCCCTGAGGCATTTTTGGATGATTTGCCAGGATTACCACCAGATAGAGAAATAGAGTTTGTAATTGATACATATCCCAAGGCATTACCCGTATCTAAGAACCCTTATCGCATGGCACCTGTTGAGCCGAAGGAATTAAAAGTCCAACTACAGGAATTAGTAGACAAGGGATTTATACGCTCTAGTAGTTCTCCCTAGGGTGCACCTATGTTATTCGTTAAGAAGAAAGATGGTTCCCTAAGGATGTGCATAGATTACCGAGAACTGAACAAGTTGACAATTAAGAATAAGTACCCCTTGCCCCGAATTGACGACTTGTTTGACCAATTACAAGGAGCTAAAGTGTTTTCAAAGATTGACTTGCGTTCGGGGTACTATCAATTGAAGGTTAAGGAGGAAGATGTACCTAAGACAGCTTTTAGGACCCGTTATGGACATTATGAATTTCTTGTGATGTCGTTTGGGTTAACCAATGCACCTGCAGCCTTTATGGACTTGATGAATCGAGTGTTTCGTGATTACTTGGACAAGTTTGTAATTGTATTTATAGATGATATTCTTATATACTCACAGACTGAAGCTGACCACGAAGAACACCTAAGAATAGTTTTGACAACCCTGAAACAGCAACAACTCTATGCCAAGTTGTCCAAGTGTGAATTCTGGCTGGATAAGGTTAACTTTTTAGGCCATGTCATCTCTGCTGAGGGCATATCAGTAGATCCAACCAAGATTTAAGCTGTTAAGGACTGGCCACAGCCAAGAAATGCCAGTGAAATTCATAGTTTTCTTGGTTTGGCAGGCTATTATAGAAAGTTTATTAAGGGATTCTCGATGATAGCTAAGCCTTTAACTAACTTAACAAAGAAGGACACCAAGTACTCTTGGACTGAAGCTTGTGAAGATGGTTTCCAGACACTTAAAATGAAGTTGACAACATCCCCGCTTTTGACTCTTCCAACCGAAGAAAGGAAGTTTAGTGTTTACTGTGATGCATCAAAAATTGGTCTGGGGTGTGTTTTGATGCAAGATGGTAAGGTTGTAGCGTATGCCTCTAGGCAGCTGAAGAATTATGAACAGAACTACCCACTCACGATTTGGAATTAGCTGCTGTTGTGTTTGCATTGAAGATTTGGAGGTACTATTTATATGGTCAACAGTGTGAGGTGTTTTCTGACCATAAAAGCCTGAAGTACCTATTCACCCAAAAGAAATTAAACATGAGAGAGAGACGTTGGTTAGAATTTGTTAAAGATTATGACTTTAAGATTAAGTATCATCAAGGTAAGGCCAATGTTGTGGCTGATGCATTAAGCAGAATGTCAAAGACAATGCAGCCTGCAGTATCAACCATATCAGTACCTTTGAGGCAGGAAGTTCAAAAGTTTGAATTGGAGTTAGTTCTTGAGTTGTTGAACCTACTTGCTACTCTAACCATTCAACCAACCATTTTGGATAAGATCAAAGAGGCACAGCAGATGGATTCAAAAGAGAATAATAGTATGATGAGTAAGTTAAAAGATGCCTCCTCTGAATTCAGTCTCTCCAATGATGGTATTTTGAAGTTTAGGAATCGATGATATATTCCAAATGATGAAGAACTACGTAAGTTGATCTTGACCGAGGCTCACTCGTCTCCCTTTTCTGTGCATATTGGTAGCACCAAGATGTATCGGGACTTGAAGTTACATTATTGGTGGCCAAACCTTGAGAGGGATGTGGCCAAGTTTGTAGCGTCATGCTTGATTTGCCAACAAGTAAAAGCAGAACACCAACGCCCAGGAGGTACTCTTCAACCCTTACCGATCCCTGAATGGAAGTGGGAAAACATTGCCATGGACTTTGTGGTAGGATTACCAAAGACAATCAAAGGACATGACAGTATTTGGGTTGTGGTAGACAGAATGACAAAATCAGCACACTTTATGCCAGTAAGAATGACCTTTTCAATGGACCAGCTTGCTAACCTGTATATTCAAGAAATTATTAGATTGAATGGGATTCCCTTATCTATTGTCTCCGATCGGGATCCTCGATTCACCTCAAGATTTTGGCAAAGTTTGCAAGGCACATTAGAGACAAAATTATCCTTTAGCACTACTTTTCATCCTCAAACCGATGGTCAATCTGAGAGGACCATTCAGATACTAGAAGACATGTTAAGAGCGTGTATGCTGGATTTCCAGACATCTTGGAGTCGATACTTACCCTTGGTAGAATTCTCCTACAGCAATAGTTACCAGTCCACCATTGGTATGGCACCTTCTGAAGCACTCTATGGCAGAAAGTGTAGGTCACCTTTGTAGTGGGATGAGGTCAGTGAAGCAAAATTCCTAGGTCCCAAGATCTTACAACAGATGTCAGACAAGATTGCCATTATTAGGAAAAGAATGATTACTGCACAAAGCCGACAGAAAAGTTATGCAGACCAAAGGAGGAGAGATCTGGTGTTCTCCGTCGGAGATGAAGTATTTCTAAAGATTTCACCATTTAAGGGAGTACTTAGATTTGGCAAGAAAGGAAAGCTTAATCCGCGATTCGTTGGACCATTCCCTGTCTTGGAAAGGATCGGCAGCACAGCTTATAGACTGCAATTGCCTCTATCACTGGAGAAAGTTCACAACGTTTTTCATGTGTCTATGTTGAGAAAATGCTTACGGGATCCTACACAAGTTGTTAAGCCAGTGAATGTCGAAATTGAGCCAACATTAACGTATGAAGAGTAGCCAGTGCAAATTTTGGAATCTGCAGTAAAGACTCTGAGGAGTAAGGAAATTCCTTTAGTTAAGGTCTTATGGACAAACCATGGAGTTGAAGAAGCCACATGGGAACGACAGCAAGATATGTTGGACAAATATCCGGAGCTCTTCGTTTGATCAATTTTCGTGGACGAAAATTTTGCTTATGGAGGGGTGGATGTAACACCCGACATTCTCAGTCAGGTGATTTTCTTAACGGAATTAACGGTCACCTCTTTATTTGACCTTTTATTTAATAATTATATGCCAAAGCTTATTGGATTTTAATTGTAGTGGCAGAATTGTAATTAAGGAAGAATTTATTTGGTATAAGTAGAAAATGGAAACTCTTAAACCTCACAAAAACCCCACTGTAGCCGACATTCTCTCTCGGCGATTCCTATCCTCCCAGAACTCTCTCTCTCGCAGCAGGTAGCCTTCTTCATCAACAACCGATTCTCCTTCGTTCTTGCCGATACTCAGCTTACCAGGTAAGACTTAATGAATGTAGTTACTAGTAAATACTTTGAGCTCTGTTTTCGGTTAGAACCCGAGGTTTCAGATTCTTTAATGGCAGAGTAATAATAGGATCATTTCTATTATGCGTTTAGTAAAAGCATTTCCGAGTTGATTCTGGACATTTAGATAGCTGTATGCGATTAGTTACTGGGTTGAATCTGGTTATTTAGATTGTAGAGATTTAATCCACGCACACAAGGTGCTCGGCAGTAGAACATAGAAATACAAATAGGTTAAGCATTAGGATGATTTTTGGTTAGCACTATTAGGATTTTATTTTTAACTTGGTAATGTGAAATGATTTAGGTAAAGAAGATTTGAAAGGAGCATTCCATTTGTAAAGGACACCAGGTAAGTGAATGTACTAAGACTTCTGGCCACTAGGGCCCTACATCTTAAGGGTACTAAATTAGTTATATGTTTGATGTTTGTTTCAAGTTAGTAAGATGGTTTATACTTGGATGATTTACGGAGGTTTGAGAACTATGCTATGTGATGTTTTGATAGAGTCTATAAAGTAACTGTCTAGTATGATGTTTTCCATAGTTTGATGACTTAAGAACATTCATGTCATGCATCATGGTTTACTTCTCAAGCATATGAAAATTATTTATGAGCATGTTTTCCCCATGAACGAAATATGAGAATGAATATGAATATGAATCCATGCAACATGATTAAGTGAGGGTTGGGGGCGGGTTGACGTATGTCACAGTCCAAAGAGGGACCATTAAAACGACCCGAAAGGGAATATGATCAAAATCACTGTCAACCACCCTTTTACGGCACAAATCCTCCCTTAATCCATACGATGAAAGTGATGAACAAGAACACAAATAAGAACAAGAAAAGAGCATGAAACGAACATGATCATGACTTCCCTTGCAACTATGCATTCACGTATACATGTTGATATTGCATTCCTTACTAAGCATTAGGCTTATAGTTTAAACTTTACGATGTAGGTGACGAGGTTTCAGGTGAGGATTCCAAAGCTAATGAAGAAGTCTAAGTCTAATTGCTGGAAGGTGATCAAGGTGCAATTCTGTTGCTAGATGGCGATTGAGACCCCTGGTTAATGCTCTATGATTTTAGTAATGATTATGAATATGGTAGTTTAAGTAGGATGAGTTTATTTGATAGTATAGAGTTTTGAAATTGTCTGGTTGACTAATGTGTCTGGGAATGATTATAAGGATTATTAAACGATCTGTTGTTAAGTCTTCCGCTATATGTACTCGGGATGAGTCTCTGGTTTTCATTTATAAGAGTGATTAGTCAATGAAGTTAGAAGTCTGCACATGTCTATGTTCACCGATAGCTGTATTCTATCGGAAGATGTATGAGTTTGCATCAATCGATAGATATCCTCTATCGGAAGGTGTATGAGTTTGCATCAACCGATAGATATCCTCTATCGGAAGGTGTATGAGCTTGCATCCACCGATAGATGTTCTCTATCGGAAAATGTCTTAAAAGAACACATGGATTGCACAAGTCTATCGGAAGGTGTTAGGTGTTTCTCATCTGTAGATGTTGTGTGTTTCTCGTCGGCAGATGTTGTATGTTTCTCATCGGTAGATGTTGTGTGTTTCTCATCGGCAGATGTTGTGTGTTTCTCATCAGTAGATGTATTACCATCGGTCAATGTGAGTCTATGACTCCATCGGCAGATGCAGTTTAAAAGATGTTTAGGAGAACAGATGTGTCGCGTGGCGGGCACGTGACCATCGGTCGATGTGAGTTTATGACTCTATCGGCAGATGCAGTTAAAGAGATGTTTGGAAACAGATGTGTCGCATGGTGGGCACGTGACCACCGGTCGATGTGAGTCTATGACTCTATCGGCAGATGTATTTAGGAGATGTTTGTGAAAAAAAGAAATTATATAAAACACTAGTAATGAACAAGGTGCATGAAGTAAGAACCGATTGTTTAAGAGGATAAGTTATGAATTACGTTGCGACTCCAATTGGGGTTGTTACATGATCATTGCCCCATCACATTGTTTTCCAAGTATAGAGAGACACCTCCTTTCACGCCCACTTGCGAAGAAGGTAGCCTATAGCCTTAAGCCTACATATTGCCTTCCTACATTCCTTATTAGCGCCATGCAAATGAAAATGAACTTTACCCCCTTTGTACACAACGAATGCCTTAGCTCACAAATAGGAAGATCATTGAACCCATTAACCCCCCCATGTGACTATCATAAATTCTACCATCGAACTAGGGACAATGTAACATCCCCGACACTATATTTGACCTTTAAACTAATCCTAAAATTCACATGAAATTTAAACTTTTATTCTGTAATTTACTCGTGCATGCATAAGGGGGGTTCAACCCCAATCAGCAGAAGACTATTCACGTGTGGACAATCTCATATTAAATTAAACATTGGTATAATAGTGATAAAATAATAAAACAGAGGCTTGGGTCAACGTCTATAACAATTCGTCTCGGGTTTTGTCAAAGGAACAGTAAAGTCAACTCTTCCTATCGGGTTTCATTGAAGGAATAGTATTTTTCCTCTCGGGTTTATTCAATTTAAACAGTAGGGGTAGCTGATTCTCTTTATTGGATTTGGGCAAATGGTACAATGGGGGTCGACGTTATAATAGACATTAATGGATAATAGAAACAAAAGACAGCGTGGACGACGGAGACAGAAGAAAGTGTACTTTGGATGTGGACGATGACTTTCTTACAGAAACACTTAACTCAACTTTATCGTCCACAGACTTACTTAGACTTTTCGTCCACATACCACGTGACTTCATCGTCCCCAGTCCACGTGACTTCATTGTCCACAGCCTTGGACTCGCCCTTAACTTTGGACGATGACTCATCCACTTACTCTGGACGACGTCCATACTTTGGACGACTACTAAAAACTTATAAAATCCCGACTGTAAACCATGTATTACTCGATCAATCGCCCCTTCCTGGCGATCGATCGGCTAGCTCTCTGGATTTTGTCCAGAGAGTTGCCTTCATATTCTTTCCCTTGTACCTACACATCATTCACTCGGAACTTCCAGAAACATTTAAAACATCAATATCAATTGTCATTTCATCAACGTTAGTATTTACACAATCCAGACACCAAGCATCCTAAAATAGGTTTCTATTCAATTCATTCCATATCTGTAACACCCAGTTTTACAGAATTTTGTAATTCCAATAAATAATGGCATTTTTGTAAATATGTCAAATTAAGTCCATTTTGTGAACGGAAAGTTTTATTGGGACCTAAATAATAATTGGAATTTTAGGTGAAATAAGGAAATTTGGAGAAAACGAATAGTTAGTCAAATAACGAGATAAGTTGGAGAAAAAAAACTAAGTTCAACCAAACAAGCAATTGGATGGAGGGGCAAATTAGAAAGTAAAAAATGGGGTAGTTGGGAGCACCAAGTGAGAGTGTGACAAGTGTCAAAACTTGTGGGAGAAGCTTGGCAAAGGCAACACCTTCCTTTTCCCTCCCTTATGAGAAACCACATTCACTTTCACTCTTTCTCTTCTTTAACTTTCACAGCCACGAAAATTCTCTCCACCCCTACGCTTCTTCACAATACAACGGCTCCTCTAACCGATCAATTTCCTTCACAATTCATTCCTAAATCGCGACCCTAGGTAAGGTTTTAATGTTCTGGATTGTTAGCCTTCGATTTTAGAGTTGTTATTCAAATAAGGTTTCGTTAGAAATTATCGATGGAAGTTAGAAATCGTTAGCTATTGGAATGTGGAATGATAATAAGGCATTTATGATTATGGAGGATAGTTAAGTGGATTTAACGGAGTCCGATTGGGTTAGACTCGGTTCTAATGTCGTGTGTTATAAATTGTCTTAGGTGAACAAGCTCCCGGATAGTGCTTGGTGTGCTGAGGACTTGATGTAAGTTCTCGTGACTTATTATGGCCGATTGGCCTACACCATATTTCAAGCTTTGTCCCTCGAGGATTGTTGGTGAATGTTGGTGCTTTGCCTGTTTAACTGCTTTGGTTAGGTAGTTTAGGGTTAATTACTTTATAGTCTGTGCTTGTGATGTTTTGATGAATTTACGCATGGGTTTTATGAAAAGAACATGCATGTAAAGGCAAGTAAAGTATCACAGTAAAAAACCATGGCATGGGGTTATCGGGGATGAGGTTCAGACCTGGCGTTCCGTGGTGAGCGGGTTTTCCTCCCTTCAGATGGTGTGGGCTGTCTAACCGCTTGACTTGCCCTATCCATCTGTCGAGCGTTTTCGATAACCATAGACTGACACGTACCAATATATGAAATGACATAGACGGTTTTCTTAGCATTGAGCATACATGATCATGCATTGACATTTACGTAGAATTTATTGAGATTTTTATCTCATAGGTGTCTTTATGGTGTAGGTGATATAGAGCAAGGTGAGGAGGATTTTCCTCTCTCAGACAAGCCTGCAGCTTGAAGGAGGATGTTCGGGGAGCGGTTGGCGTAGTCGATGCACACTTGACCCGTGGGAGCATAGGTTAAATGTTTTGGGTGATGATATTTTGATGAAATGTATAGAAACTTTTATTAGGATGCTTGGTATCTAGATAGGTTGAAAATTTATGTTTTGATGATATTTTTGATAGCTTCCGCTAGGTATGGATAGTGCGTGAACATATATATATATATATATAATGTTCATTTTGATGCTTTTGGAAATGGAGACTGTTATGTTTAATGTTTTGGAAGTTTTGAGTGAATGGTGTGTAAGTGCAAGGGGAAATTGTATGGGTTTCGGTTAAGTGTTTGGTCAAAATCAACCGGTAGATGTGTTAGGTTACTGTTGAGCGGTGGATGTGTTTGATGTAAGCGGTAGATGAGCGGTAGATGTAAGCAGTTTCTGTCATTTTGTAATCGGCAGAAGTTTATATAAGTGTTTGGTCAAAGTCAACCGGCAGATGTGTTCGGTTACTGTTGAGCGGTGGATGTGAGTGAGCGGTAGATGTGAACGAATAATGAGCGGTGGATGTGAGTGAGCGGTGGATGTGAACGAATAATGAGCGGTGGATGTGAGTGAGCGGTGGATGTGAACGAATAATGAGCGGTGGATATGAGTGAGCGGTAGATGTGAACGAATAATGAGCGGTGGATGTGAGTGAGCGGTGGATGTGAATGAGCGGTGGATGTGAGTGAGCGGTAGATGTGAACGAATAATGAGCGGTGGATGTGAGTGAGTGGTGGATGTGAGTGAGCGGTAGATGCGAACAGGGAAAATTTTTGGCTTGGGCCACTTTTGCAATCTGTTCTGCTTGGCCGATTCCTTTATGTGTTTTAATTGTTTTATTTAAATGCTTTCTTTAGTTTTCTTTACTTTAAATACGTTATATCAAAAGGTTTTCAAATGTTTTGCGCTTAAACGTTAAACTTAAAGTTTATAAGGATAAAAAAAAATAAAAAAAAATAATAATAATACGGGAAAATAAGGGTACAGTCTTAGGGTCGTTACAATATCATCACCCATCAGCCCATTTAAACCCATAACCCTCAAAATACATAACCTATGCTCCCACAGGTCAAATTCGCACCGACTGCACAGCGCATTCCCACGGCATTCTTCTTCAATCAACTCATTGATCGGGTGGAAGAACCACATTCTCACCTTGCTCAAGATTACCTACACCATAAAAACATTCTATGAGCTAAACGGCTCAGTAAGCTTCGTAAATGAAAATGCATGCTATGCGAATGCTGTTCGTAAAATCATGCAATCATCCTGCCTTTTCGCTATTCATTTCCTACATTTTCACTATTCGTTTCCTTTTCATATACATTCCTACCTTTTCGCTATTCATTTCCTTTTCATATACATTCCTACCTTTTCGCTATTCATTTCCTACATTTTCTCTAATCATTTTCTTGCCTTTTCGCTAATCGTTTTCCTTTTCATGAAACATACGCAGAGGTTCATTTATTTCATGCCACTTCTGAAAACATGATGCATGGACATATACAATACATCAAACATAAAGAAAGCATAAAACAGTACATGAAACCTAGAAAAACATTCTAACCTCACAATTATCCTAAATTACCCATCCCACCTACACTAAAGCAATAAAATCTCCAAGTCCTCAAATCAACAACTAATCTTATGGTGTAGGCCAATCGGCCAAGCAAGTCACGAAGACTTACCTCGGGTCCTCAGCACTCCGAGCATTATCTGTGAGCTTTGTTCACCTAGGCCAATTTATAACACATGGCATTAAAACCGAGATTGAGCAATCGAGCTCCATTAACTCTACTTAACTATACTCCCTAATCATAAATACCTCCATTATCCTCCAACAATTCGATAACTAACGATTTCTAACTTCACTCAACAATTTTTGACGAAACCCTAACCGAATAAAAACTCTAAAACCTAGAAACTAACTTCCAAAACGTTAGAAACTTACCTAGAGCTGTGATTACGGAAGAAAATGGGAAGAGAAACGTTGGTCGGAGCTTGGAGCTAGCGTCGGCGTGAGGAAACGTCGAAGGAGAGCTTGATTATCGCCTCAAAAGCTCTCTGGAGCTTTTCCTTCTTGGAAGCAGAGGGAAAAATGAGAGAAAGAGAAAGGAGAAATTTGCTTTTAATTAAAATTAATCTAACAACTTACCGTTTTGCCCTTTTAGCTTAATACTATTCTATTTCGTTATTTAACGATCGATTTGATCTCTCCAAACCTCCTTATTTCACCAAACATTCCAACTTATTCCTAGGGTTCTAACGAAACTTCCCGTTCATAAAACGGAATTAATTTCACAATATTTTACGAAAATGCCATTGTGTAGCAAAACCCAAAACCCGAGAGAACCGGGTGTTACATTCCATCCACCTTAATAAAAATTTTGTCCTCAAAATTTGACTTAGCTCATAGTCCTTGACATTATCGCCTCGTGTCTTGCGGCCTTATACTTCAACTTATAATACGTCTGTTCTTTTCAAATCTCATCCCTTCACCTCTCCAAAAATTTGAATTTCTCTTTAAAAACTTTGATCCTATCATACTTAGGGTCAATCTCTATGGTTCTACTTAAAACCAAATGACACAACATTAGCCTCCTGACCACATCCACTGCGTTCGATTTGACTAACCACGTCCTTGGTTATACATTAAGTACTATCGAACTCCTGGGTCCCCAATTCAAGGCTTTCTATAGCTGTACCTTCACAAAATACTTATACTTATGCTTCTCAACATTGCTCGGGTTGACTAAAATTTAAAGATTTCTACATACATTTGGGTTGTAGCCCAAACTTCTGCATAAATTCTTCAACTCTTTACGTAGTCGGAATGCACGTCAGTTCCAATTCCTACATTAACGAGCTCCCTCATTATGTCCTTAACAGAAATTCTTATATTATCTATATTACGCTTCATTTGTCTTACTCAAGTATTTATAAACTCCGAGTACAGTCAAGTCTCTAAATTTCACCATTGGTTTGCTCTAAACTTCATTCTAACCTTAAATCAATTTGGTACTCATTGGCCTCGACTTTGTTAGATACCAGACGAACCTTTGAAATTTTCTAACTTGGTTTCACTTCTAAGATCACTTAAATGGCTTCCCAAGAAAATCCTCATTCTCCTTATTTAATAAATTGCGAATTTCACAAATCGCACAAAATAATCCCAAAGCTAAACTTCGGATCTAAACTCTTCATTTGAGGTCGGCAAATTTTGTAATCTCAAGTATTACCCTTCGTTTAACCTTGATCCTTTATTGTCTCGAAATTTACTAACTTTCCAATACCGAGTAATTCCCTTATTTTCCCCATCGATATTAGTCGACACCTATACTCCCTTGCAAAAGAAATTGACACTTTGCATAACCTCTCAGCAATCTACTTAAACTAAACTATTGAATGCTACCTTCGTCCAGATACTCCCAACTCTTCATGGATCTAGGTTATTCAAACCTCTGCTATATTTTTCTATTTGTTTAAACACACTAATTATACCCCAACAATCTAGAGCATCTCTCGATGCGTTTAATATTTAAGCTTCAATTTTTTTTTTTATTATTTTTTTCATCATATTCTAAAACTCCAAAGGTTTGTCAACTAGGGTCTAGTTTCTATCCATTTAAATCTTATATCTCATAATTGTATCCCTCTAATGGTAACTAAATCTAAGTGCACAAACCAAGACGGTACATGAAATAGTCGAAGGCCTGGCCTCATCCTCTACGTCGCCAGGCTTGATGAAAGCAAATACTCTTGGGGTAACTCTCTTCTGGTCTCCACCTGGCTAGGTTCGGTATAACTGTGGGCAGCCTTTGACATAGTGGTCAAACCCGCCACATCGATAGCACCTATTCGTACCCATCCAGCATTCACCATAATGCTCCTTCTGGCACTTAGGGCACAGGGGCTTCTAGATAGCTCCTTGCACCTGCTCTCCCTTGCCTCGGTCATTGTTTCCTTCATACCCCCTTTTAACACCTCTTTGTTGTTGCTGTCGTTGTCCTTGTGGCTACAGGTCTCTATTCCGGGGTTTAGGCTGAATCTCCAGAAAGAACTCTCTAGCAGGCTCCCTCGGTTTGACGTAAGTTGGTTCAGCGGCCTCAATCTCTAGTGAAGCGACCCTAATTTCCCATAACACTATTCCTAAAAATGACGTAAAATTTAAACTTTTATTTTATCCTTTTCGTCTTACTCATTTAAAGACAGTTAAATTCGTTAAGCGGAATTCAATAATTCCTCTCGGGTTTCCTCAAATGAACAATAAAGTCGACTTTTCCTATCGGGTTTCAGTGAAGGAGTAGTATTTTTCCTCTCGGGTTTCTTCAATTTAAACAGTAGGGGTAGCTGATTCTCTCTATCGGGTTTGGACGAATGGTACAGTGGGGGTCGACGTTATAACAGACATTAATGTATAACAGAAACAGAAGACAACGTGGACGACGGAGGCAGAAGACAGTGTGGACGACGGAGACAGAAGACAGTGTGGACGACGGAGACATAAGACAGTGTGGACGATGGAGACACAAGACAGTGTGGACGTTTGAAATAATAGACAGCGTGGACGACAGAATTAAAAGACAGAATGGACAACAGAAATAAAAGACAGTGTGGACAACATGACAACTTTGGACGATGACCTTCTCAGCCAGAACACTTAACAGAACTTTATCGTTCGAAGACTTTGGACGATGACTTTCTCTGCCAGAATACTTAACTAAACTTTACCGTCCACAGACTTTGGACGATGACTTTCTTACAGAAACACTTAACCGAAACTTAAAGAATCCTGACTCTAAAACCATGCGTTACCCGATCGATTGCCCCTTCCTGGCGATCGATCGGCTAGCTCTCTGGATTTTTGTCCAGAAAGCAGCCTTCATATTCTTTCCCCTACACCTAAACACCATTCACCCAGAACTTCCAGAAACATTAAAACATCAAAATCCATTACCATTTCATCAACATCAGTATTTACACTATCCAGACATCCAACACCCTAAAATGAGTTTCTATACAATTTATATACATTCACCCTTCAGGCCGACATAAACCAAAAATCTCCAAAATACTTAACTATTACTCCCTTGAGTCAATTTAGCTCTGACTGCACAGCACACTCCAACGGGCCATCCTCCATCAACCTGCTCATACTTCGGATGGAGAAATGTCATCCTAACCTGTTTCAAATTCGCCTACACCATACAGACAACTATGAGCTAAAGGCTCAGTAAGCTTCATAAATGTAAATGCATGCTGTGCATACGCGGTTCATAAATCATGCAGACATTTTCATTGTTTCATTACAGATGTTTCGTTACAGACCAGAATGTCACCGAGGTCTAACTCTCACCAGATGGAGAGGGCACGTCTGGCGGTTAGATAGCCCTTTCCATCTACCGGGGGGAAAACATTCTTCCATCTGTAAACAGCCATGTCTGAACCCCACCCTGTCGTGACCATATTACAGATTACGTACATTCGTTTCTTTAATTCATTTCTTTTCTTAAACACGTGTAGAAATCCATTTTCATGATATTTTGAAATAGATGTGATGCATAGACAGCTCATATTGCATAACGTATACATGGCCCTAGACCTAAAGAAAACGATAGGCAGTACATAAAACCTAGGAAAAACGTTCTAACCTAACAAATATCTTAAACTACCCATCCAACCTACACAGAAGATATAAATCATCAAACATCCTCGATCAATAAACTCTCATATGGTGTAGGCAGAATCGGCCAAACAAGTAACGAAGACTTACTTCTTGTCTTTAGCAATCCAAGTACCCCGCTTGAGCCTTGTCACCTTAGGAGCTTCAAAGATGACTGAAATGTGGCCAACTTTAAGGGAGGAGAGAATTTTCGTGGGAAGGAGGGGAGGGTTTCTTCTTGGCGATGAAAGAAAACAGAAGGAAGTATGAAAATGAAAGTGATTTCACGTAAGGGAGAGAAGAAGCAAGGAAAGCAGCTTCTTCCACAAGCTTTGCCACATGTCACCTTTTTATTGGATTCTCTCAACTACCCTCTTTCATTTTCCTAGTTTGCCCCTCCATTGGTTTCCAACTAAGTGTTTTGCTTGGTTGAACTTTAGTTTGGTTTTTCCCTACAATTTCTTTAACATTTTATTTTTGTGTCCATTAATATCGCACAAGTTCATAATACAAAAATTCCGGTTGTTAAATTCCATCCACCTTAATTAAAATTTTGTCCTCAAAATTTGATTACACAAATAATTCAGGATACTTAGACATCATATCCTGCTGCCTCTCCCAAGTGGCTTCCTCTACGTCATGGTTCCGCCACAAGACTTTCACCAGCGGAATTTCTTTATGGCACAATACCTTGATTGAGGATTCCAGAATTTGTACTGGCTTTTCCACGTAAGTCAGTGTTGGCTGCACCTCAATCTCCCTTTCTTCTACGATATGAGATGGATCACGTACACACTTCCTAAGAATAGATACATGAAACACATTGTGGATGCCTTCCATCGATGCTGGAAGCTGTAACCTGTACGCCATAGTCCCGATCCTCTTCAAAATAGAAAAGGGCCCCACATAACGAGGGCTTAACTTGCCCTTTCTTCCGAACCGCATTACGCCCTTAAACAGAGAAATCTTCAAATACACTTCATCACCCTCATTGAACTCAAATTCCCTCCGTTTGGCATTAGCATAACTTTTCTTGCGGCTCTGTGCTATCTCAATACGCTGCCTGATAACGGCGATTTTCTCCGCCGTTTGTTGTAGAATGTCTAGGCCGATTATACTAGCTTTGCCAACTTCATCCCAATATAGCGGAGACCTACATTTTTTACCATACAGTGCTTCGTACGGAGCCATGCCAATCGTAGCCTAGAAGCTATTGTTGTATGAGAACTCAATCAATGGTAAATATCAGCTCCACGAGCCCTGAAACTCCAACGCGCACGCTATAAGCATGTCCTCCAAGATTTGATTTGTTCTCTCTGTCTGTCCATAAGTCTGAGGATGAAATGCCGTGTTGAAATTTAGCTGAGTTCCCATAGCTTTGTGCAGACTTTTCCAGAACTTCGAAGTAAACTTCGAATCTCGGTCTTAGATTATCGAAACTAGCACTCCATGTAGTCTAACAATTTCCTGCACATAAAGCTCGGCGAGCTGATCCATGGAATATGTCATCTTCACTGATAGAAAGTTAGCTGACGTAGTCAAACAATCCACAATAACCCATATGCCATCATGTCCCTTCGTTGTTCTCGGGAGTCCCACTATGAAATCCATTGATATCTGTTCCCATTTCCACTCCAGAATTGGCAAAGGCTGCAATGATCCGGCCAGCCTTTGGTGTTCTGCCTTAACCTGATGGCAAACCAAATAGGTTTCCACATACTTGACGACCTTTCTCTTCATGTTCGGCCACCAGAAGTGCTGTTTCAAATCTTTATACCTTTTTGTGCCTCCTGGATGTACAGAGTATGCCGAAGAATGCGCCCAAGTCAAAATTTCCTTCTTTAACCCCTCGTCGTTAGGCACGTACCACCTATGCCTGAATTTTAAAATACCATCCTCCGACAAGTTGAAATCAGATGAGTCCTCGGATGTCGCAATCAATTGATACTTCTCACATTCTGAGTCTTTTTGTTGAGCTCCTCGGATTTTGTCCAAAATCATCGGCCTTAGCAAAATATTTGCAAGTATGGTGGACAACTCCGAGATAATCTCCACATTATGCTTCACAATCTCGGACCTCATACCACCGACATTGTTGCAAGTAAAGGCTGACTCGCAGTGGGCATCCAACTTAAGGCATCTACGACTTTATTTGCTTTTCCCTAGTGGTACTTGATTTCGAAATCATAATCTTTAACAAATTCCAGCCACCTTCGTTGTCGCATATTAAGCTCTTTCTGTGTAAACAAATACCTCAGGCTCTTGTGGTCCGAAAATATCTCGCATTGCTGCCAATATAAATAATGTCTCCATATCTTTAGTGCGAAGACAACTGCCGCTAGTTCTAGGTCATGCGTTGGATAATTCTGCTCGTACGACTTCAACTGCAGAGAAGCATATGCAATAACCCTTCCTTCCTCCATAAGTATGCATCCGAGTCCAACTTCAGGGGCATCATAATATATGCTGAACTTGTCACCTTCAACAGGCAGTGCCAATACTGGAGCTGTAGTCAATTTCTGCTTTAACTCCATAAAACTCTTGTCGCATGCAGCCGACGACATAAATTTCTCATTCTTCCGGGTCAAGTGTGAGAGGGGAACAACAATCTTCAAAAACCCCTCAATGAACTTCCGATAATATCCAGCCAACCCAAGAAATCCACGTACCTCTCGTACGTTCTTAGGCTGCGGCCATTCTTTAACAACTTGTATCTTGCTCGGATCCACAGAAACTCATTCATACGATACAATATGGCCAAGAAAACTGACCTTGTTCAGCCAAAACTCGCACTTGGAAAATTTTGGATAAAGTTGGTGTTGACTCAGAATTCTCAAGACAATTCATAATTGCTCTTCATGCTCCTCTTTTGTCTTCGAATAGACCAAAATGTCGTCAATGAATACAACAACAAACTTGTCTAAATACTCCTTGAAGACGCGGTTCATTATATCCATAAACGCTGCAGGGGCATTTGTAAGTCCAAAGGACATTACCAAAAATTCATAATGGTCATACCTCGTTCGAAACGTCGTCTTTTCAATATCTTCTTTTCGGATCTTTAATTCGTAATAACCCGAGCGTAGTTCAATCCTTGAAAACACCCGGGCACCTTGCAGTTGGTCAAATAAATCATCTATTCGAGGCAGTGGATATTTATTCTTCACTGTTAACTTATTTAACTCTCGATAATCAACGCACATTCTGAGAGTTCCGTCCTTCTTCTTAACGAACAATACTGGCACACCCCAAGGAGAAAAGCCGAGTCGGATGAATCCCTTATCCAACAACTCCACAAGCTGAGTCTTCAACTCTTTTAGTTCAGTAGGTGCCAGTCTGTACGGTGTCTTAGACACAGACGCAGAGCTTCGATAAACATCAATTGTAAACTCAATATCCCTGTCCGGTGGTAATCCGGGAAGATCATCGAGGAAGATCTGAGGGAATTCTCTAACTACTGGAAAGTCTCTTCGCTTTACTCCGTTAAGCAACTGAGTATCGACCACTGTGGCCAGATAAATTGACCATTCACCCCTAAACTGCTCTTGGACCTTCATAGAATAGGAAGTAGGCGACCCACTTAACCTATTCATTACCTGATAAGAAAACTCTTCTTTATTCGGGGGCTGAAAAGTCACCAACCCGGATCAGCAGTCGATGAAGGCGAAGTGGCGAGATAGCCAGTCCATCCCCAAAATAAGATCATACACCTCTATGTCCATAACTATCAGACGGGCATATAGGGTATTATTCCCCACTGAGACAACATTGCACTGGAAAACATGATCAGACTGCATATGCGCTCCCAAAGGCAGCATTACTCTATACTCATATTCTGCTAACTCATACACTAACCCCGACCTAGTCATGCATGCAGTTGAAATGAAGGAGTGCGTAGCTCCCGTGTCTATCAAAGAAACTATGGCTACGCCTGTAACTAAAATGGTACCTGAAATAACCGAAGGCTGTGCCTCATCGTCGACATCACCAGGCTCGATAAAGGCAAAGATCCTTGGCATGACCCTCCTCTGATCTCTGCCTAGTTGATCTCGGCCCGGCTTCGGGCAATCCTTTACGAAATGGCCAGTCTGCCCACATCGATAGCATTTGTCAGTACCCACTCGACATTCACCGTTATGCTCCTTCTGACACTTAGGGCACCAAGGCATTTGAGGAACCTCTTATACTTGCTTCCCTTTTTCCCGGTCATTGCCTCCTTCAAATGGTCTCTTGACACCCCTTTGTTGTTGTACTTGTGGCTGTCCCTTTTGTTTCCAACTTCTATTCCGTGGTTGAGGATGAATTTCGCAAAAGAAGCCCCTAGTAGGCTCCTTTGGTTTGACATAAGTTGGTTCGGCGGCCTCAATCTCTAGCGCTCTCGCTACAATCTCAGTATAGGGCACATTTCGCACCCCTGATATGATGATACTTTTTCTGATCTCCAGACCTAGCCCTTGCATAAACCGACGCACCTTATCTTCATTAATACTGACCTGGCGTGGTGCGAACCGTGGTAGGGCCTCAAATCTTCTAACATACTCGGCAACTGGACCAACCTGTCACAATTGCATGAACTCCATCATTTTAGCCTCTCGTACCGTATGGCTGTAGTATTTGTCATAAAACACTATTTTGAATCGTTCCCAACTCATTATCGCCACATCGGTGGTTGCCTTGATGGAATCTCACCAAAACCGAGCGTCTAAAGCCAAATGATAGGTGACCAATGCGACCTTCTACCCATCCTCTATATTCGCGTAAGCCAACATATCCTCCATAGTTTGAATCCACTCCTCGGTTAAAGAGGGATCCGAGGATTGTCCATTGAACACCGGGGGTTGAAACTTTTGAAACCTCTCCATTCCTCGATCACTGGGATTTGCCACCTCCTGAGTTCTATTGCCCTCACGATTTATCAAAATGTCCAATTATTGGGATTGTCTTTCCATGTGTTGTGCCTTTCTTTCGAAGTGTTGGGATTGTTGAGCTATAAACTCTCTCAACTGGTCTATCGTGTCATCTTTCTCGTCCCAATCATTCCCTCGACGCACCATTTTGTTAACCTATACAAGTTAGAGACAATAATACTACGAAACAAAAACAAAGAAATCTTAAAAATGTACTTACAGTTGAAGCATGTCCGTGAAGTGGCTTACGCTGTCGAGCAGTCAAAAGAACCGATTTTAAAACCTGGGGGCTCTGATACCATAACTGAAGCGACCCTAATTTTCCATAACACTATTCCTAAAAATGACGTAAAATTTAAACTTTTATTTTATCCTTTTCATCTTACTCATTTAAAGACAGTTAAATTCGTTAAGCGGAAGTCAATAATTCCTCTCGGGTTTCCTCAAATGAACAGTAAAGTCGACTCTTCCTATCGGGTTTCATTGAAGGAGTACTATTTTTCCTCTCGGGTTTCTTCAATTTAAACAGTAGGCATAGCTGATTCTCTCTATCGGGTTTGGACGAATGGTACAGTGGGGGTCGACATTATAACAGACAGTAATGGATAACAGAAACAGAAGATAGCGTGGACGAAGGAGGCAGAAGACAGTGTGGATGACGGAGATAGAGGACAGTGTGGACGACAGAGACAGAAGACAGTGTGGACGATGGAGACATAAGATAGTGTGGCCGTTTGAAATAGTAGACAACGTGGACGATAGAATTAAAAGACAGAATAGACAACAGAAATAAAAGACAGTGTGGACAACATGACAACTTTGCATGATGACCTTCTCTGCCAGAACACTTAACAAAAATTTATCGTCCGCAGACTTTGGACGATGACTTTATCTGCCAGAATACTTAACTGAACTTTATCGTCCACAGACTTTGGAAGATGACTTTCTTATAGAATGTAATACCCGGCTTTACGGGATATTAATATTTTAATGTTGATGGTATTTTTGTAAATATGTCAAATCAGGCCCATTTTACGAAAAGAAAGTGTTATTACGATCCTAATAATTAATATGGATTTTAAGAAAATTTCGAGAATTTTGGGAGTTGTAACGCTAATTTTACAAGAATTACGTTTCTCGTAATTTAAAGAACGTTGTGGTAAAAATAGTAACTGAGTTCCGTTTTGCGAACGAACAGTATTAATGGAACCCTAGTACTAAGATGGATTTGTTGGCGAAATAAGGAAGTATGGAGAGAACAAATCGTTACCTAACTAACGAAACAAAGGACGAAACAAATAGAGAATCAAAGGAAGGGCAAAAAGGTAATTTGTCAAGTAAAATTTTAATTAAAAACAAAACTATTCTTCTCTTCTCCCTCATTCACGACTTCCCTTCTCTGTGTTTTCCTCCAAGCGACGATATTTCTCCTCTCACGGCGTTCTCCATTCCGGCGACCGATCTCCTCTCCGATCGTCTCGAATCTTCGTCATTTCTTCCCTAATCCCGACCCTAGGTATGAATCTATGGTTTATTCATGGTTTTGGGGTTGTTATACGGTTAGGGTTTCGTTTAGGGTTTTGTTAAAAATGTCGATTAGGGTTTGAAATTTATAGGTTCATCGTAGTTGTTGATATAAAGGATGTATTGAGCATTATTGGACAAAGTTAAAACGATTTAGGACGAATGTTAAGAATTAAGGAATTTTTGGGTTGTGGAGAAAACTCGTTAATGGTGGTTCGAGGTATCGGGCGCTATTTGTTTGTTAAAATGCCGAATGTTAGGAATTTCCTTAGTTAAGGACTTCGTTAATTTAGACGTTAATGTTCCAAATGCGTTTTGACGATAACTGTTGTGTTTTGCCTCAGACAAACGATGCTCGTGGATGGAGCTCGAAGTCCAGCGTGCACAAGGTAAATTCTCGTGACTTACTTGGCCGAGTGGCCTACACCGTACCTCGATGCCGCGTGAGGAATATTGGAGTTTATTGTTTATATGCTTTGGTCGGGTAGATAGGGTTAGTTCTTTATAGGTTATGCTTTTTATGGTCTTGATGGTATGTATGATGTATGTTTACTTTATGCCTTTATCTGCTCATGCATCACGTATTTTAAAATAGCATGTAAACGGATTTCTGCACGTGTTCATAAAAATGAAATGGACTAATGTAAAGAAAATACGTAATCTGTTATCTGTTATCTGGTCGTGGGAGGTGGGGCTCAGGCATGGCTGTTACGGATTAGTAAGCATGTACCCCTCCTGTCTAAGTGGAAGTGTTGTCCAATCGCTGGAAAAGCACTCTCCATTTAGGGGGATGAGACCTCAGTGGCACCTCTGCTATCTGTTATCAGAACGATCTGTCACGTTAAGTGATCTGCAAGATTTATGAACTTCATACGCACAGCATGCATCTACATTTACGAAACTTACTGAGCCTTTAGCTCATAGTGTGTCTGTATGGTGTAGGTGATTTTGAGAAGAGTGAGGACGGCGTTCCTCCTCCTGAGCATGAGTCCAGTTGAAGAAGAAAGGACGCGGGACCGTGCTGGCGCAGTCGAGGCATTCATGACCCGTGGGGACGTATGTAAGTATTTTGGGGTTGTTTTGAGTAAAAATATGTTGGTAAAATATTTGTACAGTTAGAAGCATTTTATGGTATTGAATCTGATAGTGGATAGGTTTATGTTTTGATGTCTTTAAACGTTTTGGTAAACTTGTTTTATAAAATGTTTTGTTAAACCGCTATTTAATTCGTTGATGAACTGCTTGGTGAAGTTAAGTTTTATAGGGATTTTATTAAGTTTTCAAACGTATCCACGCAGTTCGTTTTTGTGAAAATGTATTCTGTTTTAAAATGCGTCACGAGTCGGTTTTTGAGTGAGGTTATGGGAGAGAGATGCATGAGTATTGGGTATTATGTGTTGAATTGTATGGTTGTGATGTAGGTCGAATTGTGTTGATGAAATTGTGAGTTGTGTGGTGGGTGTAAGTGTATGCAGGGAAAAAGAAATAAAGAAGAAAGAAAAGAAAGAAGAAAAAAAAAAGAAAGGTTATACGATCCTATAATTAATATGGATTTTAGAAAATTTCGAGAATTTTGGGAGTTGTAACGCTAATTTTACAAGGAATTAGTTTCTCGTAATTTAAAGAACGTTTCTTGTG
Organism: Begonia masoniana; assembly: GCA_022432975.1. Classification (NCBI taxonomy): domain Eukaryota; kingdom Viridiplantae; phylum Streptophyta; class Magnoliopsida; order Cucurbitales; family Begoniaceae; genus Begonia; species Begonia masoniana. Next base: position 21,703,222 of record CM039509.1, on the reverse strand, counting down.
GTAAAAAATAGTAACTGAGTTACGTTTTCTGCGACGAACAGTAGTAAGGAACCCTAGTTACTAAGGGATTTGTTGGCGAAATAAGGAAGATGGAGAGAACAAATCGTTACCTAACTAACGAAACAAAGGACGAAACAAATAGAGAATCAAAGGAAGGGCAAAAAGGTAATTTGTCAAGTAAAATTTTAATTAAAACAAAACTATTCTTCTCTTCTCCCTCATTCACGACTTCCCTTCTCTGTGTTTTCCTCCAAGCGACGATATTTCTCCTCTCACGGCGTTCTCCATTCCGGCGACCGATCTCCTCTCCGATCGTCTCGAATCTTCGTCATTTCTTCCCTAATCCCGACCCTAGGTATGAATCTATGGTTTATTCATGGTTTTGGGGTTGTTATACGGTTAGGGTTTCGTTTAGGGTTTTGTTAAAAATGTCGATTAGGGTTTGAAATTTATAGGTTCATCGTAGTTGTTGATATAAAGGATGTATTGAGCATTATTGGACAAAGTTAAAACGATTTAGGACGAATGTTAAGAATTAAGGAATTTTTGGGTTGTGGAGAAAACTCGTTAATGGTGGTTCGAGGTATCGGGCGCTATTTGTTTGTTAAAATGCCGAATGTTAGGAATTTCCTTAGTTAAGGACTTCGTTAATTTAGACGTTAATGTTCCAAATGCGTTTTGACGATAACTGTTGTGTTTTGCCTCAGACAAACGATGCTCGTGGATGGAGCTCGAAGTCCAGCGTGCACAAGGTAAATTCTCGTGACTTACTTGGCCGAGTGGCCTACACCGTACCTCGATGCCGCGTTGAGGAATATTGGAGTTTATTTGTTTATATGCTTTGGTCGGGTAGATAGGGTTAGTTCTTTTATAGGTTATGCTTTTTATGGTCTTGATGGTATGTATGATGTATGTTTACTTTATGCCTTTATCTGCTCATGCATCACGTATTTTAAAATAGCATGTAAACGGATTTCTGCACGTGTTCATAAAAATGAAATGGACTAATGTAAAGAAAATACGTAATCTGTTATCTGTTATCTGGTCGTGGGAGGTGGGGCTCAGGCATGGCTGTTACGGATTAGTAAGCATGTACCCCTCCTGTCTAAGTGGAAAGTGTTGTCCAATCGCTGGAAAAGCACTCTCCATTTAGGGGGATGAGACCTCAGTGGCACCTCTGCTATCTGTTATCAGAACGATCTGTCACGTTAAGTGATCTGCAAGATTTATGAACTTCATACGCACAGCATGCATCTACATTTACGAAACTTACTGAGCCTTTAGCTCATAGTGTGTCTGTATGGTGTAGGTGATTTTGAGAAGAGTGAGGACGGCGTTCCTCCTCCTGAAGCATGAGTCCAGTTGAAGAAGAAAGGACGCGGGACCGTGCTGGCGCAGTCGAGGCATTTCATGACCCGTGGGGACGTATGTAAGTATTTTGGGGTTGTTTTGAGTAAAAAATATGTTGGTAAAATATTTGTACAGTTAGAAGCATTTTATGGTATTGAATCTGGATAGTGGATAGGTTTATGTTTTGATGTCTTTAAACGTTTTGGTAAACTTGTTTTATAAAATGTTTTGTTAAACCGCTATTTTAATTCGTTGATGAACTGCTTGGTGAAGTTTAAGTTTTATAGGGATTTTATTAAGTTTTCAAACGTATCCACGCAGTTCGTTTTTGTGAAAATGTATTCTGTTTTAAAATGCGTCACGAGTCGGTTTTTGAGTGAGGTTATGGGAGATGCATGAGTATTGGGTAATTATGTGTTGAATTGTATGGTTGTGATGTAGGTAGAATTGTGTTGATGAAATTGTGAAGTTGTGTGGTGGGTGTAAGTGTATGCAGGGAAAAGAAATAAAGAAGAAAGAAAAAGAAAGAAGAAAAAAAAAAGAAGAAGGAAGAAGAGGAGGCAGAGAACCTGTCGATCGATTGCCATCTATCGGCAGGATGATCGCTGCTCTCTGGAACTTTTCCAGAGAGCATGGCGATCGATCGCCACTGTGAGGGGCGAACGTTCGCCCCTCAGTTTTTCTTCACAGGCGATCGATCGCCTGTTTTGGGCGATCGATCGCCGCTCACATTTTAGGGACAAATGTCCCTTCTGCCCTCGGCCGATGGTTTAATATGTTTTTTTTTTATTTTTATATGTTTTAATTGTTTATTTAATTGATTTTAAGATTTGTTTTAAACGGTATTCTAAACAATGTTAATGATTTTTATTTCAATTTAAATTCCGCTCAAACGTTACGAAGTTTATAAGGATAAAAATAAAATAATACGGAAAAATAAGGGTACAGTGTTAGGGTCGCTACAGAAACACTTAACCGAAACTTAAAGAATCGCGACTCTAAAACCATGCATTACCCGATCAATCGCCCCTTCCTGGCGATCGATCGGCTAGCTCTCTGGATTTTTGTCTAGAAAGCTGCCTTCATATTCTTTTCCCTGCACCTACACACCATTCACCAAGAACTTCCAGAAACATTAAAACATCAAAATCCATTACCATTTCATCAACATCAGTATTTACACTATCCAGACATCCAACACCCTAAAATGAGTTTTTATACAATTCATATACATCCACCCTTCAGCCCGACATAAACCCAAAATCTACAAAATACTTAACTATTACTCCCACAGGTCAATTTAGCTCTGACTGCACAACACACTCCCACGGGCCATCCTCCATCAACCTGCTTATACTTCAGGTGGAGGAATGTCATCCTCACCTGTTTCAAATTCGCCTACACCATAGAGACAACTATAAGCTAAAGGCTCATTATGCGACGACCCCAACCCGTCAGGGCCGTCACAGACAGACCATGATGTAATTGTAACTTTAGACCATCGTATTTTCACATAAAATTTTCCATTTTTACTCAACACGCCAACACCAACTGGACATAGACCAAGGAACCACTTCGATCGACCCTAATTAGTCTAACTTTAACTTAAACACGATGGGCATAAAAGTCGTCAACTTTTAAATCATTAAAACGAAGTAAAAACCCTTTTTCGGAAAAACGTCGACTCGGTTTTTGGGCCCTTAAAATCCTTTAAAATACGTGGGGGTCGCCCGTAAAATACATTTAAAAAGTATCGTAAAAGGTCGGGTCGAAACGTGTTTTGAAAAGTCAAAATTAAAAAAAATGCACGTGGGTGCCCTGCGGTGCGCGCCCGCCTGCCACCGCTGCGCGACCAACGGGCGCCAACCCACGTGTCAAACACATGCCAAACGCGATCGATCGCACCCCAAGCCCGATCGATCGGGCCGGCTCGGGTTTCCCGACTAAAAATGACCCAAAACCACGATCGATCGCGCCGCGGGCTTGATCGATCGTGTGGGTAACATACCAGGCGCGCCCAGCGAGCTCACCGCACGCGCGGGGTGCGCGCGCGGGCGCCGCGCCAGGCCAGAGCACACCAGCGCCTGGCCAGCGCGCCCACTAGCGCTCCTCCACTCATTTTCCTTACACTTAACCATTCTTTTCTCCTTTTTCCATCCACCCTTCACATTAAACTTCCCTAAACATTTCCCAAACCTTTTAAAACACAAAATCCTCGAAACCCCGGAAATCCCGACTTAAAAACATATCCGAATACGTGTTTAAAATTCATGAAAACCAACTGCATGTATCACTCTAAAAACCGAGCAAATCCCTACAGCTTTAAAGTACCTAAAATCATCAACTACTATCCCACCCAATCCACAACACAAATGTTGAACGTGAAAGCAGAATTTCCCAAAACATCACCAAAACAAATACGTTTATGAAATCATTTAAAATAACTTAACTCCAAGCCTAAATCCACTATACAATTCACCAAAATTCACACTTTCTATACGTCCAAAAATCCATAACATCAACCAATCTTAATCTAATCCACACTTATTTACCACAAAATAGCTTGGAGCACACCGACGGGTCAACAAGCCTTGCCAAAACACGTGTCGTCGCCACGAGCACCCATCCAGCGACCACCTATACTTGACCATCGTGGGAATGTTCCTCACCTTCGTTCTTGTCACCTACATCATGAAACTTAAACATTAAGCCTAATGCTTAGTAAGGAAATGTACTATAAATGACATATGCATAAAGACATGATTTTTCATAAAACATGTTCGTTTACTTGTTCTTATTATTTTCCTTTTCGTTGACATGAATTAAGGTGGGGATCGTGCCAGGGAGTAGGCCAAGTGCGTGTTGTAACACCCAGATTTTTGAGATTTTGTAAATAAATAATATAATGGTATTTTTGTAATTATGTCAAATCGAGTCTATTTTGCAAAAAGAAAGCGTTATTATGATCCTAATAATTAATAAGAATTTTAGAAAAATTTTGGGAATTTTAGGGGTTTAACGCTAATTATACGAGAATTTCATTTCTCGTAATATAAAGAATGTTTTAGTAAAAATAGTAAACAGGGTCCGAATTGGGAACAGACAGTTTTAAAAGAACCCTGATAATGAGTTGGAGTTATTGGTGAAGTAAGAAAATTTGGAGAAACCGAATCGTAGGTTAATTGAAGAAACGAAGGACGAAACAAATAGAAAATAAAAGGAAGGGCAAAATGGTAATTTGCAAAGTCAAAATTTCAATTAAAACACGTCTTTCTTCTTCTCCACGCCATTTTCTCCTCTCCCCTATGATTTCCTTCCTCCGACGAAGCTTCACGGCGATTCCCCATTTCTGACGTTCGTTCTTCCTCTGTTCGTCCTCTGTTCTTCACGTTTTCTTCCTCCAACTCGATTCTAGGTAAAGTTCTATGGTTTTAGAAAGATTATTTGTAGTTTTCGGAACGTTTAACGGTTAGGGTTTCATTTAGGTTTTGTGAAAAATGTAGTTTAAAGTTAGAAATTATAGGTTTGACGTATTAGTGAGTATATTGAACGTATGAAACATTATTGGACAAAATCTAGAGCGTGTACGGCGTTTAGGTTGAAAATCGGATATTTGAGATTTGAGAAATCTCCATTAGTGGAGTTTTGGAAATTCACGAGCATGAATTGCTCGATAATATGTCTCAAAAAATTGAATTAGACGAACAACGCTCGTGGACGGAGCTCGAAGTTCAGCGCGCACAAGGTAAGTTCTCGTGACTTACTTGGCCGAGTGGCCTACATCGTATGCCAATGTCGCGTTGAGGATCTCAGGAGAGTTGTTTGTTTATATGCTTTGGTCGGGTAGATAGGGTTAGTTCTTTTATAGGTTATGCTTTTTATAGTCTTGATTGGATGTATGATGTTTGTTTATTATGCCTATAACTGTTCATGCATCACGTATTTTAAAATAGCATGAAAACGGATTTCTGCACGTGTTTAAGAAAATGAAATGAATGAATGTAATGAATCAATGTAATCTGTATCTGGTTACGCGAGGTGGGGCTCAGGTACGACTGTTATGGGTGAGAGCGTATACCCCCCCCCCCCTTGTTAGGTGAAGAGGGCAGTCCGATCGCGGGATGTGTCTTCTCCATCTAATAGGCTGAGACCTCAGTGACATTTTGTCTGTGACGTAATGATAAGAAAAATGTTGCATGATTTCTAAAACTCATACGCACAGCATGCATTTGCATTTACGAAACTTGCTAAGATTTTTATCTCATACTGTGTCTGTATGGTGTAGGTGTAACACCCGACATTCTCAGTCAGGTGATTTTCTTAACGGAATTAACGGTCACCTCTTTATTTGACCTTTTATTTAATAATTATATGCCAAAGCTTATTGGATTTTTATTGTAGTGGCAGAATTGTAATTAAGGAGGAATTTATTTGGTATAAGTAGAAAATGGAAACTCTTAAACCTCATAAAAAACCCCACTGTAGCCGACATTCTCTCTCGGCGATTCCCATCCTCCCAGAACTCTCTCTCTCGCAGCAGGTAGCCTTCTTCATCAACAACCGATTCTCCTTCGTTCTCGCTGATACTCAGCTTACCAGGCAAGACTTAATGAATGTAGTTACTGGTAGATACTTTGAACGCTGTTTTCGGTTAGAACCCGAGGTTTCAGATTCTTTAATGGCAGAGTAATAATAGGATCATTTATATTATGCGTTTAGTAAAAGTATTTCCGAGTTGATTCTGGACATTTAGATAGCTATATGCGATTAGTTACTAGGTTGAATATTGTTATTTAGATTGTAGAGATTTAATCCACGCACACAAGGTGCTTGGCAGTAGAACATAGAAATACAAATAGGTTAAGCATTAGGATGATTTTTTGTTAGCAATATTAGGATTTTATTTTTAACTTGGTAATGTGAAATGATTTAGGTAAAGAAGATTTGAAAGGAGTATTCCATTTGCAAAGGACACCAGGTAAGTGAATGTACTAAGACTTCTGGCCACTAGGGCCCTAAATCTTAAGGGTACTAAATTAGTTATATGTTTGATGTTTGTTTCAAGTTAGTAAGATGGTTTGTACTTGGATGATTTACGGAGGTTTTAGAACTATGCTATGTGATGTTCTGATAGAATCTATAAAGTAACTGTCTAGTATGATGTTTTCCATAGTTTGATGACTTAAGAACATTCATGTCATGCATCATGGTTTACTTCTCAAGCATATGAAAATGATTTATGAGCATGTTTTCCCCATGAACGAAATATGAGAATGAATATGAATATGAATCCATGCAACATGATTAAGTGAGGGTTGGGGGCGGGTTGACGTATGTCACAGTCCAAAGAGGGACCATGAAAACGACCCGAAAGGGAATATGATCAAAATTACTGTCAACCCCCCTTTTACGGCACAAATCCTCCCTTAATCCATACGATGAAAGTGATGAACAAGAACACGAATAAGAACAAGAAAAGAGCATGAAACGAACATGATCATGACTTCCCTTGCAACTATGCATTCACGTATACATGTTGATATTGCATTCCTTACTAAGCATTAGGCTTATAGTTTAAACCTTATGATGTAGGTGCCGAGGTTTCAGGTGAGGATTCCAAAGCTAATGAAGAAGTCTAAGTCTGGTTGCTGGAAGGTGATCAGGGTGTAATTCTGTGGCTGGATGGTGATTGAGACCCCTGGTTAATGCTCTATGATTTTAGTAATGATTATGAATATGGTAGTTTAAGTAGGATGAGTTTATTTGATAACACTGAGTTTTGAAATTTGTCTGGTTGACTACTGGGTCTGGGAATGATTATAAGGATTATTAAACGATCTGTTGTTAAGTCTTCCGCTATATGTACTCGGGATGAGTATCTGGTTTTCATTTATAAGAGTGATTAGTCAATGAAGTTAGAAGTCTGTACATGTCTATGTTCACCGATAGCTGTATTCTATCGGAAGATGTATGAGTTTGCATCAACCGATAGATATCCTCTATCGGAAGGTGTATGAGTTTGCATGAACCGATAGATATCCTCTATCGGAAGGTGTATGAGCTTGCATCCACCGATAGATGTTCTCTATCGGAAAATGTCTTAAAAGAACACGTGGATTGCACAAGTCTATCGGAAGGTGTTAGGTGTTTCTCATCGGTAGATGTTGTGTGTTTCTCATCGGCAGATGTTGTATGTTTTTCATCGGTAGATGTTGTGTGTTTCTCATCGGCAGATGTTGTGTGTTTCTTATCGGTAGATGTATTACCATCGGTCAATGTGAGTCTATGACTCCTTCGGCAGATGCAGTTTAAAAGATGTTTAGGAGAACAGATGTGTCGCGTGGTGGGCACGTGACCATCGCTTGATGTGAGTCTATGACTCTATCGGCAGATGCAGTTAAAGAGAAGTTTGGAAATAGATGTGTTGCGTGGCGAGCACGTGACCACCGGTCGATGTGAGTCTATGACTCTATCGGCAGATGTAGTTAGGAGATGTTTGTGAAAAAAGACATTATATAAAACACTAGTAATGAACAAAGTGCATGAAGTAAGAACCGATTGTTTAAGAGGATAAGTTATGAATTACGTGGCGACTCCAACCGGGGTTGTTACAGTAGGTGATTACGAGACAGGTGAGGACGATGTTCCTCCTCCCGAAGCCTCAGTTCAGTTGACGAAGAATGATCGCGGGAGTGTGCTGGAAAAGTCGAGGCGTTCATGACTCGCGGGGACGTATGTAGGTATTTTGGGCTATTTTGGATAGAAACTGTTTAGGGAAAATACTTGTACAGATAGATTGTTATAGGATGTTTGGTTCTGTATAATGGATAGGTTATGTTCTGAGTTTGTTTTTAAAACGTTTTGGAAATGTATTTTGTAAATTTGGTATTAGGGAAATGTTCAGTTTTTAAACCGAACCACGCAGTTCATTTTTACAAACACGGGTTATGTTTTAATCGAGTTTTGAGTCGTTATTTCGGGTGATTGAAGAAGTGAGGAGTGATGAGATTTTGAGTGAGTTATGTTTGGATGTATATTTGATGAAATGTGATGAAATGGTGAAGGGTTGGGTTAGAAGTATGTGTGAGCAGGGAATGAGGAAAGGAAAAGAAAGAGGAAAGAAGAGGGAGGGGGGGTAGCCGAGCACTCTGGAAAGAAATTTCCAGAGCGATTGGCGATCGATCATGCATAAGGGGGGTTCAACCCCACTCTTCTGCAACAGTCGGATCCGATGATTGGCCGTCGAATACTGGAGGTCGGAGGCTTTGGAATTTCTGCATGCCCTGATTATTAGGAACAACCAAATCTTGGGCCCTTTGATTCTCTCGGTTCACAAAGCTTTCAATTTGTTGTGCCTACCGGTCCATGTGCTGAGACTGACGGTCCAGCAATTCCATAAGTCGATCTAGAGCGTCATCCCTAGGGTCTTTTCCTCGAACCATTTTTTTTTATAAAATTCCTATAAAAATCAAAACAAATAACCCTAAGAAACAAAACAAAGAAATAAAATAAAACGTACTTACAGTTGATGAAGGATGTCCGTGTAGTGGCTGTGCAGTCGAGCAGTCTACAGAACCGATTTTAAAACCCGGGGGCTCTGATACCATAATTGTAGCGACACTAACACTGTATCCTTATTTTCCTGTATTTTTTTTTATCCTCATAAACTTCCTAACGTTTGAGCGGAATTTAAATTGAAATCAAAATCATTAAGATTGTTTAGAATATCGTTTAAAACAAATCTTAAAATCAATTAAATAAACAATTAAAACATATAAAAATAAAAAAAACATATTAAACCATCGGTTGAGGGCAGAAGGGACATTTGTCCCTCAAATGTGAGTGGCGATCGATCGCCCAAAACAGGCGATCGATCGCCTGTGAAGAAAAACTGAGAGGCGAACGTTCACCCCTCACAGTGGCGATCGATCGCCCCCCCTTTGGGCGATCGATCGCCATGCTCTCTGGAAAAATTCCAGAGAGCAGCCATCATCCTGTCGATCGATGGCAATCGATCGGCAAGTTCTCTGCCTCCTCTTCTTCCTTCTTCTTTTTTTTTCTTCTTTCTTTCTCTTTCTTCTTTATTTCTTTTCCCTGCATACACTTACACCCACCACACAACTTCACAATTTCATCAACACAATTCTACCTACATCACAACCATAAAATTCAACACATAATTACCGAATACTCATACATCTCCCATAACCTCACTCAAAACTGACTCGTGACGAATTTTAAAACAGAATACATTTTCACAAAAACGAACTGCGTGGATCCGTTTGAAAACTTAATAAAATCCCTATAAAACTTAAACTTCACCAAGCAGTTCATCAACGAATTAAAATAGTTGTTTAACAAAACATTTTATAAAACAAGTTTACCAAAACGTTTAAAGACATCAAAACATAAACCTATCCACTGTCCAGATTCAACACCCTAAAATGTTTCTAACTGTACAAATATTTTACCTACACATTTTTTACTCAAAACAACCCCAAAATACCTACATACGTCCCCACGGGTCATGAAATGCCTCGACTGCACCAGCAGGGTCCCGCGTCCATTCTTCTTCAACTGGACTCATGCTTCAGGAGGAGGATTGTCGTCATCACCTTTCTCAAAATCACCTACACCATACAGACACACTATGAGCTAAAGCCTCAGTAAGTTTCGTAAATGCAGATGCATGCTGTGCGTATGAAGTTCAGAAATCATGCAGATTACTTAACGTGACAGATCGTTCCGATAACAGATAACAGAGGTGCCACTGAGGTCTCATCCCCCTAAATGGAGAGTGCTTTTCCAGCGATTGGACAACACCTTCCACTTAGACAGGAGGGGTACATGCTTACTAATCCGTAACAGCCATGCCTGAGCCCCACCTCCCATGACCAGATAACAGATAACAGATTACGTATTTTCTTTACATTAGTCCATTTCATTTTTATAAACACGTGCAGAAATCCGTTTACATGCTATTTTAAAATACGTGATGCATGAACAGATAAAGGCATAAAGTAAACATACATCATACATACCATCAAGACCATAAAAAGCATAACCTGTAAAAGAACTAACTCTATCTACCCGATCAAAGCATGTAAACAAATAAACTCCAATATTCCTCAACGTGGCTTCGAGGTACGGTGTAGGCCACTCGGCCTAGTAAGTCACGAGAACTTACCTTGTGCGCGCTGGACTTCGAGATCCGTCCACGAGCGTCTCTTGTCTGAGGCAAAACACAATAGTTATCGTCAAAACGCATTTGGACCATTAACGTCTAAATTAATGAAGTCCTTAACTAAGGAAATTCCTAACATTCTAACTTAACTAATCGAGGCATTTTAACAAACAAATAGCGCCCGATACCTCGAACCACCATTAACGAGTTTTCTCCACAACCCGAAAATTCCTTAATTCCTAACATTCGTCCTAAATCATTTTAACTTTGTCCAATAACGCTCAATACATCCTTTATATCAACAAATACGATAAACCTATAAATTTCAAACCCTAATCGACATTTTTAACAAAACCCTAAACGATGAATAAACCATAGATTCATACCTAGGGTCGGGATTGGGGAAGAAATCACGAAGAATCGAGACGATCAGAGAGGAGATCGGTCGCGGGAATGGAGAACGCCGTGAGAGGAGAAAAATCATCGCTTGGTGGAAAACACAAAGAAGGGAAGTCGTGAATGAGGGAGAAGAGAAGAAGAATTTTGTTTTTAATTAAAATTTGACTTGGTAAATTACCTTTTTGCCCTTCCTTTGATTCTCTATTTGTTTCGTCCTTTGTTTCGTTAGTTAGGTAACGATTTGTTCTCTCCAAACTTCCTTATTTCGCCAACAAATCCATCTTAGTATTAGGGTTCCATTAAAACTATCTATTCGCAAAACGGACCTCGGTTACTATTTTTACCACAACATTATTTAAATTACGAGAAACGTAATTCTCGTAAAATTAGCGTTACAACTGTAACGACCCTTTTTCCCAGCAAGATATTGTCCGCTCTGGGGATTGGGCCGTAGCCCAATATCCTCCCCTCACGGCTTTGTTTGGCGAGAACTTCCCGGAAGGTCACCCAACCTGGAATTGCTCTCGCCGAAGCACTTTTAACTTCGGAGTTCTTATGGGATCCGTTGCCAATCGTGCTCCAAAACGCGTCTTGCTATGTTGGGAGGGTCTCTTTTACATATGTTTCATTTCCACATACTTCCCCAAGCGATGTGGGATTGTGACGACCCCTTTTTACGACCCGGGATTCGCCTATACTCGAGTCCGGGATTCGCCTACACTCGGCTTAGGTCTCGAGGTTTGCCCCGCAACCCGATGTTTGCCCCGCAGTCGTACAGATACGTGCACAGAACAGTCGGGTCATCACAATCACCCCCCTCGGGGGCCCAACATCCTCGTTGGCCACATTTTTGGTTAGGTACAGGCTCTGATACCATTTGTAACGACCCTTTTTCCTAGCAAGATATTGTCCGCTCTGGGGATTGGGCCGTAGCCCAATATCCTCCCCTCACGACTTTGTTTGCTGAGAACTTCCTGGAAGGTCACCAAACCTGGAATTGCTCTCGCCGAAGCACTTTTAACTTCGGAGTTCTTAGGGGATCCGTTGCCAATCGTGCTCCAAAACGCGTCTTGCTATGTTGGGAGGGTCTTTTTTACATATGTTTCATTTCCACATACTTCCCCAAGCGATGTGGGATTGTGACGACCCCCTTTTTACGACCCGGGATTCGCCTATACTCGAGTCTGGGATTCGCCTACACTCGGCTTAGGTCTCGAGGTTTGCCCCGCAGTAGTACAGATACATGCACAGAACAGTCGGGTCATCACAACAACTCCAAAAATTCCTAGAATTTTCTCAAAATCCATATTAATTATTAAGATCGTAATAACGCTTTCTTTTCGTAAAATGGGCCTGATTTGACATATTTACAAAATGCCATCAACGTTAAAATATTAATATCCCGTAAAGCTGGGTATTACACTATAGGCAGGTCTATTAGGTAGTGTTGCCTCGGGGATGAGGTCAATTTGATGTTCTATACCACGTAGAGGGATAATCCTTGGGGCAATTCCTCAGGAAACAAGTCTTGGAATTGATTGAGTAACTTTTTCACGGGGTCAAGGATTATTCCTAGCTCTATAACTCTATCGCGAAATAATATTAGGACCATGGGATCTCCTTGAAGCACCGATGCCTCTATCTCTGATTTAGTTATATAAAGATTGGCTTTATTCTTTGATTCTTTTCTAGCGGCATCGTCTTTTGATATTTCCTCGGGGGTCAAGGGTGCTAACTTAATTGTCTTACCACCAAACTGAAGGGAATAGTAATTGGAACGTCCATCGTGGTGTGCACTACAATCAAATTGCCAGGGTCGTCTAAGAAGTAAGTGGCTGGCACTCATGGGTACGACATCGCATAAAACTGAATCTTGATATTTTCCCATAGCCAAATCTACTCTCACTTGTCGAGAGACCTTGACATCATCCCTATCATCTAACCATCGTAACTTATAAGGGTGGGGATGTGTAGTCGTTTCTAATCCTAGCTTCTGGACTAATTCGCCAGATGCCACGTTGGCACAACTTCCTCCGTCTATAATTAAATACATAACTTATCCTTGATAAGACATCTACTATGGAAGATATTCTCACGTTGGCTATCCTCTCCTGATTTTTAGTCACGAGGACTCATCTCCTAACCATCAACAAGGGTCCCTCGAGAGCGCGCACGACTTCGTCCTCAGTGTCACTCTCCTAGATATGTTCGTCCTCTACCTCTACCTCGTGGTCATCCTCGCTCTCAACTTCTCCCGTATCTTCCTTGATAATCATCCCTCGTGGACTCGGACATTGAGCCATGTAATGACCTTGCTCGTGACATTTATAGCACTTGATTTCTCTTGCTCTAGGTGGGTTGGTTTTATCAACTAAGGTTTTGCTACTAGATTTCTTAAGTGGCCAACTATGGTTAAAAGGCTTCTTTCCTTCAGCCTTATCGAAAGGCTTGATTGGCTCGGGTGGCTTAGAGGTGCCTTTAGGATGAATGTTGGGGGTAAACTTAGGAGGGTAGGTGGATTTTCTCTTTTAATAAGCTGTCGCTCAATTGTCATGGCCATATGAACTATTGCATCTAAGGACTCTGGCGGGTGTATTTCAACTGGATCTCCTATGTCTCTATTCAATCATCGAATGAATCTAGCAATAACCTACTCCTCCGGTTCTTCCATATCTACTCATATCCTTAGAGTTTCAAATTCGGCTAGGTAAGACTCAACGGATCGAGTTCCTTGTCGTAGGTTTTGAATTTGAAGGAATAGATCTTGACGGTAATGGGTGGGTATGAACCTCTTAGTCATGAGTGACTTCATTGTTCTCTATGTAGTAATGGAAGTATCTCCTATTCGTCGTCTTTGGAGCTTGATATTGGACCACCAGAGGGCCGCATATCACGATAGCTCTACGGATACTAATTGGATCTTTACTTTATCAGAGTACTCATAATAGTCAAAGACCTTGTCTACCTTATCTATCCATTCTAGGAAGGTATCTCCATCGCATGTGCCATCAAATGGGGGTATATGTAACGTTACATTTTTAAGGTCCTTGTAGTCCTTTCTTCTACTTGGCCGAAAAGTCTCTTCCCCATCTAAGGTCCATTCTTCGTCCTCCTCATAAAGCAAGTTTTGTGATGACCCGGATGTGTAAGTATGTGTACAATGGCTGCACGAACCAGAACTCAGATGGCAGTACGTCCGCGCGAGCGAACTAGAAAGTGACGGGTCGTAAAAAGAGGGTCGTCACAATCCCACTGTAACGACCATTTTTCCCAGAAAGATATTGTCTGCTATGGGGATTGGGCCGTAGCCCAATATCCTCCCTTCACGGTTTTGTTTGGCAAGGACTTCCCAGTCGGTCACCCAACCTGGTACTACTCTCGCCGAAGCACTTTTAACTTCGGAGTTCTTATGGGATCCGTTGCCAATTGTGCTCCAAAACGCGTCTTACTATCTAGGGAGGGTCTTTTTATATATGTTTCATTTCCACATACTTCCCCAAGCAATGTGAGATTGTGACGACCCCCTTTTTTACGACCCGTTACCTTCTGGTTCGCCCGCGCGGACGTACCGCCATCCAGGTTCCGGTTCATGCAGTCATTGTACAGATACTTACACATCCGGGTCATCATAATCACCCGCCCTCGGGGGCCCAACGTCCTCGTTGGCCACATTTTCGGTTGGGTACAAGCTCTGATACCATTTGTAACGACCATTTTTCCCTGCAAGATATTGTCCGCTCTAGGGATTGGGTCGTAGCCCAATATCCTCCGCTCACGGCTTTGTTTGGCGAGGACTTCCTAGTCGGTCACCCAACCTGGTATTACTCTCGCCGAAGCACTTTTAACTTCGGAGTTCTTATGGGATCCGTTGCCAATTGTGCTCCAAAACGCGTCTTGCTATCTTGGGAGGGTCTCTTTACATATGTTTCATTTTCACATACTTCCCCAAGCGATGTGAGATTGTGACGACACCCTTTTTTACGACCCGTCACCTTCCCGTTCGCCTGCGCGGACGTACTGCCATCCGGGTTCCGATTCGTGTAGCCATCGTACACATACTTACACATTCGGGTCATCACAATCACCCCCCCTTGGGGGGCCAACGTCCTCGTTGGCCACATTTTCGGTTGGGTACAAGCTCTGATATCATTTGTAACGACCCTTTTGTGACGACCCCAACCCGATCAGGGCCGCCACGGACTTGCCGTGACGTAATCATTTAATCATCACTTATTATTATTTTTTTTCTTTAACACTTACCATAACCCTTAAACAAACTAACCATAACGTAACCTTAACTTTAAACTCTCGTAACCACGTAAGTTTTTCTTTTTATATCACTCATAACGTTTCGACTTCTAAAATACTAAATCGAAGTCTCGGATTGTTGAAATCCCTTAAAATCACTCATTCGTCGATCATCAAAACACAACACTAATATAACCTACAATTTCAGAAAAATTCGAGAAAACGAACTGCGTGGATCGCTCTAAAAATCGAGCGTATCCTTACATGTTTTAAAATAACCAAAAACAACCAAATAGTTCCAGTATATTCTAAAATTAAGACTCCACATTCTAAACGTTCTACTTCCACTACATATACATCAACACTCGACTTTTCATACATGTTTTTTACCAAAACATCTAATCCACATACTTAAACATTTCCATACTTTCACAAACAAAACCTACACGTAGACCTACTAACCAACAAAACTAAATCACATCATTTGCCACCAAAACAGTTCGGGGCACACCACCGGATCATCAAGCCAAGCCAAAACACACCCCGTCGCCACGAGCACCACCCGTCGACCACCTATTCCTTGTCATCATGAGGAACTCTCACCTTCACGCCTGTCACCTACATCATGCAACATAAACAGTAAGCCTAATGCTTAGTAAGGGAATGCTCTATGGATGGCGTATGCATGAATGCGTGACTTTTCATAAAACATGTTTATTTCGTTCCGTTTTGTTAAACCATTTTCTTGCCCCGTAAGAATCATAACTTGCCCTGTAAGGACATACATGACTTGCCCTGTAAGAACATACATGACTTGCCCTGTAAGAACATACATGACTTGCCCCGTGAGAAACATACATCATTCACATGAGGAACATACATCATTGACATGAGAAACATACATCATTCACATGAGAAACATACATCATTCACCTGATCGTTCTTTACTTCAACGTTTCACATATCATCTTTAAATCATTATCGTTCAATTCATCGTGAAAACATGCTCGTAAATAGTTCGTATGCATCTTTTATAAAACATGATGCATGAGGAGTTCACATATGACATATCATCGAACAATTCATAAACATACATAGACATGTTTTAATCACTACGAACCTATCAAACAACTATTAACTAATAACCTAGGCTACCCGACACTTCAAGATCCCACAATCAGAAAATCATCATCAAAACAGAAAAACCTAACGTTGACACGATGTAGGGCCTTAAGGGCCGGAAACCTAACATCCACTTACCTGGCGTCCTGGCTATGCCGAGCACCGTCCTTGAAGAGCTTGGATTACCTAAGGCATTTCATAGCACGTCATTAGTATTAATCTAAATCATCCATTTCAAAGCTAAACGAGATCCCGAGCTAAGACAATTTCTTCAAAAACTCTAACTCATTTCGTTCGGGCATAACTAAACTCTTATTTTCGTGAAAACATCTCAAATTACTATTTCTAGCCTAATCCAACTAAAATCTAATTAAATGGGCCACTAATTTGGGTTCGGTAAAAACTGACCCGAAACTCAAACGTGCGTAACTTTTACGTCGGTTATCGGAATCAAACGATTCCAGCGGCTACGTACTCCTCCAATAACCTATTTTAATCTGCCAAAAGGAATTTTAAAACAAACGACCGGAGCTAGGTCAATTCAGGCAAAACCCGATTCTGCCCTTTACCAAAATTTTCCCCCTTTTTGATTTTTCATCAATTCACACCAATTTCCTCACCAATCAATCCCCCTAATATCCAATTAACATAATCTAATCAAATTCCAAGGCCTTACATTGAAAACCCGAAATCCCCAATTTGGAGCCCTCGGTTTTTCCCCCAATCCGAGCTCACCATTGCACGGCAACCATTGCCGGCGTTAAGCTCGGCCATTTGACGCTGAAAGCAACCAAAAATGGCCGGCGATCGGAGCTCAATCGAGCTCGTCACGCACAGCCCTAAACCGAAGCGAAAGGAGGAGAAAACCGAGCCATACTGTCAGTTCGTGCGCGGAGACAGGCCGAAAACCGCACGTCGCCATCGTCTGACCGGAGAGGGCCGGAAAACGCCGGTGATGGCCGTCGAAAATCGTCGCTCGCCGCCTCCTCTTCTCCCCTGTTCTCTCTCGGCCACGAAGAACTGAATGGCGTCGAACGCCATTCAGTTATTTTTAACTTAAAATTAATAATAATAATAATAATAATAATAATAATAATTATTATTATAATAATAATCCTAATATTAATTCCTATTAAACATTAATATACCGTTTTGCCTTCCGTAAATCCCATTAAATCTCGTATATCTCCACAAATTCACATTAATCGTTAGGACCCTAATAACACTTTCTTTTCGTAAAACGGACTTGATTTACTATTTTTACGAATTAATATACTAAAAGGCTAAAACAGGAACTCTAGCATTACTATTCTCGATTTGGGTTTCTAAAATTTCACTTATTCTTCTACAAATCCCCATAAATTTCTAGGGTCCTAATAAAACTATCCGCTCACAAAACGGACCTAATTTACTTATTTACGAAAATAGCCTTGGAGCGAAAACCCGAAAAAAAACTCGGGTGTTACACCTTTTTCCCAGCAAAATATTGTCCACTCTAGGGATTGGGTCGTAGCCCAATATCCTCCATTCACGGCTTTGTTTGGCGAGGACTTCCAGTCGGTCACCCAACCTGGTATTACTCTCACCGAAGCACTTTTAACTTCGGAGTTCTTATGCGATCCGTTGCCAATTGTGCTCCAAAACACGTCTTGCTATCTTGGGAGGGTCTCTTTACATATGTTTCATTTCCACATACTTCCTCAAGCGATGTGAGATTGTGACGACCCCCTTTTTTACGACCCGTCACCTTCCGGTTGGCCCGCGCGGACGTACTGCCATCTGGGTTCCA
Organism: Begonia masoniana; assembly: GCA_022432975.1. NCBI lineage: Eukaryota > Viridiplantae > Streptophyta > Magnoliopsida > Cucurbitales > Begoniaceae > Begonia > Begonia masoniana. The sequence goes on along the minus strand of CM039509.1, from coordinate 21,685,130 downwards.
ATTCGTGTAGCCATCGTACACATACTTACACATTCGAGTCATCACACCCACATCGCTTAGGGAAGTATGTGGAAATGAAACATATGTAAAAAGACCCTCCCAAGATAGCAAGACGCGTTTTGGAGCACAATTGGAAACGGATCCAATAAGAATTTCGAAGTTCAAAGTGCTTTGGCGATATTAGTACCAGGTTGGGTGACCGACTGGGAAGTCCTCGCCAAACAAAGCCGTGAGGGGAGGATATTGGGCTACGGCCCAATCCCTATAGCAGACAATATCTTGCTGGGAAAATGAGTCGTTACAAATGGTATCAGAGCTTGTACCCAACTGAAAATGTGGCCAACGAGGACGTTGGGCCCCCGAGCGGGGGTGATTGTGATTACCCGGTTGTGTAAGTATGTGTACGATGGCTGCACGAACCAGATCTTGGATGGCGTTACGTCTGCGCAGGCAAACCGGAAGGTGACGGGTCGTAAAAAGGGGGTCGTCACAATCCCACATCGCTTGAGGAAGTATGTGGAAATGAAACATATGTAAAGAGACCCTCCCAAGATAGCAAGACGCGTTTTAGAGCACAATTGGCAACGGATCCCATAAGAACTCTGAAGTTAAAAGTGTTTCGGCGAGAGTAGTACCAGGTTGGGTGGGTCGTTACAGGTTTCTTCTCCTAGGATACTCAGGTCTTTCTTCATCTGAGATGGGATTTAATTCTTGAAGTCGGCTCCTAGGATTTCTGGGTCTAAATCTAGGTGGGGGTTCTCGGGACGCTTCATTGGGACTTCTCGTGCTAAGGACTTCCATTATGTGTTTCATGCTAAAGGTTAAGTCTTTTAGTTGTTGACCAATATGACTAAGTTCGCCGCTAAGGCCCTCTAATTGTCCTTGCATGCTAGACTCGCATTCGTGAGTTTTGGCTTGGGGAGTATCGGAGTCCTTGTTTGGGTCTTGGCCTTTATACGAGGTAGGTTCTTGTGTGACCCTACTTCGTGTCTTCATTCTAAGGGTTTAGTTATAAAAGGGCATGAAGGAGTGTGTTACTAAGTATTAGGAAGGAAATTAGATTAGTTAATTAAACCTAAGTATTAGGAAAGGAAAGTAGTGAACCTAGTTAAAACTCTAACCTAGAGTGTCTAAAGTTCGGCAGAAATTTTGGAACGCAATTTTGAGGGCCTAAACAACGTTTTTTTGGGCCTAAAACTTGGATCTAGTTGTAGATTAAATTTATGACAGCGTTGTAGATGTCTGAAAGAGCTTCGATTTTCTGGGTTGCACGTAAAAATCTGACACTTATAGCCAAAGTTATGGCCATTTTAAGCGGGGAAGGTCAAATTCACTAACTAACAAGTTTTAAATCCACTACATGAAAAACAACCGATTCGTGCAAGCTCTTAACAACTTAGTGGACTTGTTATATATAATCCAAACATGAAGATGTAATTAATTAACTTCAACAGAATGTTATTAATTAAAATCTCATCAAAGCATATATTGAAAGCGACATAAAGCAACACCAAAAGTAGGGGATAATTTAGGTTGTGCACTTCACTTAGCTTTTGCTCCTTTTAGGAACATTTTATTTTACCAATGAAATTGAAACGAAAAGGTAAATATTCTCAGTAGATTAATCTATTAAGACTGCAGCAATAGAACATGATAAATATGAAGCTCGGATTTAAATATGCAAACAGCATTAAACTATAACACTAAAACAGCACGACACTAAAACTATTTCTGAAATTATTTTCTTTTAAAAAAACAGCAACTTAAACCACCAAACCAGATACGAAATGATGTTAATCAAACCTATTTCTTCATGCTCAGATCCGTGACTATTAGAATAAGTTCATAAGGTTGGAAAAGTAAACACACAGAGCCAAGTCATCAAACCCGAAAAGGAAATAAAACATCAAGTACAAAGTTTGTAGCCAATGTTCTACCAAAAGAGGAAGGAAAACTTGTAGCACAAAAAATGGTGGAAATGAAACTTAAAAACCCATGCGCAAGTTGAAGACAATTAAAAAAACATGCTGGAAATGATCTTTGCAAGAAAATAAAAAGAGAAGATAAGAAAACGGTAAGAACACCACCGAAAAATGAAGAACAACAAATCCGGTTTTGTTGCCTCGGTTTTGGGCAACCAAATGGGTTTAGAAAACCAAACCAACTTGGTTTTCCTCACCCTAAGGAAGCTATCCAAGCTTTGATACCACCGGTTGAGCTCCGACCTGCAAATATGACTCAAGAACTTGAAGAAGACCGTTAGTTCCCGGGTGACACAAAATCGACAAATCTGAGAAGAAATAATGCAAACGAAATATCAAACGTGCTCAGAATTTAACGAAATTTTAGGTGAGTCTTGTGAAGTGAGTGAGATGTGTGCTGGTGAAAAACGTGGTCCAGATTCATTGAGATGAAGGATTTATGGACTGTTTTCCGAGAATCGGCCAATGAGTGCTTCAATGGAGCTTTTGGCAAGAGTTTTCTTCCAAGGAAGAGGACTCGATTCAAGGAATCGGTTCAGCCACTTCTTGCTGCTTTCCACTCTCAAAAGAATGGAGAAGAAGATGGAAAATCTGTTCTTACAAGCTACCTAGCTTGAAGATCTGTTCGGGGGCACAACCCCTCAGTTGTTGTCAACCGAGCTTACCTTGGAAGCTCCTTGCTCAAAGCTTCTTCTATTGAGAGAGAAATCCGTGGGTGCTCATAAAAATCAGCCAAAAAAAGTTACAAACACCAATGCCATCAATATATAGACCTAATAGTGGGCTTGGGTTTAGGCTTGGGCCATGTCTTCACTTCAATGGGCCAAAGCCACCAACTAATTCTAACATTCATCTAATCCTAACATTAATTGAATCCTAACATTCATCTAATCCTAACATTCATTGAATCCTAACATTCATCTAATAAAGTTTAAACAAGAAGGCCAACGTTTGCCAATAAGTTCGAAATTTCAAAAAAACTACAAATATCAAAGCTCGGGAAGACAAATTCCCATGTGAGCATTAATGTGCCTCTTTAGTCTTTCCACATGATGAGATGCTTTGGTTGGTCAACATGTCCAGCTTTATTCTCCAACTTCAAGTCGTCCATGGTGTCCTCTAAGTCGTCACACAAATCATGACCTACAAAAGAGACAAGTGTGTTACTTAAATTATGGACTTGGGTCTGAGATCGTGTAATGGGCCTATGGGGCACAACAAGTGACACAAAATCCCTTAGAAAAGGGTTGTGTTCAAACCCACAAAATATTCAAGAAAGTGCTCGGTTGTGTGGTAGTGAAAATGACCGAAAATGAGATGAAATAACATGGAAATAAATGCAAGAAAAATGAGGTGATGGTGTGTGAATATGAAAGGGCCGAATATGAATAAGAAAATGACCTATGAAATGCAATAAAAATAAGAGAAATAGAGGTGTGAAATCTGTGTGGAAAAGTGAAGAAATGGAGATGAAGATGAAGGAAATAAAATGCAAAAATATAAAAGTGACTTGTGTGTGTGGAGTGTGACTGAAATGTAAAGAGTGGAAGTGTGTGAAAATGATGGCAAGAAAGTAAAGGAAATACCCTTGGCGGACTCGTAGAGCGATCTTACGGGTTAAGCTCTCGAGTGAACGATTTTTCCCGAAGGAAAAACGACCACCGTAGGTCGGGATTTTTGTCCTCAACTCCTACTCCCAATGGAGAGGCGAGAGAAAAGATAAGAGCTATCCTAGCAACCCAAGCTAGGTTAGCAATAGAGGGCTTCTCCACTTGGTTCAAGGAACCAAGGAAAACTCCTAAGGAAACAACCTTGGAAGAATAGGGAAATAGTAGTTTTATAAATGAGCAAAAGTTGTTTACAAACACCAATCCTATGCTTAAATAGAAAATCCTAGGGTGGATGATTAGGGTTTCCATAAGGATGAATGAATGGTGGCCCTTGGATGAAAAAGGATGGATGGCCAAGATCAAGGCAAACAAGCACACATCCTAGGGAGAAGATGAATGCCATGCCTAAATGGATCAATTGAGGGAATCTTGCCACATCATAAATCCATGTTACCACTAACTCTTGTACCTGTAAAATCATACCTTTAAATGTGGGCTCTTCTTTGGGCCATGCCTTCATTTGGGCTTGATCTTGTGAAGGCCTTTTTTCTTTGAATAATTGGTTGAATTTCTTCAACTTATAATCCACCAACATACATTTAACCCTAACCACACAATCTAATGCATGATGCAATTATATAATCCATACAATAAAGGCGAATGTATGCCAAATAAGTTCAAAAATAAAAATTACAATTTAAACGGGCCAGGAAGACAAATTCCCATGGGCCGAATGATGAATCCTCCAAGTGCTCCTTATGCATTCCTTCCATAAATTATACCTACAAAAGAAAAACACGTAATAAGTAGGAAGATGATTTAAAGTTTGGGACTTTACTAATTTTCCTTTTAATTGCAACCCGAGGCACGTCAACAAAGGTCCTTGTACTATCAAGGTGCGAAGAACCCTGGGGGTGACTGCAATGAGCAGAAATCTCACTCACCGGTCTAAACGACGAGCAAACACTCGAACGTGAGAGCAAGGGATCACCCAAGGAATGGACGAGTTCAAAGGTGGGAGGAAAGAACCATGCTTTCAGAGAAGTGGTGGTCTGAATCTTATGTAAATTGCGAGAATAACTGACTAAGCTATGCCTATACCTATAGGCTCATTCCCCAAACGGGGCGGGGATAAGCCTTTAGATTGTTTAAGTAGATTGGGTGACAGATCGGCCATAGCAGTACTCCAGGATATACACCAGGGCAACAAATGTCGAGCATATGACGATGCCGCCCTTTTTCATTTTGTGGAAGTCCCAGGTAGAGGAAAGGGCAGTAGGTGTAACACCCGACAATTTCGGCCAGGTGACTTTCTTAACTGTTTTAACTGTCACCTTTTATCGACCTTTTTATTTTAAATTAATGCCTGATTTATTGAATTCCAAATGGCGTGAAACTAGGTTGGGTGGCAAAATTGTAATTAAGATGGATTTTAATTAGTATAAATAGGAAATGAAAATCCTTAAACCTCATTAAAACCTCACTGTAGCCGACATTCCTCTCTCGGTGACCTCCTTTTTCCCAGAGCTCTCTCTCTGCCAGCTACTCCTCCATTGACGATCGATTCTTTAGTCTCCACCCCGACAATCCACGCTCTAGGTAAGACTTAAACAATGTAGTTGCTGGTTAGTTACTTAGAGCTCTTTTTTCAGCTAAGACTTGAAGTTTCGGATTCTTCAATGGCAGAGTAATAGTAGTGACATTTGTAATTTATGGTTAGTTACTAGGTTGAATCTGGTTATTTTAGGTTCTAGAAGTTTAATCTACGCACACAAGGTGCTCTACTAAGAAGATTTAGAAATATATATGTTAGATTCTAGGATGACTTTTGGTTAGAACTTTTAGGATTTTGTTTAACTCTGTAGTGTGAAATGTTTTAGGTGAAGAAGTCTGAAGAGAAGTGCTAAAGTTTGCTAAGGAAATCAGGTAAGTGAGTGAGTAGGATTTCCGGCCATTAGGGCCCTACATCGCAAGGGTACTAAGTTAAAGTTGATTATGATGTCCGAAAGCTGTTTGTGTTATTGTCTGTATGGTTATGATATGTGAGTTAGCAACATGATTTATTGTTTAATGATTGATCTGTCCTTTTAGACCGATGAAATAAGAGTACTCATACGCATACTTCACGATTGTTTCCTTTTCAAGCATATGAAAATGTTTTAAGTGTATGTTTTCCTTCACGATCAAGATATGAACATGAAACTTATGTAACAAGGATTAAGAGAGGGTTGGGGGCGGTTTAGCGTATATCACTGTCCAAAAGAAGGACCATGAATACGGCCCGCAAGGGACTATGTACACTTTCCTTATCAACTCCCTTTTTGGCAAAAATCCTCCCTTTATCCACATGATGTAAACGATGAACAAGAATATGAACAAGAATATGATGAGAAATGATTATGAAAATGTGTTCCTTTCAACTGTGAATTCATGCATACATGTTAGTATTGCATTCCTTACTAAGCATTAGGCTTATAGTTTAAACCTTATGATGTAGGTGACCAATTATCAGGTGAGGATTTCAAACCCAATGAAGATGTCTAGGACTGGTTGTTGGATGGTACTCAGGGTGACAGTTTGTGGCTGGAAGGCGATTTCAACCCTTGGTTACTACTCTTATGATGTTAGTAAGGATTATGAATACTGAGGTCTAAATAGGATGAGTTTTCTTAAAATGATGGATATTGGAATTTGTTTGACTGAATTTCTGAGTTTGAAAAATGATCATGATATGATAGAATGATCTGTTTTATTTAAGTCTTCCGCTACACGTATTTTAGATGAGTCTATGGATTATATTGTGCAAGTTTACGTCAGTCATGTTAAAGTCTGTAAAAGTCAGGATGTCTTCTATCGGTAGATGTTGTTTATTTCTATCGGTAGATGTTGTTTATTAATATCGGTAGAAGTCTTCTGTCGGGTAATGTTTAATGAGTCACATGGGATGCACATGACAATCGGTAGATGCTGTATATTATTATCAGTAGAAGTCTTCTGTCTGGTAATGTTTAATGAGTCACGTGGGATGCACATGTCAATCGGAAGATGTAGATTTTCACTACCGGTAGAAGTGAGTATTATGTCTTGTCGTTTTGTGATCGGTAGATGTTGTTTATTTCTATCGGTAGATGCTGTTTGTTATTATTATCGATAGAAGTCTTCTATCGGGTAATGTTTAATGAGTCACGTGGGATGCACATGAAAATCGGTAGATGTTGTTGTTTATTACTATCGGTAGAAGTGGGAATGATGTTTTGTCGTTTTGTGATCGGCAGATGCGAGAAGAAAATTTTGTCATTTGCGATCGGTAGATGTTCTTTTATTTTCAATTCCTTCAGCCAAATGTTTTAACATTCTGTCTTTTGTTAATGTTACTTACTTAATGAGTTTTCCGTCGAATGGTCGAGGATTTAAAGATAAAGTTTTTATTATTGAGAGTAATGTCAAAATTTTTCATAAAATTTCTTAGTCCAGTCTATGTCATGGGTAACATATCGGGTTTGGGAGACTCGGGGTGTTACAGTAGGTGAAAGTGCGTATCTAGAGAGAGGGGCACTAAAATCTTTCCTATTTGGTTGCTTTTTATCTGTAGTGGTAGCTGGTATAGATGAATAAAGGCGAGCCACCTGAACGGGACCTAGTCTCTTAATAGGTGGCAAAGCGGAATAGGAAAAGGTGCCGAGCTGACTGATGAGTTTTGAGCCTTTTTCTAATTCGAATCTAAAGGCTCCCCAGGCTACATAAAAGTATAGCCAAATCTAGATGAGACGGGACGGACGACCTCTATTTAAATGAGACTGCCGAATTGGTCCACCGCTTGGGCTGGGAATGAATGGCTCAGCCTACATGAATCATTAAAGCACTCCAGCCCAGCCTCTTCAAGAAATCTTTGCGTGGTAGACGCTACCTATTCACTCGGACAATGCTCTGAACACGAAAGTGTTCAGTTCCACCCCCTTCTCCCATGCTAAGTCACAAGTAGTGCCTCTGAAAGCACGGACGAGCCACACGCAGTGAAACTTGCACATGTGATTCTGGCCGGGGACCCTAGTATACTGTACTAATACGTGTAGGTCCCCGTAATTCAAGTGAGATTGTCATGGCGCAAAAGCAGATATGGTCCGGTATTCCCTTTTTCCCTGTATTGTTTATTTTCTTTATTTCTCCTCTAGCAGAAACTAATCGAGCTCCGTTTGATCTCCCAGAAGTAGAAGCTGAATCAGTTGTAGGCTATAATGTAGAATATGCGCGGTATGCGATCCTTAGTAGTCCACTGTTGGCGGAAGCCAATGTCCCAGGGTCCCGGGGACTCATTCTGACTGAAACAAGGGTGGGTCTTTCCCAACTTCAAAATCTTCTATTTTAGGGAAGCCAAAAAAGATGAGCGCCCCTCTCCCTGTAGCGACCCTAACACTGTACCCTTATTTTCCCGTATTATTTTTTTTTTATTCCTTCTATTACTTATAAACCTCGTAACATTTGAGCGGAATTTAAATCGTAGACTGAATCGTTAAAAATCGTTCGGAAACTATTTTTAGAACCCCTTAAATAAAAACTTAAATCAATTAATAAAACAATTTAAAATAAAGAAAACATCGGCCAACAATTTGAAGGGCAAAAGGGACATCTGTCCCGTAAAAGGCAGGGGCGATCGATCGCCCCAATGCCAGGCGATCGATCTCTCATTGCAAAAATTGAGGGGCGATCGATCGCCCCTCATTGTGGCGATCGATCACCCAAATAAAATTTTAGGGGCGATCGATCCCCCCATATATGGGCGATTGATCGCCCCACTCTATGGAAAATCCAGAGAGCGGCGATCGCCTGCCGATCGTTGGCGATCGAACGGCAGGTTCTCTGGAATTTCCATTCAGAGAGCCACCCTTTTTCCTGTTTTCTTCCTCCCCTGCACACAACTTCACAATTCATCACTTCTTCACCAATAAACACAATAACATCATAACTTAAACTTAACCAAAATGTATCCTAAACTCAAGTAACTTGAAACAAACTTTACGAAATCCAACTGCGTGGATAGCTTTAAGACTCGAGCATTTCCATGCATAACCGAAAACGTTTCAAAACATTACTATAAAATCCAAATAAAAACTTAGTAAAACGTTTTATAAAACAAGTCTACCAAAACATCAAAATATCTTTTATCAACTATCCATAACCAATCATCTTAAAATGTTCTATCTATACAATTAAACTATCTTTCTATCAAAATATCGTGTCCCCAAAATACTTACAAACAGTCCCACGGGTCAAAATTGCACCAACTGTGACAGTACACTCCCACGGGCCATCGTTCTTCAACTGATCATTCCTCGGGTGGAGGGATCTCATTCTCATCTGTGTCTAGATCACCTACACCATACAAACAACTATGAGCTAAACGCTCAGCAAGTTTCGTAAATGCAGATGCATGCTATGCATATGAGTTTAAGAAATCATACAACATTTTCTTATCATTACGTCGCAGACAGAATGTCACCGAGGTCTCAGCCTATTAGATGGAGAGGACACGTCCCGCGGTCGGACAACCCTCTCCACCTAACGGGGGGGTGCACACTTACATCTGTATACAGCCGTGCCTGAGCCCCACCTCGCATGACCAGATAATAGATTACGTAGATTCATTTCGTTCATTCATTTCATTTTCTTAAACATGTGCAGAAATCCATTTTCATGCTATTTTAAAAGACGTGATGCATGAATAGTTATATGCATAAAGTAAACATACGTAGTACATACCATCAAGTCAATAAAAGCATAACCTACAAAAGAACTAATCCTAACTACCCAACCAAAACATTTAAACAACCCAAGACTCCCATCATCCTCGACGCGACTTCGACGTACGGTGTAGGCCAATCGGCCAGAGTAAGTCACGAGAACTTACCTCGTGCGCGTTGAACTTCAAGCTCCGTCCACGAGCATTGTTCACTTAAGCAATTCACAACAATTATCGTTAAAACGCGGTTTAACCATTAACGTCCAAATTAACGAAAATCCTTAACTGCGGAAATTTCTAAATTTCTAACTTAACAAATCGAGGTATTTTAACAACCAATTAACGTTCGATACCTCGAAACCGCCATTAACGAGTTTTTTCAAAAAAACCGAAAAATTCATCAATCCCTCACATTTGTCCTAAATCAATTAACTTCGTCCAATAACGCTCAATACGTCATTTATTTCCACAAACACGGTAAACTTATAAATTTCAAACCCTAAATCACGTTTTTAACGAAACTCTAATCATTTAAACTTCGTAAAATCAAAATAAACTGTCCTAAAACCTTAGAATCTGTAACGTCCCTAGAACTGTACCCATTTACCCATATAAATTTTTCACTTTATTTTGCACTTTTTGCGGAAACTGGATCGGAATTGAAGTCGTTAGTGTTGTTTGGAAAACCATTTAAAACATACATAAAATTGCTTAATAAAACACTTAAAACTATTTAATTAAAAACTAATTTTAATTAAAAACAATCGGGAGGGCAAAACTGTCCAGCCATGAAAACAGAGGGCAGCGACCAGACGCTGCAGCATGCAGCGCCTGATCGCTGCATGCTGCACACAGCATGCAGCGCCTGATCGCTGCATGCTGCACACAGTATGCAGCGCCTGATCGCTGCATGCTGTGCAGCTTGCAGCGCCTGATCGCTGCATGCTGTGCAGCTTGCAGCGCCTGATCGCTGCATGCTGTGCAGCATGCAGCGATCACAGCATGCAGCGATCGATCTCTGCGGCTTGCAGAGATCGATCGCTGCACACTCTGTGCATCGATCCACCAGCGATCCTCCAATGCCATCGATCGCCATCTCACTTTCTCTTCTCATCTCTTCTCTCTCTTTGTTTTCCAGGTACTCTCTGGAAACTCCAGAGAGCAAAACCACAATTTGCTCTCTGGAATCTGATTTCCAGAGAGCAATACTTCTACAAATAACAACCTAAAAATCAACTTCCATAATTTAATGCAATACTTTAAAAGTGATAAAATTTCCTAAAAACAAACCGCGTGGATAGCTCTAAAAACCGAGCCTATCCGTAACAACCTAAGAAAAACATTTCAAAACATTTTCATAACATTTTACTAACGGATTAAACCAAAACAATTCAATATACAGTTTATAAAACAGATTTCCAAAATGTTTAAGTCATCAAATATAGCCTATCCACTACCCAATCCAAACAACCTAAAATGTCTATACAAATCTACCTAGACATTCAAATAGTTCCCAAAATACGTACACATCCCCACGGGTCAAAAACGCGCCGACTGCCCAGCGCACTCCCACGGGCCATCATCCATCAACTGCCTCAGACATCAGAAGGAGGAACGTCGTCCTCACCTGGATCTATGTCACCTAGAACGTCACCTACACCATACAGACATCTATGAGATAATGAAATCTCAGTAAGCTTCGTAAATGCAGATGCGTGCAGTGCATATGGAGTTCAGAAATCATGCATAACAGAGCGTCGCAGACAGTATATCACCGAGATCTCATCCCTCTAACCGAAGGGGGCCCATCCAGCGGTCGGACTACCCCGTGCGGTTAGAGGAGGGGGGTACACGCTTAAAACACGTACAGCCGTGCCTGAGCCCCACCTCGCGTGACCAGATAACAGATTACGTTCATTAATTACAGTACATGAGATGTGGTATCGGCCAGACCCTTAATCGGCCTGCACGATAGATCAAGAGCTCCCAATCTCTGGGCCACACAGTTTTCAGAAAACATCGTGCAGTGCAGAAATCCATTTTCATGCCAAGTTAAAATACGTGATGCATGAACAGTTCAATATAAAAGTAAACAAACAAGCATGCGTACCATCAAGACTGTAAATGAAATGACCTACAAAACGTTTAAACCTAACTACCCAACCAAAGCAGTTAAAACAATCAATCCTCCAAGATCCTCGATGCTAAATCGAAGTACGGTGTAGGCCAATCGGCCAAAGTAAGTCACGAGAACTTACCTTAAGCGCACTGATTCACGAGCTTGGTCCAAGAGAGTCGTTCACCTAAGCAATTCAAGGCGTTTATCGTTAAAAAGAATTTAAACTTCTAAACGTCCAAATTCAACGAAACCTTAACTAAGGAATTCCTTAAAACTTCTAACTCATCAAATCGAGATATTTAAACGACCAATTCATGTTCGATGGTTCGAAATTACAATTAACGAACTTTTCCAAAAATTCCTAATTTTTAACTTTTTCACGATTTGATTTAACTTCGTCCAATAACGTCAAATACGTGCAATATATACTTAATCACGGCTACCCTATTAATTACGAACCCTAATTCGCGTTTTTGACGAAACCCTAATTGTTTATACTTCGTAAAACTCGAAATAAACGCTCTAAGAACGTAGATTCATACCTAGGATAGCGATTGGAGGAAGAATCACGAAGAACGGAAGTCGAATGGAGGAGGAAAGGAGGTCGGAATCGTCGAAGTCGTCGACGGCAGGGAGATAGCGCGAAGGAGAAAGCTCTCTGGCGATCGTGAATTCCAGAGAAGAAGAGAGAAAGTGAGGGAGAGAAGGAAAGAAATGTGATTTTATAAAATTGGGTTGACAGATTACCAAAATGCCCTTAACTCTTGTTTCGTCCTTCGTTTCGTTAATCGGCTAACGATTCGGATTCTCGAAAACTCCATATTTTGCCAATAATTTCTATTCATTACCAGGGCTTTATTAAAACTGTCCGTTCGCAATTTGGACCTCGTTTACTATTTTTACTAAAACGTTCCTTACATTACTATAGGCGTATTTACCCGGAATATAGCGTTTAATCCCCGAAAATTCCCGTAAATTCCTTAAAATTCTTATTAATCGTTAGGATCATAATGACGCTTTCCGTTTGCGAAACTGATTTGATTTGATATATTTACAAAAAATGCCATTAGATAATGAAATAATAATATAATATAATATATCCAAAAACCCGTACAAGCCGGGTATTACATTTCACCCACCTTATTTAGAATTTTGTCCACAAAATTTAAATCATGCAAACAAATCAGGATACTTAGTCATCATATCCTGCTGTCGCTCCCACGTAGCCTCTTCCACCTCGTGTTTCCGCCATAGGACTTTGACTAGCGGAATCTCTTTGTTGCGTAGCACCTTGATGGAAGTCTCCAAAATACGTACCGGCCTCACCTCATAGCTCAAGGTAGGCTGCACCTCGATCTCTGTAGCCTCCACGATATGCGACGGGTCGCGCAAGCACTTCCGAAGCATAGATACATGAAACACGTCGTGGATACCCTCCATAGAAGCTGGAAGCTACAGTCTATACGCCAACTTCCCGATCCTCTTCAGAATAGGAAAGGGCCCCACATAACGAGGGTTCAACTTACCCCTCCTTCCAAATCTCGCTACGCCTTTGAACGGAGAAACTTTTAAATAGACCTCATCACCTTCCTCGAACGCCAGCTCTCTCCATCTAGTGTCAGCATAGCTCTTCTGCCTGCTCTGTGCTACCTCTATACGCTGTCGAATGATTGCAATCTTCTCTGCCGTCTGCTGTAGAATCTCAGGACCAACGATGTTGGCCTCGCCAACCTCGTCCCAATACAACGGAGATCTACACTTTCGACCATACAGCGCCTCATATGGAGCCATGCCAATAGTAGCCTGGAAGCTGTTATTATAAGAGAACTCGATCAGTGGCAAATACCTGCTCCACGATCCCTGAAACTCCAGCACACATGCTCTGAGCATATCCTCCAGAATCTGATTCGTCCTCTCTGTCTGTCCATCAGTCTGAGGATGAAATGCGGTGCTAAAATTAAGCTGAGTCCCCATAGCTTTGTGCAGACTCTTCCAGAACTTCGAGGTAAATCTCGGATCTCGATCTGAGATAATAGAAGCTGGCACGCCATGCAGTCTGACAATCTCCTGCACATAGAGCTCTGCGAGCTGATCCATAGACGATGCCATCTTCACAGATAAGAAGTGGGCCGACTTTCGGTCCACGATCACCCATACGCCATCATGGCCCTTCGTCGTCCTCGGGAGCCCCACAATAAAGTCCATAGAGATCTGCTCCCACTTCCACTCCGGAATCGGCAGTGGTAATAACGTTCCGGCCGGTCTTTGGTGCTCTGCCTTCACCTGTTGACATACCAAACAAGTCTCAACATACTTGGCAACCTCCCTCTTCATGTTCGGCCACCAGAAGTGTTGTTTCAAATCCCGGTACATCTTGGTACTTCCCGGGTGCACAGAATATGCCGAAGAATGTGCCTCGGCCAATATCTCCTTCCTCAGATCCTCGTCGCTAGGCACGTACCATCTATGCCTGAACTTCAGAATACCGTCCTCTGATAAATGGAAATCCGACGACTCTCCTAACGTCATGCTCGATCGAAGCTCCATACACTCTGAATCACTCTGCTGAGCCTCGCGTATACGATCAAGAATAGTCGGCCTGAGAGAAATGTTGGCGAGCATATTGGACAACTCAGCCACTATCTTCACATCGAATCTCTCAATCTCAGACCGCAGCGTAATTGACATCGCTGCTAGTGAAGGCTGACTCGCAGAAGGCACTCTACTCAAGGCATCAGCAACCTTGTTTGCTTTCCCCGGATGGTACTTGATATCAAAATCATAATCCTTGACGAACTCAAGCCATCGTCTCTGTCGCATGTTCAGCTCCTTCTGCGTGAATAAGTACTTCAGGCTCTTGTGGTCAGAAAATATCTCGCACTGCTGCCCATATAAATAATGTCTCCATATCTTCAGTGCGAAAACCACAGCTGCTAACTCAAGGTCGTGCGTAGGGTAATTCTGCTCGTACGGCTTCAACTGCCGAGAAGCATATGCAATAACTCTCCCCTCCTGCATCAACACACAACCAAGTCCCACTCCAGATGCATCGCAATAAATACTGTATCTGACACCTTCAACAGGTAGCGCCAGTACTAGAGCGGTGGTCAATCTCTGCTTTAACTCCATAAAACTATCCTCACAAGCAGCCGACCATACAAACTTCTCGTTCTTCCGAGTCAATCGTGTAAGAGGAAGTGCGATCTTTGAGAATCCCTCTATAAACTTCCGATAATAACCGGCCAATCCGAGAAATCCACGCACCTCACGTACGTTCTTCGGCTGTGGCCAATCTCTGACCACCTGAATCTTGATCGGATCCACAGAAACTCCGTCCTGTGATATAACATGGCCAAGGAAGCTCACTCTGTCAAGCCAAAACTCGCACTTCGAAAACTTTGGATACAGCTGGCGTTGACTCAGAATCTGTAAAACGATCCTTAGATGGTCATCGTGTTCTTCCTTTGTCTTAGAGTAAATCAAGATGTCATCGATGAAAACCACCACGAACTTATCCAGATACTCCTTGAAGACACGGTTCATCAGATCCATAAACGCTGCAGGGGCATTAGTAAGTCCGAAAGACATGACAAGGAACTCATAATGCCCATGCCTCGTTCGGAATGCTGTCTTCTGAATATCATCCCTTTGGACTTTCAGCTGATAATAACCCGAGCGCAGGTCGATCCTGGAAAATACTCGGGCACCCTGTAGCTGATCAAACAAGTCGTCAATCCGGGGCAGTGGGTACTTATTCTTCACTGTGAGCTTATTCAGCTCTCTGTAATCAATGCACATCCTGAGGGTCCCGTCTTTCTTCTTGACAAACAGAACGGGTGCACCCCAAGGAGAAACGCTGGGCCGAATGAAACCCTTCTCTAACAACTCGTCAAACTGAGTCCTCAACTCTCGCAACTCAGCTGGTGCCAACCGATATGGGTTCTTAAACCTCGGTGCGGAGTTAGGATATACATCAATAGTGAACTCAATCTCCCGGTCCGGTGATAATCGGAGAAGGTCATCAAGAAAAATCCCAGAGAAATCTCTGACAATAGGAATGTCGCTCGGCTTTTCTCCGCTGAGCAACTGACAATCAAATACAGAGGCCAAATAAATAGAGCACGCACCTTTGAACTGCTCGTTGACCTCCATAGAATAAGAAATAGGCAAGCTACTCAATCTGCTCATCGCCTGATAAGAAAACTCAGCGTTACCCGGGGGTCGAAAAGTCACAATCCCGGATCGACAGTCGATGGTGGCGTAGTGCTGCGCAAGCCAGTCCATCCCTAAGATAAGATCATAGTGCTCGATGGCCATAACAATAAGGCGAGCATAGAGGGTGCGATCTCCAATCGAGATAATATTGCCCTGGACAATATGACCTGACTGCATACGCTCTCCTGAAGGTAGCATCACACTATACTCGCATTCTGCTAACTCAGGCGCAAACCTCAAACTCGACACACAAGTGGTGGAAACAAAAGAATGTGTAGCCCCCGTGTCTAGTAAGGAAAATGCAGGAACACCAGTAACCAATATAGTACCTGCTATCACGGCTGGCTGATCATCGTTATCAACATCTCCAGGCTCAATAAATGCAAAGATCCACAGCATAACTCGCCTCTGATCACCGCCTGACATATCTCGGCCGGGCTTCGGGCAATCCTTGACGTAATGGCCAAGCTCCCCACATCTAAAGCATCGGTTAGTGCCAACACGGCACTCACCACTGTGTTCTCTCTGACATATGGGGCACCACGGTATCTGAGAAGCCCCCTGCACTTGCTTCCCTTTACCCCGATCAATACCTCCCTCAAGAGGCCTCTTCACACCCCTCGGCTGCTGCTGAGGCGGCTGTGCTCTAGGCTGCCCTCCTCGGTTCTGTGACTGAGGACGGATCTCACGAAAGAAGCCCTTCGCTGGCTCCCTCGGTCTAACACATGTAGCTCTGGCAGCCTCAATATCCAGAGCTCTGGCCGTGATATCAGAATAGGGCACATCAATAATACCCGATACCACGATGTGCATCCGAATCTCCGGATTAAGTCCATCCATAAACTGGTGCACCTTCTCCTCATTATCGCTAACAAGACGAGGTGCAAACCTGGATAACGCCTCAAACCTCCGAATATAATCAGCAACTGAACCAGTCTGCTTCAGCTGCATAAACTCGTTCCTCTTGGCCACCCTCACTGTACGGTTGAAATACTTATCGAAGAATAAAAACTTGAACCGATCCCAAGTCATAATATATACGTCCGTCGTCACCTTGATCGAGTCCCACCAGAAACGGGCATCCATCGCTAAGTGAAAGGTAGCATACGCCACCTTGCTCCCGTTCCCCACCTCGGCATAAGCTAACATATCCTCCATCACCCGGATCCATTCCTCGGCACGTGTCGGATCCGATGATTGACCCTCAAATACTGGAGGTCGTAGGCTTTGAAACCTCTGCATGCCCTGGTTATTGGGAACTATCAAATCGTGGGCTCTCTGGTTCTCCCGATTCACTAAGTCCGTAATCTGTTGCGCTTGCCTGTCCATATGCTGAGACTGGCGATCTATCAACTCCGTAAATCGATCTAGCGCATCATCTCTAGGATCTCTTCCTCGAGTCATAGTGTATAAAGCCTAAAAACAAATTAAACAGATAATCCTAAGAAACAAAATCAGACAAAGCTATAAACAGACTTACAATTGATGAGGAATGTCCGCGTAGTGGCTGTGCAGTCGAGCAGTCTACAGAACCGATTTTAAAACCCGGGGGCTCTGATACCATAACTGTAACGTCCCTAGAACTGTACCCATTTACCCGTATAAATTTTTCATTTTATTTTGCACTTTATGCGGAAACTGAATCGGAATTAAAGTCGTTAGTGTTGTTTGGAAAACCATTTAAAACATACATAAAATTGCTTAATAAAACACTTAAAACTATTTAATTAAAAACTAATTTTAATTAAAAACAATCGGGAGGGCAAAACAGTCCAGCCATGAAAACAGAGGGCAGCGACCAGACGCTGCAGCATGCAGCGCCTGATCGCTGCATGCTGTGCAGCATGCAGCGATCACAGCATGCAGCGATCCACCAGTGATCCTCCACTGCCATCGATCGCCATCTCACTTTCTCTTCTCATCTCTTCTCTCTCTTTGTTTTCCAGGTACTCTCTGGAAACTCCAGAGAGCAAAACCACAATTTGCTCTCTGGAATCCGATTTCCAGAGAGCAATACTTCTACAAATAACAACCTAAAAATCAACTTCCATAATTTAAAGCAATACTTTAAAAGTGATAAAATTTCCTAAAAACAAACCGCGTGGATAGCTCTAAAAACCGAGCCTATCCGTAACAACCTAAGAAAAACATTTCAAAACATTTTCATAACATTTTACTAACGGATTAAACCAAAACAATTCAATATACAGTTTATAAAACAGATTTCCAAAACGTTTAAGTCATCAAATATAGCCTATCCACTACCCAATCCAAACAACCTAAAATGTCTATACAAATCTACCTAGACATTCTAATGGTTCCCAAAATACGTACACATCCCCACGGGTCAAAAACGCGCCGACTGCCCAGCGCACTCCCACGAGCCATCATCCATCAACTGCCTCAGACATCAGAAGGAGGAACGTCGTCCTCACCTGGATCTATGTCACCTAGAACGTCACCTACACCATACAGACATCTATGAGATAATGAAATCTCAGTAAGCTTCGTAAATGCAGATGCGTGCAGTGCATATGGAGTTCAGAAATCATGCATAACAGAGCGTCGCAGACAGTATATCACCGAGATCTCATCCCTCTAACCGAAGGGGGCCCATCCAGCGGTCGGACTACCCCGTGCGGTTAGAGGAGGGGGGTACACGCTTACAACACGTACAGCTGTGCCTGAGCCCCACCTCGCGTGACCAGATAACAGATTACGTTCATTAATTACAGTACATGAGATGTGGTATCGGCCAGACCCTTAATCGGCCCGCACGATAGATCAAGAGCCCCCAATCTCTGGGCCACATAGTTTTCAGAAAACATCGTGCAGTGCAGAAATCCATTTTCATGCCAAGTTAAAATACGTGATGCATGAACAGTTCAATATAAAAGTAAACAAACAAGCATGCGTACCATCAAGACTGTAAATGAAATGACCTACAAAACGTTTAAAACTAACTACCCAACCAAAACAGTTAAAACAATCAATCCTCCAAGATCCTCGACGCTAAATCGAAGTACGGTGTAGGCCAATCGGCCAAAGTAAGTCACGAGAACTTACCTTGAGCGCACTGATTCACGAGCTTCGTCCAGGAGAGTCGTTCACCTAAGCAATTCAAGGCGTTTATCGTTAAAACGAATTTAAACTTCTAAACGTCCAAATTCAACGAAACCTTAACTAAGGAATTCCTTAAAACTTCTAACTCATCAAATCGAGATATTTAAACGACCAATTCATGTTCGATGGTTCGAAATTACAATTAACGAACTTTTCCAAAAATTCCTAATTTTTAACTTTTTCACGATTTGATTTAACTTCGTCCAATAACGTCAAATACGTGCAATATATACTTAATCAATGCTACCCTATTAATTACGAACCCTAATTCGCGTTTTTGACGAAACCCTAACGAAAACCCTAATTGTTTATACTTCGTAAAACTCGAAATAAACGCTCTAAGAACGTAGATTCATACCTAGGATAGCGATTGGAGGAAGAATCACGAAAAACGGAAGTCGAACGGAGGAGGAACGGAGGTCGGAATCGTCGAAGTCGTCGACGGCAGGGAGATAGCGCGAAGGAGAAAGCTCTCTGGCGATCGTGAATTCCAGAGAAGAAGAGAGAAAGTGAGGGAGAGAAAGAAAGAATTGTGATTTTATAAAATTGGGTTGACAGATTACCAAAATGCCCTTAGCTCTTGTTTCGTCCTTCGTTTCGTTAATCGGCTAACGATTCGGATTCTTGAAAACTCCATATTTTGCCAATAATTTCTATTCATTACCAGGGCTTTATTAAAACTGTCCGTTCGCAATTTGGACCTCGTTTACTATTTTTACTAAAACGTTCCTTACATTACGATAGGCGTATTTACCAGGAATATAGCGTTTAATCCCCAAAAATTCCCGTAAATTCCTTAAAATTCCTATTAATCGTTAGGATCATAATGACGCTTTCCGTTTGCGAATATGATTTGATTTGACATATTTACGAAAAATGCCATTAGATAATGAAATAATAATATAATATAATATATCCAAAAACCCGTACAAGCCGGGTATTACAGAATCATACCTAGGGTCGGGTTTGGAGAAGAAAATGTGAAGAGTCGGAAGAGAATCAGTTGTCGGAGATAAGCTTCGTCAATGGAAGTGGAATCACGCAAGGAGGAGAGAAAATCGCTTGGGAGGGAGAGGAAGAAATCGTGCTGGAGAAGAGAAGGAAGTATGATTTATTTATAATATTGACTTGTCAAATGACCATTTTGCCCTTCCTTTTATTTTCTATTTGTTTCGTCCTTTGTTTCGTTATTTAGCTAACGATTCGGTTTCTCCAAATTTCCTTATTTCGCCAATAAATCCAACTTATTACTAGTGTAATACCTGGCTGTACGGAATATTAATATTTAATGTAGATGGTATTTTAGTAAATATGTCAAATCGAGTCTATTTTGTGAAAAGAAAGCGTTATTACAATCCTAATAATTAATAAGGATTTTAGGAAAATTTCGAGAATTTTAGGAGTTTAACGCTAATTTTACGAGAATTACGTTTATCGTAATATAAAGGATACTCTGGTAAAAATAGTAAACGTAGTTCGTTTTGCGAACAGAACGTTTTAATAGAACCCTGATAATAAGTTGAAGTTATTGGCGAAGTAAGGAAATTTAGAAAAACCAAATCGTTAGACAATTAACGAAACAAAGGACGAAACGAATAGAAAATACAAGGAAGGGCAAAACGGTAAATTACCAAGTCAATTTTTATTAAAATTACATTCTCTCTTCTTCTCCCTCATTCCCTCTCTGCCTCACGAACCAAAACCCCCCCTGTGATTTCCTTTCTCCCTCACGGTTCTCTCCTCTCTAACGACGATCCGTCCTCCGTTTGTCTTCAGTTCTTCGTGTTTTCTCCTCTAATCAATGCTCTAGGTATGGATCTATGGTTTTGGAAAGTTTATTCGTAGTTTTTGGGTTGTTTGCCGGTTAAGGTTTCGTTTAGGGTTTGGTTAAAAACGTAATTTAGAGTTTGAAATCGTTAGGTTTACTATATTTATGAATATAATTGAAGTATCGAGTGTTATTGGGCGAAGTTGGATTGATTTGTGAGAAGTTTTAGGGTTTGTGGATTTAGAGGTTTGAGAAATCTACATTAATGGAGTTTTGGAAATTCACGAGCATGAATTGCTCGATAAAATGTCTCAAAGCGTTGAATTAGAGTTTTAGGAGATTTCTTTAAGTTAAGGATCTCATTAGTTTGGACGTTTAATAGTTTAAACTCGTTTTAACGACAATGTTGTGAAATTGCCGTAGGTGAACAAAGCTCATGGACGGAGCTTGGATTGCAACGGACACTAGGTAAGTTCTCATGACTTACTCTGGCCGATTGGCCTACACCGTACGTCGAGGTCGTCTCGAGGAGCTTTGGTGACGTGTTTGTTTAAATTTCTTTGGATGGGTAGTTAGGTTTAGTTCTTTTATAGGTAGGTTATGTTTTTATAGTCTTGATGGTATATACGCTGTATGTTTAAATTATGCTATAAATTGTTCATGCATCACAGTTTTAAATTATCCATAGAAAATGAATTTTCGCACTATGTTTTAAAGAAAATGACGATGTGGCCTGAAAGGGAGCTATTGATCTATTGTGTGCATCGATTAAGGGTCTGTCACAATACCACATCTAATATGAACCGATGTATGTTTATGGTCATGCGAGGTGGGGCTCAGGCATGGCTGTGCGTGTTGCAAGCATGTACCCCCCTCCTCTAGGTGGAAAGGGTTGTCCAACCGCAGGATGTGCCCTCTCCATTTAGGGGGTTGAGATCTCGGTGACAACCTATGTAAAGATAAGAAAATGTTGCATGATTTAAGAACTCATATGCACAGCATGCATTTGCATTTACGAAACTTGTTGAGCTTTAGCTCATAGATTGTCTGTATAGTGTAGGTGATCTTGACATAGGTGAGGACGAGATCCCTCCACCCGAGGAGTGATACAGTTGAAGGAGGATAGCCCGTGGGAGTGTGCTGAGCAGTCGAGGCGCCTTTTGACCCGTGGGGAATGATATAAAGGTATTTTGGGACATAATAGTTAGATCGTAGGAAAAATTGTATAGTCGAACATATTAGGATGTTTGGTTCTGGTTAGCTGATAGAATGATGTATAGATGTTTTGGTAAATTGATTTTATAAAACGTTTTGTTAAGGTTTTTATCCCGATTTTTATGAACTGTTTGGTGATTTTAGCAGGAGGAAATGTTTGGTTTTCAAACAGATCCATGCAGTTTGTTTTCGTGAAAACGTATTTCGTTTTAAATGCATCTTGAGTTAATTGGGTTTTAAAATACGTTGTGAGTCGTTATTTTGGATGATTGATGAAGTGAGAAATGGATGAGATTTTGAGTGAGTTTATGTTGGAATGTATGGTTGATGTAGGTGGAATTGTGTTGATGAAATTGTGAAGGGTGTGTTAGGCGTATAGGGATGCAGGGAAGAGAAAGAAAGAAGTAAAAGGAAAGAAGAGAAAAAAAAAGAGGAGGCAAGTCCTCTGGAAAATCCAGAGGACTTGGCGATCGATCGCCTGTGGGGGGCGATCGATCGCCCCTCTGGGTCAAGCTCTGGAAGATATTCCAGAGTGTGTGCTGAGCGATTGCCTGGAGGGGCGATCGCTTGGCAAAATATGCGATCGCCGAAGGGCGATCGATCGCCCCTCAGCTTTTTCAACTGGCGATCGATCGCCGCTCACTTTTTTGGGACAAAAGTCCCTTATGCCCTCCTTTCTTCAGCCGATTGTTTTTATGTTTAAATATAATTTCTTTTAATTGTTTTACTCAATTGTTTCAATTTGTTTTGTAAGTTTTCAATGGTTTTATTTAAATGATTTCTAAATATGTTCTAAACGATTTTAATAATTTGTTTCCGTTCAAACGTTACGAAGTTTATAAGGATAAAAAAAAATAATACGGGAAATAAGGATACAGTGTTAGGGTCGCTACAACTTATGGTATCGAGCCCCCGGGTTTTAAAAATTGTTCTGTAGACTGCTCGACTGCACAGCCACTACGCGGACATCCTTCATCAACTGTAAGTATGTTTAAAAGCTTTCTTTGATTTAGATTTCTTAGAGTTATTTGTTTTTAACCTTTATAGGGATTATATAAATATGGTGCGTCGAGGGAATGATCAAGACGACCGAGACGATACGATAGACACTCTTAAGGATTTTATTGCCCAACAGTCCCAACATATGGAGCGTCAGGCCCAACAAATGGAGAGGCAATCTCAGCAGCTAGGCACCCTGATAGACCGTGAAGGCGCTAGAGCTAGGGAGACAGCGACTTCGAGTAATCGAGGGATGGAGAGATTTCAGAGGCTCCAACCTCCGATATTCAACGGGCAATCTACGGATCCCTCTTCAGCTGAGGAGTGGATTCGAACCATGGAGGACATGCAAGTCTATGCGAGCATTGAGGATGGAGAGAAGGTTGCATTGGTTAGCTACCACTTAGCACTGGATGCCCGATTTTGGTGGGATTCTGTCAAGGCAACCACCGTTGTGACAATTATGAGTTGGGAGCGCTTCAAAATGATATTTTATGATAAATACTTCCGCCATACAGTACGAGAGGCGAAGATGGTGGAGTTTATGCAACTGCGGCAAGTTGGTTCGATTGCCGACTATGTGAGGAGATTTGAGGCTTTGTCTTGATTCGCGCTGTGTTAGGTCAGTGTCAATGAGGACAAGGTACGCAGATTTGTACCGGGGCTTGGCCAAGAAATTTGGAAGAGTCTTACGATCTCATGGGTGCGTAATGTATCCTACGATGAGATAAATGCCAGGGCACTGGAGATTGAGGCTGTTGATCAGAGTTCTGTTAGACCAAGGGAGCCAGCTAGAGGCTTCTTTCGAGAGATCCATCCTCAGATCAGAAATAAGGGCTGGCAACCGAGAGCACAGCCACAGCAACAACAACAGAGAGGCGTTAAATGTGACGACCCCGATACTGTACCCAATTTCTCCGTACATATATATATATATATATATATATTTTTTTTTTATCCTCATTAACTTTAAACCTATCGTTTGAGCGGAAATAAAACTTTAAAATCAGAATCGGGATTGGAATTAAAATCGTTGAAGTCTAAGATGTTAAACCATTTAAATTAAACTTAAAACAATTTAAATAAAACCATTAAATCAATTAAAATTGAATAAAACAATCGGCCAGCGCTTAGAGGGCAAAAGGGACTTTCGTCCCAAATATATGAGGGGCGATCGATCGCCCAAAATCTGGCGATCGCGTTTGCCAGCGATCGCTTCGGCAGAGAAGGGGGCGATAGATCGCCCTCCCTGGCGATCGATCGCCAGGCTCTCTGGAAAATTCCAGAGAGCGCGGCTCCCTCTCCCTTCACCCTTTCTCTTTTCTTTATTTTCTTGCATAACATTTAAACATATTCTTCACAATTTATTAACACAACTCTATCTACATCCTTATCATTCATTTCAATATCGAATCTCTCAACACTCATACGTCCTCCGAAATACCGTCCAAAACCGACTCGAGACGTAAATAAAACAAAACACGTTTTCATGAAAACGAACCGCGTGGTTCCGTTTGAAAGTCTAATATATCCTCCTGTTTTAAAATCACTAAACAGTTACAAAATACTTTCAATAAAAGATTTCCAAAACAATTATAAATCAGTTTCCAAAACGCTTAAAACATTTAACATATCAACTATCAGATCCAAACATCCTAAAATGTCTATACAACCATCAGCCCAGACGATCCCAATAACCCCAAAACCTATACATACATCCCCACGGGTCAGGTAAGCATCGACTGCGCCAGCACACCACACAAGCCATCCTCCGTCAACTGCATCACTCCTCAGGTGGAGGGATCTCGTCCTCACCTATGTTGAAGTCACCTGCACCATACAGACACCTATGAGATAAAAATCCCAGCAAGCTCTCGTACATGCAGAATGCGTGCAGATGCATATGTCATTCACAAAACATGCAGATAACAGATTCAGATTCATTACGTCGCAGACAGAACATCACCGAGGGCTAAACCAACTCGCCGTGACCAGATAACAGATTACGTAGATTTTGTTGGTTCATTTTACTTTTTAATTAGGTCGCAGACAGAATGTCACCGAGGTCTAAACCACCTCACCGTGACCAGATAACAGATTACGTAGATTCATTTCATTCTCTTAAACATATGCTTTAACAGATGTGATGCATGAGCAGTCAAATGCGTAAAGTAAACAACCAGCATGTGTACCATCAAGACGATAAACAAACATAACATAACCTACAAACGACTAACCTAACTACCCAACCAAAACAATTTAATTAAACAAACGCATCACCAAAACTTCTCGAGACGACTGGTGTAGGCCCATCGGCCAGAGAAGATCACGAGAACTTACCTTGTGCCCGTCGCAGCTCAAGCTCTGTCCACGAGCGTTGTTTGTCTGAGGCAAAACACAATTTGCCGTTAAAACTAATTTATGCTACTAAACGTCCAAATTAACAAAACCTTAACTTAAGAAATTTCCTATAGCTTAATCAAATTCATTGAGCTATTTCATAGAGCAATTACACGCTCGGCACCTCAAATCCTAAATTACGAGTTTTTTCCTAAAACCCGACAATTCTCAAATTTTAGCATTTGTCCTGAATCAATTAAACTCATCCAATAACGTTCAATACGTTCACTGTATCCTTAATTACGGCTAAACTATAAATTTCGAACCCTAAATCGGATTTCAAACAAAAACCCTAACGAAAACCTAACATTCAAACTCCGTGAAAACCAAAAACTAACGTTCCGAAATCATAGATTCTTACCTAGGGTTGCGAGAGGAGGAGAAAACACGGAGAAAACGAGAGGATTGGAGCACGAATCGGAGGTCGGCGTGGAGAATCGTGTAAAGGAGGAATCGCCAAAGCTCTCTGGCGATTCACGAAGAAGAGAAGAAAATGAGGAAGAAAAGAAGGTTTAGGTTATTTTATAATTTGATTTTGAAAATTACCAATTTGCCCTTGCATTGTTTTTATATTAGTTTCGTCGTTTGTTTCATTAATTAACTAGCTATTCGGTTTCACCAAATCTCCTTATTTCACCAATAAGTCCAACTTATTATTTGGGATTTATTAAAACTGTCCGTTCGCAAATCGGACCACGTTTACTATTTTTACTAAAGCGTCCTTTACATTACGAGAAACTTAATTACTCGAAATATAGCGTTATTACTCTGAAAATTCTCGTAAATTCCTTAAAATTCCCATTAATCGTTAGGATTGTAATAAAGCTCTCTTTTTGCAAAACGGACTTGATTTGACATATTTACGAAAATACCATTATATATTAAAATATTAATATCTCATAAAGCCGGGTATTACATTAAAAGGCCTTTAGAGGGAGGTAATGATCGAGGCAAAGGGAAGCAGGTACAGGGGGCTTCTCAAATGCCGTGGTGCCCCAAGTGCCAGAAAGAACACAGCGGCGAGTGCCGGGTGGGCACGAATAAATGTTATAGATGTGGAGAAGTTGGCCACTTCATTAAAGACTGCCCGAAGCAGGGCCGTGAGCAGTCAGGCATAGACCAGAGGAAGTTTATGCCGAGAATCTTTGCATTTATCGGGCCTGGTGATATTGACGATGAGGCTCAGCCTTCCGTGGTAGCAGGTACTATATTGATTATGGGCGTAGCTGTATTTTCGCTGATAGACACTGAAGCTACGCATTCCTTTATTTCAACTGCTTGCATGGCTAGATTGGGGTTAGCGTCTAAGTTAGCAAAGGTCGAGTATAGAGTGATGCTGCCTTCGGGAGAGCATATGCAGTCGAATCGTATTTTCCAGGGCAATGTCGTCTCAGTGGGGGATGCTACCCTTCATGCTTGTTTAATAGTTATGAGCATAGAGCGGTACGATCTTATCTTAGGGATGGACTGGCTTTCACAGCATTTCGCCACCATCGATTGTCGATCCGGGATTGTGACTTTTTGACCCCCGGGTAAAGCCGAGTTTGCTTATCAGGCAATGCACAGGTGGAGTGGGTCGCCTACTTCTTATTCCAGGAAGGTCAACGAACAGTTTAAAGGTCAGTGCTCAATTTATTTGGCCACAGTAGTTGATATTCAGTTGCTCAGCGGAGTAAAGCTGAGTGACATTCCTATAGTCAGGGAATTATCTGAGATATTCCTTGATTATTTTCCCGGATTACCGCCGGACAAAGAAATCGAATTTGTTATTGATGTATATCCTAGCTCTGAACCAGTGTCTAAGAATCCATACAGATTGGCGCCTGCTGAATTGAGAGAGTTGAAAGTTCAGCTAGAGGAGTTGCTGGATAAGGGTTTCATCCGACCCAGTTTTTCACCCTGGGGTGCGCCCGTTCTATTCGTCAAGAAGAAAGACGGGACTCTCAGAATGTGCGTAGATTACAGGGAGCTGAATAAGCTCACAGTGAAGAATAAGTATCCACTGCCTCGGATAGATGATTTGTTTGATCAGCTGCAAGGTGCTCGAGTGTTTTCCAAGATTGACCTACGCTCGGGTTACTATCAGTTGAAAGTTCGGAAGGAGGATGTTCAGAAAACGGCGTTCCGAATGAGGTACGGGCATTATGAGTTCCTAGTTATGTCTTTTGGACTTACTAATGCCCCTGCAGCGTTAATGGACTTGATGAACCGAGTCTTCAAGGAGTACCTGGACAAATTCGTCCTTGTTTTCATCGACGATATTCTGATTTATTCCAAGACGAAGGAAGAGCATGCAGAGAAATTGCAGATTGTTCTAGTGATTTTACAGCGACACCAGCTATATCCAAAGTGTTGACTTAAATGATGTTTAAGTCTAAATTGTTTTTGATGATGTGTTTATATGATTAGCTTGGTATTTTGATTATGTTTATGGAATGAGAATTATAAATTATGCATATGATTTTAATATGTGGGAAATGCCCTTGGTAAGGGTATTTTAGTATTTAATGAATGTGATTAAGTGTACAGGGCTGAAATGTGTTAAATAAAGCGGATGAGTAAATGGAATTATCCACCGCTCACTAAACGACAAGAGCGGAGTCGTTTACAAGAATCAGTCCACCGGTCACTAAACGACAAAGTGGATGAGTAAATGGAATTACTCCACCGCTCACTAAACGACAAGAGCGGAGTCGTTTACAAGAATCAGTCCACCGGTCACTAAACGACAAGGCGGATGAGTAAACCAAATTACTCTTCCGGCCACTAAACGACAAGGCGGATGAGCTAACACGAAGAAGTCCTGCGCTCGCTAAACGACAAGACGGATGAGTAAACAGAAGTACTCCACCGCTCGCTAAACGACAAAGGCGGATGAGTAAACCAAAGTGCTCTTCCGGCCACAAAACGACAAAGGCGGATGACTTCAACAAATTACTCTTCCGGTCACTAAACGACAGAGGCGGAAGATAACTTCGAATCAATCATCCGATGCCAGTTCAAGCGTTTAAAACTTCAATCATTCAATGCCGGTTCAAGATCTTTTAGTTGCATCATCCGATGGCGGTTCAAGACTAAATCAGCTTTGTCTTCCGCCAGAATTCAAATTAGCCGCGAAGCTACAGTGACGTCGTTTTCAGCCATAACTCCAGAACATTAATGGCAACGACGATTTGCAACTACAAACGGCAACGGCTACCTGAACTTGTACGAAAGCTGCTCCAAAGGTAACTAAACTTCTATTATTGGATAAGGAGCATTGAAGCCAAGCCAATTTGAAGACAGAGTATTTAAGTCGAGCTTAGAGCACGAAGGAACAACTTTTGAAAATTTGAATACTGAGCCCTAAGCTGCGAAAGTGATAATATTCTGTATTTTCTCTACATCTCTCAATCCTAACTTGAGATTCAATTACTGTGAGAGTGTAGTCTGTACTTAATTTCACAAACTCAAATCATTTGTAAAAGGCAGTGGATTGACGCCCGTGAAGTTCAATCCAGATCTGTAAAGGCAGTTGATCGGAGCCCGGAATCCCGATATGTGTTTTCTCGTGAGGAGAAGGGTAAGGATCTTCAAGGAGTGAGCCTTGGAGCGTGGACGTAGGCAGTTTGGCCGAACCACGTAAAAATACTGGTGTCGTATTTCTCTCTCTCTCTGTTTTCATAATTTGATTACTTGTGTGAAAACTAATAGTATAATCAAGGGAGAAATTAGGGTGACTCGTAATCAAAATTAAAAAGTCTAATTCACCCCCCTCTTAGACAATACCGATCCTACAATTGGTATCAGAGCAAGGTTATCATTGTCTAAGCTGTCTTGTAATCATTGTGTGATATATTTACAATGGCAATGACATTCAACACTAACTCCACACATGGAGAAGGTCAAGCTCCAAATAGGCCTCCCTTCTTTGATGGGAGTGATTATGTTTACTGGAAAGCAAGAATGAAGATATTCATTCAAGCCATGGACTATGAGCTATGGAACATTATTGAATATGGTCCATTTAAACCCATGAATACTGTAGATGGCCAAAGTGTCCCTAAGATTTCCACTGATCTAACTGAGTCAGATAAGAGAAATCTGAGCCTTAATGCTAAGGCGATTAACACCCTGTATTGTGCCTTAAATAGAGATGAATTTAATAGGGTACAAGGGTGTGAAAGTGCCCAAGAAATTTGGCACTTATTAGAGGTTACCCACGAGGGAACAAATCAGGTAAAAGAGAGTAAATTGAATATGCTAGTACATGAGTATGAGTTATTTTCTATGCCAAAAGATGAATCTATATCCTCTATGTTTACAAGGTTTACTAACATTACCAATGGCTTAAAAGCTCTTGGTAAATCATATTCTTGTGAAGAACAGGTCAGGAAGATTCTTAGGTGTCTTCCACGAAGCTGGCAGCCAAAGGTGACTGCCATACAGGAAGCAAAGGATCTCAAGATTCTAAAACTTGAGGAACTCCTTGGATCTCTCATGACTCATGAGATCACGATGAGGTCAAACGAGAAGGAAGATCTCAAGGAGAGAGAGGCTTCAAAAAGAAAAGATATTGCAATGAAAGCCTCCTCAAGTAAACAAGATCAGTCTGAGGAAGAAGAAGAAGACGAAGAGGATGAGGATATAGCTCTCATCACTAGGAGATTCAGTAGATTCCTGCAACGGAAAAGGATGCAGGGAAAAAGATTTCCAAAGGGTGAGAAGTCTCAAAAGGACAAGGAAATCACCTGCTTTGGATGTGGAAAGCCGGGCCATATGAAGGCAGACTGTCCACAGACAAAGAAGTATCCCAAGAAGTTCAAGAAGAAGGCTATGAAGGCCACTTGGGATGACAGTGAAGGTGACACCTCCTCTTCAGAAGATGAGGAAGTTGCAAATCTGTGCTTCATGGCACACGAGGAAAAGGTTAGTACTTCTTCTTCAAGTATTTTAAGTGATAATGAAGAAGATGAACTAATTGATGCTTTTAATGACTTAGTTAAACAGTTTGGGATGCTGAAAACTAAATACAATCTGTTGAAAAAGGATAATACAGATTTATTGGAAAAGCATGCTAAAGAAGTAGACCTGCATGAGAAGGAAATTATTGAACTTAAAAAGAAAAATGAGTCTTTGAATAAACTTGTTCTATGGTTCTCAAATGGTAGCAAGAACTTAACTTTACTAATAGGGAATCATAGAGCTACTCATGATAAAGCAGGTTTAGGCTATGACAAGTTCAATAAGAGAAAAGTTTTTAAGAATTTCTTTGTCAAACCGGCTACTTGCCATACATGTAATGAAGTAGGACATAAGTCCTTCATATGTCCTTTAAAAATAAACAGTATGAAACTAGGTAGCAAGTTACAGTGGGTTCCAAAAGGAACCAAGACTAACACTAGGACCCAAAAGATTTGGGTACCTAAGAAGACCAATTAAATTCTGTCTTGCAGGTTGAGTGCTCTCCTGGAAAGAACCAGTGGTACCTCGACAGTGGATGTTCGAGGCATATGACAGGAGACTCAACCATGTTTGTTGCTGTCAACAAAAAGAAAGGGAGTGTCACTTTGGGTGGAAACCAAAAGGGCAAAATTGTTGGCATCGGCAATATAGGTAACAGTTTTTATCCTACTATTGAAAATGTTTTATTAGTTGAAGGTTTAAAGCATAATCTCCTTAGTATTAGCCAGTTATGTGATAAAGGTTATGAGGTGATCTTTAAATCAAACTCATGTGTAATTAAAGATGCATCTAATGACAAAACTCTGTTCACTGGCTATAGGAAAGAAAATATCTATATTATTGACATGGATGTTATTGAGCATGTGAACGAAAAATGCTTTGCTGTTAATTCTTCCCATGATTCGTGGATTTGGCATAAGAGATTAGGTCATGTAGGGATGGATACTTTAGCTAAGATCACTAGGGAGAATTTGGTTAGGGGAATCCCTAAGATATCCTTTAAAAAGGATAGAGTCTGTGAAGCTTGTCAAATGGGCAAGCAAATCAAAAGTTCTTTTGCTTCTAAAAATTCTATTTCTACTTCTAAGCCCCTCCAACTCCTTCACATGGACCTTTTCAGTCCTTCCAATATAGCCAGCCTAGGTGGCAAATTCTATGCTCTAGTCATTGTTGACGACTTTTCTAGATTCACCTGGGTATACTTTCTGAAGTCTAAGGATGAGACTTTTGAAACCTTTTCAAGCTTTAGGAAAAGAGTTCAAAATGAAAAGGGACTCACCATTGTTGCTATTCGTAGTGATCATGGTGGAGAATTTGAAAATGAGAGATTTGAACTCTTGTGTCTCAAAAATGGAATTGAGCACAATTTCTCTTCTCCTAGGACTCCTCAGCAAAATGGTGTTGTTGAGAGGAAGAATAGATCTCTCCAGGAGCTAGCTAGGACTATGCTCATTGAAAATTCCCTTCCTAAATACTTCTGGGCTGAAGCTGTTGCTACAGCCTGCTATGTTCTCAATCGGGTCTCCATAAGGCCTATTCTTGAGAAAACTCCCTATGAGCTTTGGAATGGCAAAACTCCTTCTGTCAAGTATTTTAGAGCTTTTGGTAGTAAGTGCTTCATTTTAAATACTAAGGATAACTTAGGAAAATTCGATTCCAAATCTTATATTGGAATTTTTCTTGGCTATTCTCTGTCCAGTAAAGCTTATAGAGTATTCAATAGGAGAACTCTAGTTGTAGAGGAATCTGTCCATGTTAACTTTGATGAGTCTCCTCAACCCACAATCAATGTGGATGAGGATGATTCTTTGGATAATCAACTAGATTCCCTTTCTTTAGAAAAGCCTAGTGATCATGCTCAAGTAGAAAAAACTCTAGAACCTTCTCTAGATATTATTCCTGTCAAGGATGAAAATCCTACTTTACCTAGAGATTGGAAATATGTGAGAAATCATCCAATAGATGAGATCTTAGGTGATCCTTCTTTAGGAGTTAAGACTAGATCCTCTCTTAGGAATCTCTGTGCCAATGTGGCATTTATATCTCAAGTAGAACCTAAGAAGTTTGAAGAGGCCGAGAGTGATGAAAACTGGATTTTAGCTATGCAAGAAGAGCTAAATCAATTTGAAAGGAGCAAGGTATGGGAACTTGTTCCACGGCCTAAGGATCATCCAATTATTGGAACAAAATGGGTTTACAAGAACAAATTGGATGAAAATGGGATCGTAGTCAGAAATAAAGCTAGGCTAGTTGCTAAAGGTTACAATCAAGAAGAATGAATAGATTTTGAGGAAACCTTTGCACCAGTAGCTAGATTAGAATCCATTAGGATGCTCTTAGCCTATGCTTGCTACAAAAACTTCACACTCTTTCAAATGGATGTAAAGAGTGCCTTCTTAAATGGTTATATTCAGGAAGAAGTTTATGTAGGGCAGCCCCTAGGATTTGAAGACTTTGCTAAACCGAATCATGTGTATAGACTTATGAAAGCTCTCTATGGTCTTAAGCAGGCTCCTAGAGCTTGGTATGACAGATTGAGGAATTTCCTTGAGGAAAGGAATTTCAGAAAGGGTAACACCGACTCAACTCTGTTTACCAGGCAAAAGGATAAGGACATTCTGCTGGTTCAAATATATGTCGATGACATTATTTTTGAATCAACCAATGTGAACATGTGTAATGAGTTTTCTTCCCTCATGCAAAGTGAATTTGAAATGAGTATGATGGGGGAGTTAAAAATCTTCTTAGGATTCCAGATTAATCAGTCTCCTGATGGAATTTTCTTCTGTCAAGAAAAGTACATTAAGGAACTCCTTAAGAAATTCGGATTAGAAACTGTCAAATCTTCCAAAACTCCCATGAGTACCACTATTAAATTGGACAAGGATGAAAATGGTTTAAGTGTGGATATCAAGAAATATCGTGGTATGATTGGTTCTCTGTTGTATCTGACTGCTAGTAGGCCAGATATACTCTTTAGTGTTTGTCTGTGTGCTAGGTTTCAAGCTGCTCCCAAGGAATCCCACTTAAATGCTGTCAAGAGAATTTTTAAATATCTAAGTGGGACTCAAGATTTAGAATTATGGTATCCGAAGGGTACCTCCTTTGATCTAATTGGATATTCTGATTCTGACTATGCTGGTAGTCTAATTGATAGAAAAAGCACTAGTGGCACTTGTCAATTCTTAGGTGAATCTTTAGTATCTTGGTATTCTAAGAAGCAGAATTCTGTTGCATTGTCAACTGCTGAGAGTGAATATATTGCTGCAGGCAGTTGTTGTGCACAAATGCTTTGGATGAAACAGACTTTGGAAGATTACAATCTGTTTTATGATAGGATTCCTATTCGGTGTGATAACACCAGTGCAATTAATATTTCCAAGAATCCAATTCAGCACTCTAGAACAAAACACATAGATGTCAGATATCACTTTATTTGAGATCATGTTCAAAGAGGTGATATTTCTTTAGAGTTTGTTAATTCTGTAGATCAATTGGCATATATTTTTACAAAACCTTTGGATTGGAAAACCTTTTGTGGTATTAGAATAAGATTAGGTCTTCTCAAGTATGAGAAAAGTTAAGTTTCTCTTCTATTTTTTTCTGTCTTTAATATACACATCCTCTGGTCCTTTTACTATTCACCAGAAGATGTAGATCACTCACAGACCGGATGATATATTTTCTAATCTGCCGACACGTGTCATCAATTGGACAATATCAGTTTTACACGTGTGGTTTCATCTTGTCGGGCGTGGTTCTCTCTCTCGTTTAAACTTGGTTTCCTCTCCGAAACGCTTCATCTTTCGCGCCCTTGCCGTAAACTCTCTATAGCCAACCCTTTCTCTCTAGGTCATCTTCGCAAAATTTCTCCAATGGATCAAGCTCGTGAACATGATCATCTCGCTTCGTCGTCTCGAGGTAATGCTGGACCACCGCAAAAGAAAGCCAAACTCAATCCTCGTCCGGCACGTGTGTTCCCTCGGGCAAATAGTTGGCCGTCGCTCTATTTTCTAAATGAGGCTGCTGAAATAAGGTATCACGGCGATTTTAAGGATAAGAAGTTGATTCCAGGTCGTGGTATGGTTCCCGACGAATTAGTCTCTTTAAACATAGTAGCACCCCTGACAGATATTGGATTAATAGGACTGTTTGAAGTTGAATCTTTCTATTTTCCCTCGGCCATTAGGATGTTTTATGCTAATCTCAGCTATACTTCTGACCAATCTATCATTTCAAGCTATGTGCGTGGAAAAACCATAGAACTCACCTCCCAATCCATCAATGAGCTTTTGGGCTATCCCCATTTGGATCAACATCCCAAAATTTATTCCATAGGGCAAGATATTCCATTTCTAAGACTTCCTGATGGCCAACAATTCTTAAAAGAAATTGCTCTTGATCCGCACAATATTCCCAATCCTTTAAAGAGCAAACATTTAACAATTAGAGCTCGACTTCTCCATCAAATGATCTGCTACAATGTTCTTCCTAAGGGTGGTCATTATGATGACATTAGCAGCATGGAGCTTGTTATTCTATATGCCATCTATATGAAGAAACCTGTTGACATTGGATACATCATTTTGAGACGAATGATTCAGAGCGTTTCTTCAAGCCCATCTACCTCTTTTCCCTATAACCTCCTTCTCATGAAGATTTTTGAGAAGTTTCAGGTTGAATTCCCTGATGATGAGGATCCCACCTGTCTGAAAACAACCAGCTATTACTCCAAAGACACTTTGACCAGGATGGGAATTAAGAAAAATCATCAAGGCACTTTTGTTTTGGATCAGTCCAAGAAGAGGACTGCTATGGTCAAAGCAGCCCGAAAAGGAAAAAAGGATGTGTGTTTGGATGAAGAATCATCTGTTCAAGAAGGTGGTGGTGATTCTGAGATCCCTGCCTTTGATATTTCCCCTCCTAGTCCTCGGGTCACTCGCCCTACACGCCCTCCACCAGTGCCCAGACGCCGTGCCCCTCCTCCAAGGACTAGTCAACCTGCTCCTTTAGCCTCAGCTAATCCCTTTGAGGCTATTTCTGCTCCCTCTGCACCTAGCAATCCTTCTCCTCCTTCCCCTCCACCTTCTCACTTACTGCCCTCTCAGCCTGCTCTTCCCTCCATTTCTCCGGTGTTTCGAGCAATTTCCTCCATCATCAAACATGGTCCTCCACCTGCCTCAACTGAGCATCCTCTGCCTGCAGACCATATGGAAACTGCTCAAACCGATGTTGTTCAAAGGGGGAAAAGAAAACTTATCCTGTCAGAGGAGTCTGATCAGGATGATGTAGATGAGCCTGCCATCTCAGCTCATGATATTTCACCCTCTTTGTTGCTGCTCCCACTTCCTGCCTCCGCCCCTCTGTCTCCTGTGTCTCAAGTCATTCCCCCTGCTTAAACCGTCTTCTTGTCTCCTCCTGTCCAACCATCTGTTCCAACTCCGCCAACCTTTTCTGCCACCCCAAAAACATATCAGAGACGCCTTGTCATGACTGAAGAGCAGTTCAATCTTATGCAGTCCGGCATTGACAGTCTCGGGACAGCCTTTAGCTCCCTTCCCACTCAGCTTGAAACTTCTATTGATAGTAAGCTAGCCCAGCTTGCATTGGACTTGGGCCTCACGATGGATGAGAAGATCCAACAGCTCAAACTGGATGTTGGTGTGGAATTAGCTAAACTGGGTCAAACCATGACTCTAAACCATACACTTTTTACTCGGACACTCCAATCTCTTCAGTCTCAAATTGCAGCTCTTCAACCTGCCCGGTCTCCACCCCCTCAGCATTCCACTGAGCCGTGTGATGCAGATTTTCTCCCTCCCGTTTTTCGACCTGAGGTTGTTGCAGATTCTCGAGTGATGCCTTTGGATTTACAGGAATCTGAACTGGCATTCTCTACCCCTGCTGCTCTTTCTGTATCGGAGCCATCCTTCGAGCCCTCCAGTCCAATGGATACATCTCCTATTGCTTCTCTGGTAGTGCCTCCATCTCCTGCTGCTCCTCCAATCGAGCCTTCTCCAAGTCAGGATCTAGTGGCTTCTCCAGCACCATCTCCCATTGCTAATACCTGTACGGACTTGGTGATCTATCAGGAACCTCTACCTCTTGACCTTGCTACACTTCAAGCTCGGGTGGATGCCTTTTTCAATCCTCCCCTCACATTGCCTTCTTGGGCTGTCCATGCCTTTTGGAAGACATTTTTAGATTCCTGTCATAGGAGATAATCTTTTTTTTATCTATATCCATTTTTTTTTGTTTTGTTGAACACCATACTTCTACTGTATTTCTGTGTTTCTTTTTGATAATGTCAATGGGGGAGAAATATATTTGATGATGGATATGCATGCGTGTAGACTTAGTTGCTATGATTTTTGTATGTATGCATATTTTGGCAATCTCTGGATATGAAAACTCTAGGATGCTCCATGTTTGTTTCTGGTATATATGCATCTGCTATGGGGGAGCTTAGATTATGGGGGAGTTATACTTAATCAAATTTTGATAGGTTGTCATCATCAAAAAGGGGGAGATTGTTGACTTAAATGATGTTTAAGTCTAAATTGTTTTTGATGATGTGTTTATATGATTAGCTCGGTATTTTAATTATGTTTATGGAATGAGAATTATAAATTATGCATATGATTTTAATATGTTGGAAATGCCCTTGGTAAGGGTATTTTAGTATTTAATGAATGTGATTAAGTGTACAGGGCTGAAATGTGTTAAACAAAGCGGATGAGTAAATGGAATTACTCCACCGCTCACTAAACGACAAGAGCGGAGTCGTTTACAAGAATCAGTCCACCGGTCACTAAACGACAAAGCGGATGAGTAAATGGAATTACTCCACCGCTCACTAAACGACAAGAGCGGAGTCGTTTACAAGAATCAGTCCACCGGTCACTAAACGACAAGGCGGATGAGTAAACCAAATTACTCTTCTGGCCACTAAACGACAAGGCGGATGAGCTAACACGAAGAAGTCCTGCGCTCGCTAAACGACAAGACGGATGAGTAAACAGAAGTACTCCACCGCTCGCTAAACGACAAAGGCGGATGAGTAAACCAAAGTGCTCTTCCGGCCACAAAACGACAAAAGCGGATGACTTCAACAAATTACTCTTCCGGTCACTAAACGACAGAGGCGGAAGACAACTTCGAATCAATCATTCGATGCCGGTTCAAGCGTTTAAAACTTCAATCATTCAATGCCGGTTCAAGATCTTTTAGTTGCATCATCCGATGGCGGTTCAAGACTAAATCAGCTTTGTCTTCCGCCAGAATTCAAATTAGCCGCGAAGCTACAGTGACGTCGTTTTCAGCCATAACTCCAGAACATTAATGGCGACGACGATTTGCAACTACAAACGGCAACGGCTACCTGAACTTGTATGAAAGCTGCTCCAACGGTAACTAAACTTCTATTATTGGATAAGGAGCATTGAAGCCAAGCCAATTTGAAGACAGAGTATTTAAGTCGAGCTTAGAGCACGAAGGAACAACTTTTGAAAATTTGAATACTGAGCCCTAAGCTGCGAAAGTGATAATACTCTGTATTTTCTCTACATCTCTCAATCCTAACTTGAGATTCAATTACTGTGAGAGTGTAGTCTGTACTTAATTTCACAAACTCAAATCATTTGTAAAAGGTAGTAGATTGACGCCCGTGAAGTTCAATCCAGATCTGTAAAGGCAGTTGATCGGAGCCCGGAATCCCGATTTGTGTTTTCTCGTGAGGAGAAGGGTAAGGATCTTCAAGGAGTGAGCCTTGGAGCGTGGACGTAGGCAGTTTGGCCGAACCACGTAAAAATACTGGTGTCGTATTTATCTCTCTCTCTGTTTTCATAATTTGATTACTTGTGTGAAAACTAATAGTATAATCAAGGGAGAAATTAGGGTGACTCGTAATCAAAATTAAAAAGTCTAATTCACCCCCTCTTAGACAATACCGATACTACACAAAGTTCTCCAAATGTGAATTTTGGCTGGATCGGGTCAGTTTTCTTGGCCATATTATATCACAGGAAGGAGTTTCTGTGGATCCGATCAAAATTCAGGTGGTCAGGGATTGGCCACAACCTAAGAACGTATGTGAAGTACGTGGATTTCTTGGGTTGGCTGGCTATTATCGGAAGTTTATAGAGGGATTTTCAAAGATTGCAGTTCCTCTTTCACGCTTGACTCGGAAGAACGAGAAGTTTATATGGTCGGCTGCTTGTGACAACAGTTTTATGGAGTTGAAGCAGAAGTTGACCACAGCTCCAGTTCTAACGCTACCTGTCGAAGGTATGAAGTTCAACATATATTGTGATGCGTCTGGAGTTGGGCTTGGGTGCGTGCTTATGAAGGAAGGCAGGGTGATTGCTTATGCTTCTAGACAGTTGAAGCCGTATGAGCAGAATTATCCTACGCACGACCTGGAGTTAGCAGCCGTGGTCTTTGCACTAAAAATATGGAGGCATTACTTTTATGGGCAGCAGTGCGAGATATTTTCCGACCACAAAAGCCTGAAATATTTGTTTACGCAAAAGGAACTGAATATGCAGCAGAGAAGGTGGCTTGAGTTCGTCAAAGATTATGAGTTTGAGATAAAGTACCACCCGGGAAAGGCGAACAAGGTCGCTGATGCTTTGAGCCAAATGCCTACTGCGAGTCAACCTTCGCTTGCAGCTATGTCAGTTACGTTGAGGTCTGAGATTGAGAAGTTTGATGTGGAGATTGTGGCCGAGTTGTCTAGTATGCTCACCAAAATTTCTCTCAGGCTGACTATTCTGGATAAGATACGTGAAGCTCAACAGAAAGATATGGAGTGTGAAGAGCTTCGATTGAGCATGACATCTGAAGACGTATCTGATTTTAATTTGTCAGACGATGGTATTCTGAAATTTAGGCATAGATGGTACGTGCCTAATGATGAGGAGCTAAAGAAGGAGATTTTGGTCGAAGCACATTCTTCAGCTTATTCTGTGCACCCGGGAAGTACAAGGATGTACGGGATTACCTCAACATAACCGACATCGCTGCAAGTGAAGGCTGACTCGCAGTAGGAATTCGGCTTAAAAGCATCAGCGACCTTGTTTGCCTTTCCTAGGTGGTACTTAATCTCAAACTCATACTCTTTGACGAACTCTAGCCACCTTCTCTGCCGCATATTAAGTTCCTTCTGCGTAAACAAATACTTCAAGCTCTTGTGGTCTAAAAATAT
The DNA here is from genome assembly GCA_022432975.1 of Begonia masoniana. NCBI lineage: Eukaryota > Viridiplantae > Streptophyta > Magnoliopsida > Cucurbitales > Begoniaceae > Begonia > Begonia masoniana. The sequence goes on along the minus strand of CM039509.1, from coordinate 21,645,813 downwards.
CTCGCACTGCTGCCCATATAAATAATGTCTCCAAATCTTCAGTGCGAAAACCACGGCTGCTAACTCCAGGTCGTGCGTATGATAATTCTGCTCATACGGCTTCAACTGCCGAGAAGCATAAGCAATAACCTTTTCTTCCTGCATCAATACACAACCAAGTCCAACTCCAGACGCATCACAGTAAATACTGCATTTATTACCTTCAACAGGCAGCGTTAAAACTGGAGCTGTGGTCAACTTCTGCTTCAACTCCATAAAACTCCCATCACAAGCAGCCCACCATATAAACCTCTCATTCTTTCGAGTCAAGCGTGAAAGAGGAACTGCAATCTTCGAGAATCCCTCTATGAACTTTCGATAATAGCCAACCAACCCGAGAAATCCTCGAACCTCACGCACGTTTTTAGGCTGTGGCCAATCTCTGACCACCTGAATTTTACTCGGATCTACGAAAACTCCTTCCTGTGATATGATATGGCCAAGGAAATCGACTTTGTCCAGCCAGAACTCGCACTTGGAGAACTTCGGATACAATTGGTGCTGACATAAAATACTGAAAACTATCCTTAAGTGCTCCTCGTGTTCTTCCTTCGTCTTTGAATAGATCAAGATGTCGTCGATGAAAACAACAACAAACTTGTCCAAATACTCCTTAAAAACACGGTTCATCAAGTCCATAAACGCTGCAGGGGCATTAGTAAGTCCAAAAGACATAACAAGGAACTCATAATGCCCATACCTCATTCGGAATGCTGTTTTCTGAACATCTTCCTTCCGGACTTTCAACTGATAATAACCCGAGCGTAGGTCAATTCTGGAAAACACTCGGGCACCCTGCAGTTGATCAAACAAATCATCTATCCGAGGCAGTGGATACTTATTCTTCACCGTGAGCTTATTCAGCTCCCTGTAATCCACACACATCCTGAGAGTCCCGTTCTTCTTCTTAACAAACAGAACGGGCGCACCCCTAGGGTAAAAAACTGGGTCGTATGAAACCCTTATCCAGCAACTCCTCAAACTGAGTTTTAAACTCTCTCAATTCAGCAGGTGCCAATCTGTATGGATTCTTAGACACTGGCGCGGAGCTCGGATATACATCAATGGTAAATTCAATCTCCCTGTCCGGCGGTAATCTTGGAAGATCATCAAGGAATATCTCAGAGAATTCTCTTACTATAGGAATGTCATTCGGCTTTACTCTACTGAGCAACTGAGTATAAACTACTGTGGCCAGATAAATAGAGCACTCACCTTTAAACTGCTCGTTGACCTTCATGGAATAGGAAATAGGCGATCCACTCAATCTGTTCATCGCCTAATAAGCAAACTTAGCTTTACCCGGGGGTCGAAAAGTCACAATCCCGGATCGACAATTGATGCTGGCGAAGTGCTGTGATAGCCAATCTATCCCTAAGATAAGATCGTACCGCTCTATGCTCATAACTATCAGACGAGCATAAATGGTAGTATCCCCCACTGAGACGACATTGCCCTGGAGAATACGACCTGACTGCATAAGCTCTCCTGAAGGTAGCATCACTCTATATTAAAACTCTGCTAACTCAGACGCTAACCCCAATCTAGTCATGCAATCAGTTGAGATAAAAGAGTGCGTAGCCCCGGTGTCTATCAAAGAAAATATCGCTACGCCCATAATCAAAATAGTACCTGCTATCACTGAGGGTTGAGCCTCGTCGTCAACATCACTAGGCTCGATAAAGGAAAAGATCCTGGGCATGACTCTCCTCTGATCTCTGCCTAACTGATCTCGGCCCGACTTTGGGCAATCTCTAACAAAATGGCCGACTTCACCACATCTATAACACTTGTTAGTGCCCACTCGGCACTCTCCACTGTGTTCTCTCTGACATTTAGGGCACCAAGGTATCTGAGAAGCCCCCTGTACTTGCTTGTCTTTCCCTCGATCGTTGCCTCCCTCTAAAGGCCTTTTAACGCCTCATTGTTGTTGTTGTGGCTGTCCTCTCGGTTGCCAGCCTTTATTTCTGAGCTGATGGTGGATCTCACTAAAGAAGCCTTTAACTGGCTCCCTTGGTTTAACAGAACTTTGATCAACAGGCTCAATCTCCAGTGCCCTGGCCACTATCTCATCATAGGATACATTCCGCACCCCTGATATGGTAAGACTCTTCCGAATTTCTTGGCCAAGCCCCTGTACAAATCTGCGTAACTTGTCCTCATTAACACTGACCTGACGCGGCGTAAATCGGGACAGGGCCTCAAACCTCCTCACATACTCGGCAATCGAACCAACCTGCCGCAGTTGCATGAATTCCACCATTTTCGCCTCTCGTACAGTATGGCTGAAGTACTTGTCATAAAATATCGTTTTGAAATGCTCCCAACTCATAATCGTCACATCGGTGGTTGCCTTGATGGAATCCCACCAGAATTGGGCATCTAGTGCAAAGTGGTAAGTCACCAATGCAACTTTCTCTCCGTCCTCTATACTTGCATAGGCCAGCATATCCTCCATGGTTTGAATCCACTCCTCGGCTGAAGAGGGATCCGTAGATTGCCCGTTAAACACGAGAGGTTGGAGCTTCTGGAATCTCTCCATTCCCCAATTACCAGGAGTCGTTGTCTCCCGAGCTCTAATGCCCTCACGATCTATTAGGGCGCTCAGCTGCTGGGACTGTCTCTCCATTTGTTGAGCCTGTCGTTCCATGTGTTGGGACTGTTGGGCAATAAATCCCTTAAGCTGGTCTATCATATCGTCTCGGTCATCTCGGTCATTCTCTCGACGCACCATTTTTATACTCTAAGAAATCGAAATCAAATAAAGTATTAAACATACTTACAATTGAGGAAGGATGTCCACGTAGTGGCTGTGCAGTCGAGTAGTCTATAGAACCGATTTTTAAACCCGGGAGCTCTGATATCATAATTGTAGCGACCCTAACACTGTACCCTTATTTTCCCGTATTGTTTTTTTTTTATTCCTTATAAACATCATAACATTTGAGCAGAATTTAAATCGTAGACTGAATCATTACAAATCGTTCGAAAACTATTTTTAGAACCCCTTAAATAAAAACTTAAATCAATTAATAAAACAATTGAAAATAAAGAAAACATCGGCCAACAATTTGAAGGGCAAAAGGGACATCTGTCCCGTAAAAGGCATGGGCGATCGATCGCCCCAATGCCAGGCGATCGATCGCCCATTGCAAAAACTGAGGGGCGATCGATCGCCCCTCATTGTGGCGATCGATCGTCCATATAAAATTTTAGGGGCGATCGATCGCCCCACTCTCTGGAAAATCCAGAGAGCTGCGATCGCCTGCCGATCGAACGGCAGGTTCTCTGGAATTTCCATTCCAGAGAGCCACCATTTTTCCTGTTTTCTTCCTCCCCTACACACAACTTCACAATTCATCACTTCTTCACCAATAAACACAATAGCATCATAACTTAAACTCAACCAAAACGTATCCTAAACTCAAGTAACTTGAAACAAACTTTACGAAATCAAACTGCGTGGATAGCTCTAAAACTCGAACATATCCATGCATAACCTAAAACGTTTCAAAACATTACTATAAAATCCAAATAAAAACTTAGTAAAACGTTTTATAAAACAAGTCTACCAAAACATCAAAATATCTTTTATCAACTATCCAGAACCAATCATCCTAAAATGTTCTATCTATATAATTAAACTATCTTTCTATCAAACTATCGTGTCCTAAAAATACGTACAAATAGTCCCACAGGTCAAAATCGCACCGACTGTGCCAGCACACTGCCACGGGCCATCGTTCTTCAACTGATCATTCCTCGGGTCGAGGGATCTCCTCCTCACCTGTGTGTAGATCACATACACCATACATACAACTATGAGCTAAAGGCTCAGCAAGTTTCGTAAATGCAGATGAATGCTATGCATATGAGTTTCAGAAATCATGCAACATTTTCTTATCATTACGTTGCAGACAGAATGTCACCGAGGTCTCAGCCTATTAGATGGAGAGGACATGTCCCGCGGTCAGACAACCCTCTCTACCTAACCGGGGGGGGGGGGGGGGGGGGGGGGGAGGGTACATGCTTAAATCCGTATACAGCCGTGCCTGAGCCCCACCTCGCATGACCAGATAACAGATTACGTAGATTCATTTCGTTCGTTCATTTCATTTTCTTAAACATGTGCAGAAATTCATTTTCATGCTATTTTAAAAGACGTGATGCATGAACAGTTATATGCATAAAGTAAACATACGTAGTACATACCATCAAGTCAATAAAAGCATAAACTATAAAAGAACTAATCCTAACTACCCAACAAAAACATTTAAATAACCCAAGACTCCAATGATCCTCGATGCGACTTCGACGTACGGTGTAGGCCAATTGGCCAGAGTAAGTCACGAGAACTTACCTCGTGCGCGTTGAACTTTAAGCTCCGTCCACGAGCGTTGTTCACCTAAGCAATTCACAACAATTATCGTTAAAACGCGGTTTAACCATTAACGTCCAAATTAACGAAAATCCTTAACTAAGGAAATTTCTAAATTTCTAACTTAACTAATCGAGGCATTTTAACTACCAATTAATGCTCGATACCTCGAAACCGCCATTAACGAGTTTTTCCAAAAAATCTGAAAATTCATCAATCCCGCACATTTGTCCTAAATCGGTTAACTTCGTCCAATAACGCTCAATACGTTCTTTATATCCACAAATATGGTAAACCTATAAATTTCAAACTCTAAATCACGTTTTTAACGAAACTCTAAACGAAACCCTAATCGTTTAAACTCTGTAAAATAGAAATAAACCTTCCTAAAACCTTAGAATCGTACCTAGGGTCGGGTTTGGAGAAGAAAACATGAAGAGTCGGAAGAGAATCGGTCGTCGGAGAGAAGCTTCGTCAATGGAAGTGAATCGCGCAAGGAGGAGAGAAAATCGCCTGGAAGGGAGAGAAGAAATCATGCTAGAGAAGAAAAGGAAGTATGATTTATTTATAATATTGACTTGTCAAATGACCATTTTGCCCTTCCTTTTATTTTCTATTTGTTTCGTCCTTTGTTTTGTTATTTAGCTAACGATTCAATTTCTCCAAATTTCCTTATTTCGTCAATAAATCCAACTTATTACTAGGGTTCCACTAAAACTTTCCGTACGCAAAACGGACCTCATTTACTATTTTTACCACAACGTCCTTTATATTACGATAAACGTAATTTTCATAAAATTAGTGTTAAACTCCTAAAATTCCCGAAATTTTCTTAAAATCCATATTAATTATTAGGATCGTAATAACGCTTTCTTTTCACGAAAGTGACTTAATTTGACATAATTACAAAAATGCCATTATACATATATAATCACAAAATCCTGTAAAGAATCGAGTGTTACACTCCTTCTCTAAGAAAAGGCCCCTGACTATAGAACAAAGCAAGGCATTGAGCTGCGCGAAAGCCGTTAACGCACGACTAATATAATTCGTTAGTGCGACTGACTGATTGAATTTAGATAAGAAAGAAAGGTTTTGAACCCTTGCTAAACGCTAAAGGAAAGAAGGCCAAAAAAATGGATTTTTCTACTTGTTTAGTAAAATCACGCTTTTCTTTTTGATAGGAGTAGATGCTTGCTGGGGCGGGGGTTTCCGCCTTGTTATCCAAAATAGAATTGGATAAAGCAAACTCCTTCCTTGGACGAGCACGGGGCATAGTCAAGTAGAACCGGGTTGCGTTGCTTGATGCTTTGATCGAAAACAAATCAGTAGGGCTATGCCAGTATGACTGAATCTGTGTTAGAAAGGAAAATTCCTCCCCTACGACACCAAAAAAAAATGGGCCGAACTTTTAATAGCTCGCCCGCTTCCATAGAACTATATCGTGCCAACGTAGACCTAAGTGGTAATATTGGATCCTTGGGAATCATCACAAGTACAGCTGGCCTCTATTTAAATGAGACTGTCGTGTCGTCCAGCTGAGCCTAGAAGAAGGTGGCTCGCGCAGACAGCTAGCTCCTTTTCAATATAAAGGAATAACCAAACAAACGCAGTTGGCTAGTCAATCTAAAGGATTTTCTCGGCCGGCAAACTGGAGATGGACGACCACGGTACCTACCTTCCCAGCACTAGAGGTTTACTAATCAATAAACGCCCGAAACCTACTTTCTTTTCTTACAAAATCAACCATCCGGCACAACATCTTGTTGATATTGATTGAGTTTGAGGGACTTTCATTGACTGAATCCATCCATAAACCTAGACCCTGGCAACCTTCGTAACCAAAGTGTCACGACAACATCTAAAGGTCACCTTTGGATTCTTAAGTAGAGGAGCAAGGAGAAGCACGTAGGAATGCCGACCACTACATAAAGAAGCCCCTAGTGGCTGAGAAAAAGCGAGCCCCTATCAGAGAAAGCCATTGCGCCCTAGCCTAGCTAGCTAGCGCTGGCTGTTATGTTAGTTTAATTGTAGCGCGCCTTCCCTCCTTCTCTCACTTCGGAAAGATTGAGCAGTATTTTCTTATGATGACCTGGTCGAGAGAGTACGATACATCGGTGTAAAAGATTGAGTGGGACCCTAATTAGTAGGAGGTATAGTCAAGTAAGGCGGCCTTTACTCAACATTAGTGGAGTGCAGCTCGTGAGAACCTGAGGTTAGTGAAGAACCAGAAGAATAAGAGAATCAATCCGCTTTCAATTAGATAAATAAGGGGCTAATACTTGGTCCCGGTAGGCCGTATCCAGGATTCAAATGCAAATAGTAGCTTCAATAGAATACATACAATGGTAAGCTCTGAGGAACTCTTGATTTAGGGGCGAAAGAAGACTCTTTTATCCCGAAATCAGTTTAAGCTCGAAAAGTGACTTTCAGTTTAAGCTAGGCAACTCACTAAGCGAAGAAGAAGTCTTGTCGGAATAAGCCCTTCTCGTTGAAATAATCATACACTACTGCCCTTCCAATCACCCTACACCGTACAAGCCTGCCCTTGGCTTCATAGCTGTGAAATAATGCATCAATTGCCTGAAGAGAATCTCTTTTTGGAGGTGAAGCGATTTGGCAAATAGCTTATGTAGTAGTTGGTGAAATCTATCTATCTGTGAGCGAGGAGGCCTGGCCTATTTGTTTGACTCCAGCAAGACGGGATGCCAAACAAGCACATCTTCCTCAATTTGCAGGGCCCATAAGAACCATATTTAGAGCATATTCTGATTCAATTGTGCAAATTGAACTAAAGGACCCGTTGCCTCGAATAGCAAACTTTATCCCGCAACATCTGCATCCTATCTTCCACAAAGATGTTGTGCCTCATAGGCCCATTACACGATCTCAGGTCTGATCCCATGATTTAACTAATCCATGCACTTACACACTTGTCTCTCTTGCAAGTAATGGATCGTGCGAAGACTTGGAGGACATTGTGGGAGACTTAAAGTTGGAGATTAATACTATGCACGTGGACCAACCAAAGCACCTCATCATGTGGAAGGACAAGAGAGGTGACCTTAATGCTCACATGGGAATTTGTCTTTCCGAGCTTTGATATTTGTAACTTTTTTTTATTTTGAACTTATTGGCAAATGTTGGCCTTTCTTGTTAAACTTTATAATATGCATGCATGTTAGGCATTTTAGGATTAGTTGGTGGCTTGGTTAAAGGTTTGGCCCACTTGAAGTTGAAGACATGGCTTGCAAGCCCAAATGAAGGTCCAACCCAATCAAAACCCTAACCTACCACCTTTAGGCCTATATATTCATGGCATTGGTGCTTGTTACTTTTTTGGCTGATGTTAATGAGCACACACGGATTTGGTTTCTTCGTTAGAAGAAGCTTGGAGCAAGAAGCACCAAGGTAAGCTCGGTTGACAACAACCGAGGGGTTGCGCCCCTGAAACCATTCTCCAATCTTGGTAGCTTGTAAGAACGGATTTTGTCATCTTCTTCTCCATTCTTTTGAGAGTGGAAAGCAGCAAGAAGTGGCCTTAACCGATCCTTGAATCGAGTTCTCTTCCTTGGAAGAAATCTCTTGCCAAAAGCTTCATAATAGCACCCATTGGCTGATTCTCGGAAACATTTCGTAACTTTTTCATATCAACGAATCTGGACCATGTTTTTCACCAGCACATACCTCACTCACTTCACTAAACACCATTAAAATTGCATTTTGTTCCGAGCACTTTTGATACTCCATTTGCATCTTCCATTCTCAGATTTCTCAGTTTTGCTAACCAGGGAACTAACGATCGTCTTTCGAATTTCTTGCATCGAGTTTGCAGGTAGGAGCTCAACAAAAGAGTCTAGTATTGAAATAGAAATATGAATCCTTCTTTAAGGAGTCATTTGCTTATTTCTTCAGGATTCAACTATGGGCTTTCAAATAAAGTAATAAGTCCCACAGCTTATTCAAGAACTGCTTCAATTCCAAGAGTTGCGCGCCTTTCTCTTATGGGTTCTCCTGTCCTCAACACCTTCCTCCTTCTTCGATAAGGGCCTTAACCTCCATATGAAGCATAAGGAAGATCTATTGAGGCATATTCCCAGTTCTCCCGGAAGAGCATTGACTTTTGATATCGGATATTCCCTCCTTTCTCCCGGTCATTCAGTCTAAAAGCCTAAGTTGCAGGTTGAGGAATGCCCTTATTGCCTTCTAATAAGGGCATGGATAGGTTACTTTTCCTTTTCCCTTCTTCAGGAAGGCGGCTAAGATCCTTTTTCGAAAAGAGAACCAAGAGAAGGAAGATCCTCTCCTCTCTTCGCGTCCTTATGTGACTATTAATTGAGTAAGAATCCCGTGCCTATTCTATTAGTCAAATTCGATTAGAAGAAAAGAAGAACCATTTTGTACAAAATTTCGGGGCCAATTCGAAGAGCGCAGAAGGTGATGTGCCCCATAGGCCAATCACACGATCTCAGGTCCGAGCCTATGATTTAATTAATCCATTCACTTACACACTTGTCTCTTTTGCAGGTAATGGATCGTGCAAGGACTTGGAGGGCACCATGAGATACTTGAAGTGGGAGAATAAAGCTGTGGATGTGGACCAATCGAAGCACCTCATCATATGGAAGAACAAGAATGCTCACATGAGAATTTGTCTTCCCGAGCTTTGATATTTGTAACTTTTTTATTTCAAACTTATTGGCAAACGTTAGCCTTCTTGTTAAACTATATTATATGCATGCATGTGAGGCATTTTAGGATTAGATGAATGGTAGGATTAATTGGTGGCTTGGTTAAAGGTTTGGCCCACTTGAAGTTGAAGACATGGCTTCCGCTATGTTAGATGTAGCGACCCTTACACTATTCCTGAATTTTTACTGTATAAATTTTTCTTTTTTTTTCTTTTTCTTTTATACCTAATAAACTTTTAAACCTAACGGAAAACCATTTGAAAACTTTTTACCAAAATGTATTTAAAGTAAAGGAAACTAAAAAAAACAATTTAAATTAAAACCATAAAATAATTTACAAAACAATTAAAATAAAACTTAAAGTAACAGAACAATAGGTGGAGGGCAAAAGGGACAATTCTCCCACAAAATACAGGGGCGATCGATCGCCCCAATGCCAGGCGATCGATCGCCAGAATAAAAAAATAGAGGGGCGATCCCCTCACACTGGCGATCGATCACCCCAGCAATCTATCGCCAGCCGATCGATCGGCACACTCCCTGGAATAAAAAATTTCCATGGAGCTCGCCTCTCCCTTCTTCTTTCTTTCCTCCTTCTGTGCATAATTTCCTTACTACACATGCACCCAAAAATTTTTCGACATAAATCATTCATAACTTCGCTCATTCCTCTCTTTCGTAAATCACCAAATAAACAACCCGAAACATATCCTAGAACGTGTTTAAAAACATAAAAAAACTTTCGTAAAAAAAAAAAAATGAACTGCGCGGATCCATTTAAAACCTAAACAATTCTTCCTGTTTAAAAGAAAATTCCAAGCAGTTCCATATCATTCAAATAACTGGATTAACAAAACGTTTCCTAACACAAATTTTTCAAAACATTGTTTTTCTTGACTAGCCAGATCCCAAGCATCCTAATATGTTCAAGTGTATAATCTCATCTACTATCACGTTCCAAAAATACTTACAAACATCCCCACGGGTCGAAAGCGCACCGACTGCACCAGCACACTCCCACAGGCCATCTTTCTTCAACTGATCATTCCCCGGGTGGAGGGATCTCGTCCTCACCTGTATAAGATCACCTACACCATACAGACAACTATGAGCTAAAGGCTCAGTAAGTTTCGTAAATGCAGATGCATGCCGTGCATATGAAGTTCAGAAATCATGCAGAATACATAACATAATATAACAGATCATGGCAGACAGATTGTCGCCGAGATCTCAGCCCGCTAGATGGAGAGGACACGTCCGGCGGTTGGACAACCCTTTCTACATAGCGGGCGGGGGGGGGGGGGGGGAGATGCTTACATCCGTAACAGCCACGCCTGAACCCCACCTTGCATGACCAGATAACATATTACGTATATTAGTTTCATTAGGTGTGGTATCGTGATAAGCTCTTCTCAGCCTTCACGATAGTTCAATAGCCCCTTTTCGGGCCACATCACTTTTTCTGAAAACGTAGTGCGGAAATTCATTTTCTATGCTCGTTCGAAAATCGTGATGCATGAACAATTCAATATATAAAGTAACCAACCAACATGTGTACCATCAAGACGATAAAAACAGAACCTAAAAAGGCAACCAATCCTATCTACCCAACCAAAGCATTTAAACAAACAAATCACCAATGTTCCTCGACAAGACTTCGACGTACGGTGTAGGCCAATCGGCCATAGTAAGTCACGAGAACTTTTCTCGCGTTCGTTGAAACTCAAGCTCCGTCCATGAGCGTTGTTCACCTAAGGCAAATTCACAACAATCGTCGTTAAAATGTGTTTAAACCTTTAAACGTCCAAACTAACAAAACCCTTAACTAAAGAAATCTCCTAAAACTCTAATTTAGCTCATTGTGGCATTTTGTAGAGCAATTCGTGCTCATAAACTCCTAACCTCCATTAATGGAGTTTCTAAGTTCTCCAACAACCCAAAATTCACATTAATGGCCATTAATTCGCCTAACTACCTCAAATGCCCATTAATACGTTTACCAAAGTCATAAATAGGGCAACCTTAGCCATTTCTAGCATAACCCGACTATTTCGCGAAAACCCTAAACGAAACTCTAACCGTTTAAACCCTAGAAAACCAAAATCTATCGTTTGAAAACAATAGAATCTTACCTAGAACATTGACTGGAGGGGTAAACACGAAGAACATAAGTCGATCGGAGAGGAGCTCGATCGTCGGAGTCAGAAATCGCGTGAGGGAGGAAGTCTGTCGCCGAGAGGAAAAATCACAGAGAAGAAATCGTGAATTAGGGAGAAAAAAAGAAAACTTTATGATTTTAATTAAAAATTTAACTTGGCAAATTACCCTTTTGTCCTTCCTTTGATTTTTCCTATTAGTTTCGTCACCTATTCCATTATTTGACCCTCGATTCGGTTTCTCCAAATTTCCTCATTTTGTTAATAAATCTAACATTTTACTAGGGTTCCATCAAAACTCTCTGTTCCCAAATCGGACCTCGTTTACTATTTTTACCACAACATCCTTTATATTACGAAAAACACAATACTCGTAAAATTAGCGTTACTAATCCAAAAATTCCTTAATTTCTCCGAAAATCCATATTAATCATTAGAACCTTAATAACGCTTTCTGTTAACAAAACGGACTTAATCTGACATATTTACAAAAATGCCATTGTATATTGAAATTACAAAATCTCGTAAAACCGGGTGTTACATTCCATCTACCTTATTTAAATTTTGTCCTCAAAATTTGATTACACAAATAACTTAGGATACTTAGACATCATATCCTACTGTCTTTCCCAATTAGCTTCTTTCATGTCATGGTTCCGCCACAAAACTTTGACTAGCGGGATTTCTTTATTGCGCAAGACCTTGATCGAGGACTCTAGAATTCGCACTGGCTTCTCCACATAAGTCAGTGTAGGCTGTACCTCAATCTATCTTACCTCCACGATATGCGATGGATCGCGCAAACACTTTCGAAGCATAGACAAGTGAAATATATTGTGGATACCTTCCATTGAAGCCTGAAGCTGCAGTCGATACGCCATCTTCCCGATCTTCTTCAAAATAGGGAAGGGCCCCACATATCGAGGGCTTAGCTTGCCCTTTCTTCCGAATTGCATAACTCCCTTGAAAGGAGAAATCTTCAAATAAACCTCATCACCTTCTTTGAATTCTAATTCCCTCCGGCTAGTGTCAGCATAGCTCTTCTGTCGGCTCTGAGCTATCTCAATACGCTGTCTGATAACGGTAATCTTCTCTGTCGTTTGTTGTAGAATCTCGGGACCAACAATACTAGCTTCACCAACCTCGTCCAAATATAACGGAGATCTACACTTTCGACCATACAATGCCTCATACGGAGCTATACCGATGGTAGCCTGGAAGCTATTGTTGTAAGAGAACTCGATCAGTGGCAAATACTTACTCCACGATCCCTGAAATTCCAACACACAAGCTCTGAGCATATCCTCCAGAATCTGATTCGTTCTATCCGTCTAACCATCAGTCTGAGGATGAAATGCTGTGCTGAAATTTAGTTGAGTTCCTATAGCTTTGTGCAGACTCTTCCAGAACTTTGATGTAAATCTCGGATCTCGATCTGAGACAATCGAAACTGGTACTCCATGCAGTCTAATAATCTCCTGCACATAAATCTCGGCGAGCTGATCCATAGAAGATGTCATCTTCACAGATAAGAAGTGAGCCGACTTTGTCAATCGGTCCACAATCACCCAGATGCCGTCATGCCCTTTTGTCGACCTCGGGAGCCCCACAATAAAATCCATGGAGATCTACTCCCATTTCCACTCCGGAATCGGTAGTGGCTGTAATGTTCTGGCCGGCCTCTAGTGTTCTGCCTTTACCTGTTGACAAACTAAACATGTTTCCACGTACTTGGCGACTTCCCTTTTCATGTTCGGCCACCAAAAGTGTTGTTTTAAATCCCGGTACATCTTGGTACTTCCCGGGTGCACAGAGTAAGCTGAAGAATGTGCTTCGGCCAAAATCTCCTTCTTCAATTCTTTGTCGTTAGGCACGTACCATCTATGCCTGAACTTCAAAATACCATCATCTGACAAGTTAAAATCAGACAAGTCTCCATACGTCATGCTTAATCGTAGCTCCTCACACTCCATATCTTTCTGCTGAGCTTCACGTATCTTATCCAGAATAGTCGGCCTGAGAGAAATGTTGGTGAGCATACTAGACAACTCTGCCACAATCTCCACATCAAACTTCTAAATCTCAGACCTCAACGTAACCGACATCGCTGCAAGTGAAGGCTGACTCGCAGTAGGCATTCGGCTCAAAGCATCAGTGACCTTGTTCGCCTTTCCCGGGTGGTACTTAATCTAAAACTCATAGTATTTGACGAACTCTAGCCACCTTCTCTGCCGCATATTAAGTTCCTTCTGCGTAAACAAATACTTCAAGCTCTTGTCGTCTGAATATATCTCGCACTGCTGCCCATATAAATAATGTCTCCAAATCTTCAGTGCGAAAACCACACCTGCTAACTCCAGGTCATGTGTAGGATAGTTCTGCTCATACAGCTTCAACTGCCAAGAAGTATAAGCAATAACTTTACGCTCCTGCATCAATACACAACCAAGTCTGTAACGCCTAGAATTTACGGGTTTCCGCTCTTAGGGGTATTTTCGTAAAATAGTAAATTAAAGTCTTTTCTCGAATGGGAAGTTTCATTAGAGCCTTAGGAATTTATGAGGATTTTTAGAGAGATAAGTAAATCTTTAGAAATCCAATCGATAGTGTAACGCCGAGTTACGGTTTTCTGCCTATAGTGTTTTAAGTCGTAAAAATAGTAAATTAAGTCGGTTTTGCGAACGGAGAGTTTCGTTAGAACCCTATGAATAAGTAATAATATTTGGAGAGATAAGAGAATTTCGATGGAACCAAATTAATAGACGAAATAATGAATTAATTGGATATAAGGGTAAAAGGGTAATTTGCGAGGTTTGATTTATTAAAACACACATCTCTTTCTCTTCTCTTCTCCATTTTCACGGCAAGCTCTAGGGAGCTCTTTTTCTCCATTTTTGGGCGATTTCTTCCTCCCTCTCACGGTGTTTCTTCAACCGTCCATCCAACGCTTCGTTTTTCTTCCGATTTTCTTCCCCAATCAACGTTCTAGGTAAGTTCCAATCTTTAGGTGAGTTTTGATTAGTTTTTAGGGTGTTATTTGGTTAGGGTTAATTTGAGTTAGGGTTGAGAAATTACCGGATTCCGTTAGAAATCGATAGTTTAAGGATGTTATGTCCATTGACGATGCATTTGTCGTTATTTAGATAGTCTAAATGGATTAATGGTGCATGGGTGATTGTTAGGTTAAATTTGGAATTGTTGAAGGTTGTAAAATCTCCATTAATGGAGTTTGGTATTTTGGGAGCACCACGTGTTCGATGAAATGCCTAAATGGAGAAAATAGAACTTTTAGGAGAAATTGCCTTAAATACGAGCTTAGTTTAAGTTTGGAAATTGTTTATATAGGATCGGTTTTAACGATGGATTTGTGAAATGCCTTAGGTGGAGACGACCTTTCAGACGGTGCTCGGCTTGCTACGGACGCCAGGTAAGTGGGTGTTAGGTTTCCGGCCCTTAAGGCCCTACATCGTGTCAACGTTAGGCTTTTGTTGTTTTGATGATGATTTTCTGATTGTGGGGTTTACTGAGTCGGGCAGCCTAGGATGTTAGTTATTAGTTGTTGTGAAGTTTGTTAAGAATAATGTATGTCTATGTATGTTGTGAATTGTTCGATGATTTGTCTTGATGATATGTTATACATAGATTCCTCATGCATCATGTTTTCTCAAATTTCATATGAAACGTTTCATGTATGATGTATGTAAAAGAAAGGTAACGGTAAAGTGTGGGTTGGGATGAATGACCATAACAACAAAACTATTGTCACTTCCATGCGATGAAACATGAATACGGCCGAAAGGACTATGTACACGCACTTGGCCTACTCCCTGACAAGATCCCCACCTTAATCCATGTTAACGAAAATGAAAAAGAATAAGAATAAGTAAATGAACATGTTTTATGAAAAGAATCATGCATTCATGCATATGTCATGTATAGTACATTCCCTTACTAAGCATTAGGCTTAATGTTTATGTTGTATGATGTAGGTGACAGGTGCGAAGGTGAGAGTTCTCTCGATGTCAAGGAATAGTTGGTCGATGGATGGTGCTCGTGGCGACGAGGTGTGTTTTGGCATGGCTTGATGATCCAATGGTGTGCCCCGAACTGTTTTGTGGCGAATGATGTGAGTTGTTTTTGTTGGTTAGAAAGGTGATGGATTTTAGGGTGTATAGTTAGGTTTACTATTTAGGAAATCGTACAGTGGATGTAGGTTTGAAGTAGCGCTATTTTTAATGATTTGGTAATGTATGTCTTTGGTGATGTTTTAGTAAATTCCGTGGTTATGTTCGATGTTTGTTCTGAGGATTTGATTGGGTTTTATTTGATGAATTTAGGTGATTTACGACTGTATGGATTGGCTCGGTTTTAGAGCGATCCATGCGGTCAGTTTTCGTGAAATTTGGAAGTGTATAGGCTAAGTTAGAGTTGGGTTGAGTATTGATTAATGTCGGGTGATGCGTGTTGTTGGATGTGTAATATCCGGCTTGTACGGACTTTTGGATATGTTATATTATATTATTATTTCATTATTTAATGGCATTTTTAGTAAATATGTCAAATCAAATCAGTTTCGCAAATGGAAAGAGTCATTATGATCCTAACGATTAATAAGAATTTTAAGGAAATTCTGGGAATTTTCGGAGATTAAACGCTATATTCCGAGTAAATACGTTTATCGTAATGTAAAGGACGTTTTAGTAAAAATAGTAAACGAGGTCCGAATTGCGAACGGACAGTTTTAATAAAGCCTTGGCGATGAATATGAGTTATTGGCAAAATATGAAATTTTCGAGAATCCGAATCGCAGGACGATTAACGAAACGAAGGACGAAACGAATAGATTTAAGTAAGAAGGGCAAAATGGTAATTTGCAAAATAATTTCTATTAAAAACATCACAAACCCTCATTTCTCCCTGACTTTCTCTCTTTCTTTCTTTTTCTCTCTGGATCGCACGAACAGAGAAGGAGAAGCTTCTCTGGCCGCCGGCGTTCTCACGACGTCCGACCTCCGTTCTCCTCCGTTTCTCCTCCGTTCCTCGTCATTTCTTCTCCTCTCGCTACCCTCGGTATGTAGCTTCGGCCTCTAAGCGTTTATTTCGAGTTTTCGGTTCGATTTAGGGTTAGGGTTACAGTTAGGGTTTCGACGAAAAACGCGATTTAGGGCTCGTAATTAATAGGTTAGCCATGATTAAGCATGTATCGAACGTATTGAACGTTATTGGACGAAGATAAACCAATTTGTGAAAAAGTATAAATTATAGAATTTTTGGGTTTTTGGAAATAACTCGTAATATGGATTTCCAGATTTATCAAGCGTTATGTCGTTGTTTAAAAGCTTCAATTTGTTAGATTAAGGACTTTATTAGTTTGGACATTTAATCGTTTAAATTGGTTTTAACGACAAATATCGTGTTTTTTCTCAGACACGACTCCCGTGGACGAAGTTTGAGATCCAGCGCGCTCAAGGTAAGTTCTCGTGACTTGCTTGACCGAAAGGTCTACACCATACCTCGTCGTCATATCAAGGATCCTTGAGGGTTCCTTGTTTTACGTTGTTTAGGTTGGGTAGCTAGGTTATGTTGTATTGTCTGGTTAATATGTATGTTGTTTGTTTACTTTCCGCTGATATGAACTGTTCATGCATCACGGTTTTCGAAAGTCATGAAAAGGAATTTCTGCACGTGTTTTTAAGAAAAGGAACGTATATCTGAAATGAAATCTGTAACGAAATCTGAATGAATAAACGTAATCTGTCTGTATCTGGTCACGCGGGATGGGGCTCAGGCACGGCTGTGCGTGTTGCAAGCGTGTACCCCCCCTCTCTAGGTGGAAAGGGTAGTCCGATCGCTGGATGGGCCCTCTCCGCTTAGTGGGTAGAGGTTTCGGTGACGATTCTGTCTGTCTGTGACGTAATGAATCTGTAATCTGTAATTCTGTATCTGTAATCTGAATCTGAGCATGATTTCTGAATGGCATACGCACGCATGCATCTGCATTTACGTAGCTTACTGAGATTTCAATATCTCATATGTGTCTGTATGGTGTAGGTGACGTTCTAGGTTACGTTGACCCAGGTGAGGATGATATTCCTCCTCCTGATGTAGGAACAGCTGATGGATGATGCTCGTGGGAGTGCGCTGAGTAGTCGAGGCGCGATACGACCCGTGGGGATGTATGTATGGACTCTGGGGTTATTTTGGGATGTGTGATCTGATAACTGTATAGAATATTTAGGTTGTTTGGATCTGGATAGGGATTAGATAACGTTTGGTAATTGTATGTAATACGTTTTGGTTTAAACTGTTTGATGAACGTTATAAAATGTTTTGGTTTAGAACTGCTATTTAAACGTTATAGAAATTCTGGAACTGTTTGGTTGTTTAAATTAAGTGTTATGAATTGTTTGTGGGTTGTTACGGATAGCTCGGTTTTTAGAGCTATCCACGCAGTCGGATTTCGCAAAGCCTGACTCGAGTCGATTGAACTTAGAATACGTTTTAGTTTAATTGATTTGATTTAGGTGGTAAATTATGGTAATTGTTGGCGTGAAGAAGTGTAAGTTTTGCTCTCTGGAAATCGGATTCCAGAGAGCAAATCGTTGAAGTATAAGCATGAATGAATGGTGAAGTGCGTTGAAGTGCTGGAGTGTTTGAAGGAGGATCGCTGCCTCCTTTTGGCAGCCCCTTTTTCGATTCTGCCCCTCCTTTAGTTTTTATTAAATATTTAAATGTTTTAAGTTTTATTTATTAATAGTTTTAGTTTATATTTGAAATGATTTACCAAACGAAGTTCGATTTCGATTCCGGTTTCGGTTTCGATTTCAATTCCGCTTTAACGTTAGGTTTTAAAGTTTTATTTTAAAAATGTAAAATAGAAATGAAAAATTTATACGGGTAAATGGGTACGGACTTAGGGGTGTTACAGGATGAGTTGTTGCGGAATTGAGTAGTGCATGTTAAATAATGGTTGAGGTGTAAATGTGAAATGCAGGGTGTGAGGAAATGAAGGAAGAAAGATGAAGGAAGGGGGAGCTGTGCTCTCTGGAGAAGTTCCAGAGAGCATGGCGATTGATCGCCTTTGGGAGGTGATCAATCGCCTCTCCCTGCCTGGCAATCGCTGAGAGGCGATTGCCAGGCGTTACTGGTCGCCGCTCTCTGGAGAAATCCAGAGAGCGTGGTGATCAGTCGCCCCTTTTATGGGCGACTGATCGCCATGTTATTAAGAAAAAAAAAAGGTTTTATTTTAATTAGTTAATAGTTTTAATTGATTTAATTGTTTTAAGTTTTAATTGTTTAAGTATTTGTTTTAAACGATTTACTAAACGAACTTCGATTTCAATTCCGATTTCGATTTCGATTGAGATTTCGCCTTAAGTACAGTCAAAGTTAAAAGTTAAAAAATAATAATAATAATAATAACAATAGTGCGGGAAATTTGGGTACAGTATTAAGGTCGTGACAAAGTCCATCTTCAGACGCATCACAGTAAATACTGAATTTATCACCTTCAACAGGCAGCGTTAGAACTGGAGCTGTGGTCAACTTCTGCTTCAACTCCATAAAACTCCCGTCACAAGCAGCCGACCATATAAACTTCTCATTCTTCCGAGTCAAGCATGAGAGAGGAACTGCAATCTTCGAAAATCCCTCTATGAACTTCTGATAATAGCCAGCCAACCCGAGAAATCCACGTACCTCACGCACGTTTTTAGGCTGTGGTCAATCCTTGACCACCTGAATTTTACTCGGATCCACAGAAACTCCTTCCTGTGATATGATATGGCCAAGAAAACCTACCTTGTCCAACCAGAACTCACGCTTAGAAAACTTTGGATATAGACGGTGTTGACTCAGAATTCTAAAAACAATCCTCAGATGCTCCTCGTGTTCTTCCTTCGTTTTAGAATAGATCAAAATGTCGTCAATGAAAACAACAACAAACTTGTCCAAATACTCCTTCAAAACACGGTTCATCAAATCCATAAACGCTGTAGGGGCATTAGTAACCCCAAAAGACATAACAAGGAACTCGTAATGCCCATACCTCGTTTGGAATGCCGTTTTCTGAATATCTTCTCTCTGGACCTTCAATTGGTAATAACCCGAGCGTAGATTAATCCTGGAAAACACACGAGCACCCTGTAGTTGATCAAATAAATCCTCTATCCGGGGCAGTGGATACTTATTATTCACTGTAAGCTTATTCAGCTCTCTGTACTCCATGCACATCCTGAGAGTCCCGTCCTTCTTCTTAACGAACAGAACGGGCGCCCTAGGGAGAAAAACTGGGTCAGATGAAACCCTTATCCAGCAACTCCTCAAGCTGAGTTTTCAACTCTCTCAATTCAGCAGGCGCCAATAAATATGGAATCTTAGACATTGGCGCGGAGCTCGGATACACTACAATGGTAAATTCGATCTCCCTGTCCGGCGGTAATCCGGGAAGATCATCAAGGAAGATCTCAGAGAATTCTCTGACTATAGGAAGGTCACTCAACTTTACTCCACTGAGCAACTGAGTATCAACTACTGTGGCCAGATAAATCGAGCATTCACCTCTAAACTGCTCATTGACCTTCGTGGAATAGGAAGTAGGTGACCCACTCAACCTATTGATCGCCTGATAAGAAAACTCGGCTTTACCCGGGGGCCAAAAAGTCACAATCCCGGATCGACAATCGATGGTGGCGAAGTGCTGTGACAGCCAGTCCATCCCTAAGATAAGGTCGTACCGCTCTATGCTCATAAATGGTAGTATTCCCCACTGAGACAACATTGCCCTGGAAAATACGATCGGACTGCATATGCTCTCCCGAAGGCAACATCACTCTATACTCGAATTCTGCTAACTCAAACTCTAATCCCAATCTAGTCATGCAAGCAGTTGAAATGAAGGAGTGCGTAGCTCCCATATCCATCAAAGAAAGTACAGCTATGGCCATAATCAATATAGTACCTGATATCACGGACGGCTGTGCCTCGTCGTCGACGTCACCAGGATCAATAAAGGCAAAGATCCTCGGCATGACCCTTCTCTGAACTCCGCCCAACTGATCTCGGCTTGGCTTTAGGCAATCCTTAACAAAATGGCCGACTTCACCGCACCGATAGCACTTATTCGTGCCTATTTTGCATTCACCACTGTGTTCTTTCTGGCACTTAGGGCACCAGGGCATCTAAGGAGCCCCCTGTACCTGCTTCCCCTTACCCCAATAACTACCTCCCTCTGAAGGCCTCTTCACGCCTCTCTGTTGCTGCTGGGGTTGTTGTACTCTAGGCTGCCAACCTCGGTTCTGTGACTGAGGACGGATCTCACGGAAGAAGCCCTTAGCTGGCTCCCTCGGCCTAACACAAGTCGCCCTGGCAGCCTCGAAGTCCATAGCTCTAGCTGAGATATCAAAATAGGGCACATCTATAATTCCCGATACAATAATGTTCATCTGGATCTCTGGATTCAGCCCTTCCATAAACTGGTGTACCTTGTTTTCGTTATCACTTACTAGGCGTGGTGCAAATCTCGACAGGGTTTCAAACTTCCGTATATACTCTGCAACTGAACCTGTCTGCTTCACCTACGTAAACTCATTCCTCTTCGCCACCCTCACAGTGCGGCTGAAATATTTGTCGAAAAACACGGTCTTAAACCGTTCCCAAGTCATAATTGCCACGTCCGTTGTTGCTTTAATCGAATTCCACCAAAAGGGGCATCCAACGCTAAATGGAAGGTGACGTAGGCAACCTTGTTCCCGTTCTCTATGCCAGCATACTCTAGCATATCTTCCATCGTTCGGATCTACTCCTCGGCTAAAGTGGGGTCCTATGATTGTCAGTTGAATACTGGGGGTTGCAACTTTTGAAATCTCTCCATGCCTTGATGGTTTGGAACGACCACCTCTCGGGCCTGACGATCCTCACGATTTACTAAACGCTCAATTTGTTGTGCTTGCCAGTTCATGTGCTAGGCCTGACGGTCCAGCAATTCCGTAAGTCGGTCTAGGGCTTCATCCCTAGGGTCCTTTCCTCGAACCATCTTATATAGCTCCTATAAAAGTTAAAAAAAAAAACAAATAACCCTAAGAAATCGAAATCAAATAAAACTTTTAAACATACTTACAGTTGATGAAGGATGTCCGTGTAGTGGCTGTGCAGTTGAGCAGTCTAAAGAACAGTTTTTAAAACCTGGGGGCTCTGATACCATAACTATAGCGACCCTTACACTATTCCTAAATTTTTACTTATAAATTTTTTTATTTTTTCTTTTTCTTTTATACCTAATAAACTTTTAAACCTAACGTTTAAGCGGAAAACCATTTGAAAACCTTTTAGGAAAACGTGTTTAAAGGAAAGAAAACTAAAGAAAACAATTTAAATAAAACAATAAAACAATTTACAAAACAATTAAAATAAAACTTAAAGTAATAGAACAATCGGTGGAGGGCAAAAGGGACAATTGTCACACAAAATAAAGGGGCGATCGATCGCCAGAATAAAAAAATGGAGGGGCGATCGATCGCCCCAGCGATCTATCGCCAGCCGATCGATCGCCCCTTTGGGCGATCGATCGGCACACTCCCTGGAATCCAAAATTTCTAAGGAGCTCGCCTCTCCCTTCTTCTTTCTTTCCTCCTTCCCAGCATAATTTCCTTACTACACATACACCCTAAAATTTTTCAACATAAATCATTTATAACTTCGCTCATTCCTCCCTTTCGTAAATCACCAAATAAACAACCCGAAACATATCCTAGAACGTGTTTAAAAACATAGTAAACTTTTGTAAAAAAAAAAAAAAGACGAACTGCGTGAATCCATTTAAAACCTAAACAATTCCTCCTGTTTAAAAGAAAATTCCAAGCAGTTTCATATCATTCAAATAACTGGTTTAACAAAACGTTTCCTAACACAAATTTATCAAAACATTGTTTTTCTTGACTAGCCAGATCCCAAGCATCCTAATATGTTCAACTGTTTAATCTCATCTACTATCACGTTCCCAAAATACCTACAAACATCCCCACGGGTTGAAAGCGCACCGACTGCACTGCACACTCCCACGGGCCATCTTTCTTCAACTGATCATTCCTCGGGTGGAGGGATCTCATCCTCACCTGTATCAAGATAACCTACACCATACAGACAACTATGAGCTAAAGGCTCAGCAAGTTTCGTAAATGCAGATGCATGCCATGCATATGAAGTTCGGAAATCATGCAGAATACATAACATAATATAACAGATCGTGGTAGACAGATTGTCACCAAGATCTCAGCCCGCTAGATGGAGAGGACACGTCCGGCGGTTGGACAACGCTTTCCACATAGGGGGCGGGAGACATTCTTACATCTGTAACAGCCACGCCTGAACCCCACCTCGCATGACAAGCTAACATATTACGTATATTAGTTTCATTAGGTGTGGTATCGTGACAAGCTCCTCTCAGCCTTCACGATAGATCAATAGCCCCCTGTCGGGCAACATCACTTTTCCTGAAAACGTAGTGCGGAAATTCATTTTCTATGCTCGTTCGAAAATCGTGATGCATGAACAATTCAATTTATAAAGTAACCAACCAACATGTGTACCATCAAGACGATAAAAACATAACCTAAAAAGGCAACCAATCCTATCTACCCAACCAAAGCATTTAAACAAACAAATCACCAATGTTCCTCGACAAGTCTTCGACGTATGGTGTAGGCCAATCGGCCATAGTAAGTCACGAGAACTTTTCTCGCGTTCGTTGAAACTCAAGCTCCGTCCATGAGCGTTGTTCACCTAAGGCAAATTCACAACAATCATCGTTAAAACGTGTTTAAACCATTAAACGTCCAAACTAACGAAACCCTTAACTAAAGAAATCTCCTAAAACTCTAAATTTGCTCATTGAGGCATTTTGTCGAGCAATTCGGGCTCATAAACTCCTAACCTCCATTAATGGAGTTTCTAAGTTCTCCAACAACCCAAAATTCACATTAATGGCCATTAATTAGCCCAACTACCTCCAATGCCCATTAATACGTTCACCAAGGTCATAAATAGGACAACCCTAGCCATTTCTAGCATAATCTGACTATTTCGCGAAAACCCTAAATGAAACCCTAACCGTTTAAACCCTAGAAAACCGAAATCTATCGTCCAAAAACTATAGAACCTTACCTAGAACGTTGACTGGAGGGGCAAACACGAAGAACAGAAGTCGATCAGAGAGGAGCTCGATCGTTGGAGTCAGAAATCGCGTGAGGGAGGAAGTCTATCGCCGAGAGGAAAAATCACATAGAAGAAATCGTGAATGAGGGAGAAGAAAAGAAAACTAATGATTTTAGTTAAAAATTTGACTTGGCAAATTACCTTTTTACCCTTCCTTTGATTTTTCCTATTAGTTTCGTCACCTATTCTATTATTTGACTCTCGATTCGGTTTCTCCAAATTTCCTCAATTCGCCAATAAATCCAACATATTACTACGGTTCCATCAAAACTCTCCGTTCACAAATCGGACCTCGTTTACAACTTTTACCACAACGTCCTTTATATGATGAGAAACACAAAACTCGTAAAATTAGCGCTACTAATCCAAAAATTCCTTAATTTCTCCTAAAATCCATATTAATCATTAGAACCTTAATAACGGTTTTTGTTAACAAAACTGACTTAATCTGACATATTTATAAAAATACCATTGTATATTGGAATTATAAAATCCCGTAAAACCGGGTGTTACATTAGACCCTCCTCTAGAAAGAAGTACAATGGTTGGTCCTTTGTTACGATCAAGACTGGCAATCCCCGTTTGACTTGAAAGGAGCCTTGCTCAGCAAGTATTCTTTCACAAGAAAGATGCAAGTCGTACCTTACCTCCCAGCCCTCTTAGCTACTTGTACTATATAACTAGGGTGCTATACAGAAGTTCATGCCTACTTATTTTGGCTACAATAACTATCGAACAGCGATCCATCTGAAGAATGACATTCGTATATCCCTAGGTGTGCGTCTATACTTTCACCTATTAGAGAAGGGCGAGGTCGAGAGAGAAAGAATAGAAAGTAGTGATTGATAATGTGTGGGGGGGTTAAAGGGAGGGAAAGGCTAGTAGTGATAGGGACCAAGAAAAGCATGAGGCAAGGCCTCCCTATTCAAAGAAAAAGTCAGGCTTTCAAGAGATGTCAGCTCCACTCCTTTGTCAAAGGCAAAGTTCCCTCGATCTTTCGGGAAGGGAGTAGAAGATGTAACGCCCCCGAACCCACCACGGCTCAGTGCGCTACTTTACACATCAATCCCATGTTTAAAATGAAGTTTAAAATAAGTTTCGATAAAATTTTGACTCGATTTTCGAGTTTTTTGAACCCTTAAAAATGGTTGGAAAACGCACGTAAAATACGTGCAAAACGTGTTAAAAACTGTCGGGTTAAAACATATTAGAAATAGGAAAAAAAATTTTAAAAAAAATTAAGGATGCTCACATGGGCGCCGCGTGCGCACTGGGTGCACGCGTCGCCTAGGCAGCGCACGCATCGCGCGCTGCCGTTCCGCACACCGCGCGCGCAGCGAGCGCACAACCGCACGGGCGAGGTGCCGATCGATCGGCGATTGCCCGATTGATGAATAGTAGAATTGGCCGATTGATCGCCACGGGGCGCGGGGCGCAGCGTGCACTGTGCACCTACTGCGTGCGCCCAGCCCAACGCCAGTGCGCCAGCTCCGGCCACCAGCGCACCTCCTACACCTTTTCTCCATTTTTCTTCAAATCTCACACAACCAAGTCACCAAAAATTTACCCATAACTTTTCCCACTTCTTGACACGTGAAAATCCCAGAAACCCGACTATAAAACGCCATCGAAAACGTGAAAATAGGTGAAAACAAACATTGTTTACTCTACAAAAATCGAGCAGCATAACAGCTAAACTTTTCTAAAACCGAAATCTTGAAAAACCAAATGTTTTATAAAACACATTCAAAGTACACCAAAAGACTTAAAATTCCATACGTATCTACAATCGAAATTCACAATCCAAAACACAACTCTACTCCACATCCCAGCAACTCCATGGACAAGACGCCCCGACAATTACCCGCACTGGCATGCCCCGTGCGTCACCGACTTCACCCTAGTCCTGTCCTCCCTCATCTAGCTCACCTGGAAGCACGTCGTCACCTATAGCACAGAACACAAAACGTAAGCCTAATGCTTAGCAAGTAGAGAATAATGAATGTAAAAAAAGCAAACACAATGCACACACTCAACCCCTAACATATGCAGTTTCTACTCGCTCTGTTGTTTCGTTTCGTTTTTGTTTCATTAATCTTTCACTTTTCGGTGTGGATCAAGTAGACACACATCCGAGCCCCGCTCATTGGATGGCCACACCTTGACCCAACTGAGCAAGATCGTAGGCATACATCCGGGCCCCGCCCATTGGATGGCCATGCACGATCCCCTCCCACGTCGATCATAGAACCCCGTTCATAATCACGACAACTTACATACTTTCAGCATACATCTCTTGTAGAGCCCCTTGCAAGTGCAACCCTAGCACCCTAACTCGATTAGGCGACTCCACTCGAGACACCATTTTATTTTTATTATCTTATTACGTTTCATGCTTACATTTCAAAACCGTGTTCAAAACTCGTTTTTCATAGTTCGAAAACAATGATGCATGCCACACAATGCTCAACACAAAGCAAACAAACAACCAACAAAAAAACCCTACCATTCCTTGGTGTAGGCCTGTAGCCAAACGCACACACTCCACTACTTACCTGGTTTCTCGGCACGTGTTCAGTTACTTCAACTATGCTATCTACTAGTTCGTCAACCTAAAAAATATAGGGAAATCACTTAGTAACCATACAACTATACCTAAAGGGCATTTACTCTATTTCTATCAACAACTAGATAACTCTAAGCATCCAAACTCCAAAATTTTGATTTTTCTACATTTTTCATCGTCCAACTTCAATCGGCCATAACTTACTTGTTTTTTAACGGATTTAAACGTTCCACCCCATTCTATAAACCTCTACGCATCTACTATCCATTGAAGCAATCAAATTTAACAACCAAACAACATGTCCAATCTTATTATGCAAAAACAGAATCGGCGACCTAAAGTACCAAAACTGGTTTTTCACTAACTTTCACCAATTCTCTAATCTAACTACCTAAACAACCTAAACCAACATATCTAATGTTTAAACCACCAAATTTAGCAAGAAAAACAGCAAGAGAAATGGAAAATTCGTAGCTCTCCCATTAGGGTTTCCAAACCCTAACAAAACTCCACAAAAACTCATCAAAAACACCAACAAACTTCCCTACCATGCATTTATAACAAAACTCACTACAACTCACCTCAAATCCTTGCCAAAATTTATGAAATGGAGGAGAGGAGAAACCTTCGATGGGGCTGAAAACTATCGTGGGAGGAAAGGGGAGGAAGAAGGCACTTTTGTCTTTTTTACACCTAAACCATCAAACTTATAATTTTCCACATTTTTCCCTTTAAAACTTTACCACAAAAAATCATGTTTTTATAAAGTTACCCCTCCCTTACCATTTCCTTAACTCTAACCTGAATGGCTCTCTCTTCTATCCCTTTTATTTTTTTGTTTCCTTCCTTAATTACTAAAACAACACTTTCATCATAACCTACTTCACTTTTATTCCAATTTCCACTTTCCAACTCAATTTGCTAGGATAACTTTAGGATTAACGTTAAGCTCCATTACACAACCTAATCTAAAGCTATGTACGTTAAGAGAAATTTCCAAATGTTACAGAAGAAGTCCTCGTGACTCGGCTACATAAATTCTCACATCATCCTAGTTGTAAGTACCCATATTATGGAAGTATCCCTGTCCCTCAATCAACCAAATAGAGAAAGAGACTTTTTTGGACTTCCCTTCATATTGATAATAGGTATGGCTTAGTTGGATTTAGGGATGCGATCCACTTTTGATGTGCCCCAGAGGGCCGTCACTCGATCGCAAACCAAGGCCAAAGCATTATCTAATCTATTTACTAACAAATTCAATTCTTTTGCAGGACTTGAGGGCCTCTTCACGGATTTGGATTGGGAGCCGAGCACAAGGGACCTAGATCAACCCGTGCACTTGCAAACTTGGGAAAAAACAACGGAGACACTTGAAGACGGAGGCACTTGAAGAAGAGATTTGTCTCCCTTGGGATTAAAATTGTAACCGAACGCTTATTTTTTTTCTTGTTGTTTTGGCAAACTTTTAGCCTTGTATTTTGTTGAGTAACATTGACCTTTCATGTAATATTTTATAGTTGCATGCATCCTTAGGCATTAGGATTAGATTTATGCTAGTTTAGATGGTGGTTTGGAAGATGGATCAAATGAAGAGTATGTTACACTAGGCCAAGGCTTTGGCCCATTTTGAAGCCCCTTTGAAGCCCATTTTGAAGCCCACTTTTCCAGCCACCCTAGGTCTGTAAAAGCATGGTTATTGGTGCTTGTAATGGTTGTTGATACTATTAGAATAACCTAATTTTGGCTGAGTGCTTGGAGCTTGAAGACTGATGAACGGTAAGGCTCTGTTCGGTCAAGAACCGAGAAGGAGTTCTCTCCTTTACGCTTTCAAGCCCACGGTTGCTTGAATAGCTATTGTTCCACGCTTCTTCCCTCTCTTTTCAGAGTAGGATACATGAAGAAGGTGGCCATTAACCCGTTCCATTTGCTGCCATTCTTCTACGGAAGAGTGTATGCCGAAAGCTTACAAAATATTGCTTATCGGACAGCATCTGGTGTTCTTCAAATAACTTTCGATTTTCTCATCATCTGGACTCGAAACTTTTAGGACATAAACTTAACTTATATTTGAAGAATCCCTTAAAATTTTGTTGAATTTGAATATTTTTTGGTTGGTCAAATTGTTGCTGGAATCCTCTGGTTTTTCTGTTGGTTGTCGAAATCTATTTCTTTGCTAATCTGTTTTTGTGGGTAGAAACACGAGCCCTTTGGAGATGGAATCGTGTCATGTGGTATCAGAGCCAGGAATGGCTTCCCATGAAGGATAGAAATTGAACGGTTTGAATCTTCATACCCATTTTCTCACCTGTTTATCGTTTTCATATTTTAGGGTTTTGTTGTTTTTTTGAAAACCCAGAAAATGTGTTTGCTGTTCTTGCTATTTTTGTATCTTCTCCTTTATTTTCTTGCAAAGATCCTTTCCAGCATGTTTTGATAGTTGTCTGCAACTTGAGCATGGGTTTTTAAGTTTCATTTCCACCATTTTTGTGCTACAAGTTTTCCTTCCTCTTTTGGTTAAACATTTGCTAACAACTTGTAGTACTTGATGTTTTGTTTCTCTTTTTGTTGTGGTGACTTGGCTGTTAAGTGTTTATTTTTCCAGAATTGAGATACTATCCATTAATGTGTTTTTATTCCTTTCAGCATGAATATAAACTTGTTGAGATTCGAGTATGAAAGCTATTTGCTGAAATAGTGATTAGTATGTTGTTTTAGTGTTCTGTTTCATTATGTTGTGCCAAATCCGAGTTTCATGTGTAGTGTTTTGTTTGCTACTAGTTAACATATTATTTCTGCTGTTTTGTTTTCTATTTTCGAATCTGCTGCATTGGTAAAGTAACATTACTCAAAAGGGTGAAAATTAAGTAAAAGTGCATAACCTAAACTAGCCATTACTTTTAGTGTTACTTTATGTCACTTTCACTTTATGCTTAGCTTTTGAATTTAAAAAAAAAAAAAAAAAAAAAATTCTGTTGTTAAGATAATTGCTTGTATTTTCATGTTTGGAATATTTGTATTAAGTTCACTAAGACGTTAAAAGCATGTACGAACTGGTATCACTATTTAGCAGATTTAAAACTTGTTTGTTATCGAATTTGACATTTCCCCCTTAAAACAACCATAACTTTGGCTACGAGTGTCAGTTTTTTATGAGCCACCTAGCAAATCAAAACTATCGAAAAGATCTACAAGATGTCACAAGCTATGCCTATGAAAATCACGTTTTTATACCAAAAAAGGTCTTCTAAGCCCTCAAAACCGCGTTTCAAAATTTCTAGGTCGGAATTCTAGTTAGGTTCCCCACCTTTACCTTCCCTAACACCCATGATCAACTTAAACATAATTAATATTTTCCTTCCTAAAACTTTAGTATTCACTTGAATGAAGACTAGGAGTGCAATTATCTGAGAGCTAAACCAAGATATGAATCAAGAACCGAACCGGGGCAAGGACCTTCCCCAACCCGAGACTCAAACCCCACAAGAGGGAGAGTCTAGCTTGCAAGGACAATTGAATGGTCTTAGTGGAGAAGTCACTAACCTAGGCCAACAACTTAAGGACCTAACCGTTGGCATGCAACAAATTATGGAAACAAATTATGCAAGCGCAATTCCGGAGAACCCTCTTGAGAGCCTACACCTACGGATAGACCCGAGAATACTAGAAGGAGATTTCAATATCAAGAACCCTATCCTAATGTAGAAAGACCTGATAAACCTAGGAGGAGATTTCAAGGCTTTGACCATCGTGATGAGGATGAATGGACCCTTGATGAAGGAGAGAATTTTTGGTCTGGCCGTCGAAAGGATTTAGATGATTTGAGGAGCGTTAAGTTGCATGTTCCTTCTTTCAATGGCGCATGCGATGGTAATACCTTCATAGATTGGATTGATAAAGTGGAGAAAGTTTTTGATTATTATGACTATTCTGATAAAGTTAAAATCCAATTAGTCTCAGTCGAACTCACGGGATATGCCGCCCTTTGGTGGTCCAACATTAAATCACAAAGACAAAAGATAGGAGATGACCCCGTTACCACATGGAGGTTGATGAAGTCCCTCAAGACCAAGTGATTCATTCTTACCCAATACCGACAAGAACTATTCTTACAAATCCAAAACATAAGACAAGGAGGTCAGTCCGTTGAAGAATACCTCGCCGAGTTTGAGACCCTTAGGATTCGAGGAGAGATGGATGAACCTGAGGAGCAAGTGATTGCAAGATTTATACGAGGATTGAACCGAGATATAGGAGACATTATATAGTTGCACCCCCAAGAGACCCTTGATGCGGTAGTACAAATGGCCATGAGAGTTGAGCAACAACTTAGTAGAAAGAGGAAATCTAGTTTTACTCCGCAATTCCCGCCCAAGACTACCCTGAAGGTTACACCAAAGCCTTCTGAACCAATCAAGACTTTTACCCAGGCTGAAGGAAAGAAACCTTTTACACGAACTTGGCCACCTAAGGAATCAAGTAGTAAAACCCTAGTAGAGACTGCCAATCCCCCTAGATCCCAAGAGATGAAGTGTTATAAATGCCATAGTGTTTGCCATTTTAGGGCTCAATGCCCCAATAGACGAGTGATGATCCTCCAAGAAGACACTGGTGAATTTGTAAGCGAGGACGAGGACGATCAAGAAGTGGTAAGAGAAGATGAGGAGGATAGTGATTCCCAAGAAGAGATTGTTCACACACATGAAGGACCTCTACTTATGGTAAGAAGACGTGTCCTCGTGACTAAGAGTTCTGGAGAAGACTGTCAATGAGAGAACATCTTCTATAGTAGATGTTTCATCAAGGATAAACTATGCTCCCTAATTATTGACTGAGGTAGTTGTGCAAATGTAGCCTTCAAGGATTTAGTTACTAAATTAGGACTGGAGACTAGTGTTCACTCTCACCCTTACAAGCTTCGATGGCTAGATAATAGGGACGATGTCAAGGTTACTAAGCAAGTGAAGGTACAGTTTTCTTTAGGGAATTTTAAGGACACTGTCCTTTGTGATGTTTTACCTATGAGCGCGAGCCACTTACTCCTAGGCCGACCTTGGCAGTTTGACAAAAGAGTTCACCACGATGGACATTCGAACTATTATTCCCTTAAATATGATGGAAAGACTTTTAAGTTCGCCCCCATGACTCCTGAGCAGATTGCTAAAGATGATGCTGCAAGAAAATAAGCCGAGAATAAGGCTAACCTATTCATGACTAGGAAGCAAATGGAAGCGTCTGTACGTAGAGGAAATCCCTTGATTTTGATACTTTTTCGCGATAGAATTATGGAACTAGGAGTTATTCCTAAAACTGTTAAGACTTTACTCAACCAGTTCCATGATGTAGTTCCAGAAGACTTACCTAAAGGTTTACCACCCCTACGTGGTATTGAACACCAAATTGACCTTCAACCCGCAGCCGCGTTACCTAATCGACTAGCTTACCGAATGAACTCCGAAGAAACTAAAAAACTGCAAGATCAAGTACAAGAATTGTTGGACAAGGGGTATATAAGAGAGTCCATGAGCCCCTGTACAGTACCTACTTTATTAGTACACAAGAAAGGCGGCACCATGAGGATGTGTATCGATAGTCGAGCCACGAACCAAATTACCATCAAATATAGATTTCTCATTCCTCGGCTCGAGAATATGTTAGATGAACTCAGTGGGGCCACCATTTTCTCTAAAATAGATCTCAACAGTGGATACCATCAAATTAGAATAAAGGAAGGTGACGAATGGAAGATGGCGTTCAAGACAAAATATAGATTATTTGAATGGATGGTCATGCCTTTTGGATTATCGAATTCCTCGAGTACATTCATGAGACTTATGCACCATGTACTTAAGGAATTCTTAGAAAAATTTATAGTTGTTTATTTTGACGATATACTGATGTATAGTTTAGATCTCCCCCAACACCTTAACCATCTAAGTATACTCTTCCAAACCCTACAAAAAGCTCATTTGTATGGAAATTTAAGTAAATGCTCATTCGCACAAGAAAAAGTTTACTTTCTAGGGTTCGTTATTTCTAAGGATGGAATGGAAGCTGATATTGAAAAGATCAAGGCCATTAAGGATTGGCCTACACCTAATTCTATAACCGAGGTACGTAGCTTCCACGGACTCGCCTATTTCTATAGGAGGTTTATCAAGGACTTTAGCTCAATAGTCTCACCACTTACGGATTGCACGAAGAAAAACCAAGAGTTTACCTAGACCTCAGCCTGTCAAAAGAGCTTTGAGCTAATCAAGGACAAGTTATGCCACTCACCCATACTTGCACTCCCAGATTTTAATAAAATATTCAAAATTAAGAGTGATGCTTCTGGAGTAGGCATAGGAGCCGTACTCATGCAAGAAGGGAAACCCATTGCATTTTTTATCAAAAAATTGAAAGGAGCTGCCTTAAATTACTCCATGTATGATAAGGAATCTTATGGTGTCATAAGAGCATTAGAGCACTGGCAACATTACCTCTTGTCTTGAGATTTCGTTATCAATACTGACCATCAAGCCTTGAGACATATCAAGAGTCAACATAAATTGAACAAGAGACACGCCACGTGGGTGGAGTTTTTAGAGAGGTTTTCGTACACCCTTAAGTATGTAAAAGGGGAGAATAATGTCGTGGCTGATGCACTCTCTAGGAAACGCATTCCACTTACGGAGTTAGAGAATAGATTATTTGGTTTCGGTTGGATTAAGGAGCACTATGAAAAAGACCTGGACTTTGGACTCATCTACATCAAATGTTTGGACAAAGCCGAAGGAGAATATCATTTCATGAACGGCTATTTGGTTAAAGCGAGAAAGTTGTGCATTCCTCAAGGCAGTTTAAGACAAAGCCTTGTAAAAGAAGCTCATTGTGGAGGCCTAGCAGGTCACTTTGGAGAGAAAAAGACCCTAGACACGCTTAAGGAACACTTCTATTGGCCCCACATGATGAAGGATATACATCGCGTGTTGAAGACATGCATAATTTGCAAGAAAGCTAAAAGTAAGGTTCTCCCTCAAGGCTTATACATGCCTTTACCTGTTCCTTCCCACCCTTGGGTAGAGGTTAGTATGGACTTTGTTTTAGGACTACCACGAACTGCACGAAGTAAGGACTCCATAATGGTAGTCGTCGATCGATTCTCCAAGATGGCACATTTTATTCCTTGTGCCAAGACCGACGATTCTGCTTTCATAGTTGACCTTTACTTTAAAGAAGTCGTTCGCTTGCATGGAATTTTGCAATCTTTAGTGTCGGATAGAGACACGAAGTTTTTGATTGCCTTTTTGGAACACATTGTTGAAACGGTTGGGGTGTAGCGACCCTAATACTGTACCCTAATTTTCCCGTATTATATTTTTTTTTATACTAAACTTTAACCTAAACGTTCGAGCGGATATTAAACTTTAAAATCAGAATTGGAATCGGAATAGAAACCGAAATTGTTATAGTCGTTTAGAAAACCATTTAAAACAAACCTTAAAACAATTTATAAAACAATTAGAAACTATTAAAAGAAAACTTAATAAAAGCTTAAAACAATCGAAGCGTTGGAAACCAACAAAATAGGGGCAGAATTGGACTTTCGTCCATAAAATGCATGGGCGATCGATCGCTCGTTGGCGATCACTTGGTTTTGTAAGTGATCGCCTCACCAGGCGATCACAGATCGCGGCGACCAACGAGGGGCGATTGATCGCCACACTCTCTGGAAAAATTTCGAAAGCGTGCGACCCTTGGGCGATCGATCCCCACCCATGGGCGATCGATCACCGTGTCCTCTGGATTTTCCAGAGGACAGGCGCCCCCTTTCCCTCCTTCTTTCTTCTCTTTTCCTTCTTTCCCTGCATACATATCTAACTCAACTTCTTTAACACATTTTCACCTACATCAACCATTCATTCAAATATAAACTCTCTCTAAATCTCATCCAAAACGTCGACTTGAAACACGTTTAAAAACATAACCTAATTTCATAAAAACAATTCGCGTGGATATATTTAAAAACCGAACATTTCTCTAATACCAAACATTTACAAAATACATTTCCAAAACGTTTTAAAAACAAACTCAAAACATAAACCTATCCACTATCCAGAACCAAACATCCTATAATGTTTTATCTGTGCAATATTTTACCTAACATTTTCTATCCAAAACAACCCAAAATACCTATACACGTCCTCACGGGTCATGAAACGCCTCGACTGCGCCAGCACACCACCTCGAGCCATCCTCCGTCAACTGCATCACTCCTCGGGTGGAGGAACCTCATCCTCACCTATATCCTGATCACCTACACCATACAGACACACTATGAGCTAAAGGCTCAGTAAGTTTCATAAATGTAAATGCATGCTGTGCATATGAGTTTCAGAAACCATGCAACATTTTCTTATCATTACGTCACAGACATATTGTCACCGAGATATCAGCCCGCTAAAAGGAAAGGATTCATCCCGCGGTCGGACAACCCTTTATATCTAGCGGAGGGGGGTACATGCTCACACAAACAACAGCCATGCCTGAGCCCCACCTCGCGTGACCAGATAACAAATTACGTAGATTCATTTAGTTCTGGCGATGTGGTATTGTGACAGACTCCTTTGTGCCTACACAATAGATCAATAGCTCCCTTTCAGGCCACATTTCATTTCATGAAAACATCGTGCAGAAGTTCATTTTCTATGCTTTTTTAAAAACCATGATGCATGAACACGTGCATACTATAACATTCAACATATGTACCATCAAGACAATAAAAAGCATAATTTATACACAACATTGATGAGTGTGTATTTTATACATTTTTTTTATACTTTTTATACTTGATTCGATAAGTTTTTCTCAAGTGTTTTGAAGAAATTTGATATATTTCGGGTAAGTGTGCAGAAAGATTTATTTAAAACAGGTTTACGTAGAAACAAAAGTAGCTGCAAAGAAAAATAAACGGAGAAGCAATGAAGATTATGAAAACCGTAAATACATCAATCGATCGGGCCACATTGAGCGATTGATCGCTTAAAAAGAAATCACAAACTGCTAGAAGAGAATGAGAAATCGATCGCTGGAATTCATCGGCAGCACATCAAGCAGCGATCGATCATCTGATAATTTGGAAAGTGAATCAAGTAGCAATCAATCGCTTACAAATTTGTAAAGTAAATTGTCTAATATACACCGTTAAGCTAAGACTTGATCAAATCGCAACCATTAATCTGGAAAAAGAAAGAATCAAAGCCATGGATCGACTGAAGGGAAAAAAAATATAAAACCTAAAGGAAACAGGCAGCGAGGAGGAGGCTGCGATTTTGAGAACAGCGATTGAGCTGCGAGGAGCCTTCAGCAATTCTGGGGCGGCGATCTACAGAGCAGCGAGATTCTGGTTCGGCGAATTGGAGAGCGCAGCAGAGAGCTCTCGGCAGAGGCGAAGATTTCGGTGTTGGGCGGCTGGAGTTAGCGATTTTTCGGGCAGCGAGTGAGTGATTCAAGCGAAGATTCGGCGACAGAACTCTCGGCCTTGGGCGATTCGGCGATTCTGGCGAGAGCAGGATTCGGCAAGCTGAGGGATTTGGCGAGAAGGCAGCGAGCAGCAACGAAGAGAAGAAATTTTTACTAGTTTTTCTTTTCTTTTTATTTCTATTATTTTTATTTCTAATATTTGATTATGTAACTCTTTAATATTATTATTGTTTATTTATCTTTTATCATGAACTAAACTTCTCGTTCTAGGGTTTTGACGTAACTTTATTTAGATTATTTATTTTTCTTGATTCAAGTATTTAATTTTCTGTTCCTTTTCTGTGTTGAGTAATTTATTCTAAACGTAATGCTTAGGTTTGCTTGATCACCAAAACAAAGAACTTTAGGGTTAGTTCGGAATGCGAGAGCGGAGAATTTAACCGTGTACTGAATAAATTGCCTTAAAAAGGATCCTAGGCTAGAGATAGTTAGGGCGTTTGAGTGGTAATATAATTTCTTGTTCTTAATGTATTCAATTAATTCTCAGGATTAGAGACCGAGAGGTGATAATTCGTTAATTGAATAAGTTTGTCTTTGCTTGAGAGAGATTGATGAATATTTTTGTGAAATTACCATCAACACGAAGGAATAGGAATTAATCACTTGAATTAGGTTTAATAAATAGGATTAGTTAAGTGAAATTGGAACCCTGGATTTTCTCATCATATAATCTTACTCTTTTATATTTAATTCTATTATTTAAATTGTTAAATTTCTTTTATTTGAATTATTTTAGTTCAAAATCTTAAATCATCAACTTATTATTTCTTTTCAAATTAAACTGAAATTTAGATATTCAATATTTAACATAATTATTCCTCGTGGGATCGACACTCGTACTTATACACACTTTATTACTTTTGCGACACGTGCACTTGCGTATCACGATTTTTCGCAACAAGTTTTTGGCGCCGTTGCCAGGGAATTAATTTTGTTATTATTGAATTATTTTATTTTAGTTTATATTTAATTTTTTTTTTTGCTGCTAGGCTTAAATTACATTATTTGCACATTACAGGTGTATGCGAAAATTAGGTACTGCCAACCTAATCCCTATCGACCTTGAAATTGAACGAACCTATCGCCGAAATCGAAGGGAAACAAAACAAGCAATTATGGCAGATGATCAAAACGCGAATCTACAACAGAGGGTTGAAGTGGCAGAGGTCGGACGACGAACTTTGCTCGATTATGTTATGCCATCCATGGACGGGGTTCAATCAGCAATTCGGAAACCTGCCATCACGTGCAATAATTTTGAAATAAAGCCGGGAACAATACAAATGATCCAACAGTATCAATTTTGTGGTATGCCTAATGAGGACCCTAAGGATCATATTGCTAGCTTCGTCGAGGTCTGTGATACTTTTAAATACCATAATGTCTCTGAGGATGCTATCAAGCTCAGGTTATTCCCCTTCACACTAAGAGATCGTGCAAAGAATTGGTTGAATTCCTTACCTTCAGATTCAATTACCACATGGAATGAATTAGTGCAGAAATTTCTATCCAAGTTCTTTCCCTTTGAAAAGATGGCGAAACTCCGTAATGAGATCACCAATTTTGCTCAATTTGATGGTGAGACAATCTATGAAGCATGGGGCCGATTCAAGGAGCTTTTAAGAAGATGCCCCCAACATGGTCTACCACAATGGATGCAAATACAGACATTCTTCATTGGTTTATCAGTTTCTACACGGACTCTTGTCAACTCAGCGGCTGGTGGATCACTATTACAAAAGACGGAAGAGGAGGCATTCAACCTGTTAGAGGAGTTATCCCTCAATAATGATCAGTGCCCGGTTGAACGTCAGATTTTGAGGAGGCAGCCAAATACCCCAGAATTGGAAGCGATAAAAGCATTGACTACACAGATTGCATCCCTCACTCAGCACATCCAGGGTACTCAAGCTCCAGTTAATGCAATTCATTCCCCAATCATACAATGTCATTGGTGCCAAGGACCACATGCTAGTGAAACCTGTCAGCAAGGGAACCAAATGGCTAGCAATTCGTCTGAACAAGCTCAGTTTGTGGGAAATTATACTAGACCTACCTATCAGAATTCAGGGAATTATTTTAATGGGGGGCGCAACAATCATCTGAATTTTTCATGGAAAAATCAGAACAACGCCGTCCAACCGCCTCAAGTACCTCAGCAAGAACCACCGGTGCAGGAAAGGAAAGTTAATCTTGAAGAATTAATTGCAAAGATGGGAGAGCGCACCAGTAATATGATTGCTGAAATGGGGGAGTACACAAATAAATTTATGGCCGAAACACGAACAACCTTGCAAAACCAGTCAGCTCAAATTCAAAGTTTATAAACTCAAATGGGCCAGATGGCAGCTGCATTAAATGGACGCCCACAAGGTACGTTACCCAGTTCCACTGAAATCAACCCCAGAGCTCAGTGCAATGCCATCACACTTAGAAGTGGAGCAGTGATTGAAAATTATACCAAAGAAAATAAGAAAGTGGTCGCACATGACGGAGTGCATTCGTCATCATCCGAGTCCACACCAAAGGATCACGAGCTACTGGACACTCCACCTCAGATCCCAATAGAGATCATCCCTAAGGTCCCCTTCCCACAACGCCTGAAAAATTCAAAGTTGGATAAACAATTTGAAAAATTCCTTGATATCTTCAAAAAGCTCCACATCAACATTCCATTCGCTGAGGCTCTCGAGCAAATGCCTAAATATGCAAAATTTTTGAAAGATATTCTTTCCCACAAGCGCAAAATAGAGGAGTGTGGTTTTATCGCTCTTACAGAAGAATGCAGTGCTATTATTCAGAGGAAGCTTCCACAAAAACTGAAAGACCCAGGAAGTTTCACTATTCCATGCGAAATTGGGAATTCTATATTTGAAAGGGCACTTTGTGATTTGGGAGCGAACATTAACCTGATGCCTCTATCTATATTTCGGAGGCTTGGTATTGGTGAAGCAAAGCCCACAAGTGTAGTTCTACAGATGGCCGATCGCTCTATAAAGCATCTGTATGGGGTTATTGAAGATGTCCTCATCAAAGTCGACAAGTTTATTTTTCCCGCTGATTTCTTGATTCTTGATATGGAGGAAGATCGTGGTATCCCTATAATATTAGGTCGACCATTCTTAGCCACAGGGGGTGCTGTTATTGACCTAAGAAAGGGAGAGCTTAAATTGCACGTACACGATGAAGATGTCACATTCAAGGTGTATAAATCACTGGAGTATCCAATAGAAGCTTCACGTCAACCAAACGATTTTCTTGAGCCTAATGGAAAGCAGCATGTTGAAAGTTTGGGGGAGTCGCCATTACGGGTCCTACCACATATAAAGAAACCACCCGACTGCAACAAGCTTTTGGCAAATGATAAGTTCGTAAATGGGCAACAATGGTTACCATATTGGGACGGTACGGTTAAAAATGCAAATTCCCTTATATATCGTGATCCCACATGACGCAGCATATCGTCAAGCTGACGACGTTAAAACACGCACTTGGTGGGAGGTAACCCATTAATTTATTTAGTTATTATTATTATTATTATTATTATTATTATTATTATTATTATTATTATTATTATTATTATTATTATTAACTTTATTTACTTATATTTATTTGTTACTATTTTTATTTTAGTTTTGCTTTATTATTTTTATTATTATTATTATTATTGTTATTACTATTTTTTCTGTTCTCACGTTTTACTTTTATTCTTATTTTTGTCTTTAGTTTTAGTTTATTTTGAATTTATTTTTCCTCTTAAAAAAAAAATAAATAAATCAAAAAAAAAATAATCCTGATTGATCGCTCCTTCGACCGAAGCTCCACCACACTGACGACTGCCCGAGACGATATGAGGTACTTTTATTTTACCCTACTCATTTAAACTGATTTAACATTGGGGACAATGTCTATATTAAGTTTGGGGGGGTTTTTATTTGGATATTATTTTTTAGGAAGTCTGCTTAATATTTTAAATTCTATGGTATGATTATTTATTTCATTTGTTTAAAGTATCGATGACTGCACCTTTGATCAATGCATGTTTCAACTTCTGAATAGATTCTGAGATAATATGATTTATGATAGTAGCATTGATTGGAGCTTAGGAAGTTAGACTTGTTGTGTGAAAATGTTCATTCCTATTTAAATTTAGCTCATAATGATATAAATTGTTGTCTTGAGATCGAGAGCCTAAACACAGTAAGGGAGTGCTTGAGTGTAAACACTGAAAGGGAGTGAGCTCCATTTAAATTTAGTGAGTGATTAGTGAGTATTAAATTGTTCTTGGTTTTGCCCTGCATTCATGAATACAAATTGTGATTTTTGCAGAATTAAGAGAATGACTTAGGCCATTTTTGAATCGTTTGAGCTTTCATTGACATACCTCATTTGTGTCATTTAAATGGCACCCTTAGTCTCCTATTTGAACCTTTATTTACCACTATTTTGTCAACCCTAATTTAGCCTACCCTGAAATTATTTTGACTATCCTGTTTATTGAGCACAGGGTTGTGGGTACATATTATGGGGAGAGTTGGAGAAAGTAGTGGTGAGAATCAGAGCTAATTCTTTTGTCAATTGTCTAAGTTGTTAGTATTTTGGGATTTTATTTATTCTTCTTTTATGTTTTTTTTAGTGATTAAAGTTGAAAAAAAAAAAAAAAAAAAAGTTATTGGAAAGTTGAATTGTTCAGTAGTAGAACAATTTCTTATATGCTATTTAATTTGTTATTATTGTTATTGTTTGTATTTTATATTTGTTAGTAAAGACATTGACAAAGGAGTTGGTTTTGAAAAATAGAGAGTGAGATAAGTTTGGGGGGATTATTGAGTTAACTGATTAGAAAAGAGTTCAAGTGAGTGTAAGGAGTGAGGGTGGCATAAGGATGGATTGTGCTCTAGAGTTTCGCTTGAATCCAAAAATTTCCTACCTTATAAACCCGGCCTTACATTACAAGCTTAATTAAAGACCTATCGACTTTTATTCTGTTTACTCATATTTGTTATTAGTGAATAATGGGCAAGACTGATGAACAATAAGAGTGAATGGAGTGACCCTGAGAGATATTTTTGATTTCCCTTCTCATAAGACACAATTATAGATATATCAGTTAAACGAGAATGAGTTTGAGCATGTACACACACAAGAATTTCTGATTCAGTTTATATCAATGTGATATCATGAGTTGTATTATTGAAAGTGTTTATTTAGATGGTTTATTTGCATGCAAATATCAAGCTGAGACGAAATACTGCGAACTATGATTTAGATGATTTTATCATGGAAATTTTAAATATTTTGCAGACTTTAAATTTTAGACATTCATGGATAAATTTTGCTAGATTTCTATGCTTATTTTTGTTCGCTTGAGGACAAGCTTTCATTCAAGTTTGGGGGTGTGATGAGTGTGTATTTTATACATTTTTTTTATACTTTTTATACTTGATTCGATAAGTTTTTCTCAAGTGTTTTGAAGAAATTTGAAATATTTCGGGTAAGTGTGCAGAAAGATTTATTTAAAACAGGTTTACGTAGAAACAAAAGTAGCTGCAAAGAAAAATAAACGGAGAAGCAATGAAGATTATGAAAACCGTAAATACATCAATCGATCGGGCCACATTGAGCGATTGATCACTTAAAAAGAAATCACAAACTGCTAGAAGAGAATGAGAAATCGATCGCTGGAATTCATCGGCAGCACATCAAGCAGCGATCGATCATCTGATAATTTGGAAAGTGAATCAAGCAGCAATCAATCGCTTACAAATTTGGAAAGTAAATTGTCTAATATACACCGTTAAGCTAAGACTTGATCAAATCGCAACCATTAATCTGGAAAAAGAAAGAATCAAAGCCATGGATCGACTGAAGGGAAAAAAAATATAAAACCTAAAGGAAACAGGCAGCGAGGAGGAGGCTGCGATTTTTAGAACAGCGATTGAGCTGCGAGGAGCCTTCAGCGATTCTGGGGCGGCGATCTACAGAGCAGCGAGATTCTGGTTCGGCGAATTGGAGAGCGCAGCAGAGAGCTCTCGGCAGAGGCGAAGATTTCGGTGTTGGGCGACTGGAGTTAGCGATTTTTCGGGCAGCGAGTGAGTGATTCAAGCGAAGATTCGGCGACAGAACTGTCGGCCTTGGGCGATTCGGCGATTCTGGCGAGAGCAGGATTCGGCAAGCTGAGGGATTTGGCGAGAAGGCAGCGAGCAGCAACGAAGAGAAGAAATTTTTACTAGTTTTTCTTTTCTTTTTATTTCTATTATTTTTATTTCTAATATTTGATTATGCAACTCTTTCATATTATTATTGTTTATTTATCTTTTATCATGAATTAAACTTCTCGTTCTAGGGTTTCGACGTAACTTTACTATGATTATTTATTTTTCTTGATTCAAGTATTTAATTTTCTGTTCCTTTTCTGTGTTGAGTAATTTATTCTAAACGTAATGCTTAGGTTTGCTTGATCACCAAAACTAAGAACTTTAGGGTTAGTTCGGGATGCGAGAGCGGAGAATTTAACCGTGCATTGAATAAATTGCCTTAAAAAGGATCCTAGGCTAGAGATAGTTAGGGCGTTTGAGTGGTAATATAATTTCTTGTTCTTAATGTATTCAATTAATTCTCAGGATTAGAGACCGAGAGGTGATAATTCGTTAATTGAATAAGTTTGTCTTTGCTCGAGAGAGATTGATGAATATTTTTGTGAAATTACCATCAACACGAAGGAATAGGAATTAATCACTTGAATTAGGTTTAATAAATAGGATTAGTTAAGTGAAATCGAAACCCTGGATTTTCTCATCATATAATCTTACTCTTTTATATTTAATTCTATTATTTAAATTGTTAAATTTCTTTTATTTGAATTATTTTAGTTCAAAATCTTAAATCATCAACTTATTATTTCTTTTCAATTTAAACTGAAATTTTGATATTCAATATTTAACATAATTATTCCTCGTGGGATCGACACTCGTACTTATACACACTTTATTACTTTTGCGACACGTGCACTTGCGTATCACGATTTTTCGCAACAAACATATATACCATCAAGACAACAAAAACATAATCTACATTCTACATATATACCATCAAAACAATAAAAACGCATAACCTATAAAAGAACTAATCTTAATTACCCAACCAAAGCATATAAACAAACAATTCACCAATGATCCTCGATGCGACATCGACATACGGCGTAGGCCAATCGGCCCTAGTAAGTCACGAGAACTTACCTGTCCTCCGTATCGCACTGAACTCAGTCCACGAGCGTTGTTCATCTGGGGCAAAAAACAACAGTTGTCGTTAAAACGAGATTAAACTGTTAAATGTCCAAATTTAACAAAACCTTAACTAAGGTAATTTTCCTAAAATTCTAACTTAGCTCAATGAGGCATTTTTACCGAGCAACTCACACTCGTAAATTTCTAAACTCCATCGATGGAGATTCCCAAGCTCCAAACATCGGGTTTTCAACCTAAACACCGTATACACTCTAGATTTCGTCCAATAAAGTTTAATACGTTCAATATACTCACAAATACGGTAATCCTACCGATTTCTAACTTTAGATTACGTTTTTAACAAAACCTAAACAAAACCATAACCGTGAAACTTCGCGAAAACCGAACAATAACCTTTCAAAACTATAGAATCATACCTAGGGTTGCGAGAGGAGAAGAAAACACGAAGAAAATGAGACGATCAGAGAGGAGATCGGTCGCCGGCGTGAGGAATCGCCGTGAAAGGCGATTAGAATCGCCTAGAGAGAGAGAGAAGAAATGGAGCTCGCGTGGAGTGCTGCTGGGGAAGAAGACATGTGATTTTTTTATTAAAATTTCTCTTGGCGATTTACCATTTTGCCCTTCCTTTGATTTTCTATTTGTTTCGTCTTTCGTTTCGTTACTTATCTAACGATTTGGTTTCTCCAAATTTCTTTATTTCACCAATAACTTCAACTTATTATCAGGGTTCTATTAAAACTGTCCGTTCGTAATTCAGACCTCGTTTACTATTTTTACTAAAACGTCTTTTATGTTACGAGAAACGTAATTCTCGTAATTTAGCGTTACAACTCCTAAATTTCTCGAAATTTCCTTAAAATCCATATTAATTATTAGGATCGTAATAACGCTTTCTTTTCGCAAAACAGACTTGATTTGACATATTTATCAAAAATGCCATTTATATTAAAATATTAAT
This sequence comes from Begonia masoniana, assembly GCA_022432975.1. NCBI lineage: Eukaryota > Viridiplantae > Streptophyta > Magnoliopsida > Cucurbitales > Begoniaceae > Begonia > Begonia masoniana. The sequence continues at coordinate 21,602,043 of CM039509.1, read as the reverse complement.
ATTCTGTAAAGTCGGGTGTTACATTTCATCCTCCTTATTTAAAATTTTTTCCTCAAAATTTGTCCTGGCTTACAGTCCTTGATATTAACGTCCCATGTCTTTCGACCTTATACTTCGATTTATCATCTGTACTTACTGTCATAACTCGTGATTCTAAACCGAAACTCTCTACTATACTCTCCAACGTCAGCCTTAAATTAGTATTCCCTACTTTCGATTTGATCGTACACATCCTTACTCAAGTATTGAGCATAATCAAATCTTCAAATCTCTAATCAACTAACCCAACGACATATGTGTAACTTTAATATTTGTACATGTCACTTTAGGTCAAGGCTGTGACTAAGTTTTCTAATGCCAGCCCAAATTGAACACCTGCAATTTCATCAAATTTATAGGCTGTAACCCAAACTTCAGCATAATCCCATCGACCCTGTCCACCGTCGGGATGCACACCAACTGAATTTCTACGTTAACCTCCTAATTGCATTCCTTACATTCAATTGTCCTAAGCACGCCCTCACTTGCGCATCAAGTCCTACCCAATCTCCAAGCCCTCTATCAACGATCTCAATTGTGTACTTGACACCTAACGACCCGGGCACGCGCCGGTTTATATTTAATCACTTAATACGTTGAACTCTCTAACTTATCAACTGGTCTCTACCAAAATTGTCTCTTATCCTCAATCCTCAAAACAACTTTAACTTTCCAACGTCATTTGGGTTGACTATCCTTCAGGGATTCCCAAAAACACCCAGGTTGCAATACAAACTTCTACCTCTTCGCGCCCTCAAAGTTTCCTCAAACTACTTACTTCAACGCTAAACTTCAGTTACACTACGACCTTATCCATCTATCGGGTATAACAATTTATATATATATATATATATCGGAGCTGTAAACTAACCCGTGTATAAGTTCGTTGACCTTAACCTTAGTCACTACCACAACCATCCGAGTCTACATTTCTCTAGTAATGCTCCTGTATAACTTCTTCGTCAACAGTACCCCAATCGTACTCTTCCTTGGACACTTCACGGATCTTAATAACTATTTCTAGGTGAGCTTCTCAACTAGAATTTTCATTCTCTATATTTCGCAAGGTATTCCATCAATAATATCCTACGTCACATACTTCCTCAGGTAACTCACCAACCTCGATCCTGTTTCGATGCGATTCTCCAGACTTAACTCTTTCCATTGCTATTTTTTGCCAACTATTTCCCCGAAAATACATTCAAGGCCTCAACAGGTTTAACCGAGAGCTTAAGTTGCTACTATTTTAAGACCAATGATCACTTGTAAATTTGATCCTATAAATCTCACATTTCATTCTAAGTCGCGTTAAGGAGTTCCTTCGTTATGTTCTAACCGAAACGTTTATACTATCTACAATGTGCTTATTCGTCTAACTTAACTCCCCGTTAACCTTGAGCACAGTCAAGTCCCTAAGTCTCGCTATGGATTTGTTCTAAACTATCCCTTCTAACTTTGATTTATTTATGTATCCATTGGGCTCGACCTGTCAAATACGAGTCAAACCGCTGAAAATCATCATTTTACTTATGTTTACTTAAATGGTTTCTATGAGAATCGTCCTTCTCTTTACTCTAGCTTCAAATCTTAATCTCTCATTGAATCCAGCAATCTCCTTCGCCTATCCCTAATATTGCACAAGGATTACCTTGACGTTAATGAATGACCCTTCCCTCTTTCGTTCCTCCTAGTCGGCTCTGAATATTCTACTTTGTTTCCTTGCAACGATTTATCCCACGATCTTCTTATTAGCAAACTTGTTGTAGACAAGTTTACACCCATGATTCCAATCTCCTCTAACCCCAAATCTTATTATTCTAATTTCCTCGTACACTGATGTTCCTACTTCCTTCTCGGAGGTAAGCCTCAAACCGTACCAACCATATCCTGACTCTAGTTAGATCAATATTCCCTCTATGGTCATACTAGTTACTTTAAACCTCGAAACACGACATCTGATTTAGAGTGCTAAACTTCTCTTTCAAGTAGTTATCACTCTCGAGTTCTTAAGTCCTTCTTAGTTCTTAGGCTTTTGTTTCATAACCTCCACTCAACACTACCTCTACCAGCCGCCGATTACTCTTAACTTTACTACGTTTCCTTCTTATAGTAAGTCAGTCAAAATCTTTTTCATGAATTAACCATCTTCCTCAATTGACTAGTCCTTTCATACAATACTTAAGGTCGGTCAAACTTCGTATCTTGAGTAGTACCTTTTGTATAACTTTAACCCTTTATTGTCTCTAATTTCGTTAATCTTACAACCCCGAGTAAATACCCTTATCTTCTTCATCGATGTGGGTCAATACGAACACCCCTACGTAATAGCATCTTCAACTTTGAGTCGTTCTATCATCCCTTCAACAATCTACTTAAGCTAACTTTTGAGTGTCACCTAATCTAGGTACTCCCAATTTCTCGTGGATCGAAGTTATTTAAATTCCTGTTATATTTTCTTATATACTTGTACGCACTAACACTACTTTGACAATCTAGAACATTCTCTAGTAAGCATTACATCTAAACTCCAATTTCTCCTCTATTGATTTCATTCTAAACTCTAGGGGTCCGTCAATTAGGGTCTAGTTCCCATTTATTTAAACCTCACATTCCATAAGTCGTACCTCTCTTATGGAATTTTAATTTTAAGCGCTCAATTCTCATAGTTATATCTCTACACTAATATCTTTCACTCCATTAACTGTCGAAATAGAACTATACATAAGACAGCTGAAGTTTGGGCAGTTCCCTCTTCTCCAGTTAGGGCAAGCATCTTCGGTGCAACATCTTCCTAGTCCCCGCCCGATTGGTCTCTGCCTTGCTTCGGGCAATCCTTGACATAGTGGCCAACCTCTCCACATCGATAGCACCTACCTGTGCCAAATCTACACTTGCCACGGTGTTCCTTCTGGCATTTAGGACACAGGGGTCCCCGAGTTGTTCCTCGTACACGCTTTCGTTGACTTGATTTGATTTCTTCCTTGCCCACTCTCTTCGTGCCGTGATTATTGGGAGCGACTAGTCTCGATCCTAGGGCTTTCCATGTTCGTCAACATCCCCAGCTGACGAGATTGCCTATCTATAAGCTGCGCTTGTCGGTCAATAAGTTGGGATTGTTGTGCAATGACACCCCTCAATAGGTCTATGGTGTTGTCCCTCGCGTCTCTACCTCGGATCATTTTATGGCTCCTATAAAATCAATCAAATAATCCTAAGAAAATTAAAATCAAATAAAGCAATTAAACGTACTTACAGTTAATGAAGGATGTCCGCGTAGTGGTTGCGCAGTCGAGCAGTCTATAGAACCGATTTTAAAACCCGGGGGCTTTGATACCATAATTTGTAGCGACCCTAATACTGTACCCTAATTTTCCCGTATTATATTTTTTTTTATACTTAAACTTTAACCTAAACGTTCGAGCGGATATTAAACTTTAAAATCGAAATTGGAATCGGAATAGAAACCGAAATCGTCATAGTCGTTTAGAAAACCATTTAAAACAAACCTTAAAACAATTTATAAAACAATTAAAAACTATTAAAAGAAAACTTAATAAAAGCTTAAAACAATCGAAGCGGTGGAAACCAACAAAACAGGGGCAGAATTGGACTTTCGTCCATAAAATGCATGGGCGATCGATCGCCCAAAACGGGCGATAGATCGCCCGTTGGCGATCGCTTGGTTTTGCAAGCGCTCGCCTCACCAAGCGATCATAGATCACGGCGACCAACGAGGGGCGATCGATCGCCACACGCTCTGGAAAAATTTTCAGACCGTGCGACCCTTGGGCGATCGATCCCCACCCATGGGCGATCGATGCCGTGTCCTCTGGATTTTCCAGAGGACACGCCCCCTTTCCCTCCTTCTTTCTTCTCTTTTCCTTCTTTCCCTGCATACATATCTAACTAACTTCTTTAACACATTTTCACCTACATCAACCATTCATTCAAATATAAACTCTCTCTAAATCTCATCCAAAATGTCGACTTGAAACACGTTTAAAAACATAACCTAATTTCATAAAAACAATTCTCGTGGATATATTTAAAAACCGAACATTTCTCTAATACCAAACATTTACAAAATACATTTCCAAAACGTTTTAAAAACAAACTCAAAACATAAACCTATCCAATATCCAGAACCAAACATCCTATAATGTTCTATCTGTATAATATTTTACCTAACATTTTCTATCCAAAACAACCCAAAATACCTATATACGTCCCCACGGGTCATGAAACGCCTCGACTGTGCCAGCACACCACCTCGAGCCATCCTGCGTCAACTGCATCACTCCTCGGGTGGAGGGACTTCATCCTCACCTATATCCTGATCACCTACACCATACAGACACACTATGAGCTAAAGGCTCAGTAAGTTTTGTAAATGTAATTGCATGCTGTGCATATGAGTTTCAGAAACCATGCAACATTTTCTTATCATTACATCACAGACGTATTGTCACCGAGATATCAGCCCGCTAAAAGGAAAGGATTCATCCCGCGGTCGGACAACCCTTTCTATCTAGCGGAGGGGGGTACATGCTCACACAAACAACAGCCATGCCTGAGCCCCACCTCGCGTGACCAGATAACAGATTACGTAGATTCATTTAGTTCTGGCGATGTGGTATTGTGACAGACCCCTTTGTGCCTACGCAATAGATCAATAGCTCCCTTTCAGGCCACATCTCTTTTCATGAAAACATCGTGCAGAAGTTTATTTTCTATGCTCTTTTAAAAACCATGATGCATGAACACGTGCATAATATAACATTCAACATATGTACCATCAAGACAATAAAAAGCATAATCTATATACAACATATATACCATCAAGACAACAAAAACATAATCTGCATTCTAAATATATATCGTCAAAACAATAAAAACGCATAACCTATAAAAGAACAAATCTTAACTACCCAACCAATGCATATAAACAAACAATTCACCAATGATCCTCGACGCGACATCGACATACGACGTAGGCCAATCGACCCTAGTAAGTCATGAGAACTTACCTGTCGTCCATAGCGCACTGAGCTCCGTCCACGAGCATTGTTCGTCTGGGGCAAAACACAACAGTTGTCATTAAAACGAGATTAAACCGTTAAATGTCAAAATTTAACAAAACCTTAACTAAAGTAATTTTTCTAAATTCTAACTTAGCTCAATGAGGCATTTTTACCGAGCAACTCACGCTCGTAAATTTCTAAACTCCATCGATGGAGATTCCCAAGCTCCAAACATCGGGTTTTCAACCTAAATACCGTATACACTCTAGATTTCGTCCAATAAAGTTTAATACGTTCAATATACTCACAAATACAGTAATCCTACTGATTTCTAACTTTAGATTACGTTTTTAACAAAACCTAAACAAAACCCTAAGTCTTGAAACTTCGCGAAAACCGAACAATAACCTTTCAAAACTATAGAATCATACCTAGGGTTGCGAGAGGAGGAGAAAACACGAAGAAAACGAGACGATCAGAGAGGAGATCGATTGACGGCGTGAGGAATCGCCATGAGAGGCGATGAGAATCGCCTAGAGAGAGAGAGAAGAAATGGAGCTCGCGTGGAGTGCTGCTGGAGAAGAAGACATGTGATTTTTTTATTAAAATTTCTCTTGGCGATTTACCATTTTGCCCTTCCTTTGATTTTCTATTTGTTTCGTCTTTCGTTTCGTTAATTATCTAATGATTTGGTTTCTCCAAATTTCTTTATTTCACCAATAACTTCAACCTATTATCAGGGTTCTATTAAAACTGTCTGTTCGTAATTCGGACCTCGTTTACTATTTTTACTAAAACGTCCTTTATGTTACGAGAAACGTAATTCTCGTAATTTAGCGTTACAACTCCTAAAATTCTTGAAATTTCCTTAAAATCCATATTAATTATTAGGATCTTAATAACGCTTTCTTTTTGCAAAACAGACTTGATTTGACATATTTATCAAAAATGCCATTTATATTAAAATATTAATATTCTGTAAAGTCGGGTGTTACATTGGACTAGATTATGTTTCAGCACCTCGTTTCATCCCCAAACTGATGGTCAAATGAAAGTTGTCAACAAGGCCCTGGGTACCCTCATACGCAGTGTTGTAGGTAAGAAACTATTTAACTAGGATCTAGTACTTCTAGGTTTGGAGTTTGCCTATAACCGCACCCTTCATTCCACTACTCAGCAATCGCCTTTTGAGGTTGCCTACGGGTTTAATCCATATACACCACTAGACCTTGTTCCCTTACCCTTAAAAGACTTAGCTAATCCATCCGGAGCAGACAAGGCTGAACGTGTTAAAAAATTGCATGAGACTGCACGTATAGCCATCGAAAAGACTAATGCAAGATTTGCCAAACAAGCCAACAAAGGACGCCGCGAAGTTATCTTTAACGAAGGAGACTAAAGTGACAACCCCAACCCTATAGGGCCGCCATAGGACATAACTCGATGTTGACTCTAGGCTTGGACATTTTTTAAGTGAAATTTTTTGACTTTTAAAGCTCTAAATCGAAGCCTAAAGTCATTTTTGATAAAACATTGACTCGTTTTTTTGGTCGTTTTAATCGTTTCAAATACGTGGGAAAACGTTTGGAAAATTAGTTGAGGAAATAATGCGAAATGTCGGGTTGAAACGTATTTGAGAACCAAAACTTGAAAAAAAAAAAAAAACTTGGTGCACTTGACATGCGTCGCGTGCCCATGGCGCACGCGCGTCGCCTACCCAGGTGCGTGCAGTGCCCGGGTGGCGTGCGCTGGGCTACTGATCGATCGGCCCCTAGGGCTGATCGATCAGCACCCGCTCTGGTGCCGACCATGCGCTCCTCAGCCAATCAATCGCGCCCGCACGCAATCGATCGGTGAACGCTTTGATTCTCCGACCAAAAAAATAGACATTCAGCCGATTGATCAACCTTTCGCCGCGATTGATCAGCTGCGCGCACCCTGTGCGTGCACCTCGCGCGCTCTGTGCGAACCGCGCGCGTCGCTCGCACCCAGTGCCCCATTTCACTCCTTTTCTCCCTTTTTCATATTTTTTCCAATTCTTCCACCTACACTTCACATTAAACTTACCTAAAACCTTTCCCAACCTCTCTAAACGTAAAGTACTTAAAAAATCGCAAAAACACAACTAAAAATGTAGCTCAAAACGTGTTCGAAAACGTGGCAGAATTTAAGAAATCAAACTGCATAGATCGATATAAAAACCGAACGTATCCATGCACAACCTAATAGCCCAAACAGTTCCAGTATGTTTTTCAAAAAGACAACTATGTAGACAAAAGCTTAAAACATCAACCTAAATCACAAAATACTATACAACGTGACGTAAACCTCGAGACGTCACCCATGGTTAAAATACGCCTGATTGCCGCAACCAACCCCGTAAGTTCGTTTCGCCAACCGCACCTACTCATCGGCCTGAGGCTCAGAGTCCTCGTCCGTACAAACCGTACCTACATCATGGAGTTCAACTAATGAGCCTAAAGCTCAGTAAGATCATATAATGCAAAGGATGCACGTGTTATGCATGAACGTTTTAAAAACATAAACATTACTTTACATTTACATTCAAGTGAACCTGTGGTATAAGTGGGGCTTATAGGGGAACAGGCAAACATACATACATTGTAACACCCCTAAAACCGTAGCTATTTTTCCCGTATAAAATTTTCCTTTTTAGTCCTCTAAACCAATTAAAAACATTCTTGAAAACCTTTAAAGAAAATTCATTTATCATATAAAAACAGTTTACATAAAACCACTCAACCTTCTATCATTCCTCAACTCATCAATTCATCACATCCTGACGATATCATTACTTATCTACATCTCAATTATACAGTTCAACATCAAATCTCTTGACGCTCATACATCCTCCATAATCTCACTCAGAACGACTCGAGACATAAGTAAACAAAACACATTTTCCAAGAAAACGAACTGCATGGATCCATTTAAAAACCAAACATTCCTCCTGTTTAAAAAGAAAGTCCCAAGCAGTTCCAGAAAGTTGTAAATTCAAAACAGTTTCGTTATCCATAACAATTCAACAATATTTATCACAGCCTACACCTATCACTTACATATTTCTATCCAGAATAACCCAAACATCCTAATATGACAAACTATACATTTCATATCAAGTCCCCAAATCATATACCTACATCCCCACGGGTCAATTACGCGTCGACTGCCCAGCGCACTCCCACGAGCATCATCCATCAACTGCCTCCGACATCAGGAGGAGGAACGTCGTCCTCACCTGGATCTACGTCACCTAGCAGATCACCTACACCATACAGACACATATGAGATATTGAAATCTCAGTAAGCTACGTAAATGCAGATGCATGCGTGCGTATGCCATTCAGAAATCATGCTCAGATTCAGATTACAGATACAGAATTACAGATTACAGATTCATTACGTCACAGACAGACAGAATTGTCACCGAGACCTCGACCCACTAACCCAAGGGGGCCCGTCCGGCGGTTGGACTACCCCGTGGGGTTAGAGAGGGGGGGTACACGCTTGCAACACGCACAGCCGTGCCTGAGCCCCATCTCGCGTGACCAGAAACAGACAGATTACGTTTATTCATTCAGATTTCGTTACAGATTTCATTTCAGATATACGTTCCTTTTCTTAAAAACACGTGCAGAAATTCCTTTTCATGACTTTCGAAAACCGTGATGCATGAACAGTTCATATCAGCGGAAAGTAAACAAACAACATACATATTAACCAGACAATACAACATAACCTAGCTACCCAACCTAAACAACGTAAAACAAGGAACCCTCAAGGATCCTTGATACGACGACGAAGTATGGTGTAGACCTTTGGGTCAAGCAAGTCACGAGAACTTACCTGTCGTCCGTAGCACGCTGAGCTTCGTCTACGAGCGTTGTTTGTCTGAAGCAAAACACAACATTGACGTCAAAACTAATTTAAGCTTCTAAACGTCCAAATTAACAAAACCTTAACTAAAGCAATTTCCTAAAGCTTTAATCCAACTAAAATCTAACTAAACGGCCACTTATTTGGGTTCAGTAAAAACCGACCCGAAACTTAAAACGTGCGTAACTTTCGCGCCGGTTATCGGAATCGAACGATTCTAGCGGCCACATACTCCTCTAATAACCTATTTCAATCTGCCAAAATGAATTTAAAAACAAACAACTCTAGCTAGGTCAAAAATCCAAAAACCCGAATCTGCCCTAAGCTGGGAATTTCACCATTTTCGGTTTTCCATTAATTCTCGTCAATTTCTTCACCAATCAACCTCCTATACGCTCAATTAGCATAACCAAATGTAAAATCGAGGTTTCACCCAAGAAACCCGAAATGCCCAATTCGGGCATCCACTGTTTTCGCTCAATTTGAGCACTTAAACGCACGGCAACCATAGCCGGCGTTATGCTCGGCCATTTGACGCTAAGAACGGCCAAAAGTGGCCGGAAATCAGAGCTCAATCGAGCTCGTTCTTCGCGGCCCTAAATCGAACCGAAAATAGGGAGAAAACCGAGCTTACCGGTTCGGGTTGCGCGCGGAGATGGGCCGAAGCACGCTCGTCGCCGCCGTCTGGCCGGAAGGCGCCGATGTTCGTCGGTGAACGGCGCCGCATCGCCGTCGTCGCTTCACCCCTGTTCTCGCTCGGGCTCGGGCTCGGGCTCGACACAACGAAAACAACGAGTTTTCGTTGTTTTTATGTTTAATTTAAAATATAATAATAATAATAATAATAATAATAATAATACTCTATTTTATTAAACGTCACTAGCTCTCGTGTTTTCAACTGTTTCGAATTTCTTATTTCGCCGATAAATCCAACTTATTATCTGGGTTCTATTAAAACTGTCTGTTCGTAAATCAGACCTCGTTTACTATTTTTACTAAAATTACATTACGAGAAACGTAATTAATCGAAATATAGCATTGTTACTCCGAAAATTCTCGTAATTTCCTTAAAATTCCAATCAATCAATAGGATCCTAATAACGTTTTCTCTTCGTAAAACGGACCTGATTTGACATATTTACAAAAAGTGCCACTTATATTAAAATAATAATATTCTCAAAAACCCGTACGAGTCGGATATTACATACATGACTTGATTAGTGGTTTTTCCTTGTCCCAAGGAGGGATAAAAACATATTATCCGCGTCGAGGACGGTTTTACATAAGTCCCAGATAAGGACAAGAACATATCTCAGGCCCTGTCCCACACTTAATCGTACTTTACATTTACATTTTTATCTTTCTTACTTCAAATCACATGCATAAAATATTTTCCATGAACATACATTGTGCATAAACATAACATAATAAAAAGACAAGTCCTCGAAGCATAAAATAAAAGACAGATCATCAAGACAATACATAAAGCAAACACACCTAACTTAAGACGTATTCTACGACTTATCTACCCATCAGCGACCCCGAAAGCGTAAAAGCCTAGTACCTCCGTGATTTAGGGCGTTAAGAGCCAAACACATGTATACGAACTTACCTGGGGTCTGTAGAGTTTGCAAGCCTTGAACGTACTTCCTCGGTGATTCACGAATCTATAACACGTATAATCGAACCATAAACCACGTTACAAAACGCTAACTAATAAACTAAGTAGAATATAACCCAAGTTCATTCAAATAGCCTAAAACAATTGAATATCAAATTCAAGCAAGTTTTCATTAAAAAATGTCAAATTTCTCCTATTTTTAGGCTAAAATTCAAACGGTCGTAATTTTCTCGATTCCTATCTGTTTTTGACGATTCAACATGTTTCGGAAACCTCATTACATCTAGTTTAACAAGAAATTGTTAATTTTTAAAAGGCATGTAGGGAACGATAGCAGTATTGAAATTTCGTAGGTGCCCTTAATAAATGCTGACTTTTGATTGAATTTCCATTTTTCATCAAATGAGCATAGTTTTTCCTAAGTTTATCCATTCGAACCTTTAAATAATATTCTAACATGCTTTAGATAAAATCAACGAGCTTTCTAAAACCCTAACCCTAAAAACTTCAAACAAAATCAACGAATAACTAGCCTAAACTTGTTAACTAAGGTACAGGCTTACCTTAAACGAAGAAATCAGAAGAATTGGAGGGGAGGAGAAGATTCATTGGTTGTCGACATGAAGAAACGTGGTTTGTCGTCGCCTGGAAGAGAGCAAGTAGAAAGGGGAGGGAAGAAGAAACTGAAGAAGAAAGAGAGGGGGAAGGGGGGTGATCTGGCATTGGGGGGGGGGGGGAGAGAGAGAGAGAGAGAGAGTAAATGAGTGTTTGGAAATTGGTTTAACAAAACTTCTCCGATAAGTTATATTATTTCGACTTAAAATTCCGCACGTTTTAACTCCCTCATTTTTGCTCTATTTTTCTTAAACCCTTCAAATTCTCGGCATCCAAATTCTAATAAAATATTCATTACATTAATAGCAAATTTCTTCCATTCAAATAAATTTAGGGACGATTACGTGGCCAAAAGTGTCGGGTGTTACATCCCACCCACCTTAATAGAATTTTGTCCCCAAAATTTGCTTAGACAAATAGTTTGGGATACCTATCTATTACATTCTTTTGTCTCTCCCAAGTGGCTTCCTCCACATTATGATTGCGCCATAGAACCTTTACCAATGAAATCTCATTGTTGCACAACACTTTGATTGAAGACTCCAGAATCCTCACTGGCCTTTCTTCATACGTCAGCGTCGGCTGGATCTCTATGTTCATCGGTTCCACTATCTGAGTAGGATCTCGTACACATTTTCTCAACATGGGAACGTGAAAAATGTTGTGAACTCCATCCATAGATGCAGGCAGCTGTAGCCTGTAAACTGTGCTTCCTATTCTCTTTAAGATAGGAAATGTCCCTACAAACCTTGGACTGAGCTTCCCTTTCTTACCAAAACGCATCACGCCCTTGAATGACGACACCTTCAGAAATACTTCATCGCTTGCTACGAATTCCAAGTCTCTCCTCCTCTAGTCCGCATAACTTTTTCTGTCGACTCTGAGCAATTTCAATTCTTTCTCTGATAATAGCCACTTTCTCCGACATCAGCTGTAATATCTCGGGGCCGACAAGCTTGGCTTCTCCAACTTTATCCCAACACAAGGGAGATCTGCACTTTTTGTTGTAAAGAGTCTCGTACAGAGCCATACCGATCATAGCTTGGTAGTTATTGTTATAAGAGAACTCCACTAACGGTAAAAACTTGCTCTAACAAGCTTGAAACTCCAACACGCACAACCTTAAAATATCTTCAATATTTGAATCGTTCTTTCAGATTGTCCATCGGTTTGTGGATGAAATGTCGTGCTGAAATTTAACTTAGTACCCAAGGAGCTTTGCAAGCTCTTACAAAACCTTGAAGTAAATCTAGGATCCCGGTAGGAAATGATTAACAACGGTATTCCATGCAACTTGATAATCTCGCCGATGTATAACTCTGCATATTGATATGTAGAGAAGGTCGTCTTCATAGGCAGGAAATGGGTCGACTTTGTCAGTTTGTCCACAATGACCCATATACTATTATGGCCTCTAACTGTTCTCAACAAGCTGACAACAAAGTCCATTGTAATGTTTTCCCATTTCCATTCGGGAATTGGGAGAAGCTGAATTGTTCCACCTGGTCGTTGATGTTCAGCCTTCACTTGTTGACATACCATACAAGACTCCACATGCTTGGCAACCTCATTCTTCATATTTGGCCACCAAAAATGTAGTTTTAAATCTCGATACATCTTTGTGTTTCTCAGATGTACTGATAACGAAGACGAGTGAGCTTCGATAAAATGTCTTTCGAAGCTCTTCATCTCTTGGAACATACAACCTGCTCTTGAACTTCAGAATACCATCTCCCGAATAACTGAAATCAGAGGAGGCATTAGCCAATTTGCTCACAATATTTGAATCGGTCTTTTGAGCTTTCTTAATTCGGTCCAAGATGATTGGCCGTATAGTTAGATTTGCTAGAACGACAAATAGTCCAGAGACTATTTTCAAATCAAATCTTTGAATTTCTATTCTTAGAGGCGTTGACACTGTTGACATGGCTGGTTACATAGTAGTCGGCATCCTACTCAGTACGTCGACTACCACATTCGCTTTTCCTGGGTGGTATTTAATCTCGATGTCATAATCCTTCACAAATTCTAACCACCACCTCTACCTCATGTTTAACTCCTCCTTAGTAAAGATGTATCTCAGGCTATTGTAATCCAAAAATACCTCATACGGCTGTCCATATAGGTGGTGCCTCCATATCTTCAATGCAGAAACAACTGCCGCTAATTCCAGATTGTGAGTAGGGTAGTTTTACTCATAACTCTTCAATTGTCTGGACGCGTAAGCCACCACTTTTCCATCCTACATTAACACACATCTCAAACCAATCTTTGACGCGTCGCAATATATACTGAATTTGTCATCTTTGACTGGCAATACCAACAAAGGAGCTGTGGTTAATTTCTGCTTCAGTGTCTGAAAACTCTCTTCGTACGCCTCAGACCACTTGTATTTAGCGTCTTTCTTCGTCAAGCTGGTCACAGGCTTTGCTATCACAGAAAATCCCTCGATAAATTTTCGGTAATAGCCAACTAACCCAACAAAACTCTTTATCTCACTAGCATTCCTCAGCCTTAGTCATTCCTTCACAGCTTGAATCTTGGCTGGATCCACTGAAAATTCCTTCCACAGACACAACGTGGCCCAAAAAATTCATTCTGTCCAACCAAAATTCACACTTTGACAACTTGGCGTACAATTTGGTGTTGTTTCAAGGTTGATAGCACAATCCCAAGGTTCTCTTCATGCTCTTCCTTATTTCGAGAATAAACCAGGATATCGTCGATGAAGACGATCACAAATTTGTCAAGAAAATCCTTGAATATTCTATTCATAAAGTCCATAAATGCTACCAAGGCATTCGTCAACCCAAACGACATTACCAAGAACTCATAGTGCTCATATCGAGTCCTGAATGCAGTCTTTGGAATATCATCGGCCTTGACCTGCAGTTGGTAATAACCTGAGCTGCAAATCAATTTTAGAAAATACTCATGCCCCCTGTAGCTGGTCAAATAAGTTGTCGATCCTCGGCAACGGGTACTTATTCTTGATAGTCAACTTGTTCAGCTCTTGGTAGTCAATACACAGGTGCAGATAACCATTCTTCTTCTTAACAAACAGGACTGGTGTGCCCCACGGAGAGAAACTAGGGCATACAAAACCCTTGTCCACTAATTCCTTTGGTTGAGCCTTCAACTCCCTCAGCTCTATTGGCGTCATATGGTACGGGTTTTTTGATACTGGTTCAGCACCAGGACATACCTCAATTTCAAACTCAATTTCACGATCTGGTGGTAATCCCGGCAAGTCATCTAAGAAAACCTCTGGGAAGTTTTGAACTACCAAAATATCTTGAGGTCCCACTTTACTTTGCTTTTGAGCATCAACTACGCAGGCTAAAAACCCTACATATCCTTACCTCATCAGCTGTTGAGCTTCTAAGGAGGATACAATAGGCATTTTGTGATTCTTTAGTATTGCCTGATAAGAAAACTCCTTCTCATTCGGGCGCTTGAAACACACTAAGCCCTACAGTTAATGGTGGCGTGATGCCTAAATAGCCAATCCATTCTTAGAATTATGTCATATCCTTTCATACTGATGATGATAAGATTTGCATATAATTGCTGGTCTCCTACCGATACTATATTGCCTTGCACTGCCTCATCGGAGTGCAAAGACTCACCGGATGATAACATAACACTATAAAACTGGTCTGTCGGCACAAACCAAAAATTCTGTCTAACTACAAACCCCTCACTAAAAATGAGTGCGTGGCCCCCGTATCCAGCAATGTGTAGGCAGGTGCATTACAAATCAAAATTGTACCTGTGATAACTGTATGCTGGGCGTCATCATCATCCTCAATCATTGCAAATACTCTTGGGGTAGCTCAAATCGGCCTCCTATCCAGCATCGAGCAATCTCTAATGTGATAGCCCTCCTTGTCACACCTGAAGCAATGGCCAGCAAAAAGCTTGCATTCCCCTGTATGACTTTCCTGGCACCGGGAACATACAGGAATTTGAGGGGCTCTCTGTGGTATTTTTCCCCTATCTTGGTTGGAAGCTGTTTCATTGGGCCTCTCCACGCCTCTGTTCTGTTGCTGCTGTGGTTTCCGACCACAACCTCGTTGTTGTTGTTGTTGAGGAACATCCCGAAAGAACCTCTTTGATGAATCCCTCTGTCTTTGAAATTTTACTTCCATGGCCTCTAGTTGTAGAGCCTTAGCCACTACTTTTGTATACAATGCCTCATCGAATCCTGTTGTCGTAACCCCTCGTAAAATGTCCATCTTCAGTCAATGGACGAACTGATATACCTTATTCTCATCAGTGTCCACCAAATGGGTAGCGTAGCGGGATAGTGACTCAAACTTCTAAACATACTCGGTCACCGTTTTGTATTGCCATAGTTGAGCGAATTTCATCATCTTGCTCTTCCTTACACTACGATCAAAGTACTTCTCATAGAAAACCTTTTGAATTCACCCCAAGTCATTTCTGTCATTGCCATCATTGTCTGCACGGTGTCCCACCAGAATCCTGCACCCTTGGTGAGATGAAACACGGCACACATGACCATTTTACTCTCTTCCACCTCCGCATAGTTAAACATTCTCTCAATCATCCTGATGTAATCCTCTGCGTGAGTTGGGTCTGTCGACAGTCCATCGAACATTGGCAGTTACACCTGCCTGAATCTTTCCCCACTGGTGTCACGTGGAGGATTTGGGTGGTTGTTGTTATTTCCATTATCTTCTCTCGCCATCATACGTTTTACCATACGTGTGTGAATACCAACCAACTCAGTCAACTGTCGGATGGTGTTGTCTTTATTGGCTTCTCCTTGATGTCCTCTCACCATTCTAAGAAAATCCTATACACGATAATAAACTCAATTTAATAAACTAAAACTTGTATGGAAACTTAAACACTTACAGTTGATGGAGCAATCTAACATGGCGGATTGCACAGTCAGACAGTCTACAGAATCGCTTTTGAAATCCGGGTGCTCTGATACCACTAATGTGACGACCCCAACCCCGTAGGGCCACCACGTGACATAACTCGATGTTGACTCTAGGCTTGGACATTTAGGACGTGAAATTTTTTTACTTTTAAAACCCTAAATCGAAGCCTAAAGTCATTTTTGGTAAAACGTTACCCGGTTTTTGGGTAGTTTAAATCGTTTTAAATACGTGGAAAAACGTTTGAAAAATACGTTCGGGAAATATCGACAAACGTCAGGTTGAAACATGTTTGAAAACCAAAATTTGAAAGAAAATAAACTTGCTGCATATGACATGTGGTACGCGCGCAATAGACTTGCGCGTAGCTCGGCCACCGTGCGCCCATAGCACCCTGTCGTCGCTCGGCTACCGCGTTCCCATGACGCGCCGCCGTCGCCCGCGAAGCACGCTGTCATTACGCACGCGGCACACCACTAGTGCGCGTGCGCATGCGCATTGCCTACTCAGGTGCAGGCAGTGCTCGGGTGGCGCGCGCTGGGTAGCTGATCGATCGACACCGCTCTGGTGCCTACCATGCGCGCCTTAGCCGATCGATCGTGCCCGTGCGTGATCGATCGGTGAACGCTCTGATGTGCCTTTTTGTAAGAAACCCTATCCCGTAGACGCACCGCCATTGGCTAGGCTCGGAGCTTGCCAACACACCGCCATCGGCTCGACCCAAATTCATGAACTTCTCCTTCCTGGCAAGGGGTTTTATGCCTCCACAGTGATTCGAACCTAGGCCTCCATGCAACATATGCTAAGGGAGAAGATCACTGGTACCACTTGAGCTGGTACCAGCTGGGGGTCCTTACAGGGAATGCCTTTTCGAACCTACTCATTTGAAGTCGAAGAAGAGGGGTTTTATAACCCTAAGTAAGGCCCAGCCTCAGAGGAATATTGTAAAAAAGAAACTAGGGCAATATTTGAGCATTTTGACCATAGAACTGAACTAATGAAACAAAAAAAGCAAATGAGAAAGAAGTTCTTCCCCGTCGTACGTTACGTGTAAAGTGTACATATCTTCAGTGTCTGATGATTCATCTTTGTCTTTCAGCATCTTATCCTTCCGATTCATCTTTGTCTTTTAGCTTCTTATCCTTCCGGTTCTCATAGTTTCTATAATTGTATGTCTAGCGGTTCGAATATCTATCCCAAAAGGGAATAAGCAATCTAATAAGTTATGCTTCTAAGAGTTTCAATGAAAGTCGAATGAATGAGTTCTTACAATCATTTTTTGAGAAACTTGAAGTGCAACAGAACATGAACAAATCTAATGTAAGATAATATCAACAGAAAGTGTTTGAAAAATGGAATACTAATAAGCATCTAATAGAAAGAGATGATCTAGTTAACCTTCAAAAAGAAATAGAGAATTTCACTTTGATCATAATAGGGAATATTATTCTATTCAAAATATATATCAGCTAGCTTCTAACATACTAATGAAATGGATTAGAAAAGAGGATGAGAGTGCTTTGGATAATACGCGAAAGCATAAACTCTCGGATTTGAATAATAAGATATTACATATAATGAAACCCTATACTTTAGAAGCTATCATGATTCATGTTCTCGGGACTCTATTCCACAGTCTGAATGAGTGTGGTTCGTGTATCAACACTGATTGATCCGCTCTATAAGTATACAAGAAATCCTGCCAAAATCAATATTGAAAGAATGGGACTAACAGATCAATATCCCCATTTATTTATAAAGGTAAAGGATTATGATCCTTTCATAAAGAAAGCTGAAAGAAAGAATAGTCAAATGAGAATGAAATATAGGTACTTTAATGGTTGAATTCTTAGTGAGTAGAGGGTTGATAACTCTGAAAAATTCTTTGAATCTGACTACTACATATACAAAAAAGAAGAATAAGAGTGACTATATACATAAATCACTATATGCTATATGCAATTTCGATATGAATTGACTTCCGGTCAAACTCAATCTATCAATGTCCCTGTAAGTTGAAGTTCAGATAATCCTTAACCTAAAGAAATAACTGAATTGTATGGTGGTTACTTAAGTTCCCCTGTTGTTGATCTATATCTCCAATGATATAGCTTATTATCAAGCTGGGATTACGAGCATTACAGTATTCTTCTTAATGATCGCATTAAATTGTGCAATATCATGAATAAGTTACAGAGTCAATCATTTAGAATCAATCCTGATGTCTACAACTTTCTTAAAGAAAATGACAATCAATTAGTCAAGGAAGGTCTCCTTATGCCAAGGGTTCTAGCATCATTGAATATCATGGAAGCAATCAACCTATTGAGAACATCCTACTTAGATGATGAGTCACTTATGAAAGAATCATTTTCAGTCTTACAGAGAGAGTTTATGTCGTGTGTTCAGAGTGCTCGTTATGAGCTCTTCATAATGGATCTTTGATCAGCCTATATAGGTTATGATTTGATCTACCAGCATTCGTGGACTTCTCTGGTCGTATCTATCACTCTGGTGTCATACACTTTCATGAGCGTGATCTCTCAAGAAGTCTAATGCTCTTTTCTGATTCTTTCTCCCCCAAAAATGATTCTAATCAATATAATACAAGAAATTTCTTGTTTTCAGCTCATTAGAAGAAGTTCATTTCATATGATGAAACCTTTTATTGGTATAATGATCAATATAATACATTGAAATCATCTAATGAAAGTCTCATCAAAATGCCAGCGTTATCCAAAGTCTATTGCTAGTAATCCCTTTCAGTTTATTAGCAAGGTATTATGCATTAATAGCTCAACTCCAATCTATTAGAATAAAATGCCTATAACACAAGATGCATCTGCAAGTGCATATCAGATCATGAGTGACTTTTTGCTTGATAATGTATTAGCTAAGCATACTAATCTTATACCCAGCAATTATCATATTCATGATATTTATCACTACTTTCTCGAAGAGCTTAAGTTATATATGAATAAAGATTTAGATCCTAAACTCTTTATAATAGTCAGTCCACGTCTCACTCGTAAATTAATCAAGCAACTCTTTATGCCTTTGATCTATGGTAAAACATTAATCAGTATGGCAAATGATATATATACACATTATACAACTCTAATAAGTAGAAAGTATGATTCTAGCTAAATATATCTATCAATTCTATACTAAGAAATTTTCGGGTCTTAATGGAGTTGATTCGTAGTATTAGTTAGATATCTTCAGCCATGGATAAACCCATTTATGATACACCTCTATTAGTAACAATTAAGGATTGCATGAAAGATGAAATCGTGAATTTACGGGTGTTGTAACAATCTAAGTCAAAGTTCTACCAAAAAGAAAAGGAAAAGACATCAAGTCTCTCTATGAATTTCCACAACATCTCGTAATCGAAGAAAAATATATTCAGCTACCTTTGCTAACTTTATTCATCAAAAAGATGCTAATATAGAAATGTTTATGTTTTATGAGTTATGTAATATAAAAGATATACCTATCTACACCATACACGAGAATTTTATTACCACAGCACCCTTTGCAAAGTGAGTTGCTGATTTATATATCAAAATCTTTCTTAATGGACGAAAACCCCTATTCTATATAAATCAATATATTCTATTGAATATTATGAAAAAAGATGAATTACCACCATATGACTTAAGTCAAGCGTTACACATAGATTCTATCTCAACACTTTTTAATGATTTCGAACCATCCTCTAATCTAAATCAAAATCAGAGAAAAGAGTGGGATAATCAAATAAAAAATTTAATGAAGTCTTATGAAGAGTATATCAAAATTATAAGTCAAAATGATGAGAATGACTATGGATCAAAATGGGTATCTTCCTAGAAAGTTATGAAAGCTCGGGTCAAATTGCCAAGAGATTATAGTTTACACTTATGATGATGAATATAATAACAAGTGAAAAGAGTTATGATCTATTATGGGGCAAAATATGATCAATACTCAAAGATTCAGTGAAACCTATACTGGATTGAAAATAGCTAGAATAACATATAATGAACCATTCTTAAGATGTAATGACATTGATCAGATAGTCTTTTCTATTATGCAACTACTAATCCAGTACGCCTACACAACAGAGTCAGACTACGATCAGTTTACAATTAGCTATATCATGAAGATACCTACCGGTGAAGTCTCCTTTACAATAGGTCAAGCAATCCCATTTCGAGAGGATGGTCAAGATTGACCTTATCCTTATGCATTGATTGAGAAACTTGTTAGGCAAGATTATGATAACGCTAAGATCACAAGTATATATATTCTAATATATCTTTTAGGACTAATGTCCAGTGTAAGACCATATATATCTGATGACGATATATATAGCAAGATCATTCAATGAAATAAGGAGGTGGTAGCGCCTAGAGAAGCAAGAAGAAATGGCAATAGTAAGCGTTGTTACCCTAAGCATCTCACAGAACTCAAAGCAAGTGAGAGTGCAAGGTAGGTATTCATAGTAGTGGCTATTGAGACAATTCTAATAAACGATGTTCATGTTCCTTACGCAGTGGGTTCTTGTGATTTTATTGTTAGAACTTGCTGTTTTTGGAGTTATTAAGTTGATTAAGATTATCTTTAGTGAATCTAGCTTAAAGTTGAGAAATTTGTTGAATTTGGATTGATTTTTTGTAGTAGAACACATATTGCAAAATTGTTTTTAAGAGGAGTTTACTAAATGTTTGTTAAATTGCCTAAGTTATTTTATGACTATAATTTTGAATTGTTAAGTGTTGATTATGATTCTCACTAGTTATTGTCATAACTATGAAATTAATCTCAAGTGCCAAAAATTTACCTAAGACACTAATTAGATAATCACCATAACCAATTTAAGACAAAACAACTTAGAAAAGAATCAAAATTGCAAATGCCAAACTTAAAGACTTGAACTTAATTAATTGCCTAACACTTAGTAATGACGAATAGAAATGGATTTGCACGAGACACACGACACAACTAGGTACCTAACCGAGCTAGGGACACTCCCCCTTACGAACACATTAGACAAAAGGGTGAATCTATCATGCAAGGACAACTCAATGCCTTAACGGGCTTGGTTGGCACCCTCACCTAACAACTCAAGGACGTATCCCTTGAGATGGCCCAACTTAGAGAACACATGAGAAACAATCCTTGTAGAGAATCCCAAGAATGAGATCCTTCCTAAGAAACCCCCTCAAGGATTAGAAACGATCGTACTAGACATAGAACACCTACTCAAAGACCCTTAGAGGATGATGAATGGGCCGAGCCCCAAAGAAGGAGACTCCATTATTATGACTCGGAGGATGAGGATTGGACGGGAGATGATGAAGAGCAATATCGCCTGAATCATTGTAAAGATAACGATGACCTCTGCAATGTTAAGATCACCATTCCCCCTTTCAATGGGACGTGTGACGACACACCCTTTTAGATTGGGTTGATAAGGTTGAGAGAGTTTTTGATTGTCATGATTACTCCGAGAGAGTAAAGATTCAACTCACCTCACTAGAACTCACGGGCCATGCAGCACTATGGTGGTCCAACCTTAGAGCCCAACATATGAGAACTATAGGATACCCCGTCTCCACGTGGAACTCCATGAAAGAACTAATGCACAAGAGGTTTGTTCCACGACACTACAAACACAAACTCTTTCATCAACTCCACAATTTACGACAAAATAGCATCACTGTAGATGAATACCTCACTGAATTCGAGACACTCAATATGCGTTGTGCTATTGAGGAACCTGAGGAGCAACTCATCGCAAAGTTTATTTGTGGATTAAATCACGATATAGGTGATGCAGTTGAGATGCAACAACTAGAGGCCATGGACTTGGTCGTTCAATTAGCCCTGACGGTAGAAAGACAATTAACAAGAAAACGTAAGACCAATTTCCCTAGCAAATTTCTATCTAGACATTTGGACCAAGACAAACCAAAGCCTCCCTGGAAAAATGAAGAGAAGAGACCAATTAATTGTAATTGGCCCCCAAAAGGATCAAATAATACAAGCAATCCCTATCCCACAGACAAGAACCAAGCAAACCCATCTAAAGGACAAAGAGCCCAAGACATTCAATGCTATAAGTGTCTAGGTAAGGGACATTATGCCAATGAATGCTCTAACCGTCATGTGATGGCTATAAAAGAAGCTACTGGAGAGTGGGAAAGTGAAAACGATGAAGGACAATACAATAAGGTTGAAGAAGAAGAAGAGATAGTAGAGGAGAGTGATCAAGAAGCCGATGATTGTACGGCTCAAGAAGGACCTCTACTACTGGCTATAAGACGAGCCTTGATATCTAAGAACGTGGACGAAGACTTTTAACGTGAGAATCTCTTCCAAAGTCGTTGTGCAGTCGATGACAAGGTTTGCTCGCTAATCATTGATGGAGGAAGTTGCATTAATGCAGCCTCGCAAGAAATGGTCAGAAAATTAGGTTGGAAACCACTAACCATCCTAAGCCTTATAAATTGAGTTGGTTGGATGATAGAAATGACATCATGGTAACTAAGCAGGTAACCGTGGACTTCACCGTTGGAAAATATAAAGACTCGGTTCTTTGCGACATTGTCCCAATGAATGCCAGTCATATTCTATTAGGTAAACCATGGCATTACGACAGGAAGGTACACTATGATGGATTCCTCAACCATTATACTTTTAAATTTGGCGGAAGGACAATCAACTTATTACCTACGACCCCCGAACAAGTGGCTCGTGACAACACTATACGTAAAGAAGAAAAGATCAAGGATAATCTTTTCTTATCTAAGTGTGGGTTGATGTCAAGAAAAGTTCAAGAACAATCTCATATCGAGTGGCATCTTAATCCCCTTTATGATGAAGCACACATACCACAGCCCTCAATATTACCCTTCCTTAAGATAAATGCCCTTTTTGAAGAAATGGTGGTTGAAAAAGTGATGCCTCACCATTTGAAAGATGTATCAACATGACATCAAGAAGAGAAGAAGATAAGTGAGGAGAGTATTTTTGGGATTGATAGTATGATCATTGTTCCACCTCACTCTTGTCTGAATATTGGGAGAATCCACTTTCCTTCACACCCATGTATGAAGAAATTAGCCTATTCTCTAGATCCTCTACTTTGCACTACTTTAGTTCTTATTGGAGATAGGAAAAAGAAGAGGGATTTTACACCCAATATGCTCAACAAATGCCCTAGTTTACAATTGGGTGAACTACCGAAACAACTAGCCCCACCATGTGATTACCATAAATTCTACCATCGAACTAAGGACAAGGAAGCCGATGAATTGGTAAAACCCATTTCCCTACCCTCTGGCTATTTGTTCACTTGGATTTTTAGGGTTAGTTAGAATAAAGAGCTTCCAAAGGTTCATTTGGATTTCGAGCTTGCATCTATGGTCTTAAGGATAGAGGAATTAACTCTTTGGTATCGCATACTATCACATTTAGAATTCGACTACTTTGGAAACCTTCACTCCATCACTGAGCAAATGCCCTCTAAAGTAGCTCATGAATTCAATCTTGCCACCTTTACCAAAGAAGTTCTTAGCAAGGCCACCCGTTAACCGATATACTTCTTGCCATCCCAATTTAGTGCCCAAGATTTGTTCCCTCACATTAGAAATGTAGTTCTTGAAGAGGAGGCTGAATCATTGGATTTGAGGTCAAATCCTCAGCCACCCGGAGGGGATGACATGCCAAAGAGGCCCAAAGCTAGATCACAATCTAAGGCCCATAATCTACATAGCACTTTTACTAATGAGTTTGCTTTTCCTTTTCTAGCAGGAGTTGATCTTGTTGGAAACCTCACTTGGAGCACTTGGAAGGATTCATCATTTGGCCCATGGGAATTTGTCTTCCCGGCCCAAGAATTATTGTAATTTTGGTTTTGAACTTATTTGGCATACTCTAGCCTTTTTGTATGGATTATTTATATTGCATCATGCATTAGATTGTATGGTTAGGATTAGATGTATGATGGTAGATGACGAGTTGAAGACTTAGCCAACAAAGGAGAAAAGTCCTTCATCAAATTGGACTCAAATGGAGACTTGGCCAAAAGGAGAGCCCACATTTAATGTATGAATTTTGTAGGTAGAATTGTTAGTGGCAACAAGGATCAAAGACTTGGCAAAATTTCAGCCTTTGATCAAGAGATGGCTTGGCAGTAACCAACACCGTTTATCTGGGTGCGCACACAGGGCAGCAGCATGTGGCGCAGGTAGCAGCGATGGCGGGTGGGCAGCTGCATCTAGTCGTTGATCTAGGGTGTGCACAGATTACAATCTGGGCTGCTGGTTGGCGCGTGCTGGAGTGTCTCTGGTCCATCGGATAGGCACGCACGGATCGGCCATCTGCACCGTTGATGAGGCACGCTGCTGCAGCTCCTGGATCGTCGGATGGCGTGTAACACCCAAAAATTTCCTAAAATGTGCGTAGTCTTAGATTAGATGAGTTATGATAGTTTAACATGTGAGGGTTTCAAGTTTGATGCAAGGAGAAGAAAAAGAGTGTTGCGAAGTCAATAATGAATAAAGGAAGAGAATGGAGGGTTGAAAAGTCAAAAGAAATTGAACCAATGGAAAGAAAAAGAAGTGTATGTGAGTTAAAGGAGAGCATTCACGTTGGCATGGGGGAAAAGAATGAGGAGGGGTGATTTTATAAAATTAAAAGTTTTGTGGAAATTGTTTTAAAAGTAAAAAGTTAAAGTTAGGTTAAATAGAAAACCATCTTCTTCTTCCCCATTACCCTCCACGAATTCAGCCTCCATTTCTAGGGTTCTCCAGTCCATTTCTTCAAGCTTTTGCAAGGAATCAAAGTATGTTTTGGTTGGGTTTTGTTGGTAATGCATCTAGGTTATGATTTTTAGTGTTTTAGTTGAATTTTGGTGAAGTTTGGTTAGGGTTTGGGAAACCTTAATTGAGGAGTCCAAATTTTTTATTTCATTGGCTAGTTTTCTTCCTATTTTTGATGGTTTAAACTTAGGATAGGTTGGTTTATGTTGTTTAGGTAGTTAGATTGGAGAATGGATGAGAGTTGGTGAAAAAATCGATTTTGTTATTTTGGGTCGCCGGTTCTGTCTTGTGTATTTTCAATTGGCTAAGTTGTTTGGCTGTTAAATTGAATTGTTTCAATGGATAGTAGACGTATAGATGTTTACGGAATGGGGTGGAACATCTAAATCTGTTGAAAAATGAGTAAGTTATGGCTAATTGAAGTTTGGACACTAAAATTGTAGGAAAAATCGGGTTTTAGGTGTTATGTTTAAAGTTTGTTAAATGTTGTGGTTAGTTTTGGTTTAGGTAATTCTTTAGAATTTCCCTAGGTAATTCTTAGGTTGGTACTAAGTGAGTTTTCCCTATTTGTTAGGTTGACGAACGAGCAAGTAGCCTAGTTGACATAACTCAACACGTGCCGGGAAAACAGGTAAGTAGTGGAGTGTGTGCGTTTGCCTTCGAGCCTACACCATGGAACGGTAGGGTTTATTGCTTGGTTGTTGATTGTTTTATGTTTGAGTATGGTGTGAGTGTTATGCATCATGTTTTAAGCTACAAAAAATGAGTTTTGTGCATGGTTTTAATGGTAAGCATGAAACGTGCAAAAGTAAGCACTAGAGGGTTGAACGCTTCGTCGTTAAGGTGCAAGAGTAAGCATTAGAGGGTTGAACGCCGTGTCGTTAACGTGTAAGAGCCTGCACTTGAGAGTTGAACGCCTCGTTGTTAACGTGCAAGAGTAAGCACTTGAACGTCTCGTCATTAACGTGCAAGAGTAAGCATTAGAAATGCAACGAAAATGAAACAAAAACAACTGAGCGAGTAGAAACTGCATGTGTTACGGTGTATGAGCATTGTATGTGTTTGAATTCATTTTTCCCTACTTGCTAAGCATTAGACTTAAGTTTTGTGTTATGTGGTGTACGTGACGACGTATTCATAGGTGAGTTAGATGAGAGAGCCCAAGACTAGGAAGCAGTCGGCGACGCACAATGCATGCCAGTGCGGGTAATTGTCGGGCTTCTTGACCATGTTCTTCTGGGATGTTTGTGGGATTTGGTATTTTCGTTTGAACTTTGTTTGGGTGAACGTTGGGAATTTTATAACTCTTTTGGAATAATGTTTTAAATTGTGAATAAGTGATGGAATTTTAAGTCTTTTAGTTGATTTTGAATGCATTTTGTAAATGTGTGATTTTTTTCAAGATTTTGGTTTAGACAATTTAGCTGTTATGCTGCTCGTTTTTTTGTAAAATAAAAAACGTTCATTTTAGCCCATTTTTACGTTTTCGCTAAAGTTTTAGAGTCGTGTTTTCTGGGATTTTCTTGTGTCGGGAAGTGGAAAATACCAGGAAAGGTTTTGGGTGAGTTATAGGTGTTTTGGTTGGAGGAAATTTGAAGAAAAGTGAAAAAATGGTGAAAGAGGTGCTAGTGGCCGAGGTGGCGTGCGCCAGGTGTGGATATGGCCGGGCATGGCGCGCGCAGCGCTCTTAGTGCGCGCTGCTGATGCGCGCCAGTGCCGATCGGTACACAGTGCCGATCGATCAGCCAAACCCGAGAGCTAGCCGATCGATCGGCCCTGTGCACCGATCGATCGCGGGCAGTGCGCTGCTGCGCGCTGCCTTGGCGACGCGCACACCCAACGCGCGTGCACGCCCAAAATGTGCCAACTTTGAAGAATTTTCAAATTTTACCCCTTTCAAATATGTTTTAACCCGACCTTTTCCGACACGTTTGGCAGGTATTTTAACACATTTTCCATCCATTTTTTAGGGTTCGAAAAACCCGAATATCAAGTAAAAATTTTATCATAAATTATTTTAAATTTTGTTTTAAACGTGGGATTGTTGAGCAAATTAGCGCACCGAGCCGGGGTAGGTTTAGGGGGCATTACAAGTTGGTATCAGAGCAAAATGGTCGAGTCGTTCAAAGGATTACCTAACAATGTCGGCCGCCATGCAATGTGCTTTACCGACTGTAAGTATTTCTTTTACTTTTAGTTAGTTTATATCTAAGATTAGATTGTTTAAACCTTGTACAAGATTAGAATGAAAATGTTGAGAAACGAAAGAGAACCTAGGCAACCAGGAGTGAGCTTGAGGAGTTAGTAAAACAGCTTTTGGAGATAGTTGGGAGGCAAGATGAATTATTTGGATCGCTTTTAGGTCTGAGAGGACCGAGAAATATTGGATCAAGTTCAAGTGGAGATAAATTCCAGAGATTTAAGCCCCCGATGTTTGAAGGCTGTTTAACAGATCCAACAGCTGCTGAGCGATGGATATCTACGATTGAGAATATGTTCAAATATGCAGATGTGGAGGAAGTAAACAAAGTAAAATGTGTAACATTTCATTTGGATAATGACGCCTAGAGCTGGTGGGAGATGGTGGAGGCTACCACCAGTGCTCAGGGTCTGACCTGGAAGGAGTTCAAGGATTTGTTTTTCGACAAATATTACAACCG
Source organism: Begonia masoniana (assembly GCA_022432975.1). Taxonomy (NCBI): domain Eukaryota; kingdom Viridiplantae; phylum Streptophyta; class Magnoliopsida; order Cucurbitales; family Begoniaceae; genus Begonia; species Begonia masoniana. Next base: position 21,574,464 of record CM039509.1, on the reverse strand, counting down.
GACAATTCAAGCTGCCAAGAGGCTGGAGTTCTTACAGCTAAAGCAGACCAGCTCAATTTTTGGAGTATATCAGGCAGTTTGAATCACTATCTCGGTTTTCCAGTCATATGATGAGTAGGGAAGAAAATAAAATACTTCAGTTTGTGCAGGGCCTGAAACCAAAAATTTAGAAGTTAGTGAAAACTTTTGCAATTGAAGAAGTATCATTTACGAGGGTGGTGACTAAAGCATTAGAGGTGGAGGAGGCTGATGACAAATGTGTTAAGCCAGCTGAAGCCCCGAAAAGAATGTTTAAAGAGATTACAGGCAAGTTGAGTAGAGGCGGATCTTCTTCGCAATTTCAGGGAACGAAGAGGCCGAGCAGCAACTTAAACGATCATAGAGGAGGGAAGAAGCAACAACAACGGAGAGGATTTCCGCAATGTCAAAAGTGTTTGAAGTTTCATCCTAGTGAATGTGGACAGTATGCAGGCAAATTCTTCAATTGTCTAGAACCTGATCATATAGCCCGTGATTGTATGAAGCCTCGTGTTACTAGATGCTACAAGTGCAACGAGCTTGGGCACTTAGCGAGGGATTATCCAGCAGTGAAGAAGGGACCAGTCAAGGCTACACCCAGGATTTTTGCTATGATCGAGCAAGATGGTGAGGACCGTTCTGCTTTGATCCCAGGTACTATATTTGTTAATTCAGTGCCAGCATTTACGTTGATAGATTCAGGAGCATCACATTCTTTTGTAGCAACAACTTTTGTGGTAAAACTGAATATGGAAGTGAAGCCTGTGGGGTGTATGTTTGATGTAAAGTTATCGTCTGGCGAATGTCTACATTCTGATGAAGTGGTGGAGGAGGGTATGATATCAGTTGGAAGGAAAATGCTGCCAGCTACTTTAATCGTGATGGGGATAACTGGGTATGATATGATTCTCGGTATGGATTGGTTGTTCCAACACCATGCTACGATTGACTGCAGAGTTGGGACTGTCAATTTCCATCCTCCGAACGGTGAGAAGCTTTCATTGCAGTCTTTAAGGACCGTAAAGAAGCTTTCAGTAATGGCGCCTTTAGATGCTCGGGGATCTCTAATGGGTGAGTTTGTTTGTTTTCTTGCAACAATTGATTCCTAGTCTTTGCTAGAAACTAAACCTCAGGATATTTTAATTGTTCGTGATTTTCCCGAGGTGTTCTTTGATGATTTGCTTGGTCTACCTCCAGACCGGGAAATTGAATTTGTAATTGACACCTACCCTGGAGCAGAGCCGGTGTCGAAGAACCCTTACAGGTTAGCTCCACCTGAATTGAAGGAACTTAAGAAGCAGTTGGAAGAATTGGTGGATAAGGGATTTATACGCCCTAGTTTTTCACCGTGGGGAGCGCCCGTTTTGTTTGTAAAGAAGAAGGATGGGTCACTTAGGATGTGCATTGATTACCGGGAGTTAAACAAGCTGACCGTTAAGAATAAGTATTTGTTGTCAAGAATTGATGATTTGTTCGATCAACTCCAAGGAGCTCGGATTTTCTCTAAGATTGATTTGAGATCGAAGTATTACCAGTTGAAGGTCAGATCACAAGATATCCCGAAGAAAGCTTTCCGGACGAGATACGGACATTTTGAGTTTTTGGTTATGTCGTCCAGACTTACAAATGCTCCAGCTGCGTTCATGGACTTGATGAATCAGGTATTTTGAGAGTATCTCGATAGATTTGTAATTGTGTTTATCAATGATATTCTAGTATAATCCCGTGATGAAGACGAGCATAAGGAGCATCTGAGGATTGTTTTGGAGACTTTGGAACGGCATCAGCTGTATGCAAAGTTTTCAAAATGTGAGTTTTGGTTGGATAAAGTACATTTTCTTGGTCATGTTATTTTCGTGGAGGAATATCAGTGGATCCAGCCAAGATTCAGTCTATTAGAGAATGGCCTCAGCCGATGAATGTCAGTGAAATTTGAAGTTTTCTAGGCTTGGCTGGCTATTACAGGAAGTTTATTGATGGTTTTTCTAAGATATCATGTAACGACTCTATCTCTGTACCCATTTTTACCCGTATTATTATTTTTTTTTTATATCCTTATTAACTTTGTAACGTTTAAGCAGAATTTAAATCGTAGACTAAATCGTTAAAATTGTTCGAAAACTATTTTAAAACCATTTGAATAAAACTTAAAACAAAGTTATAAAACAATTAAAACTATTGAATAAACAAACCAGCCAGCGAAACAGACAAAAACAGGGGCAGAAGGGACAATTGCCCCGAAATGCAAAGGGGCGATCGATCGCCTGGACCAAAAATTGGAGGGGCGAACGATCGCCCCTCACATTGGGATTTTTCCAGAGAGCGGCAACCTCCCTGGAATCCAAAATTCCAGGGAGCTCGCCACTCTTTTCTTTCCTCATCCTCTTTCCCTGCACTTCCACACATATACACTCCAACATACATCATCAATTAAACGACAAAAAACATATCTTTGAATGCGTCTTAAAACATAGTGATTTTCTTAAAAATGAACTACGTGGAACCATTAGAAAACCAAACAAAACCCTACGAAATTCGACAATCCAGCAGTTCATTAAACAATAGTTTTAACAAAATATTTTATAAACATCAATCCATTATCCAAATCCAAACAACCTAAAATATATCTAACTGTACAATTAACCTATCTAATCCACCATCAACCCATTACGCCCAAAAATCCTCAAAATACCTAACTGTTACCCCCACAGGTCAAAATACGCGTCGACTGCCCATGCACACCACCGCAGCCGTTCTTCTTCAACCATCCTGTACATCGGGTGGATGAACGTCGTCCTCACCTGTCTCGAAATCACCTACACTATAAAGACAACTATGAGCTAAAGGCTCAGCAAGTCTCGTAAATGCAATGCATGCTATGCGTGTGAGTTTTGTAAACCATGCAACATTTTCTTATCATTACGTCACAGACAGAATGTCACCGAGGTCTCAGCCTATTAGATGGAGAGGACACGTCCTGCGATTGGACAACCCTCTCAACCTAACCGGGGGGGGGGGGGGGGTACACGCTTACATCCGTATATAGCCGTGCATGAGCCCCACCTCGTATGACCAGATAACAGATTACGTAGATTCATTTCGTTCGTTCATTTCATTTTCTTAAACACGTGCAGAAATCCATTTTCATGCTATTTTAAAAGACGTGATGCATGAACAGTTAAATGCATAAAGTAAACATACATCATACGTACCATCGAGACAATAAAGCATGATGTAAGAAAGTAAGACTAATCCTAACTACCCAACCAAAGCATTTAAACAAACAAGTCACCGATGATCGTCGACGCGACTTCGACATACAGTGTAGGCCAATCGGCCAAAGTTAGTCACGAGAACTTACCTCGTGCGCGTTGAATTTCAAGCTCCGTCCACGAGCGTTGTTTACCTAAGGTAAATTCACAATATTATCGTTAAAACGCGTTTAAACCTTAAACGTCCAAATTAACGAAATCCTTAACGAAGAAAATTTCTAAAATTCTAACTTAACTAATCGAGGCAATTTTATCAACAATTAACGCTCGATACCTCGAAACCACAATTAACGAGTTTTTTCCAAAAACCCGAAAATTCATCAAACTTTAACATTTCTCACAAATCAACTTAACTTTGTCCAATAACGTTCAATACGTCCCTTATATCCACAACTACGGTAAACCTATCAATTTCAAACCTCAAATCATGTTTTTAATAAAACCCTAAACGAAACCCTAACCGTTAAACTTCACAAAAACCAAAATATAACGCTCCAAAACCATAGATTCTTACCCAGAGCGTTAATCGGAGAAGAAATCGTGAAGAACAGAGGTTGATCGGAGAGGAAACGCTGTTGGAAGGGAGAACGCCGTTAGGGAGAGAAGGGAATCGCTGAAGGAGAGAGGGAGAAACACAGAGAAGTCGTGAAGTGGTGGAGGAAGAAGAAATTTTTGTGTTTTTAATATAATTTTGGCTTGTCAAATTACCATACCGCCCTTCCTTTGATTTTCTATTTGTTTCGTCCTTTGTTTCATTATTTAGCTAACGGTTCGGTTTCTCCAAAATTTCTTATTTCACCAATTATTCCAACTTATTACTAGGGTTCAAAACTGTCCGTTTGCAAAACGGACCCCGTTTACTATTTTCACTAAAGTATCCTTTATATTACGATAAACGTAATTCTCGTAAAATTAGCGTTAAAACTCCTAAATTCCTGAAATTTTCTTAAAATCTATTTTAATTATTAGGATCGTAATAACGCTTTCTTTTAGTAAAACCGACCTAATTTGACATAATTATAAAAATGCCATTATATTAACAATTTACAAAATCCCGTAGAGAATCGGGTGTTACATTCCATCCACCTTATTTAAAATTATGTCCTCAAAATTTGATCATACAAACAACTCAGGATATTTACCCATCATATCCAGCTGTCGCTTCCAAGTAGCTTCTTCCACCTCGTGGTTCCGCCATAAGACTTTGACTAGTGGAATTTCTTTGTTGCGCAATACCTTGATGGAAGACTCTAAGATACGTACAGGCTTCTCCACGTAAGTCAAGGCAGGCTGTACCTCGATCTCTCTTGCCTCCACAATATGCGATGGATCGCGCAAACACTTCCGAAGCATAGACACGTGAAATACATTGTGGATTCCTTCCATTGAAGCCGGAAGCTGTAATCGATACGCCATCTTCCCGATCTTCTTTAAAATAGGTAAGGGCCCCACATATCGAGAGTTTAGCTTACCCTTTCTTCCGAATCGCATTATACCTTTAAACGGAGAAACCTTCAAATAAACCTCATAACCCTCTTCGAATTCTAGTTCCCTCCGTCTTGTGTCAGCATAGCTCTTCTGTCGACTCTGAGCTATCTCGATACGCTGTCGGATAACGGCAATCTTCTTTGCCGTTTGTTGTAGGATCTCGTGACCAACAATACCGGCTTCGACCATACAAAGTTTCATACGGAGCCATACCAATGGTAGCTTGGAAGCTGTTGTTGTAAGAGAACTCGATCAGTGGAAAATACCTGCTCCACGATCCCTGAAATTCCAACACACAAGCTCTGAGCAAATCCTCTAGAATCTTATTTGTCCTCTCTGTCTGACCATCAGTTTGAGGATGAAATGTCGTGCTGAAATTTAGCTGAGTCCCCATAGCTTTGTGTAGACTCTTCTAGAACTTCGATGTAAACCTCGGATCTCGATCTGAGACAATCGAAACTGGCACTCCATGCAGCCTAACAATCTCCTACACATAAAGATCGGCAAGCTAATCCATAGAAGACGTCATCTTCACAGCTAAGAAGTGAGCCGACTTTGTCAATCGGTCCATGATCACCCAGATGCCGTCACGTCCTTTAGTCGTCCTCGGGAGCCCCACAATAAAATCCATGGAGATCTGCTCCTATTTCCACTCCGGAATCGGCAGTGGCTGTAATGTTATGGCCGGCCTCTGGTGTTCTGCTTTTACCTGTTGACAAGTTAAACAGGTTTCAACATATTTCACAACTTCTCTCTTCATGTTCGGCCACCAAAAGTGTTGCTTTAAATCTCTGTACATTTTAGTGCTTCCTGGTTGCACAGAGTAAGCTGAAGAATGTGCCTCGGCCAATATCTCCTTCTTTAGCTCCTCATCGTTAGGCACGTACCACCTATGCCTGAATTTGAGAATACCATCATCCGACAAGTTAAATTCCGACACGTCTCCAGATGTCACGCTCAATCGAAGCTCCTCACACTCCATATCTTTTTGCTGAGCTTCACATATCTTATCCAGAATAGTCGGCCTGAGAGAAATGTTGGTGAACATACTGGACAACTCTGCCACTATCTCCACATCGAACCTCTCAATCTCAAATAACAACGTAACCGACATCGCTGCAAGTGAAGGCTGACTCGCAGAAGGCATTCAGCTCAAAGCATCAGCGACCTTGTTCTCCTTTCCTGTATGGTACTTAATTTCAAATTCATAGTCTTTGATGAACTCTAGCCACCTTCTCTGTCGCATGTTCAGTTCATTCTGTGTAAACAAATACTTCAGGCTTTTGTGGTCGGAAAATATCTCGCACTGCTACCCATATAAGCAATGCCTCCATATCTTCAGTACAAAGACAACGGCCGCTAATTCCAGGTCATGTGTAGGATAATTCTGCTCATACGGCTTCAACTGTTTAGAAGCGTAAGCAATAACCTTTCCTTCCTGCATCAATACACTACCAAGTCCAACTCTAGACGCATCACAGTAAATACTGAATTTATTACCTTCAACAGGTAGCGTTAGAACTGGAGCTGTGGTCAACTTCTGCTTCAACTCCATAAAACTCCCATCACAAGCTGCCGACCATATAAACCTCTAATTCTTCTGAGTTAAGCGTGAGAGAGGAACTGCAATCTTCGAGAACCCCTCTATGAACTTCCAAAAATAGCTAGCCAACCCGAGAAATTCACGCACCTCTCGCACGTTCTTAGGCTGTGGCCAATCTCTGACCACCTGAATTTTACTCGGATCCATAGAAACCCCTTCTTGTGATATAATATGGACAAGAAAACTGACCCTATCCAGCCAAAACTCACATTTGGAGAACTTCGGATATAGCTGGTGTCGTTGTAAGATCCCTAGAACAATCTGCAATTGTTCTTCATGCTCTTACTTCGTCTTAGAATAAATCAGAATATTGTCGATGAAAACAACAACGAATTTGTCTAGATAATCTTTGAAGACGCAGTTTATCAAGTCCATAAACGCTGCAGGGGCATTAGTAAGTCCAAAAGACATAACAAGGAACTCATAATGCCCATACCTCGTTCGGAATGCTGTTTTCTTAATATCCTCCTTTTGGACCTTCAACTGATAATAACCCGAGCGTAGGTCAATCCTGGAAAACACTCGGGCACCCTGCAGTTGATCAAATAAATCATTTATCTGAGGCAGTGGATACTTATTCTTCAATGTAAGCTTATTCAGCTCCCTGTAATGCACGCACATCCTTTGTAACACCCGAGTCATCGGGCAGGTAACCTTCTTAACTGTATTAACGGTCATATTATTTAAATCTTCGCGGTTAGGATTTTATGACAAGTTTAATTAATTAAATGTGGGTTTTAAACTAGGTTGAGTGGCAGGATTGTAATAATGGGAGATTGAGGTCAGTATTTAAAGAAAAAGGAAATGTTTTAAACCTCACTTAAACCACTGTAGCCGACACCTTCCTTTTCGGCGATTTCTTCTTCCCCAAGCTCTTGCTCCCTGCTTCTGGCAAAACCTCCTCGACGGCCGGTTCACTCCGCCACCACTCAACTACTCTATGCCCGAGGTATGTATTAGACAATGTGGCTATCCATTAGATCATTAGTTTTGTTTTTCAGCTCTGTATTGAAGTTCTAGATTCTTCAATGACCGTGTATTGTTATGGACATTTTGAGACCCGAGATTGTTAATGTCGTTCCGAATCGATTCTGAGTATTTAGAATAACCAAACCCGAATTAGTCTTAGTTGCATCTAGTTGTTTCGACCTTGGATTTCGGACTGCACACTGAGTGTTGGACTGTTAGACTCGGGAATGGCTTTAGTTACTAGAACCTAGGATGACTGTGGTTAGAACTTTTAGGATTTTATTTTAACTACTGTAATGTGATTGTCTTAGGTGAAGAAGTTTGAAGAGAAAAGAGCTCAACTGCTAAGGAGACCAGGTAAGTGGATGTATTAAGATTTCTGGCCAATAGGGCCCTACACCGCAAGGATACTAGGAAAAAAAAATTGTTGAAATGTTTGTCTGATGATTATGACTAATAGTTGCCATGATATAAAGTGTTTGAGCAGGAAGATATTAAGTTACATGGTGTTTTACTCGTTCATACAGTATGACATTTCTCTGTGAACTTCATGTCAATGCATTATGTACACGTTTATGATTGAGTTAGGAACATGAAGAACAAATGTAATCATGATTAAGTGCAGAACGGGGGAAATGACTATGATATGTTCACAAGGCTAATGAATGGCTCGCGGATTCTCCCATTGGTGGAGGCCGAGTTGATGACATGTATGACTCACGAATTCTCCCATTGGCGGAGGCCGAGTTGATGATTAGTATGGCTCGCGAATTCTCCCACTGGAGGAGGTCGAGTGGATGATAAGTACGGTTCGCGAATTCTCCCGCTGGTGGAGACCGAATGGGCAGGAAAACTCGCGAATCCTTACCCCGGTGGAGGCCGAGTTTACACTGCACGATAGTTCGTGAATTCTCCCACCGGTGGAGGCCGAGCTAGTCGTTACTATGATTGCCCGATTGGCAATTGATTATGTACCCCTGTCTTTCTCCCTCGTTTCCTGCCTTAATACATGCTATGTAAATAATGAAAATGAGCATGAATGAAGAAAGATTTACGGACTTATGTTTCTTAATTTGTACACTTATGTATGTCTGCCAGCATGCATTCCTTACTAAGCATTAGGCTTATAGTTAAACCTTATGGTGTAGGTGAAGAAGGTTCAGGTGAGGATACAATGTTCAAAGAGGATATTTAAAGCTGGTTGCTGGAGGATGCTCAGAATGACAGTGCAAGGCTGGATAGGTGATTAAGACCCCTGGTTATGCTCACAGTATGTCCATGAAGCTTATGTTGAACAGATGTCTAAGTAGAGTAGGTTTTCTCTTAACAATGAGGTTAGAATCTGATTGATCAAACTTCAGAGTCTGTTAGTGATCGTGAGAATTAATGAATGGTCTGTTTTACTTAAGTCTTCCGCTACTTATGCTCTGAATGGATAGTAGTCTTGTCGGTAAAGTTTATAGACAAGATGAATCATGTGAATTGTTTTGTTGAGTTCCGTAGGTAGAAGTTTTCTACCGGCTGACGTCACCGGTAGAAGTAAGAATAATGGTTTTGTCATCTAGTGACCGGTGGGTGAAGTGTGTTTCTTCACCGGATGATGTAAATGCTATTTTGTCGTTTAGTGACCGGGTGTGATTTTATTGAGTCACGTGTTTGGCTCGTGTTCACCGGTGGATGTCCACCGGAAGATGTCGGATGAATATATCATCCGGCTGACGTCATCGGTAGATGTAGGTTTAAAGTTTGTCGTTTTGCGTCCGGGCGATGTTTTAATTTGGTCACGTGGTTTTGCGTGTGCCACCGGATGATGTTTTCACTAAGTGATGTCTAATGAGCCACGTGTAGAGCATGTGACGAGCGGTAGATATGTTTCTACCGGACATGTGTAGAGCATGTGACGAGCGGTAGATATGTTCCTACCGGACACGTGTAGAGCATGTGACGAGCGGTAGATATGTTTCTACCGAAAGACAACTACAAACCCATGCAGTTTGTGTTGATCGACGTTGAGTGGTCTGAGGGCATCCTTTCATTGCCCAATTATGTTATCGATCGATTGACCGTGTATAGTCGCTCGACTCTGTGAAAGTTTGAGCTGACGAGGTGTAGGAAGTCGAGTCGCGAGAGGGTTCGTCTTCCTTGATGGTTCTGTGTCTCTGTTTCAGTTTAGTAAAAAAAAAAAGAGGATATGCGAATGTAATGCGTGTCGAGGAATAGGAAAGATGAAATAATAGTAAAAGTTAAGCAAACGATTAATAAAAGATTATGATTTCGTGGCGATCCTTCTCGGGTCGTTACATCCTTAGAGTCCCGTCCTTCTTCTTGACAAATAGAACGAGTGCACCCCAGGGAGAAAAACTGGGTCGGATGAAACCCTTATCCAGCAACTCCTCAAGCAAAGTTTTCAACTCTCTCAATTCAGCAAGCACCAATCTTTATGGATTCGTAGACACTGGCGCGGAGCTCGGATATACATCAATGATAAATTCAATCTTTCTGTCTGGCGGTAATCCGGTAAGATCATCAAGGAATATCTCAGAGAATTATCTGACTATAGGAATGTCACTCGGCTTTACTCCGGTGAGCAACTGAGTATCTACTACTGCGACCAAATAAATAGAGCACTCACCTTTAAACTGCTCGTTGACCTTCATGGAATAAGAAATAGGCGATCCACCCAATCTGTTCATCGCCTGATAAGAAAACTTGGCTTTACCCGGGGGTCGAAAGGTCATAATTCTGGATCGACAATCGATGGTGGCGAAGTGTTGTGATAGCCAGTCCATCCCTAAGATAAGATTGTAGATCTCTATGCTCATAGCAATCAGGCGAGCATAGAGGGTACTGTTCCCAACCGAAACAATATAGCCTTGAACAACATGACCCGACTGCATACGCTCTCCTGAAGGTAGCATCACACTATATTCGCATTCTGCTAACTCAGGCACAAGCTTCAGTCTAGACACTCAAGCAGTGGAAACAAAAGAGTGCGTAGCCCCCATGTCTATCAAAGAAAATACAGCTACGCCCGTAATCAAAAGGGTACCTGCTATCACGGAAGGCTGAGCTTCATCGTCAATATCACCAGGCTCGATAAAGGCAAAGATCCTTGGCACGACTCTCCTCTGATCTCTGGCCAACTGATCTCGGCCCGGCTTCGGGCAATCCCTGACGTAATGGCCAACTTCACCACATCTGTAACATTTGTTAGTGCCCACCAAGCACTCTCCATTCTGCTCTCTCTAACATTTAGGGCACCAAGGTATCTGAGAAGTCCCTTGTACTTGTTTTCCTTTTCCTCGATCATTACCTCCTTCAGAAGGTCTCTTGACACCTCTCTGTTGTTGCTGAGGTTGTTGTACTCTAGGCTGCCAACCTCGGTTCTACGACTGAGGATGGATCTCATGGAAGAAGCCCTTAGCTAGCTCCCTCGGCTTAATGCAAGTTGCTCTGGCAACCTCGAAATCCAAGGCTCTAGCTGCGATATCCAAATATGGCACATCTATAATCCCTGACACTACCACATGCATCCGGATTTCTGGATTCAAGCCCTTCATAAATTGATGCACCTTATCTTCATTGTCGCTAACCAGACGTGGTGCAAATCGTGACAAAGCCTCAAACCTTCTTATATAATCTGCAACTGAACGTGTCTGCTTCAGCTGCATAAACTCGTTCCTCTTAGCCACTCTCACAGTGCGGCTGAAGTACTTATCAAAAAATACGGTCTTGAACCGCTACCAAGTCATAACAGTCACGTCCGTTGTTGCTTTAATTGAGTACCACCAAAAACGGGCGTCCAATGCCAAATGGAAGGTGACGTAGGCCACCTTACTCCCGTTCTCTACCTCCGCGTATCCTAGCATATCTTCCATAGTTTGGATCCATTCTTCAGCTAAAGACGGGTCCGATGACTGTCCGTTGAACACCGGAGGTCGTAATTTTTGAAATCTCTCCATGCCCTGATGTTTTGGGACGACAACCTCTCGGGCCTGACGGTCCTCACGATTCACCAAACGCTCGATCTGTTGTGTTTGCCTGTCCATGTTCTGGGCCTGACGGTCCAGTAGATCTGTAAGTCGGTCTAAACCTTGTCTCTAGGATCTTTTCCTCGAACCATCTTATACGACGCCTATAAAAATTAAAACAAATAATCCTAAGAAATCGAAATCAAATAAAGCTTTTAAACATACTTACAGTTGAAGAAGAACGTCCGTGTAGTGGCATGTGCAGTCGAGCAGTCTACAGAACCGTTTTTAAAACCCGGGGGCTCTGATACCATAACTGTAACGACTCTATCACTGTACCCATTTTTACCCGTATTATTATTATTATTTTTTATATCCTTATTAACTTTGTAACGCTTAAACGGAATTTAAATCGTAAACTAAATCGTTAAAATTGTTCGAAAACTATTTTAAAACCATTTGAATAAAACTTAAAACAAAGTTACAAAACAATTAAAACTATTGAATAAACAAACCAGCCAGCAAAATAGACAAAAACAAGGGCAGAAGGGACAATTGCCCCGAAATGCAAAGGGGCGATCGATCGACCAAAACAGGCGATCGATCGCCTAGACCAAAAATTGAAGGGGCGAACGATCGCCCCTCACACTGGCGATCGATCACTAAACCTTTGGGCGATCGATCGCCATGCTCTTTGGATTTTTCCAGAGAGCGGCAACCTTAGTTGCCGATCGATCCCCTCCTTAGGCGATCGATCGACAACCTCCCTAGAATCCAAAATTCCAGGGAGCTCGCCACTCTTTTCTTTCCTCCTCCTCTTTCCCTGCACTTCCACACATATACACTTCAACATACATCATCAATTAAACGACCAAAACATATCTTTGAACGCTTCTTAAAACATAGTGATTTTCCTAAAAACGAACTGCGTGGAACTATTTGAAAACCAAACAAAACCCTACGAAAATCGACAATCTAGCAGTTCATTAAACAACAGTTTTAACAAAATATTTTATAAACATCAAGCCATTATCCAGATCCTAACAACCTAAAATATATCTAACTGTACTATTAACCTATCTAATCCACCATTAACCCATTACGCAAAATACCTAACTGTTACCCCCACGGGTCAAAATACGCATCGACTGCCCATGCACACCACTGCAGCCGTTCTTCTTCAACCATCCTGTACATCGGGTGGACGAACGTCGTCCTCACCTGTCTCAAAATCACCTACACCATACAGACAACTATGAGCTAAAGGCTCAGCAAGTCTCGTAAATGCAATGCATGCTATGCGTGTGAGTTTTGTAAACCATGCAACATTTTCTTATCATTACGTCTCAGATAGAATGTCACCGAGGTCTCAGCCTATAAGATGGAGAGGACACGTCCCGCGATTGGACAACCCTCTCCACCTAACGGGGGGGGGGGGGGGGGTACACGCTTACATCCGTATACAGCCGTGCTTGAGCCCCACCTCGCATGACCAGATAACAGATTACGTAGATTCATTTTGTTCGTTCATTTCATTTTCTTAAACACGTGCAGAAATCCATTTTCATGCTATTTTAAAAGACGTGATGCATGAACAGTTAAATGCATAAAGTAAACATACATCATACGTACCATCGAGACAATAAAGCATAATCTAAGAAAGTAAGACTAATCCTAACTACCCAACCAAAGTATTTAAACAAACAAGTCACCGATGATCCTCGACGCGACTTCGACGTACAGTGTAGGACAATCGGCCAAAGTAAGTCACGAGAACTTACTTCGTGCGCGTTGAATTTCAAGCTCCGTCCACGAGCGTTGTTTACCTAAGAATCGAGTGTTACATATCAGCATCCTTGACTCGGCTGACAAGAAAAGATGTGAAGTATGAATGGTCAGAACAGTGTGAGCTGAGTTTTGAGATGTTGAAACAGAAGTTGACTACAGCTCCAATGTTGACATTGCCAGTAGCTGAGGAGAAATTCAGTATTTATTGTGATGCCTCTCAGATCAGTTTGGGTTGTGTACTGATGCAAAATGATAAGGTTATAGCTTATTCTTCCAGGCAATTGAAGTCGTATGAGAAGAATCATCCAACCCATGACTTAGAGTTAGCAGCAGTGGTTTTTGCTTTGAAGATCTGGAGGCATTATTTGTATGGTCAGTAGTGTGAGATATATTCAGATCACAAAAGTCTGAAGTATATCTTCACTAAAAAAGAGTTGAATATGAGACAACGGCGGTGGTTAGAGTTTATGAAGGCCTACGATTATGAGATCAAATACCACCCTGGTAAAGCCAATGTGGTGGCGGATGTATTAAGTCGTGTGTCGACCTCAATGTCTACGATGAAGGCTGAGATGTCTATGGAGTTAAGGACAGAGTTTCAGAGATTTAATTTGTAATTGGATTCAAACGTAACTGCGGTGTTGTCAACTTTATCTCTGAAGCCCAGCAGGAAGATTAAGAGTGCAACAAGTTCAAGCTGAGTATGGTATCAGAAGACTGGACTGAGTTCAGCTACTCGAAAGAGGGAATTATGAAGTTTTGCAATCAGTGGTATGTTCCGAACAGTGAGCAACTTTGGAAAGAGATTTTAGCTGAAGTGCACTCTTCGAGGTTTTCTGTTCATCCTGACAGCACTAAAATGTACAGAGACCTCAAGCAGCATTATTGGTGGCCTAACATGAAGAAGTCTGTAGCAGAGTATGTGGAAACATGCTTAGTCTGTCAGCAGGTTAAGGCAGAACATCAGATACCTGCCGGGAAGTTGCAACCATTGCCAGTTCCTGAGTTGAAATGAGACCAAATCTCGATGGATTTTGTTGTCGGATTACCCCAGACGACGAGAGGATTTGATGGTATATGGGTGATTGTGGATCGTTTAACCAAATCAGCCAATTTTCTGCTAGTGAAGATGACATTTAACATGGTTCAGTTCGCTAAGTTGTATATTCAGAAGATTCTGATATTGCACGGTGTACCGACTTCCATAGTATCGGATAGGGACCCGAGGTTCACATCTAAGTTTTGGAAGAGTCTGCATAAGGCGATAGGGACTCGGTTGAACTTCTGTACAATATTTCATACACAGACGGACGGACAATCTGAACAGACCATTCAGATCCTTGAGGATATGCTTCGAGCTTGTGTGTTGGAGTTTCAGGGTTCCTGGAGCAGGTACTTGCCTTTAGTGGAGTTCTTGTATAATAACAGTTATCAGGATACTATTGGTATGGCTCCATACGAGGCTCTATACGGGAGAAAATGCAAATCGCCTCTTTACTGGGATGAAGTCGGAGAAGTCAGCTTGATTGGACCTAAAATTGTGCAGCAGACTATCGATAAGATCAAATTTATTTGGCAACGTATTTTTACAGCTCAGAGTTGGCAGAAGAGTTATGTCGATGGAAGGAGGCGGGAGTTGGAATTTGAGGTGGGAGACGAGGTTTTCTTGAAAATTTTTCCATTTAAGGGGGTGACGAGGTTCGGGAAGCGGGGTAAGTTGAACCCAAGGTACGTTGGACCGTTCCCGATCACAAAGAGAGTGGGAAAGAGAGTGTTTCTTGTCTTAATGCTGAGAAAGTGCCTAAGGGATCTAATGTGCCTACGTTCCTGAATTGTTAAGCACAGACCAAGGTATGTATTTTGACTATTTTATTTACTAATTGGTATGTGAATTTTGTAGGAAAAATGTTTACTTAAAGCTTGGAATTTTAAAGAGGGAATTTGCCTTCCCTTCATCAATTGTGTAACCAAGCTAATTGCATAATTTTTAGTTTAACTTTAAATTGGCAAACAATGGCCTTTTATGTAATTTGGAAAAACATTTAGTCCTTATATTTAGTCATGCATAATTAGGCATTTAGAGGTAGATTGTGTGGTTAGGATTAGTTGGTGGCATAGGTGTTGGTAAACCCATGAGCCTTAAGAGCCACAAGCCCATGAGCAATTAAAGAAAAGACTGGGCCATACATCATCAATTTAGCCCATGAGAAGATGGGTCTACAAGGAGAAAGCCCATAAGCTTATGAAAGCTTCAGCCCACTTAGAGCAGCCCAGCCCAACCCAATTGATAAGTTAATTCAATCAACTTTAGCCGGCTCCTCAATTTCATGAAGAAGCCTAGCAAGCAGTCGGCGACAAAAAGGCGATCTACAGACGATCTTCAGCAAGCGACCACGGGATTCAGAGATCAACGGCGAGCACTCTGTGAGCGCACGAATTGCTCACTTGGACTAACTGACCAACCAAAGCCCTTCTCTGCTCCAAGCAAGCGGTCTCGTCAGCATTGCGCTCTACTCCGCGAACCCCAGCAGAAGCGCTCCCAACGGCTAGATTCTACTCTGGATTTTTCCAAACCTAGCCACCCTAGGTATTTAAGCATCGCTTTTAGTGTTTGTATGCACTTTTTTTATCAATATACACCTATTTTGTCTCTCTGAAAATCCAGAAGGATTTCTGGTTGCCATCAAGGTAAGCCACGGTTCTGCCATGAGGAGTGTGCCTCCATTGATCATCAGTCTAAGGCGGCTGTGATCTCTTATTTTCCCTTCCTCTCTGTTATCAGAGTTTAAAAGGATGAGGATGATCGCCGGGCCCAACAGTTGTTGCCTTTCCACGGGAAGGCATGCACCGAGAAGCATAACGTAAGATAGCTTCTCGGTCAGCCAAGGGTTTTCCACATTCTGTTTTTGAGTCATTTCTACTTCATTCTCCACTGCATATTCCATTCCATTTATTTTGTTCTGTTTCCCCCCCCCCCCCCCCCCCCAATTTCCTGTCAAGTGGTATCGGAGCCGAACCTAGCTTTGTGTTGTTTTCATTTCTGTTATTTGTGTTTACTCTGTCGTTTGTCACCATTTTCATTTTGTTCTCTATTTTCAGGTCTGTGTTGTTGTCGTTTGTTGTCTGTTCTGTCATGTTTTGTCTCTGTTCTAGGATGTTTTCAATGGTCATCATGTTTATTTAGTGTTTGTTTCCTTCTTGTGGTATTTCTGTCTTTTTTCTATTTTTGAGTCTGTTTTATTTTGTCTGGTTTTATTGGTTCTGTTTCTACGCGTAACTGATGGTAATTCCCATGCAAAACCAACACATATTTTGCTTGTGAACTAGTGTGTGCATTTCTGTTTTGGTTTCTGTTTTGTGCAACAAAGGATAAGTGTGTGGCATCTTGTTTTTATTGTGTTATAGATCAGAAAATTCAACATATTCTGCCTTGTAACTTGTGTTAATTGCTGTTCATGATATTTATTTGTTATTGCTGCATATCTAATCTTGTTTTCTGTGAACTTTCTGTGCTAGGCTGAATCAGAATAAACGTTGTGTTTAAAGCATGAAAGTCTATCATTGAAAATCAAACACATACTGTTTTATTTTGTCAAGACTGTTTTTCGTTGGTTTGTGTTCTGATTAATTAACTGTGATACTTGTTGTGTTTGCTGAACATTTTGAGCTGTTATTCTGTATATTTATTAGGATTAATCTATATCCTTTTTGTTAAACAGTTTGATAAACATTGAGCAAAAACTAGAACCACTATCCTGTTATTTAAAACTGTTTTGCTAGAATAAAGTAACTCACGTTGCATCAATTGAACCAACATGTTTCCTTTCTAGTAAGCAGTATATATCATTTGGAAGATTAGTTTTGTGATATGTTCTCAATTATTACTGCTGTGATTATTTTGGTGATTGGATAATTGATGCGCTTTAGTTTTCTTTAATCTAGGTGTCGAAATGGCTAGGAGAAACCAAACCACCTATTACTGAGACCCCTATGATTATGATCAAAACCGAACAACATTCTACCAAGATCCTTATGTTTATGAGCAAAGCCAAAACCGTTATAATTATGAGGACCCACTTAGGTTTAGGAAATCCATTCCTACCAAGAAAAGGGTTGAAGATTTTTTCATCCCTTACTTTAGAGGCCTAGATAGAAAAGAATTTGGCTATTGGATTGATGAGGTTGAATTGTACTTCAATTGCTATAAGCATTCAGAAAGGACCAAGGTCAAACTAACCACTAGGAAATTCAAGGATTACGCTAGTGATTGGTGGGAAAACCTATTAGCAAGAAGAAAGAGGAATGGTGATGATGAGATTGAGACTTGGAGAGAGTTAAAGGGAGTCATGAGAAAGAAATTTCGTCCAAGTAGCTCCCAAATAGAACCAAATCCTTGGATTCCCTCTAGTAAACCAAACCCACCCGAACCCTTACCTAGTTTGGATTCCATCCTTGAAGAGCTTAAGAGAAAGTTTCCTCCCAAGGAAAAGGAAAAGGCCATTTTGGTCCAAGAAACTCCAAGGCAAAGAGCTAGGGACCTCAAGTGTACCCAATGCTTTGGTCGTGGACACTTAGCCAATGTATGTCCTAGTCCTCCCAAACCAATAGATGATTGTGATTTAAGATGGCGAGATAGGATCTTACACGAAATTGGAATTACTTGCCACTAGTTGGAAAATTGGGTACGAGAAACTTCAAGAATGCTTTCCAATTCACCAATCCTTCCTCAACCTCCGCCCAAAAAATTTAATGAACTTGAGGAAGGATCTCTAAGTGACGCTGAAGATCAAGAGATTTTAGAGAAAACACCTAGCTTAAATGAAGAGGAGGAAGAGACACTAAAAAAAGTTGATTGTTATCCCGAAGAGGGTCTACTTCTCGAAATGGACAACCAAAAGGACGAACTTCATTGCTTGGATGAAATGTTTTCTGCCATACAAAATCGAAAAGCTCCTGAGGTTATCTTGTGGTATAACCCATTTTATGACGACCCTAGGAAAGAAATTTTAGTTGAAGACTTTGTTGAGTTGCCTATAACTAAAGAGGAAACCCCTTGTGCAACATATGCAATAAAATTGGACTCTAAGGAAGAAAAGTTTAGGAAAATTGTGAGTGAATTAACACCTAGATTTATTCCACCGGATAATTTAATTTCTTGGTTATTTAAAATTGGTTGGAATTTTAGTCATATTTTATTTTGTGTTAAATTTTTGTTTCACATTTATTTTTCTGTTACTAATGAGCATGATGTTGCTAGTTCCTTGGTACAAATTAATTATGCCATCAAGCCCTCTTATGATCTTTTAAATTGTTTCGTTCATATTGTTTGTGAAAATTTTAGCACGTTGAAACTAATGAATGAATATTTGGTGTATAATATTTTGCCGAATTTCAATATTTTGGAATATTATTGCATTAATGTTTTATTGCTTGATCATATTAGATTCCTAGATTTAAGGGATATGAAACTAGTTTCCAATGTTAGACTTGTATGTTTCAAAATCATTATTCTTGAAAGAAAGAACATTGATAATAAAGTCTTGAATGAAAATTATTGGATTGACACGTGTATTGAGCATTTGAAATTTAGGCTTAAAGATAGGAGCATGTTAATCGATTTACACTTTGTTGAACTTGAAGAATATTTTGATAAATTTATTGTTAAGATGAAAACCTTGCATGAACCTACACTTTATAAAATAGAAATTGGAAAGGGTTGTAAAACTTGTTGCTATGAGTATGTTTTGGATAATGATTGTTTTATCAATTATTTTTGTTTATCTTCTTGTCTTTCTAACCCTTTCGTGAAGAGCACCCACAATGGAATAGCTGCAATATTAGTACGTATTACAACTATAAGGTTTGTGTCCTATGCTAAAATGAGTGTTTGGTTATTTAGAATTGTTGATATAGAGGATCACCATGATAATAGTCTTGCTTGGAATAATTGGATATTTATTTTTGACAAATCTATATTTGATTCACCCATGTTCTGCAAGTTCTACTTACCAAGTTATGATTTTTATTTTATGTCTCGGAATGTTTTATCTAATCATTTAATCACTTGGTTACTTAGGATTGGATGGATAGATGATTATTTTATTCGTGTTATTACTTTGGATGTTTGTGATCAAACTCTTCTTATTCTTGCTAATATTAGATGCAATTTTAAATGTCATTTACCTAAGCATGATTATGAAATTATGAAAAGAACTAGGAAGAGAAATGTTGTTGATACCATTTTGTTATTATATGGATTGAATATTATTGGTGGTTAAAGGGCTTACAATTATTTGCAATGATGAATGTTTACTTTTTAACTCTTTTTAAATTCAAAATAGTTAGTCCTAATTTTGAAGAAAACCTACTTCGGTGCGGATCAACTAATAGATTTGAGAATTCTTTTTCAATAGTTAATTGATTATTGAAAAGTGGCATCCATTATTTGAATTTGATTAGGATATGAGCATATGCTAAGCTTGAAATTTTGTTTTGATAAAATGTTGCTGTGAATCTCTTTTTATTTGTTTGCTGTTAAATGATGAAATCGTGTTTCAATTGTCAAGCATGCATTCTGTTATATGGCCGAAAATGGATAAATGTATTGACTTAATTTGCATGTTAAATGCCTCTGTTTGTTAGGAACTATTGTTTTGTTTAAGTACTACATGATTCTGTTTATTTTGCTGTCCAAAACTATTTTCTCATAATTGTTCCCTTTGATTTGCCAGAATTTGGACAACTAATATTAATCCTTGGTTTTATTTCACCTTTGATATATCTGAAAATCAATCTGCTGGATTTTTATTGTTATTTCATGCTATTAGTTGGCAGATTAGTTCACTAATAGATGCATTCTATTAAGCGTATATTGTGTGCCCAAACATATCATTATGCAGCTGTTATTTGGATGATCTCCTGTTTTGCCTTACTTGCTAATTGCTGTTATTTTTCTGATTACCAATCTGTTATTAGAGTTACGCTAGTTGGCTGTATATATAGTTCAATTTAGTTGAATGAAATTGAAACTAACACATATCTGCTGAAGATATATCTTTGCTGATTTAAATTGGCATCCATTTATTGCAAAATAGGTTATTTGTTTTAGCATTGGAACTGTTCACTTTTAAAATTGCTGCTAATACTTCATATTGATGGAATTTTTACTCTTTTGTTCCCTGAATACTAGCATGAATCCAGCCATACAATTTGCTGTGTCTGTTTTGTTCTCTGGTGACTATTGGTTAGATCACACATATTCTCTGTGGTACACAGATCATTAACTTGTTAATTTACCTTACTCAATCTTTGAAATATTTCTCTACTTTTGGTGGTATCATTTGAGAGGTTGATAGTCCAAAGTTATGAGCTGCAAGTTGGATTTTAGTTCAGCCAAAGAGAAATTCAGCTTCACGTTAGATTTTGAAGGCTTAATTTGAACAGCAAGTATTTTTTTATAAGGCTTTCTAACCTTCGAAGAGCATCCAAAATTGAAGAGCCAAGGTAATTGATAGACATCTGGCGACAAGAAATTTTAAGATTTGAGGACAAATCTTCAATCACCCAGAGAGGATGATGTGCCTACGTTCCTGAATTGTTAAGCACAGACCAAGGTATGTATTTTGACTATTTTATTTACTAATTGGTTTGTGAATTTTGTAGGAAAAATGTTTACTTAAAGCTTGGAATTTTAAAGAGGGAATTTGTCTTCCCTTCATCAATTGTGTAACCAAGCTAATTGCATAATTTTTAGTTTAACTTTAAATTGGCAAACAATGGTCTTTTATGTAATTTGGACAATTATTTAGTCCTTATATTTAGTCATGCATAATTAGGCATTTACGAGTAGATTGTATGGTTAGGATTAGTTGGTGGCATATGTGTTGGAAAACCCATGAGCCTTAAGAGCCACAAGCCCATGAGCAATTAAAGAAAAGACTGGGCCATACATCATCAAATTAGCCCATGAGAAGATGGGTCTACAAGAAGAAAGCCCATAAGATTATGAAAGCTTCAGCCCACTTAGAGCAGCTCAGCCCATCCCAATTGATAAGTTGATTCAATCAACTTCAGCCGGCTCCTCAATTTCATGAAGAAGCCCAGTAAGCAGTCGGCGACAGCAAAGCGATCTTCAAACGATCTTCAGCAAGCGACCACGGGATTCAGAGATCAACGGCAAGCACTCTGCGAGCGCACGGATTGCTCACCTGGACTAACTTACCAACCGAAGCCCTTCTCTGCTCCAAGCAAGCGGTCTCATCAGCATTGCGCTACACTTCGCGAACGCCCAGTAGAAGCGGTCCCAACGGCTAGATTCTACTCTGGATTTTTCCAAACCTAGCCACCCTAGGTATTTCAGCATCGCTTTTAGTGTTTGTATGCACTTTTTTGATCAATATACACCTATTTTGTCTCTCTGAAAATCCAGAAGGATTTCTGGTTGCCGTCAAGGTAAGCCACGGTTCTGCCGTGAGGAGTGTGCCTCCATTGATCATCAGTCTAAGGCGACTATGATCTCTTATTTTCCCTTCCTCTCTGTTATCAGAGTTTAAAAGGATGAGGATGATCGCCGGGCCCAGCAGTTGTTGCCTTTCCATGGGAAGGCATGCACCGAGAAGCATAACGTAAGATAGCTTCTCAGTCAGCCAAGGGTTTTCCACATTCTGTTTTTGAGTCATTTCTACTTCATTCTTCACTGCATATTCCATTCCATTTAGTTTGTTATGTTTTTCCCCCCCCCATTTCCTGTCAGGATCCATCACACGTCGTGGTACAGCAGGATATTGAGGTGCAGCCTACACTATCTTACGAGGAGAAACCAGTGGAGATTTTGGATTATGTAGTAAAGAAGTTACGTAATAAGGATATTCCACTGGTGAAGGTGCTGTGGCGTAGCCACAATGTTAAGGAGGCGACGTGGGAGCGGCAGCAGGATATGATAGACCGCTATCCTGAGCTCTTCAGGTACGCAAATTTTGAGGACAAAATTTTTGTAAAAATGGTGGATTGTAACACCTGAAAATTTTCTAAAATGTGCGTAGCCTTAGATTAGATGAGTTAGGATAGTTTAACAGGTGAGGGTTTCAAGTTTGATGCAAGGAGAAGAAAAAGAGTGTTGCAAACTCAAGAGTGAATAAAGGAAGAGAATGGAGGGTTGAAAAGTCAAAAGAAATTGAACCAATGGAAAGAAAAGAAGTGAATGTGAGTTAAACGATAGCATTCACGTTGGCATGGGGGAAAAGAATGTGGAGTGGTGATTTTATAAAATTAAAAGTTTTGTGGAAATTTTTTTAAAAGTGAAAAGTTAAAGTTAGGTTAAATAGAAAACCATCTTCTTCTTCCCCATTACCCTCCACGAAATCAGCCTCCATTTCTATGGTTCTCCACTCCTCTTCAAGCTTTTGCAAGAAATCAAGGTATGTTTTGGTTGGGTTTTATTTGTAATGCATCTAGGTTATGATTTTTAGTGTTTTAGTTGAGTTTTGGTAGAGTTTGGTTGGGGTTTGGGAAACCCTAACTGAGGGGTCCGAATTTTCTATTTCATTGGCTAGTTTTCTTCCTATTTTTGATAGTTTAAACTTAGGATATGTTGGTTTAGGTTGTTTAGGTAGTTAGATTACAAAATGGATGAGAGTTGGTGAAAAAATCAGTTTTGTTATTTTGGGTTGCCGGTTCTGTCTTGTGTATTTCTAATTGGCCAAGTTGTTTGGTTGTTAAACTTTCAATGGAAAGTAGACATGTAGAGGTTTACGGAATGGGGTGGAACGTCAAAATTCGTTGAAAAACGAGTAAGTTATGGCCGATTGAAGTTTGGACACTAAATTTGTAGCAAAAATCGAGTTTAGGTGTTATGTTTAAAGTAGGTTAAATGTTGTGGTTAGTTTTGGTTTAGGTAATTCTTTAGAACTTCCCTAGGTAATTCTTAGGTTGGTACTAAGTGAGTTTTCCCTATTTGTTAGGTTGACGAACGAGCAGGTAGCCTAGTTGATATAACTGAACACGTGCCGAGAAAACAGGTAAGTAGTGCAGTGTGTGCGTTTGCATTCGGGCCTACACCATGGAACGGTAGGGTTTATTGCTTGGTTGTTGATTTTTTTATGTTTGAGTATGATGTGAGTGTCATGCATCATGTTTTAAGCTACGAAAAATGAGTTTTGTGTATGGTTTTAATGGTAAGCATGAAACATGCAAGAGTAAGCACTAGAGGGTTGAACGCCTCGTCATTAAGGTGCAAGTGTAAGCACTAAAGGGTTGAACGCCTCGTCGTTAAAGTGCAAGAGCATGTACTAGAGGGTTGAACGCCTTGTTGTTAACGTGCAAGAGTAAGCACTAGAGGGTTGAACGTCTTGTCGTTAACGTGCATGAGTAAGCATTAGAAATGCAACTAAAATGAAACAAAAACAACTGAGCGAGTAGAAACTGCATGTGTTAGGTGTGTGCATTGTATGTGTTTGCATTCATTTTTCCCTACTTGCTCAGCATTAGGCTTACGTTTTGTGTTCTGTGGTGTAGGTGACGACGTATTCACAGGTGAGTTAGATGAGTGAGCCCAAGACTAGGGAGCAGTCGACGATGCACGAGGCATGCCAGTGCAGGTAATTGTCGGGGCTTCTCTACCATGATCTTCTAGGATGTTTGTGGGATTTGGTATTTTTGTTTGAACTTTGTTTGGGTGAACGTTGGGAATTTTATAACTCTTTTGGAATAATGTTTTCAATTGTGAATTTGTATTGTGAATAAGTGATGGAATTTTAAGTCTTTTAGTCGATTTTGAATGCATTTTGTAAACGTGTGATTTTTTTCAGGATTTTGGGTCAGACAATTTAGCTGTTATGCTGCTCGGTTTTTCGTAATATAAACAACGTTCATTTTAGCCCATTTTTACGTTTTTGCTAAAGTTTTAGAGTCGTGTTTTCTGGGATTTTCTCGTGTCGGGAAGAGGAAAATGTCGGGAAAAGTTTTAGGTGAGTTTTAGGTGTTTTGGTTGAAGGAAATTTGAAGAAAAGTGAAAAAATGGTTAAAGAGGTGCTGGTGGTTGAGGTGGCGCGCGCCAGGTGCGGATGTGGCTGGGTGTGGCGTGCACAGTGATGATCGATCGGCCAAAACCGTGAGCTAGCAGATCCGTCGGCCCTGTGCACCGATCGATCGCAGGCAGTACGCTGCTGCGAGCGCGATGCGCGCAGCGGCAGTGGCATCGTGGGCGCGCTGCCTGGGCGACGCCGCACCTAACGCGCACGGGCCCAAAATGTGTTAACTTTGAAAATTTTTCAAAATTTACCCCTTTCAAATATGTTTTAACCCGACCTTTTCCGACACGTTTGACATGTATTTTACGCATGTTTTCCAACCATTTTTTAGGGTTCAAAAAACCCAAAAGTTGAGTAAAAATTGTATCGAAAATTATTTTAAATTTTGTTTTAAATGTGGTATTGTTGAGCAAAGTAGCACACTGAGCCGGGCCGGGTTCGGGGGGCGTTACATGGTATGCGCATGGCAGCTTCTGGTTTGATGATGCGCGCGCATGGATGCTTCATCCTAGCCACTGATTGCTCTTCCAATTCTAATGGCTCCAATTCCTGCTTCAATCTTTGCCAAACCCTAATCATCCAAGCTAGAATTTTCTATTTAAGCATAGCATTAATGTTTGTAAACAACTTATGGCCATTTTTATGAGAATTCTCTTTCCCTAACCGACGTGTTAGAAGACCTTCGGGTATTCCTCAATTTTCTAATCGAGTGGAGCAGTCCTCCGTTGTTCCCCTAGCCCTTGAGTTGCTAGATGAACTCTTAAACTTTCCCTCACCTTTTTATCTCTTAAGAGTTTAAGGTTCGATGAAGAAAACCTAGGCCTACGGTGGTCGTTTTCCTCTGGGAAAATGTGCACCTGAGAGCACACATAAGATAGTTCCCGGGTCCGCCAAGGGTATTTCCATTTCCATCTATTTTCCTTGCAATTTTCATCTCCTCACATTCAGCCATAAACATTTCACACACCTCACTTTATTTTATTACATTTTCTTCTTCATTTTTGCTTCATCTTCTCCACGGTTCCACACACACCATTTCACCTTTATCTTTGCTTCATTTCTTTTACATTTCATGTCATTTTATTCCTCTTTATTCTCATCCACTTTCACACACTAGTCACCTTTCACTTTACTTGCATTTTCACCTCAAACGCTGTAAGCGTAATATAAAACAAACTGATAAACAATTATTAACAACCAATAAATTTAGCATAAAAACTCACAACCTAAAATGTCTACCCAAACCAAACCCTCCGACTAAAATCTCCAAAATCCACATTTTAGTCATCAACCTCCTAACACTTTGTGGTGTAGGCCAATCGGCCAAGTACATGCAAACATACACTTACCTGTGGTCCTTAGAATAATTATAGCACTTGATCAATTTCTTTTAGGACTTGATATACCTACAACACATCAACTCCAAAATCAATATTCTCATTTATAACAACAAAATTTTTAATCATAACTATAACCCATCCAACATATTATTCATAACATCCAAAAATTTCCAAGACATGGCATCATACATAACTCAAGCTAAGAATCCAAATCAAAGTGGTTTTAAACACAACATAACCAATTAAATCCTTCCTTCACTAAAATTCAGATTATATCATAATGCATTAAGCCAACTTAAAAAAAATCGATAACTAATTCTATATGCATCGAAACGCTTCGATTCCAAAGCTCATAGCTTCATTAAAGTTTCTCTTTTACCCCATTAAAACTGTTTGATAAGTTAAGATAAGGGAGAGGTTTGACAACACTAAAACCGAAGCATGCCTATATTTTCATTCACAGATTTTGATCCAATTTTGAAAAATCATAATTGATACTTATCCAAATACATTGATTCCAATGTCTATGGACTCCTTAAAGAGTCTATTTTAACATGTTTAAATCACATTTCAAAGAAAACCAACTTAATAAACCGAAAATTGCAGAATTCAGGAATGCCCTAATTCCACCGATTCCAACTATTCATGTACAATTTTATACCCTTCATCCATTTTATTTCACAAACCAGCATTATCATTCCATTTATCATAAAAAGAATCCAATAAAGGGGAGAATGAAATTTAGAATCGTGCATCCTTCATACCCTAATCGTCAAGTATCAAGAAAACTCAACTATTCCACTACTTTTCCAACAAATAACTACCAACTTTGGATAAACTTAACCTAATCCCTTTTTACCTTAAATCTTCAAGAGAAGATTGTCTGGAGAGAGTTCTTCAGCAATGGAAGAGGTTTGGTTCCTTCATGTAGAAGAAGAAAAGAAGAAGGTTTGTTTGGTTAAAAGGATAAACATCACCTTTTGCTTTTCACCCACCCCCTCACATTCTAATTATTAGTTGGTTTCTAACTAAGTAGTAAGTCCCTCACCTTTCATCCTTTTCATTCCACGCCAAGAGTACATCCAAATTGCCTCCTCAATTGACCTTTCAACTTTTACTCTTCTCCTTTCATTCTTCTCTTTCCAAGAAAATTCATCATAACCCTTCTTTTGTTAAGGGATAAGATAAAAACACCTAACCTAAAGGTGTGTCAATGTGTGAGTGGGTGGTCATTCTTTCTTTCATTTCTCTTTTTTTTTTCCATGTAATTATCAAAATTGCAAAGAATTTTGACTTTTCAAACTTCAAACTTTCATTTCTCCTTTCCTTAAATTTATCTTTTCTACTCTCATTTCTCCAACGCCAAACCCCTTTTTGTTTTCATCCATTTGACTTTTCAAACCATACTTTCCATCTCATCAAATAAATAAATGCCATAGCATAACATGAAAATTTATGTAATGCATATGGTAACTTTTTGGGTGTTACAGCTTCCCTTGACATAAGCCCGAACGGATACCTTAAGTGACTGAAAGCGCATTCGCAATGATCGGAACTCCCAATTCTCTAGCAAATATAGCCCTTTTATTCATTTCTTTGCATGTACCTGCAGTAGCATTCAAGTAATGCCCCTCGATTTCACCTGTTTCAGCCTATGCTTTAAAAAGTGCTTCCGCACAAAATAGGAAACGGTCTCTCCATCGGGTTGGGAATTCACGTTTTCATCATCTTTGGTAAAATCAACTCCACCGCGTAGACATTTATAAACAGCTCTACCGTAATTCTTAGCGGATAATCCAAATTTAGGTTTAATAGTACATCCCAATAGGGGGCGGGCATATTTGTTCAATTTATCTCTCTGAACTTAGATACCATGAGGAGGGCCTTGAAAAGTTTTCACATAAGGAGTAAAGATTCGCAAATCCTCCAGACGTAGGGCGCGCAGGGCCTTGAACCCAAATACAATACCCACAATGGAAGTAAACATGTTAGTAACAGAACCTTCTTCAAAAAGGTATAAGGGATAAGCTACATAAGCAATATATTGATTTTCTTCTCTAGCAACAGGCTCGATGTAATAGCATCGTCCTTTGTAACGATCAAGCCTAGTAAGCCCATCGGTCGACACAGTTGTCCATGTACCAGTAGAAGATTCAGCAGATACAGCGGCCCCGACTTCCTCAGGTGGAACTCCCAGTTGAGGACTGACTCGAAATGTTGCCAAGATATCAATATCTTTGGTTTGATAGTCAGGAGTATAATAAGTCAATTTATAATCTTTAACACCAGCTTTCAATCCAACACTTGCTTTAGTGTGGCGACCCCGACCCCGTTAGGGTGGCCACGGCCTATCCGTAACTTACATTTCATTTTACCCTCGCCTGTTCCCATAAAATTTTTCATTTCATTTTCTTTTTCTTCATCATACGTTAAAGAACGGACTTAGGCATTTCATCCACCTCTATCGACATTTAGGTTCTAACTTAAAACGTATCTAAAATGACTCGTCTAAGGTCGAAAAACATCAATTGAGGCTTAAGACATCAAAACATATGAAGTGGCATGCATGGGGCCCGCCCAGCATTTGGCGCACGCGCCACTCGTGTACCATGTATGCATGCCGCACGCGCACTGTGCTTCCATAGTGCCTACATGAGTGCCTTATCGTGCGCGCCTACCCGCGCGGCTCACTGCGCGTGCCTACCCACACCAAGCGCTCACGATGCGCGGCCAGTGCCCAGTGACAACCGATCAATCTGCTAGCGGGCCGATCGATCGGCAATTGCTCTTGATTTTCACCAGAATGAACGCCATTTTGCCGATCGATCGGCGATCATTCTGTTCCGCAGCCATTTTTTCAGAGCATTGGCCAATCGATTGGCCATGGGCGTCGATCGATCGGCTAAATAGGGTTGCGCGCCCCTGCATGCCTTGATCGCCCCGCCTGCGTGTGCAATCTACGAGCCTTGCGCGACCAGCTGCGCACCATACCCATCCTTTTTCCTTCCTTTGCCATTTTCTTCAAATTTTCACCTAATACACCATTAAATATAACCTCCACAATTCATATTTCTATCTCCACCTAATACACACCCCATTCATTCGAAGACCCCATCCTATTAACATCAAATTCTGACTCTAATCAAAATCAAATCCAAAACCTAAACCATTCCATCAATAACCAACATACACAACGGAAACTCACTAATCATCTAAAATGTAAACCCATCTATATAATCAATCTAGAAAATCGTATCAACATTAATATCGTCAACTAGATTCTAATCATCCTAAAATAAACTCTCTATACATTTTCCATATCATTTCTACCTGACATACCCAAAATAACTATACATTGGTTCGCACGGGTCAAAATCGCCTCTACTGCCCAGCACACTCCCACGGGCATCCTTCTTTAATCTGTTCGTTCGTCTTTTAGAGGAATGTTATCCTCACCTTCTTCAAATTCTCCTACACCATAGAGACATCTATGAGCTAAAGGCT
Source organism: Begonia masoniana (assembly GCA_022432975.1). Taxonomy (NCBI): domain Eukaryota; kingdom Viridiplantae; phylum Streptophyta; class Magnoliopsida; order Cucurbitales; family Begoniaceae; genus Begonia; species Begonia masoniana. The sequence continues at coordinate 21,545,484 of CM039509.1, read as the reverse complement.
CAGAAAGCTTCGTAAATGAAAATGCATGTTGTGCATATGCGGTTCATAAAATCATGTTGTCAATTCATTCATTTCGTTACATAGCGGGATGTCACTAGGGTCTACTCTCACCAGATGGAGAGGGCACGTCTTGCGGTCAGACAGCCCTTTCCATCTACTGGGGGAAAACATGTTTCACCTTTAGGACAGCCATATCTGAACCCCACCCCGACGTGACCGGGATTACGTGCATTCATTTCTTTTCATTAGTTCATTTCTTTTTATAAAACACGTGTAGAAACTCATTTTTATGCTATTTTGAAAGACGTAGTGCATGTACAGTTCATAATGCATAACCCATAACTAAAATAGAAAACAATCAATAAAGCTTAGAAAAGTATTCTATAGCATAAACAGCCTAACTACCCATCCACTTACAATAAAACTACATAAAACACCAATGTTCTCAATAACGTCAAATTCTCATGGTGTAGGCCAAATCGGCCAAACAAGACACGAAGACTTACCTGGCATTCTTAGCTACTCAAGCACCTCATTTTGAGCTTCGTTACCTAAGACATTTCACAACGATGGCATTAAAACCGATCCTAGATAAACAATTTCGACAACTAAACGGAACTCCTAGCTAAAGTAATTTTCCTAAAATCTCTATTTATGTCATTTGGGCATTTCATCGAGCAAGTTGCGCTCACAATTCCTATAACCTCCATTAATGGAGTTTTACACATTTCCAATCACGAAAAACTCAACAATATCCATTAATTCAACCTAACTATCGCCAATAATCATAAATACGGTAAACCTAACGATTTCTAACACAAACCAACAATTTCAACAAAACCATAATCAAAACCCTAATCGTTTAAAACCCTAAAAACCGAAAACTAACAGTTTATAGTACTCATATTATACTTAGGGCTTGATTGTGGAAGCGAAACTGGAAAGAAAATTGGTCGTTGAGGGATGATCGTCGGCCAAATATAACGTCGAAGAGGGAGGTAGCAAATCGTAAGAAAGGGAGAGCAATTTTTCTCTATGGAAAAAAATCGTGGAATGTTAAGGGAAAGGGGGGGGGTTTGATTTTTATAAAATTTAACTTGTCAAATTACAATTTTGGCCCCTCCACTTGATTTTCTATTTATTTAGTTTTTTAGTCTATCGATTTAGTTTCTCCAAATTTCCTTATTTCACCAAATATTACAATTTATAACTAGGGTTCTAAAAAAACTTCTCGTTCACAAAATGGTCTTAATTTACTATATTTACGAAAATACTCTTGTACAACGGAAAATCTGAAAACTTGAAAAACCTGGGTGTTACATTCCATCCACCTTAAACAAAATTTTTTCCTCTAAATTTTACTTAGCTTATAGTCCTTGATATTATTGTCTCATGTCTTGCAGCCTTATACTTCAACTTACAATCACTCTATTCTTTTTGAGTCTCTTCCCTCCATCTCTCAAAATAATTGAGTTTTCCTTTAAGAACTTTGATTTTATCTATACTTAGGGTCAATCTCTATTGTTTTAAACCAAAATTCCTAAAAACCAATGATGCAACATTAGCCCCTAACCGCATTGGCTATCTTCGACTTGGCTAACTACGCCCCAGATTATGCATTGCGTGCTAATAAATTCCTAAGTCTCCAATTCTTATAATCCAACTGCATATTCATGCACATAAATAATTCATTCACACAATGGCTTCAACTTAATCATCCATAAGTTAAACTTTCCTTACCCTTCTAACTTGGCCTTATGTTCAGGCTTCCTCGATCAAAACTCATGTCCAATCCTAAACCTCCAAATAAAGCTAACTTCAAGGTTTTCCTAATTCAATGTTTTCCTTAACTACACCTTTAGATAATAGCCATACTTAAGCTTCCAAACATCTTTCGGGTTAGCTATCATTTGAAGACTCTTACTAACTCCTGGTTGGTAATCCAATCTTTTGCGTAAATCCATTTATTTGCTCTAAACTATTCATTCTAACCTTTAGTCATTCATGTATTCATTGGTCTCGACTTGTTAAATACGAATCGAACCTTTGGAATTTTCTAACTTAGCCTCACTTCTAAGTTTACTTAAATGGTTTCTGCGCAAATCCTCGTTCTCCTTATTTGATAATCCGTGAATTTTTACGATCGCATGACATTAAACACTTATCTAAATTTCCAATCTTAACCCTTCATTTAATCCAACAATCTCCTTCACTTTTCCCTAATATCACACAAGGATTACTTCGTGTTTACTAACTAGTATACCTTCTTTCGTTCCTCATAGTCAGTTTTTGAATATTCTATTTGGATCCCCTGCGACGATTCATCCAACGATCTTCTTGTTTGCAAACTTGTTGTAGATAAGTTTACACCCTTAATCAAAATCTCCTTGAATTCTTAAATCTTACACTTTTATTTTCCAAAAATATAGAACCTCTCTTCATTAAGGTTAACCTTCCTAGTTCCTCGAACACTGATGTCCCTACTTCCATCCTGGAGGTAAGCCTCACGTTTGTGGTTTTCAACTTAAACTGTACCAACTATAGACTCACTCTAGTTGAATCGTCATCCCTTCTATGGTCATACTAGTTGCTTTAAACCCCTAAACACAACTTCCAAGTTAAAGTGCTAAACTTTTCTCTCATTGATTAATACGTTCAGGTTTTTAAGTTCTTTCTAACTCTTATGTTTTTTGCTTCATAACCTCTAATCAAGGAACACCAAATGCCTGACGTGTCTACTACTCATCGATCACTCTTAACTTCACTAAGTCTCCCCTTTATAGTACGTCAGTCGTAATATTTTCACGAATTGGTAATCGTTCTTTATTGACTAGTCTTCTCAGACGATACTTATCTCCTAGAGATCGGCCAATTTTTGAAATCTCAAGTATTACCTTTCATATAACCTTGATCTTTTATCGTCTCGAAATTTGTTAACTTTCCAACTCCGAGTAAATCCCCTTATTTTCTTTATCGATATTGGTTGATACGAACAGTCCTTTGCAATCACTCAGATCTTTCATTTACAACATTGTATTGATCCATCATCCCCTTACAAAAGAAATCGACACTTTGCATACCTTCTCAACAATTTACTTAAGCTGAACTATTGAACACTATCTTCATCCACATACTCCCAACTTCACGCAAATCTGAAATATACGAATTCTACTATACTTTCTTATCCACTTAAACGTACTAATGGTATCTCGACTGTAGTGACCCTTTCACTATTCCTAATTTTTACCGTATTTATTTTTTTCTTTTTATGATCATACCCTTTTACTATCCTTGTAAACCTCGTGACTTTTGAGCGAAATTTAAATTGAAAACAAAATCGTTAAAGTCATTTAAAAAACCATTCAAAAAAAATTGAAACAATTAAGTAAAACAATTAAAAGAAATTATATTTAAAACATAAAACAATCGGCAAGCGAAACAAGACAAAACAGGTGTAAAAAGAGACATTCGTCCCAAGAATGCAAGGGCGATCGATCGCAAGTTCACAAAACTGAGGGGCGATCAATCGCCCTTCGGCGATCGACCATTTCGCCTAGCGATCGCCACTCCAGGCGATCGCCTGGCAAGGAGGGGCGATCGATCGCCCCAAAGAGGCGATCGATCGCCAAGCTCTCTGGAATTTTTCCAGAGAGCTCGGCCCCCCTCCCTGTTTCTTTTCCTTTCTTTCTTCTTTCACCCTTTTTCTTGCATAAACACTTAACTCAAATTCTATTCACAATTTATTTACACAAACTCTACTTACCTCACGATCATACATTTTAACATCGAATCTCTCAATACTCCTACGTCCACCATTATCGCGCTCAAACCAACTTGAGTCACAATTCAACAAAATATGTTTTCACGAAAACAAACCGCGTGGATCCGTTTAAAAACTAAATGTTTCTTCCTGTTTTAAAATCACCAAGCGGTTATTAAATAAATTTCCAAAACGTTCAAAACTTCGAAACATAAACTATCAACTAATCCAGATCCAAACACCCTATAATGTTCTATCTGTACAATATTTTACCTAACATTTTCATTCCAAAACAACCCAAAATACCTACATATGTCCCCATGGGTCATGAAACGCCTCGACTGCGCCAGCACACCACCGTGAGCGATCCTCCGTCAACTGCATCACTCCTTGGGTGGAGGGACCTCATTACTCACCTACACCATACAGACACACTATGAGCTAAAGGCTCAGTAAGTTTCGTAAGTGCAATGCATGTTGTGGGTATGAGTTTCAGAAATCATGCAATATTTTCTTATCATTACGTCACATACATATAGTCACCGAGATATCAGTCCTCTAAATGGAAAGGATTCATCCTGTGGTCTTCTATCTAGCGGAGGAGGGTACATGCTCACATAAACAACAGCCATGCCTGAGCCCCACCTCGCGTGACCAGATAACAGATTACGTAGATTCAGTTAGTTTCAGGCGATGTGGTATTGTGACAGACCCCTTGTAACGACCCCTTATCCCAGCAAGATATTGTCCGCTCTGGGGATTGGGCCGCAGCCCAATATCCTCCCCTCACGGCTTTGTTTGGCGATAACTTCCCAGAAGGTCACCCAACCTGGAATTGCTCTCGCCGAAGCACTTTTAACTTTGGAGTTCTTATGGGATCCGTTGCCAATTGTGCTCCAAAACGAGTCTTGCTATCTTGAGAGGGTCTCTTTACATATGTTTCATTTCCACATACTTCCCCAAGCGATGTGGGATTGTGACGACCCCCTTTTTATGACCTGTCACCTTCCGGTTCGCCCGCGCGGACTTACCGCCATTCGGGTTCCGGTTCGTGCAGCCATCGTACCCATACGTGCATATTCGGGTCATCACAATCACCCCCCCTCGGGGGCCCAACGTCCTCGTTGGCCACATTTCTGGTTGGGTACAGGCTTTGATACCATTTGTAACGACCTCTTATCCCAGCAAGATATTGTCCACTCTGGGGATTGGGCCGTAGCCCAATATCCTCCCCTCACAGCTTTATTTGGCGAGAACTTCCCAGAAGGTCACCCAACCTGGAATTGCTCTCGCCGAAGCACTTTTAACTTTGGAGTTCTTATGGGATCCGTTGCCAATTGTGCTCCAAAACGCGTCTTGCTATCTTGGGAGGGTCTCTTTACATATGTTTCATTTCCACATACTTCCCCAAGCGATGTGGGATTGTGACGACCCCATTTTTACGACCTGTCACCTTCCGGATCGCCCGCGCGGACGTACCGTTATCCGGGTTCCGGTTCGTGTAGCCATTGTACCCATACGTGCATATTCGGGTCATCACACCCCTTTGTGCCTACACAATAGATCAATAGCCTCCTTTCAGGCCACATCTCTTTTCATGAAAACATCGTGTAGAAGTTCATTTTCTATGCTCTTTTAAAAACCATGATCCATGAACACGTGCATAACATAACATCCAACATATATACTATCAAGACAATAAAAAGCATAATCTATATTCTACATATAAACCATCAAGACAATAAAAAGCATAACCTACAAAAGAATTAATCTTAACTACCCAACCAAAACATATAAACAAGCAATTCACCAATGATCCTCGACGCAACATCGACGTACGGTGTAGGCCAATCGGCCCTAGTAAGTCACGAGAACTTACCTGTCGTTCGTAGCGCACTGAGCTCCGTCCACGAGCGTTGTTCACCTAAGGCAATTTCACAACAATCGTCGTTAAAGCACGTTCAAACCTTTAAGCATCAAAACTAATGAAACTCTTAATTAAAGAATTTCTTAAAACTTTAGAATACTTCATTGAGGCATTTTATCCAACAATTAACGCTCGATTCCTCGAAATCGCCCTTAACGAGTTTTCCCCAAAACTCGAAAATTGTCAAATCTCTAACGTTCGTCCTAAATCGATTAACTTCATCCAATAACGCTCCATACGTTCAATACATTCATAAATTCAAAAGGCCTATCGATTTCGAACCCTAAATCACATTTTTAACGAAACCCTAATCGTTTTAAACTCTAGAAATCAAAATCTAACGTCCGAAAACTATAGAATCTTACCTAGAACGTTGATTGGAGGAGAAAACGTGAAGAGCCGGAGTCGATCGGATGAGCAATCGTCGTCGGAACAGGAGAACGTCGTTCGTGGGAGAGAGATCGCCTGAGGGTTTTGCCAGAGAGGATGAGAGAACCATGAAATGAGGGAGAAGAAGAGAGGTTTTTCCTTTTAATTAAAAATTGACTTAGCAATTTACCATTTTGCCCTTCCTTTGATTTTCTATTTGTTTCGTCCTTCGTTTCGTTAATTAGCTAACGATTCGGTTTCTCCTAACTCTCTTATTTCACCAATAATTCCAACTTATTATCAGGGTCCTTTTAAAACTATCCGTTCGCAAATCCGACCTCATTTACTATTTTTACTAAAACATCCTTTATATTACGATAAACGTAATTCTCGTAAAATTAGCGTTACAACTCCTAAAATTCTCGAAATTTCCTTAAAATTCATATTAATTATTAGGATCATAATAACGCTTTCTGTTCGCAAAACAGACAGGATTTGACATATTTACAAAAATACCATTTACATTAAAATATTTATATTCTGTAAAGCAAAGTGTTACATTCCATCCTCCTTATTTAAAATTTTGTCCTGGCTTACAGTCCTTGATATCAACTTCTCATGTCTTGTGACCTTACACCTTGATTCACAATCGTTCCGTTCTTTTAAGTTTCTTTCCTCTATCTCTCCAAATAAAGGTTTCGATTCTAACTCTACTTACTGTCACTCTTTATATTCTCTTTTCTCAGTTTGGATCATACTCATCCTTACTCAAGTATCGAGTATAACGAATTTCCAAATCTCGAATTAATTTATCCAACGGCATACTTTGTCACCTTAATATTTGCATAAGCGTCGTCTTTCACTTAATTACTCACATATTAGACCTCCCAGTATCTCAATTCTTCAAAGTTCCTTCTCATCGACACCCTTCCTTGGCTTTCTTTTTAGATCAGAACTTCGCTAAGTTTCCTAACATCAGCTAGAGTAAATGCCAAGAATTTCTTTCAACTCCTGGGCTGTAACCCAAACTTCAACATAATTCCATCGACCCCGTCCACAGTCGGGATGCACACCAACTGAATTTCTACGTTAACCTCTTAACCGCATTCCTTACTTTTCATTGGCCTATACACGTCCTCGCTTACGCATTAACTCTTACCAAATTTCTTAAGCCCTCAATCAACGATCTCTAACTGTGTATTAGACACCCAACGACTCGAGCATGCGCTAGTCTATATTTAATCATCTAAAACGTTAAACTCTACAACTTATCAATTGGTCTCTAATACAATTGTCTCTTATCCCCAATCCTCGAAACAACTTCAACTTCCCAACGTCATTTGGGTTGACTATCGTTCAAGGATTCCTAATGACACCCAGGTTGCAATTCAAACTTCTACCACTCCACGCCCTCAAAGCTTTCTCAAACTACTTACTCCAACGCTAAATTTCAGTTACACTACGACCTTAGGTATAACAATTTCTATATATATATGGATATATCAGAGCTGCAAACTAAACTCGGGTATAGGTTCGTTGGCCTTAACCTTAGTCACTACCACAACAATCCGAGTCTACATTTCTCTAGTAATTCTCCTGTATAACTTCTTTGTCAACAGTACCCCAATTGTACTCTTCCTTGGACACTTCACGGGTCTTAATAACTATTTCCAGGTGAGCTTCTCAACTAGAATTTCCATTCTCTATATTTCGCAAAGTATACCATCAATAATATCCTACGTCACATACTTCCTCAGGTAACTCACAAACCTCGATCCCTGTTTCGATGCGATTCTCAAGACTTAACTCTTTCCATTGCTATTTTCGACAACTATTTCCCCGAAAATACATTCAAGGCCTCCACAGGTTTAACTGAGAGCTTAAGTTGCTACTATCTTAAGTCCAATGCTCACTTGTAAATTAGATCCTATAAATCTCACATTTCATTCTAAGTCGCGTTAAGGAGTTCCTTCGTTATGTTCTAACAGAAACGTTGATTCTATCTACAATGTGCTTATTCGTCTAACTTAACTCCCCGTTAACCTTGAGCACAGTCAAGTCCCTAAGTCTCGTTATGGATTTGTTCTAAACTATTCCTTCTAACTTTGAGTTATCTATGTATCCATTGGGCTCGACTTGTCAAATACGAGTCAAACCGCTGAAAATCATCATTTTACTTAGGTTTACTTAAATGGTTTCTATGAAAATCGTCCTTCTCTTTATTCTAGCTTCAAATCTTAACCTCTCATTGAATCCAACAATCTCCTTCACCTATCCCTAATATTGCACGAGGATTACCTTGACGTTAATGAATGACCTTACCCTTTTTCGTTCCTCCTAGTCGGCTCTGAATATTCTACTTTGTTCCCTTGCAATGATCTATCCCACGATCTTCTTATTAGCAAACTTGTTGTAGATAAGTTTACGCCCGTGATTCCAATCTCCTCTAACCCCAAATCTTACTCTTCTATTTTCCTCATACACTGATGTTCCTACTTCCTTTTCGGAGGTAAGCCACAAACCGTATCAACCATAACCTGACTCTAGTTAAATCACCATTCCCTCTACGGTCATACTAGTTACTTTAAACCTCGAAACATGACATCTAATTCAGAGTGCTAAACTTTTCTTTCAAGTAGTTATCACGTTCGAGTTCTTATGTCCTTCTTAGTTCTTAGGCTCTTTGGTTCTTTATTTCATAACCTCCACTCAACACTACCTCTACTACTCACCAATTACTCTTAACTTTACTACGTCTCCCCCCTATAGTAAGTCAGTCGAAATCTTTTTCACGAATTAACAATCGTCCTCAATTGACTAGTCCTTTCAGACAATACTTGTCTCCTAAAGGTCAGCCAAACTTCGTATCTCGAGTATTACCTTTTGTATAACTTTAACTCTTTAATGTCTCGAATTTCGTTAAACTTCCAACTTCGAGTAAATAGCCTTATCTTCTTCATCGATGTAGGTCAATACGAACACCCCTACGTAACCGCGTCTTCAACCTTGAGTTGTTCCATCACCCCTTCAACAATCTACTTAAGCTAACCTTTGAGCGCCACCGTTGTCTAGGTGCTCCCAATTCCTCGTAGATTTAGGTTATTTAAATTCCTACTATATTTTTCTTATCTACTTGTACGCACTAACTATATCTTGACAATCTAGAACATTCTCTAATAAGCTTTACATCTAAACTCCAAATTTATCCTCTATCGGTTTCATTCTAAACTCTAGGGGTCCGTCAATTAGGGTCTAGTTCCCATTTATTTAAACCTCACATTCCATAAGTCGTACCTCTCTTATGCAAATTGAATTTAAGCGCTCAATTTTCACGACTATACCGGGTCATGGGCTTTAACGCACAACTCTATGCTTCTTTTATTCGAAGTCTACGTCGTCCCCTCTCTATTCTTAAGCTTATTTCAATCTATTACTCAATTATCATCTCCAAACTTTTAACTCTATACTATATCTTTACTCTAATATCCTTCACTCCATTAACTGTCGAAATAAAACCATACCTGAAACAGTTGAAGGTTGGGCAGTTTCCTCTTCTCCAGTCAGGGCAAGCATCTTCGGTGTAACATTTTCCTAATCCCCGCCCGATTGATCTCTGACTAGCGTCGGGCAATCCTTGACATAATGGCCAACCTCTCCACATCAAAAGCACTTACCTGTGCCTAATCTACACTTGCCACAGTGTTCCTTCTAGCATTTAGGACACAGAGGTCCCCGAGAAGTTCCTCGTACGCGCTTTCGTCGACTTGATTCTATTTCTTCCTTGCCCACCCTCTTCGTGCCGTGATTATTAGGATCGACTAATCCTTCGATCCTAGGGCTTTCCTGGTTCGTCAACATCCCCAGCTGACGAGATTGCCTATCTATAAGCTGCGCTTGTCGGTCAATGAGTTGGGATTGTTGTGCAATGACACCCCTCAATAGGTCTATGGTGTCGACCCTAGCGTCTCTACCTCGGACCATTTTATGGCTCCGATAAAATCAATCAAATGATTCTAAGACAATTAAAATCAAATAAAGCAGCTAAACGTACTTTAAGTTGATGAAGGATGTCCGTGTAGTGGCGTTGCAGTCGAGCAGTCTACAGAACCGATTTTAAAACCCGGGGGCTCTGATACCATAATTTGTAGCGACCCTTTCACTATTCCTAATTTTTACCGTATTTATTTTTTTATTTTTATCATCATACCCTTTTACTATACTTGTAAACCTCGTGACTTTTGAGCAGAATTTAAATTGGAAACAAAATCGTTAAAGTCGTTTAGAAAACCATTCAAAACAAATTGAAACAATTAAGTAAAACAATTAAAAGAAATTATATTTTAAACATAAAAAAATTGGCCAGCGAAACAAGACAAAATAGGGGCAAAAAGGACTTTCGTCCCAAGAATGCAAGGGCGATCGATCGCCCAAAACAGGCGATCGATCGCCAGTTCACAAAATCGAGGGGCGATCGACCATTTCGCCTAGCGATCGCCACTCCAGGCGATCGCCTGGCAAGGAGGGGCGATCGATCGCCCCAAAGAGGCCATCGATCGCCAAGCTCTCTGGAATTTTTTCAGAGAGCTTGGCCCCCTCCCTGTTTCTTTTCCTTTCTTTCTTCTTTCACCATTTTTCCTGCATAAACACTTGACTCAAATTCTATTCACAATTTATTTACACAAACTCTACCTACCTCACGATCATACATTTTAACATCGAATCTCTTGATACTCCTACGTCCACCATTATCTCGCTCAAACCAACTTGAGTCACAATTCAACAAAATACGTTTTCACGAAAACAAACCGCGTGCATCCGTTTAAAAACTAAACGTTTCCTCCTGTTTTAAAATCACCAAGTGGTTATAAAATAAATTTCCAAAACGTTCAAAACTTCGAAACATAAACTATCAACTAATCCAGATCCAAACACCCTATAATGTTCTATCTGTACAATATTTTACCTAACATTTTCTATCCAAAACAACCCAAAATACCTACATACGTCCCAACGGGTCATGAAACGCCTCGACTGTGCCAGCACACCACCGTGAGCCATCCTCCGTCAACTGCATCACTCCTCGGGTGGAGGGACCTCATCCTCACCTAAATCTTGATCACCTACACTATACAGACACACTATGAGCTAATGGCTCAGTAAGTTTCGTAAGTGCAATGCATGTTGTGCGTATGAGTTTTAGAAATCATGAAACATTTTCTTATCATTACGTCACATACATATTGTCACCGAGATATCAGCCCTCTAAATGGAAAGGATTCATCCCACGGTCGGACAACCCTTTCTATCTAGCGGAGGGGGCTACATGCTCACAAAAACAACAGCCATGCCTGAGCCCCACCTCGCATGACCAGATAACAGATTACGTAGATTCATTTAGTTTCAAGCGATGTGGTATTGTGACAGACCCCTTTGTGCCTACACAATAGACCAATAGCCCCCTTTCAGGCCACATCTCTTTTCATGAAAACATCATGCGTAAGTTCATTTTCTATGCTCTTTTAAAAACCATGATACATGAACACGTGCATAACATAACATCCAACATATATACCATCAAGACAATAAAAACCATAATCTATATTCTACATATATACCATCAAGACAATAAAAAGCATAACCTACAAAAGAACTAATCTTAACTACCCAACCAAAGCATATAAACAAGCAATTCACCAATGATCCTCGACGCAACATCGACGTACGGTGTAGGCCAATCGGCCCTAGGAAGTCACGAGAACTTACCTGTCGTCCGTAGCACACTGAGCTCCGTCCACGAGCGTTGTTCACCTAAGGCAATTTCACAACAATCGTCGTTAAAGCACGTTCAAACCTTTAAGCGTCAAAACTAACGAAACTCTTAACTAAAAAATTTCTTAAAACTCAAGAATACTTCATTGAGGCATTTTATCCAACAATTAATGCTCGATTCCTCGAAATCACCATTAACGAGTTTTCCCCAAAACTCGAAAATTGTCAAATCTCTAACGTTCGTCCTAAATCGATTAACTTCATCCAATAACTCTCCATACGTTCAATACATTCATAAATTCAAAAGGCCTATCGATTTCGAACCCTAAATCACGTTTTTAACGAAACCCTAATCGTTTTAAACTCTAGAAATCGAAATCTAACGTCCGAAAACTATAGAATCTTACCTAGAACGTTGATCGGAGGATAAAATGTGAAGAGCCGGAGTCGATCGGAGGAGCAATCATCGTCGAAAGAGGAGAACGTCGTTCGTGGGAGAGAGATCGCCTGAGGGTTTCGCCAGAGAGGATGAGAGAACCGTGAAATGAGGGAGAAGAAGAGAGGTTTTTCCTTTTAATTAAAAATTGACTTAGCAATTTACCATTTCGCCCTTGCTTTGATTTTCTATTTGTTTCGTCCTTCGTTTCGTTAATTAGCTAACGATTTCGGTTTTTCCTAACTCTCTTATTTCACCAATAATTCCAACTTATTATCAGTGTCCTTTTAAAAATGTCTGTTTGCAAATCGGACCTTGTTTACTATTTTTACTAAAACGTCCTTTATATTACGATAAACGTAATTCTCGTAAAATTAGCGTTACATCTCCTAAAATTCCCGAAATTTTCTTAAAATTCATATTAATTATTATGATTGTAATAACGCTTTCCGTTCACAAAACAGACTGGATTTGACATATTTACAAAAATGCCATTTACATTAAAATATTTATATTCTGTAAAGCTAGGTGTTACATCGACGATCTAGAATATCCCTATAATTGTAACCAAATTCTAAGTGCACAATTCTTGCAGTTATGCCACGCTAATCATATTAATGCATAACTCTCTTTCTATAAGGTCTACATCGTCTTGTATTTAACCTACTGTCTTCTAATCGAGTTTCACCTAGGAACCCTTCTTACCCACCTTCTACTATACTCTTAGCTCTCTATTTTCAAGCCTACTTCTATCTATCATAAAAATATTGCCATAAATCCTCACTCCAACTACCCTTTATTCTAACGTTCCTTATTTCGTTAACTACTACCATAGAATTGTACCTGATCTTCTGGCTGGTTGTTCGGTACCAACGATTTTGCTGCAAGTCGCTACCTCCGGTGCAACTATGGTCGGGCCTCTATCCTGCCTTGGGTAGTTACGGGCGATATGACCCAGTCCATTACATCTAAAACATCAGTCCAAACCCACTCTACAAACACCGTAATGATTCTTCTTACACCTTAGGCATCGAGGCTTATGCTGACGTTCTTGTACGTGCTTTCGTTGGCTTCGTTCAATTTCTTTCTTGCCCATCCTCTTTATTCCCATCATTGGTTGATGTCTTTCGTCTACTAGGTGTGGTTGAAACCCTCTGAGGAACCTCTTAGTGGACTCTTCTCGATTTTTATTATTAAGTTCCATTTCTTCTAACTTAAAAGCTTGGACTACTACCTCCTCATATGAAGCATCCTTAACTCCATACATCTTCACACCCTTATAGATTTCTTCCTTTAATCCTTGCACAAAATGATAGATCTTACTTTCCTTCTCCCTCGATATATGGCTGACAAAACGGGTTTACGCATCAAATTCTCTAACATATTCTGCAACTGTACCCGTCTGCCAAAGTTAGGGAAATTCTTACATTTCATTAGTCCACATAGCCTTGTAGAGATATTCTTCATAAAACAATTTCTTGAATGATTCCCACTCCATTTCCCCCGTGTTAGTCATGGCCTTGATAGTGTCCCACCAAAGTTTTGCGTCAAGATCAAGATGAAACGCAGCATACGAGACCTTCTCTACTTCCTTTACTTTAACAAGGTCAAACAATACTTCCATTGCTCGAACCCACCCCTCAGCATAGACCGGATCTACAATTCGTCCATTGAATATTGGAGGTCAAAATCGTCGAGATTGCTCCACACGCTGGCCCTGTGGATTATTACTTGGTCTATATCCCTCTCGGTTTATCAATATCTCGAGCTGATGAGATTGCCTATCAATGTGTTGCGCTTGTCGGTCGAGATGTTGGGCTTGTTGGGCAATGAAATCCCTTAACAGATCTATGGTGTCTTCCCTTTCATCCCTCTCGTTTCCTCTCCGAACAATTTTGGTTAATCCTATAAAATTTAAAGACAAATCACTCTAAATTTAAAGAAATCTATAAACGTACTTACATTGAGCAAGCATGTCCGCATAGTGGCTTGTGCAATCGAGCCGTCTACAGAACCGATTTTAAAACTCGGAAGGTCTGATACCACTAATTATGGCGACCTTGACCTCGTCAGGGACGCTACGGCCTATCTGTGACTTACATTTCATTTCACCCTCGCCCGTTCCCATAAATTTTTTTATTTCATTTCCTTTTTCCTCATAATACGTTAAAGAACGGACTTAGGCATTCAATCCACCTCTATTAACATTTAGGGTATAACATAAAACGTATCTAAAATGACTCGTGTAAGGTCAGAAAACATCAATTGAGGCTTAAGATATCAAAATATGTGAAGTGGCATGCATGGGGTGCGCCCAGCATTTGGCGCGCGCCCCTCGAGCACCATGCGTGCACCGCGCTTCCATCGCGCACCTACCGACGCAACTAATCGAGTGCACCTCACCGCGCGTGCCTACCCACAATTGGCACGCGCATTGTGCGCCCACTGCCCAGTGACAGTCGATCGATCAGCTGGCGGGCTAATCGATCGGCGATCGCTCTGGATTTTCACCAAAATGAACACCATTTTGCCGATCGATCGGCCATAGGCGCCGATCGATCGGTGATCGTTCTATCCCACGACCATTTTTCTAGAGCATTGGCCGATCGATCGGCTGAGCAAGGCAGCGCGCCCTGCTCGCCCCGCCTACGCGCGCCTTGCACGCCCAGCTGCGCGCCCAGTGCACCATACCCATCCTTTTTCCTTGCTTTGCCATTTTCTTCAATTTTTCACCAAATACACCATCAAATATAACCTCCACAATTCATATTTTTATCTCCATCTAATATACACCCCATTAATTCGAAGACCTCATCCTATTAACATCAAAATCCGACTCTTATCAAAATTGAATCCAAAACCTAAACCATTCCATCAATAACCTACATACATAACGGAAACTCACTAATCATCTAAAATGTAAACCCATCTATATAATCAATCCAGAAAATCGTATCAACATCAATATCATCAACTAGTTTCTAATCATCCTAAAATAAACTCTCTATACATTTTTCATATCATTTCTATCTGACATACCCAAAATACATATACATTGGTTCGCACGGGTTAAAATTGCCTCGACTGCTCTGCGCACTCCCACGGGCATCCTTCTTCAATCTGTTCGTTCGTCTTATGGAGGAGCGTTATCCTCACCTTCTTAAAATTATCCTACACCATAGAGACATCTATGAGCTAAAGGCTCAGTAGGCTTTGTAAATAAAAATGCATGCTGTGCATATGCGGTTCATAAAATCATGCAGTCAATTCATTAATTTCGTTACATAGCGGGATGTCACTGGGGTTTACTCTCACCAGATGGAGAGGGCACATCTTGCGGTCAGACAGCCATTTCCATCTACTGAGGGAAAACATGCTTCACCTATAGGACAGCCATATCTGAACCGCACCCCGACGTGACCAGGATTACGTGCATTCATTTCTTTTCATTAGTTCATTTCTTTTTATCAAACACGTGTAGAAAATCGTTTTCATGCTATTTTGATAGACGTGGTGCATGTACAGTTCATAACGCATAAACCATAACTAACATAGAAAACAATCAATAAAACTTAGAAAAGTATTCTATAGCATAAAAAGCTTAACTACCCATCCACTTACACTAAAACTACATAAAACACCAATGTCCTCAATAACGTCAAATTCTCTTGGTGTAGGCCAAATCGGCCAAACAAGGCACGAAGACTTACCTGGCATTCTCAGCAACCCGAGCACCTCGTTCTGAGCTTCCTTACCTAAGACATTTCACAACAATAACATTAAAACTGATCCTAGATAAACAATTTCCACAACTAAACAGAACTCTTATCTAAGACAATTTTTCTAAAATCTCTATTTACGTCATTCGAGCATTTCATTGAGCAAGTCGCGTTCACAATTCCTATAACCTCCATTAATGGAGTTTTACACATTTCCAACCATGAAAAACTCAACAATATCCATTAATTCAACCTAACTATCGCCAATAATCATAAATACGGTAAACCTAACTATTTCTAACACAAACTAACAATTTCAACAAAACCCTAATAAAAACCCTAACCGTTTCGAACCCTAAAAACTGAAAACTAACGGTTTAGAGTACTCATATTTTACCTAGGGCTCGATTGTGGAAGCGAAATCAGAAAGAAAATTGGTCGTTGAGGGACGATCATCGGCCGAATGGAACGTCAAAAAGGGAGGTAGCAAATCGTAAGAAAGGGAGAGCAATTTTACTCTCTGGAGAAAAATCGTGGAATGTTAAGGGAAAGGGGGGGGGGGGTGTTTGATTTTTATAAAATTTAACTTGTAAAATTACAATTTTTGCCCCTAAACTTGATTTTCTATTTATTTCGTTATTCAGTCTATCGATTTGGTTTCTCCAAATTTTCTTATTTCACCAAATATTCTAATTTATCACTAGGGTTCTAATAAAACTTCTCGTTCACAAAACGATCTTAATTTACTATATTTACGAAAATACTCTTGTGCAACGAAAAATCTGAAAACCCAAAAAACCCGGGTGTTACATTTACTCTCTGTTTGTGGTGACATAAGTTCCTCCCTACAACATATGAATTAAGAATTCTCACAACAACAAGGTCTACTCGACATGAATTAGGAGTTAATGAAACCTTTTATAGGAATCCTTTTACCAAATTCTCAACTAATATTATCAACTAATCAAAATGGTTCGTTCTGACAAAATGATAGAGTTTCTCTTGCCTTCTCTAGTTTATGAATTGAAATTCAATGTCACTCCATCCCCTCAGGAATAGGTGAGGCTACTTTATCCCCTTCAGTTGGACTGCTTTCTGCACCTAATCTCACACACGGAACATCTACTATATCATTTCAAGTTCTTTCTGCTGATACTTTGACTATTTAATTTGTAGTTGGTTAACAACCTTCCCTCGAAATTAGCAGAAACAACAAGGTCCGAAGGAGTTCCATCGGCTGACGCTCAAGTAGGAGTGGGAGAAGGAGCTCGACTAGAATACGAGGGCGGGAAAGGATTTGATTCTTCTAACTCGGGAAGTGGCCTATCCTTTGGCTAATCCCTTGTGTATGGGACTGAACCTATTAGTCAGGAGAGAGCAAGGACCTTCACATTCGGAAGATGCTAACGATCACTTCTGACCAAGGAACAGCCTTCAATACTCCTTTAGTTTAGGCACTACACCGGCATGAATCTTTCGTATGTGAGTCATTTTTCTCTCACATGATCGAGACTCTCATGAATGGCCTTTGTCGCATCTTCTCCTTTAACGATTAAAACCATGAACCTGTTCCTCTTACATCTTCTATAAATTGGGCCTCAGGTCTTCATTCTACAATGGAGCCCCTCCATTGAATCTGATCTCGTGCCAAGTATCTAAGCTTCCTCCATGTCTACGAGCATTCTACGGGAATGAAAGTTTGGTGGTTGGGAAAGGAGGTACGGGAAAGGTCAGTCTGATAGGATATATAAAAGAAGGATACGACTTCCCTTGACTGAACTTGATGGACCGCTAAAGCACCTGCTTTTTCTACTAAAGTAGCACTAGTAGAAAAGTCAATTAGACTCTTAAAGAGCACTAAAACGTCTATTTCGAATAGAGAGGTCTAGGACTCTTTCATTACATTAGGGAAGGGAAAGTAACCGGTTTGAAAGCAAGACTCTGGGATTTACTCGGTGATGTTAGCAAAGAAGGAACCTCTTGAAAGCATCGAAATGGTCTCATTAGCTGAATAAGACACTGGGAAATGGTTCTCCACTTGGAACATTATAGATTTGCTCGAAGACACCGACATACCTTGAGAATGTAGGCTTCCAGCTTGGCTCGAAATAAAGCATTCAACCGGTAAGAAGACATGGAAGGTTTATAACGATAAGGGTAAAAAACTACCATATGTAAGAGCCTAATCAAAGGCTTAGAACGATCGAAGATCAAGAACCAGAGCAATGAAGATGAAGGACAATACAATGACTTTGGGACTAAGTCAAAGAGTATGGGAATCAAAAGCTAGATGCTACGCCTTGACTTCTAAACTCAAAAGGCTAAAGGAAAAGCAGATGGTGAAAGTCCTGCAAGACTAGCTTAGAGACGGTTCTTAATTGGAGATGGCAGTGAAAATCCTATCTTTTCTGACAACTCTTTCCTGGTTTGAGCTTCTTTATCGGACTCCTCTCACTTCATTCGAGCCCTTCTTGAAGAACCTGTCGCTCTTTGATAGACAGATTTTTGTTCTCCGACGAACAACAACGTAGCCTTTCAGATTCTTAGTTTCTGAAGGAGTAATGGCCGGCTCTGAGAGAACTTTACCTATAGCTAATCTAGAGAGCTTTACCTTAAGATAGCTCGGAAAGAGAAGTTGCTTGCCCAATCACCTTAGCGGCGGAAGTTCGAGCTAGGAAAAAGAAGATTAGATAGCTAATTTCTATTCATTAGATAAGAGATTGTGGATCTGTTTTTAGTGAGGACAGCTGGATTGGGATGATCAGGTCAGTTGAGGATAGCAGCACACCAACCAATAGGTGGATTTCCATTCTTGTACTATTTGGGTAAAGGGTAGGAGCGCTCTTTCCCTCTCACCAGTACTGACTATCTATAAGGGGTGCGGCGGAAGCGGTTCAAACCAAATATATAAGAGCCCTTTTCCTTTGCTAAAGAGACTACGTACCTTAATTGAATGGCTACCCGCTTTTGAGTGAAGATTGAGAACTTGCAGATGACAGAATTATCGTATATAAGACGAGGTTGGTGTCAAACTAAGAGGCCCTTTTCGAGATGCAGAATCATCACTCACACTCTTATCGGGTCAGATTTTCTTCGCATATGGTAATTCACTTCAATCCCTTCAAACAATTTCTTGGTCTTTCTGCGTTGATTCAGCGCTTGCTGCTTAGTGTTAGGGTGATAGCGGCCCTTTCCTTCTACCTGCCTGCTGTTATAGTGTAAGCTACCATGGCTTTATTTGCGCTTCGCCTTACTTAAGAGGGATGGGCTTAGCACGTGGCATTATGGTTAACCCACGTGTGATGCAATTTGCGCGCAACCTATACAAAGGTGGGTTTAGCCTATGTTAAGTTAAGAAGTTTCTTATATGAGGTGGTGGGATGCCGAATCGTTGGTAGTCTTATTCTTTGGACAATGCATGGAACTTTGATCTAAGTCGAGCTAGCAGGCCAGAGGCTTGAGTGCCGGGACTTTCAAGGCTTGTGGAATCAACAAGAATTTCTCAACAAAAGAATAGCAAATGGTCAAATTCATCTTGGTTTTCAGCATCTTCAGCAGGCTTATGGACTTCACATTTCCTTTGTGACACGGTGTCCCTAGAAAAGGATCCGTGTATAAACCAACAATTATGTCACAATGTGCTCGGGTGTGTGAA
This sequence comes from Begonia masoniana, assembly GCA_022432975.1. Classification (NCBI taxonomy): domain Eukaryota; kingdom Viridiplantae; phylum Streptophyta; class Magnoliopsida; order Cucurbitales; family Begoniaceae; genus Begonia; species Begonia masoniana. The sequence goes on along the minus strand of CM039509.1, from coordinate 21,525,849 downwards.
GTGTGCAAAACTGAGGAGAGAATAAAGAAAATGAAGAAGGAAGTGCAACCAAATGGAGAGGTGAATGTGTGTGAGATGTGGCCGAGAATAGGGAGGAGAATAAGTGCAATAAATGGTAAGGAAAATGATGATAACTAGTGATGTGTTCGGTGTGGGTGAAATGTGTAAAAACCGAGAATGAAATATGAAGAAAAAAATAGAGATGAAGATGTTAACAAAAATAAAGTGAAGTGTGTGATGATGATGGTCGAATATAAGGATGAAAATAAGACATGAAATGAATAGGTAAATAGTAATACCCTTGGCGGACCCGGGAGCTATCTAATGTGTGCTCTCAGGTGCACGTTTTCCCGAGGGAAAATGACCACCATTAAACCTAGGTTTTTCGTCCTCAAACCTTTGAAACTCTCAAACATAGTGATGAGGGAAATAATAAGAGTTCACCTAGCAACCCGAGGGCTAAGGGAACAATGGAGGGCTTCTCCACTCGATTAGAAAACCGAGGATACCTGTAGGTCTTCTAACACTTCGGTTAGGGAAATATGAATTTCATTAAAATGGCAAAAAGTTCCTACAATCACCAATGCAATGACTTAAATAGAAAATCCTAGCGTGGATGATTAGGGTTTGGCAAAATGGAAGAGTGAATTGGAGCCCTTAGATGAAGAAGCAATCGACGGCCAAGGATGAGCATCCGTGCGTGTGCCCATCAACAGACCAGGTGTTGTCGAGCACGCGCCATCAACGGCACTGAAGGGTGATCTAAGCGTGCGCCTTCAACAGACCAGATGTAGCTTGTAGGGCAGCGATCAGCGGCCAGGGCGCTGGATCCATGCGCGCCATCAGACGGCCAGCGATGCAGTAGAGCGCACGCTGTTCAACGCTTTTGATGAAGCCTGCAAGCGCTAATCCGACGCCTCTAGTTGCAGCCGCACCTTGCCTTAATCAATGGCTATTTTTGGCCAAGTCATTGATCCTTGATGCCACTAACAAATGTACCTACAAATTTCATACCTCAAATTTGGGCTCTCCTTTGGCCCAAGTCTTCATTCGGGTCCAATTTGTTGAAGTAGCAAATCCACAAGTGTCGAAAAACTTTTTTTCTTTGTTGGCTAAGTCTTCAATTCTTCATCCACCATTATACATCTAATCCTAACCATTCAATATAATGCATGATGCAATTTAACTAGTTCATACAAGAAGGCTAGAGTTTGCTACAAAGTTAAAAAATAAAAATTACATAATTTAAGGGCTAGGAAGACAAATTCTCAATGGGCCATTTGAGAAGTCCATTAGAGTCCATTAGAGTGCTCCAAGTGAGGAGGTGCACGGGCTGATCTATATCTTCTGAATTGGGCTTCCAAGTGATGTCAACCATAGGATCCATTCCTGCAAGAAAAGCAAAATCATTAGTAAAAAGGTTTAATAAATTAAGGGCCTTAGTTTGTGATCTTGTAATAGGCCTCCTTGGCATGTAATCCCCTCCGGGTTGCTGACGATTTGACCTCAAATAAAAAGATTCAGTCTCCTATACACGATTTACATCTCCAATGTAAGGGGACAAATCTTGGACGTTAAAGGTGGATGACAAGACGACTATTGGTGGTCGGGTGGTCTTACTAAAAAGTTCTTTGGTTAAGGTGGAATGATTGAATTCGTGAGCTACTTTTAAGGGCGTTTGCTCGGTGATGGAGGGTAGGTTTCCAAAGTAGTCGAATATCAAATGTTGTAGCGTGCGATTCCCATTATGTTCCTTTGACCAAAGAATTAATCCTTCTAACCGTCTGACCACAGATGCAAGCTCAACATCCAATTGATCCTCGTGATGTTCCTGGCTCCTACTAATCCTTAAAAGCCAAGTGATCAAATAGCCAGAGGGTAGATAACTTGTTATTACCAAATCAACGGCTTCCTTGTCTTTGGTTCGATGGTAGAATTTGTGATGATCATCTGGTGAGGTTAGTTGCTTCGTTAGTTCACCCAATTGTAAATTAGGGCATTTGTTGAGTACATTAAGTGTAAATTTGCTCTTGTTTTGCCTACTTCCACTATGGACCAAAGTAGTATAATATGTAGGACCTAGGGGATAGGCTAACTTCTTCAAAAATGGGTGTGAAGGAGAGTTGTTTTGTAACGCCCCCGAACCCACCCCGGCTCGATGCGCTACTTTGCTCATCATTACTATGTTTAAAATAAAGTTTAAAATTATATTCGATAGAATTTCAACTCAATTTTAGAGTTTTTCAAACTCTCAAAAATGGTTGGAAAACGTGTGTAAAATACATACAAAATGTGTCGGAAAAGGTCGGGTTAAAACATATTTGAAGTAGGAAAATTTTGAAAAAAATTCAAAGTAGGCCACCATGGGCGCCGTGCGCGTTGCAGTGCGCTGCGCTCCCGCAACCCTACGCGCCGAGTGCCTACTGCGCACGCCAGGGCCGGTGCCAGCACGCCCTCCAGTAGCCCTACGCGTCTCACCTCGGCCACCAACGCACCTAATTCAACCCTTTTCCATCTTTTTTCAATTTTCTTCACTTCTCACCCAACCAAAACCCCTAAAACTTCTCCAAAACTTTTCCCAACATTTTCAATTCCTTGACACTTGAAAATCCCAGAAAACACGATTCAAAAACATCAACTAAAACGTGAAAATGGATGAAAATGAATATCGTTTCTTTTATGAAAAATCAAGCAGCAAAACGGGTAAATTTTCTAAAACCAAAATCCTGAAACAATATTTACAATATATTCAAACCAAACACCCAAAAAGGTTTATAAAACTGACATCATGTACACAACCAAAATCCCAACAAAATACCCACTACCACACCTCCCAGCAACTCTATGGTCGAGACGCCCCAACAACTGCCCGCACCGGCATGCAGCATGCGTCGCCGACTGTATCCTAGTCCTGGCCTCCTTCGTAGAGCTCACCATTAAACTCGTCGTCACCTATACCATATAACACAAAACTTAAGCCTAATGCTTAGGAAGTACAGAATAATGAATGCAAAAACACAATGCATACTCAACCCCTAACACATGCGGTTTCTAAACTCTCGGTTGTCTTCATTTCATTTTCAATTCATTAATCTTTCACTTTTACATGTGGATCAGGTAGGCACTCATCCGAGCTTTGCTCCCAGGACGGCCACACCTTGACCCAGCAAAGCAAAATCGAAGGCACTCATCAGAGCTTTGCTCCCAGGGACGGCCATACACGATCTCCTCCCACCGATCATAAAACCCTCTAGTGCTTCCTCTAGCACGTTAACTCGAGGCGTTAATACTCACGATGTATTACATATTTTCATCAGCGCATCTCGCAAAGAGACCCTTTAGAGGTGCTGCTCTAGCACTACACCCCTCCCCTCGACAAGGCGACTTTACTCGAGACCGAGTTACAATCTCTTTTCTTATCTTTTTATGTTTCAATCTCACACATTTCTGGTTGGGTACAGGCTCTGATACCATTTGTAACAACCAGTATTCCCAGCAAGATATTGTTTGCTCTGGGGATTGGGCCGTAGCCCAATATCCTCCCCTCATGGCTTTGTTATGCGAGGACTTCCCAGTCGGTCACCCAACCTGGTACTACTCTCGCCGAAGCACTTTTAACTTCGGAGTTCTAATGGGATCCGTTGCCAATTGTGCTCCAAAATGCGTCTTGCTATCTTGGGAGGGTCTCTTTACATATGCTTCATATCCACATACTTCCCCAAGCGATGTGGGATTATGACGACCCCCTTTTTTTGACCCGTCACCTTCCAGTTTGCCCGCGCGGATGTACTGCCATCCAGGTTCCGGTTCGTGCAGCCATCGTACACATACTTACACATCCGGGTCATCACATACAATCACCTATATAAGCCTACGATCACCTTGACTCGCCTTCAAGACGCTGCTTATGTTTTGGACAGAAGCAATTTAGTTTGCTTCTTTCACTTTTCTTTCTTTCTTTGTGAAGAGAAAGGCTCGATAGGCACTTTCAAACCTCTCTTATACCGGTATGAAAAGAGTGTTTTCGGTCTTGCAGGAAACGAAGCTCTACGAACCCTTCGACGTCCAGCTCAACAGCTCGTGGTATTGTATTATCTTCCCCTTAGGACTATGTTGCAGCTAGTGTTCTTGATTGGAGTAGGAAGAGTGAGAAAGAGAAACTGGCGGTTTACGGAGATAGAAGGTTAGGCTAGCTCTTGAGTTTAGTTTGAAATCAGTTAATTCGACTTCTTAGGAGTAGGAAGGAAGAAGGGTGAAGGAAATAGGCCCATTATTTGAATTAAGACTCTCGAAATAACACTTTTTAAGATCTCGCTCGGGCTTAATTAATTAACTAGGGGTTAGGCATTTTGACTCCCCGCTAGCCTACAAATGGAACTGCAACTGCTTTTGACTCTGGCTCGGGAACCAGGGTTACGTTCTTTATGGGCTTCACACGCTTAAGGCTACGTTGGAATCATTTTCAGGCTAGGCTAGTCAGGCTAAAGCAGAACTGCTCAGGCTTATTGGAGTTCTAATGGAACTTTGCCAACTAACTGATAGGGAGGCTACTAAGGCCCATTGAAGACGTTTAAGCTACTTTACTTGACTATCAAGCAAGCAGAAAAAGCCCTAAGATTGGCCCCTTCAAATAAAGCCATTCAGATGTGCACTCAAGGCCTAGAGATTTGAGTAAGGGAGGTATCTTTCACTTACTTAGCAACTTTACATAGCTTCATTTACTAATTCCAAATGGCACTTCAAATCCTTCCTCGAGAGCAGTTGATTCGGAGGTTCCAGCCAGCATCTTTCCAATCGTTCAAATGGAAGACTCCTGTGCTTAAGGCTAAGTGGCTTCCCTTTTGCAATTGTTGATATTTAAGGTTAGAATATGCTCGACTGCAAGGACAGGAACTCTTTGACTCATTTCTTTGCTCTTTTCTTTCTATCCTCGAGGAAGTCAAGAACCACTAGACTAGAAAGGCAGTTAGTTGTCAAAGTTCCATTGATTTGGTATTGATTATCAGGAGGAATTTAGCTAAGATAATTAGTGTGCCAAGGTCATAGAGAAAAGCTAAGAGACGTCACGTATGAGGCTTCTTTCTGTGCCGCTTAGTTAAGGCAAGGCTTCTTCCTGTTGTGCCGTTTCCTTAGTGAAATGATGGAGTGAGCTCTTCTCGTCCTTAGGGAAGGTCATTCTATTAGATCTTCCCTCTCCTTCTTTAGCAGAGCTTCTCTTCTAGTCTTTTTCTGTTGGAACGACTTTCACTACTGAAAGGAAACAGCTTGGTCAAAGTCAAAGTAGACTGTTTAATTAGTAAAACTGACTAGATATTGGGTATAACAACTTGAGCATTGAATTTCCCCGTAGAGGGCGAAGAAGGCTTGACCTTAATGTAATGATTCGACGGTGCGTGCGGACCCCCTTTCACTCTATATCAATCAGAGTAAGCAATCTTTTATAATCCTATCTTTCTAGCCCCCCTTCTTCTACCCTGAGAAAAAAGCATTGGGACTCCTACTTGCTAGCTTAGGATTTTGAAAGATAAATAAGCTATTTGGACTGTAAGATAAAAGAACGATTGCTACATCTATAAGAGTCTACCATCTTTCTACTTGACTGGATGAGTAAAGGTAAAAAGATATGGTTGAAGCATGCTTCCCAAGAGGAAAATATGATCAATAGAAAGGCTAGAAAGCTTTTAGATTGACGTCTGGTAAACAAACAAATAAGAAGGTCTTTCTTTGAGAGAACTCCAGTGTGCAGTTCAGCCAATTTGCATTCAAGAGGTGAGACTGATATTTATTCAGCAAAGAAAAGGGAAGTCCTATTTTGTAGTGAACGTAATACGCTCTTAAGCAAGGCCTAGTGATACTCAAACAGCTAAAACTTGTCCCTCCCTCGGGTACTTTGCAATGGGTATTGTTTTAGAAGACTCTTATCTGTCAATAGCCCCGCTTCTAAGCGCCCGATTTCCCCTGGGAACTGCTTCATCTGAGTTAGAAACCATGTATGCATCCCTTCTTTCTATAGCTTAGTGACCAAAGATATAAATGTGCAAATACATTAACGGATTGGTATTCAAGCTCCGTCCTGAACTAAATAATCAAGATTTCCACTAAGCTTATCAAGATCACTTTCTGCAAATGATGTGAAGATCTAACAGATGTAGGTTACCTCCTTCTTGTTTGACTAAAGTTAGTAGAACCTTGGGAATAGAAAGCTCTTCGACAGCAACTCTGGGCTTTTTTGGTGGTTGGGTGCAATGCAAGATGAATGAAGTAATCGGAGTGACAAAGTTGTTGGTTCTATTTGTGTTGTGTAGGAGTTGCCCTATCTATATATATGGGAGACTAAGCAACTAGGTGATGCGGGGAAGCAAAGGAGGCAACTATCTGTTTCATAGCAGGCTGATCTTTTCTTCTGCAGGTGTTTAGACGCCCATCGAATCTCTGAAGTTAAGCAACTGGAGCGAGGTATTGTGACCTCTATAGATAAGATAGTAAGGCCCACCCATTTTTTTATCATTGAATCTGGTCTTAAAAATTTATATACGTTCCATTCCCGTTTTCTATAGGATAGGACGGTAGTCCTTTGTATTCACCCATCATGCAATTCCATTTTGATTAGCGATTTAGGCGTTCTAAATTCATCTAATCAATCTTAATCTGGCAAATGGTTAACGACTCATTTTCCATACCCTAGATAAGCATTTGAATAGAATCGAATCAATAGGGGCCCCCATTCTAGAGAAAGTAAGCCTACTTGATTGTCAATGCCAGTCCTTCCCTTGTGCAAATATGAGGTGGCTGCATGCAATCTCTGTTCTTTTTCCTTCGCCTAAGCTCCCATGCTGAACCTAGAGAAAGCTCCCTACTATCTATAGGGGATGGGCGAGTGAGCGAATAGGTAGTAGCAATGACTTTGCTTTGCTGCTGTTGCCCCATTATAGAGTAGGGGCCAACCAATACAAACTCATTTCAAATCCCGGGCACTGCTAACCTCGTAACTTAACAAAGATGGGAGAGAGCCCACCTAGTATGACTGGTTATAGATGCGGGAGAAAGATCTCTATTCCTTACAACCTTAGTCGAATTCATTCTCATGTTACTCTGATTCTCCTATATTCACATACTGCGTTTCCATTTTTTTTATAAGTTCATTGAAAAACTTGGATTTTCTTAAGCCTTGATTTTTTCTTTGTTCACTACTTATGTAATGTAATAAATCTCAAAAAAGAGTTCTAATAAAAAGAACATTATGTGAAAAAAAGCTTATCTTTCCAATTGTTTAGATAACAATTATTCATAAGTGTAAGATCCCTCCTATCCAATCTTTTCCACCTTTCTCTACACCATCAGTGATTTTGGTCATCACTTTATGCAATTACAAGAGACTTTTTTTAGAATCCCTAGGTGAGGAAGCATGAAACTGTGGAAGCAGTGGCGGACGGAAGGGTTAATATTAATATACCGGGGCATTGGAGTCTTGTTTGCACAGGATTCCACCTCCCGTGCTTTTGATTTGAGGTAGAGGTTGCACACGATTTCTCCTACGCTGAAGAGCATATAAGAAGGTGCTATTTTCTTTATCATGATCAAGTTCTTGATCTCGAGGATATCCAGACGATCCTCAAGATCAAGAATGAAATCATTTTGCGCATGTCCCAATTAGATCCCCATCCGTTCTTGATGGAGCAGAGGGAAATAATAATGATTGATTCTATAGTCACACCTCAAGGCATAGACTAGAATATGAGCACCCTAGAAAGGAAGCTCAGAGAATTAGAAGGCACTGATGCCATAAACTCAAAGCTCTACAAAAAGGTAAGAAAAATTCAAGAGGATTATCACTTATTCGACAGATTTGAATGAATTCAATGAAAGTGTGTTTTCTTTTTTCTTCTTCCTATTTATTTTCTTATTATTGTTGTCCATTCTTTAAAGATTGAGCCTGATGTGGAATCACCATCATTAAACATTCCTTGTTGGTCTGGCTGCTGGTCTAGTGATTCCTCCTAGCCGCCGCTTTGAAATGGCTATGCTGCCTGCCTGTTGAAGACCTTTACGTAAGTAACTCAGTGCTCCATACCATACGGGGGAAATGAAAGCTAAATTCGTTCGGATCCTCCCACATGTTCAATCTTTTTTTAGCGGTTTCCCTAGAGATCTTTCTCATTAATGTAACTTTCATTTTGCTCATTCATGGAGTTGTATTTAGTATCTCTAAGAAAGAAGATTATCTACCGTTAGTCAGTAATGTGGGTTGGCATGGATTACTTAGTGTTGTGTGCCTAGGAGGGCAGCGCGCTTTAGGATGCGAAGGAGCTATTCTCGCCCAGCTCCTTAACCTAATGCGGCACCGGGTTCAGACCATAGGGAGCCGTAGCATGAGGGGACGTCAAATCCTTTTGCCGCCGCTGTGATGACCCCAACCTCGTCTAGGGCCGTCACAGAATTACCGTGACTTACATTTCACTTAGCCCTCGTCCGTTGACGTAAAATTTTTTGTTTTTTCTCTTTAACACATTAAAGAACGAACTGGGACAATCAATCATCCTCCATTGACATTTAAAGCCTAACTTAAAACGTGTGTCAAAAGAATCGTTTAGGGTTGGGAAACATCATATTAAACTTGGGACCCAAAAAGACATGAAAGGCTTAGGCATGGGGCGCACCCTACCTTCGGCGCGCATGCCCATTGCGTGCAACGTGCAGACATAGCGCTCGCTAACCTCAGTGCACCGCTGCGTCCCCGTGCTGCGCCCGCACCGCACGGCCAATACGTGTCGCGCTCGCTAACCTCACGCCCGCTACGAGGCCACGGCGCGCGCCCTGCGTGCCAATGCCGTGCTCGCTAACCACGAGCGTGCCGCGCACCATGCACGCGCCGCGCTTGCTGACTGCGAGCACACTACGCGGCCACGGCACGAGCCCTGCCCGTCCGTACCACGCTAGCTAACCACAAGTGTGCCATGTGGCCTTGGCGCGCGCCTGTGCCATGCGCGCCTGTGCCGCGCGCGCCAACATCGCGCCTACTGCACACCGCTACTGTTGGCCGGTCGATCGGCTGAGGGGATGATCGATCGGCGAACTCTTTGGAATTTGCAAGATTGAACAGTAACTTGGTCGATCGATCGGCTAAGCAGGGCAGCGTGCACACCACGCGCCTTGCTCGCCCTTCCTTGCTGCCTTGCGCGGCAACCGCGCCCAGCTCGCCTCCTTCCTTTCTTCTTATTTCCTTTGCCAATTTCTCCACTTTTTCACCTAAAAATTCCTCAATTCATCTATATGTATCTCCACCTAACATACCACATTTACGTACAAATATACGCATTCAAATCACCAAATCCGACCCAAAAACATAACCTATATCATCGACATCAAACGTACACAACGGAACTCGTAAAATCATCCAAAAGGTAAACCCATCAATAAAACCATCCAAAATAAACATTATCTCCAAGTTAATCCACTATACAATTTATCCAAAATAGACATCATCCACAATTAACCATATATGTAGCGACCCTAATACTATACCCAATTTTTCTTATTATATTTTTTTTTTCTTTTATCCTAATAACTTTAATTGCATTTAAGCGGAATTTAAAGTGGAAACCAAAATTTGTAAAACGTTCGAATCTATTTTGAAAACCACGTAATAAAACTTTAAAACAATTAAAAGAAAACCTTAATTAAAACTTAAAAACATAAGCAGCAGGAGAAAAGACAAAACAGGGAGCAAAAGGGGCAATCGCCCCTTAAAATGAAGGGGCGATCGCTGGTTTTGCCAGCGATCGCCTCACAAGGCAATCTGTGATCGCCGCGCGACCAAAGAAGGGCGATCGATTGCCCAAAACCATGCGATCGATCGCCACACGCTCTGGAATTTTTCCAGAGCGTGATCCTTCTTGGTGACCGATCGCCACCCTTGGCGATTGGTCGCCAACTCCACTGCCTCCCCTCTTCCTTCTTCCCTCATTCTTCTTTCCTTCTCTTCCCCTGCTTCCCTATACACTAAACAAACCCTTCACCATTTCATCAAATATACATCCCAACATAACTCACTCAAAACCTCATCATTCCTCACTTCATCAATCACCCGAAATAACGACTCAAAACTCAATTAAAACATAACCCGTTTTCGTAAAAACGAACTACGTGGTTCGGTTTAAAAACTGAACATTTCCCTAATACCAAACATTTACAAAATACATTTCCAAAACGTTTTAAAAAAAAACTCAAAACATAACCTACCCACTATCCAAAACGAAACATCCTAAAATGTTTCTAACTATACAATAATCCACTATACAATAACCCACAATCAACCCATTTCGCCCAAAAACCCTCAAAATACCTAATTGTTACCCCCCCCCCCCACCCCACGGATCAAAATACGCGTCGACTGCCCATGCACACCACCGCAGCCGTTCTTCTTCAATCATTCTGTACATCGGGTGGAGGAATGTCGTCCTCACCGGCTTCGATATCACCTACACCATACAGACAACTATGAGCTAAAGGCTCAGGAAGTTTCGTAAATGTAAATGCATGCTGTGCATATGAGTTTCAGAAATCATGCAACATTTTCTTTTGATTACATCACAGACAGAATGTCACCGAGGTCTCAGCCTATTGGATGGAGAGGACACATCCCGCGGTCGGACTGCCCCTCTTCACCTAACGGGGGGGGGGGGGGGGGGGGATACACGCTCGCACCCGTAACAGCTGTGCCTGAGCCCCACCTTGCGTAACCAGACACAGATTACATTGATTCATTACGTTCATTCATTTCATTTTCTTAAACACGTGCAGAAGTCCGTTTTCATGCTATTTTAAAATACGTGATGCATGAACAGTTATAGACATAAAATAAACAAACATCATACATACCATCGAGACCATAAAAGCAATTAAAAGCATATCCTATAAAAGAACTAATCCTAACTACCCAATCTAAACATTTAACAAATGATTCTCCAAAGATCCTCGACGCGACATCGACGTACGGTGTAGGCCTCTCGGCCAAGTAAATCACGAGAACTTACCTTGTGCGCGCTGAACTTCGAGCTCCGTCCACGAGCATCGTTTGTCTGAGACAAAACACAACAATTAACATTAACACGAGATTCAACCGATTAACGTCGAAATTCAACGAAAACTTAACTAAGGAAATTCTCCTTAAATTATAACTTAGCTCAATAAGGCATTTTACCGAGAATTCACGCTCGTAAATTTCTAAACTCCATTGACGGAGATTCTCAAACCTAAAAATCCAATTTTTCAACCTAAACACCAAATACACTCTAGATTTCGTCCAATAACGTTTAATTCATTTAATAGATTCACCAATACGGTAACCCTACCGATTTTTAACCCTAATTCGCATTTTTCACAAAACCCTAAACGAACCCTAATCATTTAAACTCCGTGAAAACCAAACTATAACGTTCCAAAAGAAAATAATCATACCTAGGGTTGCGAGAGGAGGAGAAAACGTGAAGGATCGGAAGTCGTCGGAGGAAAAACGGTGGTCAGAAGAGGAACAGCCGTGAGTGGCGATGAAGAGAATCGCCTGGAGGGAGAGGAGTTCACGCAGGAAGAGAGAAGAATGAGGGAGAAAAGAGAGTTGTGTTATTTTTTTATAAAAATTGACTTGGTAGTTTACCTTTTCGCCCTTCCTTTGATTTTCTATTTGTTTCATCCTTTGTTTCGTTAATTTTCTAACGATTCATTTTCTCCAAATTCTCTTATTTCACCAATAAATCCAACTTATTACTAGGTTTTTTTAAAACTGTCCGTTCGCAATTCGAACCCCGCTTACTATTTTTACTAAAACATCCTTTATATTACGATAACCGTAATTCTCGTAAAATTAGCGTTTAACTCCTAAAATCCCTGAAATTTTCTTAAAATCCTTATAAATCATTAGAATCATAATAAAGCTTTCTTTTCGCAAAATGGACTTGATTTGACATAATAACAAAAATGCCATTATATTCTGTAATTACAAAATCCCGTAAATCCGGGTGTTACATTCCATCCACCTTATTTAAAATTTTGTCCTCAAAATTTGATTACACAAACAACTCGGGATACCTAGCCATCATATCTTGCTGTCGCTCCCAAGTCGCTTCTTCAATCTCGTGGTTCCACCATAGGACTTTAACTAGCGGAATCTCTTTGTTGCGTAAAACTTTGATGGAAGACTCCAAAATATGTACCGGCTTCTCCTCATAAGTCAAGGTAGGCTGTACCTCAATCTCTCTTACCTCTACAATATGAGATGGATAGCGCAAACATTTCTGAAGCATAGAGACATGAAATACATTATGGATACCTTCCATTGAAGCCGAAAAGCTGTAGTCGATACACTGTCTTCCCGATCTTCTTCAAAATAGGAAAGGGCCCCACATAACGAGGGTTTAACTTGCCCTTCTTTCTGAATCTCATAACACCTTTAAACAGAGAAACTTTCAAGTAAACCTCATCACCTTCTTCGAATTCCAGTTCCCTCCGTCTCGTGTCAGCATAGCTCTTCTGTCGACTCTGAGCTATCTCGATACGCTGTCTAATAATCGCAGTCTTCTCTGCCGTTTGCTGTAGAATCTCGGGACCAACAATATTGGCTTCACCAACCTCATCCCAATACAGCGGAGAGCTACACTTTCGCTCATACAAAGCCTCGTACGGAGCCATACTGATGGTAGCCTGGAATCTGTTGTTATAAGAGAATTCGATCAGTGGCAAATATCTGCTCCACGATCCTTGAAATTCCAACACGCAAGCTCTGAGCATATCCTCCAGAATCTGATTTGTTCTCTCTGTCTGACCATCAGTCTGAGGATGAAAAACTGTGCTGAAATTAGCTGAGTTCCCATAGCTTTTTGCAAACTCTTCCAGAACTTCGATGTAAACCTCGGATCTCTGTCTGAGACAATCGAAACTGGTACTCCGTGCAATCTCACGACCTCCTACAAATAAAGCTCGGCGAGCTGGTCCATAGAAGATGTCATCTTCACAGATAAAAAGTGAGCCAACTTTGTCAATCGGTCCACAATCACCCAGATGTCGTCATGACCCTTCGTCTTTCTCGGGAGCCCCACAATAAAATCCATGGAGATCTACTCCCATTTCCACTCCGGAATAGGCAGTGGCTATAGTGTTCCGGCCGGCCTCTGGTGTTCTACTTTCACCTGTTGACAAACTAAACAGGTTTCAACATAATTTGCAACTTCCCTCTTCATGTTCGGCAACCAGAAGTGTTGTTTCAAATCCCAGTACATCTTGGTACTTCCCGGGTGCACATAATAAGCTGAAGAATGTGTCTCAGCCAATATCTCCTTCTTTAGCTCCTCATTGTTAGGCACGTACCACCTATGCCTGAATTTTAGAATACCATCCTCTGATAAATGGAAATCCGACAAATTCTTGGATGTCAAGCCCAACCGAAACTCCTCGCACTCCATATCATTCTGCTGAGCTTCACGTATTTTATCCAGAATAGTCGGCCTGAGAGAAATGTTGGTGAGCATACTGGACAACTCTGCCACTATCTCCACATCGAACCTCTCAATCTCAGACCGCAATGTAACCGACATCGCTGCAAGTGAAGGCTGACTCGCAGAAGGCATTCGGCTTAAAGCATCAACGACCTTGTTCGCCTTTCCTGGATGGTACTTGATATCGAAATCATAGTCTTTCATGAACTCCAGCCACCTTCTTTGTCGCATATTAAGTTTCTTTTGTGTAAATAAGTACTTCAAGCTTTTGTGGTCAGAAAATATCTCGCATTGCTGCCCATATAAATAATGTCTCCAAATCTTCAGTGCGAAGACCACGGCTGCTAACTCCAGATCATGCGTAGGATAATTCTACTCATACGACTTCAGCTGTCTAGAAGCATAAGCAATCACCCTACCTTCCTGCATAAGCACGCATCCGAGTCCAACTACGGACACATCGCAATATATACAGAATTTATCACCTTCAACAGGCAATATCAACACTGGAGCTGTAGTCAATCTCTGCTTTAAATCCATAAAACTGTTGTCACAAGCAGCCGACCATACAAACTTTTCGTTCTTCCGAGTCAGGCGTGAAAGAGGAACTGCAATCTTCGAAAAGCCTTCTATAAACTTCCGATAATAACCATCAAACCCAAGAAATCCATGTACTTCACGCACGTTTTTAGGCTGTGGCCAATCTCTGACCACCTAAATTTTGCTCGGATCAACAGAAACTCCTTCTTCCGATATTATATGGTCGAGAAAACTGATCTTGTCCAGCCAAAATTCACATTTAGAGAACTTCGGATAAAGCTGGTGTTGTTGTAAAATTCCTAGAACAATTCGCAATTGCTCTTCATGCTCCTCCTTCGTCTTAGAATAAATCAATATGTCGTCGATAAAGACTACAACGAACTTGTCCAGGTACTCCTTGAAAACGCGGTTCATTAAATCCATAAACGCTGCAGGGGCATTAGTAAGTCCAAGAGACATGACAAGGAACTCATAATGCCCATACCTCATTCGGAATGCCGTCTTCTGAATATCCTCCTTCCGGACCTTTAACTGATAGTAACCCGAGCGTAGGTCAATCCTGGAAAATACTCGGGCACCCTGTAATTGATCAAACAAATCATCGATCCGTGGCAGTGGATACTTATTCTTCACTATGAGCTTATTCAGCTCTCTGTAATCCACACACATCCTGAGGGTTCCGTCTTTGTTCTTGACGAATAGAACGGGCGCACCCCAGGGTGAAAAACTGGGTCGTATGAAACCCTTGTCTAGCAACTCCTCCAACTGAGATTTCAACTCTTTCAACTCAGCAGGCGCCAATCTATATGCATTTTTTTACACTGGCGCCGAACTCAGATAAACATCAATCACAAATTCAATCTCCCGGTCTGGTGGTAAACCGGGGAGATCATCAAGGAAGATCTCAGAGAATTCTCTGACTATAGGAATGTCACTCAGCTTTACACTACTAAGCAACTGAGTATCAATTACTGTGGCCAAATAAATAGAGCACTCACCTTTAAACTGCTCGTTTACTTTCATAGAATAGGAAATAGGCGATCCACTCAGTCGGTTCATTGCCTGATAAGAAAACTCTGCTTTACCTAAGGGTGGAAAGGTTACAATCCCGGATCGACAATCGATGGTGGCGAAGTGCTGAGATAGCCAGTCCATCCCTAGGATTAGATCGTAAACCTCTACGCCCATGACAATCAGGCGAGCATAAAGGGTAGCATCCCCCACTAAGACGACATTGCCCTGAAGAATACGATCCGACTGCATATGTGAGACCCAACGTATTAAATGGGGGCATTTCGTCAAAGAAGTAAATGTTTTGGAAAATTTTTCTTCCCTCATTAATCACTCACCTCCCTCTCTGTTATGTTGTCTCCTTCACCCTCTCCATAAACACTCTTTTGTGAAGCTTCCTCTGCATAAGCTTTTCGTTTGTTTTTATTTCTCTCTTGCGTCTGCCCTCTTCCTCTCCTTTTCTCTCTTCCCATTAAATTCTCTTTCTGCTAAGTTCTTTTCCGCCATAGTTTTATCTGTAACGCCCGGGTTTTCGGATCTTAGGATTTTCTAATTTCTTAGGTAATTTTCGTAAAATAGCAAATTAATGTACTTTCTTGAGCGGGATGTTTCTTTTGAGCCCTAGGAATTTATGGGAATTTTTAGAGGAATAAGTGAAATTTTAGAAACTCAAATCGAAAGAGTAATGCTAGAGTTCCCGTTTTAGCCTTTTAGTATGTTAATTCGTAAAAATAGTAAATCAAGTCCGTTTTACGAAAAGAAAGTGTTATTAGGGTCCTAACGATTAATTTGAATTTGTGGAGATATACGGGATTTACCGAAATTTCAAAAGATGCCGAATGCACGGGAGGGCAAAACGGTATATTAATGTTTTAATAGGAATTAATATTAGGATTATAATTATTATTATTATTATTATTATTATTATTATTATTATTATTATTATTATTATTAATTAAAACAACAGAATGGTTAAAAACCATTATGTTGTTATATTCGAGCTCGAGCCCGACGCCGAGAGAGACGAGGGAGACAACGCCGAGCATCCCTCCGACGGCGACCACGGCTCCGACCACCGTTCAGACGTGAAGACGCCGGCGAGCTGAAGCCAGGGCTCGGTTCGGTTTTTTCCGCACCTGACCTGACCGAAAACAGGTAGCTCCCCCTCCCTGTTTTCTCTCTGTTGCTCGGCCGTGAGTGGCCTGCGGGTTGGGTCGTTTTCTTGGCGGTTTTGTGACGAAAATTAGGAGGATTTAGGGGTGTGTGAGGGGCGATCCACGGAGGGCTGGAGTACCCTATTTTCAGAGTGAAACCGTGAGGTGTGTGCTGTGCATTTCTGGTTTCTAAATTTAGAAGCCCTAATTTTGTGTTAAACTATGCTTAATCGGTTAGAATATGATAGATTAGTGAGGTATTGGGTGAGAATTGATGGAAAATCGAAATGGGGAAATTTCCCGGTTAGGGCAGTTCAGGTTTTGCCTGATTTGACCTAGCTACGGTCATTTGTTTTGAAATTCCTTTTGGCAGGTTAAAATAGGCTATTAGAGGAGTACGTGGCCGCTAGAATCGTTCGATTCCGATAACCGACGTAAAAGTTATGCACGTTTGAAGTTTTGGGTCGGTTTTTACCGAACCCAAATTAGTTGCCCGTTTAGTTAGGTTTTAGTTGGATTAGGCTAAAAATAGTAGTTTGAGATGTTTTCACGAAAGTGAGAGTTTAGTTATGCCGAGCGAGTTCTAATGCAATGTTTTGATATTTAGGATCGATTTTAATACCTTTATTTATGAAATGCCTTAGGTGGACACGGCTTTTGGACGGTGCTCGGCTTGCTACGGATGCCAGGTAAGTGGGTGCTAGGTTTCCGGCCCTTAAGGCCCTACATCGTGTCAACGTTAGGCTTTTGTATTTTGATGATGATTTTCTGATTGTGGGGTTTGCTGAGTCGGGTAGTCTAGAATGTTAGTTATTAGTTGTTTGTGAAGTTAGTTAAGAATAATGTATGTCCATGTATATAGTGAATTGTTTGGTGATGTGTTTGATGGTATGTTATACGTGAATTCCTCATGCATCATGTTTTTCCTAACTGTGCATACGAACTATTTATGAGCATGTTTTATGTAACGTCAAATTAAAGAACGATCATGAATTCCGAACGATGTATGTTTCTCACGGGATAAGATGTATGATTTCTCACGGGGCAAGTCATATGTTTCTCACAGGATAAGATGTATGATTTCTCACTGGGCAAGTTATGATTTCTCACGGGGCAAGTTATGATTTCTCACGGGGCAAGTCATGGTTCTCACGGGGCAAGTCATGGTTCTCACGGGTCAAAGAAATGGTCTACTACGTAGACAATGAGTTAATGTTAACAAAAAGAAAACGAAATGAACATGTTTTTAATAATGTCATGCATATATGTAAATGTTATGTTTAGTGCTTTCTCTTACTAAGCATTAGGCTTAATGTATATGTTGCATGATGTAGGTGACAGGTGCGAAAGTGAGAGTTTCTCTTGATGACAAAGAATAGGTGGTCGACGGGTGGTGCTCGTGGCGACGAGGTGTGTTTTGGCCTGGCTTGATGATCCGATGGTGTGCCCCGAACTGTTTTGTGGCGAAATGATGTGAGCTAGTTTTGTTGGTTAGTAGGTCTACGTGTCGGTTTCGTTTGTGAAAGTACGAAAATGTTTAAGTATGTAGGTTGGATGTTTTGATAGAAAGAATGTATGAAAAGTCGAGTTTTGATGTATATGTAGTGGAAATAGAACATTTAGAATGTGGAGTCTTAATTTTAGAAATATACTGGAACTGTTTGGTTATTTTAAAACAGGTAAGGATACGTTCGATTTTTAGAGCGATCCACACAGTTCGTTTTTTTGAGTTTTCCGAAATTGTAGGTTGTATTAGTGTTGTGTTTTGATGATCGACGAACGAGTGATTTTAAGGGATTTCAACAATCCGAGACTTCGATTTAATGGTTTAGAAGTCGATACGTTATGAGTGACATAAAAAGAAAAATTTACGTGCTTACGAGAGTTTAAAGTTAAGGTTACGTTATGGTTAGTTTGTTTAAGGGTTATGGGAAGTGTTTTAAAAAAAGAAAATGATTAAATAATTACGTCACGTCAAGTCCGTGGCGGTCCTTACCGGGTTGGGGTCGTCACATTATCTCTCTCTTTTGTGTATTTTTTTTTTGTACTCCTCGACTGGTAAATCAAAGAACCAAACTCAGAACTGTGGGTATCAAAAGCTTGTTCTGCCAGCTTATCGATTTGGAGCAGCAATCTTTCTCCATTCAGTAGCGTCTTCAGCCCTTTTCTTGTTCTAGAGAAGTGGGTATTGTAGTTGAATCTTGCTGGTCTTACTAAGAAACGATTTGAAAACTTATG
The DNA here is from genome assembly GCA_022432975.1 of Begonia masoniana. NCBI lineage: Eukaryota > Viridiplantae > Streptophyta > Magnoliopsida > Cucurbitales > Begoniaceae > Begonia > Begonia masoniana. The sequence goes on along the minus strand of CM039509.1, from coordinate 21,507,419 downwards.
TTTCCAAATCTAGTTGATTATTGGTGCTGTGAATTTTGGAAGAGAAATACCTCGAAATCTTTGGTGTTGAATTTTCTGAAGTGGTAGAGCGGATCGGACTGTTTGTATTGGTCTTCAGAGGTATAAATCTGATATTCTTAACCACTCAATTACTTGCAGATAATTGGTTTTTAGATTTGATTTCTGGCTTAGGTTGTTAATTGTAAAGATATTGAGATTATGAAGCTACTTATTATGGTCAACCAAACCTATTAAGGACTGAGACCCATCATAATATGTATCTATTTTGAATATATTGTCTGGCAGATCGAAACTATTTTCACTCAATGAATGTTGGATTACATTGATGGAAGAGTTGATAATTTAAATGTATCGATTTTAATCTAGTTTTAAATGATTTTACTATTGCTTAGGTACCAATTTATCGAATAAAGTGTGGATTCATTGACCTTGGACTTTTGGACCACTTATTATTGAGACTTGGAATTATCAGGTTTGACCTGTTATAAGTTCACTCGAGGTAGGGATTTATTTTATTTTTGGTTAAGTATATTTAAAGCATAAAATATCTATCTAATTTTATGCCATTTGTTTTATTCATAATTTTATCAGTTGCATACTTTTATCAATTGATGCAAACTGTGGTTTTAACTATAAGTAATAGGACAGCTGTATGAGCCGTGTCCTTGGGCGAAAAACCCTAAACCTGATCAGGGTATTTTGGCGTGCAACCGCAGATAGTCGATGTTTTCAAATCATGGCTACGACCGCCGAGCGTCGATGTTTTTAACTTCTATTGTTGAGCATAATCATACATATTTTATTACTGCTGGAAATAAACTCTACCCCTATTGAGTTTAGTCGACTCACCCCAAATGACTATTATTTTTAAGAATCTAATCAAGAAGAGGTTTAATTACCGGATCTGAAGCAGGAATTCCCTAAATTAATAATTTTTCCTTGGAAGACTCATTTTAAATTTTAAGGTTGGATATTTATGAGAAATGAGTAAGCTTTAATTTGTCTACAACACACTGTAATTTATTTGTCTTATATCATCACATTATTTAGGGTCACTTGTTGGACCTGTTTATTTATCTGTCCGGGTACTGACTTATATTAATTGGTTAATATTCTGCTGCGATTGTTGAAATTTGGTTTCAAGGGTCGGACGATCTAGTCCTTTTCAGGCCGGGTCGTTCCCCATTCTGTTACGGGTCCCATTTGAGGCGTGACAGCATATGCTCTCCCGAAGGCAGCATCACTCTATACTCAACCTCTGCTAACTCAGACGCTAACCCTAATCTAGCCATGCAAGCAGTTGAAATAAAGGAATGCGTAGCTCCAGTGTCTATCAATGAAAATACTGCTACGCCCATAATCAAAATGGTACCTGCTATCACGGAAGGCTGAGTCTCATCATCGATATCGCCAAGCTCGATAAACGCAAAGATCCTCGGCATAACCCTCCTCTGGTCTCCGCCCAACTAATCTCGGCCCGGCTTTGGGCAATCCCTGACGTAATGGCCGACTTCACCACATCTATAACACTTGTTAGTGCCAACCCGGCACTCTCCACTGTGCTCTCGCTGACATTTCAGCCACCAGGGTATCTGGGAAGTCCCCTGTACTTGCTTGCCCTTGCCCCGATCATTGCCTCCCTCTAAAGGTCTCTTCACACCTTTTTACTGCTGCTGGGGCTGTGGTGCTTTGGGTTGCCAACCTCGGTTCTGAGACTGAGGGCGGATCTCACAGAAGAAGCCCTTAGCTGGCTCCCTCAGCCTACTACAAGTAGCTCGGGCAGCCTCGAAGTCCAAAGCTCTAGTTGCAATATCAGAATAAGGCACGTCTATAATACCTGACACAACCATGTTTATCTTGATCTCAAGATTCAGCCCCTCATAAACTGATGCACTTTGTCTTCATTTTCCCTGACAAGACGCGGTGCAAATCGTGATAAAGCCTCAAACTTTCGAATATAATCAGCAACTGAACCTGTCTGCTTCAGCTGCGTAAACTCGTTTCTCTTAGCCACCCTCACCGTGCGGCTGAAATACTTATCAAAGAATACGGTCTTGAACCGTTCCCAGGTCATAATCGATACATCTGCCGTCGACTTGATCGAATCCCACCAGAAACGGGCATCTAACGCCAAATGGAAGGTGACATAGGCCACCTTGCTCCCGTTCCCTACCTCTTCATATCCTAGCATATCCTCCATCACCCTAATCCATTCCTCAGCAACCGTTGGATCCGATGATCGATCATCGAATACTAGAGGGCGTAGACTTTGGAACTTCTGCATGCCCTGATTGTTAGGAACCACCAATTCTTGGGCCCTCTGGTTCTCTTGGTTCACTAAGTTCTCGATTTGTTGCGCCTGTCGGTCCATGTGTTGAGACTGACGGTCCAACAATTCCGTAAGTCGATCTAAGGCGTCGTCTCTAGGATCTTTTCCTCGAACCATATTGTATAAAGCCTATAAAAGTTAAACAGATAATCCTAAGAAAAAAAACAAAGAAATAAAATAGAACATATTTACAGTTGAAGAAGGACGTTCGCGTAGTGGCATGCGCAGTCGAGCAGTCTACAGAACCGTTTTTAAAACCTTGGGGCTCTGATACCATAACTGTAGCGACCCTAATAATATACCCAATTTTTCTTATTATATATTTTTTTTCTTTTATCCTAATAACTTTAATTGTATTTAAGCGGAATTTAAAGGGGAAACCAAAATTTGTAAAACGTTCGAATCTATTTTGAAAACCACGTAATAAAGCTTTAAAACAATTAAAAGAAAACCTTAATTAAAACTTAAAAACATAAGCAGCAGGACAAAAGACAAAACAGGGGGCAAAAGGGGCAATCGCCCCCTAAAATGAAGGGGCGATCGATTGCCCAAAACGACGATCAATCGCCCATCGGCGATCGCTGGTTTTGCCAGCGATCGCCTCACCAAGCGATCTGTGATCGCCGCGCGACCAAAGAGGGGCGATCGATCGCCACACGCTCTGGAATTTTTCCAGAGCGTGATCCTTCTTGGTGACCAATCGCCACCCTTGGCGATTGGTCGCCAACTCCACTGCCTCCCCTCTTCCTTCTTCCCTCATTCTTCTTTCCTTCTCTTCCCCTGCTTCCCTATACACTAAACAAACCCTTCACCATTTCATCAAATATACATCCCACCATAACTCACTCAAAATCTCATCATTCCTCGCTTCATCAATCACCTGAAACAACGACTCAAAACTCAATTAAAACATAACCCGTTTTCGTAAAAACGAACTGCGTGGTTCGGTTTAAAAACTGAACATTTCCCTAATACCAAACATTTACAAAATACATTTCCAAAACGTTTTAAAAACAAACTCAAAACATAACCTATCCATTATTCAGAACCAAACTGTAACGTCCCTAAAACTGTACCCAATTTCCGTATTATATTATTATTTTTTTTTCTATCCCAATAAACCGTAATCTATTTTATAATAAAACAAAACACAAATCATTTTAAATAAACATTTAAAAATTAAACAATTAAATAAAAACCATTAAAAACAAATTATTTTTATGTTTATTTTTTTTTTTATTTTCGGTGAACAGTGCCTGTGAACAGTGCCGTGAACAACAACAGTGAACAGTGCGTGAACAGTGCGTGAACAGTGCGCTTGCCACTTTATAGGTAGCGATCGATCTCCATTTTTCTTGGAGATCGATCGCTGACTTTTATATTTATATTGGCAATCGATCTCCATTTTTCATGGAGATCGATCGCCACAATGATGTACAGCGATCAATCGCACTTTAAATAAACTCTATACTTTAAATAGCGTAACCTAAACCGAAATCGAAAACAATTAGTATAAAACCATTTAAAACAATTGAAACTATTAAATAAAACTATATTTTTCAATTAAAACAGAAGGGAGGGCAGAAGTGTCATTCTGCCGAGGGAGGAGAAGCAGCGACCAATCGCTGCATCAGCGATTGGTCTCAGCGCTCGATCGCTGAGCAGCCTTGTCTGCCCAGCGATCAGTCACTGGCATGCTACCAGCGATCGGTCGCTGGCAGCGTTTGGTGCCTGGCGATCCGGCGCTAGTCGCCCCTCGTCACATGGCGCCTAGTCGCCTACCATTTTCTTTACAAATTCCAGAGAGCAAACTCTTTTAAGATATCTAGAATAAACACTTCAATGCAACTCTCTGGAATCCGACTCCAGAGAGTGAACTTAATACATTGTTACCACTTTTCCATGAAACTATAACTTAAATCCAACTAAAACGTTTCCTAAACCCGACCAACTTGCAGCGGACTTTGCGAGATCCAACTGCGTGGATCGCTCTAAAAATCGAGCATATCCATATCGAACCTAAACCATTTCAAACGATTTCTATAACGTGCAATTAAAAGCTTTAATAAAACATTTTACAAATATGGTTTATAAAACTTTGAAATCATCAGTCTATCAGCTAACCAGATCCCAAACATCCTAATATGTTCTATCAAGACAAAGTCATCAATAACATCCCAAAAATCCTCAAAACCTACACATACGTCCCCACGGGTCAGGTGAGCATCGACTGCGCCAGCACACCACCGCAACCGTCCTTCGTCAACTGCCATCACTCCTCAGGTGGAGGGATCTCGTAGTCACCTGTATCGGGATCACCTACACCATACAGACACCTATGAGATAAAAATCTCAGTAAGCTCTAGTAAATGCAAATGCGTGCTGTGCATTTGAATCTGTAAATCATGCATTGTTTTCTTTGCTTTGCTTTGCTTTGCTCTGTGGGTGTCACCGAGATCTCAGCCCTTTAACCGGAGAGAGCACATCCAGCGGGCGGACTACTCTTTCAACCTAGAGGAGGGGGGTACACGCTTACAACACGTACAGCCGTGCCTAAGCCCCATCTCACGTGACCTATAAAATGTATACCGAAGGGCCATTTAAACTATATACCGAAGGGTCATCCTTTCTTTGCATTTACTTTAAAACGTCGTGCGGAAATTCGTTTTCATGACATTTGAAATATGTGATGCATGAACAGATATGGACATAAAATAAACAATCAACATGCATACCATCAAGACCGAAATAGAATAACCTATAACAATTATAAACCTATCTACCCGACCAAAGCAATTTAAAAGAAACAATCCATTGAGATCCTCGACGCTACATCGAAGTACGGTGTAGGCCAATCGGCCAGAGAAGATCACGAGAACTTACCTCGTGTCCGTTGCAGCTCAAGCTCCGTCCACGAGCGTGGTTTACCTAAGGCAATTCACAACAATTATCATTAAAATGCGTTTAAACCGTTAACGTCCAAACTAACGAAATCCTCAACTAAGGAAACTCTTCTAAAGCTATAACTTAATTAATCGAGGCATTTCAACAACCAATTCGCGCTCGATTCTACGAAACATCCGATAACGAGCTTTTTCCAAAAACCCGAAATTCATTAAATTTAACATTTCTCACAAATTAGTTTAACTTCGTCCAATAACGTTCAATACATTCTATACGTTCACAAACTACGACAACCTATTGATTTTAAACCCTAAATCACATTTTAAACGTAAACCCTATCGAAACCCTAACGTCCTAATTTCATGGGAACTGAAAACTAACGTTCGAAAGCTGTAGAATCTTACCTAGAACGTTAATCGGAGGAGAAAACGTGAAGAACGGAGATCGGTCGGAGGAGAAACGGAGGTCGGAATGAAATCGGCTGTCGATGGCAGAGAGCGAAGCTCTCTGGTTCTTCACGCGGCAGAGGAGAAATGAAGAAAGAAAAGGATTTAGGTTATTTTATAATTTGGTTTGGCAAATTACCATTTTGCCCTTCCATTGCTTTTATATTAGTTTCGTCATTCGTTTCGTTAATCGGCTAACTATTCGGTTTCACCAAATCTCCTTATTTCACCAATAAGTCCAACTTATTATTAGGGTCCCAATAAAACTGTCCGTTCACAAATCGGACTACATTTACTATTTTTACTAAAACGTCCTTTATATTACGAGAAACGTAATTACTCGGAATTAAGCGTTACCGCTCCGAAAATTCTTGTAAATTTCTTAAAATCCATATTAATAATTAGGATCCCGACGAAACCTTCTGTTCGTAAAACGAGCTTGATTTGACATATTTACAAAAATGCCATTTATATTAAAATAGCAATATCCCGAAAAGCCAGGTATTACATTCTACCCACCTTATTTAAAATTTTGTCCTCAAAATTTGACTTAGCTTATATAGCCTTTGATGTTAACGTCTCATATCACACGGCCTTACGCTTCGATTATCATTTGTACTTACGGTCACTCTTCGTGGTCCTCAACCAAAACTGTCCACTGTACTCTCCAATATCGGCCTTAAACTTGTATTCTCTACCTTCGATCTGATCGTACACTTCCTTACTAAAGTACTGAGCTTAGTTAAGTCCTTAAATCTCCAATTGTTTTACCTAAACTTCTCTATAACTTCGTTGGCTTCGTCTGTAGTCGAGACTCACGTCGACCCAAACTTCTATATTCGCCCGGGTAACGATTCCTCGTAACTGTATCACCCAAAGGATTTACTGGTCACCTAACTTCTTGGGTAACGCATTGACTTTTGGAGACTATTTCGGTGCGGGTTTCCTAATTAAGTCCTCATAGTTATACCCTACAACTATACGACTATAACACTACTTGGTCTATGTGAGTCAAACTATGAGCTACAGTCAGTATTTACTTAGAATTCTATCTCTAACAAAATTCGAACTTCCTATTATTAACTCTGATCCCGTCATCCCTAGGGTCAATCTCTACGATTCTAATCCAAAACGTCGACTATATCTTCCAACATTAGCCTTAAATTCGAAATCTCTACTCTCAATTGGATTGTACATATCCTCACTCACACATTAAGTCTTACTAAATCTCCTAAATCACATACTTTTCTGGGCAACTTACCAATCCCGCCAGTTATTTCAGGGCGGATTTTACAACTAAGGTTACACTGTTATACTCCTCGAACTATGTCACCAGAGTTTCCTTATAAACATCGCTTCCATTCTAAGTTTTGTCCTTAAATTCTACCACTATATTCTTAATTAAAGTTCTCACACTGCTTACGTTACACTCCTTTGTTTATCTTAAACTCTATTTGCTCTAAGCACGGTCGAGTCTCTAAATCTCCTCATTGATGCGCTCTAAACTAGTCATTCTAAACTAAGCCATTCATGCACTACTTGGTCTCGACCTGCCACACACGAGTCGATCACTAGAAATTTACTAACTTAATCTCACCTCTAAGTTTACTTAGATGGTTTCGGTGATAATTCTCACTCTCCTTATTCTATAAATCGCAAATTTCTCAATTTGATACCCTTTAAACGCCAATCTAAGCTCTCATTTATTCCAACGATCTACTTTACCTTCACTAAATTCCTCAAGGCTACTTTGAGTTCATCGACTAATCTATTTTTGTTCGCTCCTTCCAATCAGGTTCCAATTATTCTACTCGACAATCATTCAAAGTTTAACTCTTGAATTCTATCTTAATCTAGATACTCCTAACTTCATACGAATCCTCAATATACGAGCTCTACGGTACTTGATCTATTTAAACACACTTCAGGTATTATAACAATCTAGGTATCCCTTTATAGGTTTATTTCTAAACTTTCTTCTTTCTTGACTAGTCGTATCCTAATATTCCAAAAGGTTGCCAATTAGGCACAATCCCTACCTACTTAAAATCCATATCTCATAGGGCGTATTCCTCTAAACCTTAGGTGCGCAAACTCCGTTAATTAAATCGAACTAATCCTACTAATGTATAACTATATTTCTATATGGTGTTTATTGTTATATGTGTATCCTATTATCTTCTCCTCGAGGTTCGCCTAGTAATCCTTCTTACTCACCTATTATTCTCTTCCTTACTAATTTCAGATCTAAATATTTTATCTATCATATACATATAGTTGTACAAGTAATTTAAATAATACCTGCAATTGTAGAAGGCTGGGCCCCCATCGTCGGCGTTGTCAGGCTCGATGAATGCAAAGACTCTCGGTACAACTTTTCTTTGATCTCTGCCATGATGATCTCTGCCTGATTGATCTCGACCCTGATTCGGGCAATCTTTAACAAAATGGCCCGGTTCTCCACACCAATAGCTGTAACACCCGAGAATTTCTATTACGTGCGTAGCCTAGGTTCGACGTAGAATGAGTTAGCCTAGGCAAGAAATGTATGAGAATTTATTGTTGAAGGGTATTAGAAGTGAAATGAGAAGTGGAGAGTTTGACAAGTCAAACTAAATGGTGATTGGTGGAGAGAATTGGCTTGAAAAGTCTAACTCTTTTAACCAATCAAAATGTAGTAAAAAGCTAATGAAAAGTGGTGTTTGAAGATGCCAATCACGTTGAAGGAAAGTAGAGAAGAGATGGGGTTGAAAATTCAAAGCCAATTAGGTTTGAAAAGTCAAACAACAAATGGACCAATAGAAATTAGTTGTTGAAAATTAAAAGGGAAATTAAATGAAGCAATTGAATGGAAAGGGAGGGAGAAGAGAGGGCAGCCACGTTGAAGTGTATGGAAGGGCACTTGTGTAATTTTAATAGGTTATTAAATGAATTAAATAAAGAAAAAGAAAAGGTTTTATAAAAAGAGGAAAAATGGGTAAAGTGAAGCACTTGTCTTCTTCTTCTCCTCCCACCATCGACGGCAGCCATTGAAGCTTTTCCAAGCTTCATTCCATCAAGGTTCTTCAAGGTTTTAAGGTTAGTTTTAGTGGGGTTTTTAGTTTTATACATTAAGGGTTAGTTTTTATGGGTTTTTAGAGGATTTTGGTGAAGATTGCCTAGGGTTTGAAAACCCTAAATAGTGAAGTCCGAAAATGGAGAGTAAATGTTGGTTTTCTTTCTAGATTTGATGATTTAGTTATTGAAGGGATTAGTTTAGGATGATTTTAGGGAGAAATGGAAGATTGGAGTTGAGCTTGTGAAAACCGGGTTTTTGGTGTTATTGGAGGCCGAATCTGTTTGCTGGATTTTGAGTTGGCTAAGGTGTTTGTTTATTTGATTTGAGTGTTTCAATGGATAGTAGACGTGTAGATGTTTACAGATTGGGGTGGCACGTCGAAATCCGTTGAAAAACGAGGGAGTTACGACCGTTTGAAGTTTGACGGTCAAAATGGTGCATAATTCGGGTTTTGTGTTTTGGGGAAGGAAGTTTGTGATGGTTATAGTTAATTTAGGTTAAGAATATCTTTTGAGTTCATTAGTAAATTTCTAAGTGAGTTTTTGTTATTTTAGGTAATCGAGCGAGTAATTTGGTTGGACGATAGAAAATCTAGGAAATTTGGGTTTTGTATGTTAGGTTGAAAAGTTGGTTAAAACCTATGGTTAGTGTATTGCTAAGTGATTTCTCTTTTATTATGTTAGGTTGACGAGTGAACGATTTGGCTAACCGGGCATATAATTACGAACACGCACAAGGAATCTAGGTAAGTAGCGGATGTGTGTGGTTTGCCTTCGGGCCTACACCATGGAACGGTAGGGAATTGGTTGTTTGCTTTGTTTGATTGTTTGTTTAGTTTTGTGTTGAGTATTGTAATTGTGTGACATGCATCACGGTTTTCAAACTACGAGAAACGAGTTTTAAGCATGGTTTTGCATGGCGAGCTTGAACCGTAAGGGATGGTGTGAGTTGAATCGTGAGGTGGTTTGTGTCGGAGTCGCCTAGTCGCGTTAGGGTAGCACCTGCGGGAAACTCCATGGGAGTTGTCCAGTCACGTTAAGGTGGTACCTGCGAGGGACTATTGTTGAGTCGCCTAGCCGCGTTAGGGTAGCACCTGCAGGAAACTCCATGGGAGTTGTCCAGTCGCGTTAAGGTGGTACCTGCGAGGGACTATTGTTGAGTCGCCCAGTCTCGTTAGAGTGACACCTGCGAGGGACTATGGTGGAGTTGCCTAGTCGCGTTAGGGTGGCACTTGCGGGGGACTTTGTGTGAGTGACACCTGCAAGGGACTCCGGTGGAGTTGCCTAGTCGCGTTAGGGTGGCACTTGCAAGGGACTTTGTGTGAGAGACACCTGCGGGGGACTCCAGTGGAGTTGCCTAGTCGCGTTAGGGTGGCACTTGCGTGGGATACTGTGTAAGTTGGACACCTGCGAGGGACTCCGTGTGAGTTGCCTAGTCGCGTTAAGGTGCGGTGTTAGCATTTGTGATGAGTTTCGGTTATGTGAATGAACAACGAAAAGCAACGAGTAGCAAACGAAAGAACAGCAACTGAGCGAGTAGAAACCTCATCTGTTAGGAGTTGTGTTGCATTATGTTTGTTGTATGCATATTTCCCTACTTACTAAGCATTAGGCTGATATTGTGTGTTCCGTGGTGTAGGTATAGACGGGAGTACAGGTGAGGGCCTAAGGAAATCTAGGATTGGAGCGCAGTTGGTAACGTATAGGGCATGCCGGTGCAGGCAGTTGCCGGGGCGTCTCGATCATGGTCTTCGGGGAGTTGTGAGTGTTAATTATTTTTGTATTTTGATGTATTTGGTTGGTGACTGGGAGATTTGATACGTGTTGGCACATTGTTTTTCTTAAAGGTTTTCGTAACGAATTTTTAAAGATTTCGAGTCGATGGTTGTTGAGTAATGGTGGTGGTATTCTGAGAATTTAAACTATATATTCTCGGGCGTTATATTGCAGGTTTTCGTTTTAAAGGATTTAGGCGTTATGCCGTCCATATTGATTTTAAAACAAACGACGTCGGGTTTAAGTTTGCTATTTTTATTTATATCTGGTTGAAGTCAGTTTTCTAAAAAATTTATGGGATTGGAAGATTTATTGTGTCGGGAGTGTATGGTAAAAATTTCGGGATTTTTGGAGGTGTCGGGCTCATAGAAAAGTGTAGAAAGGTCGGGAAGGTCAAGGAAAGTCAAAACGGGGTGTTTTGGGGCGTTTTTGGTGGGAAAAACCCGAGCCGGCCCGATCGATCGGGCATGGGTCACGACCGATCGCGGCCGGGATGATTTTTGGTGAAAATAGCCCGAGAGGGCCCGATCGATCGGGCCCAAATCGCGACCGAACGCGATTGGGCACACACGGGGTGTGCCCAGCGCGCGCGCGCACCGCGTGCGCGCAGCGCGCTGTCTGGGCGCGCGCCCAGCAGCAGATTTTAAAAAAAATAAGTTTTTATTACGATTTCCACTTTGTTTTAACCCCACTTTTTTTCCAACATATTTTAAATGTATTTTGGCACGTATCTAGCAGCCTCGATATCCAGAGCTCTAGCAGTAATATCAGAATAAAGCACGTCAATAATACCTTATACAACAACGTGCATCCGAATCTCCGGATTAAGTCCCTCCATAAACTGATGCACCTTCTCCTCATTGTCACTGACGAGGCGCGGAGCAAATCGCGATAAGGCCTCGAACTTCCGGATATACTCCGCAACTGAACCTGTCTGCTTCAGCTGCGTAAACTCATTTCTCTTCGCCACTCTCACAGCACGGCTAAAATACTTATCGAAGAATATGGTCTTAAATCGCTTCCATGTCATAATAGATACATCAATCGTCACTTTGATCGAGTCCCACCAGAAACGGGCATCCATCGCTAAATGAAAGGTAACATAAGCCACCTTACTCCCGTTCCCAACCTCGGCGTACCCTAGCATGTCCTCCATAACTCGGATCCACTCCTCCGCAACAGTCGGATCCGACGATCGGCCATCAAACACCGGAGGTCGCAGACTTTGAAACTTCTGCATACCCTAGTTATTGGGAACTATCAAATCGTGGGCTCTCTGGTTCTCCCGATTCACTAAGTCCGTAATCTGTTGCGCTTGCCGGTCCATATACTGAGACTGGCGATCTATTAACTCCGTAAATCGATCTAGCGCGTCATCTCTAGGATCTCTTCCTCGAGTCATAGTGTATAAAGCCTAAAACAAATTAAACAGATAATCCTAAGAAACAAAATCGAATAAAGCTATAAACAGACTTACAGTTGATGAAGGATACCCGCGTAGTGGCTGTGCAGTCGAGCAGTCTACAGAACCGATTTTAAAACCCGGGGACTCTGATACCATAGTTGTAACGTCCCTAAAACTGTACCCAATTTCCGTATTATATTATTTTTTTTTTTCTATCCCAATAAACCGTAATCTATTTTATAATAAAACAAAACACAAATCATTTTAAATAAACATTTAAAAATTAAACAATTAAATAAAAACCATTAAAAAAAAATTATTTTTATGTTTATTTTATTTTTTTTCGGTGAACAGTGCCCGTGAACAGTGCCGTGAACAGTGCCGTGAACAGTACAGTGAATAGTGCGTGAACAGTGCGCTTGCCACTTTATAGCTAGCGATCGATCTCCATTTTTCTTGGAGATCGATCGCCACAATGATGTACAGCGATCCATCACACTTTAAATAAACTCTATACTTTAAATAGCGTAACCTAAACCGAAATCGAAAACAATTAGTATAAAACCATTTAAAACAATTGAAACTATTAAATAAAACTATATTTTTCAATTAAAACAGAAGGGAGGGCAGAAGTGTCATTCTGCCGAGGGAGGAGAAGCAGCGACCAATCGCTGCATCAGTGATTGGTCTCAGCGCTCGATCGCTGAGCAGCCTTGTCTGCCCAGCGATCAGTCGCTGGCATGCTACCAGCGATCGGTCGCTGGCAGCGTTTGGTGCCTGGCGATCGGGCGCTAGTCGCCCCTCGTCACATGGCGCCCAGTCGCCTACCATTTTCTTTACAAATTCCAGAGAGAAAACACTTTTAAGCTATCTAGAATAAACACTTCAATGCAACTCTCTGGAATCCGACTCCAGAGAGTGAACTTAATACATTGTTACCACTTTTCCATGAAACTATAACTTAAATCCAACCAAAACGTTTCCTAAACCCGACCAACTTGCAGCGGACTTTGCGAAATCCAACTACGTGGATCGCTCTAAAAATCGAGCAAATCCATATCGAACCTAAACCATTTCAAAAGATTTCTATAACGTGCAATTAAAAGCTTTAATAAAACATTTTACAAATATGGTTTATAAAACTTTGAAATCATCAGTCTATCAGCTAACCAGATCCCAAACATCCTAATATGTTCTATCAAGACAAAGTCATCAATAACATCCCAAAAATCCTCAAAACCTACACATACGTCCCCACGGGTCAGGTGAGCATCGACTGCGCCAGCACACCACCGCAACCGTCCTTCGTCAACTGCCATCACTCCTCAGGTGGAGGGATCACGTAGTCACCTGTATCGGGATCACCTACACCATACAGACACCTATGAGATAAAAATCTCAGTAAGCTCTAGTAAATGCAAATGCGTGCTGTGCATATGAATCTGTAAATCATGCATTGTTTTCTTTACTTTGCTTTGTTTTGCTTTGCTTTGCTTTGCTTTGCTCTGTGGGTGTCACCGAGATCTCAGCCCTCTAACCGGAGAGAGCACATCCAGCGGGCGGACTACTCTTTCCAGCTAGAGGAGGGGGGTACACGCTTACAACACGTACAGCCGTGCCTGAGCCCCATCTCGCGTGACCTATAAACTGTATACCGAAGGGCCATTTAAACTATATACCAAAGGGTCATCCTTTCTTTGCATTTACTTTAAAACGTCGTGCGGAAATTCGTTTTCATGACATTTGAAATAAGTGATGCATGAACAGATATGGACATAAAATAAACAATCAACATGCATACCATCAAGACCGAAATAGAATAACCTATAACAATTATAAACCTCTCTACTCGACCAAAGCAATTTAAAACAAACAATCCATTGAGATCCTCGACGCTACATCGAAGTACAGTGTAGGCCAATCGGCCAGAGAAGATCACGAGAACTTACCTCGTGTCCGTTGCAGCTCAAGCTCCGTCCACAAGCGTGGTTTACCTAAGGCAATTCACAACAATTATCATTAAAATGCGTTTGAACCGTTAACGTCCAAACTAACGAAATCCTCAACTAAGGAAACTCTTCTAAAGCTATAACTTAATTAATCGAGGCATTTCAACAACCAATTCGTGCTCGATTCTACGAAATATCCGATAACGAGCTTTTTCCAAAAACCCGAAATTCATTAAATTTAACATTTCTCACAAATTAGTTTAACTTCGTCCAATAACGTTCAATACGTTCTATACGTTCACAAACTACGACAACCTATTGATTTTAAACCATAAATCACATTTTAAACGTAAACCCTATCGAAACCCTAACGTCCTAATTTCATGGGAACTTAAAACTAACGTCCGAAAGCTGTAGAATCTTACCTAGAACGTTGATCGGAGGAGAAAACGTGAAGAACGGAGATCGGTCGGAGGAGAAACGGAGGTCGGAATGAAATCGGCCGTCGATGGCAGAGAGCGAAGCTCTCTGGTTCTTCACGCGGCAGAGGAGAAATGAAGAAAGAAAAGGATTTAGGTTATTTTATAATTTGGTTTGGCAAATTACCGTTTTGCCCTTCCATTGCCTTTATATTAGTTTCGTCATTCGTTTCGTTAATCGGCTAACTATTCGGTTTCACCAAATCTCCTTATTTCACCAATAAGTCCAACTTATTATTAGGGTCCCAATAAAACTGTCCGTTAGCAAATCGGACTACATTTACTATTTTTACTAAAACATCCTTTATATTACGAGAAACGTAATTACTCGGAATTAAGCGTTACCGCTCCGAAAATTCTTGTAAATTTCTTAAAATCCATATTAATAATTAGGATCCCGACGAAACCTTCTGTTCGTAAAACGAGCTTGATTTGACATATTTACAAAAATGCCATTTATATTAAAATAGCAATATCCCGAAAAGCCGGGTATTACACAAACATCCTAAAATGTTTCTAACTATACAATAATCCACTATACAATAATCCACAATCAACCCATTTCGCCCAAAAACCCTCAAAATACCTAACTGTTACCTCCCCACGGGTCAAAATACGCGTCGACTGCCCATGCACACCACCGCAGCCGTTCTTCTTCAACCATCTTGTACATCGGGTGGAGTAACGTCGTCCTCACCTGCTTCGATATCACCTACACCATACAGACAACTATGAGCTAAAGGCTCAGCAAGTTTCGTAAATGTAAATGTATGCTGTGCATATGAGTTTCAGAAATCATGCAACATTTTCTTCTCATTACGTCGCAGACAGAATGTCACCGAGGTCTCAGCCTATTAGATGGAGAGGACACATCCCGCGGTCGGACTGCCCTCTTCACCTAATGGGGGGTACACGCTCGCACCCGTAACAGCCGTGCCTGAGCCCCACATCGCGTAACCAGATACAGATTACATTGATTCATTACGTTCATTCATTTCATTTTCTTAAACACGTGCAGAAGTCCGTTTTCATGCTATTTTAAAATACGTGATGCATGAACAGTTATAGACATAAAATAAACAAACATCATACATACCATCCAGACCATAAAAGCAATTAAAAGCATGTCCTATAAAAGAACTAATCCTAACTACCCAACCTAAACATTTAACAAATTATTCTCCAAAGATCCTCGACGCGACATCGACGTACGGTGTAGGCCTCTCGGCCAAGTAAGTAACGAGAACTTACCTCGTGCGCGCTGAACTTCGATCTCTGTCCACGAGCACCGTTTGTCTAAGGAAAAACACAACAATTAACATTAACACGAGATTCAACCGATTAACGTCCAAATTCAACGAAAACTTAACTAAGGAAATTCTCCTTAAATTATAACTTAGCTCAATGAGGTATTTTACTGAGAATTCACGCTCGTAAATTTTTAAACTCCATTGACGGAGATTCTCAAACCTAAAAATCTGGTTTTTCAACCTAAACACCAAATACACTCTAGATTTCGTCCAATAACGTTTAATTCGTTCAATAGATTCACCAATATGGTAACCCTACCGATTTCTAACTCTAATTCGCGTTTTTCACAAAACCCTAAACGAACCCTAATCGTTTAAACTCCAAGAAAACTGAACTATAACGCTCCAAAAGCATAGAATCATACCTAGGGTTGCGAGAGGAGGAGAAAACGTGAAGGATCGGAAGTCGTCGGAGGAAAAACGGTGGTCGGAAGAGGAACGGCCGTGAGTGGCGATGAAGAGAATCGCCTGGAGGGAGAGGAGTTTACGCAGGAAGAGAGAAGAATGAGGGAGAAAAGAGAGTTGTGTTATTTTTTTATAAAAATTGACTTGGTAGTTTACCTTTTCGCCCTTCCTTTTATTTTCTATTTGTTTCGTCTTTTGTTTCGTTAATTTTCTAACGAGTCGTTTTCTCCAAATTCTCTTATTTCACCAGTAAATCCAACTTATTACCAGGGTTCTTTTAAAACTGTCCGTTCGCAATTCGGACCCCGTTTACTATTTTTACTAAAACATCCTTTATATTACGATAACTGTAATTCTCGTAAAATTAGCGTTTAACTTCTAAAATCCCCGAAATTTTCTTAAAATCCTTATAAATCATTAGGATCATAATAACGCTTTCTTTTCGCAAAATGGACTTGATTTGACATAATAACAAAAATGCCATTATATTCTATAATTACAAAATCCCGTAAATCCGGGTGTTACACTATACAATCCCGTTGCCACGAGCACCATCCGTCGATCGCTTATGCTTTATCATCAAGAGGAGGTTCCTCTGCTTCGATCTCGTCACCTACATAATACGATGTAAACTGTAAGTCTAATACTTAGTAAGGAGTGCACAATAAATGCCATATACATGGATGCATGACTTTCGTAAAACATGTTCATTTCATTTCTTTAACATTACATACATGATGAAAAGTAGGGATTTATGTGCTAGTAGGCACATGCACCACCCCATAGACCACATGCCTTGCCCCGTGTGTACCATATACATTGGGTGTTTTGCCTTGCCCCATGCGTACCATATACATCGTGCCATGTTCCCTACTCACCCACATCCCTCACTTACCTTTACATACATTACTTGTTCTTTACTTCCTTTTTCAATGATAACGTGCATGTAAAAAAAATATTTCGTATGCCTTTGAATGGAAAACATGATGCATGAGGAACTACACATAAAACCATCAAAGACAATTCATAATCAGACATATATGTAATCAAACATGACGTGAAATGATTAACTAAATTCCTGGGCTACCCGACTCACCCAAAACCCTACAATCCAAGGAAACATCATCAAAACATACAATCCTAATAACGTAGGGCCTTAAGAGCCAGAAACCTAACACCCACTTACCTGGCGTCCTTAGCAATGCCGAGCACCATCATTAGCTTGGTTCTCCTAAGACATTTCATAAATTCGTCGTTAGAATCGACTCTACATAAATTGTTTCTAAAACCAAACGAAACTCTTAGCTAAGGCAATTTTCCTAAAACTTTAATTTACTTCTTTCGGGCATTCTATCGAGCAATTCGCACTCACAATCTCTACAGCCTTCATTAATGGGTTTTTCAATCTCTCAACCATCAAAAATCAAAACAACAACCATTAATTCATCCTAACTACCAACTATAATCATAAATACATCATCAATAGACATTAATACGATAAATCTAACAATTTCTAACATAAACCTATAATTTCTCAAACCCTAAAACAAAAACCCTAACAAAATACAACTCTAAAAAGTGAAACTAAACGTCGAGAATAGTAGAGCCTTACTTGGAGTGTTGATTGGGGAAGAAAAACGGAAGAATTGACGCCCGAAAAAGGGGAGACAATCGTCGACGTTGAAGAACCGGCGTGGGAGAGCAAAATTGCCAAGAGGGAGGGAAATCTTCCTTCTGCAGAGTGAGTCTTCGTGGGAGGGGGAGGGGAGTTTGTTATTTTTTATAAAATTTAACTTACCAAATTACCTTTTTGCCCTTTTAACTATTCTTCTAATTAATTCATTATTTAACCTATCGATTTGGATTCTCCAAAACTTCCTTATTCCACCAAATATTTCAATTTATTCCTAAGGTTCTAACAACACTTCCCACTCTCAAAACGAATTTAATTTACTATATTTACTAATATAACCCTATTAAGTGGAAAACTCAAAAACCCAGGTGTTACATCCTACCCTCCTTAATTGAAATTTTGTCCCCAAAATTGCGTACCTGAACAATTCTAGATATCTATCCATCATGTCCAGTTGGCGTTCCCACGTGACTTCCTCTGCATTGTGGTTTCTCCATAATACCTTTACTAGTGGGATTGTCTTGTTGCGTAGGACCTTCACTGCAGACTCCAGAATTTGCACCGGTTTCTCCTCATAAGTTAAAGTCGGCTGTACCTCTAGGTTAACCGGTTCTACCACGTGCGTTGGATCTCGTATACACTTCCTCAACATTGACATGTGGAAGACGTTATGTACTCCCTCCATAGATGACGGCAATTGTAGTTTGTATTCCGTAGCTCCTATCCTTTCAGTTATTAGAAAAGGTCTGACGAACCGTGGATTCAATTTCCCTCTCTTGCCAAATCGAACAACACCCTTAAATGGCGAAATCTTCAAAAACACCTCGTCTCCTACAACAAATACCAGGTCTCTCCTCCTTCGATCTGCATAACTCTTTTGTCGGCTCTGTGCAGCTTCCATCCTTTGTCTGATAGCAGCAACCTTCTCAGATAGCTGTTGTAAAATCTCTGGGTCAATCAATTTAGCTTCGCCCGCTTCATCCCAATACAGGGGCGATCGACACTTCCTACCATAAAGCGCTTCGTACGGAGCCATACCAATCGTAGACTGGTAGCTGTTATTATATGCAAACTCGACCAACGGTAAATACTGGCTCCATGATGCTTGAAACTCTAGCACGCATGTTCTCAACATATCCTCAAGTATCTGAATCATCCTTTCAGATTGTCCGTCGGTCTGAGGGTGGAACGCAGTGCTAAACGTTAACTTCGTACCCATAGCGTCTTGTAAACTTCTCCAAAGCCTCGAAGTAAACCTGGGATCTCGGTCTGAAACAATTGATACTGGAATCTCATATAATTTGATAATCTCTTGGACGTACAACTCTGCAAACTGATTCATCGTGTAAGTCATCTTAACAGGCAAGAAATGGACTGTCTTTGTCAGTCTGTCTACCACGACCCATTTACTATTGTGTCTCTTGGTTGTCCTCGATAAACTAACAACGAAGTCCATTAAGATATGATCCCACTTCCACTAGGGAATCGTTAGTGGTTGTAACATTCCACCTAGCCTTTGGTGCTCTGCCTTCACCTGCTGGCAAACTAGGCAGGACTGTACAAAATTGGCTACTCTACGTTTCATGTTGGGCCACCAATAGTGCACTTTCAGATATCGGTACATCTTGGTGTTGCCTGGATGCACTGAGAACGATGATGAATGTGCTTCAGCCAAAATCAAGTTCTTCAACTCCTCATCTCTCAGAACATACCATCGGTCCTTGAATTTTAAAATTTCGTCCTCCGAGTAATTGAATTCAAAAGACGCATCCGTTAACTTGGCCATAATATCCTCTTTTTCCTTTCAATCCATATGTTGGGCCTCCTTAATCTTGTCCAAAAGAGTTGGTCGTATCATTAAGTCTGAAAGTAAGGCTAAAGGTTCCGTAACTACTTCCAACTTAAACTTCTGGATCTCCTTTGTCAAAGAAGCTGACATGCCAAAAATGGTGGACTACTCAGTCTTAGGCATCCTACACAATGAGTCTGCCACCGTATTTGTCTTTCCTAGATGGTACTTCATCTCGAAGACGTAGTCTTTCACGAACTCCAACTACCTTCTTTACCTCATATTTAAATCTTTCTGTGTAAAGAGGTACTTCAAGCTCTTATGGTCTAAAAATACCTTGCACTTCTGTTCATACAGGTAGTGTCTCCATATCTTTAATGCAAATACCATCGCTACCAATTCTAGATCATGTGTCGGGTAATTTTTCTCATAACTTTTCAATTGTCTAGAGGAGTAGGCAATGACCTTTCCATCCTGCATCAATACGCATCCCAATCCTACTTTGGACGCGTTGCAGTAAATACTAAATATCTCATTCTCCACGGGCAATTTCAACAATGGCGCTGTGGTCAATTTTTTCTTCAAGGTCTAAAAACTATCTTCACAAGCCTTAGACCATTCATACTTCACCTCTTTCTTCGTCAAATTTGTCAGAGGCTTGGCTATCATAGAGAATCCTTTGATAAACTTCCTGTAATATCCAGCCAGGCCTACAAAACTTCATACTTCACTCACATTTTTCGGTTGTGGCCACTCCCTTACGGCTTGAATCTTAACTAGATCTACCGAAACTCCTTCTTTCGAAATTATATGGCCTAAGAAATTCACCAGATTAAGGCAAAACTCGCACTTCGAAAACTTAGCATATAGCTGGTGTCGCTTCAGAGTAGTCAAAACGGCCTTCAAGTGCTCTGCGTGCTCGTCGTCATTTCGGGAATACACCAAAATGTCGTCTATGAACACTATTACAAACTTATCCATTAACTCTCGAAACACTCTGTTCATCAATTCCATGAAAGCTGTTAGGGCATTCGTCAATCCAAAGGACATCACCATCAACTCATAATGCCCGTAACGTGTTCTGAAGACAGTCTTTGGTATATCTTCGGCTTTAACTTTAAGTTGGTAATACCCTGAACGTAGATCGATCTTTGAAAATACCGTGGCTCCTTGTAACTAGTCAATTAGATCGTCGATCCTCGGCAATAGATACTTATTCTTTATAGTCAGCTTATTCAATTCCCGATAATCTACACACATCCTTAAGGAGCCATCCTTCTTTTTCACAAAAAATACTGGAGCGCCCCAATGAGACACACTTGGGCGTATGAAACCTTTATCCATCAATTCCTTCAACTGGGCTTGCAATTCCCTCAGTTCAACCGGTGCCATTCTATAAGGGTTCTTTGTAATGCCCCCAAACCCACCCCGGCTCGGTACGCTACTTTGCTCACACTTACCACGTTTAATACAAAGTTTAAAATAAAATCCGATAAAATTTTGACTAGATTTTTTGGGTTTTTCGAACCGTCGAAAATGGTTGGAAAACGTTCGTAAAATACGTGCCAAACGTGTCAGAAAAGATAAGGTTCAAATATATTTGAAACAGGAAATTTTTTTAAAAAAATTGAAGTGGCCCACAAAGGGTGCCACGCGCGCGCACTCGAGCGCACCTGAGGTGATCGATCGGAGACCTCTCGGGTCGCTCGATCAACAGTAGTATCATCTGCCGATCGATCTGTGGTGGGCGCTTCTCGCGCCCCAGCTGCGTGCCCCGCGCACATGCTGCACGCTCCCAGCCCGGTGCCAGCGCGCCCTCTGCGCACCACCAGCATACCTTTTTACACCATTTCTTCATTTTCATCAAATCACACATACTCAAATCACCTAATTTACCTCAAAACTTTTCCCGACATTCTCGACTCCTTGACACGTAAAAATCCCAGAAAACACAACTCCAAAGTTTTAGTGAAAACGTGAAAATGGGTTGAAACGGACACTATTTCTTTTATGAAAAATCGAGCAGCATAACGACTAAATTTTCTAAAACTAAAATCCTGAAAATCAAAACTTTTATAAAACACATTCAAAACAACATCCATAAAGTTTATAAAACACCAATATTTACATACAAACAAGTCCAACAAAATGATCAAATCCCATGAATATCCAAAATAGTTAGGAAACTCTATAAAATCTAAAATACCGATCCCCACACATCTCTCAAAAGACCATGGTCGAGATGCCCCGACAAATACCCGCACCGGCATGCCTCGTGCGTCACCGACTTCTCCCTAGTCCTTGCTTCTCTCATCTAGCTCACCTGTAAAGATGTCGTCACCTACACCACATAACACAAAACGTAAGTCTAATGCTTAGCAAGTAGGGAATAATGCAATTCAAAATGATGCATGCTCCACTCAACCCCTAAATGCAGTTTCTACTCACTCAGTTGTTTTCGTTTCATGTTCGTTGCATTAATCTTTTACTTTCACACGTGAATCAAGTAGGCACACATCTGAGCCCCGCTCATTGGACGGCCACACCTTGACCCACCAGAGCAAGATCGGACAGCTCACATCCGAGTCACCCCCATTGGACGGCCGAACACGATCTCCTCCTACATCGATCATAGAACCCTTTAGTGCTTCCACTTGCACGTTAACGACGAGGCGTTCATACTCACAATACTTACGTATTTTCAACAGCTCATCTCTTGTAGAGCCCCGCGTAAGTGCCCCACCAGCACCCTACGCAACCTGGCGACTCCTCTCGAAACCACATTTCATTTATTATTCTCTTTTTACGTTTCAGGCTCACCTTTCAAACCATGCACAAAACTCATTTTCGTAGCTTAAAACATGATGCATGACACTCACACAATACTCAAACATAAACAAAAACGACAACCAAACAATAAACCCTACCGTTCCAAGGTGTAGGCTCGAAGGCAAAACAAATGCACTCCACTACTTATCTGGATACTCCGTAGGTAATCGTTCACTTCGTCAAGCTCAAGTACTCGCTTGTCAACCTAACAAATATAAGGAAAATAACTTAGCAATATTCTAAGGAATTACCTAAACCAAAACTAACAACAATTAAACCATTTTAAAGTCTAAACCCTAAAAACCCAATTTTCCTACATTTTCCACCATCCAACTTCAATCGACCATAACTTACTCGATTTTTAACAAATTTAGACATTCCACCCCATTCCGTAAACCTCAACACGTCTACAATCCATTGAAATAATCAAATTTAGCAACCAAAGAACTTGGCTAATTCGAAAACCACAAAACATAACCGGCGACCAATAATCCCAAAACTGGTTTTTTACCAACAGTCACCAATTCTCTAATCTAACTACCTAAATAACCTAAACCAACCTATCCTAAGTTTAAACCATCAAATTTAACAAGAAAACCAGCCCAAGAAACCAAAAATTCGGACCTCTCATTTAGGGTTTCCCAAACCCTAACAAAACTCCACAAAAACGCAACCAAAACCTCAAAATTTCCACTAAAATGCATCAAACTCAAAACCCTTTAAAACTTACCTCAAAGACCTAGAAAATCTTGATGGAATGAAGGGAAGAGAGCTCAGCAATGGAGGAAGAAAAAGTCGTGGAAGATAGGGAAGAAGAAACCAACTTTTCCTTTTTAACCTAACATCACATTTCTCTTCGAAAATTTTCCACCAAAATCACTTTATTTATAAAATCACCCCTCCCTTACCATTTCCATTAAACCAACATGAATCATCCCCTTCAAACCCTCATCTTTACTTTTATTTACCTTTATCTCAAATTTCAATTCAACATAATTTCTAACAACTTAATTCTAGGGTTTCCTCTTAACTTCCTCATCCAATTTCACTTTCCAACTCAATTTGCTAGGATAACATTAGGACTAACTTTAAACTCTCACGACATACCCTAAAAAAGACTACATACGTTATAGAAAATTTTTGGGTGTTACATTCTTAGATACAGGAGCCGAACCAGGGATAATCTCTATCAAAAAATCCATTTCTCAGTCACGAGGCAAACCTAGTAATTCGTCCAAGAAAACTTCCAGAAACTCTGCAACTACCAGAATATCACATAGGCTCTTTTCATTCTATCTTTGTGTGTCAATAATGCTCGCTATGTATCCCGAACATCCTGGCTTTATCGAGTGCTGGGCACTAATGGATGATACCATAGGCATCTGATTGGAAATGAGGGTCGCTTGAAACGAGTAGCCCTCACTACTTGAGGGCCTAAAGTCTACCGCTCCTAACCTACAATTGATTGTAGCATAGTGCCTAAACAACCAATTCATGCCTAAAATTACATCATACCCTTTCATGCCTATGATAATCAAATTCGCATACAACTTCCGACCACTAATAGATATTACCTTTCCTTGTATCGCCTGCTCTGAGTGCATATACTCCCAGAAAGGCAACATGACACTATAGCTACGGTCGGCCGGAACAAACTCTAAATTCAACTTAACTACATATTCTTGTGCTATTAAGGAATGAGTTGCTTCTGTATCAATCAATACGCAAGCTGCTACATTACAAACCAAAATAATACCTGAGACGACTGATGGCTGAGCAGCTTCCTCGTCTTCGATCAATGCAAAGATTCTCGAAGGACCACCTGGAGGCCTCTTGTTTGGCTCGGGACAATCTATAGCCTTGTGCCCTATCCTGTCGCACCGAAAACATCAGCCGCAATGCAACTTGCACTCCCCGAAGTGATTCTTTTGGCAAGTAGAGTATAGAGGAGCCTGTGTAGCCCTCTGTGGTCATTTGCTCCTGTCTTGACCCCTGGGTGCCTCGTTCGGCCTTTTGACCCCACATTGTTATTGTGGTTGCCAACCCCAATTCTATTGTGGCTGAACCTCTCTGAAAAACTTCTTTGGCCCTTCGCACTGCTGTTGAAGCTTCATTTCTATATCATGCAACTCAAGGGCCTTAGCCACGACCCTGTGGTACGGGATGTCTTCCACGCCCGCCGTTTTCACTCCTTTCAGAATCTCTAATTTTAAGCCTTGTACAAACTGATACACCTTATCCTCCTCTTCGCTGACCAGCAGACCTGCATAACGAGAAAGCGACTCGAACCTATGTATATACTCGGCCATTGACCCTGTTTGGCGTAGTTGGGAGAACTCTGCCCTTTTGTTGGCTCCAAGGGTGCGGTTGAAATACTTGTTGTAAAATGCTGTTCTGAACCTTTCCCATGTCATGACCTCCGCATTCGTAGTGGCCATAATTGTATCCCACTAGAAAGTGGTATCTTTCTCCAAATTAAATACTGCACACGTCACTTTGTTGGCTTCCTCCACCTCTGCGTAAGTGAACATACTCTCTATCTTACGGATCCACTCTACAGCGCAAGTGGGATCTGAAGATTGTATGTCGAAAGTTGGGGGCCTAAGCCGCCTAAATCTCTCCGCACTTTTGACATGCCAAGGAGGCCCATCACGAGATCTCAAACTCAGGCCCATAATTTAATTAACCAATTTTCTAATGACTTTGCTCTTCTTGTAGGTATTGATCCCATTGTGGATTTCACATGGGAGCCGACTATGGAAGATATGGACTGGCCCCTACATAGCCTCAACTGGAGCATTCAAGCGGAAACTTCAAGTGACCCAATGGGAATTTGTCTTCCCAGGTCTCTATCTTTCTAACCTTTATTTTTGAACTCATTTGGCAAACTCTAGCCTTTTTTTATGGATTATTTATAAATTGCATCATGCATTAGATTGTGTGATTAGGGTTAGATATGTGATGGTGGATGATGGGTTGAAGACTTGGCCACCCAAGTAAAGTAGCCTCAACACTTATGGATTTTCTACTCAACAAAATGGATTCAAAGGAGGACTTAGCCCAAAGGAGAGCCAAACTTTAAGGTATGGATTTTGCAGTTACAAGTGTTAGTGGCAACATGGATCAAAGACTTGGCAAAATTTCAGCCTTTGATCAAGAGATGGCTCGGCCTTAATCATCAACGTCCACCTGGCGCGCGCGTAGGGCAATAATGTGAGGCGCAGGCAGCAATGAAGTGGCGCGTGGGCAGCTGCATCTGGTCGCTGATCTGGCACGCGCACGGAGTACAATATTGGCCGCTGATGGGCGCGTGCGAGATTGCTTCTGGGCCCATCTAGACCGCCCGATTGGCGCGTTGGCAGCACCTTCCAACCAGCAACGCGCGCACGAATTCTCCCTTCTAGCCGCCGATCAAGACTTCATCCTATGGCTTAAATTGCATCCTTCCAATTGCCAAACCCTAATCATCCACCTTAGGATTTTATATTTAAGCATTGCATTGGTGTGTGTAAAACACTTTTGCCCATTTTTATAAAATTACTATTTCCCTAACCAAGTGTTAGAAGCCCTTCGGGTTTTCCTCAATTTCTATCGAGTGGAGAGGTCCTCCACTGTTCACCTAGCCCTCGGGTTGCTTGGTGAACTCTTATTCATTCCCTCACCTTTGCACTCTCTAGAGTTTAAGGTTTGAGGAAGAACACCTAGGCCTACGGTGGTCGTTTTCCTCCGAAAAAATGTGCTCCCGAGAGCACACATAAGATAGCTCCCGGGTCTGCCAAGGGTATTTACATTTCATTCACATTTTCACACACATTTTCACCCTTTTATTTTCGGCCATCACTCTTCACACACTCACCTTTATTTTCTTGCCATTTCTCTATCTCCATCTTCATATTTCTCCACGGTTTGCACACACTTTTTCTTCTTCATCTTGTTCCATTTTCTTTTGCATTTCCCTCATTTCTTTCCTTAACATATTCGGCCATCATACACACACACCATCACTTCATTCTACTTGCATTTTTATTTCCATTTGCTACCTTTTATCCTTGGATTCGTGCCACACACCCTCACCCGAGCACTTGCATATTTTATGTGGGTTACACAGCTCCTTTTCTAAGGGCCACCATGTCAAGTGGTATCAGAGCACAAGATGCTTCCCATAGTAATTTTAGTTGCATTTGACGTTAGTAAAAAATCTAGCACAAAACTGGGAAAGCCGCTCTTATTTTATGACTTATTTCGATTCTATTTTTACGCTTATTTTTGCTATGTTTATCATGATATTGCAGCATGTTTTTCTTGCCATTTAATAGCTTAAACATTAAGGTAAAATGTTGTTTGCATTGGAGCATAGGATCGGCCAAGGTAAGAACAAATTCCATGCGATTTAAGGTTTAACTCTTCTCAGTTTTTCTTGCTATTTAGCCTCGGGTTTTGCATGCTTTTAGCTTTAGTTTTTCTATCCTTATTATGTTATGCTTTGAACCATGATTTGCATATAAATGTATGCCTATAACTTGGTACAAAGTCTGATTACCATGAAGCATAAAATCGGTCACCAATGAAACATATCAAATTGGTTTACATGTGTGTTGTTGCTTCTCGGATTTCTAGAATTTTCATGCTCAGTTTTTATGTCATTTTGATGGTAGTTTGCACTTAGATTTAACTTATGAATCATCTATTATATGCTAGAATTTGCATACACAAATTGGTTTGCAAGATCTGTATCAAGTTTGAAGTTAGAATCGGCTATATTAAAGCATTACATAACGTGAAAATTCTGCTCTATTAAAATAAAAATTTCAGCATGTTAACTTTGATCAAACTTGAGCTTTAATCTTATTCCTTGCTGTGTTTGGAGTTATTTAGTTGGTATTAATATTATCTTGAGTGAATCTAGCTTAAAGTTGATTAATTTTTAAAGTTTGGTTGGATTTGTGGTGGTAGACACATATTGCAAAATCGTTTTAAGGAGAAGTTTATTAAGTGTTTGTTAAATTGCCTAAGTTGTTTTCATGACTTCAAATTTTAAATATTAAGTGTGAGCATGGTTTCTATTAGATATTGTCTTAGCTAGGAATCATTCTTTAGTGCCTAAAATTAACCTAAGACAATAATTAGATAATCACCTCACTAATTTAAGATGAAACAACTTAGACAAGAATTAAAATTTAAAATTTGGTAAAATTCCAAAGTTGGAAATTAAAATTAAATACCTAACACTTTGTAATGACTAATAGAAGTAGATTTGCACGAGACACACCACACCAACAAGAACCTAACTGGATTAGGGACATTGCCCCTACCGAATACAATAAACAAGAGGGTGAATCTAGCATGCAAGGTGGCATGTAAGGTCAAATCAATGCCTTAATGAGCTTGGTTGGTACACTCACCCAACAAATCAAGGACGTTTCCCTTGAGATGGCCCAATTTAAAGAACACATGACAAACTATCCCCGAAGAAAATCCCATGAACGAGATCCTTCACGAGAAACCTCCTCTAGGATTAGATCCGAACGTCCTAGACGTTGAACCCCTATCCAACAACCCTTAGAGGAAGAAGAATGGGCCGAGCCCCAAAGAAGGAGACACCGTTGTTACGACTCGGAGGATGAAGATTGGACGGGAGGTGATGAAGAGCAATATCGCCCAAATTGTCTTAGGGAAAACGATGACCTCTGTAACGTTAAGATTACAATTCCCCTTTTCAATGGAACGTGTGACGGACACACCTTTTTGGATTGGGTTGATAAGGTTGAGAGAATTTTTTTATTGTCATGATTACTCCGAGAGAGTAAAGATTCAACTCACCTCACTAGAACTCACGGGCCACGCAGCACTATGGTGGTCCAACCTTAGAGCCCAACGTATGAGGACTATAGGTTACCCCGTCTCCACGTGGAACTCCATGAAAGAACTTATGCACAAGAGGGTCGTTCCTTGACATTATAAACACGAACTCTTTCATCAACTCCATAACTAAAGACAAAACAGCCTCACTGTAGATGAATACCTCACCGAATTCAAAACGCTCAATATGTGTTGTGCTATTGAGGAGCCCGTGGAACAACTCATCGCGAGGTTTATTCGTGGTTTAAATCGCGATATAGGCGATGCAGTTGAAAAGCAACAACTTGAGGTCATGGACTTGGTCGTTCAATTAGCCCTTACGATGGAAAGACAACTTAAGAGGAAACGAAAACCCAATTTTCCTACCAAATTTCCACCTAGACATTTGGACCGAGACAAACCAAAACCTCCATGGAAAAATGAAGAGAAAAGGACAATTAATCGTAATTGGCCTCCAAAAGCACCATTCAATCATAACAAACCTCCTCCGACGGACAAGAACCAAGCAAATCCATCCAAAGGACAAAGAGCACGTGATGTTCAATGCTATAAATGTCTAGGCAAAGGACATTATGCTAATGAATGCTCTAATCGTCGAGTGATGGTTATCAAGGAATAAATCGGAGATTGGGAAAGTGAAAATGATGAAGGGCAATACCTTGATAAGGAAGAAGAAGAGGTAGAAGAAGAAAGTGAACATGAATCGGATGATTGCACGGCTCAAGAAGGCTACTGCTAATGGTTATAAGACGAGCCTTGATTTCAAAGAATGAGAAAGAGAACTGCCAACGTGAAAACATTTTCCAAAGTAGATGTGCAGTCATGGATAAAGTTTGCTTGATAACTATTGACGGTGGAAGTTGCGTCAACGTAGCTTCCCAAGATATGGTAAGCAAACTTGGACTAGAAATAACTAACCAACCTAAACCTTATAAATTGAGATGGTTAGACGATAGAGATGACATCAAAGTGACCAAGCAAGTAACCATCAATTTCACTATTGGTAAATATAGGGATTCGGTTCTTTGCGATGTCGTTCTGATGTGTAACGACCCCGACCCTCTCTGGGCCGTCACAGGACTTGACTTGACATTGACTTAACTTTGACCTAAGCCCTCGTATTTTCACATAAAATTTTTTATGTTTACTGAATGGACATAGACAAATGACCCACCTCGATTGACCTTTAGGGTCTAAATTTGACTTAGACATTTAGGGCATAAAGTTTGTCTACTTGTAAAACATTAAAATGAGGACTAAAATCATTTTCTAATAAAACGTTGACTCAGTTTTTGGGTCGTTAAAATCCTTAAAATTACGTGGGGGACGCTCGTAAAATAAGTTTAAAAAGTATTGTAAAAGGTCGGGTCGAAACGTGTTTTGAAAAGTCAATTTTGAAAAAAAATTAAAATTGGGGCACATGTTGTGTGGCGCGTTTGCGTTGCCCAGACAGCAGCGCACGCGCTGCGCGCTGTCACCGCCTTCGCATTGGCCGATCGATCGGTGCCTCGCGCCAATCGATTGACAACCTTACTCCCCGCGCACTCGCGCTCCAGACTGTGTGTCTATCGATAGGTGCCCAGCGCCGATCGATCGGCTGGGGCGCGCACCGCGCCTACTATGCCCTTCCTTCCACTTTTTTGCTATTTTCTCCACCTTTTTCCCTTTCTTTCACCTACACTTCACCCATAAACTTCCTTCAAACATTTTTAAATATAAAACAGCTCAACCCTTAAAATCCCGACTTAAAACGGAGCCCAAAAATGCATCCGAAAACGTATTAAAAATTCACGAAAACCAACTGCATGGATCGCTCTAAAAACCGAACATATCCATACAGGTTTAAAAACATCCAAACAATTCCAGTATATTTTTCCAAATGAAGACTTCACAGCCTAGACGTTCTGTAACACCCGGCTTTACGGGATTTTAATATTCCAATATATATTAGCATTGTTGGTAAATATAACAAATTAAGTCTGTTTTGCGAAAGAAAAACGTTATTAGAATCCTAATAATTAATAAGGATTTTAGGAGAAATAAGGGAATTTTTGGAGTTGTAATACTAATTACGAGGATTTTACGTTTCTCGTAATATAAAGGACATTTTGGTAAAAATAGTAAACAATGTCCGTTTTGCAGACAGACAGTTTTAATAGAACCCCAGTAATAAATAGAAATTATTGGCAAATAGAACCCCAGTAATAAATAGGAATTATTGGCGAAATAAGGAAATTTGGAGAAACCGAATCGTTAGCTAAATAACGAAACAAATAGGAAATAAGTAAAAAGGGCAAAAAGGTAAATTTGCAAACCAAATTAATAAAAATTAATTTCTCCTCTCTTCCTCCCTCATTTCTTCTCTCCCCCACAAACGCCAGAAGCTTTGGCGATTTGCCCTCTTTCGACCGACAACATTCTCCTCTTCTTACGACGATTTCTCCTCCGATCAACTCCGGTTCTTCACGTTTTCTCCTCCAATCCTGACCCTAGGTATGATTCTATAGTTCTAGAAGGTTTTTGCTCAATTTTCGGTGAGTTAAACGTTTAGGGTTTCGTTTAGGGTTTCGTCAAAAACGTAATTTAGGGTTTGAAATTGGTAGATCTACTGTATTTGTGAATATAATGGACGTATTGAGCGTTATTGGACGAAGTTAAACGATTCATTGAGAAATGTTGGGGTTTTATGGATTTTGAGGTTTTGGAAAACTCCGTTAATGGAGGTTTTGAGGTATCAAGCACGAATTGCTCGACAAAATGCCTCAATGAGTTAAATTGGAGTTTTAGGAGATTTCCTTAGTTATGGTTTTGTTAGTTTGGAAGTTTAACGGTTTAAACTCGGTTTTAATTACGAATTGTTGTGAATTTCCTTAGGTGAACAACGGTCGT
Source organism: Begonia masoniana (assembly GCA_022432975.1). Lineage (NCBI taxonomy): Eukaryota > Viridiplantae > Streptophyta > Magnoliopsida > Cucurbitales > Begoniaceae > Begonia > Begonia masoniana. The sequence continues at coordinate 21,476,339 of CM039509.1, read as the reverse complement.
GGACGGAGCTTAAATTTCTACGGACGACAGGTAAGTTCTCCTAACTTACTGTAGCCGATTGGCCTACACCATGCATCGAGGATTGTGGAGCTTTGTTTGTTTAATTGCTTTGGTTGGGTAGTTAGGACTAGTTACCTTTATTCGTTATGTTTCTATTGTCTTGATGGTATACATGTTGTATGTTTATGTTATGCATTTAATTGTTCATCCATCATGTTTTTGAATAAGCATAGAAAATGAATTTCCGTACTAAGTTCTCATGAAAAGGTAAGAAATGAATAGCGAAAAGGTAGGAATATATGTGAAAAGAAAACGAAGAGCGAAAAGGTAGGAAATGAATAGCGAAAAGGTAGGAATATATGTGAAAAGGAAATGAATAGCGAAAAGGTAGGAAATGAATAGCGAAAAGGTACGATGATTGCATGATTTCTGAACTCCATATGCACAGCATGCATGTGCATTTACGAGACTTGCTAAGCCTTTAGCTCATAGTTGTCTATATGGTGTAGGTGTTTTCGATACAGGTGAGGATGAGATCCCTCCACCCGTAGCATGAAGCGGTTGAAGAATGATGGCCCGTGGGAGTGTGCTGAGCAGTCGGTGCGCATTTTGACCCGTGGGGATGTATGTAAGTATTTTGGGGACACGATAGTTAGATCGTAGAAGAAATTGTGTAGTTGAACATATTAGGATGTTTGGGAATCTGGATAGTGGATAGGTTTATGTTTAGGGGTTTTTTAAACGTTTTGGAAACTTATTTTATAACTGCTTGGTAATTTACTTTATAGGGATATGTTCGATTTTTAAATGGATCCACGCAGTTTGTTTTCACAAAGTTTTACCACGTTTTCAAATGTGTTTAGGGTAGGTTTTAAGTGATTGATGACATGAGAGGCGAGTGAGGTTATGAACGATTTTATGTTAAGATGTTGATTATGTTTATTGAAGTTTAGGATTGAATGAACAAAATTGTTAAGTGTGCAGGGAAGAAAGAAAACAGGAAGAAGTGGCTCTCTAGAATGGAAATTCTAGAGAACCTGCCGTTCGATCGCCATCGATCGGCAGGTGATCGCCGCTCTCTGAATTTTCCAGAGAGCGGGGCGATCGATCACCTATATGTGGGGCGATCGATCGCCCCTCAATTTTGTAAATGGGCGATCGATCGCCACTATGAGGGGCGATCGATCGCCCCTCAGTTTTGCAAATGGGCTATCGATCGCCACTATGAGGGGCGATCGATCGCCACTATGAGGGGCGATCGATCGCCCTCTCATTTTTTTGGATCTGACATTTTTGCCCCTCCAATTAATGGCCGATTCCTTTTATGTTTTAATTCTGTTTTCTTTAATTGTTTTTCCCCTTTCTTTAATTTATTTTCTTTAAGTTTTCCTTACCTTAAATACGTTTTGTTTAATAATTTTCAAATGTTTTCCGCATAAACGTTAAACTTAAAGTTTATAATGATAAAAAAAAATAATACGGGAAAATAAGGGTACAGTGCTAGGGTCGCTACACGTTCTACTACCACAACGTACACATTAAAACTCGACTTTTCATATATTTTCTAACAAACCTTTCCATCCACACACATAAACATTTCCATACATTCTCCCATCACTTTTCTATACACATACATAAACTTTCTTCATCACTCCCAAACAAAATAGACACCTACACATACTAACCACGATCGGAATCGCCCTAACAATGTTGCCCGGTTGCCGCCATGGTCGTACTCCTCCAACCGCATCCGTAATCCTAGCAAGTTTGTGTAATCTCACTATGCTGCTCTTCTTCACCTACATCATATGATTTAAACATTAAGCCTAACGCTTAGTAATAAGTGCACTAACATGTACATATTCTTGAATGCATGACTTTTCGTAAAACACATTCATTTTCACTTACGTTACATAACATGGAAAAGTAAGTTTAGGCATGAGTAGTCACAAGCACCACCCCGTGTACCCCGTAGACACAAACTTGCCCTGAGTTTCCATTTATGGGGTGACCCCATCTACCCTGTAGAAACACACTTGCCCTAAGCTGTAACAGCCGGCAAGTTGATCAGGTAATTTTCTTAACCGTTTTAACGGTCATGTTTATTTGATATTTTCGATTCGAAATTTTATGCCAAAGCTTAATTGATTTCATGTGGTGTTAAACTAGGTTGAGTGGCAAAATTGTAATAAGGGTGGGTTGTGATCGGTATATAAAGGAAATGGAAAATTTTTAAACCTCACCAGCACCACTATAGCCGACACTTTCTCCTCTCGGCCATTTTCTCTCCCAAGCTCTCACTCTTTGCCTGCCAGTAATCCTCCCCTCGACGACCAGTTCCTTTGCTATTTCTCAGACACTCTACGCTCGAGGTATGGGTTAGACAATGTAGTTGTCAGTTAGTCGTTAAGCTCTATTTTTCAGCTTGGTGTTGGAGTTTGGTTTCTCCAATGGCCGAGTAACGATAGTAACATTTATAATCTGGATTTAGTAATGTCATTTTCGAATAGATTCTGGACATTTAATATAACCAACCCTGATTAATCGTTAGTTGAACCTAGCTGTTTCGGTTTTTGGATTTCAGACTGCACACAGAGAACTAGACTAAGGGATTCGGGAATGACTTTAACTACTAGATCCTAGGATGACTTGTGATTAGGACTTTTAGGATTGTGTTTTAACTACTGCGATGTAAATGTTTTAGGTAAAGAAGTCTGAAGAAAAGGAGCACGAATTTACTAAGGAAGCCAGGTAAGTGAATGTATTAAGGTTTCTGGCCATTAGGGCCCTACATCTTAAGGGTTCTGAATATTAGGCATGAAAAGTAACGAAGGAAAGTGTGAATGAAAAGGAAGAAATGTGCTCTCTGGAAAGAAGAAGAAATGCAGGTATTTGCTCTCTGGAAATCGGATTCCAGAGAGCAAACCGAGGGGATGAATCGCTGCAAACATGCAGCGACCAATCGCTGTAAATGGGCAGCGACTGGGCGCTGCATGCAGCGACCAATTGCTGCCAATGGCAGCGACCAATTGCTGCCAATGGCAGCGACTGGGCGCTGCCCATGGCAGCGATCAGTCGCTGCACATGCTCATGGGCAGCGATCAGTCGCTGCTCATGGGCAGCGACTGGTTGCTGTTCGGGCAGCAAACGCAGCGACTGGGCGCTGCGTTTGCTGCTGTTTTCTCCGCGATAGAAGACGTTTTTACCCTCCCAAGTTTTATTAAATGTAAAGTTTTGTTTTAATAGTTTTTATTTAATTTGTTTTAAGTCGTTTTAAATGTTTTGAAGTTAGATTTTAAATTTCGATTTAGTTCCGCTAAAGGATAAAATTAAAGTTTAAATTGAAAGGTTGTATGAGGGAAAAGAAAATGAAAAATTTATACGGTAAATATGGGTAAATAAAGGGTACGGATTTAGGGGTGTTACACTGTCATCCCCCATTTACGGCACAAATCCTCCCTTAATCCATATGATGAAAGTAATGAGCAAGAACACAAATAAGAACAAGAGAAGAACATGAAACGAACATGAATATGATTTTCTTGCAACTATGCATTCACGTATACATGTTAGTATTGCATTCCTTACTAAGCATTAGGCTTATAGTTTAAACCTTATGATGTAGGTGACGAGATATCAGGTGAGGAATTCAAAGTTGATGAAGATGTTTAAGTTGATTGCTGGGAGGTGCTCAGGGTGGAAGTTTGTGGCTGGCAGACAAAATCGACCCGTGGTTATGCTCATCTTATGTCAGTAAGATTTATGAGAAAACTAATGTCTAAGTAGGATAAGATTATGTTTTTAATTTGGACTCGAAATTGTCTGGTTCAACTTCTGAGTTTGAGGATGATTGTAAGAACCTAAGACATCCTGTTTTATATGAGTCTTCCGCTTACGTATCCTGAACGAGCCTACGATTTTTATTCGTTTAGGGTTTATGTCCATCAAGTTGAAATGTGTGCGAGTCGAGGTATTTCATGCTGATTGAAGTTTGCTTGATGATTATTGTGTTTTACTGCTGAATGATAGAAGTTGGGTGAACGTATCATCCGGCTGACGTCATCGGTAGGAGCTGTGTGTTAGAAGCTGGATGAATGAATCATCCGACTGACATCACCAGTGGATGGTGAACGTTTGCTGTTCACTGGATGATGTCTCTTATCGGATGAGGTAAGTGAGTCACGTGTTTTGCACATGTCTACCGGATGATGTCTCTCACTGGCGATATTAAGTAGTCACGTGAGATGCACATGATAACCGGGCGATGTAGTGTATTTCAAATACCGGATGATGTAAGTGTAGTTTGTCGTCTAGTGATCGGGCGATGTAGTGTATCTCAAATACCAGATGATGTAAGTGTAGTTTGTCATCTAGTGACTGGGAGATGTAGTGTATTTCAAATACCAGATGATGTAGATTGTCACCACCGGCTGAAGCGAGCCCTATGCTTGTCGTTTAGTGATCGGCATAAGTGAGTTTTATGTTTTGTCGTTTAGTGATCGGTAGAGGTCGAGTGTTTTATGCATCGGATGATGTGAGTAGAGCTGCTTGTTGTCTAGCAACCGGCAGAGGCCTGCGGTTTCAAGCAGCTCAAGAGGTCGAGCGTTCTAAGGGCACTTTCTATTGCCCGATTATGTTACAAAACCAATGTCTGGGTTAGTCGTTCGATTCCGTTGATGATGAATTTGCAAAAATTTAAGACGAAGACAAGTTTGAAAGGATCGAGCTTTGTCAGTTATAGCGTTGTCCCGAGTTCAAAAAAAAATAATAATAATAATAAGGGATACATATATATATAAAGCTGTACAGATAGAAGGACTAATGTTTATGATTTAAGAAAGTTTATGAATTATGCCTTGATCCTACTGGGGTCGTTACATGAGCTGCCATTAATAGGGTATATCATCGTGCCATGAGTTGCCATATGTGTGCTGTGATGACCCAGATGTGTACGTATGAGTACGATGGCTGCACAAACCGGAACCCGGATGGAGGTACATCTGCGCGGGCGAACCGAAAGGTGACGGGTCGTAAAGAGGGGATTGTCACAATCCCACATCGCTTGGGGAAGTATGTGGAAATGAAACATATGTAAAGAGACCCTCCCAAGATAGTAAGACGCGTTTTGGAGCACAATTGGTAACGGATCCCATAAGAACTCTGAAGTTAAAAGTACTTCGGCGAGAGCAATCCCAGGTTGGGTGACTGAGTGGGAAGTCTTCGCCAAACAAAGCCGTGAGGGGAGGATATTGGGCTACGGCCCAATCCCCAGAGTGGACAAAATCTTACTGGGAAAAAGGGTCGTTACAAATGGTATCAGAGCCTGTACCCAACCAAAAATGTGGCCAACGAGGACGTTGGGCCCCCGAGGGTGGAGATTGTGATGACCCGGATATGTACATATGAGTACGATGGCTGCACAAACCGGAACCCGGATGGCGGTACGTCTGCGCGGGCGAACCGAAAGGTGACGGGTCGTAAAGAGGGGGTTGTCACAATCCCACATCGCTTGGGGAAGTATGTGGAAATGAAACATATATAAAGAGACCCTCCCAAAATAGTAAGACGCGTTTTGGAGCACAATTGGTAACGGATCCCATAAGAACTCCGAAGTTAAAAGTGCTTCGGCGAGAGCAATCCCAGATTGGGTGACCGACTGGGAAGTCCTCGCCAAACAAAGCCGTAAGGGGAGGATATTGGGCTACGGCCCAATCCCCAGAGCGGACAATATCTTACTGGGAAAAAGATTCGTTACATGTGCTATGTGCCCTACTCATCCTCAAACCTTACTCAACATTACATACTTTACTTCATTTACTCGAAAACATGCATGGAAAACATTTCATATATCTTTAGAGAGAAAACATGATGCATGAAGGAAGTACACTTTAAAACAACCATCAAAACAGTTCATAACGTGCATAAACATACTTAACTCATAGACGAACCTAACAACCACTAATAACACACGTCCTAGGCTACCCGACTCGTTAGAACCCCAAAATCATGAAAACACCATCGAGACGCATAAAACCTAGTATCAATACGATGTAGGGCCTTAAGGACCGGAAACCTAGCACACACTTACCTGGCGTCCTTAGCAAGCCGAGCACCGTCCGAAAGTTTGGTTCACCTAATACATTTCACAAATAAGAGCATTAAAACTGATCCTCAATAGACTATCTCCAAAGCTAAACGCAACACATAACTAAATCAATTTTCCTAAAACTATAGTTTACGTCATTCAAGCATTTCATCGAGCACATTGCGCTCACAACCAATTTAACCAAGCATTAATGGGGTTCATGCTCTCCAACTACCAAAAATCAACCTACAATCCAACAACCACCATAAATGCACAATTAATAACCATAAACACGATAAACTATCGATTTCTAACAAAACCCGATTTCTCAACCATAAATTGAAAACACCCTAACCGAAATCAACCCTAAAACGAACAACTAACGTGACTAGAGCTTGGAGCTTACCTAGAATGTCGATTGAGGAAGAAAAATCGAAGGAGAAACTGTCGGACGAGAGGCGTTGAATGGTGTTGGAAGAAATGGCGTGGACGAGGAAAGAATCCCAAAGGGGAGGAGAGCTCATGTAGTTGGAGAGGAAAAATGAGAGAAGTGGGGAGGGAATTTAGGTTATATTAAATTTTAACTTTGCAAATTACTTAAATGCCCTTCTCTCAATTCCTTGCTTAAATCCGTTAATTAAGCTATCGATTTGATTTCTCCAAATTTTCCTTATTCCTCCAAATATTCCAACTTATTCCTATGGTCCTAACAAAAATTTTCGTTCGTAAAACAGACTTAATTTACTATTTTTACGAATTAAAACACTATATAGCAAAAAACCGGAGGTCTAAAATTAAAAACACATAACACAAAAAATCCGGGTGTTACACGATGAGTGCCAGTCATCTCCTATTAGGACGACCATGGCTATATGACCGTAGGGTGCATCATGATGGTTTCCTCAATAACTATAGTTTAAAATTTGGTGGTCGAACAAAAAGATCCATCCTTTTGTAGTTTAAAACTTGATAGTTAATTTGTTCAATTCCCGATAATCAACACACATACGCAATGATCCATCCTTCTTCTTAAACAAAAGAACAGGTGCACCCCACGGTGAAAAACTCGGGCGTATGAATCCTTTTTCCAACAGTTCCTCCAACTGTTTCTTTAACTCCCTAAGCTCTGTTGGTGCTAATCTGTAAGGATTCTTAGATACAAGCTCCGCGCCTGGATAAACATCTACAACAAACTAGATTTCTCTATCTGGCGGAAAGCCAGGAAGGTCATCTATGAATACTTCTGAGAAGTCTTGGACAACTAAGACATTTTGAGGACTCGATTTTCCTACAACCTATGTGTCTATAGCACTGGCCAAAAAGCATAAATACTCCCCACATGGAGAAGGTCTAGCATCGATAGGGGCAATAACAGATATTTCCTTACACTTCCTCAAAGCTTGGAAGGTATGTTTCAAACCACCAGGGGGTTTAAAACTAACAATTCCAGTCCTACAATCGATTGTGGCATAATGCTTAAACAACCAGTTCATTCCTAGGATTACATCAAATCCCATTATCTCCATGATAATGAGATCAGCAGGTAGATTCACGCATCCCACTGACACCACACTATTAAGCATCACTTGGCTAGAGTGCATGCATTCACCAGAGGGTAACGTGACATTAAACACATGTTCAGTTGGCGTAGGCCGTACATCTAACTTGACAGCAAATGCATACGCTATAAAAGAATGAGTTGCACCGGAATCTATTAAAGTAAAAGCAGGCCTAGAATTGATCAGTATAGTACCTGACACCACAGCAGGTTGATCATCATCACCCGACTCCATCATAGAGAATATCCTCGTCTTCAATTTAGCAAGGCCACTCTTAAAAGCTGGACAGTCCCTGTTAACATGACCAACCTTATTACAGTTGTAGCACCGAATGACTCTGGGCTTGGGGCAATCCTTGAACGTATGTCCAACTTCTACACAGTTGAAACACTTTCCCGAACCCATTCTGCACTCTTCCAAGTGAAATCTCGAGCATTTCTGGCATTGAGGAAAACTCTTGGTGTCTTGCGCCTTCTTCTCCTTTCCCAGACTGCCTTGGCCTTCACTGGGCCTCTTCATCCCTCTCTATTGGTGTGGCTGAATAAACTTTCGTGGGGCTTCCCTTGGTCCAGTACACTTCATTTCTGCTTCTTCCACTTCCAATGCCGTGGACACAACTTCACCGTAAGACAAACCTTTAATACCCGAAAACTTGACTCCTCTATAAATCTCTGGCTTTAGTCCATGCATAAATTAAAATACCTTATCCTCATTCCTGTGTACAAGGTGTCCAGCAAACCTGGATAGGGACTCAAACTGTCTATTTTACTCAGACACGGACCCCATCTGCTTCAAGTTCATGAATTCCACCTTTTTTTAGTCTGGACGATGCTGTTAAAGTATTTCTCATAAAAAGTTTCCTTGAATTGTGTCCAAGACATTGCCAGAACATCAGTGGTGGTCTCCATTGTTTCCCACCAAAGTTGAGCATCCCCAGCCAAATGAAACGTTGCTAAAGTGACTTTGTCTCCTTCTCCAATGTTTGCACATCTGAACATACTCTCAATCTTCCTAAGCCATCCCTCAGCAACAACTGGATTGGATGACTGTCCATCAAACGTGGGTGGTTGTAATCTCCGAAATCTGTCTCCCGATTGCTCATTGTTGGAACACGAGTTGGCACTCCCTTGCACATCTCGGTTCAGAAGCAGTCCCAATTGTTCAGACTACTAACGTACCAAAGCTGTCAGCTCCCTAATCACACTAGGATCTTCCTCACTTCTCAAATTTGGCATCTCTCTCGGCACTCTTGGTCTCCCTTGTTGTCTAGCCATTTTGCTATATTCCTGGACAAGGTTAATTACTCTCATAAATATCTAGTAACATAAACACTTACAGTTGTTGGAGTACTCACATGCGACGATCGGTACTGATGAGTGATCTTTTGAACGGTTTAACAAAATGTCTCTGATACCAAACTGTAACGACCAGAAAATTGGAAACCCGGTTCGCTACTTATAGCACTGAACAGAACTAAGATATTCTGGGAAAATTTTAAAACCCCCCTTTTTTTAAAACTTCACTCAACGGTCAAAATTCGAAATTTTTTTAAAAACATCAAAACTTGCAGTGGAAAATCATTTGTGTAAAACAGGGTTAAAACAAAACATTAAAACAATACTTATATAACAATTAAAATAATAGAAACATTCTGCCAAAATGACCGAGGGCATAAAGGTGTTGAATATTTAAATGTCTTAAATTTGAACATATATTCCGTCAAATAGTCTCAGCGGCAGAAGCATAAACAAAAGACATCTTCCGCTAAATAGTCTAGCGGTAGAAGCAGAAACAGAAGACATCTTCTGCTAAATAGTCTCAGCGGTAGAAGCAGAAACAGAAGACATCTTCCGCTAAATAGTCTCAGCGGTAGAAGCAGAAACAGAAGACATCTTCCGCTAAATAGTCTCAGCGGTAGAAGCAGAAACAGAAGACATCTTCCGCTAAATAGTCTCAGCGGTAGAAGCAGAAACAGAAGACATCTTCCGCTAAATAGTCTCAGCGGTAGAAGCAGAAACAGAAGACATCTTCCGCTAAATAGTCTCAGCGGTAGAAGCAGAAACAGAAGACATCTTCCGCTAAATAGTCTCAGCGGTAGAAGCAGAAACAGAAGACATCTTCCGCTAAATAGTCTCAGCGGTAGAAGCAGAAACAAAAGACATCTTCCGCTAAATAGTCTAGCGGTAGAAGCAGAAACAGAAGACATCTTCTGCTAAATAGTCTCAGCGGTAGAAGCAGAAACAGAAGACATCTTCCGGTTTCGAACATCTACTGATCGCTAAATAGTCTCAGCGGTAGAAGCAGAAATAGAAAACATCTTCCGATTTCGAACATCCACCGAATACCTCTGCCAACTCTGCCGATTGACATCTGCCGATCACATCTGCTGAACGACAACATCACAACACATTAACCGAAAACATTCTAAACAAATGAACAACTCTGACTACGAAAAGAACTTATAAATTTTAACAGCAACCATTCAAAACAACACAAGTCTAAAACTTTCTAAAAATCCAGAATAGCAAACTACAATTAAAAACCAATCATGTTTTCATAATCAGGATAATCCCAAAACTATTAAAACATTAAAACTACTACTGCTATTAAAATCCTCAGCATACTTCAACAAAACACTTGTCCACTAAGTCTCCACATACTGACATTAGTTAAACTGCCTCATCAGTGCACCAAACCGTGGCATAGTTGTGCTCCATCAACTTCGTCTATCCTTCTGCAAACTCAGAGAAATCACCTGTTGAAACCTCAACACCTACATCACAAAACTCATCTATTAGCCTAATGCTAAATAAGTAAAGCATAATGAAATGAAATGCTTAATCATAAATCCTATTCATGCAGTTTCTACTTTCACGACTCAGTTATATATGTTATCTGTTGATCCCTCCATACAATGGGAAGTGGATCAATTTTCCCAAAGTCTACATCCTCTACTCGATTAAGGGGCGGATTAGTTCCCTTAATAGCTGATCTGATCCCTCTGTTCGATGGAAAGTGGATCAACTTTCCCAAAGTCTACATCCTCTACTCGATTAAGGGGCGGATTAGTTTCCTTAATAGTTTGTCTGATTCAAACTACTCATGTAACACCCGGTTTTATAGGTTTTTGAATTGTGCGCATAATGGCAATTTTGTAAATAATTGAAATATGTCCATTTTGCGAACCGAGAGTTTTAATGGAATCCTTATAAGTAATATGAATTTTGGGAGAATTATGGGAATTTAAGGAATTCAAACTGAGATATAATGCTTAAGTTTCTGGTTTTGATCCTATAGCTATTTAATTCGTAGAAATAGCAAAATAAATCCGTTTGACGAACGGAAAGTTTTATTAGAGCCCTAGTAATAAATCAAAATTATTGGAGAAATAAAATTTTTTTGGAGAAAACGAACCGATAGTCGAACAATGAGATTGCAGGAGAATCAAATGGAGGGGCGAAATGATCATTTGACAAGTCAAATGAAATTAAATAAGAGAAACCCCCTTTCCCCTCAACACTTAAACGTTTTCCTCTCCCTCTCCTTTCTCTCCAACGGCGACGCTTCTTCTCCACGACGTTCTCCTTCAACGCCAGTTCTCCTCCGCTCCGATCAACAAGTTTCTTCACGTTTTCTCCTCCCATCACGATTCTAGGTGAGTTTCTAGTGTTTTGGGTGTTAGTTCTCGATTTCTAGGATGTTTAACATTTAGGGTTTTGTTAGATTTTGTTGGAAATAGTCGGGTTTTGTTAGGAAACGTTAGAAATTACTTTGTTAACGTTTATTGGGCGAAATAATGGATGATATGGGCGTTTGTTTGGAAAAATCGGTTATGGAGCTTGGTGAAACCTCCATTAATGGAGTTTGAGGATTTGTGAGCGTAAGTTGCTCAATGAAATGCCCAAGAGAGATTTATTAGAGTTTTAGGAAATTTCCTTTAATTAGGAGTTTCGTAAATTTCTGAAATTTTATGTTTAAGCTCGGTTTTAACAAAGGACGCTATGAATTGATTTAGGTGATCAAGCTCGAGACGAGGAGCTCAGAGTGCACGGGACGCGAGGTAAGTTCTCGTAACTTACTGTGGTCGATTGGCCTACACCATATGTCAGAATTTGTATTGAGGATTGTTGGTGCTTGGTTTGTTTAATTGTTTTGGTTGGGTAGTTTAAGTTTGGTTGTTTTTATAGGTTAAGCATTGTTACGTTTTGATGGTATGGGTAGCGTTTTGATGGTATTCACGTTATATATGTTATATTGAACTGTTCACGCATCATGGTTTACAAAACGTCATGAAAAACGAATTTACGCATGGATTTCAAAGAAAAAGAATTTCATGCATGAAATGGCAAGTAAAGTATCATAGTAAACAACACATGGCATGGGGTTATCGGGGATGAGGTTCAGACCTGGCGTTCCGTGGTGAGCGGGTTTTCCTCCCTTTAGATGGTGTGGGCTGTTTAATCGCTTGACGTGCCCTATCTATTTGTCGAGCATTTCCGATAACCATAGACTGACACGTACTGATTTATGAAATGACATGGACGATTTTCATAGCATTGAGCATAAATGATCATGCATTGGCATTTACATAGAATTTACTGAGATTTTTATCTCATAGGTGTCTTTATGGTGTAGGTGACATAGAGCAAGGTGAGGAGGATTTCCCTCCCTCAGACGAGCCTGCAGCTTGAAGGAGGATACTCGGGGAGCGATTGGCATAGTCGATGCGAGCACGACCCGTGGGGAGCATAAGTTATATGTTTTGGGATTTTGGGATGAAATTGATTGACGGGTGATATTATTCGATGAAATGTATAGAAACCATTATAGGATGTTTGGTATCTAGATAGGTTGATATTTTGATGACCATGTTAGCTTCCGCCGTGTATTGATGAATTTTGATTAATTAGATATAGATTTTGATGTTTTGAGGTTTTAAGTTCAAATGAATGTTTCGTGTCGGGAGTTGATGGTTTTAGGTAGGCCGTTCGGTTTTTGGATGAGTAATTTAGTTGGATTACTAATGGATGTTTTGATGATGAAATTTGAAATGTGTATTAGGTAAAAATTTGAAGAAAAACGGCAAGGCGGTAGAAAAAGGGCAAGAGGGTGCGGGTGGCACGTCGGCTGGGCGCTGGAGGCGCTCGGGGCGTGCTTTGCGCGCGCCCAGGTGGTGTCCTCCCGATCGATCGCGCCCGAGGGGCGATCGATCGGTGTTTATGAATGTTTTTAAGTCGGAATCCAAAGAGGGCCCGATCGATCGGCCTTATGTCCCGATCGATCGGAGTTGATGATTGTTTTAATCGGGAATCCAGAGAGGTCCCGATCGATCAGCCTTATGTCCCGATCGATCGGCGCCACACTTGACCAACATGATTTTTTTTTCGAAAATTGAATTTTCAAAACACGTTTTAACCCGACCTTTTACAATACTTTTTAAACGTATTTTACGAGCGATCCCCAAGTATTTTAAAGGATTTTAAGGACCCAAAGGCGAGTCAATACATTTCTGAATAATGGTTTTAACCTCGTTTTAGTGATGTAAACGTTGACGAACTTTAAGGTTGAGTTAGAACTCAAATGTCTAGATATGGATTGAAAACCCGAGTCCATTCTCTAATGATTAAATGAATGAGAAGGAAAGGAAACGAAAAATTCAATGAAAAGAAAAGAAAAAAAAAATTAAAGTGAGAATGGGCGAGGGTAACACACATGTATGTATGTAAGCACGCACGGCACAGGTCGTGCCGGCACCGACGCGGGGTCGGGGTCATCACAACTCATGCCTTACCATGCAATTACATGTAAATTCTTTTTCGTGTTCTTTCATAAACATGATGCATGACATACTGAAAACATACAAAACAAGCATAATTCCTATTGATGTAGGCCAGAAGGCACACACATACTCTACTTACCTGGCTTCCTGGAAAAGTTTGGTTGCAAACTACGTCGGGGTTTTGCTCAAACCTAAAACCATAGACAGAGTATTAGTTAGATCTTTGCTAAACCTCATTCTAAACTATCCAGAAATTCTAAGTAAACTAGTTGGAAGCTCTGTTCCTCGAGCATTCCCAATTCATCACAAAACCCGAACTCAGCTCTCACTCACAACATTCCTAAAACACTCATTCTACCGTAAACCAATAATAAAATGTATATCCTATATTCATCATAAATCATCAGCAAGAAGAAGTCAAGGAAGAACTCACCTAAGTTGAAGAAGATTCGGAGAGAAAAATTGCCAGAGGAGTCGGCTGAGATGAAAAAGAAAAGTAATGAAACAGTGGCGGCTATCCTTCACTAAACCTTCCATTTATATCACACGCTTCACAAATTACACATATGCCCTTGACTAACAAACTTTAACCTATTTAAGAAACCAATCAAAATTACTTAATTCCATGAAATAAAAGTCACATACCGGTTGCTACACTTGGCTTTTATGTCAATCGTCATAACACATCTTTATATCTTAAATGTTCATCTGTTGGTCATATTATACATTTCTTATATGTTGATGATATGATTATTACTGGTGATTATATTGATGTGAATGCTACATTGAAATTTGAGTTGACTAGGTTATTTGCCATGAAAGATCTGGGGCTCTTCGTTACTTTATGGGAATCTGTGACGACCCTCATTCTATACCCTTAATTTCCCGTAAAATTTTTTCTTTTTATATCATTATATGTAAGTTCTAACTTCGGTCAATTTAAATCACCGACTAGAGTAGTTGAAAATGTTGGAAATTCATTTAAAATAAAAGCATAAAAACAATAATTTCATTCAGTCAATCGCCAGGGGCAAGGAGGGCATTTCGCCAACAAAAATATGAGCCGATCGATTGGCCATTTCAGCTGATCGATCGGCAGTAGTAAAAATGGAGGGGAGATCGATCTCTAGCCGATCGATCACCTTCCCAGGCGATCGATCGCCTAGCGATCGCCTCTTTTGGTGATCGATCGACATCCCCTCTAGAATCTGAATTCCAGAGGGCTGCTGCCTCATCTCTTTCCTTCCTTTTCTTTTCTTTTCTTTCCTCCAATTCCCTGCACAACACACACACGTAACAATTTCCTTTCCTATCATCAACCATCCACTCCTAACATCACTTTAGCATATCAAAACTCTACTACCCTCTTGCACTCCACCAATTGCCCAAAAACCCACTTGAAACATATTCAAAATGCAGTAAAATTTCATGAAAACGAACTGCGTGGATCCATTTGAAAACTACACAAAACCCCTACGAATTCAACAACCAAACAGTTCCAATATAATTTCTAAAATGAAAACTATCACTTAGACATTCTATACTTTTGTTCACCACCTATCCAAAAATGACCAATTTCATCAAAATAAACTATCTATATGTTTTCCAATTCACTTAACCTATTGTGTCAAATACCTATACCATAATCCTTCCCCACGGGTCAAAATATGCGTCGACTGCCCCGCACGCTCCCACGGGCATCCTCCTTCAATCTGCATGCTCGTCAGGTGGAGGGACATCGTCCTCACCTTGCTCTAAGTCACCTACACCATAGAAATGAACTGTGAGCTAAAGGCTCAATAAGTCTACGTGAATGCTATGCATATGTGGTTCGTAAAACATGCTTTCTACATTTTTGCTATTCATTTCATTTCATATATGTCACCTAGGCTTCACTCTCGGTAGATAAAAGCGGCACATCCAGCGATTGGATAGCCCCTTTCATCTACCCGAGGAAAAAACATGCTTCACCTGTAGGACATCCATGTTTGAACCACCATCCCCGACATGATCATCATAACATACATTTTACCTTTTCATTATCCTTTTTCTTTTCATGAAAACGTGCATAGAAATTCCGTTTCGTGCTTTTTAGAAACAATGATGCATGAACATGTACAATACTGTAAATACAACCAAAGCATAAGCAACGATGAACATAAACATTGCACGACCTAAACTAAGCTAACTACTTACCTATTACCCAAAACATCAAACATATCCAAATTCCTCAATCAACATAATCTTATGGTGTAGGTCAAATCGGCCAAAGTATGGTGAAATAAGGAAATTTGGAGAAAACGAATAGTTAGTCAAATAACGAGATAAGTTTGAGAAACCAAACTAAGTTCAACCAAACAAGCAATTGGATGGAGGGGCAAATTAGGAAGTAAAAGGGGGTAGTTGGGAACACCAAGTGAGAGTGTGACAAACGTCAAAACTTGTAGGAGAAGCTTGGCAAAGGCAACACCTTCCTTTTCCCTCCCTTACGAGGAACCACATTCACTTTCACTCTTTCTCTCCTTTAACCTTCACAGCCACGAAAATTCTCTCCACCCCTACGCTCCACAAGTCAACGGCTCCTCCAACCGATTGATTTCCTTCATGATTCATTCCTAAACCGCGACCCTAGGTAAGGTTTTAATGTTCTAGATTGTTAGCTTTCGATTTTAGAGATGTTATTCAAATAGGGTTTCGTTAGAAATTGCCGATGGAAGTTAGAAATCGTTAGCTGTTGGAATGTTGAATGATAATAAGGCATTTATGATTATGGAGGATAGTTAAGTGGAATTAACGTAGTCCGATTGGGTTAGACTCGGTTCTAATGCCGTGTGTTATAAATTGTCTTAGGTGAACAAGCTCTCGGATAGTGTTTGGTGTGCTGAGGACTTGAGGTAAGTTCTTGTCACTTACTATGGCCGATTGGCCTACACCATATGTCAAGCTTTGTCTCTTAAGGATTGTTGGTGAATGTTGGTGCTTTGTTCGTTTAATTGCTTTGGTTGGGGTAGTTAGGGTTAATTACTTTATAGTCTGTGCTTGTAATGTTTTGATGGTATTTATGTGATATTGTGCATATTGAAATGTTCATGCATCATGGTTTCAAAACGTCATGAAAATGAATTTACACACGGGTTTCATGAAATGAACATGCATGTAAAGTCAAGTAAAGTATCACAGTAAACAACCATGGCATGGGGTTATCGGGGATGAGGTTCAGACCTGGCGTTCTGTAGTGAGCAGGTTTTTCTCCCTTCAGATGGTGTGAGCTGTCTAACCGCTTGACGTGCCCTATCCATCTGTCGAACATTTTCGATAACCATAAACTGACACGTACCGATATATGAAATAATATGGACGGTTTTCTTAGCATTGAGCATACATGATCATGCATTGGCATTTATGTAGAATTTACTGAGATTTTTATCTCATAGGTGTCTTTATGGTGTAGGTGATATAGAGCAAGGTGAGAAGGATTTTCCTCTCTCAGACGAGCCTGCAGCTTGAAGGAGGATGTTCGTGGAAGCGGCTGGCGTAGTTGATGCGAGCATGACCAGTGGGAGCATAGGTTAAATGTTTTGGGTGATGATATTTTGATGAAATGTATAGAAACTCTTATTAGGATCCTTGGTATCTGGATAGGTTGAAAATTATGTTTTGATGAATTAGATATAGATTTTGAGGTTTTGAGGATATGGATTTGGAAGAATATTAATGAAGGTTATGTTTAAATGTTTTGGGAGTTCTGAGTGAATGGTGTGTAAGTACAAGGGGAAATTGTATGGGTTTCGGTTAAGTCTTCGGTTACTGTTCACCGGTGGATGCTGGGTAATTAAGTCATCCGGCTGACGTCATTGGTGGATGTAGCATATTTTGTATGGGTTCGATTAAGTATTCGGTTACTGTTCACCGGTGGATGCTGGGTGATTAAGTCATCTGGCTGACGTCACCGGTGGATGTAGCATATTTTGTAGGGATGAGCGATAGAAGTGTTGAGCGGTGGACGTGATCAGCGGTGGATGTTGCCTGGTCAAAGTCAGTCGGCAGATGTATTAGGTGACTGTTGAGCGGTGGATGTGAGTTGAGCAGTGGATGTAGCATATTTTGTAGGGGTAAGCGATAGAAGTGTTGAGCGGTGGACGTGATCAGTGGTCGATGTTGCCTAGTCAAAGTTAATCGGCAGATGTATTAGGTTACTGTTGAACGGTGGATGTGAGTTGAGCGGTGGATGTAGCTTAGCAGAAGTGAGCGGCGGACGTGAACAGGAAAAATTTTGGGCTTGGGCCCTTTTTGCCCTCTGTTCTGCTAGGCCGATTCCTCTTCTATTTTAATGGTTTTATTTAGTTGACTATTAAATATGTTTCAACAATTTAATTTAACGAAAGGGTTTACTAGAAAGTTATAAAAAATAATATAATAATATAATACGGAAAAATTAGGAATAGTTCTAAGGGTCGTTACAGTCTTGGATTGTGTTGGGACGCATGCCTACTTGATTCACATGCAAGTGAAAGATAAATGCAACGAAAATGAAATGAAAACAACAGAGCGTGTAGAAACTGCATTTAAGGGTTGAGTTTAGCATGCATTGTTTTAAAGTGCATTACTCCATACTTACTAAGCATTATGCTTACTTTTGTGTTATGTGGTGTAGGTGACGAGTTTTATTCAGGTGAGCTGGATGAGGGAGCCCAGGGCAAGGTTGCAGTCGGTGGTGCATGGAGCATGCCGGTGCGGGCACTTGTCGGGGCGCCTCGGTCACGTTCCTCGGGTAGTTGGTGGGGAATTTGTATTTTGCCTTGTTGATAGTTTGCTTTTAACCGTTTTTGGATGGTTTGAGTATTTTGGATTGATATTGTTGGATTTTACTTGGTGTAAATATTTGTGGTCTTGAGACATTTGTGGATTTGTTTTAGATGGTTTTATAAACGTATGTTTTCAGGTTTTGGGATTTAGAGAAATTTTAGCCGTTATATTGCTCATTTTTTTTCGTATAACAGACAACGTCGGGTTCACTTGTTTCTATTTTTTTCTCTATCCATTTTAAGTCAGTTTTTCAATATTTTTACGGGGCACAGAGTCGGGGATGTCTGGAATGTATGATAAAAATTTTAGGAAATTTGGAAGTTTTTGGCTTAGGAAAAAAATGAAGAAAAGTGGAAAAAGGCCGAAAATAGGCGCACAAGGCGCGCTGGCACCCAAGAGGGTGCCGATTGTTCGGCGCCTGGCGCCGAACGTTCGACCCTTGCGCGCGCAGGGTGGCACGCGGTGCGCACAGCGCGCGCGCGCGGCGCCTTGCACACCAAATTTTGTTTTTTTTTTAATTTTTCCTATTTCCAAAATAATTTGACCCAACCTTTTCCGACGTATTTTACACATGTTTTCCAACATTTTTCGAGGGTTCGAAAAACCCAAAAACCGAGTCAAAATTTTATCAAAAATTATTTTAAACGTCGTTTTAAACACGGTTTGGGTTAGCAAAGTAGCGCACCGAGCCGGAGCAGGTTCGAGGGCATTACAAGTTGGTATCAGAGCAAAAGTGGTCGAGTCGTTCAAAGGATTACCCGACAATGCCAGCCACCATGCAACGTGTTTTACCGATTGTAAGTATTTCTTTACCTTTAGTTAGTTCCTTTCTAAGATTAGATTCTCTAACTTTTACTGGAATAGAATCAAAATGCCAAGGAACCCAGGACGACCCAGAAATGAGCCAGAACAAGCTGAGGATCCTAATAAGCAACTAAGGGATTTACTGAATGTTCAATCACAACTGCTGGGAGTTTTTATGAACCAAGGTATACTGGGGAACCTTGGAGTGGGGTCTGGCACAGGAGCGGGCTCTAGTGGAGAAAGATTTAGAAGGTTAAAGCCTCCAGCGTTTGAAGGTCGACTGACAGATCCGACAACTGCAGAACGATGGATATGCACTATCGAGAATATGCTCAATCTCGCGGAAGTGGAGGAAAAAAATAAAGTGAAATGTGCAACATTACATCTATCTAACGATGCCTAAAGCCGGTGGTAGACGTTGAAGGCTACCGCAGAGACTCAGGGTCTGACGTGGGAAGGGTTTAAGGAGATGTTTTTCGACAAATATTATAATAAGACGGTTCAAGCGACAAAGAGGCTGGAATTCTTACAGTTAAAGCAGACCAGATCAGTGGGAGAATATATTCAACAGTTCGAGTCTCTTTCAAAGTTTGCTAGCCATATGATGAGTAGGGAAGAGGATAAGTTACTTCAGTTTGTACAGGGTTTGAAGCCGGAGATTTATATGCTGGTGAAAACTTTCGGAATTGAAGGAATATCGTTTACAAAAGTGGTGGCTAAAGCACTGGAGGTGGAAGAGGCTGTTGATAAAATGGTTAAACCAGCTGAGTCTTCGAAAAGAATGTTTAAAGATATTACAGCACAGTTTAGCCGAGGCGGATCGTCTTCTCAGTCCCAGGGTACCAAGCGGTCGGGAGGCAATTTGAAGGATCAAAAGGGCAGAAAGAAGACATAGCAGCAAACGAAGAAATTGTTTCCGCATTGTCCGAAGTGTTTGAAGTCTCACCCTGGAGAATGTGGATAGTACGATGGCCAAGGTTTTAATTGCTTCGAGTTCGACCATCTTTTTTTTGATGACCCGAATGTGAACGTATGTGTACGACTGCGGGGCAAACCTTAGGTTGTGGGGCAAACCTCGGGACCTAAGCTGAGTGTAGGCGAATCCCGGACTCGAGTATAGGCGAATCCTGAGTCGTAAAGAGGGGGTTCTCACAATCCCACATCGCTTGGGGAAGTACATGGAAATGAAACATATGTAAGAGATCCCTCCCAAAATAGCAAGACGCGTTTTGGAGCACGATTGACAACGGATCCCATAAGAACTCCGAAGTTAAAAGTGCTTCGGCGAGAGCAATTCCAGGTTGGGTGACCTTCCGGGAAGTTCTCGCCAAACAAAGCCGTGAGGGGAGGATATTGGGTTGCGGCCCAATCCCCAGAGCGGACAATATCTTGCTGGGATGAGGGGTCATTACATTTTTCGTGATTGCCCGAAGCATGAAGTTAATCGATGTTTTAAATGCAACGAGCCTGGTCACATAGCAAAGGATTGCCCTGCAACAAAGAAAGGACCATTCAAGGCAACGCCCAGGATTTTTGCAATGATAGAGCCTGATGGTGAAGACCGCTCTGCTGTTATCACAGGTACTGTGTTTGTTAATTCAGTGCCAGCCTTTACGTTGATAGATTCAAGAGCATCTCATTCATTTGTAGCATCAGCGTTTGTGGTAAAATTAAACTCAGAGGTGAAGCCTGCTGGGTGTAAGTTCGATGTGACTTTACCGTCCGGTGAGCGCCTTCATTCAGATCAGGTCGTGCAGAATAGTCTGATATCAGTGGGAAAGAAGCAACTGCCAGCTACTTTGAAAGTTATGGGGATCACCGAGTATGATGTGATACTCGGTATGGATTGGCTATTCCGACACCACACCACGATTGACTGCTGAGCAGGAACAGTTAATTTTCATCCTCCAAACGGTGAGAAGCTTGCATTGCAGTCTTTGAAGAGTGTACAGAAACTTGCAGTCATGGCACCGATGGATGCTCAGGGATCTGTTATGGGTGAGTTTATGTGTTTTCTTGAAACCATAGTAGATTTCCATTCTTTGGTAGAAGTTAAACCTCAGGATATAGCTGTTTTTTTCCTGAGGTGTTCTTGGATGATTTGCCTGATCTACCTCCGGACCGGGAAATCGAATTCGTGATTGATACTTATCCTGGAGCAGAACCTGTGTCGAAGAATCCTTACAGGTTGGCTCCGCTCGAGTTGAAGGAACTAAAGAAGCAACTGGAGGAGTTGGTAGACAAAGGGTTCATACGCCCTAGTTTTTCGCCTTGGGGAGCGCCCGTGTTGTTTATTAAGAAGAAAGATGGGTCGCTTCGGGTGTGCATCGATTACCAGGAGTTGAACAAGCTGACTGTTAAAAATAAGTATTCGTTGCCGAGGATAGATGATTTGTTCGATCAGCTTCAGGGAGCTCGGATATTTTCTAAGATTGATATGAGATTGGGGTATTATCAGTTGAAGGTCAGATCGCAGGATATCCAGAAGACGGCTTTTCGGACGCGGTATGGACATTACGAGTTTCTGGTTATGTCGTTCGGATTGACGAATGCTCTAGCTGCGTTCATGGACCTGATGAATCGGGTGTTCTGGGAGTATCTCGATAAATTTGTAATTGTGTTTATCGATGATATTCTGGTTTATTCCCGTGATGAAGAGGAGCATAAAGAGCATTTAATAATTGTTCTGGAGACTTTGAAGCAGCATCAGCTGTATGCCAAGTTTTCAAAATGCGAATTTTGGCTGACTAAGGTGCATTTTCTTGGCCATGTTATAAGTAGTGGAGGACTATCGGTGGATCCAACGAAGATTCAGTCAATTAATGTATTGCCTCAACCGATGAATGTTAGTGAAATTCGGAGTTTTCTGGGGTTGGCTGGCTATTACAGAAAATTTATTAAGGGATTTTCGAAGATAGCAGCACCCTTAACTCGTTTGACTAGAAAAGATGTGAAGTATGAATGGTCAGAAAAGTGCGAGCTGAGTTTTCAGACGTTGAAGCAGAAACTGACTACAGCTCTGGTGTTGACTTTACCGATAGCCGAGGAGAAATTCTGTATTTATTGTGATGCCTCTCAGATTGGGTTGGGTTGTGTGCTTATGCAGAATGATAAAGTGATACCATATGCTTCCAGACATCTGAAGTCTTATGAGAAGAACTATCCAACCCATGACTTGGAGTTAACAGCAGTGGTCTTTGCTTTGAAGATCTGGAGGCATTACCTTTATGGTTAGTAGTGTGAGGTATATTCAGATCACAAAAGTCTGAAGTATATCTTCACTCAGAAGGAGCTAAATATGAGGCAGCGACGGTGGTTAGAGTTCGTGAATGACTACGATCTGGAGATTAAATACCACCCCGGTAAGGCCAATGTGGTGGCAAATGCCTTAAGCCGTGTATCGACTTCAGTGTCAGCAATGAAGGCGGAGATGTCCATGGAGTTAAGTACGGAGTTTCAGAGATTTGATCTAGAGTTGATTTCGGATGTGACAGCAGTGTTATCAGCTCTATCCCTGAAGCCTACTATTTTGGAGCAGATTAGAGAAGCTCAGCAAAATGACCCTGAGTGCAATAAGTTCAAGCTGAGTATGTTATCTGAAGATCGGACTGAGTTCAGCTATTCAGAGGATGGTATTCTGAAGTTTCGAAATCGGTGGTATGTTCCGAGCAATGAGCAGCTTCGGAAAGAGATCTTAACTGAAGCTCATTCGTCGAGGTTTTCTGTTCACCCTGGTAGTACAAAGATGTACAGGGACCTCAAACAGCATTATTGGTGGCTGAGCATGAAGAAGTTGATGGCGGAATTTGTGGAGACATACTTGGTCTGTCAACAGGTAAAAGCAGAACATCAAAGACCTGCTGGGAAGTTGCAGCCTTTGCCGGTTCCAAAGTGGAAGTGGGACAAGATTTTGATGGATTTCGTTGTCAGATTACCTAGGACGACGAAAGGCTATGATGGTATATGGATGAGTGTTGACCGTTTAACAAAGTCGACCCATTTTCTGCCGGTGAAGATGACGTATAGCATGGATTAGTTTGCTAAGCTATATATTCAGGAGATTTTGAGGCTGCATGGTGTACCAACTTCGATTGTATCAGACAGGGACCCGAGGTTCACATCAAAGTTTTGGAAAAGTCTGCATAAGGCGATGGGAACTCGGTTGAACTTTAGTACAGCATTTCATCCTCAGACGGATGGACAATCTGAGCGGACTATTCAGATTCTTGAGGACTTGCTCCGAGCTTGTGTGCTGGAGTTTCAGGGTTCTTGGAGTAGGTATCTGCCTTTAATGGAGTTCTCGTATAACAATAGTTATCAGGATACTATTACTATGGCTCCATACGAGGCTCTATACGAAAGGAAGTGCAGATCACCCCTTTATTGGGATGAAGTCGGTGAAGTTAGCCCAATTGGCCCAGAGATCATGCAGCAGACTACAGATAAGATCAAATTTATTCGGCAGCGTATTTTGACAGCTCAGAGCAGACAGAAGAGCTACGCCGATGGTAGGAGGTGGGAGTTGGAATTTGAAGTGGGAGATGAGGTTTTCTTGAAGATCTCGCAATTTAAGGGTGTGATGAGGTTCGGGAAGCGGGGAAAGTTAAATCCGAGATATGTTGGTCCGTTCCCAATCGTGAAGCGAGTCGGAAAGACAGCGTATCAGTTGGAGCTTCCTGCTTCGATGGAGGGAGTGCATCATGTGTTTCATGTCTCCATGCTGCAAAAGTGTCTAAGAGATCCTTCACATGTCGTAGTGCAGCAGGATATTGAGGTGCAGCCTACGTTGTCCTACGAGGAGAAACCAATAGATATTTTGGACTATGCTGTGAAGAAGTTGTGCAACAAAGACATTCCACTAGTGAAGGTGCTGTGGCGTAACCACAACGTTGAGGAGGCGACGTGGGAACGGTAGCAGGATATGAAGGAACGCTATCCTGAGCTTTACAGATACGCAAATTTTGATGACAAAATTTTTGTAAGGAGGGTGGATTGTAACACCCAGAATTTTTCTACCACGTGTGTGACATTAGACTTAGCATTAGACTTAGACCTTAAGGTGAAGCGGTGATGGTTTAAGTTTTGAACAAATGAAAAGTCAAAAGAAGTTGACAAGTCAAAAGAAAAAGTTATGTTGAAAATTCAAAGGGAATAAGAACCAATAGAAAGCTAGGAATTTAAATGTATTAAAATAATGAAAAAGTGGAGTTTAAAGGTGCATGTCACGTTGGAATCCATGAGAGAAAAGAGATGGTTGTTTTTTTTAAACTATAAGAAATTGGTGGTAAAAATAAAAAGTAAGAAATGGTGTAGGTTAAAGTGAGATTTAGTCTTCTTCTCCTTCATTTTCTTCCACGATCTCTCTTCCTCCATTGCTGCATTTTTCTCTCCTCTTTCTCATCAAGGGTTGCAAGATTTCAAGGTAAAATCAAGTGGGTTTTTGTTTTCTTTCATAAAGGTGTTGATTTTTAATAGTTTTATGGTGTTTGGAAGAGTTTGGTTAGGGTTTGGGAAACCCTAACCATGAGGTCCGAAAATCTAGTTTCAAATGGTAGTTTTCTCTCCAAATTTCGTGATTTAGATGTTGATGGGTTAGTTTAGGTTACTTTTGGGGAGAGGATTGAGTTTTAGGATGAGTTTTGGAAAAACCGGTTTTGGACACTAATTACACCGATTCTGTTTTGGCATTTCGGAGTAGCCATGTTATTTGGTTGGTTAATTTGAGTGTTTCAATGGATAGTAGACGTGTAGAGGTTTACGGATTGGGGTGGCACGTTGAAATCCGTTGGAAAATGAATAAGTTATGGCCGTTTGAAGTTGAACACTAAAAATGGGTGGAAAATCGGGTTTTAGAGCTAGGTTGTGAATTTGGTTTGTATTGTTGTTATTTTTGGATAGAAAATTTATTAGGAATTCCTTAGAGTTTTTCTAAGCTATTTCTTTATATTGTTAGGTTATCGAGCGAGTGAATTGATTGGACGCAGTGAGCAACCGAGTGTCGAGCAACCAGGTAAGTACAGGAGTGTTTTTGTTGCCTTCGGGCCTACACCATAGAACGGTAGGGATTGTTGTTGGTTGTTTTGAGTTTGTTGGTTTTATTTCATGCATCATTGTTTTCAACTTACAAAATACGTGTTTGACATGTTGAGTGATGAAAATGAATTGTAAGATAAGAAAATAGATATGCAACTTGGTCTCGAGTAGAATAGCGTCGTCGGGCAAGTGGCTCGTTTGTAGCACCCCGAGAGGGATCCTACGAGAGATGTTATGCTAAATTACGTAATGTGTCGTAAGTATAAATGTCTCGATCTGATCGTACTAGAAGGCACACTGAGGATTCTACTATCGATATGGGAGGAGATTCGGTATGGCCGTCCCGGATTGTTTAGGATGTGTGCCTCCGATCTTGCTCCTTGGGTCAAGGTGTGGCCGTCCTAGATTATGTTGGGATGCGTGCCTACTTGATCCACATGCAAGTGAAAGATAAATGCAACGAAAATGAAATGAAAACAATAGAGCTGTAGAAACTGCATTTAAGGGTTGAGTTTAGCATTCATTGTTTTAAAGTGCATTACTCCCTACTTACTAAGCATTAGGCTTACTTTTGTGTTCTGTGGTGTAGGTGACGAGTTTTATTCAGGTGAGCTGGATGAGGGAGCACAGGGCTAGGTTGCAGTCAGTGGTGCATGGAGCATGTCGGTGCAGGCACTTGTCGGGGCGCCTCGGTCACGTTCCTCGGGTAGTTGGTGGGGAGTTTGTATTTTGCCTTGTTGATAGTTTGCTTTTAATCGTTTTTGGATGGTTTGAGTATTTTGGATTGATATTGTTGGATTTTACTTGGTGTAAATATTTGTGGTCTTGAGACGTTTGTGGAATTGGTTTAGATGGTTTTATAAACGTGTGTTTTCAGGTTTTGGGATTTAGAGAAATTTTAGCCGTTATATTGCTCGTTTTTTTTTCGTATAACAAACAACGTCGGGTTCACTTGTTTCTATTTTTTTCTCTATCCATTTTAAGTCAGTTTTTCGAGATTTTTACGGGGCACAGAGTCGGGGCACAGAGTCGGGGATGTCGGGAATGTATGATAAAAATTTTAGAAAATTTGGAAGTGTTTGGCTCAGGAAAAAAATGAAGAAAAGTGGGAAAATGCCGAAATTAGGCACACTGGCACCCGAGAGGGTGCCGATCGTTCGGCGCCTGACGCCGAACGTTCAGCGATGGCGCGCGGCGCGCTGCTGCGCGCGAAGGTGGCGCGCGTGGCGCCCAACACACCAAAATTTGTTTTTTTAAAATTTTTCCTATTTTCAAAATGTTTTGACCCGACCTTTTCCGACGTATTTTAAACGTATTTTACGCACGTTTTCCAATATTTTTCGAGGGTTAGAAAAACCCAAAAACTGAATCAAAATTTTATCGAAAATTATTTTAAACATCGTTTTAAACACGGTTTGGGTTAGCAAAGTAGCGCACCGAGCCGGGGCGGGTTTGGGAGCGTTACAGAGCACCTCTTCAAATGCATCTTTCATTTATTTCTTTCATCGTATACATCATAAAATCTCTTACCTATATCACAAAGTTCAAACTATGAGCCTAACGCTCGGTAAAATATGCATAAACTATCATGAACATGTATGCAGATGCAGTTTTTGTAAAAAATTTCTTATCACGGTTTTTCTCACTGATCTTTTATTCTTGCTTTAGTTTTGATATACAGTCTATTTGTTAGAGGTAATTCAGTCTAAGGAAGCAAGAAGACATCTCATGATCCCATCTTATGGGACAACCAACTCGCAATCCCGCCTCACAACAAAAGTTACGTTTATTTAGTCATTCTCTCATCTTTTGTCTTTCTGTTTGTCTTATTTGTCAGTCATTCTTTCTTTGTTCTCTTTAAATCTTTCTTAACATAAATTCTTTTTCATGATGCATGAGTCATATATAAACATACGACACAAAACATAGCACATCATCGAGTCAATTCGTCTGTTCTTTCTATTCAATCATAAATTACTATGTATCATAAAAGCATCAATATTTCTACATCTATCAAATCATCAAACAAAAGCATATTCGCGAGAGACATCATCGTCAATATAATCATATCATCTAACAAACATCACAATCAAAAGTTTATACTATAACACATCCTCAAGCGACATCGTCATCAATATAATCATGTAATCTTACAATACACCACAATCAAAAGTCTTGATGTGCCACGAGATCCACTTTCAAAACCTCGAGCCAAAAGGTACTCTAACTTGTTTGTTCATGTTATAGGTTCTTCATTTTTAGTATGGATGATAAAACACAAATCAAAGACAAAATAAAGACAAGTTTTGGGAACCAAAGAGCAATTGGTTTTAAACTCACTTGAGGAGATCAATCTCGACCACTTCCTCCTTGAGGGCTTGAAGATCAATGAGGCTCAAGGCTTGGAGAATCCATACCACCTTGCTAGCATAAGAACATGTGATGTGCCCCATAGGCCCATTACACGGTCTCAAACCCAAGGTCATAATTTATCTAATTTATGCACTTACACTCTTGTCTCTTTTGCAGGTAATGGATTGTGTGGAGGCTTGGAGAACACCTTGGGAGACTTGAAGTGGGAATCAAAAGCTACGGATGTGGACCAACCATCACACTTAATCACTTGGAAATTCAAGCAAGGAGACCAATTTGCTCACATGGGAATTTGTCTTCCCGAGCCTTAATTGTAACCTTTTATTTCAAACTTATTTTGAGGCAAACATTGACCTTCTTGTTAAACTTTATTATAAGCATGCATATTAAGCATTTAGGGTTAGATGAATGATAAGTTAGATGATGGAATGGAAGTGGTTCAAAGCAAGTGCATGGAGTGCATGGAAGAGGAGGAATGGGCCTTAAGGAAAAGATATCCATTTTGGCCCAACCTTGAGTGGAAGGGACCACTACCCTTTATCCAAACCATGGGCTGCCACTTGAGGGATTCTTAGAGGTTCTCCAATCAACACAAGGCCAAGGATTGATGACATGGTTATCACAACCATTGGATCAAGAAAACCAAACTCATCTCGGCCATCCAAGCTATCTTCAAGATCCAACGGTTACACCATTTTGAAGACCACTTTTTGAATCACATCCAAGCCATCCATAGGTCTATAAAAGCATGGTAATTGGTGATTGTAAGTTTTTTGGACTGATTTTAAGGAGCATGCACGGATTTCCCTTCCATGGTTGAAGGAGTTTGAAGAAACCAACAAGGTTTGCTCGGTTTGCACAAAACCGAGGGGTTGCGCCCCCACCACTCCCTTCTTGCTTGGTAGCTTGCAAGGGTTATATAGCCATCTTCTTCTCCATCTCCTTGGGAGTGGAAAACAGCAAGAAGTGGCCCCAAACCGTGTTCAAGAGTCGAGTTGTCTTCCTTGGAAGCAACTATTGCCAAAGGCTTCAAAATATTACCTATTGGCCGATTTCTTGAAGTTTTGCATATCTTTTCCATCTCAATGAATCAGGACCACGCCTTCCACTATCACACACCTCACTCACTCCACTAACATCATATAAAGTTTCGTTTTCATCTAAGCACATTTGGTCATTCAAGTTCATCTTGCAATTTGTGTTCTTCTCGGCCATTTCTTGCCAATCCGAGGAGCTAACGATCCCCTCTAAGCTCTAAACGTTTTCTTGCAGGTTAGGGCTATATCAACATGCCTCGGCCACTCCAAGTTTAAGAAGGAATTTGTCTTCCTTAAATCAACTTAATGTAACTTTAGTTTATGCTTTTATTTTGCTAGACTTATAGTTTGTTAGTCATATGTTTGAAGCCCGAACCTATTATTCAGCAAGGAGGGGCTGTGGTTCTGTCCTATGGTGGAAAGAAGAACCACTTTGAAAGGGACATGTGGAGAGAGGAAGTGTTTGCCAAAATTAGCTAAACATAATGTGGTCCTCGATTGGATCCTTGGCCGAGAACACCAATTTTTGTTATCTTCTTGCTGAATCTTTTAACAAACCCTAATGGCTGAAAAGTGGGAGTATTTAAGCCATCCTTATGGCTGTTGAGAGGGAGTTTTTGAATATCATTTGCAGCAGCATTTTCGGCTCCATTGAGTCTACCTCACTTCTTCTCTTCGGTGAGTATTAACCGAGAGTTAATTGATTTGTTTCCACTTTGTTGTGAGTCAAGGTGGTTTCTTCTTATGTCAACCTTCTTCCTCTTCTTTTTAGGAGTGGAAAATACATGGCAAAGTTGTAAAAAAATCTCATTCAAGGTTTGTTTGAGAGCTCTCTTAATTAGAGAGAGACAAGGCCAAAAAGTTGCACCTTATAGCCATTTTGGACCAGCAATGGTCAATCCATCATATCTTTACATCCTCTATGTATCCACCTCTGAAATTTTTAGGGCATCTCCTCCACACACCCAGTAAGTTACATTTAAAATTTCAAGTCATTTGGAGTAGTTTTGAGAAAGTTGTACATTTGGGAAGTTTGGTCATTCTCGGCCAAGCAGCAGTTCTACCCAAGCAATTTTTTTTTGTGCTATTGTCTCGGGGATAACTTTTTATCCACATCGAATTGGGTTCTGAAATTTTAGGACCATTTAATAAATATTCTTAGCAATACACTTTTAAAATTTCAGAGCATTCAGATTTAAATTGGAGAAGTTATACTATCTGAATGGTATTTTCAGACCAAAACTGTTATTTTACCGAGCAGAATTTGTGTTGTTATTGTGCTTCTATTTGTTCCCCAAGCTTGAAGCATATAAAGTTTATACTATAACACATCATCGAGTGTCATCATTATCAATATAATCATAAAATATAACATCAATCGTAATCATCTTCCTATCATAACGTTTAAATAAATTTTCAAGTCATTAATGTCGTAATGTAATAACAAACAACTCAAAATTTTATTGTAACGAAACTACTTAACCTAGTTTTTTGTGATATAGACTAATGGGTCAACGCATAAAACATCACTTATCTCAAGTTCTGAATACGTAGACTTTTTTTTGCTCACAATGGGTATCCTTCACCTTTGAATTAACCTACTCAAAGAGTTGTTGCGTATTAGCAAAAGAAAGTAAGGGGAAGAATCTTAGCAGAAAAATTTTCATTGAGAAACCCTAACAATAATTAAAATCCTAACTGTATTCCTCAAACATGTTAACTCATGTGTTTACTTGTTTGAGGGTAGAAGTCTATTAGGTTTAGGCTTACCTTGAAAATTCTGCATAAATGAAGAGGCAACTCGCAAGTTCTAAACTAAACAAGGGCTAGATATAACGTGCATAAATTGGTACAAAGTGGATGTTTAAATAGAATCAAATAAATCCTAAAAATAACATTAAATAACCCAAAATAACCTTAAAATATAAAAAAACCCTAATAAGTTTGTAAATATGAACTTTGGAAACCCAAAAACGTTAAAAATACCACAAAATGTATTTTTATAAAAACTGGGCATGAGGAAAATGTGTTAGCCTCCACTCGCGCCCATTCCCTACCACGCACTTCCTTGCGCCTCCAGCACTCCCAACGCAATGCTACATGCTCTACTTCATGTTTTTCATTTTGTTGGCTTATAAGGTGCATTCCTGACATCTTTTCGGCTTCTATTTATAATTTTTCACTTAAAAACTCTTCTTTACTGATGTGGGCAAGGATGGCATTGAAGATGAATCGGGCCAAAAAGAATACTTAATGGAACTGAAAATACCAAATGGACCTATCACTAGAGCTCGGGCCAAGAATCTTCAAGAAGAAGTCCAAAATAACTTATTTCAAGAACCTAGACCACTAGAAGAAATGGGCTTTAAAGTTGTTAATGTGTTACAAATACAAATGGAGTTTAACTAGGCCCAAAGGATCACAAATTCAGCAAAGAAGGCTCTAGAAAGTAGAATTTCGAAGAGACATCCACTAAGCATTTAATATTGGCATAGAGAAGGCCAAAAGGTGTTTTAATGGTTTTCAAGAAGGCTGAACTTAGACCATATTAGAAGCAAAGTTCTTTCTCATGTTTTCAAGTCTATTTAATGCCTATTCTAGACTATTCTTGTAAGCCTATAAATACTTGAGAGTTCTTCATTGTAAGACACACTGGAATGAGAATTATCTTGTGAGAATTTCTTCCAAACTGTTCTTCTGTAGAACTTGCGGAAATTTCAAGTGCAACCACTTGATTTCCAACCCTTATAATATTGGTTTCTTGCTCTTCCATAGCAACAGGGTCAATATTCCTTTCTTGATACTATTGGTTTCTGGTTGTCATATAACCACGGGGTCATTAGTCCTAAACTTTGAAACTACTATTGGGCGATCCTGAAGTTGATTCCATCTATTGACGTTGGGTCTCACAACAAGTTTGTTGAGGTTTGCATCATTTACCTTTCAAATGCATCATCTTCTTTTAATGAATCTTTACCCAGGCTTAGAAAATCCTTGATTGAATCTTAAATTTTTTGTTTTCCTTTGTTCGTATCATTATATCATTTAACCCTCATGCAGATTGTATTATTTTCTCCGCAAAACTCCATAATAATTATAATAGTAATGTAAAATATAAACTTGTCTCTGAATACAAAATTAAATCTTATTAAAATTCTTGGGTGTTACACGCTAGAGGCACAAAAAAATACGCTCACGCGGGGGCACACAAACATGCTGGGCACGTGTGGCCGGCTCGTGTTAACGGTGTTGGGTGCGCACGCACGTTGCACAGCCAGCATGACCCTCCCGTGCCCAGAATTTCCAAAACATGTTTTTTTGTGATTTTTCAAAAACGTGTTAACATGTTTTCCAAATTTCATATTTCCAAACTTATTAGGGTTTCTTATACTTTTAGGGATATTTGGGTTATTTATCAATTATTTTTAGAGTTTATTTGATCCTATTTAAACATCTACTTTGTACCAATTTATACACGTTAAACCTAGCCTTTATTTCTTGTAGAACTCGCAAGCTGTCTCTTAATTTATGCAGAATTTCTAAGGTAAGCCTAAACCTAATAGACTTCCATCCTCAAACAAGTAAACACATGGATTTACATGCTTGATATTAGTTATATTATATTAGCGCTTAAGGATATTTTAGTCTATTTACTTTTCTGTAAATTTACTATATAAACTCTTTATATGTATTCTGATTTGTTTAATACGAAACCCTATTTTCTATCTCTTCATGGTATCAGAGCAGAGGGTTAACAAGAATCGTTTGAGAAGTGCCAACTGAACAGTTCAGATAACCCTGCATTTTTCGTTATCAAATGTGGGTTTTTTTGCTGTTGGCGACGAACAAGTTTCTTTTTAATTTTCATGAAGAAGTTTAGACAGAGAATGAAGACCTGCCAGGTAAGGGCAGAATTTTGGATTTGAAAGGTTCTGAATTTTGGATTAATTTATGTTAAAAAGAAATTGTTGGTGGGCCAACTTTGATTTCAGAGGTGACTTCACATATTGATGCTGCGTGGGCAACTGAACAGTGGATTTTCTATGTGATTTTGGGTTTTGTAATTTTGGTTGTGCGTGATTTTAAATTTTTTAATTTTGGTTCTGCATGGCTTCTCAGTTTTGAATGGGGTTTTGCGTCGCTGACTGAACAGAGGGTTCTTTTAGTGATATTTTTGGTTTTGTGATTTTGGTTGTATTTCGACTATGTTGATTTGGTTATTTGGAAATTTCAAATTCTGTTGATTTGGGTATTTCAGATTTGGAGATTTCGTCTCCGTGTCTTTTTCATTATGGCTAGTCGTAAGGATGATTCTCTTCAGTCGATTAGTATTCAATTGGATGGTAAAAACTATACGTATTGGAGCTATGTTTGAAGAATTTTTTGCATGGAAAATCTATGTAGAGCTATGTTACAGGTGTGCGGGTTAAACCTACAGACGACAAGGCAAACGATTATGCAGCCTTGGTTGACAATTGGGAGGCTGATAATTCAAAGATTATTACGTGGATTAACAATTCTGTTACTCACTTCATTGGTGTTCAGTTGGCGAAGTATGAGACAGCTAAAGAGGTCTGGGATCATCTGGCTAGATTGTACACGCAGTCTAATTTCGCCAAACAATATCAATTGGAGTCAAATATTCGCGAACTTCAGCAGAATGATATGAGTATCCAAGAGTTTTATTTTGCCATGACTAATCTCTAGGATCAGTTGGCTCTCACTGAGTCTGCAGAGCTGCGAGCATTTGAACGGTATATTTCTCGTAGAGAAGCACAACGTCTGGTACAGTTTTTGATGGCTCTTCGGAATGATTTTGAGGGATTGCGTGGGACAATTCTACATCGTTCTCCTCTTCCGTCTGTTGATTCAGTGGTTAATGAACTGTTAGCAGAGGAGATTCGGCTTAAGTCTAAGGTAGATAAGGTGTCTGTCACACCTACGACTCCATCCGTCTTTGCTACTCCTCAACAGTCTTCGCCTAGCAACCAAAACAGACCAGCTCCTAAGGTCTCTCCGGATGAATGTGCTTTCTGCAAGGGGAAAGGTCATTGGAAGGCTCAGTGTCCGAAATTGCTGAGTAAAGGCAAACAACAGCAGCAACAACGACCACCGCAACAACAACGCCCGACGCAGATTGCTCCCTGGACGTATCTCCCACCTCAGTCCACCAATGCAGTTGCTGCCCCTTCTTTGGATCTATATATGTTTGAGCAGTTTCAGCAGTTCCTTACTTCACAGCCTCATGCCATGTCAGCCTCCTCTCCTAAAGGTTTGTCTTTGTCTGCTAATTCAGGTAAATCGTCTCCCTTATGGATTTTAGATTCATGTGCTTCTCATCATATGTCTCCTGATATTGATTCGTTTACGTCTGTTACTTCTGCTCCCTCTTTGTCTGTCATAACCGCTGATGGTACTCCAATGCCATTGGTAGGAATTGGCTCTGTTCGCACATCTCGTTTATCTCTATCTGATGTATATCATATTCCTAGTCTAACCTTAAATCTTGCATCTGTTGGTCAATTGTGTGATTCTGGTCTCTCAGTTCTTTTTACTTCTACCAATTGTTGTGTTCAGGACCCGCAATCTCAGAAGGTGATTGGGACAGGCCGTAGGGAAGGAGGACTCTATGTTTTAGATGAGCTCAAAGTATCAGATGTTGCTGCCTCTAGTGTGGATTTATCGTCTTTTCGTTTAAATCGTTCGTCTTCTGATTTTTATCTTTGGCATTCTCGTTTGGGTCATGTTTCTGCGTCTCGTTTAAAGTTTTTGTTGTCTACGGGAGTTTTAGGTCATTTAGCCAGTCATGATATTTCTGATTGTCGTGGTTGTAAACTGGCTAAATTTTCAGCCTTGCCTTTTTATAAAAGTATTTCTTTTTCCATTGCGCCATTTGATCTTGTGCATTCTGATGTGTGGGGACCCTCTCCTGTATCCACCAAAGGGGGTTCCAGATATTATGTTTCGTTCATTGATGATTTCGCTCGTTATACTTGGGTTTATCTTATGAAATATAGGTCTGATTTCCTTACCATATTCAGTAATTTTAGAGCTCTTGTGAAAACCCAACACTCTTCTGTCATTAAAAGTTTTCGGTGTGATTTGGGAGGTGAAAACAATTCTAACAATTTTTCTCAGTTACTTGCTTCTGATGGGACTATCCACCAAACCTCGTGTACAGACACTCCTCAACAAAATGGTGTTGCTGAAAGGAAACATCGCCATCTTGTTGAAACAGCTCGTTCGTTCTTGTTGTCAGCCGAGGTTCCTAGTGAGTTTTGGGGGGAGGCAGTACTTACAGCTGCTCATGTGATCAACAGAATTCCAATATCTCATAATTCAGGTTTGTCCCCTTTTGAAAAATTATATGGTCATTCACCTGATTATTCCTCATTGTGCGTCTTCGGTTGTACTTGCTTTGTTCTCCGACCACATGTTGAGCGTAATAAATTGTCTCCTCGGTCCGCCTTATGTGTCTTTTTGGGTTATGGTGTTGGTCAAAAGGGATATCGTTGTTTTGATCCAGTTAGTCAAAAACTGTATGTTTCACGTCATGTTGTGTTTTTAGAGCATATTCTCTTCTTTTCTGTTCCTGCTAGTTCTCATCATATGACACAATCAGATTTAGTTCGTATTGATCCTTTCGATACTAACCCCGACGAAGTTTTATCTGATACTTTGGTTCATGAGGCATCCACCTCTCATGCCCCTGCTCCTACGACCACCCAGTTGTCGGATGAGATTGCTGACGATCCTCCTCTGCGTCAGTCTACTCGTACTCGTAAGTCTACTAAACTCCCTGATTTTGAGTACTCTTCTTATTCTACTTCCTTTGCTTCTTTTGTTGCCTCTGTTCATCGTCTTTCTGAGCCTTTGTCCTATAGAGAGGCAGTTCGTGATCCCGTTTGGCAGGCTGCTATGGCTGAGGAACTTACTGCTATACACCAAACTCATACATGGGATTTGGTTTCGCTGCCGTTCGGAAAACATACCATTGGTTCTCGTTGGGTCTACAAGATTAAAACCAAATCCGATGGATCTATTGAACGATACAAGGCCGACTTGTTGCTAAAGGCTATTCCCAGGAGTATGGCATGGATTATGAAGAAACTTTTGCCCCTGTTGCAAAAATGACGACTGTTCGCACCCTTATTGAAGTTGCTTCTATTTGCCGATGGAGAATATCTCAGATGGATGTCAAGAATGCCTTCTTGAATGGTGTGACGCCCCGAATTATCTAAACCCGGTTCGCTACACTTCACTCTATCATGACTAAGAAATTTCGGATAAATTTTTAAAACTTCATTCGACATTCAAAATTTGACATTTTCTAAACATTCAAAACATTTGAAAACTTTGCAGCGGAAAATCATTTAAAACAACAATGAAGTTAGACAAACTGTAGAAAATATTGTTGGGGTGTTTAACGGAAATGTTGAAGTCATCTGCCGACGACAAGGTCAACGAAAGAAGCAGAAATAGAAAACCGAAGACTTCTGCCGATGACGTCAGCCGGAAGGAATGAAAACAAAAGACATCACTCGGTAGGCTTCATATACCGATGACGTGTACAACAACGCAACACCCTCTGCCGATAACGTCTACACAGCTTCCCTCTCGACTTCATCTGCCGATGAAGTCATCGTAACTCCATACACCACTTCATCTGCCGATGAAGTCAACATGACTTCATCTGCCGATAAAGTCAGCACAATTTCATCTCCCAACAGACAAACGCACGACATCTACCGATAACGACAATATGACCCTTTCCGATAGAATTAATATACACACTACATCTTCCGATTCTCTAAACGACAAAATCACTTAACTCCCTCGGACTGCACCTGCCGATCACTAAACAACAAACTTAATACTCTACATCTTCCGATCGAATAGACTACATCTGCCGACACGTGCTACTCACGTGACCCCTTAAGACATCTACCGATAGACATCAACACAACTTCCTTCAACAGAACGCAATAAACCTCTACACATATCCACTGATACAAAATTATTCGACTCCTACCAGTGGACTAAACAACATATATATAAACCAAGAAAACTTCGACTATCAACCAGACTTAAAACATTTTACCAAAATCCATTCATAACACTCCAAGTCATTGTATTGATAAAAATCAGTAAGAACATGAAAATCAGAAATTCTCAAAAAAAATACGAAATCAAACAGCTGTAGCCTCGTTTACTAAAAACTCAATGTACTCAGATTAAATCATTAACCACTAAACCTCCCCATCTGTAGACAACATGCTAAACCGCCTCATCAGTTACCAAGTTGAAGCCTGAATGCACTCCTTCAACATCCTCTACTCCTCAACATGATCAGGGGACACACCTGCTAACTCTTCTTCGCCTACATCACAAAACTCATCTATTAGCCTAATGCTAAGCAAGTAAAGCAATATATTTATATATGTAAAGTAATGCTGAACTTAAACTCCTAAACATGCAGTTTCTACTTTCTCATCTCAGTGGCATACACGTTCATTCACAACTTGATCTGATCCCATGGTTCCCTTGGGAGTGGGATCAATTCTCCCAATGTCTACATCCTCCTACTTAATTAAGGGGCGGATGAATTTCCTTAACACTTGATCTGATCCCATGGTTCCCTTGGGAGCGGGATCAATTCTCCCAATGTATAAATCCCTTCATAAGTTAAGGGGTGGATTAGCTCCCTTAATAGTTTGTCTGTCGCATACAGTTCATACCTTACCATTCCTTACATGAAAATTCATTTTCGTAGTTTTTAATAAATCATGATGCATGGATAACAGAAACATACAATCACGCACAAACCTACTGTTTTGTGATGTAGGCCCGAAGGCACAAGCAATACTTTACTTACCTGGATTCCTAGCAAATGCTCGGTTAAGAGCTACCTCGGGGGTTTGGTTCACCTATATTCATAAACAGAATGTTAAACCTTAATCTAAGCTATTCAGAATTCTAAGGAGTTGGTTTGGGAGTACTTCTCACAGAGCATTCCCGATTAAACTCCAAACTCGAACTACTCTTTCTCACGACATTCCCAAGATATCCACATTGTCCTTTTTCTGTTATCTATTTATCAATACATAAAGAAAACAAAAGAACTTACCTAAATCGAAGGAGGTCGCTGGAAGAAATCAAAGAGAGGTCTCCAATCGCTCTCGGCTAAACTGAGGAGCTGAGAATTCCGAAGAGGAAACAATAAACAGTGGCGGCTAAACCTCATTTACTCTTTCCTTAAATATGATATCCATTGCAAAAATTGACAATTACCCTTATACCCCCACTTAGTTACTCATTAACCTAATTGATATTTCTCCCAATTTCATTCCATAAAATTCACACTTAGAAGATTAATAGATTATTTTAATTCTAATAAACCGGGTGTTACAAATGGCGATCTTCATGAAGAAGTTTATATGACGCCTCCTCCCGGTGTAGCTCATCAGCCTGGTGAAGTTTGCAAGCTTCGCAAAGCTCTTTATGGTTTCAAACAAGCACCACGTGCCTGGTTTGAGAAGTTTTCCATAGTGATCACTTCATTTGGCTTTCTTCCTAGTCACCATGATTCGGCATTATTTGTCAAACGTACAATGGCAGGTCGTATTCTATTATCCTTGTATGTTGATGACATGATAATTACTGGTGATGATTATGATGGTATTGAGTCTTTGAAGTCTGAGTTGGCACGTTGCTTCGCTATGAAAGACTTAGGTATATTACGTTATTTTTTGGGAATTGAGGTTGCCTATTCTCCAAAAGGCTATCTCTTATCTCAATCAAAGTATATAGCTGATTTGTTTGAGCGTGCTCGACTCACTGACAACAGGACTGTTGATACTCCCCTTGAGACTAATCTAGATACTCTCCGTCGGATGGCACTCCTTTGACAGATTCCCGTCTCTATCGTACCATTGTAGGCAGTTTGGTTTATCTTACTGTGACTCGCCCCAACATTGCGCATGCTGTTCATGTGGTTAGTCAGTTTGTCACTGCTCCTACTACAGTTCATTGGGCTGCCGTTCTTCGTATTCTCAGGTACCTTCGGGGCACTCAGTTTCATAGTCTCTTGTTCCCTTCTACATCTTCGTTAGAGCTGTGTGCTTATTCTGATGCGGATTGGGCTGGTGATCCTACGGATCGCAAATCGACCACTGGATTTTGTATTTTCCTCGGTGACTCGCTTATTTCGTGGAAGAGCAAGAAACAAGATGTCATTTCTCGTTCTTCTACAGAAGCAGAGTATCGTGCCATGGCCTCGACTACCTGTGAAATTGTTTGGTTACGCCGGTTGCTTGTTGATATGGGTATTTCTCTTTTCACCCTACTCCGTTACATTGTGATAATCAGAGTGCTATTCAGATTGCCCGCAATCCAATTTTTCATGAGCGAACCAAGCATATCAAGATTGATTGTCATGTCACTAGCCACCATCTACAGATCAGCACCATCACATTGCCATTCGTTTCTTCTCATCTACAAATTGCTGATATGTTTACCAAAGCACTCTCGACTTCGCGCTTCCGTTTCTTGTCTGACAAACTCTTCATGCTTATCGCTGTAGCATCGTGAGTTTGAGGGGGAATATTAGTTATATTATATTAGTGCTTAAGGATATTTTAGTCTATTTACTTTTCTATAAATCTACTATATAAACTCTTTATATGTATTCTGATTTGTTTAATACGAAACCCTATTTTCTATCTCTTCACTTGAGTGAGACGGTTATGATTTTCATTATTGTTAGGGTTTCTCCATGGAAATCTTTCGATTATGATTATTCCCCTAACTTTCTTTCACTAATATGCGATAACTCTATGTGTAGGTTAATTCAAAGGCGAATGATACTTGTCGTGAGCAAAAGCCTACGTACTTAGAGCTCGAGGTAAGTGATGTTTTATGCGTTCACCTGTCAGTCTGCATCACAAAAAGCTAGGTTAAGTAGTTTCATTATAATAAGATTTTGAGGAGTTGTTTATTATTACATTAAGACATTAATGACTTGAAAATTTATTTAATTGTTATGATAGGATGATGCTTACGGTTGATATTATGTTTTATGATTATATTGATGATGATAACGCTCACTGATGTGTTGTAATATAGACTTTTGATTGTGATGTATTATAAGATTACATGATTATATTAATAATGTTGTTGCTCGAGGATGTGTTATAGTATAGACTTTTGATTGAGATGTTTGTTAGATGATATGATTATATTGATGATGATGTCTCTAGAGAATATGCTTTTGTTTGATGATTTGATAGATGTAGAAATATAGATGCTTTCATGATACATAGTAATTTATGATTGAATAGAAAGAATAGACGAATTGACTCGAGAATATGCTATATTTTGCATCGTATGTTTATGTATGACTAATGCATAATGAAAAAGAAAGATTTAAAGAAAACAAAGAAAGAAAAAAAGATGGACAGAAAAGACAGACAGAAAGATGAGAGAATGACTAAATAAATGTAACTTTCATTGTGATGCGGGATTACGAGTTGGCTGTCTCATAAGACGGGATCATGAGGTGCCTTCTTGCTTCCTTAGACTGAATTATCTCCAACAAATGGAGTGTATATCAAAACTAAAGTAAGAATAAAAGATCAAGTAGAAAGAACTGCAATAAGACTATTTTTACAAAAATTACATCTACATACATATTCATTATAGTTTATGCATCTCTTACTGAGCGTTAGGCTCATAGTTTGAACTTTGTGATGTATATTAGAGATTTTATGATGTACACAATTAAAGAAATGAATGAAAGATGCAGTTGAAGAGGTGCTCTCATGAAAAAGTTACATGATGTTAATGCAAATAGCAATTCAAAGGCTATGGAGAGAAAAACTTGAGTTTTATTTCTATCTGTGTTAAAAAAAGATTTTATATTGCTTATTATTTTGTTATTTTTATGGATGAATTTATTAAGTATTATTTTCAAATGACCATTTGCGATCGTTGATTTTATTTTAATAGACACTTATGAATTTTAAGATTTCCGCTGACGTTTTTAATGAAGTCATTTCGAAAATTTAAGTGAACTCTTTAAAAGAAGTAAAGTAGAAACGGTGCGTTACGGGGCATTACATCAAGAGTTGGTTTTAAAAGTGACTATATGATGATGTATAGAGTCCTTTATACTTGATATTAGATTTACTTTCTATGTTTGGTAGGTAATAAGATACTTGAGATAAGCCAATTATTTAGAAAAAGATATAGGCAAATATTTTAAGAAATTTGTTTCAAAGTCTTCTGCTGTAAATTATTCTTTAAACTTAAGGTTGGACGATTGCATCTTCTGCTGTAAACTATCTCTAGCTTAAAGCTCCTAGGAACAATCTAATTTTTATTCATTTCATTATTTCAAATTCTGTTTAGCTGAAAGCTCCTAGGAACAATCTAACTGTTATGCATTTCATTATTTCATTGTGATTACTAAATAAATCCAAAAAATAAAATGTTTTTATACACTACGAATACAACAAAACATCTTTCATTCAATGTTTTATTAAAAATCTAATAGAAATTACCAAGAAATTTCCAAGTTTAAAAAATTGAGCCATTAACTTTGGAGTTCAGAAAGTGCAATGTCTTAACAAAAAGAAGTTAATTATTAACAGATACAGTAGATTGTATGGTAATATGAGCATGAAGACAGAGTACTTGCTTGCATCATATATGACACGATGCTCTTCTAAGATTGCACTTATCAAATGAGTGAAAACCAAATATCTAAAAATGATAATAACAAATACAAAAATAAAAAATAAAAATATTGGGAAACCTTAGCTTGGTGACATGCAACACAACTACCAAATAGCACCAAAAAGGAGAAACCTTCGATTGCACAAGTCCAAAGCTTACCTAACAGTGCTGTATGGGCTCCACCACTTTGATCCTTTTCTCTCGTCCATCTCTCTATAGGGAATTCCCTCAATTTATGACATAAATAAATAAATGAAAGCTAATTAATTCAATAATTAAAAAGGTAATTTCCATAGGTCATGCGAATGTGAGAACGGTTTTTGATTGAGCAATTGTGAGAACTTACCACGTACTAGAAAAGTTGCATATTCACGCATTGTTTGATAAGTAAAGTTTTGCTCTTACTTTAGTACAATGTATTTTAGACTAAACTTCAAAAATAAGATAAGGTGCGCTTTGGATCAAAACTATAAAATCGGCAAATTCTTTAAATGAGTAAATTTCCAAGTAAACTTTTGCATTTTATAAGTTCAATTATTTAAGGGTCAATCCTAATTTTCATAATTAATCACCATTTTAAATAGTAAACTTTTGGTCTAGCTATAAAAATTGGGAAAATTGAAAAATTACTCTCGTATTTAAACTTCTGAAATAGTATTGAATAAATAAAAGTTACTTCAAGATACAGTTTTAGATAATATTTGATTTCTGACGAATCAGGACTTAAGGAGATATATATGTATAATATGAAAATATTATATTCTTTTTTATTTCGCCTTCAAAGAGAGAGTAAAAAAATAGGGAGAGAGACACTATGATGGAAGAGGGATTATGGCGTCTGATCTAAGTTCCTAACGTTAAAATCTTTGAGTTTCGTAAAGGGTTTTTGAGATTATGTTGAATCTAAACTAGTTTTAGTTTTAGTTTTGAAGTTTTTGCATACTCGGAAGAAAACACAATTTTGAGCTAGAGAATTCAAAATATGAAGGCATTTTTTGGTTATGTTTGTCGAAAATAAGTTTAAACATTGTTGGGTTCAGTTTTTATACCGATTGGTGTTAAGAACCACAAGGAAAATTGCATTTTTCACAAAAATTCGAACCTCCAAACCCGGTCTATGTCTTTGAAGATTGAACTGACATTGATGAACATCACATTGTGAGTTGGGCTGTTCTTCTAGATATCTTAGATACATGACATGTTCCACCCTGCGATGCCAATTGTGTATGTATGCGACGATGGGCATTGTGGGCCCACGTGTAGGGCGTTGCAGTTGAACATTGTTTGGGCACATCAATGCCCATGTTTTGACCTGTTGTGCACAATGACTTCACCTTGTGAGGGTCGGGGCACCGAGTGCAAATCGGGCCAAAAATTGTCTTTTTTCTAAAAACAAACTTTGTCACCTCAGTAGTAGGCGTCTCGACAAGGTTCATGATATAGGACCTAATCATTATCTGTAGAGTTCTAGAAGCATTATGATGTCTGTGTGTTGGTTTAGAGGAGTTTGTTGATTATCAATCTTCTCCTAAAATTACTGTTTCTAGTTTGAGTTTGTTTCTAGTTTGAGTTTCTGTTACTGTATTTGTTTATGCATCATAGTTTAAAAATCTTATTTTGTGACATATCACACAGAATACTCTAACATGTCTTATATCATAGCATATCTTATTTTTATTAAATTATTGGTTTCACTCTTTTAATTTTCAACATGCATGGTACTTTATTTGATTTATCAGACGTAGTCTTTGATAATATTAGATTTATGATTTGGATCATTTGTTTGTTGTGCATCGTTGATTAAGCAAGAAGATACGTGCATGTTTCATGATTATTACTGTGGTGATTCATGAAATCATGTCCTAGGTAAAAATCTCTAAACTTATCAAGGTATGTTTGATTTTTGTCTAAATTGGTCTCTCGACAATCAATTTATATTTTATGCCTTTGTTCATTGATGTGAGGTCTATAAGTTGACCTTATTTTTTATGATGACTCTGTTTTTCTTATACATTAGAATATAATCTCTATCATTTTTCTTCGAACTAGTTTAAAATAGTAATGTTTTGAATAATAAATTTATACATGCAAAACATTTTCAAACTCATTATTCTTAACTAATGCATGACACTAGTCTTAATGTGTCAAGTGTATTATTAAGAATTTCTTTTGACTTTGGTCTGCTCACCCTGAATGGCCTAATTTTTTCAAGAAAGAACAATGGTGGTCAAGACCTTATTGCATACTATGTGAGCATTCTCATCTCGTGTATGTTATGACTTGTTAAATTTGATTTTAAGTCTTCCGTGGTAAACAATGGAACAGAGCTTGAACACGATGGTCACGTCCTTCGAGGGTCGAAAAATTCAACCAAACGTTCTTGACTCGGTCTATCTCTAGCTCTTGACAAAAATAGGCAGTATTGTAGTAAAGGTAGTGATGCTCCACG
This sequence comes from Begonia masoniana, assembly GCA_022432975.1. NCBI lineage: Eukaryota > Viridiplantae > Streptophyta > Magnoliopsida > Cucurbitales > Begoniaceae > Begonia > Begonia masoniana. Next base: position 21,432,679 of record CM039509.1, on the reverse strand, counting down.
TAAACTCCCTAATCTAAACATTAGAAGTTGTACTTGACTTAGTTTCTTCCTTATCGACAATGTGTCACAACTTGGAGCCAAGTCCAATAGAAATCCTGGATCGAACGACTCGATTCTTGGAGAGTACCTGAAGGGTCGATTTGCAGTGAAAAACTTGATTCAAAATTCAAAACCATAGCCCACAGGAGAGATGAGTCTAGATCCACATAGTGATCACAAAAAATATAAGATAATGCAATATAATACAAGAAATAAATATTGTGAAGCAAAGTAACAACATCCAAGACCAGTTAATTAAGTTTACAAACCTAAAATATTAAAGAGTCCTTACCAAGAAAAGAAATAAAAGCACTCAAGATAAAAAACGAAGGGAATCTCTTCTACAATCTCTACTCATGTTTGCCTCGATTCTTACTTAGGAAAGAAATGAGTCTTTGGCGTGATTGACTAACTCAATAGAAAATTTTATACTATACTTTAATGCATGTGAAAACGAGTTTTATCATTTCATCTTAAAATCATGAACTAGTGAGATAATGTGGTGTACGAGTTTACATTAAATCAAATATTGTTTTATAATTTTAAAACACGTTCTATGAGCCATCAGTGCGAGTGTTTTGAAAATATTGTTACATACATAGGTATTTATAAATAAATGTCTAACACCATTTTCTATAGAAAACAACCATAGCAAAAATAAGGTCACTTTGAATGCCCACAAGGGATGTAAAAGAATGACATCGATAAGTAGATCCAATCCATCACATGAGAGAGAAAGAAGGGACTAATCGAAGACCAATCAAACATGTATCGATCAAAGTAACAAAGCACTCTGGGCAGGTTTAGGGATTCGAATCTAAGGACAAGTCATCACAGTCCCAATCCAATGTCGAGTGCACAAACAAAATACTTTCACGAAGCAAAATATGTAACAAGACAGCCTCAAGTTGTTTTGACCCCAATACTACCCAAAACATAGATTCGTCCATCATCTACATGTAAATCAAAGAAATACTATGCACACGTAAAGTAAATGTGTAAAACTGGCATATGTAGTATAAAAACTGGCATATGTAGTATAAAAACTGACATACTGTTAGACATGACATGTTGAGGTTTCACTGGTTATGGTTCATAATATACGAATTTTGAAAACCATAATGCATATGCAGTGCAATATAGAAATCTCTACCTCGGAGATGATCACTATTCTTACCATTTGGAGCAACACACTCAGGGACAACTTCGTAATCGGTGACAAAACCAACATCAGAGTTTCCTTTTCAACACTAGAAAAAATAGTGCATGGTTCCTATAACAGGACAACGAACCAAAGAAGAAAAGAAATGATAAAAAGCCGCAAATTGCGACTCGCTCGAGCATAAGCCTAGGCGAACCGCAAGAGCTCGAGCCTGCATGCCCCACAGACGTCAAGCGTCGAACAGAGGACGCCTGAAGACGGAGTTCCGACAATCGGTCTGGCAAAAAACTCACCATTTCCATCGATTTTTACCTCTAATCGGTTTAAAACTCATCTAACCCTTAGATCGATCAAAATAACTTAAAAACACCCAAAGATTTCGAGTTTCCAATATCCAAATCTGAATCTAATAGCAACAAAAACCTAAATGCAAAAAAATAATCAAGAATGGACTTATATTCAAACTTACCCTCGAAGTTCGTTGCTAGAACATGAAGAAGGCGAAGCTAGGCCCTCCGATCGGACAACAAACGATAGAAATCTCTCTCTCTCTCTCTCCCCCCTCAAATTTATATTAATTTAATCAACTGATCGAAAAATTCCACATGGCCAAATGTTAACAAATCACAATAATTCTAGTCAACACAAAATAATTTGATCACGAATAACGTAAAAAAATTTACTCATAATATAATTAATATAGCAATAGCGGGTTTTACACTACGTCTCTTCTACTACAACCATTAAAATTACCCACTGAAAAACACATTTTTTCCTTAATTTTAGAACCATTTTTTTTTATGGTTTGACATTTTGAACTTATACATATCTATATATTATTGATGTATTAAGTGACATGTTGCTATGTCATGAATCAAATGTATATATTAGATCTTCACACAAAAAATTAATTCTTAGTTATAAATATTGTGAAGATTTATATTAATTCTCAAAAAAACAAGATTAATCAAACCTAAATTATCGTGATAACTATTTCCTTTGATAATACTAGTAATACAATTATATCAAACTCAATCGCAATAACTATAATTACCTATTCTCCAAAAAAAGTAAGCAAACCAAAATGTCTAAAACTAATACTAGTCTAAGCAAACAACATCCATTTTAGTTTACCAAATGGTACAACTTTGAACATTTGTTCGATCTTAGGATAAGATTAGTTTATGGCCAAAGATATCAAAGTATGGTTGAAATTCTTCTGTTCTAGAACTTGAACCATTACAAAACATAATACTAATTCCATAATGTATTTTGGCCTAAATTAAGTTGATTTTTACTTTTTAAATGAGCTGTGTTCATTACATAGATAATGGCTTCCAAACAAATAAGATCATAAATTTTTAAGAAAAATCTGAAAAATAAAAAACTTTAGTAAATTGCTTTGTTTACGTAGGGGTTATTGATTAGGTGGGCTGATTTCATCAAGATCATCCAATGACAAGAAAACCTCGTCCAAGCACGACAGCTCTGTTCCATCTTCTTCTTTCTTTTCTTCATCTCTTTCGAACACCCTGCAAACTACCCATCTTCCATAATCCTGAAAATATCCAAACTTGGATCATTTAGTTTATTTTACAGGATTGAAAGTTTAGATATTGGATAATCGAACTAAGTTGTTTCTTTATTTTGTGCAGTTTAAGGTTGCGCCTTCCAAGAGTTGACTAAAAAAAAACTACTAGAGTTTCAAAAGCGACGTTGAACAAAGTCAAACAATATTATTATGATACTCTTGGGATAATTCTGTTTATTTTAAGAAAGAAAATAGATGGAGTGAAGAATGAACAATTTATACTGAGAAAATGAAAAAAGGGGAGAGTATGAGCTCACTGTTTTTGAACGTCCTCTTCTTTTGGAGGAAGACGACGAAGATAGTCGAGAAGAGGAGGATGAGAGACCGTCGGAGAGACGATATTCATGCATTATCCAGTTCGTTCTGACACCGGGATCCTGAGATTTGGGTTCTCCTACGTAGAAAATGAAATGTTTCTTCATCCCAACCTCTTCACCATCACCACAACTCGAAAACACAGCTTCTTCAAGCCCTAATGGCTTCCAATACCCATTTTCAGTGACCCTGTTATGAGATCTTCTGCTGTAGAAATACCATCTTCTTCCCTCTTTCAAGGCTTTCCCTGCGTAACCAAAATATTTACCCCCATGAAAACTACAAGAAAGATCTGGTTGAATGCACTTATTTTATAGTAAAACATAATTACTTTGAATGTTTTTAGTTAGTGGGTACCGCTAGCATTATTCAACTGAAAATATTATATGAACCGTCAGATAAATGTATCACTTAAAACAGATAAATTCTAGAACAGTCCTAGTTTTCCTTCTTGTAAAGATAGATTACCATTGAGATCCCAAGGATCGAGGGGATAGAGATGAAGATCAGGGATGACATCGGGATGGCAAGGCAAGAGAGCAGATTTGCGATGAAGAAAATGGACGACCAGCTCTTCATCTGTTGGATAGAACCGAAACCCAGGAGGCAATTTCACACCATTATCTCCCATATCTGATCTGATCCCAGAAAAACTTGTAAAATTCCTTGATGATAGATAATTGTTCTAGATGAGTCTCTTTCTGCTCCTCCATATTTATATATCACAATGCTTCTACGTCATAAAACATAAACAAGTACACAAATACGCGATGCCCATGATTTCAGAGAGAGAGAAAGATGGAGGAGAGAGAGAGAGAGAGAGAGAGAGAGAGAGAGAGAGAGAGGAAGGTGGGTATGTCTGGATTTGATCAAAAAAGAACCACGTAAGGTAAAGGGCACAAATGAAGTGGGAGATTAGAAATGAGTTTGATGATTACTTTTGGCTGGTTTTTTAGAGAGAGAGAGAGAAAGGGTGTAGAGAGAGAAGGTGGACTTTGCGGATGAGCCTCCAAAAGCGTTTGAGAGCGAGGCGGCGGAAGTAAAACGGAACGTGTGCGAGTGTTTGGACACTTCTTAAGCAACGGTGAAGTCTTATTAAGTATACTCACTTTGTCGCATCATTTTATTTACTATATTTTACTAATCCGGATTATTATTATTCGCAGAAATGTTTAGTACACTAAATTCAAGCGCTTCTCATACTAATTATTTGATATGATGACTTTTACTAGAATCAATAATAATTCGGTTTGCATTCATTTCTTTGTAGATTAATATTGTGTTTTTTTTTCTTGGTCTAAAAAACATGGTACAAATTAATTGAGGTATTTTTGAGGCCCTAACGAAACACATGTATTTCAATAATTAATAATTCAGATATTGTCATCTATTTATCTTATAAATTCAATAGTTATATAACACTTTTTTCTTTGTTAAGTTGTTTTCAACTCGATTTCTAATACTTTTAATAATTTTTGAATTCTATGAAAAATCTAGTACATACGTGTTAGATTTAATGAATAAATTAACGGTAAAATCCAAATTACTAATAATCAAAAAATGAAAATTTGATTTGTTTAAGAAATAAATTAAGGTGTCATTTATAAATCACTATAAATATTGGAATACCCTAATCGGAATCTAAATTTTATATTTAATAGATATAGACTAAGAAAATTATAAAGAAACAAATGACGTCAGCAATCATCATCACACTTCATGCTGATGTCACCCGAATCTGAGTCCACGTGGCACGCATGGAATTTGGGTTGGTCGTGGACCAAAAATGGGAAGAGATGGGGACCACTTTGAAGGAGTGTGGAAACTGCAATAAATACCAATAATCATAATGATGAATTGATGGCCTATAATCTATCCATTAATACATGAGAGGGACTGGATTCATCTACAGGTGGGCAGTTCTCAAGTATCAACATCTCTCCCCAATCAAAATATGTTGTCTATGTTTTTATCATATGACTATTTTTACAAATTTTTTTTATGAAAAATTTAGAATTCTTTTTTTTTATCACTAAAATGCCTTGGAACTCATGGGTAATTTGTAGTTTCGGGTCGATTGTATGTGAAGATCTAGTGAAGCATGTGTCACTCGTTGCGAGACTATGACAGCGTGTCCCGGAGACTGTTAGAATGGTGTCGTCTAACACTTGTGAAGTATTAGAATTCCAAAGTGGGAAGGCACTACCGGTAGAGACTTGTTATTCGAGGAAGGTATTAGAGGTGGAGAATTTCTTGTTTATATCCTAAGTAGCCACTTATTGATATAAAGTGAGATGGTAGAACTCACTTCAAAAGCTAGCTCAATGATTGAGAGAATCCCCCTCATATTTATACTGAACCGTTTGCTTTGGTTTTGTTGATATGGGACAACACCCTCCTACACGTCTAGCGTGATAGTTTTTTCTTTACTTCACGTCTAACATATTTAATCGGTCCCCACATTATACAGATTTAGCTATGATACCATGATAGAAAGTGGATGGTAGAATTCACTCCAAAAGCTAACTCAAGAAGTGAGCAAATCTCCCTCATATTTATACAGGACCATTTACTTTGGTTACGTCGATGTGCGACAACATCTTTGTGCATTATTTATAGTTTATAAAAACAATTCATCTATTCACGTGAATAATGTATATATTAGTAGTTACGCAAAATATAATCTCACATATACACCATAGTTATGCATAAAGAACATAAAAAATGAATAAACAAATTATAAGTCAAGTAGTGAATAAAAAATATACAAAATGAATGACGAAAATGAACTCTTGCCTATCTAACTACCAATGATCATAAATCGACTCACTCAACAAAAGAAACAAAATGTGACGCTTAATGCTCATCTATCTCACTTACTCATCTTACATTCGTATTTCGAATCCTCACATGTATCTGTAAAAGATAAATAGTTGGAAATTATATATCTAATAAGAAAATATATAAATTTTTTTTATAATATATGAATAAATTTATATAGATTATTATTACGTTTGTATTTATATTATGTTTTATAAAATTCATTGAAATTCCATTAGTTATTAATGCAAATTTTATATTAACTATAATAGTTTAGGGTTTAATTCAAAAGTTTAAATTCAAAATCCCCAAATCAAAACCTAACACTCAGATTTTAGGGATAACCGATCAGATTTTTGAAAAATCCGATAATGGTTTGAGCTCAGCAAATCCGAGCTGAACTCGAATTTTGAGGAAACAACAATCAATGAACTCAACCTGAAAATCGTCCAGATACAGATGAAGACCGGATTCAACAGAGAGCATCTCTAAAAATCCGAACTGAACTCGGATTTCTCTGGGACGAAAAATCCGAGCTGAACTTGGATTTCTCGGGGGGGGGGGGGGGGGTGTAAAACCCCAGAGTCTTCAGACCCAGTTTTGTTACCCATGACATAGAACTGGACTAAGAGAATTTACGGAAAATTTAAAAATTTCTCTCAATGATGATAAATTTTATCTTTAATTCTTCAACCTGACAGCGGAAAACTTGTTTCGTAGACAAAACGTTAAGGCTTTTGACTGAGGGAATTAAAAATCAAAAGACATCTACCGGTAGGAATCACATCATCCGATCGTCACGTGCTCAACGCGTGACTCATTAGGCATCGCTCAGCATAAGACATCTTCCGATGGGCATATGCCATGCACGTGATACTCTAGACATTGCCTAAACACCACACGACAAAAACCTTATACTTATTTCTGCCGATAGCTAAACGACAAGGTTTAAACCACTCCTGCCGATGACGTCAGCCGGATGATTTATTCATCTGATCGGACTACTCTACTCGCATCATCCGATCACTCTTATCTACTCACCTCATCCGATCACAAAACGACAAAGTTTAAACCACTTCTACCGATGACGTCAGCCGGATGATTTACTCATCCGATTGGACTACTCTACTCGCATCATCCAATCACTCTTATCTACTTACCTCATCCGATCACAAAACGACAAAGTTTAAACCACTTCTACCGATGACGTCAGCCGGATGATTTACTCATCCGATTGGACTACTCTACTCGCATCATCCGATCACTCTTATCTACTCACCTCATCCGATCACAAAACGACAAAGTTTAAACCACTTCTACCGATGACGTCAGCCGGATGATTTACTCATCTGATTACAAAACGACAAAACTTAATATTGGCTTCTATCGATTGACACATGTACCTCACGTGCATCATTAGACCTCATTCCGATAGAAGACATTATCTGATGGAAAATATCATCCGATGAAATACATCATCCGATGGAAGACATCATCCGATGGAAGACATCATCCGATGAAGGACATCATCCGATGAAAGACATCATCCGATGAAATATATCATTCGATGAAAAACATCATCCGATTGACAGAAACCTTAACTTACCAATAGAAATATCCATCGACAGACATGAACCCTTGACATTTACCTACAGAGGACATTCTGAATTTCTCAACTCCCAACACGACTAACACAAACTTGTATTGACACAAACCATAGACATATTCTGAGTATGCATAGCGGAAGACTTAAATAAAACAGATCATTCATAACCCAGAAATCAGTCAGACAAGTTTATTAGTATTCAACATTTTTAAGAAAATCCCTCATACTTAAACTTCAATATCCATAACCTTACTAATATCTTAAAGGTAGCAACCAGGGAGTTTAAATCGTCTTTCCAGCCACACACTGACACCCCGAGCACCATCCAGCAACCAGCCTTAAACATCCTCATTAGACTTGAAATCCTCACTTGATAATTCGTCACCTACATCATAAGGTTTAAACTATAAGCCTAATGCTTAGTAAGGAGTGCAATATAGACATGTATGCATGAATGCACAGATTAATGAGAAACACATGTCATGATCTTTTCGTGTTCATATTCTTGTTCTTGTTCTTGTTCATCACATTCATCATATGGATTAAGGGAGGATTTGTGCCGTAAAGGGGGGGTTGACAGTGAGAGTGTACATAATCCCTTGCGGGCCGTATTCACGGTCCTTCTTTTGGACAGTGACATACGCCAAACCGCCCCCAACCCTCTCTTAATCCTTGTTGCATAAGTTTCATATTCATTTCTTGTTCATAGGGAAAATCATGCTTTTACAACATTTTCATATGCATGAGAAAGATTCATGATGCATGAGCATGAGCATTCTAAAATCATCAGGCTACAGAGCAGGTCATTCATTTGTTAAAGGTCACAACATCAATTCGAGTACCATAACCAAGCAGATATCAACACAGATACATTTAACATCATAAACAACACCTCTACTTAGTACCCTTGAGATGTAGGGCCCTAATGGCCGGAAATCTTACTCACTCACTTACCTGGTTTCCGTAGCAAAACTTGATCACTTCTCTTCAAACCTCTTCACCTAGAAACATTTCACATTACAATGTTAAATCAAAATCCTAAAAGTTCTAACCGAAAGTCATCCTAGATTCTAACTTATATATTTCTAAATCTTCCTAGCCTGGCGCCTAATGCGTACAGATTAAGCTTCCAAAAATATCTAGATTCAACTTAGCAGATAAACACAGAATAAAAGTGTTGCTACAATAACCCAACCATTGAAGAATCCGAACTACAGAGCTTAGCTGAAAGACAGAGGTCAAAATGGTTAACCAACAACTACATTATCGAGTCTTACCTAGAGTGTAAATTCGTCGGGTGGAGACTGAGGAATCGGTCGCTGAAAGGAGCTGTAGCTGGCTGAAAGAGAGAGCTCTGGAGAGGAGAGGAAAATTGCCGAGAGTGAATGTGTCGGCTACAGTGAGGTTTTAGTGAGGTTTAAAGTTTCCATTTTCTATTTATATCAATTGCAATCCCTCATAATTACAATTCTGCCACCACACAATTAACGATCAAATAAGCCTTGGTATTAAATTCAATCAAAGGACCAAAAATAAAGGTGACAGTTAATTCAGTTAAGAAGATCACTTGGTCGGGATATTCGGGTCTTACAGGGTGGGGGGGGGGGGGGGGGGGGGGGGGGGGCGAACCTCTCTCATAAATAGAGAGGCTTGGTGGACGAGGAAATCACCACAACTATCTCTCCCTCTCGAGTTCTCTAAATCAGAGAACTTACTTCTAACATCGACCACCGCTCGGCCTCTAGACGCAGCAGGAACTTCGACCAAGGAGGCAGTAGCTCCACTCGAGAAGCCAAGCTCCTCGGCGAATCTTCTCTGGTACAACAAACAACCATTATCGGCGTAAGTTCTTCCCCTCTCGATTTGTCGCTTCCCCGCTCTCTCTCTCTCAACAGAACAGAAGAAGGAGAAAGTGGTTCAAAATTTTAATTTTGAACCAAACCAAATCGGGCTACCCAAACCGAATCGGTCCAGCCAAACCAATCTAAGATTTTACCGGTAAGGAATTTCTGTCTAAATCTTTATGAAATGGATTTATTGAAGTGAGAAATTAATAACAAGTATTTTATTTAGGCAGGAAAAGTCTCAAAAGTCATCAAAATCAATCAAATTCGACCCGATCCGACCTAAAACCACACGTAAGGAAATTCTGCCTAAATTCTTCTGAAATTTGATTTATTTAAGTAGAAATTTAATACCAAAACTTTTATTTAAGCAGGAAATTATTGGAATATTAGAAAAATCCCGATAACCCTAAGCTCTCGGTATCCAAGTAAGTGAAAATATCACTTTTTCAAAGTTTTGGCCATGACCCTACATCAAAAAATCTATGTTATTTTCTTATAATTATTTTATTACATGTTTTCGATATTTGAGCACGTATGTTTACGCATTGACATAGAATTGTATAAAGAAAAAATTGGTAGATATTTTGTATGTGTATGAATATGATAGAATTGACGGAAAATATATAATAGTAAAAGCCTGAACGACAATAAGATGACTGAGTTTGAAATAAAATGAGATGGCTACGCTTGAATGACAATGAGATGGCTATGCCTGAATGAAAGAAAGATGGTTACGCTTGAACGACAATGAGATGACTATACCTGAACAAAAGTAAGATTACAAAGCTTGAACGACAATGAGATGACTAAGTCTGAACGAGGGTTGGAAAATGAGTTTCACCCAGTATGTAACTATTAAGTCAGGATTTGGTAAATATAATGTAAATTTTGGCACTTGCACATATTTTCGCTTACTAAGTTATTCTCATAGTTGTAATTTTGTGATGTATGTGAGTTTTTGTCTGAGAAAGAAATTAAAGGATCGTGATTGTCTAAGAGGGGGGGTCAATTAGAAATTTCTTAACCTAATCGTTTTTTTAACAATGCAAATTAGGTTTATTTTATCTACTCTCTTTGTATGCAATTACTAAAATTATAGCAGACAAGCAGACAAGTTAAAGTAAGAGAGAGAAAGAAATTGACAACGAAGTTTTTAACGTGGTTCGGCCAATCTTGCCTACTTCCACGCTCTAAGGCACCCCCTTGAAGATTCTTTCCTTCTCCTCACGAGAAATCTAGATCGAACTTCACGGGTGTCGATCTACTGCCTTTACACTTCTGGATTGAACTTCACGGGCGTCAATCCACTGCCTTACAGTTTTTACAAGATGAAGATATTGAGCACAATGCTACACTCTCTCAAAAACTAAATATCAAGTAATGATCTAGAGAGGTGTAAACAGAGATTATTGCGTAAGCTCGTAGGAGTTCAGAGTGACTGTTCAAAAGATTGGCAAAAAGTTCTTCTCCCGAGCTTCATTCTTCTTTATATACTCTTGTCTGTAATCCGCGTCTCATTCAGAAGGCTCCTTGTTTCCGTACAAAAATATGACCATTGTGAAGAAATATAGCCGTTGGAGTCTGCTTTGGTCAACATCTAATTCGGCGATCATTAATAGTCTGGTCGTCAAGACTCTGGACGTTCCTCCTTTGGACGAATGAGTTTGGACAAATTTGTTTGGCCTGATGTTGGACGAATGCTCGTCAGACTAATGCTATGTATGAATTCGTTGTTGTCGTACATTTTGGACGCTTGCTCGTGGGACGAATACTTTGGACGATTACGCGTCGGATGAGTACTTTGGACGATTACATGTCGGACGAGTACTTTGGACAATTACGCGTCGGACAAGTACTTTGGACGATTACGTCTATGACGAGTACTTTGGACGAATGCGTCTGTCTTTACTTTGGACGACTGCGTCGGACTAATAACTTTGGACGAATGCGTCTGTCTTTACTTTGGACGATTGAGTCTGTCTTTCCATGTGGACGAATGACTTCGAACTAATAACACTTAACCAAAAACGTCAGAAACATAATACCCTTTTCAAAGGTCATTTCCAGATAAATACAATAAACACAGTAATCCAATTATTCAGTTTATATAATCACAATCATAAAAAACATAGTTAGACTTAAACAATATTTAAATCAACAATCTCTCTTTTTGATGATGACAAATATATGATCTGTTTCAACATCCTAATCTGCATTTTAGCTTAAACGTACATACTCCCCCATACTCTATGCAGTATTCTTTATCAATAAGTCTTAAGTATGCATTCAGTAAATTCTATATCTTTCAGTAAATTCTATATCCTTCTCCCACTTTGACATTATCAAAAAAAAAAAAAAACAATTATAGGAGGAATGTCATTTAGCACAGCACTTTGTAGACGAGATGATAAAACATTCATAGTTTGGAAAAAAAATAAATATGGTAAGTAGTCACAGTGTTACAAAAATAAAAAATAAAAAAATATTTCTAGTTCTCTGGGGAGAAGAGATTCTTCCAGTGCATAATATCCCATAATTGATCAAGGAAATCATTCTTATCAGGAGGGCATTCCACCTGAGGATTAATTTCCTCAACATGAGAGAAAGGAGGAACACTGACATCATTAAGTGCATCCCCTGCATCTTCCATAGGCATATTGATAGGGTCAGTTATTGCAAGATCAGTAGGAATAGCACCAACAACAGCAATATCTGGATTACAAGGAGCTGGCTTATCAACAATAGTTGGAGTAGGCACTGGCTCAGCACTTGAAGGAACAGCTGAAGTAGCTGGACGAGCTGCCTCAAGAGACTCGTCACTTTCGTCCAAATTCTCATCCGCATTAGAGGGCTCACCAGCACTTCTAGTCATAAAGGTGCTAAGGTCTTCAATATGAGTGATAACCCTGTCACAATCTCGCTACAATTGCGCTGTTAAATGACTTGAATGGAATCTAACGGAGGAGACGACATCATCAATAGCTTTACTTTGATTTGATTCCATGAGATCAATACGTTTGTGCAGTCCTTGAATGACAGCTGCGAGATTGTCTAGTTGTGATAGGACATAAGCTTCAAACTAATCTTGGCAGGAAAGATACATGGACTGAAAGGATTCCTGACCAGTGCCAAGGCTTTCGATGCTTGCCCGAAACTCATGATATTGTTCCTCAGAAATAGAATTCCTCACTGGAGAAGTAGGAGGACCTTTAGTTCTAGGAGGAACACGACTGTGATGACCCGAACGGACACGTATGAGGAGGAATCACCCAATGCTCCACGAATCCCAAGTGTGACTTGGGCCGGAGGGTGACGTGTTGGGTTTAAACTCTGTGGATCCCGGGTTGGACTTGGGCCGGAGGGTTCGATCGTAGAAAGGGAGGTCGTCACAATCCCACATAGCTTGGGAAAGTATGTGGAAATGAAACATATGTAAGGAAACCCTCCCAAAATAGTAAGACGCGTTTTGGAGCACAATTGACAACGGATCCCATAAGAACTCCGAAGTTAAAAGTGCTTCGGCGAGAGTAGTACCAGGTTGGGTGACCGACTGTGAATTTCTCGCCAAACAAAGTCGTGAGGGGAGGATATTGGGTTACGGCCCAATCCCTCCCAAAATAGTAAGACGCGTTTTGGAGCACAATTGACAACGGATCCATAAGAACTCCGAAGTTAAAAGTGCTTCGGCGAGAGTAGTACCAGGTTGGGTGACCGACTGTGAATTTCTCGCCAAACAAAGTCGTGAGGGGAGGATATTGGGTTACGGCCCAATCCCTGGAGTGGACAATATCTTACTGGGAAAAGAGGTCGTTACAAATGGTATCAGAGCTTGTACCCAACCGGAAATGTGGCCAACGAGGACGTTGGGCCCCCGGGGGGGGGGTGATTGTGATGACCTGAACGGACACGTATGAGGAGGAATCACCCAATGCTCCGCGAATCCCAAGTGGGACTTGGGCCGGAGGGTGACGTGTTGGGTTAAAACTCCGCGGATCCCGGGTTAGACTTGGGCCGGAGGGTTCGGTCGTAGAAAGGGAGGTCGTCACAATCCTACATAGCTTGGGAAAGTATGTGGAAATGAAACATATGTAAGGAAACCCTCCCAAAATAGTAAGACGCGTTTTGGAGCACAATTGACAATGGATCCCATAAAAACTCCGAAGTTAAAAGTGCTTCGGCGAGAGTAGTACCAGGTTGGGTGACCGACTGGGAAGTTCTCGCCAAACAAAGCCGTGAGGGGAGGATATTGGGTTACGGCCCAATCCCTAGAGCGGACAATATCTTACTGGAAAAAAAGATCGTTACAACAACCTGGCAATGAAGGGATCTGAGTGGGAGAGGGACCAGGAGTTGGACTTGTTGGGCGTGGAAGAGGTTGTAGGGGAAAATCAGCTTGGACTGGAGGAAGTTCATGATCACTCACAGGCTCTTGAGTGTGAATTTGATCTGAGTGGGAGAGGGACCAGGAGTTGGACTGGTTGGGCGTGGAAGAGGTTGTAGGGGAAAATTAGCTTGGACTGGAGGAAGTTCATGATCACTCACAGGCTCTTGAGTGTGAATTTGAACATGGCTGACCTCTTCAGGAGTTTGAATAAGGAGAACTGGAGGTGGCAGAAGATCAGGAAGAAGAGTGTCATCTTGAGGACTTTCTTCCTCTTCTTCTTCGTCAATGATCAAGCGCCTTGAAACACCTCCTCGACCAACTTTTTCAACCAGCACACCTTGAGCATTTCTAGTTATTCCCATTCTTGACAAGGTGGAGGACGAGAAAAAGTCAGATTTCTTCAAGACTAATTACTTGTCAGAATCCGGTATTCTGACACCAAACCTTTGAAAAATCTTCATGAGTAGAAGATTGTATGGCAGAGACTTGGATACATTGCAGATAACTTAAAGCATCCGATTTAAAACAATGTAGCCAATATGAAATGGTTCACCTTTGAATAGCTGACCAAGAAGAAATAGATTGATTCCACTAACATGGTCTCTATGACCATCTACTAGCAAGATGTTGTAGTGGATCATCTGGTGGAAGACTCTTGCTCTAAAGTTCAAATCCTTGCTCTTCAACTTCAGGGGAGAGTTAGTAGGATCCTTGGCAATCAATTTCACTAAGTCCTTGCTTGCTGGCGTCTCAAGAAATGACGGATTCTTTGCTGTCTCAAAGAATCTCCGTGGACCATTCAGAAACTCACAGTGGAGGATTTTATGGATCAGCTCCTGAGTCAGTTCAATATGTCTTCCATAGACATAACTCCTAAGGACGAGAGGTCGTGTAGAATGTTCCAGATTGGCATAAAACATCATAATCAGAGTTTCACAATAATGAGACTCTAAATCAAACAGCCCCACTAATCCCATATTAAGTAATGGTTCTTCTAAGTCAAAACCAGACAAATCGCCAAAAACTACTCCTCTAGAACGAATAAGAGGTTTGATTTCAAAACCTTCATATTACCTATTAAAAGTGGCCTGATTAATGAACTCGTGATTTGGCCATTTAAGAGGCAGAGGAACTGCGACAGATTGTGCATCCGCTGGATGAGAAATCTTTTTCTTTTTCCACGAGAAGACTTGGTCTGTGCGAGAGGAATATGCCATTGATAATGATTTAGATTGCTAGAAAAAGACGGAGTTTGGAGAGGTTTTTGATCGGTGCCGAAGTTCAGAGAGTTCCTGGAGATGAAAGTAGGAATCGTTGGACGAACGAAAGAAATCGAGAGGTTTTAGAAAGGTTTTTGAAAGTTAGGGTTTCTTTAACATTTCGAAAGATTTTATCGGCCATTTTGACAACATCTATTGTGACAGCGTCCATTGTAAATGTCCATTGTGACAGCGTCCATTGTCAATGTCCACTGTGACAACGTCTATTGTCAACGTCCATTGTGACAACGTCCATTCATTTCAGAGAGAAATAACTATTGGAGATTGTCCATTTCTTTATTGACCACACTGCTTATTGGCCAATATTCTCCAACAGAAAAAACAGAACCTTAATTTTTCTCATTCCTAATGAGACCTAATCTTATTATAATATTATTGAAGGTCTTCTCATCTAATGGCTTTGTAAAGATATCTGCCAATTGATCAGCAGAGTTGAAAAATTCTAAGGTGATATCACCTTTCTTAACATGATCTCTAATGAAATGATATCTAATATCAATATGCTTAGTCCTAGAGTCTTGATAAGATTTTTAGAAATGTTAATTGCACTAGTGTTGTCATATCTAATTGGAATCCTATTATAGAATAGATTGTAATCTTCCAATGTTTGCTTCATCCAAAGCATTTGTGCACAACAACTGCCAGCAGCAATATATTCACTTTCAGCCGTTGAAAGTGCAACAGAATTTTACTTCTTGGAGTACCAGGAAACAAGAGACTCACCAAGGATTTGACATGTTCCACTCGTGCTTTTCCTATCTACTAGACTCCCAGCATAATCGGAGTCAGAATATCCTATGAGATCAAAGGATGTACCCTTCGGGTACCATAATCCTAAATCATATGTCCCACTTAGATATTTGAAAATTCTTTTAATAGCAGTTAAGTGAGATTCTTTAGGAGAAGCTTGGAATCTAGCACATAAGCACACACTGTGGAGGATGTCAGGTCTGCTAGTAGTGAGGTATAGAAGGGATCCAATCATACCTCTGTACTTCTTAATATCAACATTTGTTCCATTCACATCCTTGTCCAGTTTTGTAGTTGTGCTCATGGGAGTTCTAGAGGACTTAGAAGACTCTAATCCAAATCGTTTTAGGAGGTCTTTGATGTATTTTTCTTGACAGAAAAAAATTCCATCTGGTTTTTGACAAATTAGAAATCCTAGGAAGAATTTTAGCTTTCCCATCATACTCATTTCAAACTCACTTTTCATAAGTGTAACGCCCCGAATTATATAAATCCGGTTCGTTACTCATAATAATGAACCACGCTATGACATTCTAAGATAATCCTAAAATTTCACTCAAAAATCAAAATTTGATCATTAACGTAAAAACTTGCAGCGGAAAAATACTTGTATAAAACGACACTCATTAAATAATTAAAATATTAAAGACTGTTGGTTGAAAGAAGACAAAAGAAAAACAGAACACATCTACCGCTGAATAGTTCCAGCGGTATTATTTGAGACAGAATAGTCTCGGCAGTGGAAACAAGAATAGGAGACATCCACCGCTAAACAGTATCGGCGGTAGAAGCAGAAACAAAAGGTTCCTTCTGCTACCAACGTCCACCGCTCACGTCAGCCGAACGACACGTCGACTTCACACACGTCCACAGGTCACATTAGTCGAACGATGCGTCGACTACGCACGTCCACCGGTCACAAAACGACAAACTCTATTTCTCACATCTACACTCACATCCACCGGTCATAAAACGACAAAAGCCTAACACTCACATCCACTGATCATAAAACGACAAAAGCCTAACGTTCACATCCACCGATCATAAAACGACAAAAGCCTAATGTTCACATCCACCGATCATGAAACGACAAACGCCTAACATTCACCCCTACGCTTACATCCACCGGTCACAAAACGACAAAAATCTAATACCCACATCTACCGATGGAAAACATCCACCGATAGACAAAAACACTCAACATCCACTGGTGGACTATATCCACCGATAGACAAAAACACTCAACATCCACCGGTGGACTACATCCACCGATAGACAATAACACTCAACATTCACTTGTGGACTACATCCACCGATAGACAAAAGAAAACACTCAACATAACAGCTTAACACCCATTTTCTCTCTAAACAATGAAAAACTCCGACTATCAAAGAACTTGTACATTTTACTGAAAATCGTTCAAAACAATATAAGTCCACAACTTTCTAAAAGTATCCAGCAAAGCAATGACCTCTAAACCAAATCATGTTTTTCATACTCAGAACAAGAAAACCATAAAGTTGTTGAAAAACATCAAAACTACTAATGTTATTAAAATCCTCTGCACACTTCCACAAAACACTTAATCACTAAAACTTCATATATAGACAACAGTTTAACCGCCTCATTAGAATCACCAAACCGTGACATTGAAGTGCTTCCCCAACCAGCCTAGTTGTGGCACCCCGATTCCCTAAACCCGGTTTGTTACTCAAAACCCCGAATATTACTAAGAAACACTTAGGCCAAATTTAAAATTTCGTTGAGAATTTCAGAATTTGAAATTTGACAAAAACATGAAAATTTGCAGCGGAAATCGTTTAAACAAAAGTAAAATTAAACAAAGCCATGTTAAAATAATCGTTGGCAATATTAAGAATCAATCAGTTGAGAAGCAAAGGTTTAACTCGTAAAATAATTTAAAGATTTCAAAAGTCAATTCCATCGACCGCCGAACAAAGTCAACAAAAGGGAAAGGCTACTCGAAGACATCCACCGGTGACTAAACGACAAAGCACAAGATTTGTCATCCGGTCACTAAACGACAAAACATAAAATTTGTCATCCGGTCACTAACGACAAAACATAAAATTTGTCATCCGGTCACTAAACGACAAAACATAAAATTTGTCATCCGGTCACTAAACGACAAAACATAAAATTTGTCATCCGGTCACTAAGCGACAAAATATATCCTTCATCTACCGGTGACGTCAGCTGGATGATCTCTCTCATCCGATCGACTTTACCCTACATCTACCGGTGACGTCAGCCGGATGATCCCTCTCATCCGGGCACTAGACGACAAACAAAACACCTATATCATCCGACAAACAAAACACTCGACATCATCCGGTAGGAAAGAAACACAACACTATCCACAGAAAAGAATTTACTTACTTCCCAAAGACCATTCAGGAACAACTCAAGCCATAGCATTAATCAAATCCGATAAAAACCAACATTTAAAACTCAACAGACTGCTAAAATCAGTAAATTTCAAAACGTATTCAAAATGCTAAAATTCCTACTGTCATGAGAACTCAACATACTCAGACTGAATCCTTGACTACTAGTCCTCCACACTGACAGACATCAGTTAAACCGCCCCGTCAGCTGCCAGAACATTGAATAAGTGTACTCCTCCAACCCGACTAGTCCTCAGTGAACTCAGTAAACACACCTGCTGTCACTTCTTCACCTACATCACAAAACTCATCTATTAGCCTAATGCTAAGTAAGTAATGCAAAATGAAATGAATTACTGAAACATAAACTCCTAATCATGCAATTTCTACTTTCTCCTCTCAGTTGCTCATTCATCGTTTCTAATTCAGATCCCCCTGTAAAATTGGGAGTCGGATCAACTCTCCCAAGGTATGTATCCACTGACTCATTAAGGGGCGGATTAATTCCCTTAACAGTAAATCTGATTCACATGTTCAGATCCCCCTGTAAAATTGGAAGTTGGATAAGCTCTTCCAAAGTATATATCCACTGTCTCATTAAGGGGCGGATTAATTCCCTTAACAGTAAATCTGATTCACTTTGCTGTTTCATCACATTCAATCCTCTCCATACCAATGTGTATTCAAATTCATTTTCGTATACATTTTGAAAACATGATGCATGGCATACAAACATATCCAAGTAAATACAAACCTAACGTTTTGTGATGTAGGCCCGAAGGCACAAGCAAACATTACTTACTTGGATCTCCTGGAATTGTCTGAGTAGCTAACCACTTCGGGTATTGCTCAACCTAAAACCGTAGACAGAGCATATATTAAATTCCCTCTAATCTTCATTCTAGACCACTATAAATCTAAGGGAAACTCTAGTCATTGTGCATTCTCGATTTCGACTTAAACCGAACTAACCCTCACTTACTGTATTCTCCAAAACCTCAATATCATCCCTCCCACCAACAATAGATACAATGTAGCTAGAAATAGAGGCAAAACTCACCAAGTTCGGAAGAAGTCGCTGGAGAAGGTCGAAGGGGGTCTCCTATCGTGCTCTGCTAGGCTGAGGAGCTGAGAATGGGGAGGAAATGGAATAAAACAGTGGCGGCTACTTCAATAATAGTTTCCTTAAATACGTTATCCACCTTTAGATTTCTAATTACCCTTATACCCTTGCCTAGTCATCCACTAACCCTACATTTAATATTGTCATTAGTTTTAAAAAAAGAATAGAGAAACAGTTTAACAGGACCGGGTATTACACTAGTCCTCAACATGCTCAGAGAACGCACCTTCTGAGGCTTCTTCACCTACATCATAAAACTCATCTATTAGCCTAATGCTAAGTAAGTAAAGAAATAATGAAATGATATGCTGAAACATAAATCATAATTATGCAGTTTCTACTTTCACATCTCAGTTGCATTCACGTTCTTTCTCTGATCTGATCCCTCTGTTCCATTGGGAGTTGGATCATTTTTTCCAAAGTCATACATCCTCTTCATAAATTAAGGGGGGAATTAGTTCCCTTAACAACTGATCTGATCCTAAATTCCATTGGGAGTTGATCAATTTTTCCAAAGTCATACATCCTCTTCATAAATTAAGGGGCGGATTAGTTCCCTTAACAGCTGATCTGTTACATTCCATTCATACCTTGTCATGCCATACATGTAAATTTATTTTTGTGTTCTTTCCAAAACATGATACATGACATACAGAAAACATACAAACAAGCATAAACCTACTGTTTTGTGATGTATACCCAAAGATACACACATACTCTACTTACTTGACTTCCTGGGAAAAGTTGGTTTGCAAGCTATCTCGGGATTTTTCTCACCTAAAATCATAAACAGAGCGTTAATTCAATCTTCACTATAACTCATTCTAAACCATTCAGAAACCTAAGGAAGCTAACTTGGAACTCTATTACTCGTGCATTCCCGGTTTATCATCAAAACCCGAACCTACTCTCATTCACAGCATTCCCAAAACACACATTGTACTCTCTCTGTTATCTAGTCACTAAAACTCAAGGAAAAATGAAGGAAAACTCACCTAGATTGAGGAGTGGAAATCGGAGAGAAAATTGCCTGGAGAGCTCGGCTGAGCTTGAGCTGAAATACCGAGAGAGGGAATATAGAGAATAGTGGCGGCTACAGTGCATTAATCACAAAACCTCTTTCCTTAAATAGGTTATCACTATAAACCTCTATTTACCATTATGCCCTTACATAGTCATTTATTAACCTAATCACTAATTCTCCTAACTTTTATAAAACGTACACTACAAGTTGATAAAGTAAATTGGTTCAATGAGACCGGGTGTTACAATAAGAGTGGCAAACTCATCACAAAGTGATACATTTGTAGAACCGAATATGATGTCATCAACATAGATTTGAACTATTAGAATGTCTTTGTCCTTTTGCATGGTAAAAAGAGTTGAATCGATATTACCCTTTTTGAACTTCCTTTCCTCAAGGAAATTCTTCAACCTATCATACCAAGCTCTAGGAGCTTCCTTAAGTCCATGTAAGGCTTTCCTAAGCTTGTACACATGATCAGGTCTATCAAAAACTTCGAAACCTTGAGGTTGATCCACATAGACTTCTTCTCATATATACCCATTAAGAAAATCACTTTTTACATCCATTTGAAAAAGTGTGAAATCTTTGTGGCAAACAAATGCTAAGAGCATCCTAATTGACTCTAAACGAGCTACTAGAGCAAAAGTTTCCTCAAAGTCAATTCCTTCTTCTTGATTGTACCCTTTGGCAACTAACCTAGCTTTGTTCTTGACCACAATCCCATTTTCATCCATTTTATTCTTAAATACTCATTCGGTTCCAATAATGAGATGATTATCGAGTTTTGGAACAAGTTCCCAAACGTTGTTCCTTTTGAATTGGTTTAATTTATCTTGCATAGCAACTATCCAATTTTCATCCAATTTGGCTTCTTCAAACTTCTTAGGCTCTATTTGTGAAATGAAGGCTACATTTGCACATAGATTTCTTAAGGGAGGCTCTAGTTTTGACTCCTAATGTTGGATCACCTAGAACTTCATCTAAAGGATGATCTTTTACATATTTTCAATCTCTAGGAAGAACAATATTTTCGTCCTTGACTGGGACAATGTCTAGAGAATTTGAAGAAGGATCTAGGGAATTTTTTCCTTGAATAGTTTCAGCAGGTTTGTCTAAGGAGAGAGAATTCAATTGCTTTTCTAAAATATCATTCTCATCCACATTGGTTGTGGGTTGAGGGGTCTCATTAAAATTGACATGCATGGATTATTCTACAACTAGTGTTCTTTTATTGAACACCCTATAAGCTTTACTAGTTAATGAATATCCAAGGAATATTCCAAGATCCGTCTTGGAATCGAATTTTTCCAAATTATCCTTGGTGTTAAGAATGAAACATTCATAACCAAAGGGTCTAAAATACTTAACACTAGGAGACTTGCCGTTCCATAACTCATAGGGGGTTTTCTCTAGAATCAGTCTTATGGAGACACGATTTAGTACATAGCAAGCTGTGGAAACAGCTTCTGCCCAGAAATATTTTGGAATGGAGTTTTCATTGAGCATGGTCCGAGCAAGCTCTTGAAGGGACCTATTCTTCCTCTCAACAACACCATTCTATTGAGGGGTTATAGGGGATGAGAAATTGTGCTCAATTCCATGTTTGAGACACAAGTGTTCAAATTTTTCATTCTCAAATTCTCCACCATGACCACTACGAATAGCAACAATGGTGAGCTCTTTTTCATTTTGAGCTCTCTTCCTAAAGCTAGAGAATGTATCAAAAGTTTCATCCTTTGACTTTAGAAAGAATACCCAAGTGAATCTGGAAAAATCATCTACAATGACAAAGACATAATGTTTATCTCCTAGACTAGCAATATTTGAAGGACCGAAAAGGTCTATGTGAAGTAGTTGTAGAGGTTTGGACGATGTGACAGTGTTCCTTGAGGCAAAAGAGCTTTTGATTTGCTTGCCCATTTGAAAAGCATCACAAACTCTATCCTTGTCAAATGATAGTTTTGAAAGTCCTCTAACTAAATTATTCTTGGAGATCTTAGCTAAGGTAGCCATACCTACATGACCTAACCTTCTATGCCAAGACCAACTATCACCAGAGGATTTCACAGCAAAACACTTCTCATTCACACAATCAAAATCATCTAAGTTAATAATATATATATTCTCTTTCCTATAACCTATGAATAATATCTTGCTATTCAGACTATCTTTAATCACACAAGTATCAGATTTAAATATTACTTTATACCCCTTATCACATAGTTGACTGATACTTAATAAATTGTGCTTTAACCCTTCTATTAATAAAACATTTTCAATGATGGGGTTTGAAGAGTTACCTATATTGCCGTTGCTAATAATTTTGCCCTTTTGATTTCCACCAAAGGTGACATTCCCTTTCTTCTTGTTGACAAAGACAAACTTTGTTGAGCATCCACTATCGCGGTACCATTGATTTTTCCTGGGAAAGCAGTCAACCTACAAAATAGTAATCAAGTTGTCTTCTTAGGTACCCAAATCTTTTTGGTTATGTTTGGTTCTCTTAAGAACCCATTGTAATCCCCTACCAGGTTTAATCTTTCCTAATTTTAGCGGACATTCATAGGATTTATGTCCTACTTCATTATAAGCATGACAAGAGGACGATCTAACAAAGAAATTTTTATAGACTTTCTTTTTATTAGATCTTTCATAACCTAATCCTGCTTTGTCAAATGTCACTCTTTGACTCCCTAATAGCATGTTCAAGTTCTTGCTTCCATTTGTAAATTTCAAGACTAATTCATTCAACCTATCATTTTTAGTCTTGAGTTCACTTTTTTCCTTTTCATGTAAATTACTTTCATTAGCATGCTTTTCGATTAAGTTTACATTTTCCTTCTTTAACAAGTTGTATTTAGTCTTAAGCATGTTGTATTGTTTGACTAAATCATTGAAGGCATCAATTAAATCACCCTCATCATTTTCACTATCACTAGAGGAATGACTAACCTCATCTTCGTGTGCCATGAAGCATAGATTGGTGACTTCTTCATCTTCGGAAGAGGTATCACTTTCACTGTCGTCCCAAGTAGCATTCATAGCTCTCTTCTTAAACTTCTTGGGACATTTCTTAGCTTGTGGACAGTCGGCCTTGATGTGTCTAGGCTTCCCACATTCGTAGCAGGTAATTTCTTTCTCCTTTTGAGATTTCTCAATCTTTGAAAATCTCCTTCCTTGCATCCTTTTTCTCTGGAAAAATTTGTTGAACCTCCTTGTGATGAGAGCTATATCCTCATCATCATCTTCTTCCTCGGATTCTTCTTGTTTGCTAGTCGAGGCTTTGAGGGCAATGTCATTTCTTTTGGAGATCTCCTTGTCCTTGAGATCCTTCTTCTCATTGGCTTTCATGGTGATCTCATGTGCCATGAGAGAGCCAATGAGTTCTTCAAGCGTGAGGACCTTGAAGTCCCTTGCTTCTTGTATGGCTGTCACCTTAGGTTGCCATGCTCTTGGAAGACATCTAAGAATCTTTCTTACCAAATTTTCATTAGCATAAGTTCTACCAAGCACTTTCAAACCATTAGTAATATTAGTAAAACGTGTAAACATAGAGTTAATGGTTTCATCTTTTTCCATAGAGAATAATTCATACTCATGAACTAACATACTCCACTTACTCTCTTTTACTTAATTAGTTCCTTCATGAGTTATCTCAAGTAATCTCCATATCTCATATGCACTATCACACCCTTGTACCCTATTGAATTCATCTCTATTTAAGGCACAATACAGGGTGTTTATAGCTTTGGCATTTAAACTTAGATTACGTTTATCAGAATCATTTAATTCGTTTGCCAGCTTTGGTATACTTATACCATTTTTGGTTTTCATAACTCTAAAAGGACCATTTTCAATGACACTCCACAGTTCATAGTCAATTGCTTGAATAAAAATTCTCATTCTACCTTTTCAATATACATAGTCATTACCATTGAAAAATGAGGGTCTAGAAATAGATTGTCCCTCTAAGTGTGTGGTGTTTGTGTTGAATGTCATTTCTAGATATGCAACTATTCTTTTAATCACAATTAGACAAATATTAACATTTCTCTAATATCAATTGAATGATCGTGATTGTCCAAGAAGGGGGTGAATTAGAAATTTCTTAACCTAATCATTTTTTTAACAATGCAAATTAGGTTTATTTTATCTACTCTCTTTGTATGCAATTACTAAAATTATAGCAGACAAGCAGACAAGCAGACAAGTTAAAGTAAGAGAGAGAAAGAAATTGACACCGAAGTTTTTAACGTGGTTTGGCCAATCCTGCCTACTTCCACGCTCCAAGGCACCCCCTTGAAGATTCTTTCATTCTCCTCACGAGAAATTTAGATCAAACTTCACGGGTGTCGATCTACTGTATTTACACTTCTAGATTGAACTTCACGGGTGTTAACCCACTGCTTTACAGTTTTTACAAGATGAAGATATTGAGCACAAGACTACACTCTCTCAAAAACTAAATCTCAAGTTATGATCTAGAGAGGTGTAAACAGAGATTATCGCGTAAGCTCGTAGGAGTTCAGAGTGACTGTTCAAAAGATTGGCAAAAAGTTATTCTCCCGAGCTTCATTCTTCTTTATATACTCTTGTTTGTAATCCGCGTCTCATTCAGAAGGCTCCTTGTTTCCGTACAAAAATATGACCGTTGTGAAGAAATATAGCCGTTGGAGTTTGCTTTGGTCAACATCTAATTCGGCGGTCATTAATAAACTGGTCGTCAAGACTCTGGACGTTCTTCCTTTGGACGAATGAGTTTGGACGAATTTGTTTGGTCTGATGTTGGATGAATGCTCGTCGGACTAATGCTTCGCATGAATTCGTTGTTGTCGTACATTTTGGACGCTTGCTCGTTGGATGAATACTTTAGACGATTACGCGTCGGACGAGTACTTTGGACAATTACGCGTCGGACGAGTACTTTGGACGATTACGAGTCGGACGAGTACTTTGGACGAATGCGTATGTATTTACTTTGGACGACTGCATCGAACTAATAACTTTGGACGATTGCGCCAGACTAATAACTTTAGACGAATGCGTCTGTCTTTAATTTGGACGATTGCGGCTGTCTTTCCATGTGGACGAATGACTTCGGACTAATAACACTTAATCAAAAACGTCAGAAACGTAATACCATTTTCAAAGGGCATTTCCAGATAAATACAATAAATATAGTAATTCAATTATTCAGTTTATATATTTCCTATTAATCATAATCATCAAAAATATAGTTAGACTTAAACACTATTTAAGTCAACAGAAATGACGTTGCTTGAGAAACTCTTAAAGGCAAATGAGCATACAGAAGAAGAAAATGCTTTTGGTTTGAAGGAAGAGATTTAAATTAGTATGTTTTAGTGTTTTGAAGATATTTCATGTTTTTATTTAAATTGAAACTTTGAATAAAATGTATTGAATTTTATCGTTAAATAAAGTTTTATGAAGTTTTTTAATTCTGCATTTATTTTCAATATTAACCAAATATTTAATGTTTCAAATTTTGTTTAAAGATTCCGCGCATTTAAGGTTTCAGTTATTATTTAAAGAAGTTTTCAACATTCTGAAAATTAAGGTTTTAACGCTCAAAATTTAAACCTAAATCAATTTGGGAATTTTTTTTTTTAGATTTTCAAATTGGGGTTTCAAATTGGATAAAATAAATTGGAAATTTAAATTTTGAGGCGTTACATTAACATATATATTTTATAAATGTGGGATAAAATATAAAAAATAATTGTTAAAATAAGTATGTAACTCATATTGTAAATATGAATATTTAAATAATTCATAGTCATAAACATAATTCATCTCATTGAGAATGTATAGTCATATTTCGACAATATATGTGGTGACATAAGATTACTATATTTTATATAATATGATTGATTATATAGGAGTGGACCACATAAAATTATATTATTTTGACAATTTTCATTAAATGTAAAATAATTAATTTTATCATAATAATGGTTATTAATGTATGATCTTAATTCTTTATATTTAGCAAACTTCTATTTTATTTTAGTTTATTCTTTTATTTATTTGGTAAAATTTTGTGCGAGTTCATATACCTTGTATATTGGAATGAATTAAAATGAATAGTTGAGAATATTAACATAGGTAAAATGAAATAAATTTCTATAGATTTTTTTGTTTGTTAGTTTAGGATTGAATAATTAAAATGCAATTCATAATTGTGATAATTTAATTATTCAATTAAGAACTAATGGTAGTAAAGAATAAAAATATAATATGAGAGGTTAATATAATTTGAGTAAAGAATAAAAATATAATTTGAGTAAATATACTCTATAGTTTTAAAAATGCAACTTAAGTATTTTGTTGAATTAATTTAAAATTAATAATTATTTAGTTTGTATAAGAAGTTTATATTAATTACCAAAAAAATATTAGAGTTTAAATTTATAGGTCTATTTGTTACCTTCTATAATTATTTGAATAATAGCAAAATAAACAAATAAGATAAATAATAAATAATGAATTAACTATTTAATACACTCAATAATAAGTTTGTTATTTTTTATTAGATAGAATAATCAAATTATTAATTATTTAATTAATTGACAAACTAATAAGACACATTGACAAAAGTTGTCATAATTAATATATTATTATATTTTTATAATTGAATTATTAATTATTTAATTCATTAACAAACTTAAAAGTTTACATTTGTAAATAGTTTTTAAAAGTGAATTACGCCAAATTTAAGTTGATGTCATATTGTCAAGCGTTGAACCATGGTGACAAATTTGTTTCATTTCAGTAACCGTTTTATTTTAAAGTTGTCAATATCGTTCGAAATCATTTTCAACTTAAATAAGAGATTGGTAAAAAATTTCTTTTAATGTGATGTTGACCATTACAAAATTATTTCACCTTAAATATGAGATTGCAACCTCAATTGTGGAAGGTTGGAAAACTTTCATACGTAGAATCAAAGTTTTAGAGAAAATTTGGAAGTCTACCGTATTAGTTTTAAAGAATTGTTCGCTAAATTTAAATATTCATCTCATGCATTGAGAATATGATTTATTATACATTGAGAGTGATTTTGTCATGATGATCATGCTTACACATAATTATTCGAGATGTGTAGAATTGATAGAAAAAATCGAAGATTTCAAAGGTTGAGGAAAACGTTCTCAAGGCTCTCTAATTTTATACCTGTGTGAAGTTAGCACCATTGCGGTAAGCACAAATTCGTTTTGCACTTCATTACTTTCGTTTGTGTAACACCCGGTATTTTTGCCATGTGATTGTTTCCCCGAATTGTATAAGTGGAATTAATATTATTTCAATTCAATGAATGTTTTGGTTGAAATGATGGGATGCTTAAGGGAGAACCAAACTAATGGCCAGCTAACCAAAACAAATTAAATTGGTTGTAGTTCAATGGAAGGGTAAATGTGGAAGTAATTAAGGTTGGTAGAAACAAGCCAATGGATGATTACCAAGTGGCAATGTCTTGTTGAAGAAGACAAGCCTTCTCTTCCCTCCTACGTGAAAGTTTCCACTTCTCCATCTTCTCTCCCTCTATTTTCTCTCGGCCAGGCGACAAAAGTTCACCCAAACACCTTTGATCTCCTAGGTTTCTCCTTGTTTTCTGCCTAAGGTAAACATCTTCTAATACTAACCCATTTGGACAAGCAAAAAGTATGCGTTTTGCTGAAGTTTTAGGTTAAGGTATTTAGGAGAAAACTCTCGGTTTTTGTATGGGAACACATTGTGACTTTCTACATGTCTGAATGGAGTTTTCTGCATAATCTTCCAAGTTATTTGTTAGCATTTGCAGCTGTTTGATACATCTTCATGCATACTACAGATCCGAGCATTCCAGGGACATTCGAGCATCTGACACCGCAGCAAACAGGTAAGTTCATGCATCTACGTTGGCCCTTAAGGCCCTACAACTCGGAGGTACTAGGTCTGGTTCGGGTAGATAGGTTTTAAGTTATGTTTTAAGTTAAATATGTTTCCATTATATTCTGTTTCCCTGTTGTATTCATTCTGTCACCTGAAATGTTAAGTTTAAGCATCGCACTGATTCATGCATACACGTTTTCCTGTAAAATCATGCAAATGTTTTCAGCACCAGTTTTGAAGTAAGTAAGATAAAATCCTGTAAAGAAAATGTATGGTTAAGTGTGGACGAGGATTGGCATCCTGTCAAGTACTCCTGTTATGTCCTGAAGTGGCATGTACATCTTGTTGCGCCAGCTCCTCCTCCCACTTATACCTTCCTGTCCAGTGAAACTAAATGTGAAGTGATGTAATGTTCATGTATTTGAAACGTTCATGCACAGCATATGCACCATTGCATCTCATGTTCTTACTGAGCTCTAGGCTCATAGGTGAACTCCCTGTTGTAGGTACGGATACTCTTGATGAGGACCTTGTGCCTCAAAATGACGAGCTGATGTAGTTGGAGGATTGAGCTCACTGGGGTTGGTTGCTGCAGTCGGATCAATGTCATCCCTGTGAGATTGTATTTTTTTTTAAATGTTAGGTCAAGTCCTGTATAGCTTTTGAAACTTTAAAACCAATGTGTAATCTGTATCTTTATGTTTTCAAAACTCCTATTGTGAAATTCTGGAATGTAGGTCCTGTCTGTTTAGTTCTGTTGTGAATTATAAACGATGTATAGGTTTTAATGGTGGTGTATTTTAAACCTCTGTATTTGACAGATTGTATCCATATATTTTAAATGTTTTGAAAACATTCTGGAACTGCTTGAGTTCTCCATTTTCAGGTCATGCATGGATAGTCTCGAAATTTAGAGCTATCCATGCAGTTTGTTTTTCTTAGAAATCTGTAAATTTTGAATCGGGTTTGAAGGTTTGAAGCCTTTATGCCTTCTGTTTTAAAGTTTCCTGTTGGAATGTCCTCCTGTTAAAAAGTGGCCCAATTCTGTCTTTAAAATCAAGTCTTCCGCCTAGTGTAAATATGTCTTCCGGTTGACGTCAGCATAAGTCTTCCGCCCAGTTTATTCAGAGTTTCTGTTTTTGTCTTCCGGTTGACGTCGTCCATTCTTCCGGCTGACGTCATCGTCTCATCCGATTCTTTCTGCTGCATATATCTGCCGATGACGTCATCACATCTTCTGATGACGTCATCACACATCCGATCCAGCTTTACTCAGCATCTACCGGTGACGTCATTCATCTACCGGCTGACGTCATCACCTTCTGCCGATTTGGTTCAAAGTCTGTTTATTGCATGTATCTGCCGATGACGTCATCACATCTTCCGATGACGTCATCACCTCATCCGGTGTGAGCTGCTGTTTTTATCTTCCGGTTGACGTCATCTTCTCTTCCGGCTGACGTCATCTGTTTTGTCTTATTCAATCTACCGACGATCTTTTAAACTGAGTCTTCCGCCAGCCCTACGTTATGTTTTCTGTTTTTACCTGTTTATTTTGTTTAATTATTTTCTTCGCCCCGTCTCTTCTCTTATGTTGTCCATTACTGAAACCTGTTTCGCTTCCAACTACAGAGAACTCTCTCTCGGTCAAGTTTTAAAGTTTGTAAATGTTATGTTCCCTGTTTAAAAGAAAAAGGGGTTGTCCCCGTTTTCTGCAAATGTCCCGGAGTGACGGCTTCGATCCCGGACCCCGATCGGGTACGGTTTTCGGGGTGTCACAGTTTGAGTGCTAGTGTGGCATGCACCCATTCAATTAATAGAATGGAAAAAATAGTTGAAATTAAAATTTTCAAAATATCAATGCCATTGGATGAGGTGAATTGAAATTTCAAAATATCATTATCCTATTAGTGAGAATTTTAATTATTTACTTTTACTTGTAGGTACCCAAACCTAGAAACTAAGTTTCAAACATTCGTAACCAAAAATTCAACGTAATATTGCTTCACAACAATAAATTATTATAGAATTTACTAAATAAGAATATGGAAATTGATTTGATGGGTGAGATGAGGTTGGGAGAGACAAAATATAAATAAGTATCCACATAGAAAAAATGAGAATCCACTACTTCTATGGGGATAGGAGACTTAAAAAGGTAAGTGGGACCCGCCCATTTAAAAATTAAGTAATTTAGAATATTTAATCAATAATTGAGAGGTATCAATTAATGAAGAGGAGAGCGTGACTTTGCTTATGACTTCTCCAAACTCCCTTTTCCCCAACCAAAACATATTTAATTTAATTAATTAATTAAATTAAATTTCTGTTGATTTTGAGTTTGAGTTTGGATCTCTTTTTTCTTTTGGTATTCATGTTTGAGTTGACTTGTGTCGTTGACACTGACGTAATGTCTTTGTCATGGTGAGAGAGTGGCTCCAATACCCTCCTGCCTGCACCACCTCGAAGAAGATAAAGCTCAACAATAATTTTGTAAAATTGTAAAACTATATATGTGGCAACTATACTAAGTTTATAGATAAGCTCTAGTTAATGGATCGATGTAATCGAGACATGTTTGTAGCAAAGGAGAATTAGTTCTTTTGCTTGGTTTTAAATCGAACCGAATAGAGATTTTTTATTTTAACTGAATCGATTTCCGCTCTTACTTTGTTAGCATGAAAAAACTCATCCTCAAGATTATGGCCTCAAATTAAAATATTTCATACCATAATTTATTTGAAATAATTAGAAAGTTTTTTCTAACTATTATCAAGGAAATATGAAAAGCTCAAAATTTATTGTAACAGACCAAATTAATGCAAGTGATTTTAATTATTTCTAGTTAATGCGATGTAATCGAGACATGTTTGTAGCAAAGGAGAATTAGTTCTTTTGCTTGGTTTTAAATCGAACAGAATAGAGATTTTTTATTTTAACTGAATCGATTTCCACTCTTACTTTGTTCGCATGAAAAAACTCATCCTCAAGATCATGGCCTCAAATTAAAATATTTCATACCATAATTTATTTGAAATAATTAGAAAGTTTTTTCTAACTATTATCAAGGCAATAGGAAAAGGTCAAAATTTATTGTAACAGACCAAATTAATGCAAGTGATTTTATGATCCCCACCCAATAAAATTATTAGTGCCTAGAAGTTTTCCAAAGTAGGACATTTTCTTGATTAGAATGATGAAAAGTTCTACAACCAATTTCTTCGAAAATCTAGAAATTAATGTCTAAAACTTTTCTTAATCAGCGAAATCCTCACAAATCACCACCAAATACTGTAAAATAATTGTAATGTCAAAGAATCAACTAAAACATATAATATTATATGGTTATTCCAGTGCTCTCAATTTATTTTTCAGGCATTATCCAAAAATTTTCTACTAATTAGAGGTAAAGTTTCAGGCTGTCGCTCTTCAATGAATGTAAAATCACCATTGAACTTAAAGAACATCAACCTAGAATGGTCAAACAAGCTTAATAGGTTTATCTAGATTTCGAAACTGTCATAGTCCGTCATGTGAAGACAATGAAGGTCGTGTGGGGCCCAGTTCATACCAGTAAGGGTGCACAATCTCAAATTGCTTGGAAAAGTGAAAAATGTATGGTTTATAAGTAGAGTTCCCCTCCCTACCTAGTACAACACGTTTTAAGGCTGACCCTAAGATCAAATTCGTGCTGGTTTTGGCTCAAAGCAGACAAAATTATACTAGGAAGACCGAGAGACATTACAAATAGTATCAGAGTCATTACCCAACTAGAAGCGTGGCCGACGAAGACATCGGGCCCTGAAGGGGAAGAGATTGAGACAGCTCACCATGTGAAGGCAAGGAGGGTCTGGTAGGACCCAGCTCATACCAGTAGAGTGCACAATCCCACATTGCTTAGGATAGTACGAAATATATGGTTTATAAGTAGAGTTCTTCTCCTTATTTAGTACAACGCATTTTAAGGCTGACCCTAAGAACAAATTCGTGCCGATTTTGGCTCAAAACGGAAAAAATTATACTAGGAAGACCGAGAGACGTTATAAATAGTATCGAGTCACTACCCAACTGGAAGCGTGGCCGACGAGGATGTCGGACCTCGAACCGGTGGGACCCAGCCTATACTAGTAGAGTGCACAATCCCATATTACTTAGGAGAGTGCAAGATATATGGTTTATAAGTAGAATTTTTCTCTCTACCTAGTACAATGCGTTTTGGGACTGACTCCAAAAATAAATAAGTGCTCTGGACCAAAGTGGACAATATTATACTAAGAGGACCGGAGAATGTTATAGAGACACTCAGCTCTCTAAGCCAAACAGGGCCACGGTCAATGGGCCGAGATATTTTATAAGGCAAATATTTTATAAGTAGAGTTTCTCTTTCTACCTAGTAGAATACGTTTTGGGGCTGACTTCATAAACAAATAAGTGGGGGTTCTGAACCAAAGCAGACAATATTAGACTGAGAGGACCGAAAAATGTTATAGAGACACTCAGCTCTCTAAGCCAAACAAG
This sequence comes from Begonia masoniana, assembly GCA_022432975.1. Taxonomy (NCBI): domain Eukaryota; kingdom Viridiplantae; phylum Streptophyta; class Magnoliopsida; order Cucurbitales; family Begoniaceae; genus Begonia; species Begonia masoniana. The sequence goes on along the minus strand of CM039509.1, from coordinate 21,399,915 downwards.
GCCATGGTCAATGGGCCGAGAAGTTTTATAAGGAAAATATTTTTCTCATTGACAAAATCTCACTATTTAGTATAAAGGAGGGGCGGCCGATTGATAGAGAGAGGAAGGGAAAGAGACGGAGTCTTGCTGGATTGAAATTCTAGCACACATGTGGGGATTTTTCACAACGAAGGTCGTAGAAAGTAAGTTGAATCTATGTGATTTCATCTCGTTTTTTACTTGAAAATCGGATTTCTAATTAGTTGATTATAGATCAGTTGTGGATGGCAATCTAGGAGGGTTAAACTACGAGAATTATTGGTCAGTCTTCAAGGGTACCAGACACTTTTCCATTTATTTAGAGAATTTTTGGAGTTTTATTAAAAGATTAAAATTTTGAATTTAGAAACTCAGATTTTATGGTTAGTATTTAATTTACAAAAATTAAGTATAAATAATAGGGTTAAAATCATTTTAACCCTTGAAGAATGAGATTTTTTTAAAAAAACCCTCACAGTATTAACCCTAACAAAATAAATCTTAAACTATAAAAAACTTATAAACAAAACCCCTTGCGATCAACCGATAATCCCTCGTTCTGCATTTTACACATAGAACGGGGGACCGTTCTAAAAAGAACGATCCCCAGTTCTGTTAGGGAGTTCTCCCCGTGCAACGCACGTGGAGAACGGGGGGTGCAGACCCTGCGCTAGAACGGTCCCCGTTTGAAGAACACTCGGGGGTGTTTATTCTCAAACGGGGGACCGATTTGTGTTAGGATAAAAGCCGACAACCTAATTTAGACGATTTTTCTTCAGAAAACCGATTTTTCTCTGGTCCAAATCCTCAGATCGGAGCGTTTTGCCGCCAATATTTTCATATCCTACTCTGTTCTTGCCGAAATCTGCAAAAAATCTTCGAAGATAGCCCAATACTTTAAGCCCGACCTGAAAATCGCCAAAACCATCATTTTTTTTGCAAAAATCCAGAAACCGAGGGGTTTTTTCGCTGAAATCTGCAAAAAAAAAAAAAAAACCTTCGAAGAAATCACAAAATTGAGCCAAAAACCCTAAGGCCGAGCTGAAAATCGCCAAAAACCCTAAATTTTTTCGCAAAAATCCAAATTCTGGTCTATTTTCTTGCCAAAAATCCAAAAAAACCTGAAAATCAGAAAATCCAAAAAAAGCCTCGAACCTGAAAAATAGCCCCCCAAGAATGTTTATTGGTCGAAATGCTCACCGGATGGAAGAAGGTGGCCCATCAAATTGGGCGCCAGATAAAGTGCCGCAACCGTCTCCTAGTTATTTGTCCATGGAATTTCGTAACCAGAGGTGTCAAGAGCAGTTCAAGCGAGATAGGGAAATCTGCTCGATTATTTATAGGAAGACTGCCAACTTTAGCGGTTGAGAGTCTTTGGATATCAAGGAGATATTTGACGTCATCTCCTTGCACGGGGTGTACGACATGAGGGGCGATAGCTGCGACAGAATTGTTCGCTTATTTTATGCGAACTTGTGTACTACTGGGAGGTCGGAATTGATGTGCCCCATAGGCCCATTACACGGTCTCAAACCCAAGGTCATAATTTATCTAATTTATGCACTTACACTCTTGTCTCTTTTGCAGGTAATGGATTGTGTTGAGGCTTGGAGAACACCTTGGGAGACTTGAAGTGGGAATCCAAAGCTACGGATGTGGACCAACCAACACACTTAATCACTTGGAAATTCAAGCAAGGAGACCGATTTGCTCACATGGGACTTTGTCTTCCCGAGCCTTAATTGTAACCTTTTATTTCAAACTTATTTTGAGGCAAACATTGGCCTTCTTGTTAAACTTTATTATAAGCATGCATATTAGGCATTTAGGGTTAGATGAATGATAAGTTAGATGATGGAATGGAAGTGGTTCAAAGCAAGTGCATGGAGTGCATGGAAGAGGAGGAATGGGCCTTAAGGAAAAGATATCCATTTTGGCCCAACCTTGAGTGGAGGAGACCACTACCCTTTATCCAAACCATGGGCTGCCACTTGAGGGATTCTTAGAGGTTCTCCAATCAACACAAGGCCAAGGATTGATGACATGGTTATCACACAACCATTGGATCAAGAAAACCAAACTCATCTCGACCATCCAAGCTATCTTCAAGATCCAACGGTTACACCATTTTGAAGACCACTTTTTGAATCACATCCAAGCCATCCATAGGTCTATAAAAGCATGGTAATTGGTGATTGTAAGTTTTTTGGACTGATTTTAAGGAGCATGCACGGATTTCCCTTCCATGGTTGAAGGAGTTTGAAGAAACCAACAAGGTTTGCTCGGTTTGCACAAAACCGAGGGGTTGCGCCCCCACCACTCCCTTCTTGCTTGGTAGCTTGCAAGGGTTATATAGCCATCTTCTTCTCCATCTCCTTGGGAGTGGAAAACAGCAAGAAGTGGCCCCAAACCGTGTTCAAGAGTCAAGTTGTCTTCCTTGGAAGCAACTATTGCCAAAGGCTTCAAAATATTACCTATTGGCCGATTTCTTGAAGTTTTGTATATCTTTTCCATCTCAATGAATCAGGACCATGCCTTCCACTATCACACACCTCACTCACTCCACTAACATCATATAAAGTTTCGTTTTCATCTAAGCACATTTGGTCATTCAAGTTCATCTTGCAATTTGTGTTCTTCTCGGCCATTTCTTGCCAATCCGAGGAGCTAACGATCCCCTCTAAGCTCTAAACGTTTTCTTGAAGGTTAGGGCTATATCAAGTGGTATCAGAGCTTGGCTAGCTCCTTTAGGATGCTGGAAACCAAGTTGGTTTGGTTCCCCAAACCCATTTGGTTGTCCAAAACCGATTGCACAAAACCGGGTTACTTGATTCATCTTTTGCGGTTTTGTATGTGTGTTTAGTTTTCTTGTTTTTTTTGCTTTGTTTTCACTAAATACCACCCCTATCTTCTTTTAATCAAAGTTAACAGACTTGAGCATGGGTTTCTAGCTTATTTTCTTCACCATTTTCGTGCTGCAAATAGCTTCCACTTTTGGTTAAACAATTGCTAACTACTTCTAGTACTTGCTGTTTTTATTTCCCTTTTTGTATTGCCACTTGTTCTGCTGTTTTATCCATTTTCCAGCCATCAAAAGAGCATGTTCCTTTCATAAGTTTTAAAGTATAAACTCTGAATATTGTGATTGGTTTGCTGTTTGAGTTGGTTGCTCATGATTGGTGCTTATTTTGTAGCTAATGGACATGACCGATTGATGAACTAGTTGAACACCCGATTTGTCCAAAATTTGGCCTCTATTTGTATTGCTTTTTGAGTATGCTTTATTTACGTTATTCTCTTGCTAATGAATGTTAACTTATTGATATTTTATCTGTTTAAGATGGCATGAAAATTTGGGGAACTAAGCTTGCTAAAATCGAGAGTAAAAGTAAGCACAAAAGTGGTTTGTTGTAGTAGTGTTAGCCGATTAGCATGACACTTAAATTCAACTTTGCATTGAGCTAAATCAAACTTTCTTTTATTAAATGCTGCCGTTATTCCTGGCTAAGTATGAGTAAAAAGTTTGGTAAAAGATGTATGCAAATTGGTTATGGACTTGTCACAAAACCGAGGCCTAAAATGCATCAAAATTTATTCTAGTGACTACCGATTATTGTTTTATTTTCGTGTTTTGTAACCTATTTTTCTGTATAAATCCGAGCATATAAATCATCTAGGCTTGAGTTAACTTACCCTTCAGCTAAAGCATGTGCTCATTGTGGAGTGTTTGGCATTAAAATTCAAATTATATGTTGTTTTTGGCAAAAACAAGACACACTTTTGAAAAAACAGTTTTGTGTGTGCACAAATTTGGTAAGGTTGATGTTGATTGTTGGGACCACAATGCACTTTGCTGAAAATGAATGTTGACCACGAATTTATACTGAATATTACCTTTCAAATTAGTAGTTTGTTGCTAAAATATTGTTTAATACTTGAATGAAAACCAAAGCATGAAATTTGGCTTAAGTCTCAAACTCTTGCATGAAAATTACCTAAACCGAGAACCAAATTGAGTTGTGATTTTTACTTTTCTTAGTTAACTTAATTTGCATGTCCCATAGAGTGTAAAGGAATAAATCCCTTTCCTTTACTCCTTAGTAGTTATTTTATTTTTGGCCCTATTATTCAAAAAAAAAAAAAAAGAGAAGTGAACTTAATTGAAAGCTTAGGTGAATACTTTAGTGAGGACAATTTTTCCTAATCTCCTAGGAACTATGGTTCAACAAAACTAAAATTTTCCTAATACTTAGTAATGAAAACTAGAAGTGGAATTCACATAGGCCCAACCCAAGATATGGCCCAAGATCCAAACATACCCACTAGTGGCAAAGACATTCCCCAAGAAGAGACTCATACCCAACAAGAGGGAGAGTCTAGCATGCAAGGACAACTTAATGGACTAAGTGGAATTGTTGGAGCCTTAAGTAAACAACTCTATGAAATGAACTTAAATTTGAACAAGTGATGAATGGTCGTAGACCAAGCTATCATGGAGAATCCTCCCATGACACCACACCTAGGAGAAGAAATGACAACCTTAGGACTCGATTTAGAGACCAAGAACCTTTAGGTGGTGATGACGAGGCAGATTACCGTAGTGGTAGACGCCCTAATTTTGACCATGATGAGGACGATGAGTGGACCTTAGATGAGGAGGAAAATTTCCGACCCCCTAACCCTAGACGCCATGATGAGTTTAGGAGAGACCGACGACGAGACCAAGATGACCTTCGAAACGTAAAATTACAAATCCCATCCTTTAATGGAACTTGTGATGGAACAACCTTTATCGAATGGTTAGAAAAGGTGGAAAGGATATTTGATTGTTATGATTACTCCGACAAGGTCAAGATCCAACTAGTTTCCGTAGAACTTACCGGCTATGCCTTACTTTGGTGGTCTAACATTAGATCACAAAGAGCACGGACTGGATTTGATCCTATTAATACTTGGAGGAAGATGAAATCTATTATGTATAAGAGGTTCATACCTAGTCATTATAAGCAAGAGTTGATCATGAAGATACATAGCCTCAAGCAAGGAAGTCTATCCGTTGAAGAGTACCTCACGGAGTTCGAAACTCTAAAAATTCGAGGAGAACTAGAAGAGCCTGATGACCAAGCCATAGCTAGGTTTATCCATGGACTAAATTATGATATTGCTGATGCTGTAGAGTTACACCCATTGGAGAGCATGGATTCGGTGATCCAATTGGCCTTAAAAATTGAGCGACAACTTAAAAGAAAGAGAAAAGCCACCCAATCCTACAAGCCTAGTCAATTTCCCAAGTACACTCCCAAACCCCTTGAAGTTAACAAGCCCTCACCCAAGGCTGACTGGAAAAAGCCTTTCCAAAGACAATGGCCACCCAAGGATTCAAGTAATAAACCTATAATTCCCAAAGGCCCTGAAGCCAAGACCACGAGAGATAACCCCATTGGACAAAGAGCACGTGACCTCAAGTGCTACAAGTGTCAAGGCCTAGGGCATTTCATGGCCCAATGCCCGAACCGACGTGTTATGATTATTGAGGAGGACACTGGTGAACTTGTAAGTGAGGATGAGCTCCAAGAGGAAGTGGTAGAAGTTGAAGGAGATGAGGACGAGAATGAATCTGAGGAAGAAGTTATTCACGCACAAGACAGACCTTTACTTATGGTGAGAAGACGAGTTCTCATAACAAAGAATTCTGGAGAGGATTGTCAGCGTGAGAACATTTTTCATAGTAAATGTCTCATCAAGGATAAGCTTTGTTCGTTAATCATTGATGGAGGAAGTTGTGCGAACGTAGCCTCCAAGGATTTGGTGACCAAGTTAGAACTCAATACTAGCAGCCACCCCCACCCGTACAAGCTTAAGTGGTTGGATGATAGAGACGACGTCAAAGTTACGAAGCAAGTGAGGATTGAGTTTGCTTTAGGTAAATATAAAGATTCGGTCCTTTGCGATGTAGTGCCTATGAGCGCAAGCCATTTACTCTTAGACCGCCCCTGGCAATTTGATCGAAGAGTGAACCATGATGGGTATTCCAACTGTTATTCACTAAAGTTTGAAGGCAAAAATCTTAAGTTGGCACCCATGACCCTTGAGCAGATAGCTAAGGATGATGCTATCAAGAGAGAAGAGAAGAATAAAGCTAGTCTCTTCATGATTAAAACTGAATTAGAAGCATCGGTACTTAGGGGAGACCCTTTGATCATGATACTTTTCCGTGACCGAGTGATGGAGTTAGGAGTTATTCCCCCTCAAGTTATGGACCTTTTGCATAAGTTTCAAGACGTATTCCCTGAAGATCTCCCAAAAGGATTGCCACCTCTTCGTGGCATTGAACATCAAATCGATCTTCATCCCGGGGCTGTTTTACCAAATCGACCAGCTTACCGAATGAACCCCGAGGAGACGAAGAAACTGCAAGACCAAGTACAAGAACTATTGGACAAGGGATATATAAGAGAATCCATGAGCCCTTGTGCAGTTCCTTCCCTTTTAGTCCCTAAGAAAGACGGCACCATGAGGATGTGTGTCGATAGCCGAGCCGTGAACCAAATCACTGTCCAATACTGATTCCCTATTCCTAGGCTCGAGGACATGTTAGATGAGCTCAGTGGAGCTTCGATCTTTTCTAAAGTGGACCTGAAGAGTGGTTATCACCAGATACGTATGAAGGAAGGTGATGAGTGGAAGACAGCCTTCAAGACAAAGTATGGGCTGTTTGAATGGATGGTGATGCCCTTTGGTCTTTCTAATGCCCCGAGCACATTTATGAGACTCATGCACCATGTGCTTAAGGAATATCTTGGTAAATTCATTGTGGTTTACTTCGATGATATTTTGGTGTACAATATTGACCTTCCTCAACATCTTAACCACTTGAGTACCCTCTTCCAAACCCTAAGGAAAGCCAAGTTGTTTGAAAACTTGAGCAAGTGTTCCTTTGCGCAAGAAAAGGTCTATTTTCTGGGATTTGTGATTTCCAAAGGTGGAATGGAAGCTGACGTGGATAAGATCAAGGCCATTAAGGATTGGCCCATACCAAACTCCATAACTGAAGTACGTAGCTTCCATGGATTAGCCTCATTTTATCGGAGGTTTATCAAAGATTTTAGTTCAATAGCTGCCCCACTTACGGATTGCACCAAGAAAGGGAAAGAGTTTACTTGGACCCCTTCTTGCCAAAAGAGCTTTGAACTTATCAAGCAAAGTTTATGTCATTCTCCCGTACTTGCTCTTCCTGACTTCAACAAAGTTTTTGAAGTTAAAAGTGATGCATCAGGAGCTGGCATTGGAGCAGTACTCATGCAAGACCACCGACCCATCGCATTCTTTAGCGAAAAGATGAAAGGAGCTGTGCTGAATTATTCCACCTATGATAAGGAATTCTACGCCGTTATACGAGCATTAGAGCATTGGCAGCATTACCTCTTGTCGAAAGAATTTGTAATAAATACTGACCATCAAGCTTTACGACACATAAGAGTCAGCATAAGTTGAACAAGCGGCATGCGAAATGGGTACAATTTTTGGAAAGATTCCCATACACATTGAAATATCTTAAGGGCGAGAACAATGTAGTCGCCGATGCCCTTTTGAGGAAGCGCATTCTTCTTACCGAATTGGGGACTAGATTTTTTGGATTTGAATGGATTAAGCATAACTATGAATCTGACCCCGACTTTGGTTTTATTTACGCCAAGTGCAAGGAAAAGGCCGAAGGAGATTACCGGCTTATGGATGACTATTTATTGAAAGCAGGAAAATTGTGCGTTCCCCACGGAAGTTTAAGATGATGTATTGTTAAAGAAGCCCATTGTGGAGGATTAGCAAGTAATTTTGGGGAAAAAAGGACCTTTGAAATCCTTAAGGAACATTTCTATTGGCCACATATGAAGAGAGATGTGCATCGCTTAGTGGAAGCATGCATCATTTGCAAAAAAGCCAAAAGTAAGGTTCTACCACATGGCTTGTATATGCCTTTACCCATTCCCTCGCACCCTTGGATTGACGTTAGTATGGATTTTGTGTTGGGATTGCCACGAACTGCTCGTAATAAGGATTCGATCATGGTAGTTGTAGATCGTTTCTCAAAGATGGCACATTTCATTCCTTGTGCAAAAACCGATGACACCTTTGCAATAGCAGAATTATTTTTTGGAGAGATTGTTCGCCTACACGGGATACCACATTCCATAGTGTCGGACCGGGACACTAAGTTTTTGAGCTCCTTCTGGAAGACGTTGTGGAAGAAGTTGGGGACTAAGTTGTGTTTTAGCACATCTTTCCATCCCCAAACTGATAGACAAACAGAAGTTGTTAATAGGACCTTAGGCACCCTCTTACGATCTATTGTAGATAAGAAACTATCCAGTTGGGACGTAGTCCTCCCCGGATTAGAATCTGCTTACAATCGCACCCTTCATTCCACTACTGAGCAAACGCCCTTTGAGGTTGCCTATGGGTTTAATCCATGTACACTGTTGGACCTTGTTCCCTTACCATTTAATGAACTGGCCAATCCATCAGGAGTGAGCAAGGCTGAACAGATCAAGAAATTACACGAAAGTGTGCGTCGAGCCATCGAAAAGAGAAATGCGAGCGTGGCTAAGCGAGTAAACAAAGGTCGAAAAGAAGTTATCTTTAAAGAATGAGATTTGGTTTGGTTGCACTTACGCAAAGAGAGATTCCCCGACAAAAGAAAATCTAAGCTACTCCCGAGAGCGGATGGACCATTCAAGGTGTTGGAGCGAATAAATAACAACGCTTATAAGATTGAGTTGCCGGGTGACTATGGAGTATTAGCCACTTTCAACGTCATGGACCTATCACCCTATAAAAGTGATGTAGAAAACTCCAAGGGGCCTGAACTAAAGGATTTGAGGTCAAATTCTCAACAACTTGGGGGTGTTTATTCTCAAACGGGGGACCGATCTGTGTTAGGATAAAAGCCGACAACCTAATTTAAACGATTTTTCTTCAGAAAACCGATTTTTCTCTGGTCCAAATCCTCAGATCGGAGCGTTTTTCTGCCAATATTTTCATATCCTACTCTGTTCTTGCCGAAATCTGCAAAAAATCTTCGAAGATAGCCCAATACTTTAAGCCCGACCTGAAAATCGCCAAAACCATCATTTTTTTTGCAAAAATCCCAAAACCGAGGGGTTTTTTCGCTGAAATCTGCAAAAAAAAAAAAAAAAACCTTCGAATAAATCACAAAATTGAGCCAAAAACCCCAAGGCCGAGCTGAAAATCGCCAAAAACCCTAAATTTTTTTGCAAAAATCCAAATTCTGGTCTATTTTCTTGCCAAAAATCCCAAAAAACCTGAAAAATCAGAAAATCCAAAAAAACCTCGAACCTGAAAAATAGCCCCCCAAGAATGTTTATTGGTCGAAATGCTCACCGGATGGAAGAAGGTGGCCCATCAAATTGGGGGCCGGATAAAGTGCCGCAACTGTCTCCTAGTTATTTGTCCATGGAATTTCGTAACCAGAGGTGTCAAGAGCAGTTCAAGCGAGATAGGGAAATCTGTTCGATTATTTATAGGAAGACTGCCAACTTTAGCGGTTGAGAGTCTTTGGATATCGAGGAGATATTTGACGTCATCTCCTTGCACGGGGTGTACGACATGAGGGGCGATAGCTGCGACAGAATTGTTCGCTTATTTTATGCGAACTTGTGTACTACTGGGAGGTCGGAATGCTTGAAGACGTACCTATTCGGTACATATATTGTCGTATCTCTAGTTCTTATCAATGAATTGCTCGGATTTGTCGTAGAAGACGTTGGGTGTAACATCCGAGAATTTAGATTTAATTAATTTAAAAAGAAAAGTTAATAACTTTGGTTAAACTAATTGGTAAATGTTGGTTTATTAAGATTATTATTATTATTATTATTATTATTATATTTTAAATAAATCAAAACAACAGAATGGCAAAGCCATTATGTTGTTCGTTCGAGCACCCGAGCCCGAGAGAGGAGAACAGGGGAGAGGGAGACGATGGCGACGAACGGCGGAGCAACCACCGGCGATTCCTCGACGTCTCCGGCCAAACGACGACGACAAGCAACCTTCCGGCAGACTTCGCGCACAAACCGAACCGGTGAGTTGATTTTACGCCCTGTTTCGGTTCTGTTCTTGGCCGAGGGTGAGGAGCTGGTTTGAGCTCCGATCACCGGCTGTTTTTGGCCGTTCGGGCTAGGTTTATGGTCAGCTTTCATCGCTTGGCCGTGAGGAGCCCGAATTGGGCGAAATTCAGAAAGCCCTCTTTTGGGCATTTCGGGTTTTGCTTGAAATCTCGGGATTTTTGGTTAGTTTATGCTAATTGAGGGTATAGGAGATTGATTGGTGTGGAATTGGAGGAGAATTGATGAAAAATCGAAATGGGGAAATTTTTTGGGTGAAGGGCAGATTCGGGTTTTCGCTATTTTGACCTAGCTAGGGTCATTTGTTTTCAAATTCATTTTGGCAGGTTAAAATAGGTTATTAGAGGAGTGCGTGGCCATTGGAATCATTCGATTCCGATAACCGACGCAAAAGTTACGTGCGTTTGAAGTTTCGGGTCGGTTTTTACCAAACCCAAATTAGTGGCCCGTTTAGTTAAGTTTTAGTTGGATTAGGCTAGAAATAGTAGTTTGAGAATAATTGAAGAATGTAGGCTTGATTTTAATGAGGTTTGAATATTTGTAGTTAGAGTTAGTTTAAATATTTTAGAAGTGAATTTTGATGCTTAAGTAAATTTTGTGAATGTGATAGGTTACCGAGTGGGGAAATTTACATAGCCAAAGCGAGTAAGTGCGGTGCCAGAGTTCAGGTAAGTAGAGGACGTTTGTGTTTTGCCTTCGGGCCTACACCACGGAACCGTAGGATTGTTGTTTGTTGTTTGGTTGTCTTCTTTGTTGGTTGAGCATTGTTGGTTGATTGCTTTGCTTTGTTTTGGTCTGGTCTGGTTAAGTATTTGTGCGACTTGCATCATAGTGTGAAATGCATTGTAGTCTAGAGCCTCAGGGGATGTTTGTTTGTTTAGTGTTGTATTGTTGACTTGTGTTGTTGTGTTGATGGTTTCGTGTGGTATTGCATATTTAAAGCATGCATCATGGTATAGCACGTTAGAAACGATTAGTGGCATTGTTTGGCATTGTGAGCATGAATGTAATCAGATAAAGTAAAATGTAAAATGCATCTCGAATAGGGTGACTTGTCGGGCTGAGGTTGCTGGTAGTAGCACCCCGAGGGGAACTCTATGAGAGATGACCGGCTAAAACACGAGATCCTGAATAGTGGGCCTTGTCGGGCTGAGGTTGCTGGTAGTGGCACCCCGAGGGGACCTCTGTGAAGGATGACTGGCTAAGATACGTAAATGTAAAATGCATCTCGAATAGGGTGACTTGTCGGGCTGAGGTTGCTGGTAGTAGCACCCCGAGGGGGACTCTATGAGAGATGACCGGCTAAAACACGAGATCCTGAATAGTGGGCCTTGTCGGGCTGAGGTTGCTGGTAGTAGCACCCCGAGGGGACCTCTGTGAAGGATGACTGGCTAAGATACGTAAATTGTAAATGCATCTCGAATAGGGTGACTTGTCGGGCTGAGGTTGCTGGTAGTAGCACCCCGAGGGGAACTCTATGAGAGATGACCGGCTAAAACACGAGATCCTGAATAGTGGGCCTTGTCGGGCTGGGGTTGCTGGTAGTAGCACCCCGAGGGGACCTCTGTGAAGGATGACTGGCTAAGATACGTAAATGTAAAATGCATCTCGAATAGGGTGACTTGTCGGGCTGAGGTTGCTGGTAGTAGCACCTCGAGGGGAACTCTATGAGAGATGACCGGCTAAAACACGAGATCCTGAATAGTGGGCCTTGTCGGGTTGAGGTTGCTGGTAGTAGCACCCCGAGGGGACCTCTGTGAAGGATGACTGGCTAAGATACGTAAATGTAAAATGCATCTCGAATAGGGTGACTTGTCGGGCTGAGGTTGCTGGTAGTAGCACCTCGAGGGGAACTCTATGAGAGATGACCGGCTAAAACACGAGATCCTGAATAGTGGGCCTTGTCGGGTTAGCACCCCGAGGGGACCTCTGTGAAGGATGACTGGCTAAGATACGTAAATTGTAAATGCATCTCGAATAGGGTGACTTGTCGGGCTGAGGTTGCTGGTAGTAGCACCCCGAGGAGAACTCTATGAGAGATGACTGGCTAAAACACGAGATCCTGATTAGTGTGCCTTGTCGGGCTGAGGTTGCTGGTAGTAGCACCTCGAGGGGACCTCTATGGAGGATGATTGACTAAATACGTAAATGTCGTGATTAAAGCAACGATCAGCAAACGAACACAACTGAGAGTTAGAAACTGCATTGTGTTAGGTTGATTGCATTGTGATGTTGTTGAGTCGCATTGGGAAGTTGTGTTGTTGCATTGCGTTGTCGTGTTGAGCGTGTGTGTGTGGTTGTGTGAGGGTTAATTGTGGATTGCAGTTGTTTATATTTATTATCCCCTACTTGCTAAGCGTAAGCTTACTTGTGTGTGTGTGTTCCGTGGTGTAGGTGACGACAGGAGTACAGGTTAAAGCTTCGAGGAAAGCTAGGATTGGGACGCAGTCGTTGATGTACGCGGTATGCCGGTGCGGGCAGTTGTCGGGGCGTCTCGACCATGGTCTTCGGAGATGTGGGGTTTAATATTTTGGTGGTTATTGTAAATGTTTATTGTTGTATATAGTTAAGTTAAGGGTGATAGGTCGCCCTAACCTGTGGATTTTCTACATTTGGAGATGTTAGTATTTTAGTTTCCCATTTTTTTTCTATTATTGGAGATTTTGTATGCTGGATAGTGAGTGATTAGCTGAGTAAGAATATTCTGGATCTGGTTGGGAATTGGTTTGTGTGCAGGTACTTAGCATTTTTTGAGGCGCCATTTTCAGGTGTTACTCTGCCGAAATTTTCGGGGAAAACGCCGTGGTGCTTAGCGGTTAGGAGTAAGGGTAATTAGCGAGTCTAGGCCTAGTTTAAATTATGTTTCAACATGGGTTTGGTTAGCAAAGTAGCGCACCGAGCCAGGGTGGGTTCGGGGGCGTTACACAGGGAGATATTATCATGCTTCCCGAGAGTGTAATTTTGCCAGAACAATAGAGGGACTAGAGTTCCTTAGGAAAATCCACTGCAATCCAGGCATTGCAGCGTTCGTGAAGCTGAGATCGAAGAACCTGAACGTCAAAGCTAGGGTTCTTCATAACCTGATCAGCCACACCCTCCTGCTGAGGGATGGTCATAGAGATCTCATCATCTTGATGGATTTGTATGTCACGGAGAAGCTCTACAACGACACGATGTTTGACCCGAGATACATGATTATATGTCACATGCATGAGGTCGGGCGAACCAAGAATAAGAATTTGTCGTACGGAACTTTGATTTGGAAGATCGTACAACGATATCAGCTTCATCTGCCCAGTGGAGAGCAGATGAGATTACACAGATCTGTCGATGTATTTGACATGACCCATTTGACTCGGATGGGCCTAGTCAAAGTCGACGGTTCTTGGATGCTGAAGGGAGATCCTGGGCCTCCACATCTCAAGATGTTACGATGGAGGAGGATGCCCCCGCCCTCGCCCCCACCACCTCCATCGCGCCGCCATGCCCCTGAGGCTGGTAGTAGCTGGGACATGATGCAGCATATGCAGCAAATGTATGAGATGCAGCAACAGATGCATCAACAGATGCAGCATATGTATCTGGTGCAGTAGCAGCAACAGATCCAGCGTATGTATGAGATGCAGGAAAAGGTGGTTAAGTCACAAGACTATCTCAATGAGTCCCTTAGAGAGCTCACTAAGAGGATGACGGATTGGTTGGAGTCCGAAGATGACGATGTCCCTCCTCAGTAGTATAGTTTAGATGTTGTATTTTATTTTATGTATTATACTTATCGTCTGTAAATTTGATGTACTTTAATTTGATGTCTTGATGTATAATATTTGTACTGAAATCTAGCTATTGAATATATATTTGTGATTTGAATTTGCAGGAGCTGTGTAAAGATAGCTATGGAGGAGTCATAAAACAAACGAAACTATATCCATTTTTTCAATTTTATTTTTGTATTTTTAAATAAACTAAAACAAATAAATAATTGTAATTTGAATAATCTAAAATAAATAAGTATTATCATTTGATCGCATGTTCACCAGACCATGAGAAGATAATTTGGATAGTTTCGTGATTTTCTAACACTTGTACCATTTATTGTCATTTTAGTGAATTAAATCATAAAACAGACGTAGATTACACAAAATTAATTTTATAAAAATAGCAAACGACATTGGATTACATGAAGATTTTCCCGCAAGTTAACCACACCGTGGAAAGATAATCTGAAAAGTTTCGTGATTTTTTAATACTTGTACTATTTATTGCCATTTTAGTGAATTAAATCGTAAAACAAACGTACATTACACATTATAACAAATTAATTTTATAAAAATAACAAATGATATTGAATTTACTTAAAAATTTAACCGCAAGTTCAGTACACCATGGAAAGATAATTTGAAAATTTTCGTGATTTTCTAACACTTGTACCATTTATTGCCATTTTAGTGAATTAAATCATAAAACAAACGTACCTTACATATTATAACAAATTAATTTTATAAAAATAACAAACGATATTGGATTTACTTAAAAATTTGACCACATGTTCACCACACCATGGGAAGATAATCTGAAAATTTTTGTGATTTTCTAACACTTGTACCATTTATTGGTATTTTAGTGAATTAAATCATAAAACATACGTACAATATGATTGATTACTCCACTCTTTTCATAATCTAACGAAACGTATTTTGACAACTTTTCTAAATTGAAAAAGTTGTTAAAATACGTTTCGTTAGATTATGAAAAAATTGGAATACTCAATCACATTGATGGATCTTTCGAGATCGATAGAGCAAAGCATATATTAAATGAGAATTGTTCCAAGAGAAAGAGGTGGTGAACATGCGGTAAAATCGTTACATTATGAAAAAAGTGGAGTACTCAAACCTACCTTGCAAGTATTAAGTTTTGCGATGTCCTTCTGGTCTGAAGAAGCCGATATAACAAATTACAGCCCGAAGATAATCATATGTTTCTTCTCCTATAGCTGTGTGTAAAATATTCCTACATATAATGAAAACTATATTAAAATATGTGTACATTGTGTTTATGAGCGAAATGTGTTGGATTGTACATACATCTCGTCAAATGTGTTGAAATCCATAAACATGTCTTGAGAAGCAGCGCCTGAAGTGGATTCCCGGTGAGGACAAGTGCGACTATTGTACCCCTTCTGTCGACATATATCGCACGACATCTTTAAGTTTCGGCTACTAATTATCGAACTTGACGACTCATTGACATCTCGCACTCTTGTTGTTCTTCGGCCTACCAGGTTGGCGATATCTTCTGGATGGATCAGTTCCTTCAGATCGGGTATTTGCGGCCACATTTGGGGACCGCTCATGAGTTGAATAAACTGTGAGTACATCTGTAGGTAAGTTGCCCGGTGATAGCATTGATGCACGTAATTTTTCGGTGTTAGTCTAATGAAATGCATGCATGAAATAGAATTGACACACAGGATTCCAGTAAGCTCCCACATGGTGCAGTTGCACACACCCGTATTCATGTTGACCACGTATTGTTCGTAGCCATTGCTGACCTCAAATCATGCAGCTCCCGCAAACAAAACACTCCAATTTTGAGCTACACTTTCTAGCTTCGCAATTTTTTTCTTTATATAATGACGCATGATGTGACGCTCCGAATTATATAAACCCGGTTCGTTACTCATAATACTGAACCGAACTATGACTTTTGAGAAAAATTTAAAATTTCATTTAATGATCAAGATTTGACTCTTAAAACGTTAAAACTTGCAGCGGAAAATCATTGTATAAAAACAATATTTGCTAAATAGTGAAAATATTCAAGACGGTTGAAAGGGAAAAGAAAACAGAACACATCGACCGATCACTAAACGACAAAACTATTTTTACGTCTTCCGATAGATATAAAACTCGATATCTGCCGATCACTAAACGACAAAACTACTTCTACGTCTTCCGATAGATATAAAACTCGATATCTGCCGATCACTAAACGACAAAACTACTTCTACGTCTTCCGATAGATTTAAAACTCGTCATCTGCCGATCACTAAACGACAAAAGCCTAACACTCACATCCACCGATCATAAAATGACAAAATCCTAACGTTCACATCAACCGATAGACGATAATACTCAACATCCACCGGTGGACTACATCCACTGATAGACAATATCACTTAACATCCACCGGTAGACTACATCCACCGATAGACAATAACACTCAAAATCCACCGGTGGACTACATCCACCGATAGACGGTAACACTCAACATCCACCGGTGGACTAAATCCACCGATAGACAAAAACGCTCAATATCCACTGATGGACAGCATCCACTGATGGTTGAGCTTGCAAATTTCACTGAAAACATTCAAAACAACCTGACCCTAAGAAATTTCTGAAATCCGACAAAAATAATTTTAAAACCAACATGTGTATCATTATCCAATAAAACTCCCAAAATAGCAATCTGTAACAAAACCAAATCAGGTCTTCATAATCAGAAGAAAAAAAAATCAAGACATTCTAAAACCTTTAACTATCACTACCATCAAAATCCTCTACACCACTCAACAGATCATCTGAAAAGTTAGACTCCACATATAGACAATAGTTAAACCGCCTTATCAGAATTACCAAACCGTGGCATTGAAGTGCTCCCCCAACCAGCCTAGTCCTCAACATGCTCAGAGAACACACCTGTTGAAAACTCAGCACCTACATCACAAAACTCATCTATTAGCCTAATGCTAAGTAAGTAAAGCAGTAATGAAATGAAATGCTGAAACATAAATTCCTAAACATGCAATTTCTACTTTCTCATCTTAGTTTCATTCACATTCAATCATAAACTGATCTGATCCCTCGGTTCCCTTAGGAGGTGGATCAATTTTCCCTAGGTCATACATCCTCTACTCGATTAAGGGGCGGATGAATTCCCTTAATAGCTATCTGATCCCTCAATTCCATTGGGAAGTGGATCAATTTTTCCAAAGTTATAAATCCCTTCATAAGTTAAGGGGTGAATTAGTTCCCTTAATAGTTTGTCTGTTACATTCAGTTCATGCCTTACCATTCCTTACATGTAAATTCATTTTCGTAATCTTTCAAAAACATGATGCATGACATACAGACACATTCACACAATACATAATCCTACTGTTTTGTGATGTAGGCCCGAAGGCACATGCATACTTCACTTACCTGGTATCCTGGAAATGCTCGGTTTCAAACTACTTCAGACGTTTTGCTCACCTAAGTCACAAACAGAATACCGATTAGATCTTCACTAAACCTTATCCCATACTATTCAGAAACTTACGGAGCTAGTTCAGGACTCTATCCTATATGCATTCCCGATTCCTTACGGGACTTGACTCAACTCCTATACCCTACATTTCCCAGGAATATGCATCTACGATACCCCCTATCGTCTATAAACTTAATACAGTAAGATGCCATAGTAAAACTCACCTGAGTCGGAGGAAAAATCGGAGGAAGGATCTCCTAGAGTACTCTGCAGAGCTGAGGAGCTGAGAGTCGAAAATGAATTGGAAATACAGTGGCGGCTACATTTCATTAAACTCAAAACCCCTTTCCTTAAATACGTTATCCACTATTAAATTTCTAATTACCCTCATGTCCCTGCCTAGTCATCAATTAGTCCTACTTTTATTATTGCCATTTAAAGTGTGTCATTAATTTAAACAAGAAATGAGGATTGGTTTGATAGAACCGGGTGTTACACATGAGGCTTGTTGATTGAGTTAACTGCTCAAATTTTTTCACAATGCGAGTCATCAAGCACTTTTGGATTATCTCGAACATGGTCAGGATCAGTTTGTCCCTGGCCGGTAATAGAACTTCATTGAATGATTCACACAAATTATTCAAGTACATTTCGCACTTGAGGATCGAAGAGAAGGCATGACTGACCCAATATCTAGGCACTTCTTCTCGAAGTCATACGCGGGCATCCGAGCTGAACTGATGTAGTTTTGTCATTTCTATCTCGAAATGATTACTTGTGGTTGCCCTGGCCGCATTTCACATCGCATCTCTGCAGGCTTTGCTCTGAAATTGGCCTTTAAAATTTGCATACATATTCTGGAGGCAGTAGTAGTGTTCGGCTTCTTTAAATTCCTTTTCCATAGCCTTCAACAAACCCTAATATTTGAAAGAAAAATAGAGTCAACATAAAACAATATAACGTGGAGAGCACTGATCAGGATAATTCCTAAGAAAGACTGTACTGGACAATCTCCTAGATAAAATTACTTTTCCAAGTAAGTTCCTAAGAAAGACGAGAGGGGTCACAAATGGTCCCACTTAAAATCCAGTAGCCTAGATATAACTTTATACAGTATAATTACACCACTAATAATTGAAAAGAAAAACATAGTCAACATCAAACAATATAATTACCACAACGTCCCTATTTTCAAATAACAATTGGAAATGGATTATACTTTTTGTCGATCTGAAATAATTGTTCATCCAGCTCCTGATCCAGTGTTCAGATCTCGCTTCAAATATTGCAAGAACCACGTCCATGTGTCCGTGCACTCTTTTTCAACGTTGGCAATAGTAACGAGATATATTTAATCGTTGTCGTCAATACACGAGCACTTAAGATGACAACCATCCAAACAGATAATAGGGCAACCGTACTACATCAAACCTGCCTTGCAAGCAGCCATGCACATATACATTCTTTAGCATACCAATGAATCATCCCCCATCTCGTAAGTATGTATTTTTAATGTGGTACCCGAATTTGATCTACATATTTCTACTGCGTACAACCAGACTAGCTAGTATTGTTCGTCACACTTTCCTTCTTTAATTGTTCAAGCTACGCTTCTTGCTGTTTTGGCCATACTGGGTGTAATGTTAATAGTCAAATCCTTTCTCACTGTCTCGATAATGGAATAGATTCCCCACCTAGGTTGACTTTTGAACTTATCTAGATAATGATCTGCCACCCATTTTGCTCTAGCGGGTCGATTCTCAATTTTCCTCGAAAAATTGTGAGAATCGATCAAATTCTTTATTTGAAACGTAACCTCGTCTTGCATCTGAGAAGCATGCAGTCGCCTCTCGCACCTATCTTCACACTCAGCCATTAGTCGCCGCTTGTCACTTTTGATAAATTTGATCCCATAACCATTTTTCAAAGAATATTCAACTATTTCTGATTTAATATCATTTAAATAGCTATATTGTTTCCCAAAAAAAAACTCGATGAGGATTCTTCTCTTATCGGTATGCTTTTCACCTCATCATCGTCCAAATCGACCTGTGTTCGAAGCTACTCGTCTAGAATTTTGGAGGTCGAATGCACCTCGATTTCTTCATTTCCATCTAAGTGATTGAATGCTCGAAGATCACCATATGCAGGAGTCGCATGCGAATACCAATCCATATCGACATGAAAATTTGTTGGCTCGTCTCAATCAACTACTCTAGGTGAATCATCATCCATCATCATCGCTTATACAACGAAAATTTTACAGAGCAAGATAATAGTGGAGAGAGAGGTTTTAGAGAGTTAGAGAAAACGAGTGATGAGAATGGAGGGTGAGCGGCCTTTTCAATAGGGCGGGAGAATGAGGGACCGCTCTCCTAAAATGGTCCCCCGTTCTCTTGCAATTTAGCCTGTAAGCAGCTAATAATTGATCACGGGCGACAGAACAGACAACTGTTCTGGAGAGAACGAGGGACCATTTGTTGCTCGTGATCAATTAATAGCTGGTGACGGGCTATGCTTTAGGAGAACGGGGGACTGTTCTGCATTAGCGGTCCCCTGTTCTCTACGGTAGGTGAGTTAGCGGGTGGAGACGCACATGCGGGGAACGTTTGATGTGCCCCAGGGTCCGTGTCCCAATCTTAAGTCGAGGTACATCTTCTATCCATCTTTATGGCTTAATTTGTTTGCTAATTTTATAGGTGACAACCCATTGGTTTAAAGGGAGAATTTGTCTTCCCTTAGACAAATTCATGTTTTAAGCTTTATTTGTTTAAGTTTAGGAAACTTAACCTTTGTGATTTTTGGCAAACTTTAGCCTTGCTTTTCTTTATTTTGGATGTTTGTAATAATCTTTAGGAAGGTTAGGATGGATCCAAGGATTGGAGCAAAAGAAGGCATTGAAGATCAAGTTAGAACCTCTTTAGAGCATTTCGTCAAACAGTTGACGTTCATCAGTATTTGGGCAGCAGACGCACGCACGAGGAGACTTTGCCGCAGCAGTGCGCACGCATGAGAAGACATGCTGCGCGTATCGCCGCAATAGTGCGCGCACACCAGCGAGTGCCAGGCGGCCAGCGCGAGCACCGACGAGCAATGCGGGCGCCGAGGAGCCACCAGCACACCTTTTTTTCTAGTTCAGCCAATCGATCCGGTTCACGCGACCCGGTTCATCTCCAACGGCTATTAACGGGCAGAATTCGTAGACGCTTCTTTTCAGCTTCTTCCTCCCTTCACTTCCGATTCTTCTTCTTTGTATTTAAGCTCCTCTCCTCCTTTGTAATGTTTTGGTTAATTAGTTGAATATTTGTAAAAGAGAAGATTGTTCTTCTGAGGAGTTACCTTCGTGGTGCAAAGCACCAAGCCGTTGGTGATGGAATCAACGAGGTGCTGAGGCTCCATTGTTCCCCAAGTCAAGGATGCTTAAAGGAGCTCTTAAACAAGCTTCCTCTTCTCTCTCTGTCGAGTGGGAACAAAGAGGAAGGTAGGCTAAATCCTTCTCGTCCACCGTGAGCTTCTTCGCTAGCAACGAAAAAATTCTTCACCCAAAACACAGAGTTGTTTCTGGGTCAGCTGCGGGCCTTCATCATCACCCTTTATCATTTTCGCACCATTCTAAACAACACTCACATCACAAAACCGTTTCTTGCATCTCAATTCTGTATGCCTTTTTTTTCACTGTTTTCTACTATTTTGTCACTGTTTTCCTTGCTGTTTTTCTACTAATGTTTTAGGTGTTCCCTCTTCATCATTCTGCCACCATCATCAAAGGTTTCTGCCACCTGGACCCCATCAATGTTCTAGCAGGGGTCTCCACCCCCCCGGCATAGAGAACAGTCCCTCGTTCTCCACGTGCGTTGCACGTGGAGAACTTCCCTACAGAACAGGGGACCATTCTATGTGTAAATTGCAGAAAGGGGGGTTATCGGATGATCGCTAAGGATTTTTTTGATAGGTTTTTGATAGTTTACGATTTGTTTTGTTAAGATTAATACTTTGATGGGGTTTTTTTTAAAAAAATTTCATTCTTCGATGGTTAAAATGATTTTAACCCTAAATAATATGCTTTGGGTTCAATGTCGAAAGGCGTTGAGAAAATAGAAGGAGATCATATTTTTGTGAAACCCAATTTGCAAAGGCAAAGGCATTTAACGTTAAGCACCGAACCACCGCTTGAAATGCAATGAACACTGACGTGTTATAAAATGTAACAATGCGGCACTGTATCAAAGTTCCATAACACGTAGTTTTTCAATGTGAGGGACTGAGGCGTCTGTTGAGACTATGTTGAGAGCCAACACGAACACATATCCAAGTGTCTAGGTAATTGGCATCGCAACACACAAGGTCAATGAGTTTTAGAGTTATGAGCTGTTTAGGCACACTGGCGTTGCTTTCTAGGAGTCGCAGCGTTAGGCAATTTCAGGCTCATTTTG
Organism: Begonia masoniana; assembly: GCA_022432975.1. NCBI lineage: Eukaryota > Viridiplantae > Streptophyta > Magnoliopsida > Cucurbitales > Begoniaceae > Begonia > Begonia masoniana. The sequence continues at coordinate 21,378,068 of CM039509.1, read as the reverse complement.
TGGTTTAGTTCAATGGATCCCATAGTTGGTTCTCATCCCGGTTATTGGTTCCAGCATTCATTTTAAGAGTCTGTGTATGTACTAAGGTTTGCCGAGTTAGATTGAACCATTTGGATTTTGATTTCACCAGTGTAGTATTATTATACACCAGTCGCGATACGATTTAATTGAATATATTCAGTTGTGAATCTCATAACTTTCCAAACTCATTTTTGAGATATTTCTTAGTGTGCCACCAAAATAGAAAGATGGCAAACTCTGCGGTCTAACAAATTTCTAGGCCAACTTGAGGATGTGATAACTCTGCCAATTGGAAATGTCTTTACAAGATTTTTGAGCAGCACGAACCTATATATGTATAGGAAATATCCTCAAAATATTTTGAACACATTAGATGAAAATCAAAAGATATGGTAGAAATGGTGAGGGTTGTCGCAAATCAAATTTTAAGGTTATGATAGTTTCAAGAGGTGATTTTGGGATGAATAACAAGAAGTCTAATGAACAAATTTTGGCACGTGGACAAATTAACAAGATATCAATGAAGAACAATACCTCAAAATCTAATAGCCAAAATCGCTCATATGTGAAATTTATTGTAACACCCGAGAAATTCGTTTTAAAGATTCCGAACTTTAAGTTTCGAATATTAAGTATTTAAGCATTTTAGAGTTACAATTCGTAGAAATAATAAATTAAGTCCAAATGGCGAACGGGAAGTTTCGTTAAAGCCCTAAGGATAGATAGGAATATTTGGAGGAATAAAGGAATTTTGGAGAAGTTAAATCAATAGACGGAATGATGATTTAAGCTAAGGAAATGTCAAAAGGGCATGTAAATTTGGAAGTCAAGTTTTTAATTAAAAAGGGATCTCTCTCTCTCTTTTCTCCTCACTTTCTCTCCCTCACGCACGAGCTCCCTCTCCTGGCGATTTTTCTCCTCCTTTCATCGCCAATCTTCATTGATCGATCCTTCCTCCTTTTTTTGGCGATTCTTCTTGCAAGTTTCTTCCCCAAATCGATCTCTTAGGTAAGCTCTATGTTTTGGTTAAGTTTATTTAGGGTTTGGAGTGATTTTCGAGTTAGGGTTTGTGAATAAACTTAGGGTTTTTGTTAGAAATCGTTAGGGTTAGTTATTTATTACTCATTGATGATGTTTAATGTTAAATCTAGGTTGTTGGAGTGGATTAATGGTGTTGGATGATATTTAATGTTAAGTTTTGGTTGTTGGAGGGTGGTAAGAGCACCATTAATGGAGTTTTAAGGCTAGTGAGCACCAAGTGCTCAATGAAATGCCCGAAAGAAAAGAAATAGATTTTTGGAAGAGTTTGTCATAGCTCGAGAAGTTGATTTGTTAGATTTGGTGTTTGTGGGTCAATATTAATGGTTTGTTGTTAAATGCCCTAGGTGACTCAAGCTCAAAGGACGGTGCTCGGCATATTTAGGACGCCAGGTAAGTGAGCGTTAGGCTTTTCGGCCACTAAGGCCCTACGTCGTACAATGTTGAAAATGTGGATTGTTAGGAAGAACGGGTAGTTAAGGAAAGACAGGTAGTTAAGTAGTGCCTTAGCGATTTAGGTAGTGCTCATGCGATAGGTTGTCCTCACATGTATGTTAGTGCTCAGGTGATAGGTTTTCCTTACGATTATGTCTTCTCATGCATCATGTTTTCTCAAAAGTGCCTACGAACTGTTTATGAGCATGTTTTTATGAAACGTTAAGATAACGAACGAGTATGAAATTCTGACCGTATGTTCTCATGGTTCTGACTGTATGTTCTCATGGTTCTGACTGTATGTTCTCATGGTTCTGACTGTAAGTTCTCACGGGTTCTGACTGTACGTTTTTCACTGAATAAGAAAAGGTTTTACGAAAATGTTTTTATGAAAGTCATGCATATATGCAATGTCATGTTTAGTACGCTCCTTACTAAGCATTAGGCTTAATGTAGTTATTGTATGATGTAGGTGAAGAGAACGAAGGTGAGGAACCACCTTACGATGATCAAGTGTAGCGGTCGATGGGCAGAGCTCGTGGTGGCGGCTTGTGTTTTGGCTAGGTTGGTGACTCACGGGTAAAGGTTTTGGGAGTCTCGTTGATGTTTTGGGATTGATAGTGAAATGTGAATATTCTGGGATGGTTAGATATGTTTTTAGGGTGTTTTGGTGAATGTATAGATAATGTACGTGTTTTGTGAATGCTTTGATGTTTTTCAAACAGGATAGATATGTTAAATTTTAAACGGAACCACGCGGTTCGTTTTTTTATGAAAATCAGTTATATTTTAAAGTGATTTATGTTGGTTATGAGTTTTGGGCAAGTTAGTGTGGAAGTGTTAATAGGATAAGTATGTGATGATTGTGTAAAGATTTGGGTGAAGAATATGTGAGAAAGGAGAAATGGGTAGAGTATTGTGATGTGTGTGTTGATGAAGTGAAAAGAAAAGGAGAGGAAAAAGAAGGAGAAGTCCTCTGGAAATCCAGAGGACTTGGCGTCCGAGCGCGGGTCGAGAGGCGCTCGTACGCAGACTTCTCTGGTTTTCCAGAGAAGTCTGCGCTCGGGCGCAGGAAGAGCTGCGCCCGAGCGCCGGCGCCCAGCAAAGGGGCGCCCAGTCGGCCATTGCATGGCCGACTGGGCGGCCATGCAGGGGGCGCCCGGGCGCCTATTCTTAGGCGTCCGTGCGCCCCTCAAATTTTTGGGACAAGGTCCCTTTTGCCCTCCCTTTGCATTGGCCGATTGTTTTAGGTTATTTTTAATAGTTTTTAATATTGTTTTACAGGTTTTAAGTTTAGTTTGAATCATTTTAATTATATCTAAAAAATAAAAATAAAAAAAAAAAAAAAAACTTTCCAAATGGTTTTAAAGTTTTCGAAAGATTTTAACGAATTTAATTCCGCCTAGATATTTGAAAGTTTTAATAGAGGATTTGTAAAAAAAAAAAATAAAGGGAAAAACGTGACGTCACGGGTACGGGTCGTGACAAATTTATGGTATCAGAGAGATAGTGTTTTAAAAGCGAGTTCTGTGACGTGCCTGCCAAACACACCGCCGTACGAGGACTCTCCATCGACTGTAAGTACTTAAGTTTAAATATGATTCCTAGATGTTTATTGTTTTATGTTGTCTAATATGTTTAGGAAAGAGAAAATGCCGAGAGCACCGAGACCGCCTCCAGAAAACCCTATGGACCGATTCATAAACATATTGCAGCAACAGTCAGATCAGATCGGACTTTTGCTAAATAGAGAGGGAAACGGAAATGGACAAGGAAGTAATTCACAGGATCTAGGGGTAGCGGGGTTCCGACGGCTTAGGCCCCCTACTTTTGATGGTCAGTCTCCGGATCCCACAAGTGCCGAACAGTGGATTCGAAAAATAGAAAGCATGTTTGCCTATGCAAAGGTGGAGGAGGCCGACAAAGTGACATGTGCGTCGTTTAATTTAGAGAAAGATGCGATGTTTTGGTGGGATACAGTTAAAGCGACTACCGATGTGGGAGTTATGCGATGGGAAAGGTTCAAAACAGTGTTCTATAACAAGTACTTCAGTCGCACACTTCGAGCCAGTAAGAAGGTGGAGTTTATGCAACTACGCCAAACAGGGTCGGTAGCTGAATACGTACGGAGGTTTGATTCATTATCGAGATATGCTGGGTATATGGTTTATGAAGAGGAAGACAAAATTCACCAGTTCGTGCAGGGCTTGAAATTAGAGATTCAGAAAGGTGTGATGACAGTGGATGATGAAGATGTGCCCTACCATAAAATAGTGGAAAGAGCCCTCGGACTTGACGATATTGAGATGAAACTTCAACGACAAAGAGAAGCATCGAGGAGGTTTAGAGATGGACGACCTCAACAACAGAATCAGGGATGGCAGCCACAAGCACAACGTGGTGTCAAACGAGCCAATGAGACGCCGAGACTTCAAGATAAAGGTAAACGTCCGCAGGGGGCGTCGCAGGCTCCTACATGCCCTATTTGCTTAAAGAACCATTATGGGGAGTGTAAGTTACATAGTGGGCGATGCTTTAGATGCGATAAGATGGGCCACAAGGCCGCGGATTGCCTGGATCCGAATAGAAAGCCACCGGGTGGTCCCTCTCGGGTCTTTGCTTTGATGGAAGACGAGGAAGCTGCTCAACCTTCAGTGGTTACAGGTACTATTCTAGTTTGTGGAAACACAGCTCACGTTCTAATTGATACTGGGGCAACCCATTCCTTTATAGCACGGAATTATACAGTTAAGTGGAAGTTAGATGTAGTCCCGGCTGATCATAGATATAGTGTTATGTTGCCTTCCGGAGAGTATCTACACTCAGATCGAGCTATTGAGGGTGAAGTCATATCTGTTGGTGGTAGACAGTTGTATGCAAACCTGATTGTCATATGTATGAAGGGGTATGATGTAATTCTGGGCATGGATTGGTTGTACAGGCACTACGCCACAATCAATTGCAGGTCGGGAGTAGTGGGTTTTAGACCTCCGAGTGGGGAAAGTTATGACTTTACAGCAACCCTCCGGTCTAGCGATATGCCTCTTGTTATGTCGATGAGTGCCCGGTACTCTACAAAACCTCAATGTTTCAATTTTGTGGCGAGTATTGTGGATGTAAGGAAACGAGAAGTACTAATGTTGAATAACATGACGGTGGAGGAAGATTCTACTGAGGTATTCCTCGATGAGTTACCTAGTTTGCCTGTATGTGCTTTGAACTCGATGAAGCATGGATGCTTTAGGTTTATAGCGAACGTTGAGGAAGTGAACATGCAAGGGAAGTTGAAAATTTGTGATATCCCAGTTGTAAGAGATTTTGCAGAGGTATTCCTGGACGAGTTGCCTGGCTTGCCTCCGGATCGAGAAATGGAGTTCACCATTGAAATTATTCCTGGTTCGGCACCTGTGTCCAAGAATCCTTACAGGATGGCGCCAGTTGAACTTAGGGAGTTACAAATTCAATTGAAAGAGCTAACAGACAAGGGCTTTGTCCGACCGAGCGTTTCTCCATGGGGCGCTCCGGTTTTGTTTGTGAAAAAGAAGGATGGCTCTTTGCGAATGTGCGTGGATTATCGTGAATTGAATAAGCTGACTATAAAGAACAAGTACCCATTACCGAGGATAGATGATCTGTTTGACCAGTTGCAAGGGGCCACAGTGTTCTCTAAGATCGATCTACGCTCTGGGTACTATCAGTTGAAGATTAGAGCTGAGGATGTACCAAAGACCGCCTTCAGGACGCGCTATGGGCACTACGAGTTTATGGTTATGTCTTTCGGCTTGACCAATGCTCCAGCCGCGTTTATGGACCTCATGAACAGAGTATTCCGGGAATTCTTGGATAAGTTCGTGATAGTATTCATTGACGACATATTAATTTATTCCCGAAATGACAAAGAGCATGCAGAGCACTTAAAGGCCGTTTTAACTACTTTGAAGCGACATCAGTTGTACGCTAAGCTTTCTAAGTGCGAATTCTGGCTGAATCGGGTGAACTTCTTAGGCCACGTGATTTCAAGAGAAGGTGTGTCGGTGGATCCGGCCAAAATTCAAGTGGTAAAAGAATGGCCTCGACCGAAAAGTGCAAGTGACGTACGGAGTTTCGTTGGCCTAGCAGGTTACTATCGGAAATTTATTCAAAGGTTTTCGGTAATAGCTAAACCTTTGACGAACCTGACGAAGAAAGAAGTAAAGTATGAATGGACTAAGGCGTGTGAAGAAAGCTTTCATACCTTGAAGCGGAAGTTGACCACAGCGCCTTTGTTGACCCTACCAGTGGAGAATGGAGTGTATTGCATTTATTGTGACGCGTCCAAAGTTGGATTGGGATGCGTATTGATGCAGGAAGGAAAGGTCATTGCCTATGCTTCGAGGCAATTGAAAAGTTACGAAGAAAACTACCCAACACACGATTTAGAACTGGCAGCTGTGGTGTTTGCGTTAAAAATATGGAGACACTACCTCTATGGACAGAAATGTGAAGTGTTTTCAGACCACAAGAGTTTAAAGTATCTGTTTACACAGAAGGATTTGAATATGAGGCAGAGGAGATGACTCGAATTTGTAAAAAACTACGATTTCGAAATCAAATATCACCCTGGGAAAGCAAATACAGTGGCAGATGCTCTGAGCAGGATGCCTAGAACAGAGGAGTCAGTTGCCTTCAGTATGTCAGCCTCATTGAGAAAGGAGATGCAAGGGTTTGAACTCGAGATAGTTCCAGAACTTTCAGCCCTGCTTGCTGATTTGACAATACGGCCTACTTTGTTGGACGAAATAAAAGAAGCCCAACAATTAGATACGGAAGAGAAGAGAGCCATTGTAGCGAGGTTATCGGTTGTGCCTTCAGATTTCAGCTATTCAATGGATGGCCTTCTGAGATTTCGAGACCGTATATATGTGCCAAATGATGAAGAGTTGAGAAAGTTAGTTATGTCAGAGGCACATTCATCTATGTCCTCAGTACATCCAGGTAATACCAAAATGTACCGAGACCTGAAAGTGCACTATTGGTGGCCGAATATGAAGCGAGATGTGGCCAATTATGTACAATCTTGCCTAGTGTGCCAACAAGTGAAAGCAGAGCACCAAAGACCAGGTGGGATGTTGCAACCACTACCAATTCCCGAGTGGAAGTGGGATCAGATAGCAATGGACTTCGTAGTGGGATTGCCAAGGACAGTAAAAGGGCACGATAGCATATGGGTCGTTGTTGATAGATTGACGAAAGCGGCTCATTTCTTGCCTGTGAAAATGACTTACACGATGAATCAATTTGCAGAACTCTATGTCCAGGAGATTATTAGATTACATGGGGTTCCTATGTCGATTGTGTCAGATCGGGATCCCAGATTTACCTCGAGATTCTGGAAAAGTTTGCAAGGTGCTATGGGTACCAAATTGACTTTCAGCACAGCATTCCACCCACAGACTGACGGACAGTCTGAGAGAACAATTCAAATACTCGAAGATATGTTAAGAGCCTGCGTATTAGAGTTTCAGTCGTCGTGGAGCCGATATTTACCATTGATTGAGTTTGCTTATAATAATAGTTATCAGTCCACGATTGGAATGGCCCCGTACGAAGCACTTTATGGCAGAAAGTGTAGGTCGCCACTATACTGGGATGAAGTGGGCGAAGCTAGATTGATCGGCCCTGAGATTTTACAACAATTGTCCGAGAAGGTTTCATTGATTAGACAAAGAATGGAGACCGCGCAAAGTCGCCAAAAGAGCTACGCTGATCGAAGAAGACGAGATTTAGAGTTTGCGATTGGTGACGAAGTGTTTTTAAAGGTTTCGCCATTTAAGGGCGTTGTTCGTTTTGGAAGAAGAGGGAAGTTAAACCCACGGTTTGTTGGGCCGTTTCGGATTACAGAAAGGATTGGAGCTACAGCGTATAGGCTTCAATTACCATTGTCTATGGAAGGTGTGCATAATGTGTTCCACGTGTCAATGCTAAGAAAATGTATACGGGACCCTACGCAAGTGGTGGAGCCTGTGGATCTTGAGATACAGCCAACATTGACGTATGAAGAGAAACCAGTACGGATTTTGGAATCGTCAGTTAAAGTCCTGCGAAACAAGTCAATCCCTCTAGTTAAAGTATTGTGGAGAAATCGGAACGTAGAAGAGGCACATGGGAGCGACAACAGGACATGATGGACAGATATCCAGATTTGTTCAGGTACGAAATTTTGGGGACAAAATTTTAAATAAGGAGGGTAGGATGTAACACCCGAGAAATTAGTTTTAAAGATTCCGAACTTTAAGTTTCGAATATTAAGTATTTAAGCATTTTAGAGTTACAATTCGTAGAAATAATAAATTAAGTCCAAATGGCGAACGGGAAGTTTCGTTAAAGCTCTAAGGATAGATAGGAATATTTAGAGGAATAAAGGAATTTTGGAGAAGTTAAATCAATAGACGGAATGATGATTTAAAGCTAAGGAAATGTCAAAAGGGCATTTTGGTAAATTTGGAAGTCAAGTTTTTAATTAAAAAGGGATCTCTCTCTCTCTTTTCTCCTCACTTTCTCTCCCTCACGCACGAGCTCCCTCTCCTGGCGATTTCTCCGCCTTTCATCGCCAATCTTCATTGATCGATCCTTCCTCCTTTTTTGGCGATTCTTCTTGCAAGTTTCTTCCCAAATCGATCTCTTAGGTAAGCTCTATGTTTGGTTAAGTTTTATTTAGGGTTTGGAGTGATTTCGAGTTAGGGTTTGTGAATAAACTTAGGGGTTTTTGTTAGAAATCGTTAGGGTTAGTTATTTATTACTCATTGATGATGTTTAATGTTAAATCTAGGTTGTTGGAGTGGATTAATGGTGTTGGATGATATTTAATGTTAAGTTTTGGTTGTTGGAGGGTGGTAAGAGCACCATTAATGGAGTTTTAAAGGCTAGTGAGCACCAAGTGCTCGATGAAATGCCCGAAAGAAAAGAAATAGATTTTTGGAAGAGTTTGTCATAGCTCTAGAAGTTGATTTGTTAGATTTGGTGTTTGTGGGTCAATATTAATGGTTTGTTGTTAAATGCCCTAGGTGACTCAAGCTCAAAGGACGGTGCTCGCATATTTAGCACGCCAGTAAGTGAGCGTTAGGCTTTTCGCCACTAAGGCCCTACTCGTACAATGTTGAAAATGTGGATTGTTAGGAAGAACGGGTGTTAAGGAAAGACAGGTAGTTAAGTAGTGCCTTAGCGATTTAGGTAGTGCTCATGCGATAGGTTGTCCTCACGGTGTATGTTAGTGCTCAGGTGATAGTTTTCCTTACGATATGTCTTCTCATGCATCAGGTTTTCTCAAAAGTCCTACGAACTGTTTTATGAGCATGTTTTTATGAACGTTAAGATTCTGACTGTATGTTCTCATGGTTCTGACTGTATGTTCTCATGGTTCTGACTGTATGTTCTCATGGTTCTGACTGTATGTTCTCATGGTTCTGACTGTATGTTCTCATGGTTCTGACTGTATGTTCTCATGGTTCTGACTGTATGTTCTCATGGTTCTGACTGTATGTTCTCATGGTTCTGACTGTATGTTCTCATGGTTCTGACTGTATGTTCTCATGGTTCTGACTGTATGTTCTCATGGTTCTGACTGTATGTTCTCATGGTTCTGACTGTATGTTCTCATGGTTCTGACTGTATGTTCTCATGGTTCTGACTGTATGTTCTCATGGTTCTGACTGTATGTTCTCATGGTTCTGACTGTATGTTCTCATGGTTCTGACTGTATGTTCTCATGGTTCTGACTGTATGTTCTCATGGTTCTGACTGTATGTTCTCATGGTTCTGACTGTATGTTCTCATGGTTCTGACTGTATGTTCTCATGGTTCTGACTGTATGTTCTCATGGTTCTGACTGTATGTTCTCATGGTTCTGACTGTATGTTCTCATGGTTCTGACTGTATGTTCTCATGGTTCTGACTGTATGTTCTCATGGTTCTGACTGTATGTTCTCATGGTTCTGACTGTATGTTCTCATGGTTCTGACTGTATGTTCTCATGGTTCTGACTGTATGTTCTCATGGTTCTGACTGTATGTTCTCATGGTTCTGACTGTATGTTCTCATGGTTCTGACTGTATGTTCTCATGGTTCTGACTGTATGTTCTCATGGTTCTGACTGTATGTTCTCATGGTTCTGACTGTATGTTCTCATGGTTCTGACTGTATGTTCTCATGGTTCTGACTGTATGTTCTCATGGTTCTGACTGTATGTTCTCATGGTTCTGACTGTATGTTCTCATGGTTCTGACTGTATGTTCTCATGGTTCTGACTGTATGTTCTCATGGTTCTGACTGTATGTTCTCATGGTTCTGACTGTATGTTCTCATGGTTCTGACTGTATGTTCTCATGGTTCTGACTGTATGTTCTCATGGTTCTGACTGTATGTTCTCATGGTTCTGACTGTATGTTCTCATGGTTCTGACTGTATGTTCTCATGGTTCTGACTGTATGTTCTCATGGTTCTGACTGTATGTTCTCATGGTTCTGACTGTATGTTCTCATGGTTCTGACTGTATGTTCTCATGGTTCTGACTGTATGTTCTCATGGTTCTGACTGTATGTTCTCATGGTTCTGACTGTATGTTCTCATGGTTCTGACTGTATGTTCTCATGGTTCTGACTGTATGTTCTCATGGTTCTGACTGTATGTTCTCATGGTTCTGACTGTATGTTCTCATGGTTCTGACTGTATGTTCTCATGGTTCTGACTGTATGTTCTCATGGTTCTGACTGTATGTTCTCATGGTTCTGACTGTATGTTCTCATGGTTCTGACTGTATGTTCTCATGGTTCTGACTGTATGTTCTCATGGTTCTGACTGTATGTTCTCATGGTTCTATGGTAAGTTCTCACGGGTTCTGACTGTACGTTTTTCACTGAATAAGAAAAAGGTTTTACGAAAATGTTTTTATGAAAAGTCATGCATATATGCCATGTCATGTTTATGTACGCTCCTTACTAAGCATTAGGCTTAATGTAGTTATTGTACTGATATGATGTAGGTGAAGAGAACGAAGGTGAGGAACCACCTTACGATGATCAAGTGTAGCGGTCGATGGGCAGAGCTCGTGGCGGCGGCTTGTGTTTTGGCTAGGTTGGTGACTCACGGGTAAAGGTTTTGGGAGTCTCGTTGATGTTTTGGGATTGATAGTGAAATGTGAATATTCTGGGATGGTTAGATATGTTTTTAGGGTGTTTTGGTGAATGTATAGATAATGTACGTGTTTTGTGAATGCTTTGATGTTTTTCAAACAGGATAGATATGTTAAATTTTAAACGGAACCACGCGGTTCGTTTTTTTTATGAAAATCAGTTATATTTTAAAGTGATTTATGTTGGTTATGAGTTTTGGGCAAGTTAGTGTGGAAGTGTTAATAGGATAAGTATGTGATGATTGTGTAAAGATTTGGGTGAAGAATATGTGAGAAAGGAGAAATGGGTAGAGTATTGTGATGTGTGTGTTGATGAAGTGAAAAGAAAAGGAGAGGAAAAAGAAGGAGAAGTCCTCTGGAAATCCAAAGGACTTGGCGTCCGAGCGCGGGTCGAGAGGCGCTCGTACGCAGACTTCTCTGGTTTTCCAGAGAAGTCTGCGCTCGGGCGCAGGAAGAGCTGCGCCCGAGCGCCGGCGCCCAGCAAAGGGGCGCCCGGGCGCCTATTCTTAGGCGTCCGTGCGCCCCTCAAATTTTTGGGACAAGGTCCCTTTTGCCCTCCCTTTGCATTGGCCGATTGTTTTAGGTTATTTTTAATAGTTTTTAATATTGTTTTACAGGTTTTAAGTTTAGTTTGAATCATTTTAATTATATCTAAAAAATAAAAATAAAAAAAAAAAAAAAAAAACTTTCCAAATGGTTTTTAAGTTTTCGAAAGATTTTAACGAATTTAATTCCGCCTAGATATTTGAAAGTTTTAATAGAGGATTTGTAAAAAAAAAAAAATAAAGGGAAAAACGTGACGTCACGGGTACGGGTCGTGACATTTATGGATGAAGAGATACAAGTAGGTGTGAAAAGTTACATAGTCATAACCTTCAATTCTAAGGGCTACTCTTGCAAAAGAAGAGAGCACTTCAATTTGTTGATTCGAGAAATTATACAACCTTGGTGTGATTTCACCTCACTAGAATGAGAATGAAAAGACTACAATAGTAGGAAGATTCGACCACACTCACAAATATCAAACTTAACGTTAATTAAACACCATCGGGTTGTCAACAACACCGAAAAGAATGAGGAAAACTTGCAAAGGCAAGAATTTTGATTTTTCTACTGATCATAAGCTCCTTCAACCACCTTATAAGAGATGGTTCTCCCAGTTTGTTTGACAAATGTCTCAGCTGCCTTTCTAGATATGATGAACCTAATGTTTCAACCTTATTTGAAGCAATTTTTCATGATATTTACGATAAATTTGTGACAACCCTGATGTAATCTTAACTTAAAACCTCGTAATTCCACATAAAATTTTTCATTTCTACTCGACACCTTAACATAAAACGGACTTAGACAAATGACTCATCTCAACTTGTAACGTCCCCTAATTTGACCTTTCATAAATTCCTAAAATCCCATACTAGCGGAAAAGTATTCGCATGTGGAAACCTCGTATAAATATTAAACTTAGTTAATAATGCTAAAACAGTAAAACTGGGTTTCGGTCAACACCACCTAAAATCGGTCGACATCCCTTTAGAATTCATTCCATCTAATCGGTCGATGTCCAAACCAGAACGCTTAACATTTGGTCGACGTGGCTTTTGTATGAGATCAGTCGATGTGGCCTCTGTATGAGATCGGTCGACGTTTTACATTCGGCACACAATACTTCCTCTCGGGTTTCATCAAAGTGAACAGTGGGGGTCGACAGTCAACATTGACTAAATTCGGTCGATGTGGCCTCAGTAATAAGATCGGTCGACGTTCTCGACCGAACACTTCACTATAAATGGTCGGTGACTTTGACTAGGATCTTCTCTATGGATATCAACCCCGACTAAAATCGGTCGATGTTGCCCTTTACCAGAAGACTTACTAACTTAGGCAAAAATCACCCATAAACGTCAGCCGATCGATCGCCCCTTTTGGCAATTGATTGGCAACCGCTCTGGAATCTGAATTCCAAAGCGTTGCCTTCTTCCTTCTCCATTCCCTGCACACCACACTTCTTATTTTCTTTTCATTCCATAACATTCCATCAAATTCTACATAATAACTCATCCACCTATATTCATTTCTTGACTTTATCAGTTACCTAAAATACGACACGACACTTAGCCTATACACATTCAAGTTTCATAAAAACTAACTGCATGGATCACTCTAAAAATCATACGTATCCTTACAGATTTAAAATACCTAAAATCACCAAATACTATTCAACCTATTCCATTACACAACATCGAACATAAACACCATTTTCATCTCAAAACCATAACCAAAATCATCAAACCTATCGATATCAGACATACGCAACGTAAACTCCTAACATCATCCAAAAGCGAACCATATAAATACAACTATCAAAAATCACATTTTTTCCGAGCTAACCACTATACAACCAAACCATAACCAATAACTTCTATATCTACACACATGCCTACTTTTACCAAAAGAGCTCGGAGCCACCCACGAGTCGGTAAGCCTTGCCAAAACACGTTCCATCGCCACGAGTCCTATCCATCAACCGCCTATGCTTGACCATTGAGAGGAGGCTCCTTACCTCCTATCTCTTCACCTACATCATACAACATAAACATTAAGCCTAATGCTTAGTAAGAGAATGCACTATAAATGATGTATGCATGAATGCATGACTTTCATAAAACATGTTCATTTACTTGTTCTTATCCTTTTCCGTGCTGGGGAGGAGGCAGAGTGCGTCTACATGGTCCTTACTGATAGTATTCATGGTCCAATGCATGGACAATGATTCATGGTCCCTCGAGATGGACGGTTTTGTTACATAATCATACAGCCCCCACCCACACTTAATCATTCTGTGCGTTTTGATTTCATGTTTTCTCGTTACATTTCATGTAACACCCCAAGAACCTGCCCCGGGCCCGGTGCGTTACGTTGCTAACCAAACCCGTGTTTAAAACTATGTTTAAATGATTTTTCGTAAATTTTTCGACTCGGTTTTCGAGTTTTTCGAACCCTCAAATTTTGTTGGAAAACGTGCCAAAATATGTTTAAAATATGTCGGAAAAAGTCGGGTTAAAACTGGTTTGAAATAAGCGTCAAAATGTTAAAAATTGAAGTATGAACAGTAAAGTGTCGACACTATGAACAGTAGGTGTCAACACTTTAAAACAGTTTTGCTCTCTGGTCCCTTTTCTTTGCAAAAGGTGTCGACACCTTGTATTTGGTGTCGACACTTTTGTAACTCTGTGAACAGTAAGTGTCGACACCTTGTCTTTGGTGTCGACACTTTTACAACAGGATGAACAGTACATGTCAACACCTGCATGCAAATTTGTTTTTCCACTTTTCCTTAAGCTAAACTTCTCCAAAATCCATGAAATTTTAACCACACACTCCCGACACCTAAATCTTCAAATCCCGTAAATTTTATAGAAAACCGACTTCAAATGATTAAATAAAAAAAATAGCGAACATAACCTGACGTTAAATAGTTTAAAACCAAAACAGGCGGCGTAACGCCTAAATTTCTTTACACCAAAACCTGAAATCAACCCATGAAAATATATGTTTACAACTTCCTTAAATACGACAACTATTAAACACAATATCCCAACTCAAAAACACCAAAATACATTACGAAAATATTTACGAACACAATTTACCACAACTTAATAAAGTTTCCTAACTCCCACAAAACAACATTTCCGCACACCAACTATCCATACCAAAATACTTACAAATGAAACTATCCATGTCAAACATTCACCTCCCACTACCCGAGACATCCAGTGGTCAAAACGCCCCGACAATAGCCTGCACCGGCGGACTCCGTACTCCTCCGACTGCAGCCTAATCCTCGGTAGTCTCGTCTACTTCACCTGTATACAAATCGTCACCTACACCACAGAACACACAAAAAGGTAAGCCTAACGCTTAGCAAGTAGGGAAATAATGCACAACGACACGCTAAATGCTCGACTCAATCCTAACATGCAGTTTCTACACACTCAGTTGCTTTCTTTTCGTTTCAATTGCATTATCTTTCACTTCCAGGTGAATCAAGTAGGCACACGCCCCCACACAGTCCAGGACAGCCACGCCTTGATCCACGGAGCTAGACCGGAGGCACACGTCCCAACACAGTCCAGGACGGCCAACACGAATCTCCTCCAATCGATCGTAGAATCCTCATTGTGCACTTCAAGCACGAACAGGTCGAGGAATTCATACTCACGACACATTACGTACATTAACAGGGCATCTCGAATAGAATCCCTCGCGGGGTGCTCAACGAGCCACTTGCCCGACGAAGCTATTCTACTCGAGACCAAGTTGCATATCACTTCTTATCTTTCTTTCACATCATCCTCACCACTCAAACATGCAAAACTCGTGATTTCGTAGTTTAGAAAACAATGATGCATGACACCCAATGTGTAACAAAAGCAAATCATAACAAACAAACAAACAAACAATCCCTACCGTTCTATGGTGTAGGCCCGAAGGCAACAAACACTCATCCACTACTTACCTAGTTGCTGCTCGGTACTTCCTCGTTCACACCGTCCAACAAAATCAAATGTTCGATCACCTAACAAGTAACGACAATTCACTTAGTAACAACCTAAATAATTTGTAAGGATTTTCTAACTAAACTAATCACACATTTCAACCTAAACACACAACTTAACTCCAAACCCGATTTTACACCAAAATTGACCGTCCAACTTCAAACGGTCGTAACTCTCTCGTTTTTCAACGGATTTCGACGTGCCACCCCAACTCGGAAACCTCTACACGTCTACTATCCATTGAATCACTCAAATCAACCAACCAACTGACTTAGCCAATCCGAAAATACCAAAACAGAACCGGTGCACTTTAGGTTAAAACCGGTTTTCCCCAAACTCTTTTCCAAATCTCAATCTAACTTCCTAAATCACCTAATCTAAATCATCCAACAACCAAACCATCAAAATAAGAAAGAAATCTAACATTTCAATTCAAATTTCGGAGGGCACACTTAGGGTTTTCCAAACCCTAAGCAACTTCACTCAAAACCCACTAAAAACCCTTAAAAACTAACCCTAACCAACATTAAACTAAAACCCACTAAATTTTACCTTGAAATCCCCTTGAAAGCTTGATGAGATGAGGGAAGAAAACTCAGCTATGGAGGTCTTAGGGTTGGAAAGAAATCGTGGGAGAAAAGAGTGAAAGAGAAGGAAAAGAAATCAACCATTAAAACCTCACATTTTCCCTCTTTTGGATTTTTCCACAACATTTTTCTTAATTACAAAACTAACCATTTTTCTTGGTCCTAAGCTTTCCAACGTGAATCACTTATCAAAGCACCACTTAATCTCTCCTCTCCATTATTTTATTTCATCATTTTTCATACCATTAATGCTTAAAACAATCCCATTGGTTGTTTGACTTTTCAAACCCTTTGGTTTGAATTGTCAAACCACTTTGTTTTCTCTTCTCATCCTATCCCTTCTAAACCCCTCACAAAGCACTCTCATACCTCACTAACTTAGGTCTAAACACGTAGTCAAAATTTTCCGGGTGTTACATTTCATTTACAAAATTCATGCGTGTAAAACATTTCTTATGCCATTTAAGTAAACATGATGCATGAGGAATTTACGTATAACATATCATCAAAACAATTCACTAACGTACATGAACATACTTTACTCGCAACGAACCTAACAAACAACTAATAATTAACATCCTAGGCTACCTGACACGTTAAAAACCCCACAATCAGAAAATCATCATCAAAACTCGAAAACCTAGCATCAACACGATGTAGGGCCTTAAGGGCCAGAAACCTAACACCCACTTACCTGGCATCCTTAGCAATGCCGAGCACCGTCCGAAAGTCGTGTCCACCTAAGGTATTTCACAAATAGTGGCATTAAAACCGATCCTAAATAAATAATTTCCGAACTTAAACTAAGCTCCCAGCCAAAGCTAATTTCTCTAAAACTTGTATTAATGTCTTTCGGGCATTTCATCGAGGACATTGAGCTCACCAATTTTCCAACAAGTCATCAATGGCAATTACACACATTCAACCTCTAAATTCAACCTAACCTTCCATTTCCAACCTAACTACAACAACAATTACAATTTCATCATCAATAACCAACAATTAACAACCAAACTAATTTCTAACTTAAAACGAAAAATTCAAGAAAAGCTCAATCGAAACCCTAACCGAAATCAACTCCAAAACGGAAACTAACGGGTCTAGAGCTTGGAGCTTACCTAGAATGTTGATTGGAGAAGAAAACCCGAAAGAAATCGCTGGAGTTTTGGAGCGTTAATCGATGGTTGAAGAGAAATAGAGAGGGAAGAGGAGAAATCGCCAAAGGGAGGGAAATTCTTCCCTGGAAAAATCGTGAAAGTGAAAGAGGGGAGAAGGGTTTTTGGTGTTTTAATAATCAAACCTCACAAATTACTCTTTTGCCCTTATGTTCAATTATTTGCTTAATTCATTATTTCGTCTATCGATTTGGTTCCTTCGAAACTTCTTTATTCCTCCAAATATTCCAACTTATTCCAAGGGTTCTAACGAAACTCTCCGTTCACAAAACGGACTTAATTTACTATTTTTACAACTTAAAACTCTATAGGCGGAAAATCGAAACTCGGCGTTAAGCTATCAATTTGGATTTCTAAAAATTTAATTATTCTTCTAAAAATCCTCATAAATTTCTAGGGTCCTAATAAAACCTCCCGCTAACAAAATGGGCCTATATTTCTCATTTATGAAAATACCCCTAGAGCGGAAACCCAAAAAACCCGGGCGTTACAAAATTAGTTTATTCTAACACTCATTACGAGCATATGGAAGATCTGAGGATTGTGTTGTAGACACTATGTAACACCCGGTTTTACGGGATTATATTATTCCAATATAAGGTGGCATTTTCGTAAATATGTCAAATTGAGTCCGTTTGGCGAACGAAAAGTTTTAATAAAGCCTCGGTAATCAATTGGAATTTATGGTGAAATACGAAAATTTGGAAAAACCGAATCGTTGGATAAATAACGAGATAAGTAAAGAAACAAAATAGAAAATCAATGGAGGGGAAAACTTGTAATTTGCCAAGCCAATTTCAATTAAATGCCAAATCCCCACTTTTCACAACACTTACGGTTTTTTTTTCACTCCCTCTCCCTCTCTGGCGATCCCTTTATCCAGACGACCCTCCGCGACGCTCCTCCCCTTTTGCTTCATCGATTCCTCCTCCGATCTTCGAAGTTTCTTCACGTTTCTTCTCCATCCTTGCCCCCTAGGTAAGGCTCTAAGCTTTTGGAACATTAGATTTTCAATTTCTAGAGTTTTACGGTTAGGGTTTCGTTTAGGGTTTGGTTAGAAACGTGAACTAAGGTTGAAAATCGGTAGGTTATTGTGTTTATGACTCTAATAGGCGTATTTATAGTGATTTGTGAGAGTTAGTTGGAATTAATAGAGGTTGTTAAAAAGTTTGGTGGTTGGAGATTTTAAAAGCTCTATTAATGGAGATTTGGAAATTCACGAGCATGAATTGCTCGATAAAATGCTTCAATTAGTTAAATTAGAGTTTTAAGAGATTTCTTTAGTTAAAGGTTTCGTAGTTTGGAAGTTTAATGGTTTAAACTCGGTTTTTATTACGAATGTTGTGAATTGCCATAGGTGAACAACGCTCGTGGACAGAGCTCGAATTTCAAAGGACGCGAGGTAAGTCTACGTGTTTGTTTGGTCGATAGGCCTACACCGTAAGTCAAGTTTGTTGTTGAGGATTTTGGTGTTATGTGCTTTTACATGCTTTGGTTGGGTAGTTTGGGTTAGTTGTCTTTTATAGGTTATGCTTGCGACGTTTGATGGTATCCACGATATATGTTTACATTATGTTAATTATGAACTGTACATGCATCACGTTCTTTCAAAATAGCATGAAAAATTGATTTTCGCACGTGTTTAAAAAAATAAAACGAATTAAAGAAACGAATGTACGTAATCTGGTCACGACGGGGTGGGGTTCAGACATGGTTGTTTACGGATGGAAGCATGTTTTCCCCTCGGTAGATGGAAAGGGCTGTCCAACTGCCGGACGTGTCCTCTGTAATATCCGGCTTGTACGGATTTTTGGATTTAATATATTATATTCATATTTTATTATATAATGACATTTTTAGTAAATATGTCAAATCAGGTCCGTTTTACAAAAAGAAAGCTTTATTACGATCCTAACGATTAATAGGAATTTTAAGGAATTTACGGGATTATTCGGAGTAATAACGCTATATTTCGAGTAATTACGTTTCTCGTAATATAAAGGACATTTTAGTAAAAATAGTAAACAAGATCCGAATTGCAAACAGACAGTTTTGATAAATCCCAGATAAATAAAATGACTTATTGGTGAAATAAGAAAATTTGGAGAAATTGAATCGCTAGCCGATTAACGAAACGAAGGACGAAACGAATATAAAATATGAACTAAGGGCAAAACGGTCATTAAGTAATTAAATCTATTAATAAGGCAAATGCCTTATACGATTTTCATTTCTGAAAATCCTCCAGAGAGCATTTCCCTTCTCCCCTTCGCGATTTCTCTCTGCCCGCGAGGGTTTCTCGACGATCCGACCTCCGTTCTCCTCCGTTTCTCCTCCGTTCTTCGTGATTTCTCCTCCTCTCGCAATCCTAGGTATGAACCTACGATCTTAGAGTGTTTATTTTAATTTCTATGAAGTTTAAAACGATTAGGCTTCGTTTAGGTTTTGTTAGGAATTGAGATTTAGGGTTCGAAATCGATAGATTATCGTAGTTTACGTATATATTGGACGTATTAAACGTTATTGGAAGAAATTAGGCCAATTTAGGAAAAATATTAAATTAAAGAATTTTCGGGTTTTCAGAAAATTCGTGATTTGGAATTGAGGTGCTGAGCATGTGTGGCTCGATGAAATAGCACAATGAATTGAATTAAAGTTTTAGGAATTTCCTTAGTTAAAGTTTGTTAAAATTTGGACGCTTAGTAATTTAAACCTGTTTAACAACGAATGTTGTGTTTTACCTCAGACAAACAACGCTCGTGGACGGAGCTCGAGGTTCTGTGCGCACGAGGTAAGTTCTCGTGATCTTCTCTGGCCGATTGGCCTACACCGTATGTCGAGGTCGTCTCGAGGAAGTCTTGAGGATTTGTTTATTTAAATCGTTTTGGTTCGGGTAGTTAGGATTAGTTGCTTTTTATGTTGTTTGTTTATTGTCTTGATGGTACACATGCGATTGTTTACTTTATGTGATATATGAACTGTTCATGTAACACCCGACATTTCGGCCAGGTCATTTTCTGACCATTTTCATTGTCACCCCCCTCTTATTTAACCTTTATGATTTAAATTTAATGTTAAGACAAATTTATTACAAGTTGAGTAAAACTAGGTTGGGTGGCAGTTTTGTAATTAAAATTGATGAATTGAGTATAAATAGGAAATGCAAACCTTAAACCTCATTTATTACCACTGTAGCCGACATTCCCTCCCGGCGATTTCTTCCCTTCCAAGTTCTTGCTCTCAGCTACCAGAACTTTCCTTTACCGACGGCTGGTTTCAGCTTGCCTTTCCTCTACGAATCCATATCCGAGGTATACATTGACATTGTGGCTATCTTTTAGTTTGTTACCCTGTTCTCAGCTCGGCATTTGAGTTTCGGTCTTTATCAATGGTCGTGTGATATTAGAACATTGTGTTAACTGAGTGTGGTAACGTCATTTCCGAATCGATTCTGATCATTTAGAGTAATCAACTCAGCTTCAATCGATGGTAGAACCTGTCCACCTATTTTTGGATTTCTGGCAACACGGGTATCAAACAGAGTATTTAGGAATGACTTTAGCTATTAGAGTCCTAGGACGATTTATGATTAGAGCTATTAGGACCTTTGTTTAACTACTGTAATGTACATGTTTTAGGTGGAAGAGTGTAAAGGGAAGAAGCGCGGATTGCTAAGATCCAGGTAAGTGAATGATATTAAGATTTCCGGCCACTAGGGCCCTACACCGCAAGGGTATTAGGAAATCATTGAGAGGTCGGTCTGTTGACTATGACTAGTTATTGCCATGATTATGAAGAAATTGTGTAAGAAGAGATTAAGTTACAGGATGTTTGCTTGTCCTTATGGTATGATTCCTTCTGTAAACTTCAGTGTTTATGTATTGAGTCACGTTTAATGACTGAGTTAAGAACATGAAAAGTAAATGTAATCATAATTAAGTGCAGGACGGGGAAAAGAGACCATGACAAGTATAGTCTTCTGCGAGTCTCCCCTGGATGGAGGCCGAGCTGATGACATGTATGGCTCGCATTCTCCCCTGACGTCATCGGCAGATGCCGAAGGATAGTAGTTGGATGGTTTAGTCTTCCGGCTGACGTCATCGGCAGATGCCGAAGGATAGTAGTTGGATGGTTTAGTCTTCCGGCTGACGTCATCGGCAGATGCCGAAGGATAGTAGTTGGATGGTTTAGTCTTCCGGCTGACGTCATCGGCAGATGCCGAAGGATAGTAGTTGGATGGTTTAGTCTTCCGGCTGACGTCATCGGCAGATGCCGAAGGATAGTAGTTGGATGGTTTAGTCTTCCGGCTGACGTCATCGGCAGATGCCGAAGGATAGTAGTTGGATGGTTTAGTCTTCCGGCTGACGTCATCGGCAGATGCCGAAGGATAGTAGTTGGATGGTTTAGTCTTCCGGCTGACGTCATCGGCAGATGCCGAAGGATAGTAGTTGGATGGTTTAGTCTTCCGGCTGACGTCATCGGCAGATGCCGAAGGATAGTAGTTGGATGGTTTAGTCTTCCGGCTGACGTCATCGGCAGATGCCGAAGGATAGTAGTTGGATGGTTTAGTCTTCCGGCTGACGTCATCGGCAGATGCCGAAGGATAGTAGTTGGATGGTTTAGTCTTCCGGCTGACGTCATCGGCAGATGCCGAAGGATAGTAGTTGGATGGTTTAGTCTTCCGGCTGACGTCATCGGCAGATGCCGAAGGATAGTAGTTGGATGGTTTAGTCTTCCGGCTGACGTCATCGGCAGATGCCGAAGGATAGTAGTTGGATGGTTTAGTCTTCCGGCTGACGTCATCGGCAGATGCCGAAGGATAGTAGTTGGATGGTTTAGTCTTCCGGCTGACGTCATCGGCAGATGCCGAAGGATAGTAGTTGGATGGTTTAGTCTTCCGGCTGACGTCATCGGCAGATGCCGAAGGATAGTAGTTGGATGGTTTAGTCTTCCGGCTGACGTCATCGGCAGATGCCGAAGGATAGTAGTTGGATGGTTTAGTCTTCCGGCTGACGTCATCGGCAGATGCCGAAGGATATGTATGGCCGCGAATTCTCCCCTGGTGGAGGCGAGTTGATGACGTTTCTGGCTCGCGAATCTCCACTGGTGGAGGCCGAGTTAGTCATTACTATGATTGCCGCGATAGGCAAATGACTATGAAACCCCTGTCTTTCTCCCTCGTCTCCTGCATTAATACATGCCATGAAGATAATGAAAATGAACATGAATGAAGAAAGGTTTATGACTTGTGTTCCTTAATTGTTGCACTCATGTATATCTATCAGTATGCATTCCTACTAAGCATTAGGCTTTAGTTGAACCTTATGGTGTAGGTGAAGACGGTTCAGGTGAGGATACTATGTTCAAAGAGGATGCTTAAGGCTGGTTGCTGGAGGAAGCTCAAAATGACAGTGCAGGACTGAAAGGCGATCATTTAGTCTTCCGGCTGACGTCATCGGCAGATGCCGAAGGATAGTAGTTGGATGGTTTAGTCTTCCGGCTGACGTCATCGGCAGATGCCGAAGGATAGTAGTTGGATGGTTTAGTCTTCCGGCTGACGTCATCGGCAGATGCCGAAGGATAGTAGTTGGATGGTTTAGTCTTCCGGCTGACGTCATCGGCAGATGCCGAAGGATAGTAGTTGGATGGTTTAGTCTTCCGGCTGACGTCATCGGCAGATGCCGAAGGATAGTAGTTGGATGGTTTAGTCTTCCGGCTGACGTCATCGGCAGATGCCGAAGGATTGTAGTTGGATGGTTTAGTCTTCCGGCTGACGTTATCGGCAGATGCCGAATGTTAGTAGATTGATGGTTTAGTCTTCGGCTGACGTCATCGGCAGATGCCGAATGTTAGTAGATTGATGGTTTAGTCTTCCGGCTGACGTTATCGGCAGATGCCGAATGTTAGTAGATTGATGGTTTAGTCTTCCGGCTGACGTCATCGGCAGATGCCGAATGTTAGTAGATTGATGGTTTAGTCTTCGGCTGACGTCATCGGCAGATGCCGAAGGATTGTAGTTGGATGGTTTAGTCTTCCGGCTGACGTTATCGGCAGATGCCGAAGGATAGTAGTTGGATGGTTTAGTCTTCCGGCTGACGTTATCGGCAGATGCCGAATGTTAGTAGATTGATGGTTTAGTCTTCCGGCTGACGTTATCGGCAGATGCCGAAGGATTGTAGTTGGATGGTTTAGTCTTCCGGCTGACGTTATCGGCAGATGCCGAAGGATTGTAGTTGGATGGTTTAGTCTTCGGCTGACGTCATCGGCAGATGCCGAAGGATAGTAGTTGGATGGTTTAGTCTTCGGCTGACGTCATCGGCAGATGCCGAATGTTAGTAGATTGATGGTTTAGTCTTCCGGCTGACGTTATCGGCAGATGCCGAATGTTAGTAGATTGATGGTTTAGTCTTCGGCTGACGTCATCGGCAGATGCCGAAGGATTGTAGTTGGATGGTTTAGTCTTCCGGCTGACGTCATCGGCAGATGCCGAATGTTAGTAGATTGATGGTTTAGTCTTCCGGCTGACGTTATCGGCAGATGCCGAATGTTAGTAGATTGATGGTTTAGTCTTCCGGCTGACGTTATCGGCAGATGCCGAAGGATTGTAGTTGGATGGTTTAGTCTTCGGCTGACGTCATCGGCAGATGCCGAAGGATTGTAGTTGGATGGTTTAGTCTTCGGCTGACGTCATCGGCAGATGCCGAATGTTAGTAGATGGATGGTTTAGTCTTCCGGCTGACGTCATCGGCAGATGCCGAAGGATAGTAGTTGGATGGTTTAGTCTTCCGGTTGACGTCATCGGCAGATGCCGAATGTTAGTAGATTGATGGTTTAGTCTTCCGGCTGACGTTATCGGCAGATGCCGAAGGATAGTAGTTGGATGGTTAGTCTTCCGGCTGACGTCATCGCAGATGCCGAAGGATAGTAGTTGGATGGTTTAGTCTTCCGGCTGACGTCATCGGCAGATGCCGAAGGATTGTAGTTGGATGGTTTAGTCTTCCGGCTGACGTCATCGGCAGATGCCGAATGTTAGTAGATTGATGGTTTAGTCTTCCGGATGATGTCACCGGTAGAAGTTGTAAATGTTATCTTGTTGTCTAGTGATCGGTGGATGTCACCGGATGATGCTTTTAATTGAGCACGCGAGGCCCACGTGCCCACCGGAAGATGTCTCCTTTTAGGCGGTGTTAAGCGAGACACGCGTAATGCACGTGATGACCGGACAATGAAATCTCTGAGGGTTGCCAACACATGCAACCCATGCAAACCCGAGTAGAATTATGTTAAGAGAGTTGAGGGCATTTCTCCTTTGCCCGAATTTGTCAAGAAACCGATGACCGAGTCTAGTCGCTCGACTCTGTGAAAGTTTGAGCCGACGAGGCGTAGAAAGTCGAACACGAGAGGGTTCGTCTTCCTTGATGGTTCTACGTCTCTGTTTCCAGTTTAGGAAAGAAAATAAATAAAAAAAAATATAATATAATATGTAGTAAGTAAATGTAAAAGTAAAAGTCAAGCAAACGATTAATGTAAGATTATGAACACGTGACGGCTCCTGGCTGGGGTCGTTACAGTTCATGCATCATGGTTTTTATAAACATCATGGAAAAAAAAAATGAATTTACGCATAGATTTCACGAAAAGAACATGCATGTAAAGGCAAGTAAAGTATCACAGTAAATAACCATGACATGGGGTTATCGAGGATGAGGTTCAGACCTGGCGTTCCGTGGTGAGTGGGTTTTCCTCCCTTCAAATGGTGTGGGTTGTCTAATCTATGGACGCGCCCTATTTATCTGCCGAGCGTTTCCGATAACCATAGATTGACACGTACTGATATATGAACTGACATGGACTGTTTTCATAGCATTGAGCATGCATGACCACGCATATGCATTTACGTAGAGCTTACTGAGATTTTTATCTCATAGCGTGTATTATGGTGTAGGTGACGTCGAGCCAGGTGAGGATGAGATCCCTCCACCTGAGGAATGACTATGGTTGACGGAGGATGGCTTGCGGTGGCGTGCTGTACAGTCGATGCTTTACCGACCCGTGGGGGAAGTATATGCGTGTTTTGAGGGTTTTGGGATGTGTATGTATTTTGAGGATTATCTGGATGTTTTTTTTTTGGTTAAATTGTATAGACATTTTAGGGTGTTTGGTTCTGGTAGTGGATAGGCTATGTTTTGAAATTGTTTATAAAACGTTTTGAAATGTATTTTGTAAACGTTTGATATTTGGGGGATGCTCAGTTTTTAAATAGAACCACGCGGTTCATTTTCTTAAAATCGATTCGGTTTGTAGGTGAGCTGTGTGAGTTTTGCAATTTGTATAGAGGGTAGGGAAGGAGAGAGTTGTGTTATAGGCAGTTTTCATGAAAAGTACAGGAGAAAATGGGGAAAAAAGTTGGTGTAAAGGTTGTATTAGCTCTCTGGAATCTTGGATTCCAGAGAGTTAGATTGGTCGCTGCAATGCAGCGACTGGTCGCTGCAATATGCAGCGACGGATCGCTGCATAATGCAGCGATTGGGCGCTGCATTATGCAGCGACTGATCACTGCATAATGCAGCGCAAGCAGCGATCAGTCGCTGCTTCTTTTCCTCTGGCAGATGATGATTCTGCCCTCCCTTTGTCTTATTTATCAATTGTTTTCATTACGGTTTTAATTAAATAGTTTTAATTAAATAGTTTTAATTGTTTTTAAGGTTTTATTTAGATTGATTTTTAATTGTTTTCAAATTGCGTTCCGCATCAACGCTAAGTATAAAATAAAATGAAAAATTTATACGGGAAAAATGGGTACAGTATTAGGGTCGTGTCAATTATGGTATCAGAGCCCCCGGATTTTAAAATCGGTTCTGTAGACTGCTCGACTGCACAGCCACTACGCGGACATCCTTCTTCAACTGTAAGTATGTTTACTGTTTTGTTTTATTTCATATGTCTTAGAATTATTTGTGTTGGTTTTATAGGAGTTATATAAACATGGTTCGAGGAAAAGATCCTCTAGATGACGCGTTCGATCGACTTACGGAGTTGCTGGATCGTCAGTCACAGCACATGGACCGCCAGGCACAGCAAATCGAGAGTCTAGTAAATCGGATGAATAGGGAGGATCAGAGAGCCCAGGATTTGATAGTTCCCAATAACAAGGGCATGCAGAAGTTTCAAAGTCTACGACCTCCAGTATTCGACGGCCAATCATCGGATCCGACACGTGCCGAGGAATGGATTCGGGTGATGGAGGATATGTTAGCTTATACCGAGGTAGGGAACGGGAGCAAGGTGGCGTATGCTACCTTTCACTTAGCAATGGATGCCCGTTTCTGGTGGGATTCGATCAAGGTGACGACAGATGTATCTATTATGACGTGGGAGCGGTTTAAGACCGTGTTCTTTGATAAGTATTTCAGCCGCACTGTGAGAGTGGCAAAGAGGAATGAGTTTACGCAGCTGAAGCAGACATGTTCAGTTGCAGAGTATATCCGGAAGTTTGAGGCCTTATCACGATTTGCACCGCGCCTTGTCAGCGACAACGAGGAGAAGGTGCACCAGTTTATGGAGGGACTTAATCCGGAGATTCGGATGCACGTGGTTGTCTCAGGTATTATTGACGTGCCCTATTCTGATATCACGGCCAGAGCTCTGAACATCGAGGCTGCCAGGGCTACTTGTGTGAGAGCGAGGGAGCCAGCTAAGGGCTTCTTCCGTGAGATTCGACCTCAGTCGCAGAACCGAGGTTGGCAACCTAGAGCACAGCCCCAGCAGCAGCAGAGAGGTGCGAAGAGACCTCTTGAGGGAGGTAATGACCGGGGGAAAGGCAAGCAAGTTCAAGGGGCAGCTCCGAAACCTGTTTGTCCTATATGCCAGAAGGAACACTACGGCGCTTGCCGATTGGGCTCGAACAGTTGTTACCGATGTGGCGAGGTTGGCCATTTTGCTCAGAACTGTCCGAGGGCGGCTACCGATCAGAGGAGAGTGACCCCGAGGATATTTGCATTTATCGAGCCTGGTGATGTTGATGATGAGGCTCAGCCTGCCGTGATTGCAGGTACTATCTTACTTATGGGCGTTGCTGTATTTACTTTGATGGATACTGGAGCTACACACTCCTTCGTATCGACTGAGTGTATGGCTAGATTGGGGCTAGAGTCTGAGATAGCGGGGGTCGAGTATAGAGTGATGCTGCCTTCAGGAGAGCATATGCAGTCAGAACGTATTCTCCAGGGCAACGTCATCTCAGTGGGGGATATTACCCTTTATGCTCGTTTGATAGTTATGAGCATAAAGCAGTATGATCTTATCTTAGGGATGGACTGGCTTGCGTAGCACTTCGCCACCATCGATTGTCGATCCGGGATAGTGACCTTCCGACCCCTGGGTAGAGCCGAGTTTTCTTATCAGGCGATGAACCGATTGAGTGGATCGCCCATCTCTTATTCTATGGAGGTCAACGATCAGTTCAAAGGTGCGTGCTCTATTTATTTGGCCTCTGTATTTGATTGTCAGTTGCTCAGCGGAGAAAAGCCGAGCGACTTTCCTATTGTCAGAGAGTTCTCTCATATATTCCTTGATGATCTTCCCGGGTTACCGCCGGACCGGGAGATTGAGTTCACTATTGATGTCTATCCAAACTCCGCACCGAGGTTTAAAAACCAGTATCGATTGGCACCAGCTGAGTTGAGAGAGCTGAGGACTGAGCTTGATGAGCTGTTAGAGAAAGGTTTTATTCGACCCAGTGTTTCACCCTGGGGTGCGCCTGTTCTATTCGTCAAGAAGAAAGACGGGACCCTCAGGATGTGCATTGATTACAGGGAGTTGAACAAATTGACGGTGAAGAATAAGTATCCACTGCCGCGGATTGATGACCTATTTGATCAGCTACAGGGTGCCCGAGTATTTTCCAGGATTGACCTGCGCTCGGGTTATTATCAGCTGAAATTCCGGAGAGATGATATTTAGAAGACGGCATTCCGAACGAGGTATGGGCATTATGAGTTCCTTGTCATGTCTTTTGGACTTACTAATGCCCCTGCAGCGTTTATGGATCTGATGAACCGTGTCTTCAAGGAGTATCTGGACAAGTTCGTGGTGGTTTTCATCGACGACATCTTGATTTACTCTAAGATTAAGGAAGAGCATGAGGAGCATCTGAGGATCGTTTTACAGATTCTGAGTCAACGCCAGCTCTATCCAAAGTTTTCGAAGTGCGAGTTCTGGCTTGACAGTGTGAGCTTCCTTGGCCATATCATATCACAGGACAGAGTTTCTGTGGATCCGAGCAAGATTCAGGTGGTCAGAGATTGGCCACAGCCGAAGAACGTACGTGAGGTGCGTGGATTTCTCGGATTGGCTGGTTATTATCGGAAGTTCCTAGAGGGATTCTCGAAGATCGCACTTCCTCTTTCTTGTTTGACTCGGAAGAACGAGAGATTTGTATGGTCGTCTGCTTGTGATAGTAGTTTTGCGGAGTTAAAGCAGAGATTAACCACCGCTCCAGTGTTGGCTCTACCTGTTAAAGGTGTCAGATTCAGTATTTACTGTGATGCGTCTGGAGTGGGACTCGGTTGTGTATTGATGCAGGAGGGGAGAGTTATTTCTTATGCTTATCGGCAGTTGAAGCCGTACGAGCATAATTACCCTACACACGACCTTGAGTTAGTAGCTGTGGTCTTCGCACTGAAGATATGGAGACATTATTTATATGGGCAGCAGTGCGAGATATTTTCCAACCATAAGAGCTTGAAGTACTTATTTATGTAGAAAGAGCTGAACATGCGACACAGACGATGGCTTGAGTTCGTCAAGGATTATGATTTTGACATCAAGTACCATCCGAGGAAGGCGAACAAGGTTGCTGATGCCTTGAGTAGAGTGCCTTCTACGAGTCAGCCTTCATTAGCAGCGATGTCAGTTACGCTGCGGTCTGAGATTGAGAGGTTCGATGTGGAGATAGTGGCAGAGTTGTCCAGTATGCTCACCAACATTTCTCTCAGGCCGACTATTCTGGATCGGATATGTGAGGCTCAGCAGAGTAATACGGAGTGTGAGGAGCTTCGATCCAGCATGTGTAACATCCCTAATACCGTACCCGTATTTCCCGTATTATATATATATATATATATATATTTTTTATACTTTTTACTTTTCTATGCTTTAAATAAAACTTAATGCGGAATCTAAACTGAGGTTGAAATCAGAACTGAAAACGGAATTGAAATCGAACCTTGAAATCATTTAAAACATAAACTAAAACAATTTAAATAAAACTTAAAACATTTAAATATTTAATAAAAATTAAAGCAGGGGCAGAATCGGAACCAATCGCTGCATGCTTGCATGCAGCAAGCGATCGATCTCTGCATTTCAGCAGAGATCGATCACTGTATGCTTGCATGCAGCAAGTGATCAATCTCTACTTTTCAGCAGAGATCGATCGCTGCATGCAAGCAGCAAGGGTGGCGATCGATCTCTGCTGAAAGCAGAGATCGATCGCTGTACGCTATGCAGCGATCCCCCTTCCTTCATTCAATTTTCTTCAGAGATTTTAACACTTCATACTGAAGCATCAAACACATCTATTTGTTCTCTGGAATCCGATTTCCAGAGAGCAAATCATCTTCTTCCTTTCACCAGTAATCACCATAAACTTATAACTCACCCATCCAATTAAACGTATTCTAAACTCAATTAGCTTACAGCAGACTTTGCGAAGTCCAACTGCGTGGATAGTTCTAAAATCCGAGCTATCCGTAACAACCTAAACCAATCAAAACATTTTCAAAACATTCAGTAAACAGTTTAAACCAAAGCGTTTTACAGACAATTACCAAAATGTTATCTAACCCCTATCCAGAACCAAACACCCTAATATGTTCTATACAATTTAACATCAGCCCATACATCACAGAAAGCCCAAAAATCTATACATACTTCCCCACGGGTCAAAACGCGCCTCGACTGCTCAGCGCACTCCCACGGCCATCATCCATCAACTGCACCCTACGTCAGGAGGAGGAACGTCGTCCTCACCTGGCTCAATGTCTCCTAAAATATCACCTACACCATACAGACACATATGAGATATTGAAATCTCAGTAAGCTACGTAAATGCAGATGCATGCGTGCAGTGCATATGAAGTTCAGAAAACATGCATATCAGACATATCAGGTCATTTCATACAGATTGCCACCGAGATATCAGCCCTCTAAATGGAAAGGATACATCCCGCGGTCGAACTACCACTTTCGATTTAGAGGAGGGGGGTACATGCTCACAAACCCTACAGCCATGCCTGAGCCCCATCCCGCGTGACCAGATACAGATTACGTATTTTCGTTCATTATTCATTTCATTTGAAAACTCGTGCAGAAATCCATTTTCATGCCATTTTGAAACACGTGATGCATGAACAGTTATAAGCATAATGTAACCATACAATAAACAAACACATGTATACCATCAAGACCGAAATAAACTAACCTATAAATAATTAAACCTAACTACCAAACCAAAAGCAGATTAAACAAACAACTCTTCAGGGATTCTCGATACGACATCGAAGTATGGTGTAGACCGATTGGTCAAAGTAAGTCACGAAAACTTACCTCGAGCGCGCAGAATCTCAAGCTTCGTCCACGGGAGTCGTGTGTCTGAGACAAAACACGATATTCGTCGTTAAAACCAATTTAAGCTATTAACGTCCAAATTACAAAATCCTTAACTATTGAATTTTTCCTAAATTCCTCACTTAGCTAATCAAAGCATTTAGAACGTCAATTAATGCTCGATAACTTGAAATTCCTATTACGAGAAATTTCCGAAAACTCAAAAATTCTCAGATTTATACTTTTTCACAAATTGGTTTATCTTCGTCCAATAACGTCCGATACGTTCAATATATACTTAATCACAGCTAACCTATTAATTACGAGTCCTAATTCGCGTTTTTAACGAGATTTAATCGAAACCCTAATTATCTAAAATGGCGTAAACGTTGAAATAAAAGCTCTAAGATTGTAGGTACATACCGAGGATAGCGAGAGGAGAAGAAATGACGAAGAACGGAAGAGAAACGGAAGAGAAACGGAAGTCGGAACTGTTGGACTCGTCGGCGGCCGAGAGAGGATTTGCTCTCTGTTCGTGAACGCCAGGAAGAGAAGAAGAAAGAGTGAGGAGAAAGAGGATTTTGGTTATTTTTATAAAATTGATTTGGTAAATTACTAAATTGCCCTTAGCACTTAATTCTATTTGTTTCGTCTTCGTTTCGTTAATCGTCCAGCTATTCGACATTTCCAAATTTCCATATTTTACCAATAAGTCCAACTTATTATTAGAGATTTATTAAGACTGTCCGTTCGCAATTCGGACCTCGTTTAGTATTTTTATTAAAACGTCCTTTACATTACGATAAACGTATTTACTCGAAATATAGCGTTTAATCTCCGAAAATTCCCAGAATTTCC
This sequence comes from Begonia masoniana, assembly GCA_022432975.1. NCBI lineage: Eukaryota > Viridiplantae > Streptophyta > Magnoliopsida > Cucurbitales > Begoniaceae > Begonia > Begonia masoniana. The sequence continues at coordinate 21,346,621 of CM039509.1, read as the reverse complement.
TTAAAATTCTTATTAATCGTTAGGATCATAATGACGCTTTCCATTTACGAAACTGATTTGATTTGACATATTTACTAAAAATGCCATTAAACAATGAAATAATAATATAATATAATATATCCAAAAAGTCCGTACAAGCCGGATATTACATTCTACCCTCCTTATTCAGAATTTTGTCCACAAAATTAAATCATACAAACAAATCAGGATACTTAGTCATCATATCCTGCTGTCGTTCCCACGTAGCCTCTTCCACCCTGTGGTTCCGCCATAGAACTTTGACCAGCGGAATCTCCTTGTTGCGCAAAATCTTGATGGAAGTCTCCAAAATACGTACCAGCCTCACCTCATAGCTCAAGGTAGGCTGTACCTCGATCTCTGTAGTATCCACGACATGTGACGGGTCACGTAGCCATCTCCGAAGCATAGATACGTGGAACACATCGTGGATACCCTCCATAGAAGCTAGAAGCTGCAGTCTGTACGCCAACTTCCCGATCCTCTTCAGAATAGGAAAGGGCCCCACATAACGAGGGTTTAGCTTACCCCTCCTTCCAAATCTCGCAACGCCTTTGAACGGAGAAACTTTAAGGTAGACCTCGTCACCTTCTTCAAACTCTAGCTCTCTCCGTCTAGTGTCAGCATAGCTCTTCTGTCTGCTCTGAGCTACCTCGATACGCTGTCGGATAATGGCAATCTGCTCTGCCGTTTGCTGTAGAATCTCTGGACCAACGATGCTGGCCTCGCCAACCTCGTCCCAATATAACGGAGACCTACACTTTCGACCATATAAGGCTTCATACGGAGCCATGCCGATAGTAGCCTGGAAGCTGTTGTTGTACAAGAACTCGATCAGTGGCAGATACCTGCTCCACGATCCCTGAAACTCAAGCACACACGCTCTGAGCATATCCTCCAAAATCTGATTTGTCCTCTCTGTCTGACCATCAGTCTGAGGATGAAACGCTGTGCTGAAGTTAAGCTGAGTCCCTATAGCTTTGTGCAGACTCTTCCAGAATTTCGATGTAAACCTCGGATCTCGATCCGAGACAATAGAAACCGGCACTCCGTGCAACTTCACAATCTCCTGTACATAGAGCTCTGCGAGCTGATCCATAGAAGACGCCATCTTCACAGGCAAAAAGTGAGCCGACTTTGTCAATCGGTCCACAATAACCCAAATGCCGTCAAGGCCTCTCGTAGTCCTCGGGAGTCCCACAATGAAATTCATAGAGATCTGCTCCCATTTCTACTCCGGAATCGGCAGTGGCTGTAATGTTCCAGCTGGCCTCTGGTGCTCCGCCTTAACCTGTTGACAAACTAAACAGGTTTCCACGTACCTGGCGACCTCTCCTTTCATACCTGGCCACCAGAAATGTTGCTTCAAATCCCGGTACATCTTAGTACTGCCCGGGTGTATAGAATATGTCGAAGAATGTGCCTCAGCCATTATCTCTTTCCTCCGATCCTCGTCACTAGGCACGTACCACCTATGCCTGAACTTCAGAATGCCATCATCTGATAAGTGAAAATCCGACGAGTCTCCCAATATCATGCTAGATTGAAGCTCTATACACTCTGAATCGTTCTGCTGAGCCTCGCGTATACGATCTAGAATAGTCGGCCTGAGAGAAATGTTGGCGAGCATACTGGACAACTCAGCCACTATCTCCACATCGAATCTCTCAATCTCAGACCGCAGCGTAACTGAAATCGCTGCAAGTGAAGGCTGACTCGCAGAAGGCACTCTACTCAAGGCATCAGCAACCTTGTTTGCCTTCCCCGGATGGTACTTGATGTCGAAATCATAATCTTTGATGAACTCAAGCCATCGTCTCTGTCGCATGTTCAGCTCCTTCTGCGTAAATAAGTACTTCAGGCTCTTGTGGTCAGAAAATATCTCGCACTGCTGCCCATATAAATAATGTCTCCAAATCTTCAGTGCGAAGACCACAGCTGCTAACTCAAGGTCGTGCGTAGGGTAATTCTGCTCGTACGACTTCAACTGCCGAGAAGCATAAGAAATAACTCTCCCCTCCTGCATCAACACACAACCGAGTCCTACTCCCGACACATCACAATAAATGCTGTATCTGACACCTTCAACAGGTAACGCCAGTACTGGAGCGGTGGTAAATCTCTGCTTTAACTCCATAAAACTATCATCACAAGCAGCCGACCATACAAACTTCTCGTTCTTCCGAGTCAATCGTGTAAGAGGAAGTGCGATCTTCGAGAATCCCTCTATAAACTTCCGATAATAACCGGCCAATCCAAGAAATCCACGCACCTCACGTACGTTCTTCGGCTGTGGCCAATCTCTGACCACCTGAATCTTGCTCGGATCCACAGAAACTCCGTCCTGTGATATAATATGGCCAAGGAAGCTCACTCTGTCAAGCCAGAACTCGCACTTTGAAAACTTTAGATACAGCTGGCGCTCACATAGAATATTCAGAACAATCCTCAGATGCTCCTCGTGTTCTTCCTTCGTCTTGGAGTAAATCAGAATATCGTTGATGAAAACCACCACGAACCTGTCCAGATACTCCTTGAAAACACGGTTCATCAAATCCATGAACGCTGCAGGGGCATTAGTAAGTCCGAAAGACATAACAAGGAACTCATAATGCCCATACCTCGTTCGGAACGCCGTCTTCGGTATATCATCCCTCCGGACCTTCAGCTGATAATAACCCGAGCGTAGGTCAATCCTGGAAAATACTCGGGCACCCTGTAGCTGATCAAACAAGTCGTCAATACGGGGCAGTGGATACTTATTCTTCACCGTGAGCTTATTCAGCTCCCTGTAATCAATGCACATCCTGAGGGTCCCGTCTTTCTTCTTGACAAACAGAACGGGCGCACCCCAAGGTGATACACTGGGTCGAATAAATCCCTTCTCCAACAACTCGTCAAGCTGAGTCCTCAACTCTCTCAACTCAGCTGGTGCCAACCGATACGGGTTCTTGAACCTTGGCGCGGAGTTTGGATAGACATCAATAGTGAACTCAATCTCCCGGTCTGGTGGTAAACCGGGAAGATCATCGAGGAATATGCCAGAGAACTCTATAACAATAGGAATGTCGCTCGGCTTCACTCCGCTGAGCAACTGAATATCAAAAACCGAGGCCAAATAAATAGAGCACGCACCTTTGAATTGCTCGTTGACCATCATGGAATAAGAAATAGGCGAGCTACTCAGTCGGTTCATCGCCTGATAGGAAAACTCGGCTCTGTCCGGGGGTCGGAAGGTCACAATCCCGGAGCGACAATCGATGGTGGCGAAGTGCTGTGCTAGCCAGTCCATCCCCAAAATAAGGTCGTACCGCTCTATGCCCATAACGATCAGACGTGCGTAGAGGGTAACGCTCCCAACTGAAATAATATTCCCCTGAATAACATGAATGGACTGCATACGCTCTCCTGAGGGCAGCAATACACTATACTCGCACTCTGCCGACTCAGACTCTAACCCCAATCTAGCCATACATGCAGTCGATACGAAGGAGTGCGTAGCTCCGGTATCCATCAAAGTAAATACAGTAGCGCCCATAAGCAAAATAGTACCTGCAATCACGGCAGGCTGAGCATCGTCATCAACATCCTCAGGCTCGATGAAGGCGAAAACCCTGGGCATAACCTTCCTCTGATCTCCGCCCAACTGATCTCGGCCCGGGTGGGGGCAGTCTCTAACAAAATGGCCAACTCCACCACATCTGTAGCATTTGTTAGAGCCCACACGGCACTCTCCACTATGTTCCCTCTGACAGAAGGGGCACCATGGCATCTGAGAAGCCCCCTGAACTTGCTTCCCCTTGCCCCGATCATTACCTCCCTCAAGAGGTCTCTTCACACCCCTCGGCTGCTGCTGAGGCGGCTGTGCTCTAGGCTGCCATCCTCGGTTCTGTGACTGAGGACGGATCTCTAGAAAGAAGCTCTTCGCTGGCTCCCTCGGTCTAACACAAGTGGCCCTGGCGGCCTCGATATCCAGAGCTCTAGCTGTGATGTCAGAAAAGGGCACATCAATAATACCTGAGACAACCACGTGCATCCGGATCTCCGGATTAAGTCCCTCCATAAACTGGTGCACCTTCTCCTCATTATCGCAAACAAGACGAGGTGCAAATCTAGATAATGCCTCAAACTTCCGAATATAATCAGCAACTGAACCAGTCTGCTTCAGCTGCATAAACTCGTTCCTCTTGGCCACCCTCACTGTGCGGCTGAAATACTTATCGAAGAATAGAAACTTGAACCGATCCCAAGTCATAATAGATACGTCCGTCGTCACCTTGATCGAATCCCACCAGAAACGGGCATCCATCGCTAAATGAAAGGTAGCATACGCCACCTTGCTCCCGTTCCCTACCTCGGCGTAAGCTAACATGTCCTCCATAACTCGGATCCATTCCTCGGCACGTGTCGGATCCGATGACTGGCCTTCGAATACTGGAGGCCGTAGGCTTTGAAACCTCTGCATACCCTGATTACTGGGAACTACCAAGTCTTGGGCCCTCTGATTCTCTCGCTGGTTCTCCCGATTTACTAATTCCGTAATCTGTTGCGCCTGCCTGTCCATATGCTGAGACTGGCAATCGATCAACTCCGTAAGACGATCCATCGCGTCATCTCTCGGATCCCTTCCTCGAGTCATATTTCTAAAAACTCCTATAAAATTTAAAAACAAGAAATCCTAAGAAACTGAAATCAAACAAAGCAGTAAACAAACTTACAGTTGATGTAGGATGTCCGTGTAGTGGCTGTGCAGTCGAGCAGTCTACAGAATCGATTTTAAAACCCGGGGGCTCTGATACCATAAATGTAACATCCCTAATACCGTACCCGTATTTTCCGTATTATATATATATATATTTTTTTTATACTTTTTACTTTTCTATGCTTTAAATAAAACTTAATGCGGAATCTAAACTGAGGTTGAAATCAGAACTGAAAACGGAATTGAAATCGAACCTTGAAATCATTTAAAACATAAACTAAAACAATTTAAATAAAACTTAAAACATTTAAATATTTAATAAAAATTAAAGCAGGGGCAGAATCGGAACCAATCGCTGCCAGGAGGCAGCGATCGATCTCTGCAAACTACAGAGATCGATCGCTGCATGCTTGCATGCAGCAAGCGATCGATCTCTGTGTTTCAGCAGAGATCGATCGCTGTATGCTTGCATGCAGCAAGTGATCGATCTCTGCTGAAAAGCAGAGATCGATCGCTGCATGCAAGCAGCAAGGGCGGCGATCGATCTCTGCTGAAAGAAGAGATCGATCGCTGCACGCTATGCAGCGATCCCCCTTCCTTCATTCAATTTTCTTCAGAGATTTTAACACTTCATACTGAAGCATCAAACACATCTATTTGTTCTCTGGAATCCGATTTCCAGAGAGCAAATCATCTTCTTCCTTTCACCAGTAATCACCATAAACTTATAACTCACCCATCCAATTAAACATATTCTAAACTCAATTAGCTTACAGCTGACTTTGCGAAGTCCAACTGCGTGGATAGTTCTAAAAACCGAGCTATCCGTAACAACCTAAACCAATCAAAACATTTTCAAAACATTCAGTAAACAGTTTAAACCAAAGCGTTTTACAGACAATTACCAAAATGTTATCTAACCCCTATCCAGAACCAAACACCCTAATATGTTCTATACAATTTAACATCAGCCCATACATCACAGAAAGCCCAAAAATCTATACATACTTCCCCATGGGTCAAAACGCGCCTCGACTGCTCAGCGCACTCCCACGGCCATCATCCATCAACTGCACCCTACGTCAGGAGGAGGAACGTCGTTCTCACCTGGCTCAATGTCTCCTAAAATATCACCTACACCATACAGACACATATGAGATATTGAAATCTCAGTAAGCTACGTAAATGCAGATGCATGCGTGCAGTGCATATGAAGTTCAGAAAACATGCATATCAGACATATCAGGTCATTTCATACAGATTGCCACCGAGATATCAGCCCTCTAAATGGAAAGGATACATCCCGCGGTCGGACTACCACTTTCGATTTAGAGGAGGGGGGTACATGCTCACAAACCCTACAGCCATGCCTGAGCCCCATCCCGCGTGACCAGATACAGATTACGTATTTTCGTTCATTATTCATTTCATTTGAAAACTCGTGCAGAAATCCATTTTCATGCCATTTTGAAACACGTGATGCATGAACAGTTATAAGCATAATGTAACCATACAATAAACAAACACATGTATACCATCAAGACCGAAATAAACTAACCTATAAACAATTAAACCTAACTACCCAACCAAAAGCAGATTAAACAAACAACTCTTCAGGGATCCTCGATACGACATCGAAGTATGGTGTAGACCGATTGGTCAAAGTAAGTCACGAAAACTTACCTCGAGCGCGCAGAATCTCAAGCTTCGTCCACGGGAGTCGTGTGTCTGAGACAAAACACGATATTCGTCGTTAAAACCAATTTAAGCTATTAACGTCCAAATTACAAAATCCTTAACTATTGAATTTTCCTAAATTCCTCACTTAGCTAATCAAAGCATTTAGAACGTCAATTAATGCTCGATAACTTGAAATTCCTATTACGAGAAATTTCCGAAAACTCGAAAATTCTCAGATTTATACTTTTTCACAAATTGGTTTATCTTCGTCCAATAACGTCCGCTACGTTCAATATATACCTAATCACGGCTAACCTATTAATTACGAGTCCTAATTCGCGTTTTTAACGAGATTTAATCGAAACCCTAATTATCTAAAATGGCGTAAACGTTGAAATAAAAGCTCTAAGATTGTAGGTACATACCGAGGATAGCGAGAGGAGAAGAAATGACGAAGAACGGAGGAGAAATGGAAGAGAAACGGAAGTCGGAACTGTTGGAATCGTCGGCGGCCGAGAGAGGATTTGCTCTCTGTTCGTGAACGCCAGGAAGAGAAGAAGAAAGAGTGAGGAGAAAGAGGATTTTGGTTATTTTTATAAAATTGATTTGGTAAATTACTAAATTGCCCTTAGCACTTAATTCTATTTGTTTCGTCTTCGTTTCGTTAATCGTCCAGCTATTCGACATTTCCAAATTTCCATATTTTACCAATAAGTCCAACTTATTATTAGAGATTTATTAAGACTGTCCGTTCGCAATTCGGACCTCGTTTAGTATTTTTATTAAAACGTCCTTTACATTACGATAAACGTATTTACTCGGAATATAGCGTTTAATCTCCGAAAATTCCCAGAATTTCCTTAAAATTCTTATTAATCGTTAGGATCATAATGACACTTTCCATTTATGAAACTGATTTGATTTGACATATTTATTAAAAATGCCATTAAACAATGAAATAATAATATAATATAATATATCCAAAAAGTCCGTACAAGCCGGATATTACAGCATGACATTGGGAGACTCGTCGGATTTCCACTTATCAGATGATGGTATTCTGAAGTTCAGGCATAGGTGGTACGTGCTTAGCGACGAGGACCTGAAGAAGGATATATTGGCCGAGGCACATTCTTCGGCGTATTCTGATAAGTGGAAATAGGGAGAAAATTAAAAAAATAAAAATTTGGACTCGCGGGTACTGTTCACCCACGCGCGCGCGTGCTACGCGCCTGCTGCGCGCGCGCGGGGGCGCGATTGAAGGCCACGCGCGCGGCGATCAGCGCGCACCCTGCGCGCGCGCCCAGCGATGTTCTTCATCGCCAACGATCGCCTTTGGCGATTATTCGCCTCCCGGTGGCGACTAATCGCCACCCGTTCTGGATTTCTCGCCCAAAACACATGCAAGTGGCGATTGATCGCCTCCCGGTGGCGACTACTCGCCACCTCCTCTGTTTTTCGACCCAAAACTGCCCAAAACTAACCCAACCCGACTTTTTCAACTTTCCTTCACTTTCCTTCACTTTTCTACGAGCAAAACACTTCCAAAAATTCTAAAAATTTAACCATAACTTCCCGACACCTAAATCTTCTAGTCCCGTAAAAATTTTGGAAAACAGACTTAAAACGGAGAAATACAAAAATAGCAAAGTCAACCCGACGTTAATGATTTTAAAACCAAAACGGGCGGCATAACGCCTAAAAATTCACTAAACCAAAACCTGAAAATTTAAACCGAAATATATAGTTCAAATTCCCAACACTTGCACACTCTATTCAACAACACCATTGACATGAAATGATCAAAATATTTATCATGAACATTTACAATGCAATACCCAAAATACTCCACCATTTTTTTCTAAGTTTTTCTTAAGCTTTCTTAAACTTTCAAAAAAAACACTTAAAACAAAACGACTATCCATTTCAAACCATCACCTCCCACACTACCCAAGGATGATAGCGGTCAAGACGCCCCGACAATAGCCTGCACCGGCGGACTCCGTACTCCTCCGACTGCGGCCTAATCCTGAGCTGTCTCATCAACCTCACCTGTATAAAACTCGTCACCTACACCATAGAACACAAAACGTAAGCCTAATGCTTAGTAAGTAGGGAAATAATGCACATCAACACACTAAATGCTCGACTCAACCCTAACGTGTAGTTTCTACCCACTCAGTTGCTTTCTTTTCATTTCAGTTGCATTTATCTTTCACTTCCAGGTGAATCAAGTAGGCACACGCCCCCACACAGTCCAGGACGGCCATGCCTTGATCCACGAAGCTAGACCGGAGGCACACGTCCCAACAAAGTCCAGGACGGCCAACACGAATCTCCCCCAATCGATCGTAGAATCCTCATTGTGCACTTCAAGCACGAACAGGTCGAGGAATTCATACTCACGACACATTACGTACATTAGCAGGGCATCTCGAATAAAATCCCTCGTGGGGTGCTCCACGAGCCACTTGCCCGACGAAGCTATTCTACTCGAGACCAAGTTGCATATCACTTCTTATCTTTCTTCCACATCATCCTCACCACTCAAACATGCAAAACACGTGATTTTGTAGTTTAGAAAACAATGATGCATGACACCCGATGCATAACAAAAGCAAAACATAACAAACAAACAACAAATCCCTACCGTTCTATGGTGTAGGCCCGAAGGCAACAAACACTCATCCACTACTTACCTGGTTGCTGCTCGATATTTTCTCGTTCACTCTGTCCAACAAAATCACACGTTCGATCACCTAAAAATGACGAGAAATCAACTTAGAAATTTACAAACTCTAAGGAAATTCTTAACCTAAACTAATAGAACTATAACACAACTCCCAACCCGATTTTTACCCCAAAATTGACCGTCTAACTTCAAACGGTCATAACTCCCTCGTGTTGCAACGGATTTCGACGTGCCACCCCAACTCGGAAACCTCTACACGTCTACTGTCCATTGAATCACTCAAAGTAACCAAACAAACACTTTGGCCAGCCCGAAAATACCAAAGACAGAATCGGCCCTATAGTGTTCTTAAACCGTTTTTGCATAACACTCCCCCAATCTTCAATCTAATCCTAAAATCTACCTAAACTAAGTCATTCAACAACCAAATCATCAAAATAGGAAAGAAATCTAACATTTCAACTCAAATTTAGGAGGTCAAGACTTAGGGTTTTCAAACCCTCACTAAACTCACTCTAAATCCTTCAAAACCAACCCTAACTTGTACCAAACACAAAACCCACTTGATTTTTACCTTGAAATCCCTTGAAAGCTTGATGAGATGAGGGAAGAAAGCTCAGCTATGAAGGTCTTAGGGTTGGGAAGAAATCGTGGGAGAAAAGAGTGAAAGAGAAGGAAAAGAAACCAACCATTAAAACCTCACATTTTCCCTCTTTTGAAATTTTCCACAACATTCTTCTTAATTACAAAACTAACCAATTTTCTTTGGTCTTAAGCATTCCAACGTGAATCACTTATCAAAGCACCACTTTAATCTCTCCTTTCCATTATTTTATTTCATTACATTTCCTTTGACTTTTCAAACCCTTTGGTTTGAATTGTCAACCCACATTTCTCCTATTTCTCTTTCACTTTAATGCACAAACACTAATCTTGAATAATTAAATTCTCCTAACACGTCAAATTGTAGGCTACGCACGTAATAGAAAATTCTCGGGTGTTACAATTGCCACTGCCGATTCCGGAGTGGAAGTGGGAGCAGATCTCCATGGATTTCATTGTGGGGCTCCTGAGGACGACGAAGGGCCATGACGGAATATGGGTTATTGTGGACCGATTGACAAAGTCGGCCCACTTCTTATCTGTGAGGATGGCATCTTCTATGGATCAGCTCGCCGAGCTTTTTGAGCAGGAGATTGTCAGACTGCATGGAGTGCCAGTTTCTATTGTCTCAGACAGAGATCCGAGATTCACATCAAAGTTCTGGAAGAGTTTACACAGAGCTATGGGGACTCAGCTTAATTTCAGCACGACATTCCATCCTCAGACTGATGGTCAGACAGAGAGGACAAATCAGATACTTGAGGATATGCTCAGAGCTTGTGTGCTGGAGTTTCAGGGCTCGTGGAGCCGATATTTACCCCTAGTTGAGTTCTCGTACAACAACAGCTTCCAGGCTACCATTGGCATGGCACCGTATGAGGCTTTGTATGGTCGGAAGTGTAGGTCTCCGTTATATTGGGACGAGGTTGGTGAGGCCAGCATCGTTGGTCCTGAGATTCTACAGCAGACGGCAGAGAAGATTGCCATTATCCGACAGCGTATTGAGGTAGCTCAGAGCAGGCAGAAGAGCTATGCTGACACGAGACGGAGAGAGCTAGAGTTCGAGGAAGGTGACGAGGTTTATCTTAAAGTTTTTCCGTTCAAAGGTGTTGCTAGATTTGGAAGGAGGGGCAAGTTGAACCCTCGATATGTGGGGCCCCTTCCTATTCTGAAGAGGATCGGGAAGTTAGTGTACAGATTACAGCTTCCGGCTTCTATGGAGGGTATCCATGTCTTATTTCATGTATCTATGCTTCGGAAATGTTTGCGCAACCCGTCGCATATTGTGGAGGCAACCGAGGTTGAGGTACAGCCTACCTTGACTTACGAGGAGAGACCAGTACGCATTTTGGAGGATATGCTAGGGTACGCGGAGATAGAGAATGAGAATAAGGTTGCGTACATCACCTTTCATTTGGCGTTTGATGCCCGTTTTTGGTGGGATTCGATTAAAGCAACTACGGACGTGACAATTATGACGTGGACGCGGTTTAAGACAGTGTTTTTCGATAAATACTTTAGTCGTACGGTGAGGGCGGCAAAGAGAAATGAGTTTACGTAGCTGAAGCAGACGGGTTCTGTTGCGGAGTATATACGGAAGTTTGAGGCCTTGTCTCGGTTTGCACCGCGTCTAGTTAGCGACAATGAAGACAAAGTGCACCAATTCATGGATGGGTTGAATCTGAAAATTCGGATGAATGTTATAGTGTCGGAGATTCAAGATGTACCTTACTTGGACATTGCAACAAGAGCTTTGGACTTCGAGGCTGCCTGGGCGACTTGTGTTAAGCCAAGAGAGCTTGCTAAGGGCTTTTCCGTGAGATCCAGCCTCTGTTACGCAATCGAGGTTGGTAACCTAGAGGACAACAACCGCAGCAACAACAACAAAGGGGCGTCAAGAGACCATTCGAAGGAGGTAATGACCAGGGAAAGGGAAAGCAAGTACAAGGGGCTCCTCAAATGCCTTGGTGCCCTATGTGTCAGAAGGAACAGAGTGGTGAATGCCGAGTGGGGACTAACAAATGCTATCGATGTGGTCAGATTGGCCATTTCGTTAAGGATTGCCCAAAGCCGGGCGGAGATCAGCAAGGCAGAGACCAGAGGAGAGTTATGCCACGGATCTTCGCCTTTATTGAGCCTGGCGACGTCGACGACGAGGCTCAACCATCTGTTATAGTAGGTACTATCTTAGTCATGGGTGTACCAGTATTTTCTTTGATAGACACGGGAGCTACGCACTTCTTCATATCAACTGCTTGCATGACTAGATTAGGGTTAGAGTCTGAGTTCACAAAGTATGAGTATAGAGTGATGCTGCCTTCGGGAGCGAATATGCAGTCCGATCTTATCTTCCAAGGCAACGTCGTCTCGGTAGGGGTTAATACCCTCTATGCTTGCCTGATAGTTATGAGCATAGAGCGGTACGATCTTATTTTGGGGATGGATTGGCTGTCATGCCATTTCGCTACCATTGACTGCCGATCCGGATTGGTAACTTTTCGGCCTCCGGATAAGGAAGAGTTTTCATATCAGGCAATAAATAGGTCAAGTGGGTCGCCTATTTCTTATTCCATGAAGGTCCGAGAGCAGTTTAAGGGCGAATCCTCAGTTTATCTGGCTACAGTGGTTAATACTCAGTTGCTTAACGGGGTAAAGCCAGAAGACCTTCCAGTGGTTAGAGAATTCTATGAGATCTTCCTTGACGATCTTCCCGGATTACCGCCGGATAGAGAGATCGAGTTTGTTATTGATGTTTATCCAGACTCAGGGCCTGTATCAAAGAATTCGTACAGACTGGCACCTACTAAACTAAAGGAGCTGAAGACTCAGTTAGAGGAGTTTTTAGACAAGGGGTTCATTCGACCTAATTTCTCTCCTTGGGGTGCGCCAGTTTTGTTTGTTAAGAAGAAGGACGGAACTCTCCGAATTTGCGTTGATTATAGAGAGTTGAATAAGCTAACGGTGAAGAATAAGTATCCATTGTCCTGGATTGATGATTTGTTTGACCAACTGCAAGGTGCCCGAGTGTTTTCAAAGATTGACCTACGCTCGGGTTATTATCAGTTGAAGGTCCGGAGAGAAGACATTCAGAAAACGGCGTTCCGAATGAGGTATTGGCATTATGAGTTCCTTGTTATGTCTTTTGGACTTACCAATGCCCCTGCAGCGTTTATGGATTTGATGAACCGTGTTTTCAAAGAGTATTTGGACAAGTTTGTTGTTGTTTTCATCGACGACATCTTGATCTTTCTAAGACAAAGGAAGAGCACGAGGAGCATCTACGAATTGTTTTGAGAATTCTGAGTCAACACTAGCTTTACCCAAAATTTTCTAAGTGCGAGTTTTGGCTGGACAAGGTCAGTTTTCTCGGCCATATTATATCGCAAGAAGAAGTTTATGTGGATCCAAGCAAAATTCAGGTTGTCAGAGATTGGCCACAATCTAAAAATGTGCGAGAGGTGCGTGGATTTCTCGGGTTGGCTGCTTATTATCGAAAATTCATAGAGGGGTTTTCGAAGACTGCAGTTCCTCTCTCGTGCTTGACTTGGAAGAATGAGAGATAGTTTTCTGGAGTTGAAACAGAAATTGACTACAGCTCCAGTTCTGACACTGCCCGTTGAAGGTGACAAGTTCAGCATTTATTGCGATGCGTCTAAAGTTGGGCTCGGGTGCGTATTGATGCAAGAAGGGAGAGTTATTGCTTATGTTTCTCGGCAGTTGAAGCCATATGAGCAGAATTATCCTACGCACGACCTGGAATTAGCAGTCGTGGTCTTCGCACTGAAAATCTAGAGACACTATTTATATGGGCAGCAGTGCGAAATATTTTCAGACCACAAGAACCTGAAGTATTTGTTTACGCAGAAAGAGCTGAATATGCGACAGCGAAGGTGGCTGGAATTTGTTAAAGACTATAAGTTTGAAATTAACTACCACCCAGGAAAGGAGAACAAAGTCGCAGATGCTTTGAGCAGAGTGCCTACTGTGAGCCAGCCTTCACTTGCATCGATGTTGGTAATGCTAAGGTTTGATATCGAAGGTTTGATGTGGAGATTATGGCTGTAACGCCCGGTTCTTTTTCGCGTTTTAGATTTTCCGCATATGAATGGCATTTTCGTATATACGTCAAATTAAGCCCGTTTTACGAACGAGAAGTTTTATTAGAGCCCTAGTAATTAATGAGGATTTTTAAAAGAATAAGAAAATTTCGGAAATTCAAATTGACAGTATAATGCCCAAGTGTTCGGTTTCCGCTATATGAGGTAATTTCGTAAATAATTGAAATATGTCCGTTGTGCGAATCGAGACCTTTAATGGAACCCTTATGATTTATAGGAAATTTAAGGGAAAGATGAGAATTTTTGAAATCCAAATCGAGGGTGAAACAGTAAAGTCTCCGTTTTGCCCTTGTAGCAATTTAATTCGTAGAAATAGCAAAATAAATCCGTTTGACAAACAGAAAGTTTCATTTGAGCCCTAGGAATAAGTTGGAATTATTGGTGAAATAAGAAAATTTTAGAGAAACCGAATCGATAGACGAATAAAAGGATAAACAAAAATTTCAATGGAAGGGCAAACTTGTCTTTTACAATTTAATTAATTAAAAAGGGGCAAAGCCCCTTCTTCTTCCTCATTTGACAAATTCCTGAGAGGAATTTGTTTCCCCTCTCTTGGCGACCAAGCTTCTCCACGGCGACGATTTCTTCAATCGGCCGGTTCCTCCACTCCGATCATCAAACGTTCTTCACGTTTTCTCTTCCCCTCGTGATTCTAGGTAAGTCTCTAGCGTTTTCCGGCTTTAGTTCTCGACTTTTAGAGATTTAAACATTTAGGGTTTCGTATGGATTTCGTCAAAATAGCCGGGTTTTGTTAGAATAGGTTATTTATCGCTTTATTGATGATTATTGAGCATTATTGGATGGATTGGGTTGATGATTTAAATGTGTAAACTGGAAAATGCAGGGCAGCTTCGGTTTTTGATTTTCTGCCATTCTTTGGGTTTAGTTTTTGATAAATGAGTTTCACCATTAGAAAGTAGACATTCTAAGGAGTCCATAGCAACTTGAATCACTCGATTTCGTTAAGAATTGATTTAGTTATGAATTTTTGAAGTTGTTGTGTAAAAAACTGGAAAATTTCGGCGGTCAGTTCGGTTTTTGATTTTCTGGCGCTAACTGAGTTAGATATTTGGCAAATAGACTCCACCATGTTAAACTAGACATTTTAAGGATTCTATAGCATGTTGAATCATTGAAATCGGATAAGAATTGGAGAAGTTATGAATTTTCAAAGTTTAAGTGAAATGGTAAAACGAAATTCCGGGCAGGTCACTGTTCCGATGCATTTTGACCCTCTTCCCGATTTTATCTTGCAAAAATGTTTTTATGGGTTAAATTAGACACTTTAAGGAAGCCATGGCCTTTGGAATCAAGCCGTTTCGACATTTGTAGATGAAGTTATAATTTTTCGAAATTGGTTCATGTTTCGAGCTAGAATCTTAGTTTTTATGATTAAAGTCAACTGATTTACTTGTGTTGGTTTGAAATGCTTCATTTAAAGTGCCACACATGTTTATGTTCTTGTTGGATTAGATGGCTTGGAATTGTTGATGTTCGGTTTTAAAACTAATTACATTGAGAAGTTTCGATTGGAGTTATTGATTTTTAAGTTGGTGTGCTTTAGGTTTCAAGTTACAAAAAGAGATTCGTCAAGCTAAATTCATTTGCTAAGGACCCGAGGTAAGTCTCTGTGACTTGTTTGGCCATCTAGGCCTACACCGTATGAATTGAGTCGATCGAGAAAATTGGAGATATGTTATGCTTGGGTAGTTTGGAACGGGTAGTTAGAATTACGTTTTGTTAAGTCGTTAGTGGATAGTTTAATATTGTATGTTTCTACTTGCTTTAATTATTGTATTGAGCACGTTCATGCATTGTTTTCTAAGCACGCATGCAAAATGAATTTCAAAGTGCTTTTACACAGAAAAAGATAAACAAAGTACGTAAATGAACACAGAGATAGTCACGCCGGGTGCGGTGGTTCAGGCATGGCTGTCGGATGAAGCATGCTTTCCCCCCGGTTAGATCCGTGGGGCTATTCAATCGCAGGATGTGCCGCTCCTATCTAACTGAGTGAAGCCCCGGGTGACCCATAGACACCCAAAGAAAAGAAATGAAAAGAATGCAGAGTTTGAAAAAGCATAGCATTGCATACATTTGCATTCACTTAGATTTACTGAGCCTCTAGCTCACGTGTTTAAATTCTATGGTGTAGGTGACATTGAGACAGGTGAGGAAGACGTCCCTCCGCCTGATGTATGAGCATGTTGAGGGAGGAGGCCCGTGGGAGTGCGCTGGCAGTCGGAGCGTGATTTTGACCCGTGGGGACGTTCATAGGTATTTTGGGTTATTTCGGATAGAAAGTGTTAGAATGTTATAGGATGTTGAAATCTGTATAGTTAATAGAATGTGTTTTGGGAAATGGTAACTATTTTGAAATGTTTTGGTATTTTAAAACAGGAGGAATATGTGAAATGTTTAGACGGAACCACGCGGTTTGTTTTTAAGAAAATTTGTTATATTTTAAATGTGTTTTAAGTCGGTTTTGGACGATTGGTATAGTGGGGATTGTATAGTATACGGGGAGTAGAGTGATTGTATTGTTGTGAAAAGTGTTAAAAGAAGTGATGAATGTATGAGGTAGAAAAGGGAATTGTGAGGTGTGTGTTTTTTAGTGTAGTATGTGTATGCAGGAAATCACGATCGATCGTGATTTGACCACGATCGATCGTGATCTGCAGAAAAAGGGGAAAAAGGCCTATCACGATCGATCGTGATTCGACCACGATCGATCGTGATCTGAGAAAATTTCTTGCTGAAATTCCAGAGGCAGCCCGATCGATCGAGCACACCACCACGATCGATCGGGATCAGTTCAGCGTGACCACGATCGATCGTGATATGACCACGATCGATCGCGATTGCAGGAAAAATGTTTAAATTTCCTTTTCATTTTTAGCTGATCACGATCGATCGTGATATGACCACGATCGATCGTGATTGCAGAAAAATGTTAAAACTTAATTTTTATAAATTGTTTTATTAAGTTCCTATTAATGATTTTAAATGGTTTTCAATTCTCTGAACGATCTTAACGATTTAAATTTCCGCTTAAACGATACATTGAAAAAAAAAATTAAAAAAAAAATAATAATACAGAAAAATACGGGTACGGTTAGGGGTCGTTACAATGGCCGAGTTTTCCACTATGCTCACGAGCATTTCTCATAGGCCGACAATAATTGACAAACTCCAAGAGGCTCAGAAGGATGACTTGGAGTGTGAGAGATATCGATTGAGCATTTCATCCGAGGACCTGTCCGATTTCAGCTTGTCGGATGATGGCGTATTGAGATTCAAACATAGATGGTACGTGCTTAACAATGAGAAGCTGAAAAGAGAGATCTTAATCGAGGCACACTCCTCGGCATACTCAGTGCATCCGGGGAGCACAAAAATGTACAGAGACCTGAGACAACACTTCTGGTGGCCGAACATGAAGAGAGAGATTGCCAGGTATGTGGAAACCTGCCTGGTTTGTCAACAGGTTAAGGCATAACACCAAATGCCAGTCGGAACCTTATAGCCACTGTAACACCCGACAATCCCGGCCAGGTGATCTTCTTAACTGAATTAACTGTCACCTTTATTTTTGGTCCTTTGATTGAATTTAATACCAAGGCTTATTTGATCGTTAATTGTGTGGTGGCAGAATTGTAATTATGAGGGATTGCAATTGATATAAATAGAAAATGGAAACCTTAAACCTCACTAAAACCTCACTGTAGCCGACACATTCACTCTCGGCGATTTTCCTCTCATCTCCAGAGCTCTCTCTTTCAGCCAGCTACAGCTCCTTTCGGCGACCGATTCCTCAGTTTCCACCCCGACGAATTTACACCCTAGGTAAGACTCGATAATGTAGTTGCTGGTTAACCATTTTGAGCTCTGTCTTTCAGCTAAGCTCTGTAGTTTCGGATTCTTCAATGGTTGGGTTATTGTAGCAACACTTTTATTCTGTGTTTATCTGCTAAGTTGAATCTAGATATTTTTGGAAGCTTAATCTGTACTCAATTAGGCGCCCAGCTAGGAAGATTTAGAAATATATAAGTTAGAATCTAGGATGACTTTCGGTTAGAACTTTTAGGATTTTGATTTAACACTGTAATGTGAAATGTTTCTAGGTGAAGAGGTTTGAAGAGAAGTGCTCAAATTTTGCTACGAAAACCAGGTAAGTGAGTGAGTAAGATTTCCGGCCATTAGGGCCCTACATCTCAAGGGTACTAAGTAGAGATGTTATTTATGATGTTAAATGTATCTGTGCTGATATCTAGTTGGTTATGGTACTCGAATTGATGTTGTGACCTTTAACAAATGAATGAGTTGCTCTGTAGCCTGATGATTTTAGAATACTCATGCTCATGCATCACGAATCTTTCTCATGCATATGAAAATGTTATAAAAGTATGATTTTCCCTATGAACAAGAAATGAATATGAAACTTATGCAACAAGGATTAAGAGAGGGTTGGGGGCGGTTTGATGATGTCACTGTCCAAAAGAAGGACCATGAATACGGCCCGCAAGGGATTATGTACACTCTCATTGTCAACCCCCCTTTACGGCACAAATCCTCCCTTAATCCATATGATGAATGTGATGAACAAGAACAAGAACAAGAACAAGAATATGAACACGAAAAGATCATGACATGTGTTTCTCATTAATCTGTGCATTCATGCATACATGTCTATATTGCACTCCTTACTAAGCATTAGGCTTATAGTTTAAACCTTATGATGTAGGTGACGAATTACCAGGTCAGGATTTCAAGTCTAATGAGGATGTTTAAGGCTGGTTGCTGGATGGTGCTCGGGGTGTCAGTGTGTGGCTGTAAAGGCGATTTAAACTCCCTGGTTGCTACCATTAAGATATTAGTAAGGTTATGGATATTGAAGTTTAAATAGGAGGGATTTTCTTAAAAATGTTGAATACTAGTAAACTTGACTGACTGATTTATGGGTTGTGAATGATCTGTTTTATTTAAGTCTTCCGCTATGCATACACAGAATATGTCTATGGTTTGTGTCAATACAAGTTTGCGTTAGTCGTGTTGGGAGTTGAGAAATTCAGAATGTCCTCTGTAGGTAAATGTCAAGGGTTCATGTCTGTCGATGGATGTTTCTATTGGTAAGTTAAGGTTTCTGTCCATCGGATGATGTTTTTCATCGAATGATATATTTCATCGGATGATGTCTTTCATCGGATGATGTCCTTCATCGGATGATGTCTTCCATCGGATGATGTATTTCATCGGATGATGTTTTCCATCAGATAATGTCTTCTATCGGAATGAGGTCTAATGATGCACGTGAGGTACATGTGTCAATCGATAGAAGCCAATATTAAGTTTTGTCGTTTTGTAATCGGATGAGTAAATCATCCGGCTGACGTCATCGGTAGAAGTGGTTTAAACTTTGTCGTTTTGTGATCGGATGAGGTGAGTAGATAAGAGTGATCGAATGATGTGAGTAGAGTTGTCCAATCGGATGAGTAAATCATCCGGCTGACGTCATCGGTAGAAGTGGTTTAAACTTTGTCGTTTTGTGATCGGATGAGGTGAGTAGATAAGAGTGATCGGATGATGCGAGTAGAGTAGTCCGATCGGATGAATAAATCATCCGGCTGACGTCATCGGCAGGAGTGGTTTAAACCTTGTCGTTTAGCTATCGACAGAAATAAGTATAAGGTTTTTGTCGTGTGGTGTTTGGGCAATGTCTAGAGTATCACGTGCATGGCATATGCCCATCGGAAGATGTCTTCTGTTGAGCGATGCCTAATGAGTCATGCGTTGAGCACGTGACGATCGGATGATGTGATTCCTACCGGTAGATGTCTTTTGATTTTTAATTCCCTCAATCAAAAGCCTTAACGTTTTGTCTACGAAATGTGTTTTCCGTTGTAAGGTTGAAGAATTAAAGATAAAATTTATCATCATTGAGAGAAATTTTTTAATTTTCCGTAAATTCTCTTAGTCCAGTTCTATGTCATGGGTAACAAAACCGGGTCTGAAGACTCTGGGGTGATACAATTATGGTATCAGAGCAAAAACCGGGTTCTAAAATCGATTCTATAGATTGCCTTCCAGCACTGACTGCCACCTGAGTACACTCTAGCAATTGTAAGTATTTACGATTTTAGTAATGTCATTACGTTAAGATGTGTTTATGATTACTTGTTTAGGAATCTCAAAATGGTAAAAGGTCAACAAAGGGAGAGCAATGAGGATAGTAACACCATCGCTCAGTTAACCGAGTTGGTTATCCGCCAATCACGCCAAATTGAGCAGTGGGTGACTGCTAAGGATGAACAAGGGAATTCTAGCTCAAATGCGACTCACGACAATGGGAGTGAGCGTTTTCACCGCCTTCGACCTCCAGTATTCAATGGTCAAGTTTTGGATCCTCTTTATGCTGAGGAGTGGATTCGGACAATTGAGGACATGTTCAAGTATGCCAAGGTCGACGAAGGAGACAAGGTCACATGTGCTGTTTTTCATCTTGCATTGGGTGCAAGACATTGGTGGGATTCAATTCAGAGCACTACAAATGTGGAGACTATGACTTGGGCATGGTTCAAGACGGCCTTTTATGACAAGTATTTTAGCCGAGCGGTTCGGGTCAGCAAAAAGATGGAGTTTATGCAGCTGCGCCAAACCGGTTCTGTGGCCGACTACATCTGTAAGTTTGAGGCCTTGTCCAGGTTTGCACCACGCTGGTGGATGATGAGGAAGACAAGATTCACCAGTTTGTCCATGGACTGAAGCTGAGCCTCTTCCAAGGGGTAAAGACTGCAGGGATCTATAACATACCTTATTCCGAAGTGGCTGCTAAGGCTTTGGAGTTGGAGGAAGTTGAGTTAACAGTACAAGGACAACGTGAACCACCAAGGAAGTTCATCAAGGATACTCAGCCACCACCACGACAGAACAAAGGTTGGCAACCACAATCGGGTAGGGGACCACAGCAACAACAGAAAGATGTGAAGAGACCCTTCAATCCAAATGATGATCAAGGAAAAGGAAAACGACCTCTAGCTCCCCTATGTTCCACCTGCCAGAAGAACCACCATGGCGAATGTAAACTATATTCTGGCCGTTGCTATAGATGTGACAAGGTTGGACACATAGTCAGAGATTGCCCCATGCCTCCAGACCCTAATTGAGCGAGAGTAGCGCCAAGAGTCTATGCTTTAATGGAGGACGAGGATGCAGTGCAACATACGGTCATAACAGGTACAATTATGATCTGTGGTATTTCTGCTTATACAATTATAGATACGGGAGCCACTCACTTGTTTGTATCAACCTTGTTTGTAGTTAAGCATAAATTAGAACTCTTGCCAGCCGAGAGATCGTTTAGTGTTATGTTACCATCGGGGAAGTCTTTACATTCCAAACGGATAATAAAAGGTGATGTTATGTCAGTAGGAAATAAGAAGTTATACGTAGAACTGATCGTAATTGACATGAACGGATATGAAGTTATACTAGGAATGGATTGACTATGCAGACATTATGCCACAATAAGTTGTAGGTCTGATTTGGTTGAGTTCTGACCCCCAAACGGAGATCGGTATTCCTTCCAAGCTATTCCAAAAATAAGTAAAATACCGGTTATATCCGCACTAAAGACTCAACGGTTATTGAACGGTGGTTGTGAGAGTTATCTGGCTAGTATAATTGATGTCCGACTAAAGAATAAGGTAGAACTTCAGGATATTCCTATAGTCCGTGAGTTTCCAAAAGCATTTTTTGATGACTTGCCTGGACTACCACCTGATAGAGAAATTGAGTTTGTAATCGATAGTCTCAGACCGAGATCTGAGATTTACTTCGAAATTCTGGAAGAGTCTGCACAAAGCTATGAGAACTCAGCTAAATTTCAGCACGACATTTCATCCTCAGGCTGATGGACAGACAGAGAGAACAAATCAGATTCTGCAGGATATGCTTAGAGCGTGCGTGTTGGAATTTTAGGGATCGTGGAGTCAATATTTTCCAGTGATCGAGTTCTCGTACAACAACAGTTCCAAGCTACTATTGGCATGGCTCCGTATGAAGCGTTGTATGGTTGGAAATGTAGATCTCCGCTATATTGGGACGAGGTTGGTGAAGCTAGCATCATTGGTCCCGAGATTCTACAGCAAACGGCAGAGAAGATTGCCGTTATCAGACAACGGATCGAGATAGCTCAGAGCCGACAGAAGAGCTATGCTGACTCTAGACGGAGAGAATTGGAGTTCGATGAGGGAGATGAGGTATATTTGAAGATTTCTCCATTTAAGGGTGTTATGCGGTTCGGAAGGAAGGGCAAGTTAAGCCCTTGATATGTGGGGCCCTTCCCTATTTTGAAGAAGATTGGGAAGATGGCGTATCGACTACAGCTTCCGGCTTCAATGGAAGGTATCCACAACGTGTTTCACGTGTCTATACTCAGGAAATGTGTACGTGATGCGTCGCATATCTTGGAGGCAAGAGAGATCGAGGTACAGCCAACACTGACTTATGTGGAGAAGCCAGTGCGAGTTCTAGAGTCGTCCATCAAAGTATTGCGAAATAAGGAAATTCCGTTAGTAAAAGTCATGTGGCGGAACCATGGCGTGGAAGAAGCTACTTGGGAGAGACAGCAGGATATGATGTCTAAGTATCGTGAGTTGTTTGTATAATCAAATTTTGAGGACAAAATTTTAAATAAGGTGGATGGAATGTAACACCCGGTTTTACGGGATTATATTATTCCAATATAAGGTGGCATTTTCGTAAATATGTCAAATTGAGTCTGTCTGGCGAACGGAAAGTTTTAATAAAGCCTCGGTAATTGTAGCGACCCTTACACTATTCCCAATTTTTACGTGTAAATTTTTCTTTTTCTTTTCATACCTAATAAAACTCTTAACCCATTTGAAAACCTTTTTAATAAAACTTATGTAAAGCAGAGGAAACTAAAGAAAACAATTTATAAAAGTTAAATTTAAGGGCAACATAACATAAGGACAAAAAGGGCATTTCGCCCAATTTTCCGCTATCACGATCGATCGCAGGGTGATGCCGATCGATCGTGGTCACGCTGACGCTTAGGAACGTAACTTTTGCTGATCCCGATCGATCGTGGTAGTGTGCCCGACCGATCGGGCCGCTTCTGAAATTATTGGCAGAAAATTTCTCTGATCCCGATCGATCGCGGTAGTATGCCCGATCGATCGGGCAGCCTCTGGCACCATTGGTGTAAATTTTCTCTCGGATCACGATCGATCGTGGTATTGTGCCGATCGATCGTGATCGGCTTTTTCCTCTTTTCTCTCCCTTTTGTGCATAACATACCCCTAAACCGATTCGACAGAAATAATTCAAAATTTCACTCATTTCGCATTTCGTCAACCACCAAATAAACGACTCAAAACATACCCTATAACGTATTTAAAAATGTAGTAAGGTTTCGTAAAAACGAACTGCATGGATACGTTTAAAAAACTAAACAATTCTTCCTGTTTAAATAAAACTCCAAGCAGTTCAGTATATTTTCAATAAAAGACTTTTCGAAAGCAGTTTATAAAATAGGTTTCCAAAACATCAAAATATAACCTATCTATTATCCAGATCCCAAACATCCTAATATGTTCAACAACATAATCATCTACTTCTGACATCGTGTTCCTAAAATACTTACACACATCCCCACGGGTTAAAAGCGCACCGACTGCCCAGCACACTCCCACGGGCCATCTTTCTTCAACTAGTCATTCCTCGGGTGGAGGGATCTCGTCCTCACCTGTGTCTAGATCACCTACACCATACAGACAACTATGAGCTAAAGGCTCAGTAAGTTTCGTAAATGCAAATGCATGCTGTGCGAAATCATGCAACATTTTCTTATCTTTACATAGGTTGTAACGGCCACAGCCCCAGTCCAGGCCCACAGCCCTCAGGCCCAGAAGGCCCAGCACCGGCGACCCAGAAGCCACGATCTTCCCACCCCCTGCAGTGGGTTTTTGCCTTTCCCCCCACTCGAACCCTTGCCCTCAGGGACAAGCTCAAGGGCTGCGAAAGAGGAGTACCACTGAGCTGGCCAGCTCAGTGGTACTCCTCATTCGTAGCCCAGGGCCTTGTCCCTGAGGGACTGGGTTCGAGTGGGGAGGAAGGCAAAAACCCACTGCAGGGGGTGGGAAGGTCGTGAGTACACGTGGTTGGCCCTGAGGGGATTCACGTGGCAGTGATGCGCGGCTTCTGGGTCGCCGGTGCTGGGCCTTCTGGGCCTGCGGGCTGTGGGCCTGGACCAGGGCTGTGGCCGTTACATAGGTTGTCACTGAGATCTCAACCCCCTAAATGGAGAGGGCACATCCTGCGGTTGGACAACCCTTTCCACCTAGGGGATGGGGGTACATGCTTGCAACACGCACAGCCATGCCTGAGCCCCACCTCGCATTACCATGAACATACATCGGTTCATATTAGATGTGATATTGTGACAGATCCTTAATCGATCCACACAATAGATCAATAGCCCCCTATCAGGCCACATCGCCATTTTCTTTAAAACATAGTGCGGAAATTCATTTTCTATGCATAATTTAAAACTGTGATGCATGAACAATTTATAGCATAATTTAAACATACAGTATATATATCATCAAGACTATAAAAAGCATAATCTATATTCTACATATATACCATCAAGACAATAAAAAGCATAATCTACATTCTACATATATACCATCAAGACAATAAAAAAGCATAACCTATAAAAAAACTAATCTTAACTACCCAACCAAAGCATATAAACAAGCAATTCACCAATGATCCTCGACGCGACTTCGACGTACGGTGTAAGCCAATCGGCCCTAGTAAGTCACGAGAACTTACCTCGCGTCCGTAGCACACGCTCAGAGTCCACAATGCTTTAGTCTCGTCAATTTAACAACCTAATAATAAATACAAGTTCACAATATAAACCTCAAGCATCAATTCAAAATCTGTGAATCGCACAACTTTCTTCGTCTAACTATCAACAAGGCAATTTAACACAAAACAAACCAATTCAGCATAGTAAACTTCCAACTTGAAACCAAAAATATAACCAAGGTATTTGAATAAAACCTTATACCTCAACCTAATATTCCAAGCCAATTAGTTTTTAGTCACATTCACACCAACAATTTAATTCAACCACTTAAATAGCTCGAAGTTCATTCAACTAACAAAACTCAACAATGTTCTTTCAATATTCTCGGATTTTGCCTTTAAAATTGGCTTAACTTTAAACCTCAATAACTCCCTCAATTCTTATCCGTTTTCAATGATTCAATATGTTTTGAAAACCTCATTATGTCTATTGTAACATGGAATCATCCATGTATCCAAAAGAAAAAATAGAGTCCAGACAGAAAAAAAAAAAAAACGAACTGTTCGCTGAACCTTTTTAGTTTTTTTGCACAATAACTTCAAAAATCCATAACTTAATCAATTCTCAATGAAATCGAGTGGTTCAAGTTGCTATGGACTCCTCTAAGAGTCCCCTATCCAATGATACAAGCCATTTAACAAATTAGAATCAAGAGCTAGGTCAGTTCTCAAGAAAACCGAAACTGCCCAGTTTTCAAATCGTAATTTTTTATCCAACTTCAAAAATTCGTAATAAATTGAATATATGTCCAAATTTGATAATTCAAGATGCTATGCAAACCTTAGGGTGTCTACTTTTTAATGGTCAAATTTATTGAACCACCTAATTTAAATAGCCCAGCAGAAATTGTACAAAACCGAACCTGCCCTGTTATTTTCTTTAATTTCCAGATTTCATTAAACTTCAACGACTTCTAAAATTCACCATAAATCGTACATATATCCGAATTCAATAATTCAAAATGTCATAGCATCCTTACAATGTCTAGTTTAGTATAGAATCATTCATTTATCAAAAATCAAACCCAAAAATTGGCAGAAAATCAAAAACTGAAGCTGCCCTAACATTTTCCAGTTTTGCACCTTTAAATCATTAACCAATATTCAACCAATATCCATCAATTTATTAATAACTATCCAAAAATCAAGAAAATTTAACAAAGAATCTCAATTTTCGTAAATCCCTCATCTACCACAAAATCCTAATTCGAAACTCTCAAAAAAAACCCATCCAAAACCACACCAACACCTCCCTCTAGCTTAGAAAACTAAAACCCACTTAAAATTTGAAGGAAAACTAACATTGTCTTGAAGAAAACGGAGAAGAATCGTTGGAGGGAACAAGCCCTCGTCGGCTGTTCTGTTTCGCTAAGAGAGAGAGAGAGAGAGAGAGAGAGGAAACAAATGGGTTTTCTTTTTCTTTCCCCAACGTGAACCCTTATAAATTTTTATCCCACTTTTTTTTTTATTTTCTTTTCTATTTATTTTAACAAATCAAAAACCACTTTTACACCATTAATTTCCAATTACCCACTAACTCTTCCTTTAAATAAATTCCGTAATAAATCCTAATATTCACATTTATTTTTATTTTTTCAAAATAAATGTACATTTACCAATACTCACTACAACCCGAGCCGACAAATTGCCGGGTACTACAGTAATAAATTGGAATTTATGGTGAAATACGAAAATTTGAAGAAATCGAATCGTTGGATAAATAACGAGATAAGTAAAGAAACAAAATAGAATATCAATGGAGGGGCAAACTTGCAATTTGCCAAGCCAATTTCAATTAAATGCCAAATCCCCACTTTTTGCAACACTTAACGTTTTTTTTTCACTCCCTCTCCCTCTCTGGCGATCCCTTTCTCCAAACGTCCCTTCGCGACGCTCCTCCCCTTTTGCTTCATCGATTCCTCCTCCGATCTTCAAAGTTTCTTCACATTTCTTCTCCATCCTTGCTCCCTAGGTAAGGCTCTAAGCTTTTGGAACGTTAGATTTTCAATTTCTAGAGTTTTGCGGTTAGGGTTTCGTTTAGGGTTTTGTTAGAAACGTGAACTAAGGTTTAAAATCGATAGGTTATCGTGTTTATGACTCTAATAGGCGTATTTATAGTGATTTGTGAGAGTTAGTTGAAATTAATGGAGGTTGTTGAAAAGTTTGGTGGTTCGAGATTTTAAAAGCTCCATTAATGGAGATTTAGAAATTCACGAGCATGAATTGCTCGATAAAATGCCTCAATGAGTTAAATTAGAGTTTTATGAGATTTCTATAGTTAAGGGTTTCGTAGTTTGGAAGTTTAACAGTTTAAACTCGATTTTTATGACGAATGTTGTGAATTGCCATAGGTGAACAACGCTTGTAGACGGAGCTCGAATTTCAAAGGACGCGAGGTAAGTCTACGTGTTTGTTTGGCCGATAGGCCTACACCGTAAGTCAAGTTTGTTGTTGAGGATTTTGGTGTTATGTGCTTTTACATGCTTTGGTTGGGTAGTTTGGGTTAGTTGTCTTTTATAGGTTATGCTTGCGACGTTTGATGGTATCCAAGATATATGTTTACATTATGTTAATTATGAACTGTACATGCATCATGTTCTTTCAAAATAGCATGAAAAATGGATTTCCGCACGTGTTTAAGAAAATGAAACGAATTAAAGAAACGAATGCACGTAATCTGGTCACGACGGGGTGGGGTTCAGACATGACTGTTTACGGATGGAAGCATGTTTTCCCCCCGGTAGTTGGAAAGGGCTATCCAACCGCCGGACGTGCCGTCTCCATCTGGTGAGAGTTAGACCCCGGTGACGTTCTGTTCTGTAACAATCTGTTCTGTAATGAAATGATCTGCATGATTTATGAACCTCATACGCACAACATGCATTTGCATTTACGTAAGATTTGCTGAGCTCTTTAGCTCATAGTTTATTTTCTATGGTGTAGGTGAATTTGATACAGGTGAGGACGACGTTCCTCCACCCGACGCATTAGCAGGTTGAAGAAGAATGACCCGTGGGAGTGTGCTGGGCAGTCGACGCGTATTCTGACCCGTGGGGATGTAAGTAAATTGTTTTGGGGATTTGATAGATAATAGGATAGGAAAATCGTACAGTTAGAAACATTTTAGGATGTTTGGTATCTGGATGGATAATATATACCGTTTTGAAGGATTGATAGTATTTTGTTATGTTTCAATATTTTCAAACAGAGGAAAATGTTAAGTTTTTAAACGGAACCACGCGGTTCATTTTTATGAAACTTGGTTACGTTTTAAATATGTTTTGATTCTGTTTTTGGGTGATTGGTGGAGTGAGGATTGAATGTGGGTAGTAGTGTTGTTATGAGATGTATTTGGAGGTAAATTGATGAAAATATGGAGTGGAAGTGTGAAGTGTGTGATTATGGCTTGCAGGGGATCAAAGGAAGAAGAAGAGAAAGAAAAGGGGAGGCAACTCTCTGGATGAAAATCCAGAGAGCTTGCCGATTGATCGCCAGGGAGGGCGATCGATCGGCCCCCTTTGGTCACGCTCTGGAAGAAATTCCAGAGCGTGTGCCGATCGATCGCCTAATGAGGGCGATCGATCGGTTTTATGTGATCGCCAAGGGGCGATCGATCAGGTAATCGATCGCCTGGCGTATAAACGCCACAGTCGATCGATCGGCTGAAATGGCCGATCAATCGGCCATACAAAATTCGGGCGAAATGCCCTTTTTGCCCACGATGCTTTGGCCGATTGTTTTCCTTTTATTTTAATGTGTTTTCTTGAATGGTTTTCATGTTTTTCTTTTAAAACGATTTCTGACAATTTAGACTTTGATTAATGTTATAAAATATATATATATATATATTTATACGGGAAATTAAGGGATAGGTTCAAGGGACGCTACACACTATCAGTTACATGCTATGAGAGGCAAGTGCAATTTCTAGAAGACCGAGGGGAAGTTCCTTGGATATGTCATTCTTGAGACGATATTTTAGTTGATTTAGATAAGATCAAGGTTGTATTGAATTAGAAGTCATTTATAACACTTGAAAAAAAGTTATTTTGAGTTGATATTTTTGTATGTAAAAAATTACTTGAATCGAGTGAAGTACAAATCATTTAGATCAAAATTATTTAAATTGCTACAAATTGTTGCAACACTATGTGCTTTAAAGAATTAATATATTTTATTTATATTTTTAGAAAATTCATAATAATAGCACTAAAATGAGTGTTGCTATATTTGCAGCATAGATGATGCCAACTGTATGCACATATTATAGAAATTGAGCAAAAAATTTAATTGTGAAATTCAAATTAATAACAAAAAGGGAAAACTCCGTTGAAGAAGGAAAAGAAGAGAAAATCCCAAGAAAGAATGAAATAAATTTTGAATTGAAAATAGAAAGTTGGAAGAGAGAGAAAGAATTGAAAAAAAAAAATTTAATAGAAGAAAATGAGTTGGAGAAAAGAGGTGGAGACATTGGGAGCCGAACACAAAATCTTGAAGAGCAGAATAAAAAGAAATTAATAGAAGAAAGTGAGAAAAAGAAAGAAAAACTAGAATGACGCATTGCTGCGACATTGCACAACAGTGCATCGTAAAGAAGTTTAATCATATTTTTCTAGTTTTGAATATATGATGTTTATAATTAATATGATTATGTCCTTTACTTTTTATGGGTTAAAATTTTATTTTGGTTAGAGGAAGATAATATTTGTTTCTAGAATTCGATTGCTTACTTTGATTGTTTATTTTAGTTAGAATAAATTATTATGATGATTATAATTAAATTTGATTTATGTCCACAGACAAAATTGATTACACATATTATTATTGTATTGAGAAATATGTAAGAATTTTTAGATGCATGATAATTTATACTGATGGAATTTTATGAAGCTATTATCGTTCAATTTGTATGACTTTTAGAATAAGACCTCATTGAGGTTTTTATTATTTTTTCTATCTATAAATTGAAGAGAATAATAAAACAAACCAAGAAGCTATTCAAAGGAATCTTGGTTATTACACAATTCTTGTTGTTTGAACGAATGCTATAACAATCTGTAGCTTCAATAGTGGAATTTACATAACAAAGTTTGACCAATATTTTCATTATTTGACTTTGTCATCCCATTTTTTGCACTTTTTTATTGCTTTAATTTCTATTTAATTCATATCACCTGATTATCCATCATAAATTAATCTTTTTTTACTTAGATTTAAAATTTGATAATTTTATCATCGTGGGTTCGACTTGTATTTATTCTTTATTGCTTTATTAGCGACTCATGCACTTTCGTTAAATTGTGATTTTTTCTAATAGGCATCGAGGAAAGTTAGTGAAATTCGTAGTCTCTTGGGTTTAGCTGACTATTACAGTTGTTTTGTAGAAAATTGTTCTTTCCTTTTTTTGGCAGTTCACATAGTAGACTGAAAAAGATGTAAAGTTCGTGTGGATGGTAATTGTCAGTTAGCCTTTAAGGAGCTGTTATACATATTGATGAATATGTTGATTTTGATAAAGCCTGATGGTGAAATGTCATATGCAAATTATTCAAACACACTGGTTATTGGACTTGAATGTATGTCAATGCAGCAAGGTAGAGTTATTGCATATGCAACCAAACATTGAAGTCTATCAAGAAAAATTATCCCACCCATGCTTTGGAGTTGACTACGTTTATTTTTTCCCTGATGTTATTTGTATAGCACAAAATTTGAAGTTTTCTTAAATCACAAGAGTTTAAAGTATCTGTTCAAGCCTTTAGTCTTCAACCCACCTATGTTGAGAACTCTACCGTCTCCATGAACCTCTGTCGTCTCCTTCTAGCCTCGCGATTCACAAAGAGTGTGAACCTCTGCCATTTTGCTTTGCAAAGAGTCAAAGACCATTTGCCTCTGTGCTCAGCCTTTGCTATGTTCTGCCTTGAGTCCCGAAGACCATAGCCGTTGTCTCTTGCGGCTGCCTCATCGTCACAAAAATCAGAGAGAAGCAACAGAGAGGGATGATATCATTTGGATATTGTCTCTTATACAATCTGTTCTCTAGAACTCGTACAACTTTCCTCTGGGTTTAGATGGAGTAGAAAAGGGAAAAATTATCTAAAATTGACAGGTTTTCCATTTGGATTTTCATTTGTTTACCATTTGATTTTTGATGATTTTCTGAATTTGAATCTGTGTTCTGCCTCTACTGTGTTATCACCCACCCCTAATTATGTATATTGGATGGATTGTTCATTGATGTTGGTAAAACCTATTTTCAAATAAAAGCGAAAGGGCTCTCTATAATTTTGTTTTCAATTAGACTAATTATGTAATTTTGTGATTGAATTATTGGTAGTATGTTAATCTTTATATATTGTTTTTTTCATAGAGTATGAGGTTTTTAATTGATTTATATGTTCAAAGCAACTTATCTATGGGGGAAACCCTTAAGATCAAGTATTAAATTTTCTTTTAGAAAACTGAACCTGAACTGACCCGAACCGAACCGATTATATCGGTTCAGATCGGGTGGGTTTCAACTTCCAAGTCGGTTTGATTTCAGTTATGAACCTAGAAACGAAACTTGAATGGTTTGGTTTGGCTCAGGTCCAAAACTGACTCGGACCGAATCTTGCCCAGGCCTAAGTATGTCACTAGATGTTGACTTGTAAGCAGATTAAAGCTGATCATTAGAAAGCGTTGCTGGATTATTACAACTTTTGCCTATTCTCGAGTAGAAATAAAATAAGATTAGTATGGATTTTATGACTGGACTATGTAGAAGCATGATGTAGTTTATATTGTAGTTGATAGATTGACGATATTTGAAAAGTTCTTTTTGATCTTAACTTGAGCATAACCTGAATGCCAAAGTGATTTTTTATAAAGTTAAGAACTAGAGAAGCACGACCCACAGTGATAACCTTGTAACTAATAGTTTGATCATTGACATATCTTGAAGGAAAAATCAAAGATGTACTCTTAAAAGTGGATAAATACATATTTCATGAAAAGAAAACTATCAATAATCTTAGGTAAAACATTTTAAGCCACTTGCACAACATTGATTGACATTCAAAATGATGAATTAACATGTCACCTTCAACATATTAAAAGCTATGTAATTTTTTGATGAATTTGAAGAATGCTCATCTATTGAGATATTAACTTCTTATATAACTCAGAGAATGAAGCAAAAAACCCTTGATAACGTCCTCATTAGCTAGATAAAGGGAATATAGTGAAGATTAAAATGACCATGGAATATGGGGAGAGGCACAACAATTAGGCCCTAAACTAGGGAAATAATCTCAACCTCTTGGATTGCCATAGAAAACGTTTAAACTATCAAAATCTTGTGTTGGAAAACCTCCAATTCTAGAGTTGAAGCCTCTTCCCTCACGTGTCAAACATGCAAACTTAGGTGAATCAAACATTCTACCAACAATTATTACTTCTCACTTAAGCTTCAAACACAAACAAAAGTCAATAGAAGTGCCAAAGAAGTTGAAATAATTAGATGGACTATTGGAAACATCAAACTAATTTGTCCTTCAAACTATATGCTTAAGATTTTTCTAGAGGAATTCTATATTAAGTGCGTAGAACAACAGTGAAGACTATTCCAATTATGAAAGAAGTTGTAAAGAAAGAAATAGTTAAATGGATTGGCGTGGAAATAATATATTGTATCTGTATATATAATTTCTGATGAACCACTTTAACAGTTCACATGGTCACAAGTCAAGCGATTAACTAACATTTTTAGTTTCCTTTATTTTGCAAGAAAATATTTGCAAGAAGTATTGGAGGAAGCACCTAACCCTAGTGATTAAGATATGCTAAAGCATATGCTAGTGTGGGAGCCAATGAAAGAGGTCAAGGGCTAAACACCTCGGCCATTTTGAGATCACTTTGGGTCACTACTCTATCTTCTTTGAGGAGCATGAAGACCATTTTTTGATCTATTCTTTTTTATGTTTAAGTTGTGTTATTTTGGCGTTGGACCTTGTTTTTTTATCTTTAACTTATTTTAGACCAACTTTCTTAGTATAACAGTTACTCGGCCCAACTTAGGTGGCCGAGTGAGCTAAGTGTTGTGATTGTTTTATTTATGGACTTTTGTAGAGTGTACATGGTTGCTAGAAACTCTAATTTCTCCTTAGAGGTTTATAAACTCCTTATGGTTTTTTTTCCGCCAACTTTGGATAATTGAAAATCTTTCTTCTTTGTTTGAAACACTTTCCATTCAAGCACAAGTCAATTCAATTGTTAGCATCCGATTGTTGAGTGTAAAAACGTTGAACTAGTTCTTTGTGAGCTTAATCTAGTTCTCTTAATAGTGTAGCTTTCTCACTCCCTTCCTTAGGTGGTGAACTCTCCAGCAAGACTGCATCAAACTCTCAACAATCCAAGTTAGAGAGCTTTCTCTTGTAAGGGAGCAAGACACCATTTTAGTGTCTATTCGGAACAACTTGTGAACCTTAGACCATAACTTCCTTTCCACAACAATTATAGCTACAATTTTTTGAGGAAAGCATCCTCACTTACAGAGGAAGAAGTTATCCAAAAATCACTTCAAGAGAACCTAAGTTGACGGAGTTATTACCTCCTAAATATTTGCCTTCGATTCTGCCAAGATGTATCTCTGGCGGCTAAAATCCTTTTCATCATATCTTTTGATTCCCAACAAATTTGGCCAAGATTTTTAGAGGGATTATTATCCATATCTTGGAGCTGTTATTGTCCAAATTTCATGCAAAGAAAACTTGTTTTGACAAAGTTATAACCATCCAAAAACAATGCCCGTTTTCTACCCTAAAATCTGATTTTTCTGCGGTTAGTGATCCATTCCCTTTTGGTTGCCCATCAATTTCACTAGACATGTTTAAAATTTGGAGCATTCATATTTAATTGGTTTTTCATCTCAATAGTAAACATTTAATTTTATGTTTCAATTTGTTGTTAACTAGAGTAATGGGGCAACTAAATGTGTTGTGCCCCTGGTCAGAAAAACCTAATCAGAGTACTTTGTGAGTTTAGCGATTGCCGAGTATTGGCTTTACATTTATTGCCTATGGCAGTGTGTGCCTAGAATTCATGAGTAGCTCCATTTTCACTGCAACATTATGTAGTAGAAATCTATTTTATTTATTTTACTATTTTATAGTGGATTGTTTTGTCGTTTGCTCTACTATATGATTTATAACTCTCTTTCTTAAACTATTTCACAGCCAGCATGTTTACATATTGTTTAAACTAAATGTTAACATAAGACTATATTTTATTGAGTTTAGTCGACTCGGCCCAAACGACTCCTCCCTTTTAGGTTTCAAGTTTATTCCCAATTGACGACGCATGAATATTTTCGACGTAAATTCTTCCTTAGAAATTTATTTCATTTATGAAAATTTTATTTCATTTATGGTAAAGTTAGAATATTGTTTAATTTTTTCACAGTTATTGAAATTATATTATTATACTATATATATGTTAATGTAGACCTCGTTTTAACCTAGATGTATTGATCCCTGGCTTGAAAAAAATATGTAAGACTTCTGTTATATTATAAATATTTAAGAATAAGGCTCGAGCGCTTCATTCTGTTCTTAAACCACTAATTTTATTTCAATTAAATTTTCATATTTTAATGGTCAAAGTGTCATTGATTGACTTCTTTTTTTGTTTTGTGGCCACGTGAGATTATTTAGTCAATTGGTCAAACCCAGTAAATTTGAGAGTTACCATTTAGTTAAAATTTGAGGAAAATTGTGTTTGGTAAATTAAAATAACCTCAGATTGAATTTCGAAAATATATGGAGTTTTGAAAAAAAATTAATGAATTTTTATTTAATGAATTATATTGATATTAAATAAAATAAATTTTAATTGAATAAAATATTTTCAAAGGAAGGAAGGAAAACCTTCCTTTTCTTTTTCTTCACGCGGCCGCCAATAGGGAGAGAGATAGAGCCAAGAGGGGGGAGGAAGAGAGGTTTTATGTTCGAGCCATAGAATTGAGCTATGAGACTTTGAGTTTAGGCTACAAAACTTGTAGGTAAGTTGATTCTAAATTCTGTTTTAGCGTTTGAAATATACGATTTAGGTTGGTTTCGAATTCGAGCTCAAAAACTTGAGTCATTTGATTGTTTTTTTGAGTATTTTAATATGTGAATATTGTATGCATAGTTATAAACCTATTGAGACTAAAATTGGCAGGAATGAGGCAAATTTCCACCATTCCCGTCATTGGATATCACAAAGGTGTTGATCTCTATGAAAGACGTATCCACACTTCGACTTGTCAACCCCTTGAGAGGTCAGTCGAAATGTCAAAGTGTCCACCCGTTGAGAGGTCGGTCAAGACTTCAAATTGTCGACCACTACAAGATGTCAGTAAAAACATCAAGGTGTACCCCTACAAGAGGTCGGTCGATCGGTCTGGTCGACTCTTTCTCTAAATGGCCGACCCCTGTTAAAATATAACCGAGTAAGGGTTGAATTTACCTAAAAGTGTCGCCCTTACTTGGATGGGTCGGTCGAACTCTTGCCTATTTAAATAGAGGTGAACAAGGGTCGACTCCTGCTCTAAAAGGTGAATCCCTCCAGAATCCGAACACTACATAGTATTTGAAAAGGGGTTCCTTTCGATTGGATTCATGGTTCCGATGTAGGATCCATCCATGTTTCCCCAGTGTTTGAAAAGGTATTCCTAACCTTAGTTTTATGATAGGTTCAAATGACTTCACAAATTATAAGCTTATTCCTAAGAGAGTCACTCTTGTTGGTAAAAAGAGTGATCATCGTCGAGGTAGGGTTTTATATTTTTTTTTTTGCATTGTATTGCATCCTTTTATATCTCATTTTGGTGAGTTGTCACCTATGGAAAATCTGACGAGGCCTGTCGCTAGCACATCAAATTCTACTTATATGTATGTACGTTTTAGAAGTTTTCCATTAACGCATGATATTCCATTTATTTTTGTGATATAAGTATTTAAGGATGAATCCTCTTGATGCTTTGGACGGTTTTGGTTTCAAAGCATCATGAGGCTATCCCAACATATTTTATGTTGCGTGAAAATATTTTGTTTGCACATTACGAAAATGGGCAATAGCGCAATGATAACTCGCTCCTTGGATTTTGAATCCCTAAAACTGATCATGGTATGTTTGTTGATTACGATTTAGGTGTGATGACCCGAATGTGTAGGTATGAGCACGACTGCGGAGCAAACCTCGGGACTTAAGCTGAGTGTAGAAAATCCTGGACTCAAGTATAGGCAAATCCCGGGTCATAAAAATGGAGTTGTCACAATTCCACATCGCTTGGGAAGGTATGTTGAAATGAAACATATGTAAGGAAACCCTCCTAAGATAGTAAGACGCATTTTGGAACACAATTGGCAACAAATCCCATAAGAACTCCGAAGTTAAAAGTGCTTCGGTGAGAGTAGACCATGTTGGGTGACCGACTGGGAAGTTCTCGCCAAACAAAGACGTGAAGGAGGATATTGGGCTACGGCCCAATCCGCAGAGCAGACAATATCTTATTGGGAAAATGGGTCGTTATAAATTGTATCAGAGCCTGTATCCAAGCGAAAATGTGTCCAACGAGGATGTTTGGCCCCCGAGGGGGGATAATTGTGATGACCCAAATGTGTACCTATGAGCACGACTGCGGGGTAAACCTCAGGTTGCGGCGCAAACCTCAGGACTTAAGCCGAGTGTAGGCAAATCCTAGACTCGAGTATAGGCAAATCCCGGGTCGTAAAAAGGGGGTCTTCCCAATCCCACATCGCTTGGGTAGGTATGTGGAAATAAAACATATATAAGGAAACCCTCCCTAGATAATAAGACGCATTTTGCAGCATAATTGGCAACGGATCCCATAAGAACTCTGAAGTTAAAAGCGCTCCGGCAAGAGCAATACTATGTTGGGTGACCAACTGGGAAGTCCTTGCCAAACAAAGCCGTGAGGGGAGGATATTAGGCTATAGCCTAATCCCTAGAGCGGACAATATCTTACTGGGAAAAAGGGGTCATTATATTAGGGGTCTTGTTGTCACGACCCTTACCCGTACTATCGTTTTTTTTTTTTTTTTTTTACACCTTTAACTTTAATTGTACTCAAGGCGAAATCTAAATCGAAATCGAAATAGAAATCGGAGTTCGTTTGAAACAATTACTAAAATAAATAAAACTATTAGTTAAATCATTTAAACTATTAATTAATAAAATAAAATCTCTTTTTTTTTTTAAACAAACATGGCGATTGCAACAGGCGACTAATCGCCTGTTCCAAGTCGCCACGCTCTCTGGATTCCTCCAGAGAGCGTCGCCTGAAATTCGCCCAAAAGGCAATTGCTCGCCACCAAGGAGCGAGCAATCGACATGCTCTCTGGAATTCCTCCAGAGAGCACAGCTCCCTTGTTTTCTCCTTTCCTTCTTCACACGCCCTGCACTTCACATTTTCAATACAAAAACACACAACACACTAACTTCTTCTCTTTTCTCACATCTTCTTTACACACATTCCATAAAATACTTTTCGAACATGACTTTTACCCAAACACTCAAAACCGACACAATTCACTCTAAACACACCAAATTTCATAAAGACGAACCGCGTGGTTCCGTTTAAAAGTTTAACATTCCTTCCTGTTTGAAAAATCGTCAAAACAGTACAAAATGCAATATATATTCTATTCAGTCGTCAAACATCTTAAAACGTACCTAATTGTATTAAAAATCTATCAAATCCACCATTACCCCAACATCACCAAAAACTCTCAAAAATTGTCTAACCATGAGCCATCCAGCCTAGCCAAAACACGCTCCGCCGCCACGAGCTCCGCCCACCGACCATCTACACTTGGTCATCATAAGGAGGTTCCTCACCTTCGTTCTTGTCACCTACATCATACGATAAATACATTAAGCCAAATGCTTAGTAAAGAGTGTACTAAACATAACATTACATATATGCATGACATTTGTAAAACAATTTCGTATCGTTTCGTTAAACCATTTTCTTGCCTCGTGAGAAACACAACTTGCCCCGTGAGAAACACAACTTGCCCCGTGAGAAACACATGACATGCCCCGTGAGAAACATACAACTTGCCCCGTGAGAAACATACATCATTCGGAATTCATGATCGTTCATTAATTCGATATTTCATAAAACATGCTCATAAATAGTTCGTATGCACTTTAATAAAACATGATGCATGAGTAGTGACATACGTATAAACACCTATCGAACGACCATTAACTAATCGCTAAGGCACTACTTAAGCTACCCGTCTTATCACCAACCCCTATAACTTCCTAACTTCATTCTACCAACATTATCAACATCGTTACAACGTAGGGCCTTAGGGGCCGGAAAACCTAACACTCACTTACCTGGTGTCCTAGCTATGCCGAGCACCGTCCTTGAAGAGCTTGGATTACCTAAGGCATTTCATAGCACGTCGTTAGTATTAACTCTAAATCATTAATTTCAAAGCTAAACGAAATCCCGAGCTAAGGAAAATTTCTCAAAAACTCTAATCCACCACATTCGGGCATTTCATCGAGCACTTGGTGCTCACTAACTTCAAAACTCCATTAATGGTGTCCAACTACATTTCCAACAACCGAAACTTAACGTTAAACATCAACCCACACCATTAATTTACTCCAACAACCTCCATAATCACTAATACATCATCAATGAGAAATAAATTAACAACCCTATCGATTTCTAACAAAATCCCCAAATTTCTTCACAAACCCTAAACCAAAACCACTCAAAAAATGACTACCAACTTAGCTAAAGCACAGAGCTTACTTGGAGGGTTGATTTGTTGAAGAAACTTGAAGGAAAAACTGCCAAGAACAGAGGAGTAGATCGACGTTGGAGGTTTGGCGATGGAGGAGAGGAAAATGGCGAAGGAGAGGGAGGGCTCGTGCGTGAAGGAGAAAATGAGAAAGAGAGAGAGAGGCTTTATGTTTTAATAAAATTTTGACTTTAAAATTACTTAAATGCCCTTAGTCAACTTCTTAACTTAAATCGTAATTTCGTCTATCGATTTGGTTTCTCCAAAATTCCCTTATTCCTCCAAATATTCCTATTTATTCCTAGGGTTCCTACGAAATTTTCCATTCGCCATTTGGACTTAATTTATTAATTCTACGAATTATCACTCTATAAATGCTTAAAATATTAAAATTCGAAACTTATAGCTCGAAATCCCTAAAACAAAATTCCCTGGCGTTACACTTGTCGTCGCTGACCATTGTTAACCTCCAACTGGGTGATGTTACTTGATCTTAAGATCATCGTTGTTTTTACTTCATCATGACTCATGAGGTGTTATCTGGTCTTCTGATCATTGTCTTTCTTTGGTAGTGTGTCGAATGGGCCTTTGTGACTTCTTTTTTTACTAATGATCATTTTACGTAGCAAATACGATGATGATATATTTTAATATAGTTGTCTATGTATACAATAATGTTTTGAATATTGCATCATCAGTTACTCATTGAGCATGTTTTTTAAAAATGATGGAAAAAGATTTCTTTTAAAAATATATTTGTAAACACATGTACTACATTTGATCATGGTTTGAAATGAAAGATAAAAACTCATTTTATATGCATTGTATTTAATATAATTTTTTTACGGAGTTAGTCACTCACCTTAATGACCTGTTCCTTCCCAGACAAGAACAAGAGTAGTTAATAGTTAGAGTTCGACGATGATTCTTTATTTTACCTATTTATTTGTTTGATGTTTATTTACTTTCCTAGTGAACACTTATCACTATTTTGGTATGTATAAGAATATTGCCATTAGATGTTGAATGTTAATTTATTTATCGCACTATATTTTTATAATCACTATGGGGAACTAAGCCCATTTCGTGTAAGCTGTCATTTTGATTTGTGTTTTTCTTCTACGATCTAAGTTTTAGGCTAGGCGATTAGGTCATCTCCACCGGATCGTTCGACTCAACATATCTGTCTAGACACACTTCCGGATCGTGACAGTAGTAGATTATAACAAATTGAACACAGCAACTATCACTTCTATTACCATTGATAGGTTAGCTAGGAAAGAATATTATTGTTTCGTAGATCTAGGTTACAATCAAATTGCTATAGAATCCGATGATTAAAAAAAAAAATCAATTTCTATTGTTCATATCAAACATTTGCATTCTGGAGAATGCCATTTCAATGTTTCTATAACTTTCGAGCATTATATGATTCTTATCTTCTCAAACATGGTTGAACAGCTCCTGCAAGGATTCATTGATGACTTCTTAGTGAGTGGACGTTATTTTATCGCATGTTTTGTGAATCGAGAGCATGTATTATAAGGAGGTGAGAAGACAGGATGGTGCCTGAAGGAATTTTGTTTGGGCATACAATGTCAAGAAAGGGATTAAAGCAGACACAGCAAAAATAGAAAATATCGACAAGCTGCCACTGCTTACAATAATAGAAGAAGAAGAAGTTTTTTTGGGACCTACAAGATTCTACAAATGATTCAGTAAGGATTTCTCACAAATTTCTTACTCTCTTTGCTTAGTTATACAGTAAAACACTTCTTAAAGCATAGTTGATTAATGATAGTTGTTAGATTTCAATAAATTTAGAGCATACTTGGTAGAAACCCGTATTGTTGTCAATAAGGTTATATTGGTGTATTCAAATCTAGGTAATACTGTAATTGTATGGTCAATATGGTTATCTTACGTCTACCAAATTATAGGTCAATATGGTAGAAGCCAAAAATTCATCTTGTTATTTTTGATGTTCTTCTGAAGCTTCTTTCTGACGAAGACTTGGCGAGAATTTCTCTCCTCACTTCATCTACGTAAATATTCTCTCCCTCTTCTTGTTTACATTTAAAATTAGCTGATAAAGAATTAGTTCATTCTCGTTTGCAGAAGGAAATGAAGTTCTGTACCAAGAACTCAGAACAGATCACTGATGAACAACAACTCATCTCCATCGGAATCTGTAGAAGCTTCTACGAACCAGAAACCACAGCTCCTGCATATTACCATTCTTAAATCTTTCTTGCCTTAATCTCCTTGCTTTCTAGGATTAGAGCGCATGCAAACCACGAATGAAAATTGCCAATAACAATAAAGTTAAGGTTGGCCGAGTGTTGGGAGAAGCCTTTTAAAAGTCATTTAACCCAATCGTAATTCGGTTGACCCATATTTCAATTTCAATTTCTACTTGGGTTGATAACAAATTAACCTACATCATCAATTTACAATAACCCTCGTCAAATCATTTTGCCTTTTTGTTTTTAACTAACAACACTTAAAAGAAGATCATTAGAAACATAATATCCTTTTTAAAGGGCATTTCCAGTAAAAATAGTTAATCACGAACTATATCATCATTAGGCATTCATCAACTCATTCATTTAAAATAATCAATTTATATCACATGAATTACATCATCAAAAATATAGTTAAACTTAAACACATTTTAAGTTAACAATCTCTGCCTTTTTGATGATGACAAAACGACAAATTGATTAATCATACTCCCCATACTGTATGCAACCTATCAATTATTTTCGTTCATATACAGTATGCAGATGCAGACTTAAAATCAATATTTTCTCCCTCATTGTTATTATCAAGAATAGGACAGGGAGCACAAGGTAAAATCATACGTAGAAGAGTATTCACTAAACCTACTCCCCCATGCTCTATGTATTCCTATCAATGATTTCAATTATTGCTCCCCCATTGTAAAAAAAATAGCCATACACAAGCATGTCATTCCACATAACACAAGGGGGCAACAAAGAGGAGATGAAAAATATCACTGAATATCAACCAAAAGTTTAAAGTAATATAGAACTAATTGTCTAACTATCTACCCCTTGAAGCATAGAAATCCCTGGCATAGAACATAGGTTCATCAGAACCTTGTGGGTCAACAATGGTTGGAGCAATGAATGGCTCTTCCTCACAAAGCTCAATGACGGTAGCACTGTCAGGAAGGAGCTCATCATTAGGCAGAGGAATGATAGAAGCAGTTGGAGAAAGAATAGGAGCAACGAAAGTATCTCTGTCAGCAGCATTATCATCCGCTGCTTCTGCCTCTTGGTCACCAGCATGAGGCTCACTCCCACCAGTAGTTTCATCCACATAAACATATTCAGCGGGTTTACCAGCACCTTCATGCCAATATTCTTGAATTTCCTCGAGATGTTCATGGAGTTGGTTCATCTCGCGTTGTTGAAGGGTTGCCAAATGACTAGAGTTGAATCTAATGAAGTTTTGAATATCATCAGCAGTTATACTGTGGTTTCTCTTCAAAAGATCCACCCGAGTGGAAAGACCTTGAACGAAAGCTGCAATTTGTTCAGTCTGAGAAAGAACATTAAACTGGAAAGTACTTAGTTCAAGTCCGACACTGGTTGTACCCTGGTTCCTCTCTAATTGATCAACCCAAAGAGTAAGTACTTGAATGGAGGTATTCAGTTGATCATTCTGAGAGATGGTTATGGACTGCAAAGTGCTGATGGCAGAGCCGATGCTGGCAAGAATTGCCCTGAGCTCTTTATTTTGATCCTCAGAGATAGAAACCTTCTCATAAGGAAGGGCTTGTGTAGGAGTAGAGGAGGATTGAAGGGATTGAGGTTGGTGAGGAACAGTTGTTTGAACTGCAGGAGGATCAGCTGGAGAAGCTTGAGGAGTAGGAGCTTGGACTGGTGAGGAGGTAGTATTGGTGTGGATTTCAGGAGAGGTAGTAAGCAGGTGAATTTCTGAAGGAGGAGGAGGAATTTGAATTTCTTTAGGAAGAAGAGGAGTTTGAACTTCTAGAGCAATAGGAATTTGAATTTCAGGAACTGGAATAGAGATTTGAATTTCTGGAAGAGGAAGAGCTCTCACTGGAACAGAGGTTTCAACAGAACGACCTTCCTCGGGAATAGAGGGAAGATCAGAGCAAGATAGAGAGGGTAAGATTGGGGCTTGAGAGGAAGATAGTGATGAATCAAAGGCAAGAATCTGTGATTC
This sequence comes from Begonia masoniana, assembly GCA_022432975.1. Classification (NCBI taxonomy): domain Eukaryota; kingdom Viridiplantae; phylum Streptophyta; class Magnoliopsida; order Cucurbitales; family Begoniaceae; genus Begonia; species Begonia masoniana. Next base: position 21,303,883 of record CM039509.1, on the reverse strand, counting down.
ATCCTCAGCTTCTTGGTCTGATTCCTCGTGCAAAATGAGTCGTCTTTTGCCAAGTCGAGAGGAAGCAGCTCTAGAGGTACCCCTTTTTGGCTTACTAAGGAAAAACTCACCTTTTTGTTTTTACCAATACCCATCCTCGAGAGAGTGGAGGCTGAATAGTAATTTGTCTGTTGTAAACAGATGGGATCTTCAGCTTCAGGAAATTCAACGTCAAATTTTTCAAAAATCTTAATTAGGAGAAGATTATAGGGAAGTGATTTGGATGCTGAGGTGACTACTTGAAGCATTCTTCTCAATATAATGTATCCAACATTGAAAAGCCTATGTTGGAAAAGACAACATAATAAAGAGATCCATCCCACTCACATGATCTCTATGTCCATCCTTTGGTAGAATGTTGTAGCCGACCAGCTCGAATGTTAAAATCCTTGCTCTTGAGTTGAGAGGGAACGTTGTTTGGATCTTTGGTGATCAATTTCTTAAAAGCTTGACCCTTAGGAGTTTTAAGACATGGAGGATCCTTTCCAAACTCATAAAATAGTTCCATTGCATTAAGGTGGGCACTACCCAAGAGAGAGTTAATTGTGTAGTAGGTCAGTTCTATGTGTTTGCCATACACATAGCTAGTTAGTACAGCAGAATCTGAAGAATGCTCTAAATTAGCATAAAACATTTTATCGACAGAGGTATAGTAGAATGAGTCTAGATCAAACAGCCCTAGAATTCCAATTTCCTTCATAGGCACCTCAAGATTTAAACCATCTATATCTTCAAAAACAACACCCCTACTCTAGATTAAAGATTTGTGCTTAAAATCATCGTGATACCTCTCTTCTGCAGCTTGACTTAGAAAGTAGAAAGAAGGCCATTGAGAACTGCAAGTCGGCTCTTTGTTAAAGTAGACTTTGGATGTGATATTTTTGCCTTCTTCTTGTGTAACATCCGACATTCTCAGTCAGGTGATTTTCTTAACGGAATTAACGGTCACCTCTTTATTTGACCTTTTATTTATTAATTATATGCCAAAGCTTATTGGATTTTTATTGTAGTGGTAGAATTTTAATTAAGGAGGAATTTATTTGGTATAAGTAGAAAATGGAAACTCTTAAACCTCATAAAAACCCCACTGTAGCCGACATTCTCTCTCGGCGATTCCCATCCTCCCAGAACTCTCTCTCTCGCAGCAGGTAGCCTTCTTCATCAACAACCGATTCTCCTTCGTTCTCGCTGATACTCAGCTTACCAGGTAAGACTTAATGAATGTAGTTACTGGTAGATACTTTGAGCTCTGTTTTCGGTTAGAACCCGAGGTTTCAGATTCTTTAATGGCAGAGTAATAATAAGATCATTTCTATTATGCATTTATTAAAAGCATTTCCGAGTTGATTCTGGACATTTAGATAGCTGTATGCGATTAGTTACTGGGTTGAATCTGGTTATTTAGATTGTAGAGATTTAATCCATGCACACAAGCTGCTCGACAGTAGAACATAGAAATACAAATAGGTTAAGCATTAGGATGATTTTTGGTTAGCACTATTAGGATTTTATTTTTAACTTGGTAATGTGAAATGATTTAGGTAAAGAAGATTTGAAAGGAGTATTCCATTTGCAAAGGACACCAGGTAAGTGAATGTACTAAGACTTCTGGCCACTAGGGCCCTGCATCTTAAGGGTACTAAATTAGTTATGTGTTTGATGTTTGTTTCAAGTTAGTAAGATGGTTTGTATTTGGATGATTTACGGAGGTTTGAGAACTATGCTATGTGATGTTTTGATAGAGTCTATAAAGTAACTGTCTAGTATGATGTTTTCCATAGTTTGATGACTTAAGAACATTCATGTCATGCATCATGGTTTACTTCTCAAGCATATGAAAATTATTTATGAGCATGTTTTCCCCATGAACGAAATATGAGAATGAATATGAATATGAATCCATACAACATGATTAAGTGAGGGTTGTGGGCGGGTTGACGTATGTCACAGTCCAAAGAGGGACCATGAAAACGACCCGAAAGGGAATATGATCAAAATCACTGTCAACCCCCCTTTTACGGCACAAATCCTCCCTTAATCCATACGATGAAAGTGATGAACAAGAACACGAATAAGAACAAGAAAAGAGCATGAAACGAACATGATCATGACTTCCCTTGCAACTATGCATTCACGTATACATGTTGATATTGCATTCCTTACTAAGCATTAGGCTTATAGTTTAAACCTTATGATGTAGGTGACGAGGTTTAAAGTGAGGATTCCAAAGCTAATGAAGAAGTCTAAGTCTGGTTGCTGGAAGGTGATCAGGGTGCAATTCTGTGGCTGGATGGCGATTGAGACCCCTGGTTAATGCTCTATGATTTTAGTAATGATTATGAATATGGTAGTTTAAGTAGGATGAGTTTATTTGATAACATTGAGTTTTAAAATTGTCTGGTTGACTACTGGGTCTGTGAATGATTATAAGGATTATTAAACGATCAGTTGTTAAGTCTTCCGCTATATGTACTAGGGATGAGTCTCTGGTTTTCATTTATAAGAGTGATTAGTCAATGAAGTTAGAAGTCTGTACATGTCTATGTTCACCGATAGCTGTATTCTATCGGAAGATGTATGAGTTTGCATCAACCGATAGATATCATCTATCAGAAGGTGTATGAGTTTGCATCAACCGATAGATATCCTCTATCGGAAGGTGTATGAGCTTGCATCCACCGATAGATGTTCTCTATCGGAAAATGTCTTAAAAGAACACATGGATTGCACAAGTCTATCGGAAGGTGTTAGGTGTTTCTCATCGGTAGATGTTGTGTGTTTCTCATCGGCAGATGTTGTATGTTTCTCATCGGTAGATGTTGTGTGTTTCTCATCGGCAGATGTTGTGTGTTTCTCATCGGTAGATGTATTACCATCGGTCAATGTGAGTCTATTACTCCATCGGCAGATGCAGTTTAAAAGATGTTTAGGAGAACAGATGTGTCGCGTGGCGGGCACGTGACCATCGGTCGATGTGAGTCTATGACTCTATCGGCAGATGCAGTTAAAGAGATGTTTGGAAACAGATGTTTCGCGTGGCGGGCACGTGACCACCGGTCGATGTGAGTCTATGACTCTATTGGCAGATGTAGTTAGGAGATGTTTATGAAAAAAAGAAATTATATAAAACACTAGTAATGAACAAGGTACATGAAGTAAGAACCGATTGTTTAAGATGATGAGTTATGAATTACGTGGCGACTCCAACCGGGGTTGTTACAATTATGGTATCAAAGCAAAACCAGGTTCTAAAATCGATTCTGCAAACTGCCTCCCAGCACAGATTGCCACCTGAGTACACTTCAGCAACTATAAGTGTTTATGATTTTAGCAATGTCATTAAGTTAACATATGTTATGATTATTGTTTAGGAATCCCAAAATGGTGAGAGGTCAACAGAGAGAAGACAATGTGGATAGTAACACTATTGCTTAGCTGACAGAATTAGTTATTCGTCAATCACGCCAAATTGAACAACTTGTGACCAGTAGAGAGCAACAAGGCAACTCCAGTACTAATGCAACTCATGATCATGGGGGTGAGCGTTTCCACCAGCTTCGATCCCCGGTATTTAATGGACATGTTTCTGATCCTATTTATGCTGAGGAATGGATTCGAAAGATGGATGACATGTTTATGTATGCAAAGGTTGACGAAGGGGATAAGGTCACATATGCTGTCTTTCATTTGGAATTGAGTGCAAGACAATGGTGGGATTCAATCCAGGGCACCGCTAATGCAGGAGCTATGACCTGGGAAATGTTTAAGACTGCCTTCTTTGACAAGTACTTCAATAGGACTGTTCGGGCCAACAAGAAGAAGGAGTTCATGAACCTGCGACAAACTGGCTCTGTGACGGATTACATATGCAAATTTGAGGCTTTATCATGGTTTGCTCCCCGATTGGTTGAGGATGATGAGGACAATATTCACTAATTTGTTCAAGGACTGAAGCCGAGTTTGTATATGAAAGTAAAGACTGCTGGAATACACAATGTACCTTATGGTGAAGTGACGGCTAAGGCCTTGGAGATGGAAGAGGCTGAGATGACAGCATATGCACAGCGTGAGCAGCCAAGAATGTTCACGAAGGAAACTCAGCCGCCACCACATCATAACAAAGGATAGCAGCCGCAACAGAATAGGGGACCACAACAACAACAACAAGGTATAAAGAGACCCTTCAATCCAAATGAAGACCAAGGGAAGGGAAAACGACCATTAGCCCCTCTATGCTCCAACTACCAGAAGAACCACCATGGTGAATGCAAGCTGCACTCTGGCCGTTGCTACAGATGTGACAAGGTTGGACATATAGTCAGAGACTGCCCCATGCCACCAGATCCGAACCGAGCAAGAGTAATGCCCAGAGTCTTTGCTATGATGGAAGATGAGGATGCCATGCAGCATACGGTCATAACAGGTACAATTATGATTTGTGGTATTTCTTCTTACACACTTATAGACACAGGGGCCACCCACTAATTTATAGCAACCTCGTTTGTCTGTAAGCATAAGTTAGAATACTTACCAGCTGATAGGCCATATAGTGTGATGTTACTGTCAGGAAAGTCCTTGTATTATGAGCAGATATTGAAAGGTGATATTGTGTCCTTAGGAGATAAGAAGTTATATGTAAAACTAATAGTAATTGACATGAAGGGATATGAAGTTATATTAGGAATGGATTGGTTATCCAGACATTATGCCACGATAAGCTGTAGGTCTGGATTAGTTGAGTTTCGACCCCCGAATGGTGATTGGTATACCTTTCAAGCTATCCCAAAGATAAGTAAAATACTGATTATATCCTCACTAGAGACTCAACGGATATTGAAAGGCGGCTGTGAGTGCTACCTAGCTAGTATAATGGATGTTCGGGTAATGAATAAGATGGAATTACAAGATATTCCTATTGTCCGAGAGTTCCCTGAGGCATTTTTGAATGATTTGCCAGGATTACCACCTGATAGAGAAATAGAGTTTGTAATTGATACATATCCCGAGGCATTACCCGTATCTAAGAACCCTTATCGCATGACACCTGTTGAGCTGAAGGAATTAAAAGTCCAACTACAGGAATTAGTAGACAAGGGATTTATACGCTCTAGTAGTTCTCCCTGGGGTGCACCTGTGTTATTTGTTAAGAAGAAAGATGGTTCCCTGAGGATGTGCATAGATTACCGAGAACTGAACAAGTTGACAATTAAGAATAAGTACCCCTTGCCCCGAATTGACGACTTGTTTGACCAATTACATGAAGCTAAAGTGTTTTCAAAGATTGACTTGCGTTCGGGGTACTATCAACTGAAGGTTAAGGAGGAAGATGTACCTAAGATAGCTTTTAGGACCCGTTATGGACATTATGAATTTCTTGTGATGTCGTTTGGGTTAACCAATGCACCTGCAGCCTTTATGGACCTGATGAATCGAGTGTTTCGTGATTACTTGGACAAGTTTGTAATTGTATTCATAGATGATATTCTTATATACTCACAGACTGAAGCTGACCACGAAGAACACCTAAGAATAGTTTTGACAACCCTGAAACAGCAACAACTCTATGCCAAGTTGTCCAAGTGTGAATTCTGGCTGGATAAGGTTAACTTTTTAGGCCATGTCATCTCTGCTGAGGGCATATCAGTATATCCAACCAAGATTCAAGCTGTTAAGGACTGGCCACAGCCAAGAAATGCCAGTGAAGTTCGTAGTTTTCTTGGTTTGGCAGGCTATTATAGGAAGTTTATTAAGGGATTCTCAATGATAGCTAAGCCTTTAACTTACTTAACAAAGAAGGACACCAAGTACTCTTGGACTGAAGCTTGTGAAGATGTCTTCCAGACACTTTAACTGAAGTTGACAACAGCCTCGCTTTTGACTCTTCCAACCGAAGAAGGGAAGTTTAGTGTTTACTGTGATGCATCAAAAATTGGTCTGGGGTGTGTTTTGATGCAAGATGGTAAGGTTGTAGCGTATGCCTCTAGGCAGCTGAAGAATTATGAACAGAACTACCCCACTCTCGATTTGGAATTAGCTGCTGTTGTGTTTGCATTGAAGATTTGGAGGCACTATTTATATGGTCAGCAGTGTGATGTGTTTTCTGACCATAAAAGCCTGAAGTACCTATTCACCCAAAAGGAATTAAACATGAGACATATACGTTAGTTAGAATTTGTTAAAGATTATGACTTTGAGATTAAGTATCATCCAGGTAAGGCCAATGCTATGGCTGATGCATTAAGCAGAATGTCAATGGCAATGCAGCCCGCAGTATCAACCATATCAGTAGCATTGAGGCAGGTAGTTAAAAAGTTCGAATTGGAGTTAGTTCTTGAGTTGTCGAACCTACTTGCTTCTCTAACCATTCAACCAACCATTTTGGATAAGATCAAAGAGGCACAGCAGATGGATTCAAAGGAGAATAATAGTATGATGAGTAAGTTAAAGGACGCCTCCCCTGAGTTCAGCCTCTCTAATGATGGTATTTTGAAGTTTAGGAATCGATAGTATATTCCAAATGATGAAGAACTACGAAAGTTGATCTTGACCGAGGCTCACTCGTCTCCCTTTTCTGTGCATCCTGGTACCAACAAGATGTATCGGGACTTGAAGCTACATTATTGGTGGCCAAATCTAAAGAGGGATGTGGCCAAGTTTGTAGAGTCATCCTTGATTTGCCAACAAGTTAAAGCAGAACACCAATGCCCAGGAGGTACTCTTCAACCCTTACCGATCCCTGAATGGAAGTGGGAAAACATTGCCATGGATTTTGTGGTAGGATTACCAAAGACAATCAAAGGACATGACAGTATTTGGGTTGTGGTAGACAGAATGACAAAATCAGCACACTTTATGCCAATAAGAATGACCTTTTCAATGGACCAGCTTGCTAACCTGTATATTCAAGAAATTATTAGATTGCATGGGATTCCATTATCTATTGTCTCCGATCGTGATCCTCGATTCACCTCAAGATTTTGGCGAAGTTTGCAAGGCACATTAGGGACAAAATTATCCTTTAGCACTGCTTTTCATCCTCAAACTGATGGTCAATCTGAGAGGACTATTCAGATACTTGAAGATATATTGAGAGCGTGTGTGCTGGATTTCCAGACATCTTGGAGTCGATACTTACCCTTTGGTAGAATTCTCCTACAATAATAGTTACCAGTCCACCATTGGTATGACACCTTATGAAGCACTCTATGGCAGAAAGAGTAGGTCACCTTTGTACTGGGATGAGGTCGGTGAAGCAAAACTCCTAGGTCCCGAGATCTTGCAACAGATGTCAGAGAAGATTGCCATTATTAGGAAAAGAATGATTACTGCACAAAGCTGACAGAAAAGTTATGCAGACCAAAGGAGGAGAGATCTGGTGTTCTCCGTCGGAGATGAAGTATTTCTAAAGATTTCACCATTTAAGGGAGTACTTAGATTTGGCAAGAAAGGAAAGCTTAATCCGCGATTCGTTGGACCATTCCCTGTCTTGGAAAGGATCGGCAGCACAACTTATAGACTGCAATTGCCTTTATCACTGGAGAAAGTTCACAACGTTTTTCAAGTGTCTATGTTGAGAAAATGCATACGGGATCCTACACAAGTTGTTAAGCCAGTGAATGTCGAAATTGAGCCAACATTAACGTATGAAGAGAAGCCAGTGCAAATTTTGGAATCTGCAGTAAAGACTTTGAGGAATAAGGAAATTCCTTTGGTTAAGGTCTTATGGACAAACCATGGAGTTGAAGAAGCCACATGGGAACAACAGCAAGATATGTTGGACAAATATCCGGAGCTCTTCGTTTGATCAATTTTCGGGGACAAAAATTTTGTTTAAGGAGGGGTGGATGTAACACCCGACATTCTCAGTCAAGTGATTTTCTTAACAGAATTAACGGTCACCTCTTTATTTGACCTTTTATTTATTAATTATATGCCAAAGCTTATTGGATTTTTATTGTAGTGGCAGAATTGTAATTAAGGAGGAATTTATTTGGTATAAGTAGAAAATGAAAACTCTTAAAGCTCACAAAAACCCCACTGTAGCCGACATTCTCTCTCGGCGATTCCCATCCTCCCAGAACTCTCTCTCTCGCAGCAGGTAGCCATCTTCATCAACAACCGATTCTCCTTCGTTCTCGCCGATACTCAGCTTACCAGGTAAGACTTAATGAATGTAGTTACTGGTAGATACTTTGAGCTCTGTTTTCGGTTAGAACCCGAGGTTTCAAATTCTTTAATGGCAGAGTAATAATAGGATCATTTCTATTATGCGTTTAGTAAAAGCATTTCCGAGTTGATTATGGACATTTAGATAGTTGTATGCGATTAGTTACTGGGTTGAATCTGGTTATTTAGATTGTAGAGATTTAATCCACGCACGCAAGGTGCTCGGTAGTAGAACATAGAAATATAAATAGGTTAAGTATTAGGATGATTTTTGGTTAGCACTATTAGGATTTTATTTTTAACTTGGTAATGTGAAATGATTTAGGTAAAGAAGATTTGAAAGGAGTATTCCATTTGCAAAGGACACCAGGTAAGTGAATGTACTAAGACTTCTTGCCACTAGGGCCCTGCATCTTAAGGGTACTAAATTAGTTATGTGTTTGATGTTTGTTTCAAGTTAGTAAGATGGTTTGTACTTGGATGATTTACGGAGGTTTGAGAACTATGCTATGTGATGTTCTGATAGAGTCTATAAAGTAACTGTCTAGTATGATGTTTTCCATAGTTTGATGACTTAAGAACATTCATGTCATGCATCATGGTTTACTTCTCAAGCATATGAAAATGATTTATGAGCATGTTTTCCCCATGAACGAAATATGAGAATGAATATGAATATGAATCCATGCAACATGATTAAGTGAGGGTTGTGGGCGGGTTGACGTATGTCACAGTCCAAAGAGGGACCATGAAAACGACCCGAAAGGGAATATGATCAAAATCACTGTCAACCCCCCTTTTACGGCACAAATCCTCCCTTAATCCATACGATGAAAGTGATGAACAAGAACACGAATATGAACAAGAAAAGAACATGAAACGAACATGATCATGACTTCCCTTGCAACTATGCATTCACGTATACATGTTGATATTGCATTCCTTACTAAGCATTAGGTTTATAGTTTAAACCTTATGATGTAGGTGACGAGGTTTTAGGTGAGGATTCCAAAGCTAATGAAGAAGTCTAAGTGTGGTTGATGGAAGGTGATCAGGGTTCAATTCTGTGGCTGGATGGCGATTGAGACCCCTGGTTAATGCTCTATGATTTTAGTAATGATTATGAATATGGTAGTTTAAGTAGGATGAGTTTATTTGATAACATTGAGTTTTGAAATTGTCTGGTTGACTACTGGGTCTGGGAATGATTATAAGGATTATTAAACGATCTGTTGTTAAGTCTTCCGCTATATGTACTCGGGATGAGTCTCTAGTTTTCATTTATAAGAGTGATTAGTCAATGAAGTTAGAAGTCTGTACATGTCTATGTTCACTGATAGCTGTATTCTATCGGAAGATGTATGAGTTTGCATCAACCGATAGATATCCTCTATCGGAAGGTGTATGAGTTTACATCAACCGATAGATATCCTCTATCGGAAGGTGTATGAGCTTGCATCCACCGACTGATGTTCTCTATTGAAAAATGTCTTAAAAGAACACGTGGATTGCACAAGTCTATCGGAAGTTGTTAGGTGTTTCTCATCGGTAGAGGTTGTGTGTTTCTCATCGGCAGATGTTGTATGTTTCTCATCGGTAGATGTTGTGTGTTTCTCATCGGCAGATGTTGTGTGTTTCTCATCGGTAGATGTATTACCATCGGTCAATGTGAGTCTATGACTCCATCGGCAGATGCAGTTTAAAAGATGTTTAGGAGAACAGATGTGTCGCGTGGCGGGCACGTGACCATCGGTCGATGTGAGTCTATGACTCTATCGGCAGATGCAGTTAAAGAGATGTTGGGAAACAGATGTGTCGCGTGGCGGGCACGTGACCACCGGTCGATGTGAGTCTATGACTCTATCGGCAGATTGATGCCATTGATTTAGCAGACAATACGAGTGAATTAATTTTAAAGGAAGAAGGAGTTGAACATTGGGGTTAAATTTTTGGGTTTTTCGAACCCTTGAAAGTAGTTGAAAAATATGCGTACAATATGTGTAAAACATGTTAGAAAATATTGACTCAAAAATATCAACAAAAACGTGGGAAATTGTTAAAACCCGAAGTCGTATACTTTACGAAAAATTAAGCAGCATAACGACTAATTTTTATAAACCCCAAAACATTTAAAACAAAACAATATCTATACAACAATCTCCAAAACACCAACCAAATATAACAAAAATACAAAAATAACTAAAAAGTACCCATCACTCACAACTCCCCGAAGACCATGGTCGAGATGCCTCAACAACTGCCCGCACTGGCATATCGCGCACATCACCGACTGCGTCCCAATCCTAGCTTTTCTCATAGCTCTCACCTGTATTGACGTCGTCACCTACACCACAGAACACAAAATATAAGCCTAATGCTTAGTAAGTAAGGAATAATAGATGCAAACATATACAATGCACACACACCCTATCACATGCAGTTTCTACTGGCTCTGTTGTTATCATTTTGTTGTCGAAATATTAATCTATCACCTAACGGGGTAGATCAAGTAGGCACACATCCTATATCATCTAGGATAGCCCCACTTTGACCCAATACTGCGATATCGTAGGCCACATCCGAGTCTAGCTCCAAGGGTGGCCATACCCGATCCCTAGGCACACATCCGAGTCCAGCTCCAAGGATGTATTTCCATCCGAGTCCCGCTCTAAGGATGACACTAAACCAAAATCCTGGTATACATCTGAGTCCAGCTCCAAAGATGTATTTTCCATCCGAGTCTCATTCCAAGAATGGCACCAGGCACACATCCGAGACCAGCTCCAAGAATGTGTTTCCATCCTAGTCTAGCTCCAAGGATGGCACGACCCAATCTCTTAGCATACATCCGAGTCTAGCTCCAAGGATGACACTACCCAATCCCCACACGTTTCACGCTCACCGTTCAAAACCATGCTCAAAACTCGTGTTTCGTAGTTGGAAAAGCAATGATGCATGTCACACATATGCTCGAAACAAAACAAAACACAAACAAGCAAACATTTAAGCAATCCCTACCGTTCCATGGTGTAGGCTCGAAGGCACAATCACAAACAACCTCTACTTACCTGAATTGTTGTAACCTACTCACCCGCTCTGGTTGTTCCAGGAACTCAACATGTTCACCTAATATAACAAATGAAAAACAACTTAATAATCATACTACTAAATCTAAGGAATACCTATTCTAACTCTAATAACTAATCAAACTAACTGTAAAACCTCAAATCCCAGATCTCGAAATTTTCCTTATTACAATGACCATTTTGAGTAATCTATCCAAAACTTACAAAACATGACATCATACATAACACAAGTTATGGATCCAAATTAAAGTGATTTTAAACATAACATAACCAATTAAATCCTTCCTTCACAAAAATTCAGATTATAACACAATGCATTAACCCAACTTAAAAAATCCATAACTAATTCTATACATATCAAAATGCTTCGATTCCAAAGCCCATGGATCCATTAAAGTGTCTATTTTACCCCATTAAAACATTTTTGCAAGATAAAATTGGAAGGAGGATCAAAAGCATCGGAAAAGTAACCTGCCCCGAATTCCGTTTAACAGTTTAAGCTAAAATTTGAAAATTCATAACTTTTTGTATACACATCCGAATTCAATGATTCAAGATGCTATTTAAACCTTAAAGTGTTTAGTTTCTAATGGTCAAGTTTATTTTATTACCCACTTCAATAAGCATAACAGAAATTTGCCGAAACCCAAACTGTCCTGTTGTTTCAAAAATCCCATATTTCATTCAACTTTAATTACTTCAAAAATTCACCATAAATCGTATACATATCCGAACTCGTCGATTCAAAATTCTACGTAAACCTTAGGATGTCTATTTTCAAATGTTGAAATCCCTTTATCCCTTTAATAGAAACAACTTGGACGAAATAAATAAAACCCAAACCTGCCCTGTTTTATAAATTTTCTCAAATTTTCAGTTTTACATCAAACATCAACCAAGTTCAAAAATTCGTAACAAACAAATTCGATGATTCCAATGGCTATGCATTCCTCAAGGAGTCTATTTTTACATGCCAAATTCAATTAATCAAACAAAACTAACTCAGAAAACCGAAATTACAGAATCGCCAACTGCCCTGTAGTTTAACCATTTTGGAATATTCATGCCTTATTTGGTGTTCTTTGTTAATTTTGACCATAAACAATCCTCAAATCCAGATTAGGCACCAAAACATTCAAGAATGAAGGAATAAAATACCTATTTTCGTTCAACCCTCTAGGGTTTATCAAAACATCCATTAACACTCCATCAACCTACCATTCTTAAACATATCATCAACCTTTTTCATAAACAAAACCTAACATACTACTTACCTTGAAGAAATCTCAAGAAAGGGTAGAAGAAGTTGACATGAGAAGCTGCTGAAAATGAAGGAAAAAAAATGTGGAAGAAAGCTTCAATGATGGGTTTACACTTAAAGGATAAACTTGATCAACCTACCTAGGTGTGAGATTCCAAAATTGCCCTCCAAACTCTACCTCTTCTTTCAACTTTCTTCTTTCTTTCTTTCTAAATTTTCTCCCACGTGGACACTAAAGTAAGTTTGACTTGTCACATTTCAAGCTTTCATTTCTCTTCTTTTCTATTGGTTCATCCATTTATTTACTTTTCAACACTTCTTTTCCTTTTTTTTTCTTTACTCTAACGTGAAAACTCTCTCCTCATAACCTTTATTTATTTATTTTTTTCCATAACAAAAGCAAGTCTAATTTACTTCCTAAATTTAACTTTTAAATTTCTTGTAAAATAATTCCATTCCTATTATTCATTATTACATCTACTATAATAACTAAATACTAATAATTTAAAGAATAACAAAATTTTCTCGGGTATTACAATCCACCCTCCTAAAAAAAAATTTTGTCCTCAAAATTTATGGTGTAGTTATTCCTGAACTTATTTACCCCACTCTAACCTCTTTACTTTTAGGTTGCCATGCTAAATCCCCACTACACTACAACCTCAAGTTCCTGCGACCTCAAGCTCTCGACTGGTACTGATAATTCCCTTTATATGCCCCCCATAGCTCACCTACTCATACTGTAACGCCTCGAATTATATAAACTCCGATAGACTACATCCACCGATAGACTACATCCACCGATAGACTACATCCACCGATAGACTACATCCACCGATAGACTACATCCACCGATAGACTACATCCACCGATAGACTACATCCACCGATAGACTACATCCACCGATAGACTACATCCACCGATAGACTACATCCACCGATAGACTACATCCACCGATAGACTACATCCACCGATAGACTACATCCACCGATAGACTACATCCACCGATAGACTACATCCACCGATAGACTACATCCACCGATAGACTACATCCACCGATAGACTACATCCACCGATAGACTACATCCACCGATAGACTACATCCACCGATAGACTACATCCACCGATAGACTACATCCACCGATAGACTACATCCACCGATAGACTACATCCACCGATAGACTACATCCACCGATAGACTACATCCACCGATAGACTACATCCACCGATAGACTACATCCACCGATAGACTACATCCACCGATAGACTACATCCACCGATAGACTACATCCACCGATAGACTACATCCACCGATAGACTACATCCACCGATAGACTACATCCACCGATAGACTACATCCACCGATAGACTACATCCACCGATAGACTACATCCACCGATAGACTACATCCACCGATAGACTACATCCACCGATAGACTACATCCACCGATAGACTACATCCACCGATAGACTACATCCACCGATAGACTACATCCACCGATAGACTACATCCACCGATAGACTACATCCACCGATAGACTACATCCACCGATAGACTACATCCACCGATAGACTACATCCACCGATAGACTACATCCACCGATAGACTACATCCACCGATAGACTACATCCACCGATAGACTACATCCACCGATAGACTACATCCACCGATAGACTACATCCACCGATAGACTACATCCACCGATAGACTACATCCACCGATAGACTACATCCACCGATAGACTACATCCACCGATAGACTACATCCACCGATAGACTACATCCACCGATAGACTACATCCACCGATAGACTACATCCACCGATAGACTACATCCACCGATAGACTACATCCACCGATAGACTACATCCACCGATAGACTACATCCACCGATAGACTACATCCACCGATAGACTACATCCACCGATAGACTACATCCACCGATAGACTACATCCACCGATAGACTACATCCACCGATAGACTACATCCACCGATAGACTACATCCACCGATAGACTACATCCACCGATAGACTACATCCACCGATAGACTACATCCACCGATAGACTACATCCACCGATAGACTACATCCACCGATAGACTACATCCACCGATAGACTACATCCACCGATAGACTACATCCACCGATAGACTACATCCACCGATAGACTACATCCACCGATGGATTACATCCACCAATAGATTACATCCACCGATAGACTACATCCACTGATAGACTACATCCACCGATAGATTACATCCACCGATAGACTACATCCACTGGTGAGCAGTAACACTCTAAACAAACAGACAACTCTGCCTACTAAAAGAACTTGTAAATTTTAACAGCAGCTATTCAAAACAACATAAATCCACAACTTTATAAATCCAGAATATTAATCTACAACTAAAACCAAATCGTGTTTTTCATAATCAGAAAAGCTCCAAAATTAATAAAAACATTAAACTCCTGCTGTCATTAACATTCTTAGCATACTAAAACTGAACCATTGTTAACTACACTTTCACACCTCCTGACATTAGTTAAACCGCCTCATCAGAGCACCAAACCGTGGCATAGCTGTGCTCCAACAACTTCACCTATTCTTCATTACATTCAGAGAATTCACCTGTTGCAACCTCAGCACCTACATCACAAAACTCATCTATTAGCCTAATGCTAAGTAAGTAAAGCAACAATGAAATGATATGCTGAAACATAAATCCTAGACATGCAGTTTCTACTTTACGTTCACGTTCTTTCTCTGATCTGATCCCTCGGTTCCATTGGGAGTTGGATCATTTTTTCCAAAGTCATACATCCTCTTCATAAATTAAGGGGCAGATTAGTTCTCTTAACAGCTGATCTGATCCTAAATTTCATTGGCAGTTGGATCATTTTTCCCAAAGTCATACATCCTCTTCATAAATTAAGGGGCGGATTAGTTCCCTTAACAGCTGATCTGTTACATTCTGTTCATACCTTGCCATGCCATTACATGTAAATTCATTTTCGTGTTCTTTCCAAAACATGATAAATGACATACAGAAAACATTCAAACAAGCATAAACATACTGTTTTGTGATGTAGACCCGAAGGCACACACATACTCTACTTACTTGGTCTCCTGAAAAGTTTGGTTGAAGTCTACCTCGGAAGTTTGCTCAAACCTAAAACCATCAATAGAACATTAATCAAATCTTCTCTAAACTTAATCCTAAATCAACCAGAAATCTAAGGAAACGAGTTTGGAACTCTGGTTTTTGAGCATTCTTGATTTACCACAAAACCCGAACTAACTCTCGCTTACAGCATTCTCAAAACCACATTTATAATCTCCTCTACCAATGATAGTTACAATGTAGCAAGAAATCGAAGTAGAACTCACCTAGCTTGGAGAGAATGAGAGAGAAAATCGCCGAGAGAAACTCTGCTTAGCTGAGATGAATGCTGAGAAAGGAAAATGAGAAACAGTGGCGGCTAAACCTCATTAAACCCTCTCTTAAATACATTATCCTCTATAAATCTCTATTTACCATTATGCCCTTACTTAGACACTCATTAACCTAATCAATAATTCTCCCAATTTCATCCATAAAGTGTACACTATTAGTTGACAAGGTAAAATTGGTTCGATGGAACAGGGTGTTACACATACATCCTTAGACTTCAACTTGAGCACTCATCACTTAGACCATTAAATCTCTCCAACTTAGTTTTCAACTTTAGCTTTTCCTCGAACTCAATTCATCAAATTCCTCAATTCACACTTCCACGTCTATCAAACATGTACATAATTTATTCGAACCCTCAATGTATCTTCAATCACATAAAACTAAAAAATCTACTGAGTAAACTTCCTATCCTAAGTCCTAAATTTCGAATTCCACTCCATTCTACTATCTCATTCCTAACTAATCACCCCCATCTCTTGAACCTATTTACCTCAAATCATCATGACACTTCATTAATCATTCAAACACCATCCTCAAACTCCAAGCTCTCATTACTTAAATCTATTCTCTCTGAGTCCATATTTACATTAACTACGTTTAATTTGTCCAACTTTTACTTCCGTCATAACCAAACACTCTCACATTCTTAGGTCTAAATTAACTCTTTCCCAATTTTACACTCAACACCCTAAATGGTGTTCACATACCTTACTTCGACCCCAGAAATTTAAATTGAAAATTTCCATAATCCTCCTGAATTAACTTTCTAATCCAATATCCTCTAACTTTCTCAGCTTTATCCGACATACTAAATCCATATTCCCTAATCCTCTTATCTTAATTCTATTCAAAATCCATAATGCATTCTAAAATTCTTCAACGAATTCCCATTCTTCTCCTTTAAGAACTCCTTTATCTCTTTAGATCGTATTCCACTCAGCATTTATGATCTAATCCTCAAATTTTTCTATATAATGTCACTTCTAATCTCCTTTCCCCAGTTCTCAACTCAGTTTCTAAATATTCTCCTTACTCTCTTTATAGCAAGCCGCTCACATCCTCCTTGTTTGCAAACTTGTTGTAGTTCACTTAACACCCTTATTCCTAATCTCCTACCTGTTACCTTTTTGTCTAAAGTCCCCATTAAAAGTTACTAACCTGCTCACTTACCTCTTTCCTATGTCCGTCAGATATAGACTGTAATCTAATCACTCATCTTTCTTACATTGCACAGTCTCTAATCCCTTATCAGTTCAAGTATTCATCACTACAAATAGCTCTAAATCTCCTCTCTCTTCCCTACGCTTACAGAAGTCCTACCGGTATCTCACCAAAACCAACATTCAGTTGGCTTCACATCCAAACTAAACTTTACTACAAAGACCACTGCCGCAAAAGAATGCTACACATCAAAATATATGAATATCGTACCTGAGATCCCAGCTGGTCGATCCTCATTGTCCGACTCTAGGGCAGTCTTTAAGCCACATGTCCAGGCTCACTGTACTTGAAACACCGAGGAACTCTTGACTTTGGACAGTCTCGAAAAAGGTGGTCAGGTTCAAAACAGTTATAACATTTCTCATCATACTGCCCACACCCTCCAGGATGAGCTTTTAAACACTTAGGACATGACAAATATCGTCCCCGTGGCTTCTTTCTTTCTCTCTGGTCATTCAAATACCCGCATGGTCTCTTAGTTCCTTGAGATTGTGAATAAGACCCACCTCCGCTCATCCGAGTTGTAATTTCTGTAAACATTTGCCCGGGAACTTCTGCTGGTTGAATACACTTGCCAACGTCCTCTTCCATCTCTAATGCTTTAGCTACCACTCTAGTGAACGACACTCCATCAATCCCGAAGGTTTTCACCAACATATAAATTTCCAGTTTCAGGCCCTGCACGAACTAAAATATCTTATCTTCTTCCCGACTAACTAGGTGGCTGGCAAACCGGGACAATGATTCAAACTGCTAAATATATTCTCCTACTGATCCTGTTTGCTTTAATGCCATAAATTCCAATCTCTTTGCAACTTGGGCCGTCCGGTTGTAGTATTTGTCGAAGAATCTTTAAACTCCCTCCAAGTTAGACCTTGAGGACCGGTGGTAACCTTCACAGTCTTCCACCAGCTTTGAGCGTCGTTAGCTAAATGGAACGTTGCACACTTCACCTTTTTTTCTTCCTCTACCTCAGTGAGATTAAACATATTCTCTATAGTGCATATCCATCGTTAAGCAGCTGTTGGATCTGTTAAACGACCTTCAAAGGCTGGAGGCTTTAACCTACTAAATCATTCCCCGCTAGAACCCGCTCCTGTGCTGGAGCCCGCTCCAAGGTTTCCCAGTATACCTTGGTTCATGAAAACGCCCAACAGTTGAGATTGTATATTCAGTAAATCCCGAAGTTGCTTATCAAGGTCCACGGTTTGCTCTCTAGGTTGTTCTGGTTCGTTTCTAGGTCGTCCGGGTCGTCTTGGGTTCCTCAATATTTTGCTTTCTAATCCTGTAAAAAGGTTAAAACAATCTAATCTTAGATAAAACTAACAAAAAGAGGAAAGAAATACTTACAGTCGGTGAAGCACATTGCATGGCGACCGGCATTGTCGGGTAATCCTTTAAACGAATCGACCACTTTTTCTCTGATACCGACTTGTAACGCTCCCGAACCCTCCCCGGCCCGGTGCGTTACTTTGCAAACAAATCTCGCGTTTAAAATGAATTTTTAAAATAATTGTCGAAAAATTTTTGGGTTTTTCGAACCCTCGAAAGTAGTTGAAAAATGTGCGTACAATATGTGTAAAACATGTCAGAAAAGATTGACTCCAAAATATCAACAAAAACGTGGAAAATTGTTAAAACCCGACGTCGTTTACTTTACGAAAAATCGAGCAGCATAACGACTAATTTTTATAAACCCCAAAACATTTAAAACAAAACAATATCTATACAACAATCTCCAAAACACCAACCAGATACAACAAAAATACCAAAATAACCAAAAAGTACCCATCACTCACAACTCCCCGAAGACCATGGTCGAGACGCCCCAACAACTGCCCGCACCGGCATACTGCGTACATCACCAACTGTGTCCCAATCCTAGCTTTTCTCTTAGCACTCACCTGTACTGACGTCGTCACCTACACCACAGAACACAAAACATAAACCTAATGCCTAGTAAGTAGGGAATAATGTATGCAAACACATACAATGCACACACACCCTATCACATGCAGTTTCTACTCGCTCTGTTGTTCTCATTTTGTTGTCGAAATATTAATCTATCACCTAACGGGGTGGATCAAGTAGGCACACATCCTATAACATCTAGGATACCCCCACTTTGACCCAACACTGCGATATCGGAGGCCACATTCGAGTCTAGCTCTAAGGGTGGCCATACCCGATCCCTAGGCACACATCCGAGTCCAGCTCCAAGGATGTATTTCCATCCTAGTCCCGCTCCAAGGATGACACTAGCCCAAAATCCTGGTATACATCTGAGTCAAGCTCCAAAGATGTATTTTCCATCCGAGTCTCGCTCCAAGAATGGCACCAGGCAGACATCCGAGACCAGCTCCAAGAATGTGTTTCCATCCGAGTCTAGCTCCAAGGATGACACGACCAAATCTCCTAGCATACATCTGAGTCTAGCTCCAAGGATGACACTACCCAATCTCCACACGTTTCACGCTCACCAGTTCAAAACCATACTCAAAACTCGTGTTTCATAGTTGGAAAAACAATGATGCATGTCACACAT
This sequence comes from Begonia masoniana, assembly GCA_022432975.1. NCBI lineage: Eukaryota > Viridiplantae > Streptophyta > Magnoliopsida > Cucurbitales > Begoniaceae > Begonia > Begonia masoniana. Next base: position 21,284,110 of record CM039509.1, on the reverse strand, counting down.
ATGCTCGATACAAAACAAAACACAAACAAGCAAACAATCAAGCAATCCTTACCGTTCCATGGTGTAGGCCTGAAGGCACAATCACAAACAACCTCTACTTATCTGAATTCTTGTAACCTACTCAATCGCTCCAGCTGTGCCAGCAACTCAACACGTTCACCTAATATAACAAAGGAAAAACAACTTAATAATCATACGACTAAATCTAAGGAATACCTATTCTAATTCTAACAACTAATCAAACTAACTTTAAAACCTCAAATCCCAAATCCCGAAATTTTCCTTATTACAATGACCATTTTGAGTAATCTATCCAAAACTTACAAAACATGACATCATACATAACTCAAGTTAAGGATCCAAATTAAAGTGATTTTAAACACAACATAACCAATTAAATCCTTCATTCACAAAAATTCAGATTATAACACAATGCATTATCCAAACTTTAAAAATCCATAACTAATTCTACACATATCGAAATGCTTCGATTCCAAAGCCCATGGATCCATTAAAGTGTCTATTTTACCTCGTTAAAGCAGATTTGCAAGATAAGATTGGAAGGAGGATTTAAAAGCATCGGAACAATAACCTGCCCCGAATTCCGTTTAACAGTTTAAGCTAAACGTTGAAAATTCATAACTTTTTGTATACACATATGAATTCAATGATTCAAGTTGCTATTTAAACCTTAAAGTGTCTACTTTCTAATGGTTAAATTTCTTTTATTACCCACTTCAATCAACATAACAGAAATTTGCCGAAAACCAAACTGTCCCGTAGTTTCGAAAATCCCAGATTTCATTCAACTTTAACTACTTCAAAAATTCACCATAAATCGTATACATATCCGAACTCGTCGATTCAAAATTCTACGTAAACCTTAGGATTTCTATTTTCAAATGTTGAAATCCCTTTATCCCTTTAATAGAAACAACTTGGACGAAATAAATAAAACCTAGACCTGCCCTGTTTTATAAATTTTCTCAAATTTTCAGTTTTACATCAAACATCAACCAAGTTCAAAAATTCGTAACAAATTGAATATATGTCCAAATTCGATGATTCTAACGGCTATGCATTCCTCAAGGAGTCTATTTTAACATGCTAAATTCAATTAATCAAACAAAACTAACTCAGAACACCGAAATTACAGAATCGCCAACTGCCCTGTAGTTTAACCATTTTGGAATATTCATGCCTTATTTGGTGTTCTTTCTTGATTTTAACCATAAACAATCCTCAAATCCAGATTAGGCGCCAAAACATTCAAGAATGAAGGAATAAAATACCTATTTTCGTTCAACCTCTAGGGTTTATCAAAACATCCATTAACACTCCATCAACCTACCATTCTTAAACATACCATCAACCTTTTTCATAAACAAAACCTAACATACTACTTACCTTGAAGAAATCTAAAGAAAGGGTAGAAGAAGTTGACATGAGAAGCTGCTGAAAATGAAGGAAAAAAAAAACGTGGAAGAAAGCTTCAATGATGGGTTTACACTTAAAGGATAAACTTGATCAACCTACCTAGGTGTGAGATTCCAAAATTGCCCTCCATATTCTACCTCTTCTTTCAACTTTCTTCTTTCTTTCTTTCTAAATTTTCTCCTACGTGGACATCAAAGTAAGTTTGACTTGTCACACTTCAAGCTTTCATTTCTCTTCTTTTCTATTGGTTCATCCATTCATTTACTTTTCAACACTTCTTTTCCCTTTTTTTTTTATTTACTCTAACGTGAAAACTCTCTCCTCTTAACCTTTATTTCTTTATTTTTTTTCATAACAAAAGCAAGTCTAATTTACTTCCTAAATTTAACTTTTAAATTTCTTGTAAAATAATTTCATTCCTACTATTCATTATTACATCTACTATAATAACTAAATACTAATAATTTAAAGAATAACAAAATTTTCTCGGGTGTTACAAAGATAGAGATGAAGAACCATGTGTGTAACGCCCCGAGTTATCTGAACCCAGTTCGCTACTCATTACTTAACCATGACTAAGAAATTTCAAATAAATTTAAAACTTCATTCGACATACAAAATTTGACGTTTACTAAACGTTCAAAACATTTGAAAACTTTGCAGCGGAAAAATTATTTAAGACTACAATGGGGTTAAACTAGCGGTGAAAATATTGTTGGAAAGATTAATGGAAATATTTGGAGTGTCCGGTCAAAAGAATTAAGGTTTTAAGTGATGGACTACTCAAGGAATTACAAAAGTCGAATTCATCTGCCGACGACAAAGTCAACAGAAAAAGCAGAAGTAGAAAACCAAAGGCTTCTGCCGATGACGTCTACACGACTTCACCCACAACTTCATCTGCCGATGAAGTCGTGAGAACTTCATACACCACTTCATCTGCCGATGAAGTCAACATAACTTCATCTGCCGATGAAGTCAGCGCGATTTCATCTCTCAATAGATAAACACACGACATCTTCCGATAACAACAATATGACTCCTTCCGATAGAATTAAAACATACACTACATCTTCCGATTCACTAAACGACAAACAGATTACTCTACATCTTCCGATTCACTAAACGACAAAACAGATTACTCTACATCTTCCGATTCACTAAACGACAAACAGATTACTCTACATCTTCCGATTCACTACTCTACATCTTCCGATTCACTAAACGACAAACCCCTTAACTCTCTCAGACTACACCTGCCGATCACTACTCGGCGACTTAATACTCTACACCTTCCGATCGAATAGACTACATTTGCCGACACGTGCTTCTCACATGACTCCTTAAGGCATTTGCCGATAGACTTCCATCTTCCGACAGACTGACACACCACATCTACCGATAGACTTCCTTCCTCCGATAGACATCAACACGATTTCCTTCCACAGAACGCAATAAACCTCTACACATATCCACTGATACAAAAAATTATTCAATTCCTACCAATGGACTAAACAACCTGTCTATAACCCGAGAAAGCTTCGACTATCTAACAGACTTAAAACATTTTACCAAAAATCCATTCATAACACTCCAAGTCATTGTATTGATCAAATTCAGTAAAAACATGAAAATCAGAAATTCTCGAAAACAAAGTCAAATAGCTGTAATCTCATTTACTAAAAACTGCATATACTCGATTAAATCATTATCCACTAAACCTCCACATCTGTAGACAACATGCTAAACCGCCCCATCAGTTACCATGCCGAAGCCTGAATGCTCTCCTCCAACGTCCACTATTCCTCAACACGATCAGGAGACACACCTGCTAACACTTCTTCACCTACATCACAAAACTCATCTATTAGCCTAATGCTAAGTAAGTAAAGCAGTATATGAATGAAGTAAAATGCTGAACTTATACTCCTAAATATGCAGTTTCTATTTTTCTCATCTCAGTGGCATACGCATTCGTTCATAACATGATCTGATCCCATGGTTCCCTTGGGAGTGGGATCAATTCTCCCAATGTCTACATCCTCCTACTTAATTAAGGGGCAGATGAATTCCCTTAACACTTGATCTGATCCCATGGTTCCCTTGGGAGTGGGATCAATTCTCCCAATGTCTAAATCCCTTCATAAGTTAAGGGGTGGATTAGTTCCCTTAATAGCTTGTCTGTCGCATACAGTTCATACCTTACCATTCCTTACATGAAATTCATTTTCGTAACTTTTAACAAAACATGATGCATGGACAATAGAAACATTCAAGCATACATAAACCTACTGTTTTGTGATGTAGGCCCGAAGGCACAAGCAATACTTTACTTACCTGGCTCCTGGAAATCTGTCTGGTTGCTAGCTACTTCGGAGGTCTGTTCACCTAAGTTCATACAGAATATAAATCAAGGCTTCACCAAACCTTTCAAAATATCAAACAGCGGTTCGAGAAATCTAGTTAGAAACTCTACTACCCGAGCATTCCTACTTATCGCTAAAACCCGAATCTACACTCAATCTCAGCATCCTCAAAATCCTCACATTGCAATCCTCCAGGCATTTCACCACTATACAACAAGAGAAATAAGGAAAAGAAACTTACCTAAGTCGAAGGAGAACCGAGCGAGGAGAATCGCCTAGAGAGCTCGGCTGCTTGAGCTGAAAGTTTCCGAAGAGAAGAGTATGAGAGGGGGGGGGGGGTGGCGGCTACAGTGCAATAAACCCAACCCTTATCCTTAAATACGTTACCCAACTTTTGAACATTGTAAATTACTCTAATACCCTTAACAAGTTGTTCAATAACCTTATTTAATTCATTACCTAGTCAAGTGTATTACTTTAATAATAAAAGGCTGGTTCGATAGAACCAGGTGCTACAATCTACCCTCCATAAAAGAATTTTGTCCTCAAAATTCAGTACCTGAATAACTCTGGATGTTGGTCTAACATGTCTTGCTGGCGCTCCCATGTTGCTTCCTCTGTATTCTGATTGTGCCACAAGACTTTTACCAATGGTACCTCCTTGTTGCGTAATACCTTTACTGCAAAATCTAAAATCTTTACTGGCTTTTCTTCATAGGTAAGTGTAGGTTGAATTTCAATGCTTTGCTGTTCGACAACTTGAGCTGGATCCCGCACACACTTCTTTAACATAGAGACATGAAACACGTTATGTATTCCTCCCATAGAGGCTGGTAGCTGTAACTGATAAGCTGTTTTCCCGATCTTCTTCAGAATTGGGAACGGTCCAATAAATCTAGGATTTAGTTTGCCCCTCTTTCCAAACCTCACAACTCCTTTGAATGGTGATATCTTAAGAAAAACTTCATCCTCTACTTCAAATTCCAGTTCTCTTCTCCTCTTGTCTGCATAGCTTTTCTGTCGGCTTTGAGCTGTCAAAATTTTCTGTCGGATGAGGGCAATCTTCTCCACTGTTTGCTGCACGATATCAGGACCTAGTAGTTGTGCTTCACCAACTTCATCCCAGTACAACGGTGATCTGCATTTTCGTCCATATAATGCCTCATACGGTGCCATTCCTATAGTCGCCTGAAAACTGTTGTTGTAAGAGAACTCTACCAATGGTAAATACTTACTCCAAGATCCTTGAAAATCTAATATGCACGCTCGGAGCATATCCTCTAAGGTCTGAATAGTTCTCTCGGATTGTCCATCTGTTTGAGGGTGAAAGGCTGTGCTGAAGTTAAGTTGCGTTCCCATAGCCTTATGCAAACTTTTCCAAAACTTAGATGTAAATCTAGAGTCTCGGTCTGAAACTATAGTGCTTGGAACTCCATGTAATCTAATGATCTCTTGCACATACAACTCAGCAAGTTGATCCATCGAATATGTTATCTTTATCGGCAGAAAATGGGTGGATTTGGTCAAACGGTCAACTATTACCCAAATTGCATCATGTCCTTTTGTTGTTCTAGGCAATCCTGTAACAAAATCCATTGCCACTAGATCCCACTTCCATTCCGGAACCGGTAGGGGTTGTAATGTTCCTGCAGGTCTTTGATGTTCAGCCTTAATCTGTTGGCAGACCAAACATGACTCCACATGCTTCGCCACACATCTTTTCATACCTGGCCACCAAAAATGCTGCTTGAGATCTCTGTACATCTTGGTACTTCCAGGGTGGACAGAGAACCTGGAAGAGTGTGCCTCAGAAAGAATTTCCTTTCTAAGTTCGGTATCAGCTGGAACAAACCATCTATTTCTAAACTTAAGGACCCCATCGGTAGAATGGTTAAAATCTGACTTGTCCGTAGAATCCATGTTTGACTTGTACTTGCTACACTCGTCATCAGTTATCTGAGCTTCCTTTATTTTCTCTAGAATGGTAGGCTTTAAAGTTATGGCTGAAAGTATGGCTGTCACATCAGTTACTGCTTCTAGATTAAACTTTTGGAATTCTGACTCTAGAGTTAATGGCATACTGAAATTCATAGGTGGGGTTGATGTTGTTACTCTACTCAAGGCATCTGCCACAACATTTGCCTTACCAGGGTGGTACTTAATCTCAAGGTCATAGTCTTTTACAAATTCCAACCATCTACGTTGCCTCATGTTTAGTTCCTTCTGTGTGAAAATGTACTTCAGGCTCTTATGGTCGGAAAATATTTCACAAGATTGTCCATACAAATAATGTCTCCAAATTTTAAGTGCAAATACCACAGCAGCTAATTCTAAGTCATGTGTAGGGTAATTCTTCTCATGAGTTTTCAACTGTCTGGAAGCATAGGCTATCACTTTTCCTTCTTGCATCAAGACACAGCCAAGACCAATCTTGGATGCATCACAATAAATACTAAATTTACCATTCTCAGCAGGAAGGGTCAGGATTGGAGTATTGGTCAGTTTCTGTTTCAAGGCTTGGAAACTATGCTCACATTCATCGGTCCATAAGTACTTCACATTTTTCCTTGTTAACTTAGTAAGAGGTGTAGCAATCTTTGAAAATCCTTCAATGAACTTTCTATAATACCCTGCAAGTCCAAGAAAACTTCTAATATCAGTAGCATTCTTCGGTTGGGGCCATTCCTTAACTGCTTGAACCTTGGCTGGATCGACCGATATTCCATCTCCAGAGATCACATGACCCAGAAAGTGAACTCTATCCAACCAAAACTCACACTTGGAGAACTTAGCATAAAGCTGGTGCTGCCTAAGTACTCCTAACACCAAATTCAAGTGCCTAGCATGATCCTCCTTAGTTCTAGAATAGATCAGAATGTCGTCTATGAATACAATAACAAACTTGTCCAAATACTCGTGAAACACCCTATTCATAAGGTCCATGAATGCTGCTGGTGCATTTGTCAAACCAAAAGACATAACCAAAAACTCATAATGCCCATACCTTGTGCGAAAGGCAGTCTTTGGGATATCTTCAGATTTAACCTTCAACTGATAATAACCAGACCTTAAGTCAATCTTAGAGAAAACTCTTGCACCATTGAGCTGGTCAAATAAATCATCAATCCTAGGCAGGGGATACTTGTTTTTTGATGGTCAGCTTGTTTAATTCTCTATAGTCTATGCACATACGCATCGATCCATCTTTCTTCTTGACAAAGAGGACAGGTGCACCCCACGGTGAGAAGCTAGGGCGTATGAATCCCTTCTCGAACAAGTCCTCCAACTGTTTCTTTAACTCCTTAAGTTCTGTTGGTGCTAGTCTATATGGATTTTTAGACACAGGTTCTGCTCCAGGGTAGACATCTACAACAAACTCAATTTCTCTATCCGGTGGCAAACCGGGAAGGTCATCCAGAAACACTTCTGGGAAGTCTTGGACAGCAAGGATATTTTGAGGAGTTGCCTTACCTACAAGTTTTGTATCTAGAACACATGCCAAGAAGCACAAGTACTCCTTGCATGGTGAAGGTCTAAAATTTAAAGAAGTCATAACAGACATTTCCTTACTCTTCTCTGAAGCTTGGAAGGTATGTTTCAAACCACCAGGGGTTGGAAACTAACTATCCCAGTCCTACAATCAATTATGGCGTGGTGTTTGAACAACCAATCCATTCCTAAGATTACATCAAATCCCATTATATCCATAACAATTAAATCAGCAGATAGATTTTTGTCCCCTACTAATACCATGCAATCATGCAACACTTGGTTGGAATGTAAATGTTCACCAGAGGGTAAAGCAACATTGAATACATGCCTAGAAGGTGTGGATTGTACTTCTAATTTATCAGCAAAAGCAGACGCAACAAAAGAATGGGTTGCTCCTTAATCTAGCAAGGTAAAAGCAGGCATAGAATTAACCAATATAGTACCTGACACAACAGCGGGCTGGTCCTCTTCGCCCGACTCCATCATGGAAAATATTCTCGGTTTTATCTTAGCAGGGCCACTCTTCAACGTTGGGCAGTCTCTGATGACGTGGCCAGTCTTATTACAGTTGAAACATCGAAGGACCCTGGGCTTCGGGCAATCCTTAAACGAATGCCCAAACTCCTCACAGTTATAACACTTACCAGTCCCAAACTTACACTCGCCCGGGTGGCTCTTCATACATTTCATGCACTGAGGAAACTTCTTGGTGTCCGGTACCTTCTTTCCAGAACCTTGGCCACTCTGACCATCAGCGGGTCTCTTTATTCCCCTCTGTTGGTGGGGCTGGAAGAACTTTCGCGGGGCTTCCTTTGGTCCAGCACACTTCATTTCAGCTTCTTCTGCCTCCAATGCAGTAGACACTACTTCGCTGAATGACAAGCCTTTAATGCCTGAGTACTTCACTCCTCTGTAAATCTCTGGCTTTAGACCTTGCAGGTATTGAAACACTTTATCCTCATTTCTATGGACGAGGTATCCAGCAAACCTTGACAGAGACTCGAATTGCCTATTGTACTCTGCCACAGACCCAGTCTGCTTCAAGCTCAAAAACTCAGCCTTCTTTGCGTTCTGGACAGTGGTGCTAAAATATTTCTCATAGAAGACTTCCTTGAATTGCGACCAGGACATGGTTGCAATATCGGTGGTGATCTCCAGCGACTCCCACCAAAGTTGTGCATCACCTGCTAGATGAAACGTTGCCAAAATGACTTTCTCCCCTTCTCCAACATTGGCACACCTGAACATGCTCTCTATCTTTCGAAGCCATTCCTCAGCAACAATCGGGTTAGATGACTTTCCATCAAATGTGGGCGGTTGCAGCCTACGAAATCTATCCCCTGAATGCTCATTGACGTGACCTGAATTGGCACTTCCTTGTGTTTCCCGAATCAATAACACACCTAACTGGTCAGATTGCTGTCGCACAATATCTGTCTGCTGACGCATCAACTCCGTCAACTGTCTAATTACACTTGAATCTTCTTCATTCCTCAAGTTTGGCATCTCCCTAGGTACTCTTGGTCTCCCTGGTCGTCTAGCCATTTGTCTAAGGTTCTGCACAAAGTTATCTATACTCATAAACATCTTATAACTGAAGCTAACATAAACACTTACAGTTGTTGGAGTACTTCATGCGACGGTTGGCACTGATGAGTAATCTTTTGAACGGTTTAACTGAATGTCTCTGATACCATACTGTAACGCCCCGAGTTATCTGAACCCGGTTCGCTACTCATTACTTGACCATGACTAAGAAATTTCAAATAAATTTAAAACTTCATTCGACATACAAAATTTGACGTTTACTAAACGTTCAAAACATTTGAAAACTTTGCAGCGGAAAAATTATTTAAGACTACAATGGGGTTAAACTAGCGGTGAAAATATTGTTGGAAAGATTAATGGAAATATTTGGAGTGTCCGGTCAAAAGAATTAAGGTTTTAAGTGATGGACTACTCAAGGAATTACAAAAGTCGAATTCATCTGCCGACGACAAAGTCAACAGAAGAAGCAGAAGTAGAAAACCAAAGGCTTCTGCCGATGACGTCTACACGACTTCACCCACAACTTCATCTGCCGATGAAGTCGTGAGAACTTCATACACCACTTCATCTGCCGATGAAGTCAACATAACTTCATCTGCCGATGAAGTCAGCGCGATTTCATCTCTCAATAGATAAACACACGACATCTTCCGATAACAACAATATGACTCCTTCCGATAGAATTAAAACATACACTACATCTTCCGATTCACTAAACGACAAACAGATTACTCTACATCTTCCGATTCACTAAACGACAAAACAGATTACTCTACATCTTCCGATTCACTAAACGACAAACAGATTACTCTACATCTTCCGATTCACTAAACGACAAAACAGATTACTCTACATCTTCCGATTCACTAAACGACAAAACCCCTTAACTCTCTCAGACTACACCTGCCGATCACTACTCGGCGACTTAATACTCTACACCTTCCGATCGAATAGACTACATTTGCCGACACGTGCTTCTCACATGACTCCTTAAGGCATTTGCCGATAGACTTCCATCTTCCGACAGACTGACACACCACATCTACCGATAGACTTCCTTCCTCCGATAGACATCAACACGATTTCCTTCCACAGAACGCAATAAACCTCTACACATATCCACTGATACAAAAATTATTCAATTCCTACCAATGGACTAAACAACCTGTCTATAACCCGAGAAAGCTTCGACTATCTAACAGACTTAAAACATTTTACCAAAAATCCATTCATAACACTCCAAGTCATTGTATTGATCAAATTCAGTAAAAACATGAAAATCAGAAATTCTCGAAAACAAAGTCAAATAGCTGTAATCTCATTTACTAAAAACTGCATATACTCGATTAAATCATTATCCACTAAACCTCCACATCTGTAGACAACATGCTAAACCGCCCCATCAGTTACCATGCCGAAGCCTGAATGCTCTCCTCCAACGTCCACTATTCCTCAACACGATCAGGAGACACACCTGCTAACACTTCTTCACCTACATCACAAAACTCATCTATTAGCCTAATGCTAAGTAAGTAAAGCAGTATATGAATGAAGTAAAATGCTGAACTTATACTCCTAAATATGCAGTTTCTATTTTTCTCATCTCAGTGGCATACGCATTCGTTCATAACATGATCTGATCCCATGGTTCCCTTGGGAGTGGGATCAATTCTCCCAATGTCTACATCCTCCTACTTAATTAAGGGGCAGATGAATTCCCTTAACACTTGATCTGATCCCATGGTTCCCTTGGGAGTGGGATCAATTCTCCCAATGTCTAAATCCCTTCATAAGTTAAGGGGTGGATTAGTTCCCTTAATAGCTTGTCTGTCGCATACAGTTCATACCTTACCATTCCTTACATGAAATTCATTTTCGTAACTTTTAACAAAACATGATGCATGGACAATAGAAACATTCAAGCATACATAAACCTACTGTTTTGTGATGTAGGCCCGAAGGCACAAGCAATACTTTACTTACCTGGCTCCTGGAAATCTGTCTGGTTGCTAGCTACTTCGGAGGTCTGTTCACCTAAGTTCATACAGAATATAAATCAAGGCTTCACCAAACCTTTCAAAATATCAAACAGCGGTTCGAGAAATCTAGTTAGAAACTCTACTACCCGAGCATTCCTACTTATCGCTAAAACCCGAATCTACACTCAATCTCAGCATCCTCAAAATCCTCACATTGCAATCCTCCAGGCATTTCACCACTATACCACAAGAGAAATAAGGAAAAGAAACTTACCTAAGTCGAAGGAGAACCGAGCGAGGAGAATCGCCTAGAGAGCTCGGCTGCTTGAGCTGAAAGTTTCCGAAGAGAAGAGTATGAGAGGGGGGGGGGGGGTGGCGGCTACAGTGCAATAAACCCAACCCTTATCCTTAAATACGTTACCCAACTTTTGAACATTGTAAATTACTCTAATACCCTTAACAAGTTGTTCAATAACCTTATTTAATTCATTACCTAGTCAAGTGTATTACTTTAATAATAAAAGGCTGGTTCGATAGAACCAGGTGCTACAATGTGGCCTGAGAAAAGTTGAGAGATTTAAACTAATTGAAACGAGACCGAGAAATTTGAAAGCAGTTTATAAGTTTAGGGCCTTGATTTCTATTAATCCCGATTGAAGACTTACGGATTGAACATTAATTGTCGAGGTTCTTGTTGAGAAAATATAGATAGAAGATTCAGTTAGGCGATTTTAGAGGCTGGAGTTATGGTTAATAGGATTAGAGTCAATGAGTGGGAAATGATTTATGGGTATAGTATGCAGTTTAGATTGATTAAATCCTTGCAGACACAAAAATTTAACAGCACCTGGCAATGCTCAAGGCTTTAATTCGTCAGACCGAGCGTATGGAGCGTAATGACAAAAAAAAATAATATCCGAACGTGTAATTAGGAGGGTGATCGGTGAGCAAATTTTGAAGACAAAATTTTTATTAAGGAGGGTAAGATGTAACACCCGGGACTTTTATGTTATTGCCTTAAAATTTTCGTACCAAAAGCTTTAGAGATTTTTATTTAATTACATAAGACGAAAATGTTAATTGGGAAATTAGAATTAATTAGTGGTATTTAAAAGTGATGTTTATGGGAAGCAAATTAAATGGATTGAATTAACTAAGAAGTAACTAATAGTTGGAAAGAAGTGAGAGGGCAAATTGGGCATGTAAAGAGTGGTAGTTGGCTTTGCCAAATCAATTTTGGACATGTGGCAACGCTTCCATGAGAAGCTACTTCTATTTAAACAAAATATATATTTTAATCAAAGGAGGGAAGAACGGTTGGGCATTTTATTCACTCCCTCTACGCACCTCACCTTCCCTTTTTCCCTCTCAACCACGGCCCTCTCTATTTCTCCTCCCCATGCCTATTTCTCTTCAATTTCCTCTTCTATTTTGAAGATCCAAGGTAAGTTTAAGTTACTTATGGAGTGGGTTTTTGTTTAGTACTAAGATTTGGTGATGGGTTTTCATGGGTTTTGTGGTTGTGTTAGGGTTTCCGAAAATCCTCCTCTCCTTGAAGATTGGTCCACGAAATCCATGATCTTCTTGAAAGATTTAGTGGTAAGGCAACTTCTCTTTTTATTGGTTGATGAATCTAGGGCTTGGATGTGTTAAATCGTGGAATATTGGTTATGAAGTTTGTGATTCTTGAATGTTTGAGGAAATGCACGAAAATGGTGGATTGTTGTTCTAATTTCTTGCTCATTTATAACTTATAATGGTATGTTGAAGGTTGATGATGATTGTGGATGGATATTTGATAAATTGGGTTGAGAATTTGATGAACTATAGTAATGTGCAAAACTGAAATTTATAGGACAGATTGGTTTTTGATTTTCTGGCGCTAACTGAGTTAGATTTTTGGCAAATAGACTCCACCATGTTAAACTAGACATTTTAAGGATTCTATAGCATGTTGAATAATCAAATTCGGGCGAGTATATGAAAAGTTATGAATTTTCAAAGTTTAAGTAAAATAGTAAAGCAAAATTTCGGGCAGGTCAATGTTCTGATGCATTTTGACCATCTTTGTGATTTTATCTTGCAAAATTGTTTTTGTGTGTTAAATTAGTTACTTTAAGAAAGCTGTGGCCTTTGGAATCAAGCCGTTTCGACATTTGTAGAGGAAGTTATAATTTTTCGAAATTGGTTCATGTTTTGAGCTAGAATCTGAGTTTTTGTGATTAAAGGCAATTGATTGACTTGTGCTGGTTTGAAATGTTTCATTTAAGTGCCACACATGTTTATGTTCTTGTTGGATTAGATGGCTTGGAATTTTTGATTAAATGGTATCAGAGACTGTACCCAACCGGAAATGTGGCCAACGAGGACGTTGGGCCCCCGAGAGGGGGTGATTGTGATGAACTGAATGGACACGTATGAGGAGAAGCCACCCAGTACTCCGCGAATCCCGAGTGGGACTTGGGCCGGAGGGTGACGTGCTGGGTTAAAACTCCGTGGATCTCGGGTTGGACTTGGGCCGGAGGGTTCGGTCGTAAAAAGGGGGTCGTCACATCCCACATCGCTTGGGGAAGTATGTGGAAATGAAACATATGTAAAGAGACCTTCCCAAGATAGCAAGACGCGTTTTGGAGCACGATTGGCAACGGATCCCATAAGAACTCCGAAGTTAAAAGTGCTTCGGCGAGAGTAGTACTAGGTTGGGTGACCGACTGGGAAGTCCTCGCCAAACAAAGCCGTGAGGGGAGGACATTGAGCTACGGCCCAATCTCCAGAGCGGTCAATATCTTGCTGGGAAAAGGGGTCGTTACACATTCAAGAAGCTAAGGATCTCAAAGTCCTCAAGCTGGAAAAACTTATTGGCTCTCTCATGACGCATGAGATAACAATGAGAGCCAATGAGAAGGAAGATCTCAAAGAAAAAGAAGTCTCAAAGAGAAAAGACATTGTTCTCAAAGCCTCATCAAGCATACCCGAAGAGTCTAAACAAGAAGATGATGATGAGGAGATTGCATTCCTCTAACGAAAAAGGATGCAAGGTAGGAGATTCTCAAAGGGAGACAAGCCTCAAAAGGATAAGGAGATCACTTGTTTTGAGTGCGGGAAGCCCGGACACATCAAGGCTGAATGTCCTCAAGCTAAGAAGGATCCCAAGCGATTCAAGAAGAGGGCCATGAAAGCTACGTGGGATAATAGTGAAAGTGACACCTTCTCCGAAGACGAGGAAGTGGCCAACTTGTGCTTCATGGCTAAGAAAAATGAGATATGTGATTCTTCCAATGATAGTGATAATGATGATGGTAATTTAATTGATGCATTAAATGACTTAGTAAAACAATTTGGCATGTTAAAGACTAAGTATAATGTATTAAAAAAGGAAAATACAAGTTTAATTGAAAAGCATGCTAAGGAGACTAACTTGTATGAAAAGGAAATTAGTGAACTTAAGAGTAGAAATGAGAAGCTGAATGACGTTGTTCTTAAGTTTACTAATGGGAGCAAGAATTTGAATATGTTGCTAGGAAGCCAAAGAGTGACATTTGACAGGGCGGGGTTAGGTTATGAAAAATCTAATAAAAAGAAAGTTTATAAGAATTTCTTTATTAGATCTTCTACTTGTCATGCATGTAATGAAGTATGACATAAATCTTATGAATGCCCCTTTAAATTGAGTAAAAATAAATCAAGTGGCAAGTTACAATGGGTTCCTAAGGGAACCAAACCTAACTCTAAGACCCATAAGATTTGGGTACCAAAAAGGACAACTTGATTATTTTTCTTGTAGGTTGAGAGTTCTCCCTTGAAGAATCAATGGTACCTTGATAGCGGATGCTCAAGGCATATGACGGGAGACTCAATGAAGTTTGCCTATGTCAACAAGAAGAAAGGAAATGTCACTTTTGGCGGGAATCAAAAAGGAAAAATTGTTGGCATCGGTAACATAGGTAATAGCTTTAACCCTATTATTGAAAATGTGTTGTTAGTAGAAGGGTTAAAGCATAATTTACTTAGTATCAGTCAATTGTGTGATAAAGGATATAAAGTGACTTTTAAATCAAATTCATGCATAATTAAGGATAGCTCATCTAGTAAAGTGTTGTTTAAAGGTTATAGAAGAGAAAACGTATACACAATTGATTTAGATAATACTGAATGCTTTGATGAGAAATGTCTTGTTGTGAATCTATTGGTTGATACTTGGACTTGGCATAGAAGATTATGACACGTAGGTATGAATACCTTATCTAAGATCACTAAGAATAATTTAGTTAGAGGGATTCCAAAAATATCCTTTGAAAATGATAAAGTTTGTGAAGCTTGCCAAATGGACAATCAAATCAAAAGTTCCTTTACATCAAAGAATGCAATCTCTACATCCAAGCCCCTACAACTACTTCACATGGACCTTTTTGGTCCCTCTAATGTGGCCAGTCTAGGGAGGAAACTCTGTAACACCCGAGAAATTCGTTTTAAAGATTCCGAACTTTAAGTTTCGAATATTAAGTATTTAAGCATTTTAGAGTTACAATTCGTAGAAATAATAAATTAAGTCCAAATGGCGAACGGGAAGTTTCGTTAAAGCCCTAAGGATAGATAGGAATATTTGGAGGAATAAAGGAATTTTGGAGAAGTTAAATCAATAGACGGAATGATGATTTAAGCTAAGGAAATGTCAAAAGGGCATTTTGGTAAATTTGGAAGTCAAGTTTTTAATTAAAAAGGGATCTCTCTCTCTCTTTTCTCCTCACTTTCTCTCCCTCACGCACGAGCTCCCTCTCCTGGCGATTTTTCTCCTCCTTTCATCGCCAATCTTCATTGATCGATCCTTCCTCCTTTTTTTGGCGATTCTTCTTGCAAGTTTCTTCCCCAAATCGATCTCTTAGGTAAGCTCTATGTTTTGGTTAAGTTTATTTAGGGTTTGGAGTGATTTTCGAGTTAGGGTTTGTGAATAAACTTAGGGTTTTTGTTAGAAATCGTTAGGGTTAGTTATTTATTACTCATTGATGATGTTTAATGTTAAATCTAGGTTGTTGGAGTGGATTAATGGTGTTGGATGATATTTAATGTTAAGTTTTGGTTGTTGGAGGGTGGTAAGAGCACCATTAATGGAGTTTTAAGGCTAGTGAGCACCAAGTGCTCGATGAAATGCCCGAAAGAAAAGAAATAGATTTTTGGAAGAGTTTGTCATAGCTCGAGAAGTTGATTTGTTAGATTTGGTGTTTGTGGGTCAATATTAATGGTTTGTTGTTAAATGCCCTAGGTGACTCAAGCTCAAAGGACGGTGCTCGGCATATTTAGGACGCCAGGTAAGTGAGCGTTAGGCTTTTCGGCCACTAAGGCCCTACGTCGTACAATGTTGAAAATGTGGATTGTTAGGAAGAACGGGTAGTTAAGGAAAGACAGGTAGTTAAGTAGTGCCTTAGCGATTTAGGTAGTGCTCATGCGATAGGTTGTCCTCACGTGTATGTTAGTGCTCAGGTGATAGGTTTTCCTTACGATTATGTCTTCTCATGCATCATGTTTTCTCAAAAGTGCCTACGAACTGTTTATGAGCATGTTTTTATGAAACGTTAAGATAACGAATGAGTATGAAATTCTGACCGTATGTTCTCATGGTTCTGACTGTATGTTCTCATGGTTCTGACTGTATGTTCTCATGGTTCTGACTGTAAGTTCTCACGGGTTCTGACTGTACGTTTTTCACTGAATAAGAAAAAGGTTTTACGAAAATGTTTTTATGAAAGTCATGCATATATGCAATGTCATGTTTAGTACGCTCCTTACTAAGCATTAGGCTTAATGTAGTTATTGTATGATGTAGGTGAAGAGAACGAAGGTGAGGAACCACCTTACGATGATCAAGTGTAGCGGTCGATGGGCAGAGCTCGTGGCGGCGGCTTGTGTTTTGGCTAGGTTGGTGACTCACGGGTAAAGGTTTTGGGAGTCTCGTTGATGTTTTGGGATTGATAGTGAAATGTGAATATTCTGGGATGGTTAGATATGTTTTTAGGGTGTTTTGGTGAATGTATAGATAATGTACGTGTTTTGTGAATGCTTTGATGTTTTTCAAACAGGATAGATATGTTAAATTTTAAACGGAACCACGCGGTTCGTTTTTTTTATGAAAATCAGTTATATTTTAAAGTGATTTATGTTGGTTATGAGTTTTGGGCAAGTTAGTGTGGAAGTGTTAATAGGATAAGTATGTGATGATTGTGTAAAGATTTGGGTGAAGAATATGTGAGAAAGGAGAAATGGGTAGAGTATTGTGATGTGTGTGTTGATGAAGTGAAAAGAAAAGGAGAGGAAAAAGAAGGAGAAGTCCTCTGGAAATCTAGAGGACTTGGCGTCCGAGCGCGGGTCGAGAGGCGCTCGTACGCAGACTTCTCTGGTTTTCCAGAGAAGTCTGCGCTCGGGCGCAGGAAGAGCTGCGCCCGAGCGCCGGCGCCCAGCAAAGGGGCGCCCAGTCGGCCATTGCATGGCCGACTGGGCGGCCATGCAGGGGCGCCCGGGCGCCTATTCTTAGGCGTCCGTGCGCCCCTCAAATTTTTGGGACAAGGTCCCTTTTGCCCTCCCTTTGCATTGGCCGATTGTTTTAGGTTATTTTTAATAGTTTTTAATATTGTTTTACAGGTTTTAAGTTTAGTTTGAATCATTTTAATTATATCTAAAAAAAAATTAAAAAAATAAAAAAAAAACTTTCCAAATGGTTTATAATTTTCGAAAGATTTTAACGAATTTAATTCCGCCTAGATATTTGAAAGTTTTAATAGAGGATTTGTAAAAAAAAAAAATAAAGGGAAAAACGTGACGTCACGGGTACGGGTCGTGACAAATTTATGGTATCAGAGAGATAGTGTTTTAAAAGCGAGTTCTGTGACGTGCCTGCCAAACACACCGCCGTACGAGGACTCTCCATCGACTGTAAGTACTTAAGTTTAAATATGATTCCTAGATGTTTATTGTTTTATGTTGTCTAATATGTTTAGGAAAGAGAAAATGCCGAGAGCACCGAGACCGCCTCCAGAAAACCCTATGGACCGATTCATAAACATATTGCAGCAACAGTCAGATCAGATCGGACTTTTGCTAAATAGAGAGGGAAACGGAAATGGACAAGGAAGTAATTCACAGGATCTAGGGGTAGCGGGGTTCCGACGGCTTAGGCCCCCTACTTTTGATGGTCAGTCTCCGGATCCCACAAGTGCCGAACAGTGGATTCGAAAAATAGAAAGCATGTTTGCCTATGCAAAGGTGGAGGAGGCCGACAAAGTGACATGTGCGTCGTTTAATTTAGAGAAAGATGCGATGTTTTGGTGGGATACAGTTAAAGCGACTACCGATGTGGGAGTTATGCGATGGGAAAGGTTCAAAACAGTGTTCTATAACAAGTACTTCAGTCGCACACTTCGAGCCAGTAAGAAGGTGGAGTTTATGCAACTACGCCAAACAGGGTCGGTAGCTGAATACGTACGGAGGTTTGATTCATTATCGAGATATGCTGGGTATATGGTTTATGAAGAGGAAGACAAAATTCACCAGTTCGTGCAGGGCTTGAAATTAGAGATTCAGAAAGGTGTGATGACAGTGGATGATGAAGATGTGCCCTACCATAAAATAGTGGAAAGAGCCCTCGGACTTGACGATATTGAGATGAAACTTCAACGACAAAGAGAAGCATCGAGGAGGTTTAGAGATGGACGACCTCAACAACAGAATCAGGGATGGCAGCCACAAGCACAACGTGGTGTCAAACGAGCCAATGAGACGCCGAGACTTCAAGATAAAGGTAAACGTCCGCAGGGGGCGTCGCAGGCTCCTACATGCCCTGTTTGCTTAAAGAACCATTATGGGGAGTTTAAGTTACATAGTGGGCGATGCTTTAGATGCGATAAGATGGGCCACAAGGCCGCGGATTGCCTGGATCCGAATAGAAAGCCACCGGGTGGTCCCTCTCGGGTCTTTGCTTTGATGGAAGACGAGGAAGCTGCTCAACCTTCAGTGGTTACAGGTACTATTCTAGTTTGTGGAAACACAGCTCACGTTCTAATTGATACTGGGGCAACCCATTCCTTTATAGCACGGAATTATACAGTTAAGTGGAAGTTAGATGTAGTCCCGGCTGATCATAGATATAGTGTTATGTTGCCTTCCGGAGAGTATCTACACTCAGATCGAGCTATTGAGGGTGAAGTTGTATGCAAACCTGATTGTCATATGTATGAAGGGGTATGATGTAATTCTGGGCATGGATTGGTTGTTCAGGCACTACGCCACAATCAATTGCAGGTCGGGAGTAGTGGGTTTTAGACCTCCGAGTGGGGAAAGTTATGACTTTACAGCAACCCTCCGGTCTAGCGATATGCCTCTTGTTATGTCGATGAGTGCCCGGTACTCTACAAAACCTCAATGTTTCAATTTTGTGGCGAGTATTGTGGATGTAAGGAAACGAGAAGTACTAATGTTGAATAACATGACGGTGGAGGAAGATTCTACTGAGGTATTCCTCGATGAGTTACCTAGTTTGCCTGTATGTGCTTTGAACTCGATGAAGCATGGATGCTTTAGGTTTATAGCGAACGTTGAGGAAGTGAACATGCAAGGGAAGTTGAAAATTTGTGATATCCCAGTTGTAAGAGATTTTGCAGAGGTATTCCTGGACGAGTTGCCTGGCTTGCCTCCGGATCGAGAAATGGAGTTCACCATTGAAATTATTCCTGGTTCGGCACCTGTGTCCAAGAATCCTTACAGGATGGCGCCAGTTGAACTTAGGGAGTTACAAATTCAATTGAAAGAGCTAACAGACAAGGGCTTTGTCCGACCGAGCGTTTCTCCATGGGGCGCTCCGGTTTTGTTTGTGAAAAAGAAGGATGGCTCTTTGCGAATGTGCGTGGATTATCGTGAATTGAATAAGCTGACTATAAAGAACAAGTACCCATTACCGAGGATAGATGATCTGTTTGACCAGTTGCAAGGGGCCACAGTGTTCTCTAAGATCGATCTACGCTCTGGGTACTATCAGTTGAAGATTAGAGCTGAGGATGTACCAAAGACCGCCTTCAGGACGCGCTATGGGCACTACGAGTTTATGGTTATGTCTTTCGGCTTGACCAATGCTCCAGCCGCGTTTATGGACCTCATGAACAGAGTATTCCGGGAATTCTTGGATAAGTTCGTGATAGTATTCATTGACGACATATTAATTTATTCCCGAAATGACAAAGAGCATGCAGAGCACTTAAAGGCCGTTTTAACTACTTTGAAGCGACATCAGTTGTACGCTAAGCTTTCTAAGTGCGAATTCTGGCTGAATCGGGTGAACTTCTTAGGCCACGTGATTTCAAGAGAAGGTGTGTCGGTGGATCCGGCCAAAATTCAAGTGGTAAAAGAATGGCCTCGACCGAAAAGTGCAAGTGACGTACGGAGTTTCGTTGGCCTAGCAGGTTACTATCGGAAATTTATTCAAAGGTTTTCGGTAATAGCTAAACCTTTGACGAACCTGACGAAGAAAGAAGTAAAGTATGAATGGACTAAGGCGTGTGAAGAAAGCTTTCAGACCTTGAAGCGGAAGTTGACCACAGCGCCTTTGTTGACCCTACCAGTGGAGAATGGAGTGTATTGCATTTATTGTGACGCGTCCAAAGTTGGATTGGGATGCGTATTGATGCAGGAAGGAAAGGTCATTGCCTATGCTTCGAGGCAATTGAAAAGTTACGAAGAAAACTACCCAACACACGATTTAGAACTGGCAGTTGTGGTGTTTGCGTTAAAAATATGGAGACACTACCTCTATGGACAGAAATGTGAAGTGTTTTCAGACCACAAGAGTTTAAAGTATCTATTTACACAGAAGGATTTGAATATGACGCAGAGGAGATGGCTCGAATTTGTAAAAGACTACGATTTCGAAATCAAATATCACCCTGGGAAAGCAAATACAGTGGCAGATGCTCTGAGCAGGATGCCTAGAACAGAGGAGTCAGTTGCCTTCAGTATGTCAGCCTCATTGAGAAAGGAGATGCAAGGGTTTGAACTCGAGATAGTTCCAGAACTTTCAGCCCTGCTTGCTGATTTGACAATACGGCCTACTTTGTTGGACGAAATAAAAGAAGCCCAACAATTAGATACGGAAGAGAAGAGAGCCATTGTAGCGAGGTTATCGGTTGTGCCTTCAGATTTCAGCTATTCAATAGATGGCCTTCTGAGATTTCGAGACCGTATATATGTGCCAAATGATGAAGAGTTGAGAAAGTTAGTTATGTCAGAGGCACATTCATCTATGTCCTCAGTACATCCAGGTAATACCAAAATGTACCGAGACCTGAAAGTGCACTATTGGTGGCCGAATATGAAGCGAGATGTGGCCAATTATGTACAGTCTTGCCTAGTGTGCCAACAAGTGAAAGCAGAGCACCAAAGACCAGGTGGGATGTTGCAACCACTACCAATTCCCGAGTGGAAGTGGGATCAGATAGCAATGGACTTCGTAGTGGGATTGCCGAGGACAGTAAAAGGGCACGATAGCATATGGGTCGTTGTTGATAGATTGACGAAAGCGGCTCATTTCTTGCCTGTGAAAATGACTTACACGATGAATCAATTTGCAGAACTCTATGTCCAGGAGATTATTAGATTACATGGGGTTCCTATGTCGATTGTGTCAGATCGGGATCCCAGATTTACCTCGAGATTCTGGAAAAGTTTGCAAGGTGCTATGGGTACCAAATTGACTTTTAGCACGGCATTCCACCCACAGACTGACGGACAGTCTGAGAGAACAATTCAAATACTCGAAGATATGTTAAGAGCCTGCGTATTAGAGTTTCAGTCGTCGTGGAGCCGATATTTACCATTGATTGAGTTTGCTTATAATAATAGTTATCAGTCCACGATTGGAATGGCCCCGTACGAAGCACTTTATGGCAGAAAGTGTAGGTCGCCACTATACTGGGATGAAGTGGGCGAAGCTAGATTGATCGGCCCTGAGATTTTACAACAATTGTCCGAGAAGGTTTCATTGATTAGACAAAGAATGGAGACCGCGCAAAGTCGCCAAAAGAGCTACGCTGATCGAAGAAGACGAGATTTAGAGTTTGCGATTGGTGACGAAGTGTTTTTAAAGGTTTCGCAATTTTAAGGGCGTTGTTCGTTTTGGAAGAAGAGGGAAGTTAAACCCACGGTTTGTTGGGCCGTTTCGGATTACAGAAAGCATTGGAGCTACAGCGTATAGGCTTCAATTACCATTGTCTATGGAAGGTGTGCATAATGTGTTCCACGTGTCAATGCTAAGAAAATGTATACGGGACCCTACGCAAGTGGTGGAGCCTGTGGATCTTGAGATACAGCCAACATTGACGTATGAAGAGAAACCAGTACGGATTTTGGAATCGTCAGTTAAAGTCCTGCGAAACAAGTCAATCCCTCTTGTTAAAGTATTGTGGAGAAATCGGAACGTAGAAGAGGCAACATGGGAGCGACAACAGGACATGATGGACAGATATCCAGATTTGTTCAGGTACGAAATTTTGGGGACAAAATTTTAAATAAGGAGGGTAGGATGTAACACCCGAGAAATTCGTTTTAAAGATTCCGAACTTTAAGTTTCGAATATTAAGTATTTAAGCATTTTAGAGTTACAATTCGTAGAAATAATAAATTAAGTCCAAATGGCGAACGGGAAGTTTCGTTAAAGCCCTAAGGATAGATAGGAATATTTGGAGGAATAAAGGAATTTTGGAGAAGTTAAATCAATAGACGGAATGATGATTTAAGCTAAGGAAATGTCAAAAGGGCATTTTGGTAAATTTGGAAGTCAAGTTTTTAATTAAAAAGGGATCTCTCTCTCTCTTTTCTCCTCACTTTCTCTCCCTCACGCACGAGCTCCCTCTCCTGGCGATTTTTCTCCTCCTTTCATCGCCAATCTTCATTGATCGATCCTTCCTCCTTTTTTTGGCGATTCTTCTTGCAAGTTTCTTCCCCAAATCGATCTCTTAGGTAAGCTCTATGTTTTGGTTAAGTTTATTTAGGGTTTGGAGTGATTTTCGAGTTAGGGTTTGTGAATAAACTTAGGGTTTTTGTTAGAAATCGTTAGGGTTAGTTATTTATTACTCATTGATGATGTTTAATGTTAAATCTAGGTTGTTGGAGTGGATTAATGGTGTTGGATGATATTTAATGTTAAGTTTTGGTTGTTGGAGGGTGGTAAGAGCACCATTAATGGAGTTTTAAGGCTAGTGAGCACCAAGTGCTCGATGAAATGCCCGAAAGAAAAGAAATAGATTTTTGGAAGAGTTTGTCATAGCTCGAGAAGTTGATTTGTTAGATTTGGTGTTTGTGGGTCAATATTAATGGTTTGTTGTTAAATGCCCTAGGTGACTCAAGCTCAAAGGACGGTGCTCGGCATATTTAGGACGCCAGGTAAGTGAGCGTTAGGCTTTTCGGCCACTAAGGCCCTACGTCGTACAATGTTGAAAATGTGGATTGTTAGGAAGAACGGGTAGTTAAGGAAAGACAGGTAGTTAAGTAGTGCCTTAGCGATTTAGGTAGTGCTCATGCGATAGGTTGTCCTCACGTGTATGTTAGTGCTCAGGTGATAGGTTTTCCTTACGATTATGTCTTCTCATGCATCATGTTTTCTCAAAAGTGCCTACGAACTGTTTATGAGCATGTTTTTATGAAACGTTAAGATAACGAATGAGTATGAAATTCTGACCGTATGTTCTCATGGTTCTGACTGTATGTTCTCATGGTTCTGACTGTATGTTCTCATGGTTCTGACTGTAAGTTCTCACGGGTTCTGACTGTACGTTTTTCACTGAATAAGAAAAAGGTTTTACGAAAATGTTTTTATGAAAGTCATGCATATATGCAATGTCATGTTTAGTACGCTCCTTACTAAGCATTAGGCTTAATGTAGTTATTGTATGATGTAGGTGAAGAGAACGAAGGTGAGGAACCACCTTACGATGATCAAGTGTAGCGGTCGATGGGCAGAGCTCGTGGCGGCGGCTTGTGTTTTGGCTAGGTTGGTGACTCACGGGTAAAGGTTTTGGGAGTCTCGTTGATGTTTTGGGATTGATAGTGAAATGTGAATATTCTGGGATGGTTAGATATGTTTTTAGGGTGTTTTGGTGAATGTATAGATAATGTACGTGTTTTGTGAATGCTTTGATGTTTTTCAAACAGGATAGATATGTTAAATTTTAAACGGAACCATGCGGTTCGTTTTTTTTATGAAAATCAGTTATATTTTAAAGTGATTTATGTTGGTTATGAGTTTTGGGCAAGTTAGTGTGGAAGTGTTAATAGGATAAGTATGTGATGATTGTGTAAAGATTTGGGTGAAGAATATGTGAGAAAGGAGAAATGGGTAGAGTATTGTGATGTGTGTGTTGATGAAGTGAAAAGAAAAGGAGAGGAAAAAGAAGGAGAAGTCCTCTGGAAATCTAGAGGACTTGGCGTCCGAGCGCGGGTCGAGAGGCGCTCGTACGCAGACTTCTCTGGTTTTCCAGAGAAGTCTGCGCTCGGGCGCAGGAAGAGCTGCGCCCGAGCGCCGGCGCCCAGCAAAGGGGCGCCCAGTCGGCCATTGCATGGCCGACTGGGCGGCCATGCAGGGGGCGCCCGGGCGCCTATTCTTAGGCGTCCGTGCGCCCCTCAAATTTTTGGGACAAGGTCCCTTTTGCCCTCCCTTTGCATTGGCCGATTGTTTTAGGTTATTTTTAATAGTTTTTAATATTGTTTTACAGGTTTTAAGTTTAGTTTGAATCATTTTAATTATATCTAAAAAAAAAAAAAAAAAAAAAAAAAAAAAAAACTTTCCAAATGGTTTTAAAGTTTTCGAAAGATTTTAACGAATTTAATTCCGCCTAGATATTTGAAAGTTTTAATAGAGGATTTGTAAAAAAAAAAATAAAGGGAAAAACGTGACGTCACGGGTACGGGTCGTGACAAACTCTATGCTTATGTTATAGTAGATGACTTCTCTAGGTTCACACGGGTGTTCTTCTTAAAGTTAAAAGACGAAACATTAAACATCTTCTCTAGTTTTAGGAAAAGAGTTCAAAATGAAAAGGATCTCACAATTGTAGCTATTCGTAGTGATCATGGTGGTGAATTTGAGAATGAGCTATTTGAACTCTTGTGCCTCAAACATGGAATTGAGCACAATTTCTCATCTCCTAGGACCCCTCAACAAAATGGTGTTGTTAAGAGGAAAAATATGTCTCTTTAAGAGCTTGCTCGGACCATGCTCAATGAGACCTCTCTTTCGAAATATTTTTGGGTAGAATCTGTTTCCACAGCTTGCTAGTGTTAAACCAGGTCTCTATAAGATCGATTCTAGAGAAAACCCACTATGAGCTATGGAACGACAAGTCTCATAGTGTCAAATACTTTAGAGCTTTTGGTTGTAAGTGCTTCATCCTTAATACCGAGGACAACTTGGACAAATTTGATTCTAAAACGGACATTGGAATCTTTGTTGGTTATTCCTCCTCTAGCAGAGCCTATAGAGTGTTCAACAAAAGGACTCTAGTAATTGAAGAATTCATGCATGTCAACTTTGATGAATCACCCTATCCCACAATCAATGTGGATGAGGATGATAAATTAGAAAAGCAATTGGATTCTCTCTCCTTAGACAAACCTAGTGAAGATATTCAAAGAGAAACCACCATACAGCCTCTGTCAAACCCTTTAGAATTAGCTCCAATAAAAGATGGAAATTATGATCTTCCTAAGGATTGGAGATATATCAAAAATTATCCCATAGATGATATTCTAGGTGATCCTTCCTTAGGAGTCAAAACTAGAGCCTCTCTTAGGAATCTTTGTGCTAATTTTGCATTCATCTCTCAAATAGAACCTAAGAAATTTGAGGAAGACGAGTTAGATGAAACTTGGATAGTTGCCATGCAAGAAGAGTTGAATCAATTTAAAAAGAACAATGTATGAGAACTTGTTCCAAGGCCTTAAGATCATCCAATTATAGGAACCAAATGAGTTTTTAAGAATAAGTTAGATGAAAATGGGATAGTTGTTAGAAACAAGGCTAGATTGGTTACCAAGGGGTACAACCAAGAAGAAGAGATAGATTTTAGGGAAACCTTTGCTCAGTAGCTCGCTTAGAGTCAATTAGGATGCTCTTAGCCTATGCTTGCTACAAGAACTTCACACTCTTTCAAATAGATGTAAATAGTGCTTTTCTGACACAGAGGCCCTTAGAAAAGGGGCCGTGTGAAACCCACAAATCAACAAAGTGCTCGATATTGCCAAGTCTTTGATCCATATTGCCACTTACACTTGTACCTGCAAAATCCATACCTTAAGAGTGAGCTCTTCTTTGGGCCAAGGCTTCCTTTAAGTCCAATTTGTTGAGGGGCTTTCTCCTTTGAAGGTTAAGTCTTCAACTCATCATCCACCAACATACATCTAACCCTAACCACACAATCTAATGCATGATGCAAATATAAATAATTCATACAAAAAGACTAGAGTATGCCAAAAAAGTTTAAAACTAAAAATTATAATATTTCATGGGCCGGGAAGACTAATTCTCATGGGCCAAAAAAAGGTGATTCTTTTCAAGCTCTCAAAGTGAGGTGAGGTCCTCTACAAGATCAACTCCTGCAAGAAAAGGAAAAGTAAATTCATTAGTAAACATGTTAAGTAGATTTTTGGCCTTGGACAGTTATCTAGTTTTGGGCCTCCTCAACACGTCATTTTGTAAATGGATATATCATGGAAGAAGTTTATGTAGAGTAACCCGTTGGTTTCGAAGCTTATGACAAGCTTGATCATGTGTTCAAGCTAAAAAAAGCTCTATATGGACTTAAGCAAGCTCCTAGAGCTTGGTATGATAGGTTTAAGAATTTCCTTGAGGAAAGGAAGTTTAAAAATGGTAAAACCGATTCAACTCTGTTTACCATACAAAAGGACAAAGACATACTCATTGTGCAGATCTATGTCAATGATATTATATTTGGTTCAACGAATGTCTTACTGTGTGATGAATTTTCCTCCCTAATGCAAAGTGAATTTGAGATAAGTATGATGGGGGAGTTAAAATTCTTCCTAGGTTTTCAGATTAGTCAAAATCCAAATGGTATTTTCTTCTGTCAAGAAAAATATATTAAAAAGCTCTTAAAGAGATTTGGACTGAGTTCTTCTAAGCCAGCTAGAACCCCAATGAGCACCACTACAAAATTGGACAAAGATGAAAATTGGTTAAGTGTAGATATTAAGAAATATCGAGGAATGATTGGTTTACTTCTATTCTTAACTGGTAGTAGACCTGATATTCTGTTCAGTGTGTGCTTGTGTCCTATATTCCAAGCCTCTCCTAAAGAATCTCACCTAAATGCAGTTAAAAGAATATTCAGATACCTAAGTGGCACTTATGATTTAGGATTATGGTATCCAAAAGGTACATCTTTCAATCTTGTAGGATATTCTGATTCTGACTACGCTGGATGTCTTATAGATAGGAAGAGCACTAGTGGAACGTGTCAATTCTTAGGAGAATCGCTTGTCTCTTGGTTATCCAAAAAGCAAAATTCTGTGGCACTTTAACCAGCCGAAAGTGAATACATTGCTGCCGGTAGTTGTTGTGCACAAATGCTTTGGATGAAACAAACTCTAGAAGACTATAATCTGCTCTATGATAGGATTCCAATTAGATGTGATAATACAAGTGCCATAAACATCTCAACGAACCCTATACAACATTCTAGGACCAAGCACATAGAGATTAGATATCACTTCATTCGAGATCACGTCTAAAAAGGTGATATCAATTTGGAATGCGTCAACTCATCCGATCAATTAGCTGATATCTTCACAAAACCTCTAAATGTGAAGACTTTTAATAATATTTGAATTCATTTAGGTATTATTAGGAGTGAAAAACCTTAAACGGTCGACATCATGTGTTCGTAAAAACTTATATCTCTCTGGATTGAACGGTTGAAAAATTGAGGTATTCTGAAGTATATCAACCGCGTCAATATATGAAGTGGACGATATGGGGAACGGTCGATATACGCATCGGACGATATGGGGAACGGTCGATATACGCATCGGACGATATCTATTCTTAAATCCTTTAAATTAGCGTTCGTATTACAGAAACCCTACTTATAATCTAGAGCACGCAAAATTTTCAAAAAACTCTTATCTTCTCTTGTCTCTCCAACGATTATTTCACTCGTCTCCAGTCACCTCTCTTATCTCTGCTCCATAAATGGCATTCTCCTCGAACGCCGGATTAACCTTTTCAAGGAAGAAGCAGAAGAGTGAAGATTAAATGGAGTCTCCACCTATAGTGCAACCTTCTTCTCTTCAATGGCCTTCTCTGTAGTTTCTCAATGAGGCTGCATTTAAAACGTACTATGAAGATTTTGAAGAGAAGCCTCTCATTAGAAGTAGAGGAGTTGTGTTTAAGGACCTTTATAAGTTACATCTGGAGAAGTCTCTCCATGAAATGAGGTTATTAGGTCTATTTGAACTAGGTTCTTCTTACTGTGAAACCCCAATCATAATGCTTTATGCAAATTTAGAACACTCATTTACGCCTCTTATTATCCGCAGCTATGTGTATAGAAGGCACATCGAGCTGACACAAGAAAAGCTTCATGAATTGCTCAATTGTGAGTTTCTAAATGATATGCCCAAATATTTTGAGATTTCTAAGGATCCTCCCTTCGTTAGAAAACCAGAGGGACTTGTTTTAGCCAAAGAGATTTCCAAGGATCCAAACAACACTTCTCTGAGGCTCAAGGGAAAGAATTTGAATATTAGGGCCAGAGTTTTCCACCAGATGATCAATTACAATATCCTTTCCAGAGATGGCCATTGACACCATGTCAGTGGCATAGATCTCTTCATTCTTTACAGGTTCTTCCGTAAAGAACCATTTCACATTGGGAGCATTATTCTGAAACGGATGCTCCAAGTTGTCAAAACTGTAACACCCGGTTTTTGAAGGGTTTTCAATTTTTCGCATATGAATGGCATTTTTGTAATTATGTCAAATCAAGTCCATTTTGCGAAAAGAAAGATTTACTACGATCCTAATAATTAATACGGATTTTTAGAAAATTTTGAGAATTTTAGGAGTTGTGACGCTAATTTTACGAGAATTACGTTTCTCGTAATTTAAAGGACGTTGTGTTAAAAATAGTAACCGAGGTCTATTTTGTGAACGGATAGTTTTAATGGAACCCTAGTAATAAGATGGATTTGTCGGTGAAATAAGGAAATTATTTGAAACCGAATCGTTAGCTAATTAATGAAACAAAGGACGAAACAAATAGAAAATCAAAGGAAGGGCAAAAAGGTAATTGCCAAGTCAAATTTTTAATTAAATCACACATTTTCTCTTCTCCTTCTCCATTTTCACGCGATTCCTCTCTGTGCTCTCTCCCTCCTCCCGCGACATTTCCTCCTCCCTCATGGTGTTCTCCTCTCCAACGACGATTTGTCCTCCGATCGTTTCGTTTTCTTTGTGTTTTCTTCCCCAAACGACATTCTAGGTAAGGTTCTACGGTTTTGGAAAGTTTATTCGTAGTATTCGGGTTGTTTAACGGTTAGGGTTTCGTTTAGGGTTTTGTGAAAAATGTGATTTAAGGCTTGAAATTGATAGGTTTATTGTAGTTGTGGATATAATGGACGTATTGAATGTTATTGGATGAAGTTAGGTCGATTGTGAGAAATGTTAAAGTTTGAGGATTTTAGGGGTTTTTGGAAAAACTCATTAATGGAAGTTTTGAGGTGTCGAGCGCGAGTTACTCGATAAAATGCCTCGATTAGTTAAATTAGAACACTAGGAAACTTCTTTAGTTAAGGTTTCGTTAGTTCGGACGTTCAATGATTTAAACTCGTATTAATGACAATTGTGGTTAATTTGCCTTAGATGAACAATGCTCGTGGACGGAGCTAGAGTTGCAACGGACGACAGATAAGTTCTCGTGACTTGCTGTGGCCGATTGGCCTACACCGTATGTCGGAATTTGTTGTTGTGGATTGTTGGAGATTGCTTGTTTAATTGCCTTGTTTTGGTTGGGTAGATTAGGTTTGATTGTTTTATAGGATATGTGTTACGATGTTTGATGTATGGAGAGGTTTTGATGGTATGATCGTTGTGTATGTTTTATTGGATGTTGAATTGTTCATGCATCATAGTATTCAAAATGCCATGAAAATGAATTTGAACATTGATTTTAAGGAAAAAGAATTGCATGCATGTGGCAAGTAAAGTATCATAGTAAATAACGCATGGTGGTTATTCGGGGAGAGGTTCAGACCTGGCGTTCCGTGGTGAGCGGGTCTCCCTCCTTTCAGATGGTGTGGGCTGTCTACCCACTTGATGTGCCATATCCATCTGACTGAGAAAGGCCCCGATAACCAAGACTGACACGTACCGAAATGAAATGACACGGACAGTTTTCTTAGCATTGCTCATATATAATCATGCATTAGCATTTACGTAGAACTTGCTAAGATTTTTATCTCATAGGTGTCTTTATGGTGTAGGTGACATAGAGCAAGGTGAGGAGGATTTCTCTCTACCAGATGATCGTACAGATTGAAGGAGAATGCTCGTGATAGCGTGCTGGGCAGTCGACGCGTATTTGACCTGTGGGGAAAGATGTAAAGGTATTTTGGGACACGATAGTTAGATCGTAGGAAAAATTGTATAGTTGAACATATTAGGATGTTTGGTTCTGGTTAGCTGATAGAATGATGTATAGATGTTTTGGGTAAACTGATTTTATAAAACGTTTTGTTAAGGCTTTGATCTAAGTTTTATGGAACTGCTTGGTGATTTTTAACAGGAGAAAATGTTTAGTTTTTAAACAGATCGACACAGTTCATTTTCGTGAAAACGTATTTCGTGTTAAATGCGTCTCGAGTCGGTTTTGAGTGAGATTATGGAGGATGTAGGAGTTTTGGGTGGTTTGATGTCAAATTGTATTGTGAAAGTGTATGTGATGTTAGTGGTAATAAAGAAAATAAAGTGTGTGTTGTATGGAAGGAAAAGAAAAGGAAAAAGAGAGAGGTGGAGTTCTCTGGAAAATTGATTCCAGAGGACTTGGCGACCGATCCCCTAAGGAGGGGATCGATCGCCAAAGGAGATCGCCCCTCTCTGGAAAAATCCAGAGAGTGTGGCGATTGATCGCCCAAATTGGGCGATCAGTCACCACAGAGAGGGGCGAATGATCGCCCCTCTGTTTTCTAATGTGGCGATCGATCGCCTGAAATGGGCGATCGATCGCCCCTGTCATTTTCGGGACAAATGTCCCTCTTGTCCCTGTTTTGGTTTTTAATTGTTTAAAGTGATTTTAATTGTTTATTTCAATTGTTTATAATTTTTTTTAAGTAGTTTAACAACTTAGATTTAAATGATTGTCCGAACAATGTTAACTGTTTTGATTTTGTTTAAGTTCCGCTTAAACTGTTGTAAAAAAAATAATACGGAAAATTTAGGAATAGTGTAAGGGTCGCTACAAAAATTGCATCAAAATCTCTTCCATATAATGTTCTCTTAATGAAGATCTTCCATCGATTTGGTGTTCAATTCCCAGCTGAAGACGAGCCAATTTTGTTGAAGAACACTGATCACTTTTCTGCTTCCACCTTACTGAGAATGGGAATTGCAAGAAATAAGCAAGGTGTTTTGCATGACAAAGAAACACGGGGAGGTGTTTCAAGAAGCTATTCCTCTCAGGCTATTCCTGAACATCAAAAGAGGTGAAGATTGCTATTGGGGGAGGAAGAAGAGTCTGATGCTTAGGAAGAGTCTTATATTCCTTCTTCTGATCCTCCTCAGATTCAAGGATCTCTCATTTCAGCTCTTCCAACTTGCTCGGACTTTCTCCCAACAGCTACCGAGGGCTTTCATGATCAAAACTTCCTACTTAATTCTCCAGAAGTTCAAGCCCCTGCTCTTCCACATCCCTCCAGTCCAATTCCTTCTCCTTCGCCAACATAGGCTCCTCACTTGTCAGTTCGTGTTCCTCCTCGCACTCAAGGTAGTCCCACTTCTCTTGTGAGGACTTCTATTTCTAAGGACCAATATCATGAGCTTAGGGCGTGTATAGAAAGCCTTGGGACAGCCATCGAATCCTTTCAGTCCCTTTATATCGCCTGACAAGATCAATTTGAGGCTTTCCTTCTGTCAAGACAAGAACACTTTGAAGCCTCCTGCCTCTCACAGATCCGTCAACTTAAAGCCACCACCCTCTCTCGGTATGATCATTTCACATCTGCTATTCACGGACTTCACGATCGTATTGATCAAGTGGAAAAGAAACAAAGTAAAGCTATTGACGATGTCACCTGTTCCATTAGATTCAATACAAGTCACTTGGCAGATCAAATGCGACGGAAGTCTGACAGGGTCATCACTAACATTTTGTAACACCCCGAGTCTTCCAAACCGATTTGTTACCCATGACATAGGACTGGAATAAGAAATTTTACAAAAAATTTTGACATTACACTCAATAATAAAAATTTTATCTCTAAATCCTCGACCATTCAACGGAAAACTCATTAAGTAAGTAACATTAACAAAAAGACAGAATGTTAAAACATTTGGCTGAGGGAATTAAAAATCAAAGAACATCTACCGATCGCAAACGACAAAATTTCTTCTCGCATCTGTCGATCACAAAACGACAAAACATAATTCCCACTTCTACCGATAGTAATAAACAACAATATCTACCGATCACAAAACGACAAGACATAATACTCACTTCTACCGATAGTAAAAATCTACATCTTCCAATGGACATGTGCATCCCACGTGACTCATTAAACATCACCCGATAGAAGACTTTTACCGATAGAAATAAACAGCATCTACCGATAGAAATAAACAACATCTACCGATCACAAAACGACAAAACATAATACTCACTTCTACCGATAGTGAAAATCTACATCTTCCGATGGACATGTGCATCCCACGTGACTCATTAAACATCACTCGATAAAAGACTTCTACCGATAGAAATAAACAGCATCTATCGATAGAAATAAACAACATCTACCTATAGAAGACATCCTGACTTTTACAGACTTTAACATGACTGACGTAAACTTGCACAATATAATTCATAGACTCATCCAAAATACGTGTAGTGGAAGACTTAAATAAAACAGATCATTCTATCATTTCATGATCATTCTCAAACTCAGAAATTCAGTCAGACAAATTCTAATATCCATCGTTTTAAGAAAACCCATCCTATTTAGACCTCAGTATTAATAATCCTTACTAACATCATAAGAGTAGTAACCAGGGGTTGAAATCGTCTTCCAGCCACAAACTGTCACCCTGAGCACCATCCAGCAACCAGTTCTAGACATCTTTGTTGGGTTTAAAATCCTCACTTGATAATTCGTCACCTACATCATAAGGTTTAAACTATAAGCCTAATGCTTAGTAAGGAGTGCAATACTAACATGTATGCATGAATGCACAGTTGAAAGGAACACATTTTCATAATCATTTCTCGTCATATTCTTGTTCATATTCTTGTTCATGTTCTTGATCATCGTTTACATTTTGTGGATTAAGGGAGGATTTGTGCTGAAAAGGGGGTTGACAGTGAAAGTATACATAGTCCTTTGCGGGTCGTATTCATGGTCCTTCTTTTGGACAGTGACATACGCCAAACCACCCCCAACCCTCTCTTAATCCTTGTTACATAAGTTTCATGTTCATATCTTGAGCGTGAAGGAAAACATGCACTTAAAACATTTTCATATGCTTGAAAAGGAAACAATCGTGAAGCATGAGTATGAGTTCTCTTATTTCATCGGACTAAAAGGACAGATCAATCATTCAATGATAAATCATGTTGCTAACTCACATATCATAGCCATACAGACAATAACACAAACAGCTTTCGGACATCATAATCAACTTTAACTTAGTACCCTTGTGATGTAGGGCCCTAATGGCCGGGAGTCCTACTCACTCACTTACCTGGTTTCCTTAGAAAACTTGAGCACTTCTCTTCAGACTTCTTCACCTAAAACATTTCACATTACAGAGTTAAACAAAATCCTAAAAGTTCTAACCAAAAGTCATCCTAGAATCTAACATATATATTTCTAAATCTTCTTAGTCGAGCACCTTGTGTGAGTAGATTAAACTTCTAGAACCTAAAATAACCAGATTCAACCTTGTAACTAACCACAGATTACAAATGTCACTATGTCACTACTATTACTTTGCCATTGATGAATCTGAAACTACAAGTCTTAGCTGAAAACAGAGCTCTAAGTAACTAACCAGCAACAACATTGTCTAAGTCTTACATAGAGCGTGGATTGTCGGGGTAGAGACTGAAGAATCGATCGTCAATGGAGGAGTAGCTGGCCGAGAGAGAAGGAGAGGAAGAGCTCTGGGGAAAAGGGAAAATTTCCAAGAGAGGAATGTCGGCTACAGTGAGGTTTAAATGAGGGTTAAGGATTTCCATTTTCTATTTATACTAAATAAAATCCTTCTTAATTACAGTTTTGCCACCCAACCTAGTTTCACACCACTTGAAATTCATCAAATCAAGCATTAATTTAAAATAAAAAGGTCGATAAAAGGTGACAGTTAAATCAGTTTCTTTAAAGAAAGAAATTACCTGACTGAAAATGTCGGGTGTTACATCCACCCCTCCTTAAACAAAATTTTCGTCCTCAAAAATTGATCAAGCAAAGAGCTCAGGATATTCGACCATCATGTCCCGCTGTCGCTCCCATGTGGCTTCTTCAACGCCATGATTCGTCCACAAAACCTTCACTAGTGGGATCTCTTTATTCCGCAGAGTCTTAACTGCATATTCCAAAATTCGAACAGTTTTCTCTTCATACATAAGTGTCGGCTCAATTTCGATTTCTGTTGGCTTAACAACCTGCGTCGGATCACGCATGCATTTTCTTAGCATCGACACATGAAAACATTATGAACCTTTTCCAGTGATGGAGGTAATTGCAACTTATAAGCTGTACTACCAATCCTTGCCAAGACAAGGAATGGACCAATGAATCGTGGATTGAGCTTTCCCTTCTTGCCGAATCTTAAAACTCCATTAAACGGTGAAACCTTTAAGAAAACTTCATCACCGACTGCAAACTCAAGATCTCTCCTTCTTTGGTCAGCATAACTCTTCTGTCGGCTTTGTGCTGTCATCATACTTTTCCTAATAATGGCGATCTTGTCTGACATCTGCTGCAAAATTTCAGGGCCTAGAAGTTTTACTGCGCCAACTTCGTCCCAATATAAGGGTGATCTGCATTTTCTGCCATACAGTGCTTCGTATGGTTTCATACCAATGGTGGACTAGAAACTATTGTTGTAGGAGAATTCAACCAATGACAGGCATCGACTCCAAGATGCCTGGAAATCCAGCACACACGCCCTTAACATATCCTCGAGTGTCTAAATTGTCCGTTCGGATTGTCCATCAATCTGAGGGTGAAAAGCAGTGCTGAGGGTCAACTTTGTTCCCAACGTGTCTTGAAGACTTTGCCAAAACCTCGAGGTGAACCTAGGATCACGATCTGAGACAATGGATATCGGAATCCCATGCAATCTGATAATTTCCTGAACGTACAGATTAGCAAGCTGATCCATCGTGTAAGTCGTCTTTACAGGTAGGAAGTGAGCTGATTTCATCAATCTGTCAATTACAACCCAAATGCTGTCATGACCTTTAGTTGTCTTAGGTAATCCTACAACAAAATCCATGGCAATGTTTTCCCACTTCCATTCGGGGATCAGTAAGGGTTGAAGGGTACCTCTTGGACGTTGATGCTCTGCCTTGACTTTTTGGCATACCAAACACGACTCCACATACTTGGCAACATCCCTCTTCAAATTTGCCACCAGTAAAGTAACTTTAAGTCCCGATACATCTTGGTATTGCCAGGGTGTATAGAAAAAGGAGACGAGTGCGCCTCGGCCAAGATCAACCTACGTAATTCTTCATCACTTGGAACATACCATCGATTTCTAAATTTCAAAATACCATCCATGGAGAGACTGAACTCAGAGGAGGCGTCCTTCAACTTACTCACTAAGATACTCTTCTCCTTTGAATCCTTCTGCTACGCCTCTTTAATCTTATCCAAAATAGTTGGCCAAATAGATAATGCCGAAAGCAATGTTGATAACTCCGGAACTATCTCCAACTCAAATTTCTGAATCTCAACCTTCAAGGGTAATGACATGGTTGACACCGCAGGCTGCATTGTCTTTGGCATTCTGCTTAATGCATCGGCTACAGCATTAGCCTTAACCGGGTGATACTTAATTTCAAAGTCATAATCCTTAACGAATTCCAACCAACGTCTCTGTCTTATATTTAATTCATTTTGAGTAAAGAGGTACTTCAGGCTTTTATGGTCGGAAAACACTTAACACTGCTGACCAAACAAATAGTGTCTCCAAATTTTTAGTGCAAAGACAACCGCGGCTAACTCCAAATCATGAGTGGGGTAATTCTGTTCATAACTCTTCAGCTGCCTGGAGGCATATGTCACAACCTTGCCTTCTTGCATTAGAACACATCCCAGACCAACTTTGGATGCGTCACAATAAACACTAAATCTCCCTTCCTCAGTTGGGAGTGCCAAAAGAGGGGCTGTCGTCAACTTCAGTTTTAGTGTCTGGAAGCTATCTTCACAAGCTCCATTCCAAGAGTATTTGGTGTCCTTCTTTGTTAAACTAGTTAAAGGCTTGGCAATTAAAGAAAATCCCTTGATGAACTTTCTGTAATAGCCTGCTAATCCAAGGAAACTACAGACTTCACAGGCGTTCCTCGGCTGTGGCCAGTCTTTTACTGCCTGAATTTTGGTTGGATCTACAGATATGCCCTCAGTAGAAATGACATGGCTAGAAAGTTGACCTTATTCAACCAGAACTCACATTTAGACAATTTGGCATAGAGTTGCTGTTGTTTTAATGTCGTCAAAACTACTCTTAAGTGTTTTTCATGGTTAGCTTAAGTCCGTGAGTAAATTAGGATGTCATCTATAAACACAATCACAAACTTGTCCAAATACTCACGAAACACACGGTTCATCAAGTCCATAAAAGCTGCAGGTGCATTTGTCAATCCAAACGACATCACAAGAAATTCATAGTGTCCATATCGGGTTCTGAATGCTGTCTTTGGTATATCACTCTCCTTAACCTTCAATTGGTAATAACCAAAACGCAAGTCAATTTTTGAAAATACCTTAGCTCCTTGTAGTTGGTCAAACAAGTCGTCAATTCGGGGTAAGGGATATTTATTCTTGATCGTTAACTTGTTCAGTTCTCTGTAATCTATGCACATTCTAAGAGAATCGTCTTTCTTCTTAACAAATAGGACAGGTGCACCCCAGGGAGAACAACTCGGGCGTAAAATCCCTTGTCAACTAGTTCCTGTAGTTGGACTTTTAACTCATTCAGCTCAACAGGTGCCATACGGTAAGGGTTCTTAGACACAGGTAATGCCTTAGGATATGTATCGATTACAAACTCAATTTCTCTATCAGGTGGTAACCCAGGTAAGTCATCCCAAAAGGCTTCTGGAGACTCTCGAACTATAGGAATATCTTGAAGTTCTACCTTATTCTTCACCCGGACATCAATTATGCTAGCTATAAAACTCTCACAACCACCCTTCAGTAACCATTGAGTCTCTAGTGAGGATATAATTGGTATTTTACTTATTTTTGTGATAGCTTGGAAGGAATAACGATCTCCGTTCGGGGATCGGAATTCAACTAATCCAGACCTACAACTTATCGTGGCATAATGTCTGCATAACCAATCCATTCCTAGTATAGCTTCATATCCCTTCATGTCAATTATGATCAGCTCTACATATAACTTCTTATCTCCTAAAGACACAATATCACCTTTCACTATCTGTTCTGAATGTAAAGACTTCCCTGATGGTAACATAACACTATATGACCTCTCGGCTGGCAAGAGTTCTAACGTATGCTTACATACAAACAGAGTTGATACAAACGAGTGTGTGGCTTCCGTATCTATAAGTGTATAAGCAGAAATACCACAGATCATAATTGTACCTGCTATGACTGTATGCTACACTGCATCCTCATCTTCCATTATAGAATAGACTATTGGCACTACCCTCACTCGATTTGGGTCTGGCGGCATGGGGAAATCTCTGACCATGTGTCCAACCTTGTCACATCTATAGCAATGGCCAGAATATAATTTACATTCGCCATGGTGGTTCTTCTGGCAAGTGGAACATAGAGGAGCTAGAGGTCGCTTTCCTTTTCCTTGGTCATCATTTGGATTGAAGGGTCTTTTCACACCTTCTGCTATTGCTGCGGTCCTCTATTCGATTGTGGTTGCCAACCTCTGCCCTGGCGCGGTGGTGGCTGAGTCTCCTTGATAAACTTCCTTAGCGGTTCACGTTGCCCTTGTACTGTTAACTCAACTTCTTCTAATTCCAAAGCCTTAGCAGCCACTTCGGAATAAGGTATGTTATGGATCCCTACAGTCTTCACTCCCTGGAAGAGGCTCGGCTTCAGTCCATGGACAAACTGGTGAATCTTGTCTTCCTCATCATCCACCAGACGGGGTACTAACCTGGACAAGGCCTCAAACTTACAGATGTAATCAGCCACAGAATCGGTTTGGCGCAGCTGCATAAACTCCATCTTTTTGCTGGCCTGAACTGCTCGGCTAAAATACTTGTCAAAGAAAGCCATCTCGAACCACGCCCAAGTCATAGTTTCCGCATTCGTAGTGCTCTGAATTGAGTCCCACCAATGCCTTGCACCCAATGCAAGATGAAAAACAGCACATGTGACCTTGTCCCCTTCTTCGACCTTGGCATACTTGAGCATGTCCTCAATTGTTCGAATCCATTCTTCAGCATAAATAGGATCCGAAACCTGACCATTGAATACTGGAGGTCGAAGGCGGTGAAAACGCTCTCTTCCATGGTCGTGAGTCGTATTCGAGCTAGAATTCCCTTGCTCTTCTCTAGTAGCCACCCACTGCTCAATTTGGCGACACTGGCGAATAACTAACTCGGTTAGCTTAGCGATGGTGTTACTATTCTCATTGCTCTCTTTCTGTTGACCTCTTACCATTTTGAGATTCCTAAACAAATAATCATAAACACATCTTAACGTAATGACATTACTAAAATCATAGACACAGTTGTTGGAGTGTGCTCATGTGACAATCTGTGCTGGAAGGCTGTAATATCCGGCTTGTACGGATTACGGATATAATATATTATATTGTTATTTTGTTATATAATGGCGTTTTTGGTAATTATGTCAAATCAGGTCCGTTTCACGAAAAGGAAGCGTCATTACGATCCTAACGAATAATAAGAATTTTAAGGAATTTACGGGAATTTTCGGAGATCAAACACTATATTCCGAGTAAATACACTTTTCGTTATGTAAAAGACGTTCTCGTAAAAATAGTAAATGAGGTCCAAATTGCGAACGGACAGTTTTGTTAAATCTCAAATGATAAGTTGGACTTATTGGTGAAGCAAGGACGTTTGGAGAAGCCGAATGGCTAGACGATTAACGAACCGAAAGACGAAACTAATATAAAAATAGGTGAAGGGGCAAAATCGTCATTTGAGTATTTAACTTTTATTATTTATTAAAAGGCAAGGTGCCTTAATCGATTTTCACTTTTGAAAATCGATTCCAGAGAGCTTCTCCCTTTTCCTCCTTCGCGACTTCTCCCTCTGCCTGCGGCGCGATCTCCTTTCCGACCTCCGTTGTTCCTCCCGATCGTTCCGTTTCCTTCACGCTTTATCCTCCAATCAACGCTCTAGGTATGTCTTTACAGTTTTAGAGCGTTAAATATCGAGTTTCGTAGAGTTATACGTTTAGGTTTACGATTAGGGTTTTGATAAAATCGAGATTTAGAGCCCAAAATCAATAGGTTTATTGTGATTAAGTATGTATTAAACGTATTGGACGTTATTGGACGAAGTTGGATCAATTCGTGAAAAAGTTTAAAATCCGAGAATTTTAGGATTTTCAGAAAAATTCGTAATTCGAGAATTTAGGTGCCGAGCGTAAATTTCTTGAATAAATGGCTCGATAAAATGGATTAGAACTTTAGAAAGCCCTTTAGTTAAGGTTTTGACAATTTGGAAGTTTATTAACTTAAACTTGTTTTAACGTCAATCCTTGCAAATTGCTTAGGTAAACAGTGCTCGTGGACGAGGCTTGGATTGCAGCGTGCACGAGGTAAGTTCTTGTGATTCTTCTCTAGCCGATTGGCCTACACCGTACGTCGAATGTCGTCACGAGGAGTTTTGGAGATGCCTTTAGTTAGTTTTGCTCGGTTTGGGTAGCTAGGTCTTAGGAGTTTATAGTTTATGCTTTTACAGTCTTGATGGTCCATGTTATTGCTTGTTTACTTTATGATAGAGAACTGTTCACGCATCACTTGTTTTAAAGAAAAGCATGAAAATGAATTTCCGCACAGAGATTTAAAGAGAACGTAAAGCATAGCATTGGCCTTCGGGCATACAGGCCTTCGGGCATACAGGCCTTCGGGCATATAGTTTACAGGTCACGCGAGGTGGGGCTCAGGCACGGCTGTATGTGTTGTAAGCGTGTACCCCCCTCTTCTAGCTGGAAAGAGTAGTCCGCCCGCTGGATGAGCTCTCTCCGGTTAGAAGGTATAGGATCTCGGTGACACCTATAGTGCATTGCATAGTAAGATAAAAGAAATAAAGCATGGTTTAATGAACTCATAGCACAGCACGCATCGCATTTACGTAGAGCTTACTGGGATTTTATCTCATAGTGTATATTGTACGGTGTAGGTGACATAGACTTCGAGGTACCAGGTGAGGACGATGTCCCTCCACCTGAGGCATGATTCAGTTGACAGAGGATGGCTGCGGTGGTGTGCTGGCGCAGTCGAGGCTTAACCGACCCGTGGGAAGTATGTACAGAGTTTTGAGGGTTTTGGGATATTTTGGGATGTATTGGTTAACTTGTATAGAAATTATAGGATGCTTGGTTCTGATAGACGTTAGGTTTACTTACTGAAGTTTTTAAGGTTTTTATAAACTGATTGGTAAAACGTTTTCGTTTAAAGCTTTATTTAACGTTATAGAAATGTTTTGATTGGTTACGGATAGGCTCGGTTTTTAGAGCTATCCATGCAGTTGGATTTCACAAAGTCCGCTGAGATTGGGTTGAATTTAGAAAGTTTTGGTTGAGTTTAATTTCTAATTTGATTGCTGTATTTGATGATAAAAGGCATTAGATATATGAAGTTTACTCTCTGGAATTCGATTTCCAGAGAGTATTGGTTGAAAATTTTTAAGTATTCTGCTCTCTGGATTCCAGAGAGCAATTGTGAATGAAAAGCTGAGGGCAATGGCAATCAAAGAAGGCATAGGATCGCTGCAAGGAGTGTAGCGATCGATCTCTGCAGCAATGCAGAGATCGATCGCTGGCAGCTGAATGGCTGCCAGCGATCAAGCGCTGGCAACAAGGGAGCTGCCAGCGACTGATCGCTGGCAGCAAGGGAGCTGCCAGCGACTGATCGCTGGCAGCAAGGAGCTGCCAGCGACTGGTCGCTGGCAGTATGCCAGCGCCCGATCGCTGGGCAGACATGCTGCTCAGCGATCGTGCGCTGAGACTGGTCGCTGGTCAGCGACCAGTCGCTGCTTCTTCTCCCTGGCCGAATTACATTATGGCCCTCCCAATGTTTTATTTTGTTTTACTTAACTTAATTGATTTAAAAGGTTTAATTTAATTGTTTTAAATCATAGTTTATTTAATAGAAACTTTAAATGTTTTTTTTTAAATGGTTTAGTTTCCGCATAATGTGTGAATAAAAAATGAAAAATTTGTACGGTAATTAAGGGAAAATATGGGTATAGTTTTAGGGTCGTTACAAAGGCAGTCTGCAGAATCGATTTTAGAACCCGGTTTTGCTCTGATACCATAATTGTAACACCTCGAGTCTTCCAAACCCGATTTGTTACCCATGACATAGGACTGGACTAAGAAATTTTACAAAAAATTTTGACATTACTCTCAATAATAAAAATTTTATCTTTAAATCCTCGACCATTCAACGGAAAACTCATTAAGTAACATTAACAAAAGACAGAATGTTAAAACATTTGGTTGAGGGAATTGAAAATCAAAAAACATCTACTGATTGCAAACGACAAAATTTCTTCTCGCATCTGTCAATCGCAAAACGACAAAACATAATTCCCACTTCTACCGATAGTAATAAACAACAACATCTACCGATCACAAAACGACAAGACATAATACTCACTTCTACCGATAGTAAAAATCTACATCTTCCGATGGACATGTGCATCCCACGTGACTGATTAAACATCACCCGATAGAAGACTTCTACCGATAGAAATAAACAGCATCTACCGATAGAAATAAACAACATCTACCGTTCACAAAACAACAAGACATAACACTCACTTCTACCGATAGTGAAAATCTACATCTTCCGATGGACATGTGCATCCCACGTGACTCATTAAACATCACTCGATAAAAGACTTCTACCGATAGAAATAAACAGCATCTACCGATAGAAATAAACAACATCTACCTATAGAAGACATCCTGACTTTTACAGACTTTAACATGACTGACGTAAACTTGCACAATATAATTCATAGACTCATCCAAAATACGTGTAGCGGAAGACTTAAATAAAACAGATCATTCTATCATTTCATGATCATTCTCAAACTCAGAAATTCAGTCAGACAAATTCCAATATCCATCGTTTTAAGAAAACCCATCCTATTTAGACCTCAGTATTAATAATCCTTACTAACATTATAAGAGTAGTAACCAGGGGTTGAAATCGTCTTCCAGCCACAAACTGTCACCCTGAGCACCATCCAGCAACCAGTTCTAGACATCTCTGTTGGGTTTAAAATCCTCACTTGATAATTCGTCACCTACATCATAAGGTTTAAACTATAAGCCTAATGCTTAGTAAGGAGTGCAATACTAACATGTATGCATGAATGCACAGTTGAAAGGAACACATTTTCATAATCATTTCTCGTCATATTCTTGTTCATATTCTTGTTCATGTTCTTGATCATCGTTTACATTTTGTGGATTAAGGGAGGATTTGTGCTGAAAAGGGGGTTGACAGTGAAAGTATACATAGTCCTTTGCGGGTCGTATTCATGGTCCTTCTTTTGGACAGTGACATACGCCAAACCACCCCCAACCCTCTCTTAATCCTTGTTACATAAGTTTCATGTTCATATCTTGAGCGTGAAGGAAAGCATGCACTTAAAACATTTTCATATGCTTGAAAAGGAAACAATCGTGAAGCATGAGTATGAGTTCTCTTATTTCATCGGACTAAAAGGATAGATCAATCATTCAACGATAAATCATGTTGCTAACTCACATAACATAGCCATACAGACAATAACACAAATAGCTTTCGGACATCATAATCAACTTTAACTTAGTACCCTTGTGATGTAGGGCCCTAATGGCCGAGAGTCCTACTCACTCACTTACCTGGTTTCCTTAGCAAACTTGAACACTTCTCTTCAGACTTCTTCACCTAAAACATTTCACATTACAGAGTTAAACAAAATCCTAAAAGTTCTAACCAAAAGTCATCCTAGAATCTAACATATATATTTCTAAATCTTCTTAGTCGAGCACCTTGTGTGCGTAGATTAAACTTCCAGAACCTAAAATAACCAGATTCGACCTAGTAACTAACCACAGATTACAAATGTCACTACTATTACTCTGCCATTGATGAATCTGAAACTACAAGTCTTAGCTGAAAACAGAGCTCTAAGTAACTAACCAGCAACAACATTGTCTAAGTCTTACCTAGAGCGTGGATTGTCAGGGTGGAGACTGAAGAATCG
Source organism: Begonia masoniana (assembly GCA_022432975.1). NCBI lineage: Eukaryota > Viridiplantae > Streptophyta > Magnoliopsida > Cucurbitales > Begoniaceae > Begonia > Begonia masoniana. Next base: position 21,240,358 of record CM039509.1, on the reverse strand, counting down.
ATCGTCGATGGAGGAGTAGCTGGCCGAGAGAGAGGGAGAGGAAGAGCTCTGGGGAAAAGGGAAAATCGCCAAGAGAGGAATGTCGGCTACAGTGAGCTTTAAATGAGGTTTAAGGATTTCCATTTTCTATTTATACTAAATAAAATCCTTCTTAATTACAATTTTGTCACCCAACCTAGTTTCACACCACTTGGAATTCAATAAATCAGGCATTAATTTAAAATAAAAAGGTCGATAAAAGGTGACAGTTAAATCAGTTTCTTTAAGGAAAGAAATTACCTAACTGAAAATGTCGGGTGTGACAGGGTCATCACTCACATTTGGTATCTTAGCACACATTTGGCTAGCAGTGATAGTGAGCCCACTCCTGTGGATGAGGGTTTTCACAAAGGTGGTGAGGATCATGAGGAAGTTCGTCCAGCTTTTCCAGCTGCTCCTTCGGGTGATGAGCTTTTTGCTGCCTCTCTCAGTGATGTTGGAGATGTTGTTGCTCAAGTTGCTGTTGTCTGTGAGGATGAGCCATGCATTGATCCAGCTGATGGTATTGCTAGTTATGATGATATTGTCATGACTGAACCTGTTGATGAGCGAGAGCCTCCTGCTGGTGTCCAAATGGTAGATGTAGGGGATGCTGGGGATACACATAATGGAGAAAGAATTCTTCTTGTTTCTCCTGTTGCCACTGTTCCAGAAGAAGAAACGGCAGATGAGGATCAAGATGAACCTACGTTCAGATGTGCTAGGGATTTCTACGCACGCGTGAACTAGGATGCTACTTCTTCCAATGTGTAATAAATTCCTTCATTCTGCACTATGATGTGTAATAAGTTCCTTCATTTTGCACTATGTCTAGGTTAGATAATTTAGCAACTTAGGCCTATCTTAGGACTCATTTAGAACTTTGTATTCTTATTCCTATTTATTTCTCACACTTGTGTATATTACACTAATTATTTATATATTTTTTTTATAATGTCAAAGGGGGAGAAAAATATGATGCAGTTGGTTGAATGCATAGAGTATGGAGGAGTATATATTATATATATTATTAATTGGGAAAAACAGAATAGCATGGGGGAGTATATGTTTAATCATTTTATATTTGTCATCATAAAAAGGGAGAGATTGTTAACTTAAAATATGTTTAAGTCTAACTATGTTTTTTATGATTGTGATTAACGTGAAAAATATAAATTGATGATTATAAGAAATGAGTGCTATTATTAATTATTGCAGTTAATTGGGAATGGCCTTTTACAAAGGGTATTATGTTTTCTAACGTTTTTGAATAAGTGTTGTTAGTTGAGACTGGTGCATGCATAATGTGAACCCGACATATAAGTCGTCTACCAAAAGGAACATCGACCGCTGTCAAAGAAAATTTGAAAGTCATTCGGTAGATATATCAATCGAACAAAGCAAAGTCGACCGATGGCGGAACCAATTGAATATCAACCGATACACTAAAGGAAGAAGTCGTCTATGGGAATTATGTCAACCGGTTTTTGAAGTCTACTAAAATCAATGACGACCAAAACCAAATCGACCAGATTCTGAAGTCTACTGAAATCAATGATGACCAAAACCAAGTCGACCAGATTTTGAAGAAGTCTTCCGCTGCGAGTAATATCGACTGCAGACCACAACGGCTAGCTTTCTACGTACAGATTCTTCAACAGTCATATTTTTTGTACCAAAACATGGAGTCGTCCGAATGTGAAGCAGATTACAGACACGAGTATTAATAGACGATTGAAGCTTGGGAGAACAACTTTTCGCCAATTTGAACAATTCTCTCTCAACTCTCACGAGCTTAAATCTATAATACTCTTCGACTCTCTACACCTCTCTACATCTAAACTTGAGATTTTACTTTTTGAGAGAGTGTAGTTTTGTCCTCTATATTTTTCAACATTGTATAACTTGAAGGCAATGGATTGACGCCCATGTAGTTCAATCAAAAGTTGTAAGGCAGTAGATCGACGCCCGTAAAGTTCGATCAAGAAATCTCATTGAGGAGAAGAAAATGATCTTCAAGGGGGAAACCTTGAAGTTTGGACGTAGGCAAGGTTGACCGAACCACGTAAAAATATCGGTGTCAATCTCTTTCTCTTACTCTCTTTTTTAAGTGTTTGTTGGTAATTGCACATAAAGAGAAAAAATATGATAAAACTAATTTGCTTTGTTACAAACGATTAGGTTAAGAAATTTGTAATTCACCCCCCTTAGACAATTACGATCCTACAGACATAATGATTACAAACATAATAGTGCAATAATTAAACGACAGTTTAACAAGAATCTAAATATATGAAACCTTTTAAATATTCTTATACAGACCTAGATAGAGTTAAGTCCTCATCACGAAACTAAATTAACACTCAACAAAAATCAAGGGAATAGAAAGTAGGGAACCACCACTGAATTTCAGCTACTAACTACTCTTGTCCTTACTTGAAAAAGAGACGGAGGTCGTTTGGGGTGAGTGACTAGCTCAGTAAGAAAGCTATTTCAATTACAAATGCATGTAAAATTTCTTTCACTTTTCATCTCTAAACATGATCAAATAACAAATGTTTTTAATCATTGTTTCAAGAAAACTCATTTCCATCATTTTAAGAAAACATATTTCACGAGCAATTGATGTGGCATTATTTAAAAACATTAGTGTATACATGGACAACTATTCCAAAATAGGTCATCTTTCTACTTTTCAAATTAAAATCATTCCAGTGGAAAATGAGGGTTACAAAATGTAACGCCCCTAATACTGTACCCGTATTTCCCATATTAATTTTTTTTTTATCTTTACATTTTATAAACTTTAAAACTTGACGTTAACCAGAAATGAAATCGAAACCGAAACCGGAATCGAAATCGAAGTCCGTTTAGTAAATCATTTAAAACATAAACTAAAACTATTTAAATAAAACTTAAAAACATTTAATTAAAAACATTTAAAATCAATTAAAAGAAGGGAGGGCAGAATCGGAATTCTGCCCTCAAAAGTAGCAGAGATCGCTGCACTGAGGCAGCGATCGATCTCTGCGCTGCAGCAGAGATCGATCGTTGCAGCTAGAATAGCCAGCAGCGATCCTGCAGCATGCAGCGATCGATCTCTGCATGCTGCAGAGATCGATCGCTGCACACTCTGTGCAGCGATCAAACACTTGCTCTCTGGAATTCTCCAGAGAGCAAAAATAAAATCTTCAAGTCTCTGGAATCTGATTCCAGAGACCATCAACTTCCATTTTTCCTGCACCAACTTCACATTCCTACAATTTTTACATCTTTAAACCAAATCGACTTATGCGCTAACTCAACCGACTTACGGCAGACTTTACGAAGTCCAACTGCGTGGATGTATCTAAACATCGAACATAACCGTATCAACCTAAAACCATTCAAAACGTTTTCAAAACATTCAGTAACATTTAAAACCAAAACATTTTACATACAATTATCAAAACATTATCTAATCCCTATCCAGATCCAAACAACCTAAATATACTATACATTCATATTAACCATTAATTCCCCCCAAAATACATACATAACTACCCCTCAGGTCATACGCGCCTCGACTGCTCAGCGCACTCCCACGGGCCATTCTCCCTCAACTGCTCACGCCTCGGGTGGAGGGATCTCATCCTCACCTGTGTAGAGGTCACCTACACCATACAGACACATATGAGATATTGAAATCTCAGTAAGCTACGTAAATGCAACTACATGCTATGCTATGCGTGTGAGTTCAGAAATCATGCATCGTTTTCTTTACTTTACTTTACTTTGCTTTACTTTGCTGTGCTATGAAGGTGTCACCGAGATCTCAGCCCAATAACCGGGGAGAGCACGTCCAGCGGGCGGACCACTCTTTCCGGTTAATGGAGGGGGGTACACGCTTACAACACGTACAGCCGTGCCTGAGCCCCATCTCGCGTGACCTATGAACTGTATACCGAAGGGTCACATGAACTATATACCGATGGGTCATTTGAACTATATACCGATGGGTCATTTGAACTATATACCGAAGGGTCATTTGAACTATATACCGAAGGGTCATTTGAACTATATACCGAAGGGTCATTTGAACTATATACCGAAGGGTCATTGAACTATATACCGAAGGGTCATCTTTACTTTGCATTTACTTTAAAACATTGTGCGGAAATTCATTTTCTATGCGTGCTTTAAAATCGTGATGCATGAACAGTTCATATAAGCAGAATTTAAACAAACAACATGCATACATTCAAGACAGTTAAGCAGAACCTATAAACAACTAACCTAACTACCCAACCAGAATAACGTAAAATAAACAGTTCCTCGAGTATTCTCGAGACGACGACGGAGTATGGTGCAGACCTTTGGGTCAAAGTAAGTCACGAAAACTTACCTGTCGTCCGTAGCTCGCTGAGCTTCGTCCACGAGCGTCGTTCGTCTGGGCAAAACGCAACATTCGTAGTTAAAACCAATTTAAACTACTAAACGTCCTATTTCAATAAAACCTTAACTAAGGCAATTCCTAAAGTTTCAACTTAATTAATCGAAGTAATTAACGACGACTTAACGCTCGTTAATTTGAAATTCCAATTACGAGTTATTTCTGAAAACCCATAAATTCCCAAATTTATACTTTTTCACAAATTGATTTATCTTCGTCCAATAACATCCAATACGTTCAGTATATATTTAATCACGGCTAACCTATTAATTACGAGCCCTAAACCGCGTTTTTCGTCAAAGCCCTAATTGAAACCCTAAAGCTACATCTCCGTAAAACTCGAAATAACCACTCAAAGACCGAAGCTACATACCGAGGGTTGCGAGAGGGGAAGAAACCGTGAAGGATCGGAGTTGATCGGAGGTCGGACGTCGTGCGAACGTCGGCGGCCGTGAGAGGAAGCCCTCTCTGTTCGTGCGTTCCAGAGAGAAAAGAGAGAAAAAGAGAGAAAGAGAGAAAGTGAGGGAAAAAGAAAGAAAATAGGTTATTTAATTAGAATTGATTTGAAAATTACTAAAACGCCCTTCTCACTTAATTATATTGGTTTCGTCGTTCGTTTCGTTAATCGTCCAACAATCTGACTTTTCCAAATTTCCATATTTTGCCAATAACTCCTATTCGTCATCTGGGATTTATTAAATCTGTCCGTTCGCAATTCGGACTTCGTTTACTATTTTTACTAAACGTCCTTTACGTTACGAGAAGCGCACTTATTCGGAATATAGCGTTTAAGCTCCGAAAATTCCCAAAACTTCCTTAAAATTCCCATTAATAATTAGGGTCATAATGACGCTTTCATTTTGTAAAACGGATCTCGTTTACTAATTTTAATAAAACATCCATTACATTACGAGAAACATAACTACTCGAAATATTGCGTCACTATTCCGAAAATTCTCATAATATTCTTAAAATTCCTATTAATCGTTAGGATCTTAATGACGTTTTCTTTTCGTGAAACGGACCTGATTTGACATATTTACAAAAATGCCATTATATAATATATTATATCAATATAATATATTAAATTCGAAATCCGTACAAGCCGGGTATTACACAAAAGGACCATTCTGGCACACTATCACATAAAGGCGGAGATATGAAGATCCAACAACACTCCATGAGCCAAAAAAAAGTGGAAGTAATAGCGATCCGTAGATTCAGCAACCCCAGGTGGTTGGCAAGCTAACTCAGCGACGACACGACCTGTAACTAAAATCAACAAATATATCCGATCTAGAGATGACAAACGAGCCAGTCGGGCTGAGACGAGCTTAAAAAATTCTGGCTCATCGAGCCTAATGAGCCCAACGATCCGAGCCTTTTGAGCCGGAAAAAAAAAATAGTTAACCCGAGCTGGCTTGCAAGCCAATATTAAACGAGTTTAGCCGAGCCAGTGAAACGAGCCTAACGAAACAAGCATATATAAATATTTTAAATTTATATAAATGTAAAATATATTTTTTTAAAACAAATAATTACTAAAATTGTAATAATTATTTATCATTATAATGTCAAAATATAATAGTCAATTGTTTATTTAACAAAATTATTTTATTAATATATAAAATGACATGTATTTACGAAAAAATTATTTGATATAATCTAATAAAAAGTATGACACAAATTTTTAAAAGTTGCATCATTTCAAATTATACACATACTAAGTAGATTGATGACACCTATTTAATTGCAAATTATTTGCAATTAAGGTGGCAAACGAGCTTTACCAAGCTAAGCCGAGGCAAACCTAAAAAGGTTTGGCTCACCGAGGCTAACAAGTTAAAAGAGAAGAGCCTAACGAGCCGAGTGAGCCCAATGAGCCAAGCCTAACAAGCCAATCTTAAAAAATTTCAACCCGAGCTAGCTCATGAGCCAAAGTTAAACAAGCTGAGCCGAGCCCGCTATAGTACCGAGCCAGCCTGCTCATTTGTCATATCTATCCTGATTAGGTTTAGGGATTCGAAATGCAAAGTGAGCATCATCACTGCCCTATCACTCATTTCGTAACGTGCAAACAAAAAATCACACAGCAAAAGGTGTACTAAGATAGCCCCGTAATGCTTTGACACCAAAATTGTCCAAACCATCAGAAGATTTATCCTCTAGAGTATATATCACAACAATATGAAAATATCATGTATCAATAGTAAACGTGTAAAACATACGTACATATACTTAAAAACAGAAGTACTAATGACCAGATCACGTCAGGTTTTTCATAGGTGCCGACTCACCAAAAATGAGGTTATAGAAAACAATGATGCAATATAGTGCGAAAAGTATAAAACCTCTACCTCGACGACGATCTCTCTTCTTATGCAAAAGAGCGACAACCGCTGGTATCGACTCAAAATCTACAAACTTGTCCGAGCTTAAAACAAAATTAGTACCATAAATATCCTTTTTGAGCATCAGTAAAATATAGATGGGTCCTATACCAGGCTAGGAATCCAAACCGAAAGAGAACGACAAAGGAATGATAAAATCTTTCACTAAACTATTTGTGCAGGAGCCAAGACTCCATTGCGAAAGTCTTGGTTCCAGTAAGGAACTCCATACTGCCAGTTGCAGAACTCCACTTTGCAACTTTGCACCTCAGTTGTTGGACTGCGCACTTCAGCTGTGGGACTTTGCTCTTTAGCTATGGAACTTTGCTACAGGACTCCGCACTTCAACTGCAAGACTCCGCACCCTCTGCTGCAAAACTCAGTTGCAAACTTTGCACCTCAGCTGTGGGACTCCACTGCAGAACTCTGTAATTCGATAAAGGGTGACTAGAGACGTCGTTCCAGTGATGGGTTTTGCCAGAAATTCGTCATTTTCACCGATTTTTTCACCTTCAATCAGTTTAAAACTTTGCACACAACTCCAATTTAACAAAATAACTCAGAATGGATTTGAGTTTCCAAATTCGAATCTGAACCAATAATAAACCTTAAACTTTGAATGCGAAAACGAAGGTTTAGGATCAACTTACCAACAAAGTTTCTTCACCAAAGTTGTTGATTGCAATCCCATGAACACGATTTCGGCCTTGGAATTCGACGGGTTGCACACTTCCATCTCACCTCTATCGCTCTTTTCCTTTTTTTTGCCAATCGCACAATGTGAAAAGGAAGAAGAAACAATAAAATAATTATTTAATTAATTAATATATAAAATATAAATTAACACATTTTATATATTAAATAAAAATCCTTGAATTAATTTCAAATTACTCATAATTATTTTTTCCAAACTTCATCCATAGAGTAACTTTAAATTATCGATTTTTGTCCATTTGATCGAAATATCTAACGTTGCAAAAAAAAGACAAAAAGAGTCAACCCATGACAAGCTGACCATCAATAACACAAAAAAAATTGACACGTGGAATTTAATTATATATAAAAAAGTACCAGTTTTTACATCTACCCATATCCTTTTTCTAAATCCATAATTACTTTGTTAAAATCATCTAGGTATTTTGTTACCAACTTGTCACTATCTATTTTAAACCCAAAAAAAATCATACTTTTTTTCCAAAGAAAAGAGGTTAGTTAATGATTTAGTCATGTACAATGAGTCTCACTAAGTCACTATTGGTTTTTGGAATCCCTCACACAGCAAAATTACAGATATTCATAACACAGATAAAATTCAAAATCTATGTATTATGAAAAATTATTTATTATGAACATAAACAGATCGTTGCTATAATATTGTAATAATCATGTGTTAGAAATTTAATTTTTATTTTTTAGATCTAATCTAAAGAATTAAAGAATTATACCTGCGTAGCTAACTTCACACAAATACTAAAACAGGAGCTTCGATAATGATCTTCTCAAATTTTGAAACTTTCGTTCTTCTCTATCAATCCTTCTCACCTCGAATAAGTATGTGTGGGCGTGATGAAGACAACAAGATCACACTCTATTAAGATTCGAATAATAACAATAAGGAAAAAGAAAATAAACGTGAAAAAATAAGGACACCAAGATTTAAGTGGAAATTCCTCGATGGAAAAAAATAACTGGTAGAGGAGAAATTCACTAATAGAAAATCAAGTTATAATTGAGTTTTGTGACTCCAACATCAACATATAGAGAAAACATAAAACCTTAGTATTGATATACGGGCTCGACCAAATCCAACTAGAATTCGGGTAATACCAAACTCTGACAATCTCACTCTTGACACGAATTCCACTAAGAGATCTAACGAATGATACTCGTCCCAACCCAAAGCGAATTCAGAACACTAAACTCTTACAATCTCTATCTTCAAAGAAATTCAGTGCATGGAAATGAATATGCAAAACTCCATTAAAAAATAACCTCCTCTTCCACAAAAGTCACTAACGGGCCACCTCAGCATTTGATACCGATCAAGTTTAAGTCTTACTTAAACTTGAGAGACATACTTGAGAAGAAATCACATCGCCTTCTTAATGGTATCACTAAGCTATCAGAGTTGTCACAACATACTGCTTGTAAACATGTTTAAGACTCCGCACTGAAATCGTTACTCTCAATAATATTCAACGCATAACCCACAATTTAACCATATCACTCCAAAGCTTTAACCTTTCACTTGGTTCTTCTTTTTGCGATACCATTCTGACGTAAAACTGAAGCTGGTGACTGAACGTCTGTAATAAACTGACTCACCGACTCTAATGTAGATTCAGATCCTAACTTGAATTTCACCTAAGAACTTGACTTCTTCAGAGTCTTCATAGCAATCGTAAGTCCGCCCATTTAACCATTTATCAACAATCTCTTAGAAGGTGAATTCACAAACTTAGCAGTCTTATTACCAGTCACTGTAGAACCATGTAACATATACAAATTTGCAGATTTCTTGTTTCCATTTAACATGACGAGAGCATAACAATTGATCTTCGCAGCTCTACCTACAACGATGTACTCGTATCCTTTAACATCCAGAGTACTCAATGAGATCAGATTCTTTTTCAACTCGAGAACATGTCGCACATTACCAAATATCCTCATAACTCCTTCAAACATCCTTCTAATGATAGCAATACCATCTACCTTACAATGTGCGTTATTACCCATTAACACAACACCTTTTGAAACAGTCTCATATGTCGAAAACTAATTTCGATTGTCACTCATATGAAACGAATAAGCTGTATCCAAAATTCAACCATTGTTTAACTTTGAGCTTCCCTCTTACACTACTAGAAGATCTACATCACTATAGTTTTCTTCTGCGACAACAACTCCACCAGACGTCATCGGTTCTTTTCCCTTCTCAACAGCTTTCTTAACATGAAATTCTCAACACTCAGATTTAATGTACCCCTTATTCTGACAGAAGTAGCAAGTTCTATCACGATTCCTTGACTTTGATTTGCCCTTCACAACCTGAACTTTATCACTACTTTATTGTAATACTCTCTTGTTCTACCTCGAACGACAAGTCCTTCTACTCGAGACTCAGATCCAACAACAATTTGCTTCATCTTCTTCTTTGATAAGAAAACCCACTAAATCTCTTTCAGAGTCAAAGTCTCCCAACTATACAAAATAGTCTCTCTAAAAGCACCATATGAAGCAGACAACATGTACAATAGAATCAACCACAAATCCTCTTCATCGTACTTGCATCCCATAGTTCCCAAATCCAATACTAACTCCTTGAATTCGGTCAAGTGTTCTTCAACTAAGCTGCCTTCCGTCAACTAATGAGAAATAAATGTTGCTTCAGATAAAGCTTATCATTAGGATTTTCTTCAATTTTGCCCATAATTTGGAGACAATTTTCTCGTTCAGAATGTCTTGTAAAATCTGATTTGACAAAAGCAGACGTATCAAAGATAGAGTTTTTCGATTCTTTAGAATTTCTCCTCTTCATTTCATGATAAGGGTATCTTCTTGATCCCTAACAACCCGTCATCTAATTTCATCGATTTGAGCATATCTTGCATTTTCACCTGCTATAATAGAAACTTTGTGTTTCGATCTAATAAATAAATCGCATAAAATTTAGAAATAAAACTTGAACTTGAACAAACCTTTCTCTCAAAAATACCGGCTTCAACAAAATATCCGACCAAAAATTTAAAACCCAAAATATCGATACCCCAACAAAAATCAGCTTACACAAATCTCAACACAACTCCACCAAATATTCCAAACCAATAATAAATTGCCCAAAATGTAGAAATTCAAAATAACCCAAAAATATTCCATTGAACCAAAATTTAGAGTACAAATATTTCTATATTGAAAATCAACCAAAATTTTCAACTTTGAATTTCTTAACTATTTGACCAAGAATAGTTTGCAGAGAGAATGGGTCACCACAAACTCCTCTTTTGCTCAGCCGCGAGACAAGTCAGACGTTGGCTCTCTGGTCGGAGAACGGAAGTCTGGTGGAGAGTTGGTCAGAACTCAGCGACGGATCGAGTTCTGGGTAGAGACGGAGCTGGACCAACGGCAATTTCTGCTGCTGTTCATCGACTAGTAGCCACTCGTGATCAGCGGGTCGTTTAGTGGGTGGTTTCTGAGAGGAAGAACGACGACAGCGTGGCAAATATAGGTAGAAAAATGAGAGCCTTTTGTCGACTTCACTGCGCGCGGAGGACAACGCAAGTCTTCTCTCCTACTCAGCGACGGGTGCTCCTCTTCTTCCTCGCTGGGCAACAGACGGAGAGAGAAGATGCTTTTTCTTCTTTGTCACTCAGATACGGCGGCACGACAGTGATTTAGTCCTTTTCTTCTTTGTAATGAAGATAAAAACGACGCAAGCAAAATTTTTCCTTTTTTTTGTTTTTATGTTTTTAATTTGCAAATTGTAACAAAATTGCAAACTAGAAATTGTTCAACACCCTTCAACGCAGCTTTAATAACAATGGTTGAGAATGGAACGTTGATAATCATGTAAAAAAATAATAAACAAAGAAATTCAAGAACGTTAAAATTAACATGGAAAATCGTAGACGGGAAAAAACCATGCACAATTGTGAAATTCTAGAAAATCAAGATACAGTTAGGTTTTGCGACTCAAGTATTAATATATAAAGAAAACATAAAACGCTAATATTGATATACGAGCCCAACCAGGTCCAACTAGTATTCGGGTAATACCAAAATCTAACACACTCAAGATATGATATTGTAACGCCCCGAGTTATCTAAACCCGGTTTGCTACTCAACACACTGAACCGAACCATGACGACTTGATACTAAATTTAAAAATATTTCACTCAACAGCCAAAATTTGACATTTTCTAAAACTCGATGTATTTTAAAACTTGCAGCGGAAATCAATCGAACATCAATGAAGTTAAATAATCTGTGAAAACATTTTAAAATAATTGTTGGGAGTGTTAAGAATAATGGGCCAAAAATATAAAGCTTTAAAAATGTGGAATACCCATGAAATTGCAGAAGTCAAACACATCTGCCGACGACAAAGTCAACACAAGAAGCAGAAATAGAAAATAGGAGACCCCTACCGATGACAAACGACAAAACTTCGGTTATATCAACCGGTCACAAAACGATAAACACTACCTACATCTTCCGATGACGTCAGCCGGAAGATATACAACAGGACAACTCTCGGTAGACTGCATCTACGATAACTAGGCGACAAAACTTGCTACTTACATCTACCGATGACGTCAGCCGGGGGATTCCTTCCTCCAGCATCTGCCGATCGCTAGACGACAAAACTTACCACTTTCATCTACCGATGACGTCAGCCGGATGACTCCTTCATCCAACATCTGCCGATCGCTAGACGACAAGACTTACCACTTTCATCTACCGATGACGTCAGCTGGATGACTCCTTCATCCAACATCTGCCGATAGACTTCAGAACACCAATTCTGCTGTATTCCAAGAAAGCTCTGACTATCAAAAGGATTTAAGCATTTTACTAAGACCAATCAGAGACAGATCAAATCATTGCATCACTTACATCCAGTAGAAAACAGTATTTTCAAAACCCAACAGAACACTAATATCAAAGATTCTCATAATGTATTCAAAGTTTTGAAAACACTACTATCATAAAATTTTCAAAAAAGAAACATCTATACGGAACTAGTTACTCCCAACTCAACACCTGCAGCCATGGATTAAACCGCCTTAACAGATGGCCAAACCGATGCCTGAAAATGCTCCTCCAACCAGCCTGGTCCTCTTATTGGTCGGTAAACACACCTTCAGTAACTTCTTCACCTACATCACAAACTCATCTATTAGCCTAATGCTAAGCAAGTAGAGCAATGAATGAAATGAATTAATGAAACAAAAATTTCCCTAAACATGCAATCTCTACTTTCTCATCTCAGTTGTATTCAAATTTGTTCTCTGTGGATCCCTCTGTACGATGGGAAAGTGGATCAGTCATCCCCCAAAGCATACATCCTCTGATCTCAATTAAGGGGCAGATTAATTCCCTTAACAGTTAACTGGTCTGATCCCCCTGTAGGATTGGGAAGTGGATCACTTTTCCCAAAACCTCAATCCTCTGTTCTCAATTAAGGGGCGGATTAATCCCCCTTAACAGTTGTTCTGATCATCCTGCTCACATTTACCATGCGTTTCATGTAAATTCATTTTCGTAATCTTTTAAAACATGATGCACGACAACTGGAAATAAACATACAAACATACATAAATCCTACTGTTTGTGATGTAGGCCCGAAGGCACAAACAAACTCTACTTACCTGGCTCCCTAAAAATTGCTCGGCTAAATGCTACTTCAGAAGCTCGCTCACCTAAAATCATAATAATACATATATAAAACTTTCACTAAACTTCACAGAATCAATACAGGAGTTTGAGGAAACCAAATTTGAAACCCCACAACTCGGGTATTCTCAATAGTCGCTCAGCCCGAACCTACTCTAAATCACAACATTCCTCGAAACTCCTCACATTGTACTCCCTCAGCTATCTAACTACTAAAATCGCAAGAAAACAAGGAGGGCTTACCTAGGTTGAAGGAGAATCGGGCAGGAGAATCGCCTAGAGATTTCTGCCGTTCGAGCTGAAGACCGAAAGGGAAAGAAAATGAGTAGTGGTGGCGGCTACTCTAAACTTTTTGCCTTAAATACCTTATCCACTTTCAAATTTTCCAATTACCCTTATGCCCTTACTTACTCATTCTTCAACCTAACCTACATTATACTAAAATTTCATTCATCGATTATACTTAATAGATTTATCTGTTATTTTAAACTTTTAATTAAAGTCGGGTGTTACAGATATATCATATTCTTAACATAAGAGACGATCTATTTGGGTTTAGATAACGATTCTTTATTGTAAGTCGTGTACGTGTTCCAGCACATAGAAGGAGTGATGCAAGTAGTAGTTGGGGTGATACTATTGTAGTTCAACAATTTAGCATTCATGATATATGAATTGAATTAGATACTGAAAGTAATTCTACTTTTTTGTGTTATGAACTTCATATTTATTTTGAAATTTGTTATCAATATTCTTTGGAAGAAAATTTTAATATTTTACATTGATAGAAAAAGTACTCCACTATATATATTATTCTTTTTACAATTGCACGTGATCTACTAACACTTTTGTGTCTACTTTAACATTAAAGTCTTCTTTTAGTGCAGGTGGATGTGTATCAAATATTGGAACAACGTCATGACAATAGATCAACAAGGAGAATGAAATACTCGAAGAATTGAAAAATTTAGATGTTGAAGACTGCAGATTGAAGTAATTTTTTCGAACTTGTAATTTTTTCATGTTGCAAATGATTACAAATAGATGGGTGTCAAACTAGTTGAAATGTATCTAATTTGTAGTGATGCAACTATCAAATATTTGTAATAATACTCGTATGATATTTTTTTTTTGAATCGCTCAAAAAAAATTCTTTAATACATGTTATTCTATATATTAATAATCATTTTGTTCATTAAACGACTAACTATTATATTTTCACATTATAATTATAAAAAATATTTATAATTATATTAGAATTTATGTATAAATTGAAAATATTTATGTATGATCGGCTCGTTAGACTCGACTTTTGAAGACTTGTTAGGCTCATTTAGTTGGCTTGACTTGCCTCGTTTAACTCATAGCTAGTGAGCCGACTCAAATTGAATTTTTTTTTAAAATGAACTCGTTAGGCTCCACTCATTTAACTTGCTAAGCTCGGTGAGCGAGCCTTTTTAGGCTCGACTCAAAAGACTCGTTTGTAATCTCTCTTTGATAGCTTATCTTTTAGTAAAAGTGCTTTGTGCACTTTTATTTGCACAATGATGACAAACTTCTTTTTTTTTCCATTATCCAAAGGTAGTCTTGCCATTAAATGGCTTGATCTCTACTTTGGGCATGTTTTAATAATAAAAAAATAGCTTTAGGGGCATTATGTCAAATATGATATATTGGTAAAAAAATCTAATCGGAGTTGTCATTAACGTATTAAACTGATAAAATCAGATAAGATCTTGATTCTTGGCCTATTATGGTATTGAGGTTTCTTTTAATGCAAGATTTGTAATTTGGTTTAGTGTGGTGACCCCTATTCCCCGTAGGCGTCGCCACTGGACTTGATATGACTCAAGAGACTTGTACACATTTTTGACATAATTTTTTTTATCCTTTCGTTAAGAGGTAAACTCGGTTTTGAGGCTTTTAAATACTTTAGTAATCATTGGAAAACGTGTTTAAAGGACTTATTAGGGGTAGGGTTTGAGTTATATACGAAATCAAAATTTTAAAGAAAACAACCAAAATAGGAGTGTCTACCGGTCGACACTAATACAGACCGGTCGACCCTTCAACCGGCTCTGCCCTCACCGGTCAATCCTTGGGGGTCGACACCTTGTGCACCTTTGTGCTAACTGGTGGTGTAGCACCCAATTTCATCGAGCCAACTTATTTTGTCAACTAGTAGTGAATGTTTTATTGATGAAATTGGGAGAAATTAGTGATTAGGCTAATGAGTGACTAGGCGAGGGCATAATGGTAAATTGAGATATAAAGGGGATAACCTATTTAAGGGAAGAGGTTCTGCGTTTAATGCACAGTAGCCGCCACCTATTACAATTTCCCTTCGTTGATTTTCAGCTCAGCTCAGCAGACTTCCTTCTGACATTTTCCTCTCTGATTTTCTCCATTATATATGAGTTTTGTTTCATTTTACTTGTTGTTTTAGTGATTAGATAACAGAGAGATTGTAGGGGAGTGTTCGTGAATGCTGTGAGTGGTTTTGGGGAGAACCAGGAATGCTCGACGAACAGGACTTCCAGCTAGTTTCCCTAAGATTTCTAAATAGTTTAGAATGAGGTTTAGTAATGCGGTGCTCTGTTTAAGATTATAGGTGAGCAGACTTCCGAAGTAGCTAACAACCAGACAATCTCAGGAGACCAGGTAAGTGAAGTATGCTTGTGCCTTCGGGCCTACATCACAAAACAGTAGGATTATGTTTGTTTGAATGTGTTTGTATGTCATGCATCATATTTTTAAAGTATGCGAAAATGAATTTACATGAAATGGCATGGTAATGAATGAACAGACTGTAACATATAAACTATTAAGGGAACTAATCCGCCCCTTAACTTATGAAGGGATTTATACTTTGGGAGAAGTTATCTAACTCCCAATTTGACAGGGGGATCTGAACAGTTGTTAAGGGAACTAATCCGCCCCTTAATCGGGAGAGAGGATGTATGACTTTGGGAGAAGTGATCCAACTCCCAATTTCACAGGGGGATCAGAGCAGAAACGAATGCATATGCAACTGAGATGAGAAAGTAGAAACTGCATGTTTAGGAATTTATGTTTCAGCATTCCATTTCATTACTGCTTTACTTACTTAGCATTAGGCTAATAGATGAGTTTTTTGAAGGTGAAGAAGTGACAGCAGGTGTGTTCTCTGAGTTTGCTGAGAACTAGGCAGGTTGGAAGGGTGCATTCATGCATCGATCTGGCAACTGATGGGGCGGTTTAACTTGTGGAAGTAGATGAGGAGGTTCAGTGAACCATGATTCAATTTAAGTATGTTGAGAGTTTTTATGACAGTGGTAGTTTTGATGTTTTGAATACAATTTGAGACTTTTCTGATAATGATACTCTGTTGGATTTAATAGTGGTTTTTACCAAATTTTGGAGTAATACACGGATTTAAGTAGTTTTGAACGGTTTTTAGTAAAATGCTCAAGTTCTTTTGGTAGTCGGAGTTTTCTTTGTTTAGAGTGAAATTGTTGCTATGCTGTTTTTGTTGAGTGTTTTTGATCTATCGGTAGATGATGTCTATCGGCAGATGTTGAGTATTTTTTATCTATCGGTAGATGATGTCTATCAGTAGAAGTCTAAAGTTTTGTCTATCGGTGGATTTAGTCCATCGGTAGAAGTCGAGAGTTTTGTCTATCGGTGGATGTAGTCCATCGGTGGATGTGAGTATTAGAATTTGTCGTTTTGTGACCAGGTGATGTCGAATATTATATCTATCGGAAGATGTAGGAAGAAATTTGTCGTTTTGCGATCGGTAGATATGAATTGAGGATGTTTGTCGTCTAGTGATCGGAAGACGTAGCTTGTTCTATGGGTAGATGTGAGCTGAGAATGTTTGTCGTTTGTGAGCGGTAGAAGTAAATAGGAGATTTGTCGTTTTGTGAGCGGTGAATGCGAGTGTAAAATATTGTCGTTCTGTGAGTGGAAGATGTAATTGGGACGGCTTCTACCGCCGAGACTCTTTTGTCTCTATATCTACCGCTTGAACTATTTAGCGGCAGATGTGTTCTGTTTTCTTTTCTTTTTCAACTAACTGTCTTCAATATTTTAACTATTTAATAAATGTTATTTATACAAATGTTTTTCCGCTGTAAGTTTTAATGTTTTAAGGGTCAAGTTTTGACCGTTGAATGAAATTTTAAAATTTTCTCAAAAAGTCATAGTTTGGTTTAGTATTATGTGTGGCGAACCGGGTTCAGATAACTCGGGGCGTTACAGGTCGACACCTCTATAAATAGGTCGACACTTCAATCGACTCTGTTCTCATGGATCGATCCTTGGGGTCGACACAGTGTGCACTTTTACACTTACTGGTCGACACTTCTACAAACAGGTCGACACCTCAATCGGATCTGCCCGCACCTGTCGATCCTGGTGATCGACACCAGAGGATTTCAGTCGACACTTTTAGGCAGAATGCCTTCCTTATTACGACTATCACCCGTTTCCCTTTTCCCACACTTAACCATTTCCCCTTTAGCAAACTCTGCCAACCTCATCGAACGTTCTACCTTACTTCCGTAACCTATAATCCACTTTCAAACCTTCCAAAACATACGCCCATTTTTCCCCAAAACATAACTTGATGTGCCCAAGTCTCCATCACCAATCAAGGTAAGTGCGTTTATTGACAAAGATGAATTTATTAATACATTTGCTTCTCATTTTGTAGGAGTTGAATATTTAAAGGCTTTGATTGGAAGCATGAAGGTAAAGATGGAATTTGTCTTCCCTAAATTCAACTCGTTGTAACATAATATTATGAGTGTTCTATTGGTTACTTTTTTGTATGTTTTATTTGGCAAACATTGGCCTTCATGTAATTCTTTATAGTTGCATGCATCCTCAAACATTAGGATTAGATGTATGTTAAGTTAGATGGTGGTTAGAAGTTGGTTGAAGCAAAGGAAATGGAGAAAAACCAACATGGGTCGAAGATTAAAGAGAAGCCTAACATTGGCCACACATAATGGCCCCTTTTTGAAGCTCAAGCTCAGCCCAACAACCAACCCACCTTAGATCTATAAATTCATGGTTATTGGTGCTTGTAATGGTTGTTGATGTTATGAGAATAACCTAATTTCGTCTGAAGAGTTCGGACCTTGAAAATCGGTGAACGGTAAGGCTCGGTTCGGTCAAGAACCGAGAATGAGTTCTCTCCTTTGAGATTTCAAGTCCACAATTGCTTGAATAGCCTTCGTTCCACTCTTCTTCCCTCTCTTTATAGAGTAGGATACACGAAGAAGGTAGCCATAACCTATTCCATTTGCTGCCAATCTTCCTTGGAAGATTGTTATGCTGAGATCTTACAAAAGATTGCGCATCAGACAGCATCTGGTGTTCTTTACATAACTTTTTATTTTCTCATCATCTGGACTTGAAACTTTAAGGAAGTATTGTGGACACATATGATAAGAAACCCTTAAAATTTCGTTTCATTTGGATCTCGTTTGGTTGGTCAAATTTGTGCTGGTTTCAGAGGCATTCTCGGCCTAGCCGAGTTGCTGTTTCTTATCGTTTGTATAACTCTGTTGTTTGTGGAATTGTGTCATGTGGTATCAGAGCCATGGATGGCTTCCCATGAAGGCTAGCAGTCGATTGGTTTGAATCTTCTTACCCATTTTCTTGCATGTTTTCATTTTTCATTTTCGGGTTTACTGGTTTATGCAAAACCAGAAAACTGATTCTGGTTTTTCTGCTGTGTTCACTGCTCTAACCCGATTTATTTTGCTTTAATCTTTCTTTTTATTATGTGATAATCTTCCTAGGACTTGTCTAAACTTGACCATAAAATTTATATTTCGGAAATCGTATGTTTATTCTGCTGGTTTTAAAGATGAACTCGAATCCTCTGTTTGAAAACCCAAAAACTCGATAAAGCTGTTCTTGTTGTTCTTGCTGTTCTTGGTGTTAGCTGCTGTTTTGTGAATGATTTTATTATTTTTTTGCACAACTTTGCTATAGACTGTTTAATTAACTTGCTAAGAACAATGTTTAAAAGAAAACTTAATGAAACTTGCTGATTGGTGGTGATTAAAATCGTTTTCTGCTACTGTCATGTTCTTACTGTGTGTTGCTGTATTTCCAGAACTGCATTTCCAGTTTCTGCTGTTTGATACTGTTCTTGCTGTGTGTTGCTGTTTCGTATGAAAATATGCTACATAAAAGTTATTCCAGAATGTTGTTTGATTTGTGATAAAGCATGTCCGAAGGAAAATGTTATTAAATCTGTTCTTTAGTGAAGATACAAGTTGAAACTCGAGCTGCATAAATATTTCTGCTGAATATTTCTATCGGTCCAACCTGTTTATTAACTTGTTATAATTTATGCCTAAAAGAAGCCAGTAACAGAAGGTTTAAGTTTTACAAATATGTCATTTTCACAGCTGCTGTTTATTACCTTATTCGGAAAAACCATTTTACTACTGCTGCTATGTGTTTTCTGATTCCATTCTGTTTTTGTGCTGTTATTGTTTCCTGTCCTGCTCCATCATTCCCTTTCTGATAACATTTTGATATAGCTACTTTTACAGAATATCATGTGTATCATTCGAATACCTTTTTTGAACACACCAAAACAAAACACTCACCCGAATTATGTCTTTGCTTTTTTGCTTTTTACTTTTCCAATAGTTGTGCTGTTGATTTTCTCATTCTTTTCTGCTGAAGTGAAGTTCAATTTGTGCATGAAACTGTAGTTTGTTTACTTTTACATTTTAATTGCATTGGTAAAGTAAACGTTGCTCAAAGAAGTAAGAGTTAAGTAAAGTACATAACCTAAACTACCACAATTTTTAGTGTTGATTTATGTCGCTTTCACTATATGTTTGGCTGAGATTTTTAATTAAGAACATTTTGTTGATAAGTTAATTGGCTACATCCTCAAGTTTGGAATATATACTAAGTTCACTAAGGTGTTTAAATAGAGCATGTACGAATCGGTTGTCATCAATTAGTGGATTTAGAACTTCTTGTTAGTGAATTTGACCCTTCTTCCTTAAAACAGCCATAACTTTGGCTACGAGTGTCATATTTTTACGTGCCACCCTGAAAATCGAAGCTCTCAAAGAGCTCTACAGCAATGTCAAAGCAATACCTGCGACAGTCACGTTTTGATCCCAAAAAATATCGTTTAAGCCCTCAAAACTTCATTACAAAATTTCAGGCCAACTTTAGACACTCTAGGTTAGTATTTTAACTAGGTTAGTAACTTTTCCTTTTTTCTGCTTTGTACTTTGCTATTCCAATTTGCTTTCCAAGTGAGAATGAAAGTGCCTAATCATGCCATTTTAATATTGCTTGCTGAATATTAATGTGATGCTTCTCTTATGTATTACATAAAGTTGCACAAAACTGATTTTATGTACTCTTTCACAAAGCCGAAAATATGCTTGTTTAAGTGCTCAAATGCGTGCTGTTTTAGAACATTGTAGCATGCATGTGATAACTCTTAAATTAGAGTTATTTTATACCATTTTTAATTGAAAGAACTTATATGAATTGAGTGAATGCAAGAAGAAATTGGTAGAATTTATTACAATTTCTACATAATGCTGCAGAATCAATGCCTTGATTTAATTTAATATATTTCATGCATATTATCTTTTAAAAGCATAGTTTTCTCAATAATTCGAAGTTTATATTTTCTTATTTGAATGCAAAATTAATAACGAGAAGATCAATTTAAATGCTGAAGAATTATGAAGAAGAGAAAGCAAATCACGGAGATGATGGTTTCCAAAAATAAAGAAATTTAATCAAGGAACCGTGGCTGAAATATTTTGAGAAGATAATAGAGAGAAAGGAGGCCAATCGAATGACAGAAACGGTAGACAGAATTAGATGACAGAGAATAAAAAGTGGATGACAAATGAAAACGGATGACAAACGACAATCGGATGACAGCGCAACAATCGGATGGCAGTCAACAAATAGAAGAAGAGATGACAGAAAACGGATGACAGAACAGCAATCGAATGACAGAGTAGCATAAAATACAATCGGATGACATAGCAACATAGACAAAACAACGGACGACTTAGAAGAGTGGACGACAAAAGAGAGCAAATCAATAAGATTTTATCATAATTATAAGTCGTTGATCAAGGGAATCAACTGATTAGAAGGAGAAAAGAAAAGAAAAAACTGGAGAGAGAAAAAAAGGATGACACGCAGAACGAGGAGAAGAATCAATTATAAAAGAGATGATTTTTACTTTTTTTTGGGAGAGCTCTTGATCTGCAGCAAGGGAACCGACGACAATTTTTAGCTTTCTTCTTCTTCTCTTCTACTGTGGATGTTTTTATATTACTATTTTTAGTTTTACCATTATGATTTTAGGCTAAACTTTTTAATCTTGGTTAGGCAAGATAGTACTCTTTACATGTGTTTATTTTGATCTATGAATGCTACGTATTTTTCCATGAACGATTGCTCATGATTTGCATAATTAAAATTGTGTCGAGAGACAAATTGATTTTACATATTCCTATTGTATCGATAGATAAATAGGAATTAGAGATGCATGAGTAATTGAATAAGTTAAAATTGTTGCAAAGTAGCTAACATTAATTTATTCGGCGTTAAGAATAGGTTTACACGAAAAATTCAGATTAAGTTTTTGTCTTTTCAAGGTCGAAAAGAAAATTCTAAAATGAATTTAGCTAGGCAATTCAACGGAAACCTAGAAATATTAGGAATTCTTGCTGTTCTGTGACTAATGATGTGGCATTGCTGTAGCATCAGTAATAATTGCATGTAAAGAAGAAATCAACCCTAACCAAGGCATTTTCCATAATTACCTTTTTAAATCATTTCCATTTTTAGTCTTATTTAATTTCAAGTAATTTTAGTTCATCATTCCTTACTATTTATTTAATTTCAATATTTTCATCTTTATTTTATAGAAATTTTTAGCAAGATAAATTTGATTAAAAATATCCTCGTGGGATCGACTTTTACTTACTTTATTACTTCGTTAGCGACACATGCACTTGCGTTAGGGTGTAGAAAATCACTAACAAGTATTTGGCGCCGTTGCCGGGGATATTTGTTAATTATTTTATTTTGCTATAATTTTTTTTATATATTGGTTTTTGTTTATTTCTTTTTCAGGTTCACTTGCTTCATGCCTAACAAAGAAAACGACCAGGATCTTGTGCCAATAGATCAGAAATAGAAAGAACATTCCGAGCAAGAAGAAGACAGCAGCAACAACCTTTTCTTGGAGGAGAAAACTTGGCTAACTTCAATGGAGAAAGACACAATGCTGAACACATTATTGATGACAGAGACAGACCCATTCAAGATTTTGCCATCCCAACACTCGATGATTTAAACCCTGGTATTGTGAGACCAGACCTTCGAGTGATTAGATTCGAGCTTAAACCGGTGATGTTTCAGATGCTTCAAACAGTCGAGCAATTCAGTGGAATGGTTATCGACAACTCGCACCGTCATCTTAAAGTTTTTAGAGAAGTTAGTGACTCTTTCAACTTTCTTGGAGTTTCCGCTAAAGCATTGAGGCTCAAGCTCTTTCCATATTCTTTAAGAGACAGAGTGAGAGACTGGTTGAATAGTATCCCTTCAGACACCATCACCACGTGGGGAGAGCTCGCCAAGCAGTTCATTATGAAGTACCATCCACCAGTGAGAATGCGAGAATGAGAAATAAGATCACCAGCTTTTTGCAGAAGGATGGAGAATCATTGTACGAAGCTTGGGACAGATTTAAAGAATTATTGAGGCAGTGCCCCAACCATGGGATACCACACTAGATTCAATTGGAAATGTTTTATAACGGATTAAATGGCCAAACAAGATCGATTATTGATGCTGCAGCAAACGGTACGCTTCTGTCTAAATCCTTCAATGAAGCTTATGACTTGCTGGAGAGAATGGCAGTAAACAGCTACCAGTGGCCTTCAGACAGAACTCAATCGACAAGGCGCACATCTGGGATTTATGATCTAGATGAAGTTGCAGCATTAAATGCAAAGATTTTTATGCTGGCAAATGCGATCAAGGCGATGAACAAACCGTCTAAGCCGACAATCAGAGAAGTTTCCTGCATTTTCTGTGGGGAGAATCACGATGACAACTCCTGTCCCACCAACCCAGAGTTTGCCAATTACGTGGGATATAATAGGAACAATAACCCTTACTTACAAACCTACAATCCTGGCTGGAAGCATCATCCGAATTTTCAATGGAATTTATCGCAGCAGAATGCCACTGCCCAAAACAGATCTGCAAAAAACTATAAGCAAGGTTTCTCACAGCTTACCCAAACCTCAATGCATCAAGAGCAACCAGAGAGCTTTGCCAGAGAATATGCTACTAAGACAGACATGATCTTACAAACTTGGTTGCGTCTATGAAAAATATGGAAACACAAATGGGGCAGCTGGCTCAGTCTTTAAGCACGAGGAAAATAGGACAATTACCTAGTGATACAGAAGTACCGCAAAGGCTTGGAAAAAAACATTGCAAGGCAATAGTTTTGAGGAATGGAAGGGAGCTAGAATCCCTAGAGAAACAACAGAAAGCAGAGAGTTCTAGGAATCAAAATGAGGTGGCTGAACAAAAAGAAGCAGATGAAACAGAAAAAAGTAATCCAGCGACTGATGATGCAGCATCACCACAGCAACAGCAGCAGGAGTTAAGAATGCAGAAGCCGCCACCACCATTTCCTCAGACGTTACAAAAAACACAACCAAGACAAATAGTTTAGAAGATTTTTAGATGTTCTGAAGCAGCTCCATATCAATGTACCCTTGGTGGAAGCGCTTGAACAAATGCCTAACTATGCCAAATTCTTGAAGGATGTTCTGTCCAAAAAGAGGAAGCTGGGAGAATATGAATTGGTGGCCATGACAGAAGAGACAAGCTACATCCTATAGAACAACATTCCACCAAAGTTAAAAGATCCTGGCAGTTTCACCATCCCATGCACGATTGGCAATAGTTATTTTGGAAAAGCTCTATGTGATTTAGGAACAAATATTAACCTGATACCCATGTCGATTTTTAAGAAGCTGGGAATTGGAGAAGTTAGACCTACAACTGTGACTCTGCAACTTGCTGATCGCTCGCTGACTCATCCACAAGAAAAAATAGAAGACGTCCTTGTGAAGGTAGACAAGTTCATTTTTCCAGCAGACTTTATTATACTGGATTATGAAGCTGATCGTGAGGTACCTACTGGGGAGACCATTTTTGGCAACTGGAAGAACCCTGATTGACGTGCAAAAAGGTGAACTCACTATGAGGGTAAATGACCAACAGATCACCTTCAATGTTCTGAAGGCCATGAAATGCCTTTATGAAGAGGAAGATTGTTTCAGCATATCAGAGAAAATAAAGACAGTAGAAACAAAACAGTTTTATCGAAACTGTAGAAAACAGTTTGAGGCACTGATCAGAACTGAAGACAGCACAGCAATTTTTCAACCATCAAGTGAAGAGGCACCCACATTAGAGCTTAAACAGCTGCCACCCCACCTCAAATATGCATTTCTGGGATTTAAAGAAACACTTCCTGTTGTGATTTCAGCAGCTTTATCAACCACGCAGGAGCAAGAACTATTATATGTTTTGAAAAACCATAAACAGGCTTTTTGGCATGGACAATAAAAGATATAAAAGGAATTAGTCCGAGTATTTGCATGCATAAAATATTATTAGAAGAAGGACACCGTGAATCAATAAAGCAACAGAGAAGGCTAAACCTAGTAATGAATGTAGCGTCCCTTAAACCTATCCCTTAATTTCCCGTATAAATATATATATATATATATATTTATAACATTAATCAAAGTCTAAATTGTCAGAAATCGTTTTAAAAGAAAAACATGAAAACCATTCAAGAAAACACATTAAAATAAAAGGAAAACAATCGGCCAAAGCATCGTGGGCAAAAAGGGCATTTCGCCCGAACTTTGTATGGCCGATCAATCGGCTGTGGCATTTATACGCCAGGCGATCGATCGCCCTTTGGCGATCACATACAACCGATCGATCGCCCTTATCAGGCGATCGATCGGCACACGTTCAGGAACTTCTTCCAGAGCGTGACCAAAGAGGCCCGATCGATCGCCCTCCCTAGCGATCGATCGACAAGCTCTCTGGATTTTCATCCAGAGAGCTGCCTCCCCTTTTCTTTCTCTTCTTCTTCCTTCGATCCCCTGCAAGCCATAATCACACACTTCACACTTCCACTCTATATCTTCATCAATTTACCTCCAAATACATCTCATAACAACACTACTACCCACATACAATCCTCACTCCACCAATCACCCAAAAACCGAATCAAAACATATTTAAAACGTAACCAAGTTTCATAAAAACGAACCGTGTGGTTCCATTTAAAAACTTAACATTTTTCTCTGTTTGAAAATATTGAAACATAACAAAATACTATCAATCCTTCAAAATGTTATATATTATCCATCCATATACCAAACATCCTAAAATGTTTCTAACTGTACGATTTTCCTATCCTATTATCTATCAAATCCTCAAAACAATTTACTTACATCCCCACGGGTCAGAATACGCGTCGACTGCCTAGTACACTCCCACGAGCAATTCTTCTTCAACCTGCTCATGCGTCGAGTGGAGGAACGTCGTCCTCACCTGTATCAAATTCACCTACACCATAGAAAATAAACTATGAGCTAAAGAGCTCAGCAAATCTACGTAAAGGCAAATTCATGCTGTGCGTATGAGGTTCATAAATCATGCAGATCATTTCATTACAGAACAGATTGTTACAGAACAGAACGTCACCGGGGTCTAACTCTCACCAGATGGAGAGGGCACGTCCGGCGGTTGGACAGCCCTTTCCATCTACCGGGAGGAAAACATGCTTCCATCCGTAAACAGCCATGTCTGAACCCCACCCCGTCGTTACCAGATTATGTACATTCGTTTCTTTAATTCGTTTCATTTTCTTAAACACGTGCGGAAATCCATTTTTCATGCTATTTTGAAAAAACGTGATACATGTACAGTTCATATCGTGGATACCATTAAACGTCGCAAGCATAACCTATAAAAGACAACTAATCCTAACTACCCAACCAAAACATGTAAAAACACATAACACCAAAATCCTCAACAACAAACTTGACTTATGGTGTAGGCCTATCGGCCAAACAAACACGTAGACTTACCTCGCGTCCTTTCAAATTCGAGCTCCGTCCACGAGCGTTGTTCACCTATGGAAATTCACAACATTCGTCATTAAAACCGAGTTTAAACCGTTAAACTTCCAAACTATGAAACCCTTAACTAAAGAAATCTCATAAAACTCTAATTTAACTCATTGAGGCATTTTATCAAGCAATTCATGCTCGTGAATTTCCAAACCTTCATTAATAGAGCTTTTAAAACCTCCAACCACCAAACTTTTCAAAAACCCCCATTAAACCATCAAACTTCCTCCAATAACCATAAATACGCCTATTTTGGCCACAATCACGGTTAACCTACCTATTTTAAACCCTATTTCACATTTTTTAACAAAACCCTAAACGAACCCTAATCGTTTAAACTCTAAAAAACTGAAATCTATCGTCCGAAAACTATAGAACCTTACCTAGAATGTTGACCGGAGGAGAAAACGTGACGCCCCGGAGTCGATCGGAAGAACGTATGTAGCCGGAAGTGAGGAATCGCGCGGGAGGGAAGTCGCGTGAGAGGGGAGAGGGAGTTATGCAATTTTTATAAAATTTGGCTTGGCAAATTACCATTCTGCCCTTCCAATTGATTTTCTATTTGTTTCTCCACTTATTCTGTTATTTACCCAACGATTCGATTTCTCCAAATTTTTATATTTCACCATAAATTCCAATTAATTATTAAGACTCCATTAAAACCTTCCGTTCACAAAACGAACTTAATTTCTCATATTTATAAAAATGCTATTATTTATTGGAATAATAAAAATCTCGTAAAACTGGGTGTTACAATGAAGGAGGTGGTGAAGAAGGAGATTCTTAAGTGGCTGCATGCACCCTATTTCAGATAGCTCGTGGATTAGTCCAGTCCAATGCATTCCAAAGAAAGGAGAAACCACTGTAATGGCCAATGATAAAAATGAGCTAATTCCAACAAGAACACTAACAGGATGGAGAATCTGTATGGATTACTGAAATCTAAATAAGGCAACAAGAAAGGATCATTTTCTGCTGCCTTTCATTGACCAAATGTTAGAAAGATTGGCGGCCAAGAGATCTTACTGCTTCCTGGACGATTATTCTGGATATAATCAGATCTCTATCGCCCCCGAGGATCAGGAGAGAACTACCTTCACATGCTCATATAGAACATTTGCTTTTAGAAGGATGCCTTTCGGGTTGTGTAATGCTCCAGCAACGTTCTAGCGCTGCATGATGGCCATCTTTTCAAATATGGTGGAAGAGTGTTTGGAAATATTTATGGATGATTTCTCCATTGTGGGAGAATCTTTCGAATTATGTTTGAAGAATCTGTAGAAGGTTCTGACAAGATGCATGGAAACCAACCTTGTGCTCAATTGGGAAAAGTGCCACTTCATGGTTCTAGAAGGAATAGTGCTCGGGCATCGAGTCTCAGAGAACGGATTGGAAGTAGATAAAGCCAAGGTGGAGATCATTGAAAAATTGCCACCACCGAAAACAGTTAAGGGAATTAGAAGCTTCTTGGGACATGCGAGATTCTATTACCGCTTTATTAAAGACTTTTCAAAAATTTCTAAGCCCCTCTGTACATTGCTAGAGCGGAATACTTCGTTTAATTTCAACCAGAACTATTTGGAAGCCTTTAATATATTGAAACAGAAGCTGATCACCGTACTAGTTATAGCAGCAACTGATTGGGCCTTACCATTTGTTTTGATGTGTGATGCAAGCGACTATGCTTGGGGGTAGTGCTGGGACAGAAGAAAGATAAAGTATGACATTCCATCTATTATGCTAGTAAAACTCTAAATGAAGCTCAAAGGAACTACACAACTACAGAAAAAGAACTATTAGCAGTGGTGTTTGCATTTGATAAGTTTATAGCATATTTGATAGGGACCAAGGTTATTGTGTATACTAATCATGCAGCAATAAAGTACTTGATTACAAACAAGGATGCTAAATGAAGATTAATCTGATGGGTGTTACTGCTTCAAGAGTTTGATCTGGAAATTTGTGATAGAAAGAGATGCAAAAACTAGGTTGCAGATCACCTATCTCGACTGGAAAACATGAGTGAACAGCCACTGGGAGAGAGTATCAAGGAAACATTCCTAGATGAACAGATGTTGAAACTGGATGTATTAGCACCTTCGTATGCATACTTTGTAAATTATATTGTGAGTGACATTATCCCTCCAAACATGGACTATCAGCAGAGAAGAAAGTTCTTGAAAGAAGTGAAGCAATACTTTTGGTAGGAACCATTCCTATTCAAACAATGCACGGACCAATTGATGAGGAGATGTATACCAGAAGTAAGAAATGGAGCAAGTGCTGCAGCAATGCCATGCAGCATCATATGGAGGCCATTATGGAGGAACACGAACTGCAGCAAAGGTTTTGCAATCAGGTTTGTACTGGCCTACACTTTTTAAAGATGCTAATAATTTTGTTCAAAACTGTGACAGATGCCAAAGAACAGGGAACATATCCAGAAAGCATGAGATGCCACTGACCAACATCTTGGAGATCGAAGTCTTTAATGTTTGGGGAATTGACTTCATGGGACCCTTTCCAGCATCACATGGGAACCAATACATACTTTTGGCTGTTGATTATGTTTCTAAATGGGTAGAAGCTGCAGCACTGCCAAACAATGAAGGGAAGAGTGTTCTGAAGTTTCTATAGAAAAATATCTTCATAAGGTTTGGAACTCCTAGAGCAATTATCAGTGATGGAGGATCTCATTTTTGCAACAAAGCCTTCACTAGGTTATTAAGCAAATATGGAGTTAGACATAAGGTGACTACAACATACTACCCTCAGAGCAATGGCCAAGCAGAAGTATCTAACAGGGAAGTGAAACGGATTCTAGAGAAGGTGGTGAATCCGAACAGGAAAGACTGGTCACTGAAATTAGACGATGTATTATAGGCGTACAGAACAGCATTTAAGACTCCTCTGGGCACTACTCCATTCAACATGATTTATGGAAAAGCTTGCCATCTACCTGTAGAGTTAGAACACAAGGCCTTCTGGGCATTGAAAACGTTGAACTTGGATTTACAGTAAGCAGGAAGGAATCAGTTCTTACAGTTACTAGAGTTAGAAGAATTAAGAAGGCAGCTTACGAAAATTCAAGGATTTATAAAGAGAAAGTAAAAAAATGGCATGATAAAAAAATTCAGCAAAGTGTTTTTGAGAGGGGACAGAAGGTGTTACTATTCAACTCAAGAATGAAACTGTTTCCAGGTAAACTTAAATCTAGATGGTCTGGACCATTTGAAATCATGGAAGTATTCCCATACGGTACACTGGAATTACTTGATGAAAAGAGTGGCAGAAATTTCAAGGTGAATGGACAGAGAGTAAAGCTTTATCATGGAGAAAAATTGACAAAAATTGCCTCAATTACTCTCGAGGACAGCCAGGAAAAGTGACATATCGAGAAGTTAGGCTGATGACTGTAAAATCAAGCGCTTACTAGGAGGCAACCCAATATCTAGTATCCTTTTTTTTACATTTAATTTTCATTTAAAATAATAGTGATACTGCGATGTTTGCTGTAGCATCACATATAATTAAAATAAAATGTTAAGCAAAATAACTTGTGTTATTTAATTATTTTCTGCTATTTACAATTTAGAGATTATATTTTTTTTCTATTTATTTGATATTAATTGACCGCCCTCATAACATCTCCCTCTCTTTTGAATTTTCACTTTTCTCTCCCGAAGCCCTAGCGCCGCTATAGCAAACCTTAAAAAATCCTGCTTCTCACTTTCAAATTTTTCTTCCCTTTTCAGGACACCAACACAATCATGAGACCTAAGAGCATTGGACGAAAAACTACTGAAGATTTATGCAAACCATAATTCATCTTCGACACAGCAAAGCTTCGGTATGATCAAGGTATGACAAAAAAATCGTTTGCTCTGGAAAAAGGATTTGTTCTTTCAGACGGCACCTACAAGGGGTACCCGGCCTATGTCTCGTCAATCATTCAAGGGCGTCGATGGACAAAATTTTGGGCTCTGCCGGAAGAGGTCATCACGCCATTAGTTTGAGAACTTTATGCCAACTTTGATGGCGAGCTGCCCGAGATAGTCCGAGTCAGAAAACGAAAGGTAAAAGTTTTGCCTGCTGCAATAAACTCCTTCTACGAGTAAGACGAAGTAGAGGATGAGTTTTACATTTACGCGGACAATCGCTCCCCTCCATTCCTAAAGGCCGTATTGAAGGAAATCACTGAACCAGACACCGACTGGATCGTTTCAAAAACAGGCTCCTTCTCACTCCCCTGAATCAACTTACTACCAAAGGCGAGAGTATGGTACCATTTTCTTAAAAGTTGTTTATTACCTTCTTCTCATGGACAACATGTTACTAAGGATAGGGCAATCTTATTATACTGTATTCTCACTGGAAAGAGAATTAATATTGGCTCTATTATTTATCGGACCCTATGTGCTAATGCGTTGCACCCAAAGGGACAGTTTCTTTTTCCCTCTCTGGTAACAGGGCTCTGTGAACATGCGGGTGTAGTTTATGAAGAGAATGAGGAAAAACTTGCATCAGCACCAGGAATTACCCCTTTGGCAATAAGGCGAATAACACTCAGTAATTCAGGTGAAGAAGAGACAGAGGAGGATGTAGAATCGAAGAAGAAAAAGTCACACCATCTGAATGCTGCAAGTACAGCTGCAGCATCATCCAGCAGCAACAATTTCTAGTAGAAAATACTTGATAGTCTTGAGTTTTTGCATACCAAATTAGAATGGCACAAACATGACATTGAGACAGTGAAACAACAACTTCATATTCAGGAGATTCAACAACATCGGATGTCAGAATCCCTGAAAAGTCTAAAGCGCAACAGTAAACTGTTTTGGAGCTACACTCAATTAAAGGATCGAGCATTGGCAGCAAGTTTAAACAAGAAAGCAAAGGACCCATCTCCCATCTTTTCCTGATTCCCAACAGCAATACTTCACACCACGAATTCTGAATCCGAGAAGGAAGAATAATACTAGGGAAGTCCTAACCCCCTAGCTTTATTTTGTTCTTTTTTTTTATGTTGATTCTATTGACTTCATTTTGTAGTGGCAGTAGGGACACTGCCAATTTTTAAGTTTGGGGGTAAGAACATAGATTGGGTAGAAGAGAAATTAGTTGCTGGCTGTTTAATTTAGTTTGATGTTTAATTAGTTTTCTTGGATGTTTAATTTAGTTTGATGTTTAATTAGTTTTCTTGGCTGTTTAGCTTTTGGATCAGAACTATACAATTTTCAGATATCTCCTAATGAAGTGAGTTATTGAATAATATCATTATCAAATATTATTAGAAATTAATGAAGATTTATTCCCGTGAGCTTATTTCCCCTAACACACAAACTCATGTTAATTGCTTAGGAATATCATCATAACTAGACTTTACAATTATAAGTAGATGACAACAATTCAATGTTTGACAAAGGAAATTAGAAATAAAAGGCTTTTAAAAAAAATTGCAATTTCCTAATCTACTTTCAATTTCGAGTGAGCTGTTTGGATACTCGATGGGAGAAATAAATTAGAGGAACTTTGGGAGGAACTCCGTTGCATAATTATTGACTATACTCCTCTATTATTTTATATGAGTATGTATATTTAAGTGACACTACTAAGTAACCGGATGTAACACCTGGTTTCAATATAAATCAAAATAAGTTATTAAACGGAGGTATATAATCTTAAGGTTTAAAAATTGAGTGAAATGTTGATTAGGTTATTAAGTGACTAGGCAGGGGCAAGATGGTAATTGCAAATTTATATTGTGGATAGCGTATTTAAGGGAAGTGTTAATGAGGTAGCCGCCACTGTTTCATTTCATTTCCTCTTCCACTCTCAGCTCCTCAGCTTAGCAGAGCGCGATAGGAGACCCTCTTCGATCCCTCCAGCGATTTCCTCAGAACTAGGTGAGTTTTGCTTCTATTTCTTGCTACATTTTAACTGTCGAGGGTTGATAAATGAAGTTTGGAGAATGCGGTATGTGAGTGCTAGTTTCGGTTTATGAGTTGAATTGGGAATGCACTACGATTAGGGCTTCCAAACTAATTTCCTTAGCTTTCTAGGTAGCTAGAAAGAAGTTTGACGAAAGTTTAAATTAATGTTCGATTTATGGAACTAGGTTTGAGCAAACTCCCGAGGGAGAGGTTTCAACAAGCTTCCCAGGAGACCAGGTAAGTGAAGTTTGCTTGTGCCTTCGGGCCTACATCACAAAACGTTAGGGTTATGATTACTTGTGTGAATCTGTATTCTATGCATCATGTTTTTAAACATACGAAAATGAATTTGAATGCATGATTGGCATGGTAAGGATTGAACATATTGAAACAGTCATGAGAATCAGTTTCACTGTTAAGGGAATTAATCCACCCCTTAATGAGACAGGGATGTATGTACTTTGGGAGAGTTGATCCAACTCCCAATTTCACAGGGGGATCTGAACAGGAGAATCAGTTTCACTGTTAAGGGAATTAATCCACCCCTTAATGAGACAGGGATGTATGTACTTTGGGAGAGTTGATCCAACTCCCAATTTCACAGGGGGGTCTGAACAGAAACGAAGCATGAGCAACTGAGTTGAGAAAGTAGAAATTGCATATTAGGAATTTATATTTCGTTGTTTCATTTCTTGTTGGCTTTACTTACTTAGCATTAGGCTAATAGATGAGTTTTGTGATTTAAGTATTGAGGACACTGCAGGTGAGTTTCCTGAGTGCACAGAAGATTGATGTGGTTGGAGGAGTACATCCATGTCTCGGCTTGGTAAACTGATGAGGCGGGTTAACTGGTGTCAGCAGTTGTTGAGGTTTAGTAGATAACGATTGGTCTGAGTATGTTGAGTTTTCATGACAGTAGAAATTTTAGCATTTTGAATACGTTTTGAGATCTACTGCTACTAGTAATCTGTTGAGTTTTAAACGTTGATTTTTACTGGATTTGACTAATGCTATGGTTGAGTTGTTTCTGAATGGTTTTCGAGAAGCAAGCAAATTCCTTTCTGTAGATAGTGTTGTGTTTTATGTCATCCGGTGAAGTCGAGTGTTTTGGCTCGTAGGATGATATAGGTGTTATGTTTTGTCGTTTAGTGACCGGATGACAAATCTTATGTTTTGTCGTTTAGTGACCGGAAGACAAATCTTATGTTTTGTCGTTTAGTGACCGGATGACAAATTTTACGTTTTGTCGTTTAGTGACCGGATGACAAATTTTACGTTTTGTCGTTTAGTGACCGGATGACAAATCTTACGTTTTGTCGTTTAGTGACTGGAAGACAAATCTTATGTTTTGTCGTTTAGTGACCGGATGACAAATCTTACGTTTTGTCGTTTAGTGACCGGATGACAAATCTTATGTTTTGTCGTTTAGTGACTGGTGGGGGTCTTCAAATAGCTTTCCCCTTTTTGTTGACTTTGTTCAGCGGACGATGAATTTGACTTTTGCAACCTTTAAAGTGTTTTCACAAGTTAAATTTTTGCTTCTTAACCGATTGTTTCTTAACGTTTTCCCATGCTTATTTCGACATGGTTTTGTTTAAATTTTATTTTTTTGTTTAAACGATTTCCGCTGCAAGTTTTCATGTTTTACCAAATGTCCAAATTTTGAATTTTGAACGAAGTTTTAATTTGGTCCAAGTTTTCATAGAAAGTTTCGGACTTATGAGTAACAAACCGGGTTCAGTAAACTCGGAATGTTACAGTGTGGTATCAGAGACATTCAGTTAAACCGTTCAAAAGATTACTCATCAGTGCCAGTCGTTGCATGGAAGTACTTCAACAACTGTAAGTGTTTACATTACCCTTAGTTGATAGATACTTAAGAGTGTGACTAACCCTGTACAGGAATTTAGTATAATGGCCAGACGCCCAAGGAGACCTAGAGTGCCTAGAGAAGTGCCAAATGTGAGAGGCGAGGAGGAGCCTAGTGTGATTAGGCAGCTGACAGAATTGATGCGTCAGCAGACTGATATAGTGCGTCAACAGTCGGATCAATTAGGAGTGTTGTTGAACCGAGAAGCACAAGGAAGTGCCAACTCGGGTTCTAGCAGTGAACATTCTGGAGATAGATTCCGGAGACTAAGACCACCCACGTTTGATGGTCAGTCATCTGATCCTGTTGTTGCTGAAGGATGGCTTAGAAAGATCGAAAGTATGTTTAGGTGTGCCAACATAGGAGAAGAAGACAAGGTCACGCTGGCAACCTTTCAACTAGCTGGTGAAGCTCAACTCTGGTGGGAAACAATAGAGACCACCACAGATGTTTTGTCAATGCCTTGGTCAAAATTCAAGGATATTTTCTATGGAAAATATTTCAACAGCACTGTCCAAACCGCAAAGAAGTTGGAATTTCTGAATTTGAAGCAGACAGGGTCGGTGGCAGAGTATAGTAGGCAATTTGAGTCCTTGTCCAGGTTTGCTGGACATTTTGCTCATAAGGACGAGGATAAGGTGTTCAAATTCGTGCATGGACTGAAGCCGGAGATTTATCGAGGAGTCAAATTCTGTGGCATTAAAGGTTTAACGTTCAGTGAAGTTGTGTCCACTGCTCTGGAAGTGGAAGAAGCTGAAGGGAAGTGTGCTAAACCAAAGGAGGTCCCACAAAGGTTTAACCAGCCACACCAGCAAAGGGGAATGAAGAGGCCAAGTGAAGGCCAAAATAGCCAAGGATCAGGGGGAAAGGTGCAGAACGTCAGGAAATTTCCCCAATGTCCTAAGTGTCTGAAGTACCACCCGGGAGAATGCAGACTGGGCTTGGGAAAGTGTTTCAACTGTGAGGAGGTTGGACACACGATCAAGGAGTGCTCGAAGCCTAGAATCACCAGGTGCTATAATTGTAACAAAGTCAGCCATATTAGCAGAGACTGTCCAGTTCCTAAGAATGGCCCTGCTGTGATCAAACCAAGAATATTCTCCATGACGGAGCCGGGTGAAGAACAACCTGCTGTAGTGTCAGGTACTATACTGATCAACTCTGTGCCTGCTTTTACTTTGATAGACTCTGGTGCAACGCATTCATTTATAGCATCTGCATTTGCTGTTAAGTTAGATGTGCCGTTTATCCCTTCCCTGCATGTGTTTAATGTTGCATTGCCTTCTGGTGAACGCATGCACTCTGACCAATTGATGCTTGACAGCGATGTGCTAGTAGGAAGCGTGAGTCTGCCTGCTGATCTCATTATTATGGATATAATGGGATTTGACGTAATCCTAGGAATGGATTGGTTGTTTAAGCATTATGCCACAATAGATTGTAGGACTGGAATCGTTAGTTTTCAACCCCCTGGAGGTTTAAACCATACTTTCCAAGCTCTGAAGAAGAGTAAGGAAATGACTGTAATGACTTCTGTCAATTGTAGACCCTCCCCATGCAAAGAGTATTTGTGCTTTTTGGCCAGTGTTTTAGACACACAACTAGTAGAAAAATCAAGTCCCAAGAATGTCTTAGTTGTCCAGGACTTCCCTGAAGTATTCCTAGATGACCTTCCCGGCTTGCCACCAGATAGGGAAATTGAATTTGTGGTAGATGTGTACCCCGGTGCCGAGCCTGTGTCCAAAAATCCATATAGACTAGCACCAACAGAACTTAAGAATTGAAGAAACAGTTAGAGGATTTGTTGGAGAAGGGGTTCATACGCCCTAGCTTTTCACCATGGGGAGCACCTGTTCTTTTTGTCAAAAAGAAAGATGGATCAATGCGTATGTGCATTGATTATAGAGAATTGAATAAGTTAACTGTCAAAAACAAATACCCTTTGCCGAGGATTGATGACTTATTTGACCAACTTAGGGGTGCAAGAGTTTTCTCTAAGATCGACCTTAGGTCCGGTTATTACCAGTTGAAGGTTAAATCTGAAGATATCCCAAAGACTGCCTTTCGCACAAGATATGGACATTATGAGTTTCTGGTTATGTCTTTTGGTTTGACAAACGCACCAGCAGCCTTCATGGATCTCATGAATAGGGTGTTTCACGAGTATTTGGACAAGTTTGTTATTGTATTCATAGATGACATCCTAATCTATTCTAGCACTAAGGATGAGCATGCAAACATTTGAGTTTAGTGTTAGAAGTATTGAGAAGGCACCAACTTTATGCCAAATTTTCTAAGTGTGAGTTCTGGTTGGACCAAGTTCACTTTTTAGGACATGTCATCTCTGGGGATGGCATATCTGTTGATCCAGCAAAAGTTCAAGCAGTTAAAGAGTGGCCCCAACCGAAGAGTGCTACTGATATTCGAAGTTTTCTTGGACTAGCAGGGTATTATAGGAAATTCATCGAGGGATTTTCAAAGATTGTCACACCCCTTACTAGGTTAACCAGGAAAAATGTGAAGTACATATGGACTGATGAATGTGAACATAGTTTTCATAACCTTGAAACAGAAACTGACCAATGCTCCAATTCTGACCCTTCCTGTCGATAATGGTAAGTTTAGCATTTACTGTGATGCTTCCAAGATTGGTCTTGGATGTGTGTTAATGCAAGATGGTAAAGTAATAGCTTATGCCTCTAGACAGTTGAAAACGCATGAGAAGAACTACCCTACCCATGACTTAGAATTAGCTGCAGTTGTATTTGCACTTAAGATTTGGAGGCATTACTTGTATGGACAATCCTGCGAGATATTCTCAGATCATAAAAGCCTGAAGTATATCTTCACACAGAAGGAATTAAACATGAGGCAACGTCAATGGTTGGAATTTGTAAAAGACTATGATTTTGAGATCAAGTACCACCCTGGCAAGGCGAATGTAGTGGCAGATGCTTTGAGTAGAGTGACTCCTTTAGTTTCTGCTTTGACTCTGGACATACCGATGGCTTTAGAGACGGAATTCCAAAGATTTAACCTGGAAGTTGTGCCAAGTGTGTCAGTCATGCTTTCGGCCATGTCTTTGAGGCCAACTATTTTGGAGAAAATAAAGGAGGTCCAAATGAATGACACTGAGTGTAATAAGTATAGGTTGTGCATAGATTCCACTGATAAGTCGGATTTCAACTGCTCAGCCAACGGAATTCTCAAGTTTCGAAATAGATGGTTGGTTCCGGCTGATACTGAGCTTAGGAAGGAGATCCTATCTGAGGCACATTCCTCCAGATTTTCAGTTCATCCTGGAAGTACGAAAATGTACAGAGATCTCAAGCAGCATTATTGGTGGCCAGGTATGAAGA
The DNA here is from genome assembly GCA_022432975.1 of Begonia masoniana. Classification (NCBI taxonomy): domain Eukaryota; kingdom Viridiplantae; phylum Streptophyta; class Magnoliopsida; order Cucurbitales; family Begoniaceae; genus Begonia; species Begonia masoniana. The sequence continues at coordinate 21,202,718 of CM039509.1, read as the reverse complement.
GAAGTGTGGCGGAGTATGTGGAGTCATGTCTGGTCTGCCAGCAAGTCAAGGCTGAACATCAGAGACCCTCAGGGACATTGCAACCCTTACCAGTTCCTGAATGGAAGTGGGAACAAATAACAATGGATTTTGTCGTTGGACTACCTAGGACAGCAAAGGGGCATGATGCAATCTGGGTTATAGTTGACCGTCTAACCAAATCTGCTCATTTTCTGCCAATTAAGATAACTTACTCAATGGATCAGCTTGCTGAATTGTACATGCAAGAGATTGTCAGATTGCACGGAGTTCCAAGTTCAATAGTTTCAGACCGAGACTCCAGATTTACATCTAAGTTTTGGAAAAGTCTGCACAAGGCTATGGGAACACAGCTTAATTTTAGCACAACCTTCCACCCTCAAACGGATGGACAATCCGAGAGGACTATTCAGACCTTAGAAGATATGCTCCGAGCATGCGTATTGGATTTTCAAGTATCTTGGAGTAGATATTTACCATTGGTCGAGTTCTCTTACAATAACAATTTTCAAGCAACAATAGGAATGGCACCGTATGAAGCCTTATATGGACGAAAATGCAGATCTCCTTTGTACTGGGATGAAGTTGGTGAAGCAAAATTGCTTGGTCCTAATATTGTGCAACAAACTGTGGAGAAGGTTGCCCTCATCCGACAGAGAATTTTGACAGCTCAAAGCCGCCAGAAAAGTTATGCTGATAAAAGACGACGAGAATTAGAGTTTGAAGTAGGTGATGAAGTTTTCCTTAAAGTATCACCATTTAAAGGAGTTGTCAGATTCGGGAAGAAAGGCAAGTTGAACCCCAGATTTATTGGACCGTTCACTATTCTGAAAAGAGTTGGGAGAGCAGCCAATCTGTTGCAGCTACCAGCTTCTATGGAAGGAATACATGACGTATTCCATGTTTCTATGTTGAAAAAGTGCATAAGGGATCCCAACCAAATCATGGAACAACAAGACCTCGAAATTTGTCCTACCCTTGCCTATGAAGAGAAACCAGTAAAGATCTTGGATTACGCAGTGAAGGTATTACGCAACAAAGAGGTCCCACTAGTGAAAGTCTTATGGCGCAACCAGAATGTAGAGGAGACGACCTGGGAGCGCCAGCAGGACATGATGGACCAACATCCAGAATTATTCAGGTACTGAATTTTGAGGACAAAATTCTTTTAAGGAGGGTAGATTGTAACACCTGGTTTCAATATAAATCAAAATAAGTTATTAAACGGAGGTATATAATCTTAAGGTTTAAAAATTGAGTGAAATGTTGATTAGGTTATTAAGTGACTAGGCAGGGGCAAGATGGTAATTGCAAATTTATATTGTGGATAACGTATTTAAGGGAAGTGTTAATGAGGTAGCCGCCACTGTTTCATTTCATTTCCTCTTCCACTCTCAGCTCCTCAGCTTAGCAGAGCGCGATAGGAGACCCTCTTCGATCCCTCCAGCGATTTCCTCAGAACTAGGTGAGTTTTGCTTCTATTTCTTGCTACATTGTAACTGTCGAGGGTTGATAAATGAAGTTTTGAGAATGCGGTATGTGAGTGCTAGTTTCGGTTTATGAGTTGAATCGGGAATGCACTACGATTAGGGCTTCCAAACTAATTTCCTTAGCTTTCTGGGTAGCTAGAAAGAAGTTTGGCGAAAGTTTAAGTTAATGTTCGATTTATGGAACTAGGTTTGAGCAAACTCCCGAGGGAGAGGTTTCAACAAGCTTCCCAGGAGACCAGGTAAGTGAAGTTTGCTTGTGCCTTCGGGCCTACATCACAAAACGTTAGGGTTATGATTACTTGTGTGAATCTGTATTCTATGCATCATGTTTTTAAACATACGAAAATGAATTTGAATGCATGATTGGCATGGTAAGGATTGAACATATTGAAACAGTCATGAGAATCAGTTTCACTGTTAAGGGAATTAATCCACCCCTTAATGAGACAGGGATGTATGTACTTTGGGAGAGTTGATCCAACTCCCTATTTCACAGGGGGATCTGAACAGGAGAATCAGTTTCACTGTTAAGGGAATTAATCCACCCCTTAATGAGACAGGGATGTATGTACTTTGGGAGAGTTGATCCAACTCCCAATTTCACAGGGGGATCTGAACAGAAACGAAGCATGAGCAACTGAGTTGAGAAAGTAGAAATTGCATATTAGGAATTTATATTTCGTTGTTTCATTTCTTGTTGGCTTTACTTACTTAGCATTAGGCTAATAGATGAGTTTTGTGATGTAAGTATTGAGGACACTGCAGGTGAGTTTCCTGAGTGCACAGAAGATTGATGTGGTTGGAGGAGTACATCCATGTCTCGGTTTGGTAAACTGATGAGGCGGGTTAACTGGTGTCAGCAGTTGTTGAGGTTTAGTAGATAACGATTGGTCTGAGTATGTTGAGTTTTCATGACAGTAGAAATTTTAGCATTTTGAATACGTTTTGAGATCTACTGCTACTAGTAATCTGTTGAGTTTTAAACGTTGATTTTTACTGGATTTGACTAATGCTATGGTTGAGTTGTTTCTGAATGGTTTTCGAGAAGCAAGCAAATTCCTTTCTGTAGATAGTGTTGTGTTTTATGTCATCCGGTGATGTCGAGTGTTTTGGCTCGTCGGATGATATAGGTGTTATGTTTTGTCGTTTAGTGACCGGATGACAAATCTTATGTTTTGTCGTTTAGTGACCGGAAGACAAATCTTATGTTTTGTCGTTTAGTGACCGGATGACAAATTTTACGTTTTGTCGTTTAGTGACCGGATGACAAATTTTACGTTTTGTCGTTTAGTGACCGGATGACAAATCTTACGTTTTGTCGTTTAGTGACCGGAAGACAAATCTTATGTTTTGTCGTTTAGTGACCGGATGACAAATCTTACGTTTTGTCGTTTAGTGACCGGATGACAAATCTTATGTTTTGTCATTTAGTGACCGGTGGGGGTCTTCAAATAGCTTTCCCCTTTTTGTTGACTTTGTTCAGCGGACGATGAATTTGACTTTTGCAACCTTTAAAGTGTTTTCACGAGTTAAACCTTTGCTTCTTAACCGATTGTTTCTTAACGTTTTCCCATGCTTATTTCGACATGGTTTTGTTTAAATTTTATTTTTTTGTTTAAACGATTTCCGCTGCAAGTTTTCATGTTTTACCAATTGTCCAAATTTTGAATTTTGAACGAAGTTTTAATTTGGTCCAAGTTTTCATAGAAAGTTTCGGACTTATGAGTAACAAACCAGGTTCAGTAAACTCGGGGTGTTACACCGGAGGCCTTGATGACCAATATTGTCAATCGCGTAAAAAGGTAATGTGACTTATAGAGAAAGTCAATACAAAAATTTTATATCCCCCTTGCTTAGTTGTGTTTTATATTTATAAAAAAAAAGAACCTTTGAAAGCTTATTGACTTAGGAAAAACATTGAAGAATTGGTATTCTATTATATTCATTGTGATGTTTAGTTTTGATGGTTGAAATTAGCAATTTAAGAGGAGTTTGAGCACACACGCACTTTGAAAAATTAGTTTATTGGGAAATAAATCTATATTGATTGCTTTTAATTGTGATAGTGCAATTTTTCAAAAATTTACGAGTTTCGAAATATTTTGGAAATTACATGGTATTGGATAAAGTTACCTTGGAAGGTTATTTATTTTTGAATTTGTTTTGCATCACTCGAGGACGAGTAATGGTTTAAGTTTGGGGGTATTTGATAACTCTTAAATTAGAGTTATTTTATATCGTTTTTAATTGAAAGAACTTATATGAATTGAGTGAATGCAAGAAGAAATTGGTAGAATTTATTACAATTGATACATAATGCTGCAGAATCAATGCCTTGATTTAATTTAATATATTTCATGCATATTATCTATTAAAAACAGATTTTTCTAATTAATTCAAAGTTTATATTTTCTTATTTGAATGCGAAATTAATAGCGGGAAGATCAATTCAAATCTTGAAGAATTATAAAGAAGAGAAAGCAAATCACGGAGAAGATGGTTCCCAAAAATAAAGGAATCTAATCAATGAACCGTGGATGGAATATTTTGAGAAGATAATGGAGAGAAAGGAGGCCAATCAGAAGACAAAAATAGTAGACAGAATCGGGTGACAGAGAACAAAAAGTTGATGACAAATGAAAACGGTCGACAAATGAAAACGGATGACAAACGACAATCGGATGATAGCGTAGCAATCAGATGGTAGTCGACAAATAGAAGAAGGGATGACAGAAAATGGATGACAGAACAGCAATCGAATGACAGAGCAGCATAAAAATATTAGGAATATTAGGAATTCTTGTTGTTCTGTGACTAATGCTGTAGCATTGCTGTAGCATCAGTAATAATTGCATGTAAAGAAGAAATCAACCCTAACCAAGGCATTTTCCATAATTACCTTTTTAAATCATTTCTATTTTTAGTCTTATTTAATTTCTAGTAATTTTAGTTCATCATTCCTTACTATTTATTTAATTTTAATATTTTCATCTTTATTTTATAGAAATTTATAGCAAGATAAATTTGATTTATAATATCTCGTGGAATCGACTTTTACTACTTTATTACTTCGTTAGCGACACATGCACTTGCATTAGGGTGTAGAAAATCACTAACAGCATGTTAGGACAAAATGTTAGTGATCTGAAGCATGTGTTATTTGTGGTGGAAAGTGTGTATGAAAGTCAACTTTGCCGTTTTTAGTGAAACCTAAAAATAGCAACTACAAACCTAAAATACTTACCACTTTTGTACTTTTTGCTTTATGTCACTTTCAAACATGTGCTAGCTGAATAGGTGCACTTCTAATTTGATGTTTGAACTGTTTTAATTGTTGAATATAGATAACTTAAGTCAAGTGACACCTTAGAGCCGATAGTTACAAATCCACAAACATAAAGTACATTTGTAATTGTTGATTGTTGCTTTCTATAATTTGCATGCATGTTAGCCGATTCATGTTGAGTTAATTTTGTTATTTAATCTATAGTTTTCTGTTTTTCTTTTAGTTTATTTTAATTTTTACAAAAAAAAAAGAGGTTGCGTGCTAGTTGTGTTTTGTGTGATATTTGATATTTTGTTCTTATAAGTTTATAACTTTGCTTGAATTGTTGTGTTGACTATTTTTGGTTAATATGTCTACTAGAAGAAGCTCTAGTACACCTTACCAAGAACTCTTTTATCCCCCATTGAGAGTACCAAAGCCCAAAAGAGTGGGGCCTAGCATGGAAAACAAACTTAATGGGATAGTTAGAGAAGTCAACCAATGGAACCACCAAATTAAGGAGATAAACCGAGAGCTTAGCACCTTAGTATCCAAGATAAGTTTAGACAAATCTAGGAAGCCTCATGAACCTATGCTTAGGAGAAGATCCAAACCTCTAAGAAGGCCAAACCTTAGAACTTCCCAAAGCCATCATAAATTTGATGAGTCATCCATACCTTATTTTAGAGGAACATTGGATAGAGAAGAATTTCTCTCTTGGATAGAAAGAGTTGAGAAATATTTTACTTTTAGAGAGTACTCAGAAAAAGGAAAGATAAGGCTAGCCTCTAAGAAGCTAGTTGATTATGCTAGCTATTGGTGGAATAACCTCCTAGCGAAAAGATAGGAGAATGATGAGGAAGAAGTGTGCACTTGGAGAGCCATGAAAAGGCTTATGGAAAAGAAGTTTGCACCAAGGCCACAAAAGCAAAACCATGACCATTGGTATAAGCCAAACTCCCCAAATCCTTACCAAAAGGAGTACTACCCTTGGCCTACCTCAATGTTGTGTGAGCCATCCCCTTCCCTAGCCAAAACTCAAATCAAATTTATTGAGGAAACCTTTAGTGAGGAGAAGAATGAAATTGTAGAGGAGGATGAGGATGATGACTCCATTGAATTACCTTTAGCAGAAAAGGAAGAGGAAAAACCATTAGTTATGGAAGCATCTTTTAGTGAAGAGGAAGAGGATGAAGAAGAGATTATCTATCCCATGCAGAAACCATTACTCAAAAGGGATGATGAACAAGGGGAAAATCTAGAAAATAGTATTATAAAACTCCATACACCAACCAAAATTATTGAAAATTTTGGAATCAATGAGCTATTTGAAGAAACTTTCCTTGTGGTAGAAAGTTAACCAATGGAATAAGTCATTAGAACCTTTGAACCCCTAGTATTAGAATCCAAAACCAAGGATTTCCAAAATTTTAAAACTTTTAAGGATATACTTTTGTTTGACCTAGGAATGATATTTTTGCTAAGGACTTTATTGAGCCAACCTATGTCATAGAGGAGACCTTTTTTGAGAACTACGCATGTATGTCTAATCCTCATATATTCAACAAGAGTTCTACTTAGTGAGTAAACGCTATTTAGATCCATTTCTAATTCAAACCAAGAGTAAAGTTCATGTGTTAGAAAAAGATGGTTTTCCCATTATCCCTTCATGGACTAATAAGGAAAGAAGTCTTCCTAGAACTTTAGGGCATCCTAGCATTATAGAGCCAAACTTTAAGGATGAGTGGTCTAGCAAGATGTTGAGTGACATAATACCCTTATTTATTCCTCTAAATCATTTAATTACTTGGTTTTTTAGAATTGGATGGAACATAGATTATATTTTATTCTGTTTTAAATTTTTATGTTGGCATAACCTTATTGAGTATGTTGTTGAGGAAAATTATGCCATCACACCTTCTTATGCTTTTTCTACTTGCTTCATTTTAAATGTTGGAGATGCATATAACGTTTATTCTATGATGAAGTTAATGTTAATGATTAAGGAAGGATCTTTAATGCCTATTATTTTGTTGAGCTTTGAAACAATGGAAATTTATTGCATAATCATGTCATGGCATTATGTTAGTAGATCCATAGAATTAATGGTATTCTTGAATGATATGAATCTAGTTCTTAAATTTAGAATTATATGCTTCGAAACCATTTATCTTGAAAGAAGGAAAATTAAGAGTAAGATTATGAATGAATATTATATGTGTCCTTACTTAAAAGAAGAAATGAAATTTCCAAATTGGTTTTGCATGTGTATAGAGTCATTAACTTTTCGGATTCTAGATTCCAATTCGTTAACTAGAGTTACTACTTTTGAACTTAATAGTTATTATGATTCTTTTCCATACCAAGTTGAAATTATTTCCAATATGTTAAAAAAGAATTGTTTATTTAATATAAGGTATGTGCTACCTAATAATCTACTTGCTCAGTTATTAAGATTGGTTGGATAGTAGATTACTTTAATTGTCTTCTTGAATGGATTATTGGATATAATACTTATAATTCCTCTTTGTTGATTTCTTTAAAAGATTATTTAAGAGGGGATCCATTTTATATAGCACCTACTACTTTGTATGACTTGTTACATCCATTCTTGGATTATTATGATGAATTTAATAGAATATCCATGAATTTACCTCTTATCTTGAAGATAGAACATTTGTTCTTATGGAAGCTAACCTTGTTAAATTTTGAGCTTATTGATAATTCCATAAGTATGTTTCTAGTTTTCCACTTAGAATTTAATATCTTAAGGAGGTTAAATTTGAATGAATTGGAGGCACCCTCATCTTCAACATTATACTAATAGAGGAATTGCCAAGAGAAATACCCTACCAAGCTCAACCTAACCCATGGCCAAATTTTCTTGTTAATGCAATCATCTTTTTTGTAGGCCACAATGATATAGTCTATTACCTAGTAATCACCTTTCCTTTTGATCTGGGAAAAGGTAAAAGGAGTATGAAAGAGCACCCTTTGGATTTGAGGACAAATCCTCAAGAAGCCGAGAATGATGATGTGCCCAAGTCCCCATCACCAATCAAGGTAAGTACGTTTATTGACAATGGCGAATTTATTAATGCATTTGCTTCTCATTTTGTAGGAATTGAATATTTAAAGGCTTGGATTAGAAGCATGAAGATAAAGAGAGAATTTGTCTTCCCTAAATTCAACTCGTTGTAACCGAATATTATGAGTGTTCTATTGGTTACTTTTTTTGTGTGTTTTATTTGGTAAACATTAACCATCATGTAATGCTTTATAGTTGCATGCATCCTTAGGCATTAGGATTAAATGTATGTTAAGTTAGATGGTGGTTGGAAGTTGGTTGAAGCAAAGGAAATGGAGAAAAACAAACATGGGCTGAAGATTGGAGAGAAGCCCAACATTGGCCATACATAATGGCCTCTTTTTGAAGCTTAAGCCCAACCCAACAACCAGCCCACCTTAGGTCTATAAATTCATGGTTATTTGTGCTTATAATGGTTGTTGATGATATGAGAATAACCTAATTTCGTCTGAAGAGTTCGGACCTTGAAGACCGGTGAACGGTAAGGCTTGGTTTGGTCAACAACTGAGAAGGAGTTCTCTCCTTTGAGCTTTCAAGCCCACGGTTCCTTGAATAGCCTTCGTTCCACTCTTCTTCCCTCTCGTTACAGAGTAGGATACACGAAGAAGGTGGCCATAACCTGTTCCATTTGCTGCCAATCTTCCTTGGAAGATTGTTATGCCGAGAGCTTACAAAAGATTGCTTATTAGACAGCATCTGGTGTTCTTTACATAACTTTTGATTTTCTCGTCATCTGGACCTGAAACTTTAAATAAGTATTGTGGACACATTAAATAAGAAATCCTTAAAATTTCGTTGCATTTGGATCTCATTTGGTTGTTCAAATCTATACTGGTTTTAGAGGCATCTTGGCCTAGCCGAGTTGCTGTTTCTTATCGTTTGTATAACTCTAATGTTTATGGGTAGAACACGAGCCATTGCAGGTGGAATTGTGTCATAACTCCATAGCATAATTCGTAAAACCGAGTAGAAAACACGCAGCAGACATTTTAGAAACAAAACACATTGTGGGCTAAAAAAAATGGACATATCCTTTAGTCAAAATGAAATCCCAAACATCTCCAGAATATTTTCAAATCTTAAACTATCTATAAATTCCCACAAGACTTAAGACATATACACATAACCTTAACATTCGCCCAAATTCAAAAAGACTTTACAAACATAAACATAGACCTCAAGACTTCACCCACAGGTCAAAATTTGTCGGACTGCCACCACCAACCCCCAAGCTCGTCCCATCAACCGCACTTATACATCAGCCTAAGGCTCTGAGTTCTCATCAGTACGATCCGTACCTACATCATACAGTTTAACCAATGAACCTAAAGCTCAATAAGAACATATAATGCCATCAAATGTATGTGCTATGTATGAACGTTTCAAAACATGTACATACATTACATTTATGTTGAAATGAACATATTGGTTAAGTGAGGTTTATAGGGTAGTGGGAGACATTACATACATGACGTGAGTTAGTAATTTTGCCTTGTCCTAGGGAGGGATAAAATAACATATTGTCCGCGACGAGGATGGTTTTTAACATTCGTCCTAGAGAAGGACAAGAACAAATATGTCATCCCCCGTCTCACACTTAACCGTACTTTACATTTATATTTTTATCTTTCTCACTTCAAAACATGTGCATAAAACGTTTTGCATTACTTTCTTGAAAATGTGAAGCATGAACATACATTGTGCATAAAACATAACATACGTGATTGACAGATCCTCGAAACATAATTATCAACAGCTCATCAAGACGATAACATAAAACAAACACTCATAACCTAAGACACATTCGATAACCTATCTACCCGTCAACGTACCCCATAAAACATAAAAGCCTAGTACCTCTATGATGTAGATCTTAAGGGCCAAACACATGCATACGAACTTACCTGAGTTCCATCGAATTAGCAAACCTTGAGTGCTTTCTTTGAAGTTTCTAGAACCTAAACATGTGCATTGAATCCATTAATACGTCAAGATTTGAATAAAGAAACATCCAGGCATGAAATTAAATTTCAGAAATTGTAGAACTAAGTGACCAATTTAATAGTTCAAAATAACCATTCAAATAACTCAAAGTTCATTCCAAAACTCTATTCAAAACTCGAATTTTGCCTTAAAAATTGGCTCAACTTCAAACGTCCATAACTCACTCAACTTTTATCCGTTTTGAATGATTCAACATGTTTCAAAAAGCTTATTATGTCTAGACTGACATGGAATTTTCAATTTATAAAAAGAAGACCAAAAACGATAGCAAAATTCCAAAATTCGTAGGTTGCCTTGTTAGTGTCGATTTTCTCAACCTAAAATCTGTTTCTCATCAAACTTGCTTAGTTTTTCTTTGGTTTATCCATTCAAACCTTTAGACAACGTTCTATCATGCATTATCATAGATTCACGAATTTCTAAAACCCTAGCTCTAAAAATCTCTAACAAAATCAACGCCTAAATCGATGAAACTAACTAATCAAAGTATAAACTGACCTTAGCGATGAAAAGAGGAAAAAAACCAAAAAGGGCGTCACTTGGAATCATTGGCGTGAAGAGCTGGTTTGTCGTCGTCTAGAGAAGGAGGAAAAAGGAAGAAAGTGAAATGTGAGGGAGAAGTGTGATCTGCTGAGGGGTTTCACGAAGAGATAGAGAAGTGGATGGTTAAGGTGTTTGGCAACATGGATAGAGGTAGCTTCTTGAAGAAGCTTTGTGATTTAATTCGAGTTTCGCTTAAAATCTCGTACGTTTTTACTCCATCTTTTTCACGCTATTTTCTTAAACTCTTCAATTTTTGGCTTCCAAATTTCAATAAAATATTCATTGCATTTATAGCAAATTTCTTCCATTTAACTAATTTTATGGACGATTACATGATCAGAAAATGTCGGGTGTTACATCCCACCCACTTTAATAAATTTTTGTTCCCAAAATTTGCTTAGTCAAATAGTTCAGGATATCTATCCATTGTATCATGTTGTCTTTCCCAAGTGGCTTCCTCTACATTATGATTACGCCATAGAACCTTTACCAGTAGAATCTCCTTGTTGCGTAGCACTTTGATTGAAGACTCCAGAATCCTTTTTGGTCTTTCCTCATACGTCAGCATCGGTTGGATCTCTATGTTTACCGGTTCCCTATCATAGATACGTGAAAGACGCTGTGAATCCCATCCATAGAGGAAGGTAGCTGCAGTCTGTAAGTTGTGCTCCCTATTTTCTTCAAGATAGGAAACGGTCCTATGAAACCTGGACTGAGCTTCCTTTCTTACCAAATCACATCATGCCTTTGAACGACAATACTTTCAGAAATATTTCGTCGCCTTCTACGAATTCGAGATCCCTTCATCTTTTATCTGCATAACTTTTCTGTCGACTCTGAGCAATCTCAATTCTTTGTCTGATAATAGCCACTTTCTCAGACATCTGCTGTAATATCTTGGGGCCGATAAGCTTTGCTTCTCCAACTTCATCCCAATATAAAGCAAATCTGCACTTTCTGCCATAAAGACCTTCATACGGAGCCATACCAATCGTAGATTGATAGCTATTGTTGTAAGAGAATTCTACTAACGGTAGGAATTTGCTCCATGAAGCCTGAAATTCCAACATGCACGATTTTAACATATCTTCCAATATCTGAATTATTCTCTCAGATTGTTCATCGATTTGTGGATGAAATGTCGTGCTGAAATTTAACTAAGTTCCTAAAGAGCTCTGCAGACTTTTCCAAAATCTTGAAGTAAACCTAGGATTCCAGTAAAAAACAATCGACACCGGTATTCCATGCAACTTGATAATCTCTCTCATATACAAATCCGTGTATTGAATCATAGAGAAAGTTGTCTTCACATGCAGAAAATGGGCTGACTTCGTTAATCTGTCCACTATGACCTATATACTATTGTGGCCTCTAGCTGTTCTCAGCAAGGCGACAACAAAATCGATGGTAGTAGCTTCCCATTTCTATTCAGGAATTGGTAGAGGTTTAAGAGTCTCACCTGGTCTTTGGTGTTCAGCTTTCACTTGTTGGTATACCATACATGATTCTACATACTTGGCGACTTCATTCTTCATATTTGTCCACCATAAGTGTAATTTCAAATCTCGATACATCTTCGTGTTTCCTGGATGTACAGAGAAAGAAGACGAATGAGCTTCTGCTAAAATCTCCTTCCGTAGCCCTTCGTCTTTGGGAACGTACTACCAGTTCCTGAACTTAGAATACCGTCTCCCGAATAGCTGAAGTCAGATGAGGCATCAACTAACTTGCTCAACATATCAGTTTTCTCTTTTGAATCTATCTTTCGATATTCCTTTATTCGGTCCAAGATGGTTGGCCATATAGTCAGATCTGCGAGCACGGCCGATAACTCTAAAACTATCTCCATCTCGAACTTCTGAATTTCAGTTCTTAGAGGCATTGACATAGCTGACATAGCTGACTGCATCGTAGTTGACATTTTACTCAATGCATCAGCAACAACGTTAGCTTTTCCAGGATGGTATTTAATTTCGATGTCATAATCCTTAACAAATTCTAACCATTGCCTTTGCCTCATGTTCAACTCCTTCTGAGTAAAGATGTATTTCAGACTCTTGTGATCCAAAAATACCTCGCATTGTTGTCCATATAAGTGGTGTCTCTATATTTTCAAAGTGAAAACAACTGCCGCTAACTCAAGGTCATGCATAGGATAATTATAACGACTCATTTTCAGAGTAAGATATTGTCCGCTCTAGGGATTGGGCCGTAGTCCAATATCCTCCCCTCACGGTTTTGTTTAGCAAGGACTTCCCAGTCAGTCACCTAATATGGTACTACTCTTACCGGAGCACTTTTAACTTCAGAGTTCTTATGGGATCCGTTGCCAATTGTGCTCTAAAACGCGTCTTACTAACTTGGGAGGGTTTCTTTACATATGTTTCATTTTCACATACCTTCCCAAGCGATGTGGGATTGTGACGACCCCCTTTTTACGACCCAGAATTTGCCTATACTCGAGTCCGAGATTTGCCTACACTCGGCTTAAGTCCCGAGATTTTCCCCACAACCCAAGGTTTGCCCGTAGTCGTGCTCATACGTACACATCTGAATCATCACAATCACCCCTCTCGGGGGCCCAACGTCCTCGTTGACCACATTTTCGGTTGGGTACAGGCTCTGACACCATTTATAACGACCCATTTTTCCAATAAGATATTGTCCGCTCTAGGGATTGAACCGTAGCCCAATATCTCCCCTAACGACTTTGTTTGGCGATGACTTCCCAGTCGGTCACCCAACATGGTACTACTCTCACCAGAGCACTTTTAACTTCAGAGTTCTTATGGGATCCATTGTCAATTGTGCTCCAAAACGCGTCTTACTATCTTGGGAGGGTTTCTTTACATATGTTTCATTACTCCTCAAGCAATGTGGGATTGTGACGACCCCCTTTTTATGACCCAGGATTTGCTTATACTCGAGTCCGAGATTACTCCACTCGCTTAGGTCCTGAGGTTTGCCCTGCAACCCGAGGTTTGCCCTACAACTCGAGGTTTGCCCCGCAGTCGTGCTCATACGTACACTTTTAATCTCAACCCCCTCTCGGGGGCCCAACGTCCTCGTTGACCACATTTCTGGTTGGGTACAAGCTCTAATCCATTTATTAACGACCAGAGCCTTTTTCCAATAAGATATTGGTCCCTCTCTAGTGATTGAACCGTAGCCATATCTCCCCTACGACTTTGTTTGGCGTGACTTCCCATTCGGTCACCCAACATGTACTTACTCTCACCAAGCACTTTTAACTTCAGAGTTCTTATGGGATCCATTGTCAATTGTGCTCCAAAACGCGTCTTACTATCTTGGGAGGGTTTCTTTACATATGTTTCATTACCTCCTCAAGCAATGTGGGATTGTGACGACCCCCTTTTTATGACCCAGGATTTGCTTATACTCGAGTCCGAGATTTACCTACACTCAGCTTAGGTCCTGAGGTTTGCCCTGCAACCCGAGGTTTGCCCTACAACTCGAGGTTTGCCCCGCAGTCGTGCTCATACGTACACATTCGAGTCATCACAATCACCCCCCCTCGGGGGACCAACGTCATCGTTGACCACATTTCTGGTTGGGTACAAGCTCTAATACCATTTATAACGATCTCTTTTCCTAGTAAGATATTGTCTGCTCTGGGGATTGGGCCGTAGCCCAATATCCTCCCCTCACGGCTTTGTTTCACGAGGATGAAACACCTGTTTTACGGGATTTTAGAACTTTCGCTATATAATGGCAATTTCATAAATATAGTGAAATGAGCTCGTTTTGCAAACGAAAAGTTTTAATAGAGCCCTAGCAATAAATTAGAATTATTGGTGAAATATGAAAATTTGGAGAAACTGAATCGATGAATCAATTAACGAAATCAGAGAAGGATTATTAGAAAATTGACCAAAGGGCAAAATGGTCATTTGATAGGTTAAATTTTATTAAAAACCAAAAATCACCCCCTACCTCAACACTTCATGATTTCTCTCCTGAAAATCCCCTTCCAGGCGATTTTCTCCTCTCCCTCGTGCGTTCTCTCTTCCGACGACCAACGCCTCTTCTCCGGCGACTCAACTCTTCACGTTTTCTTCTCCGATCAACATTCTAGGTGAGCATCTAGCGTTTGGATGATTTAGTTTCTGGTTTAGGGCTAGGAAACGGTTGAAGCTTTAGTTATGGTTTTGTTAAAAACGTAGATTAAGGTTTGAAATCGATAGGTTTATCGTGATTACGCCTCTAATGGATGTATTTATGGTTATTGGACTTAGTTAGTCGATTTATTGATGAGTGTTAGGGTTTTTCATTTTTGGAGGTTTTGGAAAACTCCATTAATGGGGTTTAGAAATGTCGAGCGTGAATTGCTCAATCAAATGCCTCAATGAGTTAAATTAGATTTTTAGGAAATTTTCTTTAGTTTAGGGTCTCGTTAGTTTTGGAAATTTAACTGTTTAAACCCGATTTTAATGACGATTTTTATGAATTGCCTTAGGTGAACAACGCTCGTGGACGGAGCTCAGTACGCTAAGGACACAAGGTAAGTCTTCGTGACTCGCTTGGCCGATCGGGCCCACACCATAGGAGAGTTTATCGATCAAGGATATTTGGTGAAGTTATTGTTTAGTGTAGGTTTGATGGGTAGTTTAGGATAATTGTTACACTAGAACGTTTTTCTAGGTTCTATGTGTTACTTTATGCTTTCCTTACTTTTAATGCACAACCCATGTCCATGCATCATGTTTTTGAACTAGCACGAAAAATGAATTTCCGCATACGTTTTCATGAAAAGAAACGACTAATGAAATATATGAATGTATATAATCACGGTCATGTCGGAGTGGGGTTCAGACATGGCTGTCCTAAGAGGAGGAGCATGTTTTCCCCACGGTAGATGGAAAGAGCTATCTAACCGCCAGATGTACCCTCTCCATCTGGTGAGAGTCAACCCCCGGTGACGCCCACATTATGTAACTAAAGAATGAAAATGGATGCATGATTTTATGAACTGCATACGCATGACACGCATTTGCATTTACGTAGATTTACTGAGCCCTTTAGCTCATAGGTTAATTCTATGGTGTAGATGATTTCGAAACATGTGAGGAATGCGTTCCTCTACCTGATGAACGCACGGATTGAAGAAAGATGCCAGTGGGAGCGTGCTAGGTAGTCGACGCGTATTTTGACCCATGGGGATGACATGTAAGTATTTGGGGATACGATAGGTAGAAATAGTCGATAAATGTATAGGAGGGCTTAATTGGGCTGATGGGTGATTAGCTAGGAAACACACATGTTTTGATGTTTTGGAAAATTCGTTTTATGAATTTCTCTTACGAAGTCTCATGTTAAAATTGTACTGGATCTGTAACACCCGACATTTTGGCCAGGTGATTTTCTGACCATTTTCATTGTCACCCTCTTATTTAACCTTTATGATTTAAAATTTAATGTTAAGATAAATTATTACAAGTTAAGTAAAACTAGGTTGGGTGGCAGTTTTGTAATTTAAAATCGATGGATTTTGTATAAATAGGAAATGGAAACCTTAAATCTCATTTATTGCCACTGTAGCCGACATTCCCTCTCGGCGATTCCTTTTTCCCAAGTTCTTGCTCTCGGCTACCAGAACTTCCCTTTACCGACGGCTGGTTTCGAGCTTGCTCTTCTCTGCAAATCCACACCCGAGGTATGTAATGGACAATGTAGTCATTCATTAGTAAATAGAGCTCTGTTTTCAGCTCGGCACTGAGTTCGGATTTTTAGCAGTGGCCGAGTAGTTTATGACTTTTTTTAAAATCTGGGAGTAGAAATGTCATCCCGAATCGATTCTGAGCATTTTAAGTAACCAACTCGGATTTAATCAATGGTAAAACCTGTCCACCTAGTTTCGGATTTCAGACTGCAGTGTGTCAAACAGAGGAATCGGAATGACTTTAGCTATTAGATCCTAGGATGGTTTATGATTAGGGCTACTAGGACTTTGTTTTAACTACTGTAATGTACATGTTTTAGGTGAAGAAGTTAAAGAGAGGAAGTTCAGATTGCTAAGGAATCCAGGTAAGTGAATGTCTTAAGATTTCCGGCCACTAGGGCCCTACACCGCAAGGGTATTAGGAAATCATTGAGATGTTAGCTGTTGACTATGATTTGTTATTTCCACGATATGAAGAAGTGGTGTAAGTAAATGTAAAGTTACGAGATGTTATGCTTGTTCTTATGGTATGACTTTTCTCTATGAACCTCATGTCTATGCATTATGTCCACGTTTATGATTAAGTAGAGAACATGAAAAGTAAATGTGACCATGATTAAGTGCAGAACGGGGAAAAGACTATGTTATGTATGACTCCCGAAATCTCCCACTGGTGGAGGCCGAGTTAATGATATGTATGACTCGCGAAATCTCCCACTGGTGGAGGCCGAGTTAATGATATGTACGACTCGCGAAATCTCCCACTGGTGGAGGTCGGGTTAATGATATGTATGGCTCGCGAATTCTCCCACTGGGGAGGCCGAGTGATGTATCATGATTGCCGCGATAGGCAAATGATTATGTACGACTGCCGCGATAGGCAAATGACTATGTACCCCTGTCTTCCTCCCTCGTTCCCTGCCTTAATACATGTTATGTAAATGATAAAGATGAACACTAGTGATGAATGGTTTATGAACTTATGTCTCCTTAAATTGTGTACTCATGTATATCTGACAGCGTGCATTCCTTACTAAGCATTAGGCTTATAGTTAAACCTTATGGTGTAGGTGAAGAAGGTTCAGGTGAGGATGTCATGTTCAAAGAGGATGCTTAAGGCTGGTTGCTGGAGGATGCTCAAGGTGACAGTGCGGGACTGGAGAGGCGACTTATGACCCCTGGTTAAGACTCTTATGACACAGTATGTTAAAGGATATGGTAGTTTAAGTAGGATGAGAATATTTTAAAACGTTGAGCTTTGAAACTGTCTAGTGGATTACTGAGTCAGGGAATGATTATATAGATTATAAATGATCTGTTGCTTAAGTCTCCCGTTATGTGCATTTGGATGATTTGTGTTTTCTTCCAGTTGGAAGGAGTCCTTTGACGATTTAGTGTTCTCTACCGTAAGACGGAAGCTGGATGACGCAATCTTCCGGTTGACGTCATCGGCAGATGCCGAGAGTTAATTGTTGTTGGTTTAGTCTTCCGGCTGACGTCATCGGCAGATGCCGAAGGGTAGTTGTTTGTTGGTTTAGTCTTCCGGCTGACGCCATCGGCAGACGCCGAAGGATAGTTGTATGATAGTTTAGTCTTCCGGATGATGTCACCGGAAGATGAAAAATGTGTTTTGTCGTTTAGCGACCGGAAGATGTAAAATGTGTTTTGTCGTTTAGCGACCGGATGATATAAAATGTGTTTTTGTCGTTTAGTGACCGGATGATGTTTTAGTTTAGCACGCGAGACCCACGTGCCCATCGGATGATGTCTCCTTTTAGGCGATGCTAAGCGAGTCATGTGTAATGCACGTGACGACCGGACGACTAAATTTCTGAGGGTTGTCAACGCATGCAACCCATGCAAACCCGAGTGGTATTATGTTAAGAGAATTGAGGGCACCTCATCTTTTCCCGAAATTGTCAAGAAGCTAATGACCGAGTCTAGTCGCTCGACTCTGTGAAAGTTGAGCCGACGAGGCGTGGGAAGTCGGGCACGAGAGGGTTCGTCTTCCTTAATGGCTCTGCGTCTCTATTACCAGTTTAGAAAGAAAACAAAAAGGTATATGTAAAATGTGAAAGTCTGTTGAGAGTTAGTAAGTGAATGTAATAATACTGAAAGTCAAGCAAACGATCACAGAAAGAATATGAACACGTGACGGCTCCTGGCCGGGGTCGTTACAGGATCTGTTTGGTGCTATTTTAGGTTGAGTATGGATGCGCTCGAGTTTTAGAGCTATCCATGCAGTTAGATTTCATGACTTTCGTCTTATTCTGAATACGTTCTAGGATACGTTTCGAGTCGCGTTTTTTTGTTTGATGAATTGAGGAATGGATGATGCTAAGAGTGATTTTATGTTGAAGTGTTTGTTATGAAATGTGTTTAGAAGTAAGTTGATGAAGGGATGGAGGTAGGGAGAAAATTGTGAAGTTTGCAGGGCGTGGAGGAAATGAGGAGGCAGCTCTCTGGAATTCGGATTCCAAAGAGCAGGACGATCGATCGCCAGAATAGGGGCGATCGATCGGCTAGCAAGGATGGCCAACTCTCTGGTTTTCCAGAGAGTTAGCCAATCATTCGCCAGAAAAGGGGCGAACGATCGGCTCTTGCAGGCTACGCTCAGGAAGAAATTCCAGAGCGACAGCCGATCAATCGCCAGAAAGGGGCGATCGATCGGCTGTCTAAGGGCATATCGATCGGCTGTCAAATAGCCGATCGATTGCCCCTTTTGTATTCTTGCTTTGGACGGTATTGCCCTCTGCTTTTGCACTGTAATTTCCTTCAATTTAATATATTGTTTTATTCAATTGATTTTAAACAATTTCAACAATATGAGGCTTTAATTTAGAGGTTTAGAAGTCAAAATTACTTAAGGTTTAAAAAGAAAAGGAAAAATTTTACAGGAAATTCTAGGTTTAGGAATTGGGATCGTTACAGTTATTGTATCAGAGCTCCCAGGTTTTAAAATCGATTCTGTAGACTGCTCGACTGCATAGCCACTACGTGGACATCCTTCCTCAACTCTAAGTACGTTTTTAAGATTTCTTTGATTTCGATTTCTTAGAATTATTTGTTTTACCTTTTATAGGAGTTATAAAATGGTTCGAGGTAGAGACGCTAGGGATGAAGCCCTGGATAGGCTGACGAATTTGCTTAATCATCAGGCTCAACAAATGGACATGCAAGCTCAGCAAATTGAGAGATTAGTAAGCCGTGAGGGTCAAAGAGCCCAAGAGTTGGTCGTTCCGAACAACCACGACATAGAGAGGTTTCAAAAGCTACGGCCTCTGATATTCAATGGACAATCTTCAGACCCCTCTATTGCTGAGGAGTGGGTTCGAACCATGGAAGATATGCTAGCGTATGCTAAGATCGAGGATGGGGAAAAGGTTATGTGCGCTACCATCAACTTGGCATCCGATGCCTGATTCTGGTGGGACTCGATCAAAGCAACGACCGACGTGACAGTAATGACGTGGGAACGGTTTAGAACCGTGTTTTTCGACAAGTATTTCAGCCGCACTATGAGAGTGGCTAAAAGAACGGAGTTCACGCAGCTGAAACAGATTGGCTCGGTTGCGGAGTATATTAAGAAATTCGAAGTGTTGTCTCGTTTTGCACCAGGTCTAGTAAGCGATAACGAAGATAAGGTGCACCAATTCATGGAAGGACTAGAACCAGAGATTAGAAAGAGTATCATAGTATCCAGAATTTTGGATGTACCCTATACAGAAATTGCAGCCAGAGCTCTAAAATTTGAGGCTGCAGAACTAACGTGCGTAAAGCCAAGGGAGCCTGTTAGGGGCTTCTTTCGAGAAATCCAGCCTCAATCCCGGAATCGAGGTTGGCAACCAACGTTGTAACACTCGAGTTAACGGCCAGGTGATTTTCTTAACTGTATTAACGGTTATAAATATTTAATCTTCGTAGTTTAGGATTTATGCCAAGCTTAATTAATTACATGTAGATCTAAACTAGGTTGAGTGGCAAAGTTGTAATAATGGAGGATTGAGGCCAGTATTTAAAGAAAAAGGAAAGTATTCAAACCTCATTTAAACCACTGTAGCCGACACCACCCTTTTCTGACGATTTCTTCTCTCGCAAGTTCTTACTCTCTGCTATCAGCAAACTCTCTTCGACGGCCGGTTTACTCCGCCACCACTCGACTACTCTGCGCCTGAGGTATGCATTAGACAATGTGGCTATCTGTTAGTTTATTAGCTCTGTTCTCAGCTCTGTATTGAAGTTTTGGATTCTTCAATGGCCGAGTATTGATAAGAACATTTTGAACCCGAGATTGGTAATGTCATTCCGAATCGATTCTGAACATTTAAAACAACCAACCCTGAGTTATCATTATCGAATCCGTCTGTTTTGATTTTGGGATTTCGGGTTACATTGAGTATTAAACTAAGAACTTGGGAGGGACTCTTGGCTATTAGATCTTAGTATAACTCGAGATTAGAACTATTAGGATTTTGTTTTAACTACTGCAATGTAAATGTTTAGGTGAAGAAGTTTGAAGAGAGAGGAGCTCAAGTGCTAAGGAGACCAGGTAAGTGAATGTATTAAGATTCCCGCTAATAGAGCCCTACATCGTGGGAGTACTAGGTTGAGATGTCTAATGTTTACCTTATGATTATGAGCTTGTCTATACTTGAAGGATTTATGTATGTTGCGAGTTATACCATGTGATGACCTGTTAGTGAATGTGAAGTTGTCCGCTCTGGTATGATCCTTGTCATAGTTTGATGAGTTAAAAGCTCTCATGTTCATGCATCATGAATGTTTCTCAAGCCTAAGAAAATGTTTTAACGCATGTTTTCCATGAACAAGATATGTAGGTATATATGTATATGTATAAAATTTATACAACGTGGACTAAGTGAGGGTTGGGGGCGGTTCGGCGTATGTCACAGTCCAAAGAAGGACATATGAATACGACCCGCAGTAGGGAACAAGATCAAACTCACTGTCGAACCCCCTTTACCGGCACAAATCCTCTCTTGATCCACACAACCATAACAAAGAATATGAACAATGACTATGAATGATGAATATGATCAATGACTGTGAACAAAGAATATGAACAATGACTATGAATGATGAATATGATCAATGACTGTGAATGAAGAATATGATCCATGACTGTGAATGATGATTACGAGCAAAGACATGAACAAGAAAAGACTTATGAGCATGTGATTTTCCCAAATTATACATTCATGCATCCATGATAGTGTTGCATTCCTTACTAAGCATCAGGCTTATAGTTTAAACCTTATGATGTAGGTGACGAGTTTTCAGGTGAGGAACTCAAGGTTAATGAGGATGTCTAAGCTTGGTTGCTGGAGGATGCTCAGTGTGGCAGTGAAGGCTGGATAGGCGATTAAATTCCCTGGTTATACCCATAGTAAGTCAGAGAAGTTTATGATAAACAGATGACTAAGTAGTATAGAGATTTCCTATAACAATGAGATTCGGATTTTGAATGGTTTGACTTCAGAGTCTGTTAACAATTTTAAGGATTATTGAATGATCTGTTTTGCTTAAGCCTTCCGCTATGTGTATCTTGTATGGGATATGGTTTTTACTCATTAGGGTTTATAATTTCCAGGTTAAGATTTGGGTGAATTGTAGTATTTTCTGTTGGATGAGGTTGTTTGATGATTATAGTGTTTTACTGCCGTAAGATAGAAGCTGGATGAGGCATTCATCCGGCTGACGTCATCGGCAGATGTCAAATGATAGGAATCGAACAATTGAGTCTTCCGGATGACGTCACCGAAAGATGTAGTATGTTTCTTCATCGGCAGATTGTAACACCCCTAAAACTGTACCCGTATTTCTCATATTATTTTTTTTTTCTTCTTTACATTTTATAAACTTTAAAACTTGACGTTAACCAGAATTGAAATCGAAACCGAAACCGGAATCGAAATCGAAGTTCGTTTGGTAAATCATTTAAAACATAAACTAAAACTATTTAAATAAAACTTAAAAACATTTAATTAAAAACTTTTAATAACAATAAAAGAAGGGAGGGCAGAATCGGAATTCTACCCTCGCAAAGCAGCAGCGATCGCTGCACTGAGGCAGCCATCGATCTCTGCGCTGCAGCAGAGATCGATCGCTGCAGCTAAAATAGCCAGCAGCGATCGATCTCTGCTGCAGAGCAGAGACCGATCGCTGCACTTAGTGCAGCGATCATGCTGCAGCACGCAGCGATCGATCTCTGCGCTGCAGCAGAGATCGATCGCTGCACACTCTGTGCAGCGACCAAGCACCTGCTCTCTGGAATTCTCCAGAGAGCGGATCACTTCACTTGCTCTCTGGAATTCTCCAGAGAGCAAAGTAAATTCTTCAAGTCTCTGGAATCCGATTCCAGAGACCAACAACCTCCATTTTTCCTACACCAATTTCACATTTCTACCATTTTTTCATCTTTAAACCAAATCAACTTATGCGTTAACTCAACCGACTTACAGCAGACTTACGAAGTCCAACTGCGTGGATGTATCTAAACATCAAACATAACCGTATCAACCTAAAACCAATTAAACGTTTTCAAAACATTCAGCAAACAGTTTAAACCAAAACATTTTACGTACACTTACCAAAACGTTATCAAATTCCTATCCAGATCCAAACACCCTAAATATACTATACAATTATCAACTCAAAACATCCCAAAATAAACCCAGAGTCCAGACATACATCCCCACGGGTCATATCGCGCCTCGACTGCCCCAGCGCACTCCCACAGCCATCATCCATCAACTGCATCCCTCGTCAGGAGGAGGAACGTCGTCCTCACCTGGTTCAATATCGCCTAAGAGATTACCTACACCATACAGACACATATGAGATATTGAAATCTCAGTAAGCTACGTAAATGCAGATGCATGCATGCGTGCGTATGCCATTCAGAAAACGTTCAGATTACCAATTCAGATTCATTTACCAATGCCTTTACAGATTCATTTACAGATACATTTACAGATACATTACGTCACAGACAGAATTGTCACCGAGATCTCAGCCCACTAAATGGAAAGGATACATTCCGCGGTCGAACTACCACTTTCCACTTAGATGGGGGGGGGGTACATGCTCACAAAACCTACAGTCATGCCTGAGCCCCATCTCGCGTAACCAGAAACAGATTACAGATTTCAGATTACAGATTACTTACAGAGGTTCGTTACTTTTCTTAAAACATGTGCAGAAGTTCATTTTCATGACATTTGAAATCCGTGATGCATGAACAGTTCATATAAGTAGAAAGTAAACAAACAACGTGCATACATTCAAGACAATAAAGCAGAACCTATAAACAAAACCTATAAACAACTAACCTAACTACCCAACCGAAACAACGTATGACAAACGATTCCTCGAGTATTCTCGAGACGACGACAGAGTATGGTGCAGACCTTTGGGTCAAAGTAAGTCACGAAAAACTTACCTGGAGCGCACTGAATCACTAGCTTCGTCCACGGGAGTCGTGTGTCTGTGAGGAAACACGATATTCATAGTTAGAACCGATTTAAACTATAAACGTCCAAATTACAAAATCCTTAACTAGCGAACTCTCCTAAATTCTCCACTTAGCTAATTAGAGCATTTCGAACGTTAATTAAAGCTCGATTATCCAAATTCTCAAATAACGAGTTTTTCCCTAAAACCCGAAATTTTACCAATTTATAACTTTTTCGCAATTCGACTTTTCTTCGTCCAATAACGTTCAATACGTTCAATATATAGGTAATTATAGCTAACCGATTAATTACGAAGCCTAAATCACGTTTTTAACGGAAAACCTAATTTAAACCCTAACCCTAAATCGAACTAAAACTCGAAACAAACGCTCAGAGATTGAAGCTACATACCGAGAGTAGCGAGAGAGGAAGAAATCGTGAAGGAATCAGAACGAACGGAGGTCGGACGGAGGTCGGATCGTTGGAAGTCGTCGGCTGAGGGGTGAAGAAATCGCCTCTGGCGATTGTGATTTCCAGAGAGAAGAAGAGAAGTGAGGGAATAGGGAGGTGATTGTTATTTTTATAAAATTTAGTTTGCAAATTACTATTTTGCCCTTAGTACTTAACTCTATTAGTTTCGTCCTTCGTTTCGTTAATCGTCCAACTATTCGGATTCTCGAAAGTTCCATATTTTGCCAATAACTTCTATTCATTGCCAGGGATTTATTAAAACTGTCCGTTCGCAATTTGGACCTCGTTTACCATTTTTACGAGAACGTCTTTTACATTACGAAAGGTGTATTTACTCGGAATATAGCGTCACTATTCCGAAAATTCCCATAAATTCCTTAAAATTCCTATTAATCGTTAGGATCATAATGACGCTTTCCGTTTGCGAAACTGATTGATTTGACATATTTACGAAAAGTGCCATTAAATAATGAAATAATAATATAATATAATATATCCAAAAAGTCCGTACAAGCCGGATATTACATTCCACCCTCCTTATTCAGAATTTTGTCCACAAAATTAAATCATGCAAACAAATCAGGATATTTAGTCATCATATCCTGCTGTCGTTCCCACGTAGCCTCTTCCACCTCGTGGTTCCGCCATAGGACTTTGACCAGGGGAATCTCCTTGTTGCGCAAGACTTTGGTAGAGTACTCCAGAATACGTACCGGCTTCACCTCGTAAGTCAAGGTAGGCTGTACCTCGATCTCTGTAGTCTCCACGGCATGAGATGGATCACGTAAACATCTCCGAAGCATAGATACGTGGAACACATCATGAATGCCCTCCATAGAAGCTGGAAGCTGCAGCCTATACGCCAACTTCCCGATCCTCTTCAGAACAGGAAAGGGCCCCACGTACCGAGGGTTCAGCTTACCCCTCCTTCCAAATCTCGCGACGCCTTTGAATGGAGAAACCTTCAAATAAACTTCGTCGCCCTCCTCGAACTCTAGCTCCTGCCGTCTCGTGTCGGCATAACTCTTCTGCCGGCTCTGAGCTACCTCAATTCGCTGTCGGATAACGGCAATCTTATCTGCCGTTTGCTGTAAGATCTCAGGACCAACGATGCTGGCCTCGCCAACCTCGTCCCAATATAAAGGAGACCTACACTTCCGACCATATAAAGCCTCATACGGAGCCATGCCGATAGTAGCCTGGAAGCTGTTGTTATACGAGAACTCAACCAGAGGTAAATATCGGCTCCACGAGCCCTGAAACTCCAGCACACACGCTCTGAGCATATCCTCAAGAATCTGGTTCGTCCTCTCTGTCTGACCATCGGTCTGAGGATGAAACGCTGTGCTGAAATTTAGCTGAGTCCCCATAGCTCGATGTAAACTCTTCCAGAACTTTGACGTGAATCTAGGATCTCTGTCGGAGACAATAGAAACTGGAACTCCGTGCAATCTAACGATCTCCTGCACAAATAGTTCGGCGAGCTGATCCATGGATGATGTCATCTTCACAGCTAAGAAGTGGGTCGACTTTGTCAATCGGTCCACAATAACCCATATGCCATCGTGGCCCTTCGTCGTCCTCGGGAGTCCAACAATAAAGTCCATGGAGATCTGCTCCCACTTCCACTCCGGAATCGGCAGTGGCAATAATGTCCCGGACGGCCTCTGGTGCTCGGCCTTCACCTGCTGACAGACTAAACAGGTCTCAACATACTTGGCCACCTCCCTCTTCATGTTTGGCCACCAGAAGTGTTGCCTCAAATCCCGGTACATCTTAGTACTTCCCGGGTGCACTGAATAAGCTGAAGAATGTGCCTCAGTCAAAATATCCTTCTTCAAACTCTCATCGTTAGGCACGTACCACCTGTGCCTGAATCTCAGAATACCATCTGCAGATAAGTGAAAATCCGACGAGTCGTCTAATAACATGCTCGATCGAAGCTCAATACACTCCGCATCGCTCTGCTGAGCCTCGCGTATACGATCCAGAATGGTCGGCCTGAGAGAAATACTAGTGAGCATGCTGGACAACTCTGCCACTATCTCCACGTCGAATCTCTCAATCTCTGACCGCAGCGTAACTGACATCGCTGCTAATGAAGGCTGACTCGCAGAAGGCATTCTACTCAAGGCATCAGCTACCTTGTTTGCCTTCCCTGGGTGGTACTTGATATCAAAATCATAGTCCTTGACGAACTCAAGCCACCTGCGTTGCCGCATATTCAGTTCCTTCTGCGTAAATAAGTACTTCAAGCTCTTGTGGTCGGAGAATATCTCGCACTGCTGCCCATATAAGTAATGTCTCCATATCTTCAGTGCGAAGACCACAACTGCTAACTCGAGGTCATGCGTAGGGTAGTTCTGCTCATACGGCTTCAGCTGCCGAGAAGCATAAGAAATGACTTTCCCCTCCTGCATCAACACACAACCGAGCCCGACTCCAGATGCATCGCAGTAAATACTGAACCGGACACCCTCAACAGGTAGCGCCAGAACTGGAGCGGTGGTCAATCTCTGCTTTAACTCTGCAAAACTGTCATCGCAAGCAGATGACCAAATAAACCTCTCACTCTTCCGAGTTAAACGTGATAAGGGAAGTGCAATCTTCGAGAATCCCTGAATAAATTTCCGGTAATAACCGGCCAATCCGAGAAATCCACGCACGTCACGTACGTTCTTCGGCTGTGGCCAATCTCTGACCGCCTGGACTTTGCTCGGATCCACAGAAACTCCGTCCTGTGATATAATATGGCCCAGGAAACTCACACTGTCAAGCCAGAACTCGCACTTCAAAAACTTGGGATATAGCTGGCGCTCGCATAAAATCCCCAGAACAATCCGCAGATGCTCCTCGTGCTCTTCCTTAGACTTAGAGTAAATCAGGATATCATCAATAAACACCACCACAAACTTGTCCAAGTACTCTCTGAAGACACGGTTCATCAGATCCATGAACGCTGCAGGAGCATTAGTGAGCCCAAAAGACATAACAAGGAACTCATAATGCCCATACCTCGTTCGGAACGCCGTCTTCGGTATGTCATCTCTCCGGACTTTCAGCTGATAATAACCCGAGCGCAGGTCGATCCTGGAAAATACTCGGGCACCCTGTAGCTGATCAAACAAGTCGTCGATCCTGGGCAGTGGATATCTGTTCTTCACTGTCAACTTGTTCAACTTTCTATAGTCAATACACATCCTGAGGGTCCCGTCCTTCTTTTTGACAAACAGAACGGGCGCACCCCAGGGTGAAACGCTGGGTCGAATGAAACCCTTCTCTAATAGCTCATCAAGCTGAGTCCTCAACTCTCTCAACTCAGCTGGTGCCAACCGATACGGGTTTTTAAACGTTGGCGCGGCGTTCGGATAGACATCTATAGTGAACTCAATCTCCCGGTCAGGCGGTAATCCGGGAAGATCGTCAAGAAATATACCAGAGAACTCTCTGACAATAGGAATGTCGCTCGGCTGTAATCCGCTGAGGAACTGAATATCGAAAACTGAGGCCAAATAAATAGAGCACGCACCTTTGAACTGCTCTCTGACCTCCATAGAATAAGAGATAGGCGATCCGCTAGATCGGCTCATCGCCTGATAAGAAAACTGGGCTCTGTCCGGGGGTCGGAAGGTCACAATCCCGGAGCGACAATCGATGGTGGCGAAGTGCTGTGCCAGCCAGTCCATCCCCAAAATAAGATCATACCGCTCTATGCTCATAACTATCAACCGAGCATAAAGGGTAGTACTCCCCACCGAGACGATATTGCCCAGGAGAATACGATCTGAACACATATGCTCTCCCGAAGGCAGCATCACACTATACTCAACCCCAGCTAACTCAGACTTTAGCCCCAATCTAGTCATGCATGCTGTCGATACGAAGGAGTGCGTAGCTCCGGTATCCATCAAAGTAAAAACAGTAGCGCCCATAAGCAAAATAGTACCTGCAATCACGGCAGGCTGATCCTCGTCATCAACACTGCACGGCTCAATAAGTGCGAAGACCCTTGGCGTAACTCTCCGCTGATCTCCACCTAGCTGATCTCGGCCCGGGTGTGGACAATCTCTAACAAAATGGCCGACTCCACCACATCTGTAGCACTTATTAGAGCCAACTCGACACTCTCCACTGTGCTCCTTCTGACAAAAGGGGCACCATGGCATCTGAGAAGCTCCCTGAATTTGTTTCCCCTTGCCCCGATCGTTACCTCCCTCTAGAGGTCTCTTCACACCCCTCGGCTGTGGCTGGGGCGGCTGTGCTCTAGGCTGAAATCCTCGGTTCTGCGACTGAGGATGAATCTCCCGAAAGAAGCCCTTCGCTGGCTCCCTCGGTCTAATACAAGTGGCCCTGGCAGCCTCGATATCCAGAGCCCTAGCTGTGATGTCAGAAAAGGGTACGTCGATAATACCTGAGACCACAACGTGCATCCGTAACTCCGGATTAAGTCCCTCCATAAACTGGTGCACTTTCTCATCGTTATCGCTGATAAGGCGCGGTGCAAATCGCGATAAAGCCTCAAACCTCCGAATATAGTCAGCAACTGAACCCGTCTTTCTCAGCTGCATAAACTCGTTCCTCTTGGCCACTCTCGCAGTACGGCTGAAATACTTGTCGAAGAATAAAAACTTGAACCGCTCCCAAGTCATAACTGATACGTCTGTCGTTACTTTGATCGAATCCCACCAGAAACGGGCATCCATAGCCAAGTGAAAGGTAGCATAAGCCACCTTGTTCCCGTTCCCTACCTCGGCATAAGTCAACATATCCTCCATAACTCGGATCCACTCCTCGGCACGTGTCGGATCCGATGACTGGCCCTCAAATACAGGAGGTCGTAGACTCTGGAACTTCTGCATACCCTGATTGCTAGGAACCACTAAATCCTGGGCTCTCTGGGTCTCTCGCTGGGTCTCCCGATTTACTAAATCTGTAATTTGCTGCGCTTGCCGGTCCATATGCTGGGACTGGCGGTCTATCAAGTCTGTAAGACGATCCATCGCGTCGTCTCTAGGATCCCTTCCTCGAGTCATAGTGTATAAAACTCCTATAAAATTTAAAACAAATAGTCTCTAAGGAATAAAATCAAACAAAGCTATAAAACAGACTTACAGTTGATGAAGGATGTCCGCGTAGTGGCTGTGCAGTCGAGCAGTCTACAGAATCGGTTTTAAAACCCGGGGGCTTTGATACCATAACTGTAACACCCCTAAAACTGTACCCGTATTTCTCATATTATTTTTTTTTCTTCTTTACATTTTATAAACTTTAAAACTTGACGTTAACCAGAATTGAAATCGAAACCGAAACCGGAATCGAAATCGAAGTTCGTTTGGTAAATCATTTAAAACATAAACTAAAACTATTTAAATAAAACTTAAAAACATTTAATTAAAAACTTTTAATAACAATAAAAGAAGGGAGGGCAGAATCGGAATTCTACCCTCGCAAAGCAGCAGCGATCGCTGCACTGAGGCAGCCATCGATCTCTGCGCTGCAGCAGAGATCGATCGCTGCAGCTAAAATAGCCAGCAGCGATCGATCTCTGCTGCAGAGCAGAGACCGATCGCTGCACTTAGTGCAGCGATCATGCTGCAGCACGCAGCGATCGATCTCTGCGCTGCAGCAGAGATCGATCGCTGCACACTCTGTGCAGCGACCAAGCACCTGCTCTCTGGAATTCTCCAGAGAGCGGATCACTTCACTTGCTCTCTGGAATTCTCCAGAGAGCAAAGTAAATTCTTCAAGTCTCTGGAATCCGATTCCAGAGACCAACAACCTCCATTTTTCCTACACCAATTTCACATTTCTACCATTTTTTCATCTTTAAACCAAATCAACTTATGCGTTAACTCAACCGACTTACAGCAGACTTACGAAGTCCAACTGCGTGGATGTATCTAAACATCAAACATAACCGTATCAACCTAAAACCAATTAAACGTTTTCAAAACATTCAGCAAACAGTTTAAACCAAAACATTTTACGTACACTTACCAAAACGTTATCAAATTCCTATCCAGATCCAAACACCCTAAATATACTATACAATTATCAACTCAAAACATCCCAAAATAAACCCAGAGTCCAGACATACATCCCCACGGGTCATATCGCGCCTCGACTGCCCCAGCGCACATCCCACAGCCATCATCCATCACTGCATCCCTCGTCAGGAGGAGGAACGTCGTCCTCACCTGGTTCAATATCGCCTAAGAGATTACCTACACCATACAGACACATATGAGATATTGAAATCTCAGTAAGCTACGTAAATGCAGATGCATGCATGCGTGCGTATGCCATTCAGAAAACGTTCAGATTACCAATTCAGATTCATTTACCATGCCTTTACAGATTCATTTACAGATACATTTACAGATACATTACGTCACAGACAGAATTGTCACCGAGATCTCAGCCCACTAAATGGAAAGGATACATTCCGCGGTCGAACTACCACTTTCCACTTAGATGGGGGGGGGGGGGGTACATGCTCACAAAACCTACAGCCATGCCTGAGCCCCATCTCGCGTAACCAGAAACAGATTACAGATTTCAGATTACTTACAGAGGTTCGTTACTTTTCTTAAAACATGTGCAGAAGTTCATTTTCATGACATTTGAAATCCGTGATGCATGAACAGTTCATATAAGTAGAAAGTAAACAAACAACGTGCATACATTCAAGACAATAAAGCAGAACCTATAAACAGAACCTATAAACAACTAACCTAACTACCCAACCGAAACAACGTATGACAAACGATTCCTCGAGTATTCTCGAGACGACGACAGAGTATGGTGCAGACCTTTGGGTCAAAGTAAGTCACGAAAAACTTACCTGGAGCGCACTGAATCACTAGCTTCGTCCACGGGAGTCGTGTGTCTGTGAGGAAACACGATATTCATAGTTAGAACCGATTTAAACTATAAACGTCCAAATTACAAATCCTTAACTAGCGAACTCTCCTAAATTCTCCACTTAGCTAATTAGAGCATTTCGAACGTTAATTAAAGCTCGATTATCCAAATTCTCAAATAACGAGTTTTTCCCTAAAACCCGAAATTTTACCAATTTATAACTTTTTCGCAATTCGACTTTTCTTCGTCCAATACGTTCAATACGTTCAATATATAGGTAATTATAGCTAACCGATTAATTACGAAGCCTAAATCACGTTTTTAACGGAAAACCTAATTTAAACCCTAACCCTAAATCGAACTAAAACTCGAAACAAACGCTCAGAGATTGAAGCTACATACCGAGAGTAGCGAGAGAGGAAGAAATCGTGAAGGAATCAGAACGAACGGAGGTCGGACGGAGGTCGGATCGTTGGAAGTCGTCGGCTGAGGGGTGAAGAAATCGCCTCTGGCGATTGTGATTTCCAGAGAGAAGAAGAGAAGTGAGGGAATAGGGAGGTGATTGTTATTTTTATAAAATTTAGTTTGCAAATTACTATTTTGCCCTTAGTACTTAACTCTATTAGTTTCGTCCTTCGTTTCGTTAATCGTCCAACTATTCGGATTCTCGAAAGTGCCATATTTTGCCAATAACTTCTATTCATTGCCAGGGATTTATTAAAACTGTCCGTTCGCAATTTGGACCTCGTTTACCATTTTTACGAGAACGTCTTTTACATTACGAAAGGTGTATTTACTCGGAATATAGCGTCACTATTCCGAAAATTCCCATAAATTCCTTAAAATTCCTATTAATCGTTAGGATCATAATGACGCTTTCCGTTTGCGAAACTGATTGATTTGACATATTTACGAAAAGTGCCATTAAATAATGAAATAATAATATAATATAATATATCCAAAAAGTCCGTACAAGCCGGATATTACACAGATGTAGGGTGTTTAGTTACCGGATGATGAAAGTATGGTTTGTCTTCTAGTGACCGGATGATGAAAGTATGGTTTGTCGTCTAGTGACCGGATGATGTAAAGTATTTCTTCGCCGGATGATGAAAGTATGGTTTGCCGTCTAGTGACCGGTGGAGGAAGTGTAGTTATTCACCGGATGATGTAGACGATGTTTGTCGTTTAGTGACCGAGTGTGATTTGATAAGTCATGCGCGATGCACGTGCTCACCGGATGATGTTTCTTATCTAGTGAGATTTTAAAGAGTCACGTGTTTGACTCGTGTTCACCGGTGGATGTCCACTACTGGGCGATGTTTTAATTGAACATGTGAAACCCACGTGCCCACCGGAAGATATTTTCTATTAGGCGATGATAAGTGAGTCACGCAGAGTACACGTGACAAATCGGATGGGGCACACCCTGCCAGCCGATGCATGGAAATCCATGCAAACCAGAGTAGAATTGTGTTAAGTGATTTGAGGGCATTTCTTCCCTATCCGATTATGTTTTGGAACTGACAATCGAGCTTAATCGACTGATTCTGTGTGATGACCCGGATGAGTACGTATGTGTACGATGGCTGCACGAACCGGAACCCGGATGGCGGTACGTCCGCGCGGGGGAACCGGAAGGTGACAGGTCTTAAAGAGGGGGTCGTCACAATCCCACATCGCTTGTGGAAGTATGTGGAAATGAAACATATGTAAAGAGACCCTCCCAACATAGCAAGACGCGTTTTGGAGCACAATTGACAACGGATCCTATAAGAACTCCGAAGTTAAAAGTGCTTCGGCGAGAGCAATTCCAGGTTGGGTGACCTTCCGGGAAGTTCTCGCCAAACAAAGCCGTGAGGGGAGGATATTGGACTACGGCCCAATCCCCAGAGCGGACAATATCTTACTGGGAAACGGGGTCGTTACATTCTGTCGACGAATGAGTTATTAGAAACATGAAGGAGTCAAGTTCAAGTTCTAAGTTTTAAGAAAAAAAAAAGAAATACTAATAAAGAACAGGGTGTAGAAATTAATAAGTAAATGATTACGATTGTCATGTTTACGTGGCGATCCCATCCGGGGTCGTTACAAAGGTGGCAACAACCACAACAATAGAGATATGTAAAAAGGCCATACGAAGGAGGCAATGACCAGAGTAAGGGAAAGCAGGTACAAGGGGCTACTCAAAATCCGTTATGCCCTAAGTGCCGGAAAGAACACAGTAGCGATTGCAGATTTGGCACGAATAAGTGCTATCGGTGTGGGGAGGTTGGCCACCATGTCAGAGATTGTCCAAAAGCAAATAGAGACCAGCCAGGCAGAGATCAGAGAAGAGTTATGCCGAGGATCTTTGCTTTTATCGAGCCTGGTGACGTCGATGACGAGGCTCAGCCTTCTGTTATAGCAGGTACTAACTTGGTCACTGGTATAGCGGTGTTTTCATTGATAGACACAGGGGCTACGCACTCGTTTATTCCACTGCATGCGTAACTAGATTGAAGTTGGTGCCTGAATTAGCAGAGTATGAGTATAGAGTAATGCTGCCTTCAGGAGCGTATATGCAGTTTGATCATATTTTCCAGGGCAATGTCGTCTCGGTGGGGAATAACACCGTTTATGCCCGGCTGATAGTTATGGGCATAGAGCAGTACGATCTTATTTTGGGGATGGACTGGTTGTCATGCCATTTCGCCACCATCGACTGCCGATCCGGTTAGTAACTTTTCGGCCCCCGGATAAAAAGGAGTTTGCTTATCAAGCAATGAATAGGATGAGTGGGCTACCTAATTCCTATTCTATGAAGGTCCAAGAGCAGTTTAGAGGTGAATGCTCGGTTTATCTGGCCACAGTTTCGATACTCAGTGCTCAACGGGGTAAAACAAGGAGACCTTCCAGTAATTAGAGAATTCTTTGAGATCTTCCTCGACGATCTTCCAAGATTACCGCCGGACAGGGAGATCAAGTTTACGATTGATGTCTATCCAGGCTCTGGGCTGGTATCGAAGAATCCGTACAGACTTACACCTGCTGAACTGAAAGAGTTGAAGGCTCAACTAGTGGAATTGTTGGATAAGGATTCATCCGACCTAACTTTTCTCCATCGGGTGCGCCAGTTCTATTTATCAAGAAGAAGGATGGAACTCTCAGAATGTGTATAGACTACAGAGAGTTGAACAAGTTGACAGTGAAGAATAAACATTCGTTGCCCAGAATAGATGACTTACCAACTGCAAGGTGCCCCAGTGTTTTTGAGGATTGACCTACGCTCGAGTTATTACCAGTTGAGGGTTCGAAGGGAATATGTTCAAAAGACGGCGTTTCGAACGAAGTATGGGCACTATGAATTTCTTGTAATGTCTTTTGGACTTAGAAATGTCCCTGCAGCGTTTATGGATTTGATGAATCGCGTCTTCAAGGATTACCTAGACAAGTTTGTTGTTGTTTTCATTGACGACATCTGTAGGATCGAGATTGTCTAAAAGGGGGGTGAATTAGACATTTTAAAAATTTCTTAAAATATTAATCTCAAGCAACACACCAATAAAAATAACAGAGAGAGAGAGAAAAAACCAACACAAGATTTTTACGTGGTTCGGCCAAAAACTTGCCTACATCCACGCTTCAAGGTTCACCCCTTGAAGATCCTTAACCTTCTTCTCTCGAGAATAAACAGATCAGAATTTCGGGCTCCGATCAACTGCCTTCTACAGATCTGGATTGAACTTGACGGGCGTCAATCCACTGCCTTTCAGGTTTTACAGGTTTGAATGAATAAGTACAACAAACTACAAACTCTCAAATAAAATTCTCAAGTTTAGGAGTCGAGAGATGTAGTCGAACAATATAGAGTATGAATAATCCCAAGTTAGGGCTCAAGAATAAAATTCGCAAAAGTTGTGTTTTCGTGCTCTAACCTCGGCTTAAATACTCTGTCTGATTTTGCTTCTCAGAATTGAATGCTTCTTTCTTCAAATGGAAAATGTTACCGTTGGGAAGCATCCGTACTGAAGCAGATATCCGTTGCATCTGAAATTGTTGTTCGTCGTCGCCATTAAAGTTCTGGACTTAATGCTGAAAAAGATGTCACTGTAGCTTCGCGGTTATATTCAAATTTGACGGAAAATCACCGGTGGAAGCAGCTTTAAAATATCGGAACGTCATCGGTAGATGCCACTTGAAACGCCATCGGATGATGCAATACGATAAGCTATCGGCAGATGCAACTTTAAGTTCCATCGGAAGATGCATCTTGAAACGCCATCGGCAGATGCAGCTTGAAGTTCCATCGGCAGATGCATCTTGAAACGCCATCGGCAGATGCAGCTTGAAACGCCATCGGCAGAAGCAAGCCTTGAACTCCATCGGCAGATGCAAGCCTTGAACTCCATCGGCAGATGCAAGCCTTGAACTTCATCGGGAGGATGCAAGACTTGAACTCCATCGGCAAATGCAAGTCTTGAACTCCATCGGCAGATGCAAGCCTTGTCGTTTAGTGATCGGCATGTGTGATTTTATAAACTCCACTGATTTTGTCATTTACCTATCGGTGAATGCCATTCTTTTCTTCAACCGGTGGATGTCTTCTTTGTCTTTTAGCTATCTGTTAATGTGAACATTTTATACAATTTGAGCCCTAACACTTAACCAATATTGTTAGAAAACTAAAATACCCTTTCCAAGGGTATTTCCAAAACGATTGATATTATATGCAAAACTCATTATTCTCATTTAATAAACATTATCAAATATATTACTCAACATATAAACACATCATCAAAAACATATTTAGACTTAAACTCTATTTAAGTCAACCAATCTCTCCCTTTTTGATAATGACAAAATATTAATGTAAATTTGATTAAATGTTACTCTCCCCCATAATTCTAGCTCCCCCATAGCAAATGCATATATTCCAAGAACAAACACGGAGCATACCAGAGTTTCAAAAACATGCATATACCAAGATTATCAGATTTCCAAAAATATGCATACACAAATCATAGTACTAATTCCACATGCATCAATCAAATATATTCAATAAAATATATTCTCCCCCATTGACATTATCAAAAAACAATCAGAGAGACAACAGAAGCATTCAACACAATTCAGAAAACCATCAGAGTAATTGCATTAGAAAATTAAGAAAAGTGTATACATTAAAGAGAGGATCAGCTATTTAAAAAAAGGCTATAAAATGATTCCAAAAAGCTTGGCTAATCCAAGCAGGCACTTCAAGGTCTGAGGAGAAGTAAGCCTCCACGAGTGCTTGAAGTGAAGCAATATTGTGAGGGACAGATGGATGATAGACCACCAGGTCCATACATGGAGGAGGCGCAGCAAGAGATATGTCTACTGAGCAGTCGGGAAGAGAGGAAGATGGCAGGAGCAGATGAAGATGCAGGAGGTGAGAACAGGAGCTCAGCTTCATGAATATGCAGGGACCATGAACCGCACATCTTCTTCAACTGCAGGCCTTGAAAATGGAAGAAAGAGATCTTCATAGCAAGCCTCAGAGACACTGATTGAACTGGATGGTGCAGGTTCTGGTTCGGATTCAGATTGTCAATTGAGGATTTGAGTGACTCAAGTTCCCTGACAACCATGCGCCTATCAGCATCCACTTTCTGAGACAGCAAACCAAGACCGGTATCTAAGGCGATTCCTATTTCCTTTTAGGTCTTGTCAAGCTGACTTTGAATGGAACTGAGTGCAGTGCCAAGGCTGGCAATGTAAGACTTCAGCTCAGAATATTGGTCCTTACTTATGAAAAATCTCCTTTGATATGTCTTTGGAGTTGCAGGAGTAACTGATGGAATTGGTGAGGAAACTTGGACATGTGGGGCTGTTAGGACTGGAGGAGCATGATGGGACTGGAGGAGAGGAGGTAGAGCTTGTTGGACTGGAGATGGAGGAGACATAGCCTGTAAGACTGGAGATGGAGGAGGTATAGCCTGTTGGACTGGAGATGGAGGAGGTATAGCCTGGTTGGACTGGAGAGGGAAGAGGTTATAGCCTGTTGGACTGGAGATGGAGGAGCTGGAGGAAGCAGAGCTGGTAAAGGGAAGTGCAGCGTGGAGGAGATGGAGGATTCTCTGGAATGGGAAGGGGCACAGAAGAGGGAGCAGAGATGGCCTCCGAAATATGTGCTCTTGAGGAAGGTGCAGGACGCCTTCGCACTAGAGGAGGACATTGGAAGCCTAGAAGCCTAAGATTAAGAAGGGGAATTAGCAAATGCAGGTATCTCAGAGTCATCCCCTCCGCAGCAATGGATCCTCTGGAAGATAAGTTTTCTCTTCCCCTTTTCGGCCGCTGAAGCCTTAGCAGTCTTGCTTAGAAGCATCCAAACAAGGGTCCCTGTTCTTGTTCTCTTATTCCCATTTTCTTCAGGGTGGTTGGGATAGTAACTTGAAGGTGAAGACCAGAAGGGGTTTCATACCTATGGAAAAAAACAACCTCCGCGCAAAATATCTTCATGAGGAAGCAGATGTAGGTAAGAAAGAGGTGAGCCCGGATGACACTGACCGAATATAAGCCTTCGAACAAAACATATCCAAGATTGAAGGGGGCCTTGTAGTAAAGTACAAACAGAACAAAAAGCTCCATTGCACTCACTTCGTCATGATGACCCCCTAGGGGAACAAGATTGTACCCTATCGATCTGATGAAATAAACCTGGCCCTTGCGGTCAGGTGTTTGCCTTAAGAGGATCAGGGGAATGGTTTGAGTCAATAGCTATAGTCTGTCGAAAACTCTGCCATAAGCGGTACAAAGAACGGCGGCTCAGTGACGGCAACCAATATATAGGGGCAGCTATCTAAATGGAGACCTCCAGAAGGGCTTAAGGAACTGTGGAGTAATCTCTAGTGCGTGCTTATACACATAGCTTTTAATAATGGAGAAAGAGAGGTAAAACTTAGATTGGACATAAAACATCTGATGCTTTAGGGTGACCCATAGTACGTGTAACATCCCTAACACTTACAAATGTACCGTTACTATGTTTTTTTCTAATACTTAAAAGAAACTCTAAACGAACTAAACTGAAAATGAAATCAGAATCGAAATCGGAATTGAAATCTAACTTAAACCTTGTAACAAACATAAAACTAATTAAATAAAACTTTTAATATTAATAAACAAAATTAAAATTAAAACAGAACGGAGGGCAAAATCGCCATTCTGCCGAGGGAAGGAGAAGCACGATCATTCGCTGGAGGCGCTGCACAATGCAGCGACCAGCGCGAAATTGCAGCGCCAGTGCTGTATGCAGGATCATCTCGTTCTGGAATCGACCCGATTCCCACCCGCAGAGGACCGACCCACAATATTTCCCAGAGATTTCTTCCTTACTGATTCTCCACACAAAACTCCCCCCCCCGGTCTCTTTCATGTCATCAATCAACGAATTCAACAACCTCAACATACGTTTAACTTTCGTAAAACGAAATGCAGGATAGATTTAAAAGTGTGTCAAAAAGCCTCCTTGTTTTCACATTACCAAACAGTTCTTAAAATAGATTTACAAAAGATTTTATAAAAAGTTTTCAAAAACGTTTAAAAACTCTAACGTAAACCTATCAACTACCACAGCCAAAGCAATCCTAAATGTCTATACCATCTCAGCCACAAACCCTCAAAATCATACCATACATCCCCACGGGTGGGGAAGAATGACATGCGCAACACACCACGGCAATCCATCCTTCCGTCAACTGCCTCACACATCAGGAGAGGAACGTAGTCATCACATGGCTCGATGTCACAAACCGTCACCTACACATACAGACACACTATGAGCTAAAATGCATACAGTATAAATCTAAGTAAATGCAGAGATGCGTTGCAGTGCATAGGGCGTTCAGAAATCATGCATAACATGACCCCTAGCGTCGCAGACAGTATATCACCGAGATCTTCATCCCCCTAAAGAAGGGGGGCCCATCAGCGGTTCGCTAACTCCGTTTGCGGTTAGAGGAAGGGGGGGTACAAGCTTACACAAGTACAGCCGTGCCTGAGCCCACTCGCGTGACCAGATA
The DNA here is from genome assembly GCA_022432975.1 of Begonia masoniana. Lineage (NCBI taxonomy): Eukaryota > Viridiplantae > Streptophyta > Magnoliopsida > Cucurbitales > Begoniaceae > Begonia > Begonia masoniana. The sequence goes on along the minus strand of CM039509.1, from coordinate 21,163,778 downwards.
ACAGATTACGTTCATTAATGACAGTACATGAGATGTGGTATTGGCCAGACCCTAAATCGGTACGCACAATAGATCTGAGCCCCAAATTTCAGGGCAACATCAGTTTTCAGAAAACATCGTGCAGTGCATAAATCGTTTTTCATGCCAAGTTAAAAACGGGATGACATGAACAGTTAATATAAAAATGTAAAACAAAACAACAGCGTACCATCAAGACTGTAAATGAAAATAACCTAAAAATGTTTAAACAATAACTACCCAACAAAGTAATTAAAACAAACAATCTCTAAGATCCTCGACGCGACATCCAAGTACGGTGTAGGCAATCGGCCAGAGTAAGTCACGAGACTTACCTGAGCGCGCGGAATTCAAGCTTCGTCCACGGGAGTCGTGTGTCTGAGGCAAAACAACGGATATTGGTTGTTTTTAAAACCAATTTAAGCTATTGACGTCCAAAGTACAGACCCTGTAATAAAGAATTTTCTAAAAGATCTTAATTAGCTAATCGAAGCGTTCTGATACGTCAATTCAATGCTCGGCTAATCCAAAACCTCAATTACGAGTTTTTCCGTAAAAACCAGAAAATCTACAAATTTTAACTTTTTCCCAAATGATTAAATTCGTCAATAACGCCAATACGTTCAATATATACTAATCAAGGCTAACCTTAATTACGAACCCTAATCGCGTTTTTAGAAAATTAATCGGAAACCTATTGCTAAAATGCCGTAAATGCGAAATAAAATGCTCTAAGATTTGTAGGATCATACCTAGGGTGCGAGAGGAGGAGAAATCACGATAGAACGGGGTTGACGGTAAGAAAAAGGAGGGTGGCTTGAAAGGAATCGTCGGCCATAGAGGAGGACGAAGAGAGGAGAGAAAATCGCCCCTCTAGGAGGAAAAAGGAAAAATTGAAATCGAGAAGTGTTCTGCTGATGAAGAAATTTTATTTTTTACTATTAAAAATTACCCTTGGCAAGTTTACCTTTTTCCCTTCTTTAGTTCTTATATAAGTTTCGTCATTCTTTTCGTACATCGTCAACGCGTCGGGTCTCTAAACTTCCTTATTTCACAATAGGTTCAACTTATTATTTGGGAATTACTAAAACCGGTCCGTGTCGCAAATTCGAACCTCGTTTACTATTTTACTAAAACGTCCTTTATATTACGAGAACGTATTACTACACTCGAATAACGTTATTACTCTAACTCCGAAAATTCCCCAAAATTTCCTAAAATTGCCTATGCATCGTAAAATTGTAATGACGCGTTCCGTTTGTTAACTGATTTGATTTTGCCATAATTTTACGAAAATGCCATATATAAGAAAATATCAATATAATAGTAAAAAAAATTTTTAATCCAAAATCGCGTACACGCGTATATTACATTCCACCCACCTTTTTAGAATTTTAATCCACAAAATTAAATCATAACACAACAACTCAGATACCTAGTCATCATATCCTGCTTTCTTCCCGAGGTCGCCTCTTCCACTCTTGGTGTCTCTCCCCTGGCCATAGGACTTTGAATAGCGGAATTCCTTTTGTTGCGCAAACCGTTGATGGAAGGTCTCCAAAATACGCACCGCCCTTTCCTCTAAGTCCACGGTAGGCTGTACCGTCGATCTCCTGTATTCTCACACGACATGTGATGTATCCGGTAACATTCTCCGAAGCATAGATACGTTGAATACATCGGGATACCCTCCATAGAAAGCTGGAAGCGTAGTCCCTGTAGACGCCAACTTCCCGATCCTCTTCAGATAGGACCGGGCCCAAATATCGATGGTTTTCAACTTGCCCCTCCTTCCAAAGCTTAGCAACACCTTTGAACGGAGAAACTTTAAGATACACCTCGTCAACCTCTTCGAACTCTACTCTCTCTCTCTTCTAGTGGTCAGCCTAGCTCTTCTGTCTGCTCTGAGCTACTCTCTCTTTACGCTGTCGGATATGGCAATCTCTCTGCCCGTCTGCTGAGAATCTCAGACCAACGATCTGGCCTCACCACCTTCGTCCCAATATAACGTATACCTACACTTCCGACCATACAAAGCCTTAACGGTGCCATGCCATGGTATCCTGGAAGCTGTTGTTGTATAACAGAACTCAACTAGGGGTAAATAACGCTCCCACGAGCCCGAAACTCCAGCACACACGCGCTGAGCATATCCTCAAGTATCTGATTGTCCTCTCTGTCTGACCATGCGAGTCTGAGGATTGAATGCCGTGCGAAATTAAAGCTGAGTCCCCATACTCGTGTGTAAACTCTTTTTCCAAACTTCGATTGTGAACTCGGATCTCTGTCTGGACAATATAGACTGGCCCTTCGCATGCGAGGGGTCTTGACACTCTCCCTCCTGCACATAAATCTCGGCGAGCTGATCCATAGAAGCTGTCATCCTCACAGATAAAAGTGGGCCGACTTGTCAATCGTGGTCCACAATAACCATCTGCCGTCATGGTCCTGTTGTCGTCCTCGGGGCCCCACAATGAAATCCGTGGAGATCTGCTCCCATTTCCACGCCGGAATCGCACTGTGGCAATAACGTCCGTCCTTTCTCTTTGCCTCCTTCACCCCTGTTGACATACTAAACAGTCTCAACTTACTTGGCACCTCCCTCTTCATGTTCGGCCACCAGAAGTGTTGTTTCAAATCCCCGGTCATCTTGGTACTTCCCGGTGTGCACAGAATATGCCGAAGAATGTGCCTCGGCCAAAATCTCCTTCTTCAGATCCTCGCGTTAGGCACGTACCACCTATGCCCTGAATCTTCATAAGAATACCATCCCTCTGATAAATGGAAATCTGACGAGTCTCCCAATGTCATGCTGATCGCAGCTCCTCACACTCCGTATACAGTCTCTGGCATCGATTTCCAGAGGACAACACCTCCATTTTTCCTACACCAACTTTCACATTACCATTTTTATCTTTTAAACCAAAACAACTTATGCGTTAACTCAAACCGACTTACGCAGGACTACGAAAAGTCCAAATGCGTGGAGTAATAAACATTCAAACAACGTATCAACCTAAAACCAATTTAAACGTCCAAAAAATTCACAAACCGTTTAATTACCAAAATTTACGGACACTTACCAAAAACGTTATCAAATGACCATACTAGATTCCAAACACCATAAATTACTATACAATTATCAACTCAAAACATCCCAAAATAAACCCAGAGTCAGACATACATCCCCACGGGTAACATCGCGCCTCGACTGCCCCAGCGCACTTCCCAGCCATCAATCCATCAACTGCATCCCTCGTCTATGGAGGAGGAACGGGTTCCTCACATGGTTCATATCGCCTAAGAGATTTACCTACCCCATACAGACAAGTGAGATCTTTGAAATCTCAGTAAGCTACGTAAATGCAGATGCATGCATGCGTGCGTAGGCATTCAGGAAAAAGTTCAGATTACCAATCAGATTCATGTACCAATGCTTACAGATCATTTACAGATACATTTACAGATACAACGTTCACAGACGAATGTCCCCGAGATTCAGCCACTAACATGGGAAAGGTACATTCCCGGCGGGCGAACTACCAATTCCACTTGATGGGGGGGGGGGGGGTACATGCTAACAAACCCTACAGCATGCCTGAGGCCCATCTAGCGTAACCAGAAAAACAGGGATTAAGATTTCAGATTACTTACAGAGGTTCGTTACTTTCGTAAAACATGTGCAGAAGTTCATTTTTCATGACATTTGAAATAGGATGCATGACAACACAGTTATTATAAGTAGAAAGTAAAACAAACAACGGCATACATTCAAGACAATAAAGAGACTATAAACAGAACCTATAAACAACTAACCTAATACCAACCGAAAACAAAGGATGACAAACGATTACTCGAGTATATCGAGCGAGACAGAGTATGGTGCAGACCTTTGGGTCAAAGTAACACGAAAAACTTACCTGAGAGGCACTTTGGAATCACTAGCTTCGTCCACGGGAGTCGTGTGTCTGTGAGGAAACCGATATTCATAGTTAGAACCGATTTAAAACTTAAACGTCCAAATACAAAACCGTTAACTAGGCGAACTCTCCTAAATTCTCAACCTTCGCTAATTAGAGCATTTCCGACGTTAATTTAAGAGCCCGATTATCAAAATTCTCAACATAACGAGTTTTTCCCTAAAAACCCGCAAATTTTACCAATTTATAAACTTTTTCGCAATTCGACTTTTCTTCTCCACACGTTCAATACGTTGCAATATATAGGTATTATAGCTAACCGATAATACGAAAAAAAAAAAAAAGGGGGGGGGGGGGGGGGGGGGGGGGGGGGGGGGGGCCTAAATCACGTTTTTAACGGAAAAACTAATTAAACCCTAACCCTTAAATCGAACTAAAACTGAAACAACGTCAGAGATTGAAGCTACATAACCGGGGTAGCGAGAGAGGAAAGAGGAAATCGTGAAAAAGGAATCAGAAACGCCCGGAGGGCGGAAGGAGGTCGGACGTGGAAGTAGTCGGCTGTGTAGGGGTGAAGAAATGAGCCTCTGGCATTGTGATTTCCAGAGAGAAGAAGAGAGAGAAGGAGGGAAATAGGAGCTTTGATTGTTTTTTTTAAAATGTAGTGTTTGCAAATTACTATTTTGCCCTAGTACTTAACTCTATTAGTTTCCGTCATTCGTTTCGTTAAGCGGTCAAACTATTCGGATTTCGAAAGCTGCCATATTTTGCCAATAACTTCTATTCATTGCCAGGGAGTTATTTTTTTGTGTAATACTGTCCGTTCGCAATTTGGACCTCGTTTACCATTTTTACGAGAACGTCTTTTACATTACGAAAGGTGTATTTACTCGGAATATAGCGTCACTATTCCGAAAATTCCCATAAATTCCTTAAAATTCCTATTCATCGTTAGGATCATAATGACGCTTTCCGTTTGCGAAACTGATTGATTTGACATATTTACGAAAAAGTGCCATTAAATAATGAAATAATAATATAATATAATATATCCAAAAGTCCGTACAAGCCGGATATTACACAGATGTAGGGTGTTTAGTTACCGGATGATGAAAGTATGGTTTGTCTTCTAGTGACCGGATGATGAAAGTATGGTTGTCGTCTAGTGACCGGATGATGTAAAGTATTTCTTCGCCGGATGATGAAAGTATGGTTTGCCGTCTAGTGACCGGTGGAGGAAGTGTAGTTATCACCGGATGATGTAGACGATGTTTGTCGTTTAGTGACCGAGTGGTGATTTGATAAGTCATGCGCGATGCACGTGCTCACCGGATGATGTTTCTTATCTAGTGAGATTTTAAAGAGTCACGTGTTTGACTCGTGTTCACCGGTGGATGTCCACTACTGGGCGATGTTTTAATTGAACATGTGAAAACCCACGTGCCCACCGGAAGATATTTTCTATTAGGCGATGATAAGTGAGTCACGCAGAGTACACGTGACAAATCGGATGGGGCACACCCTGCCAGCCGATGCATGGAAATCCATGCAAACCAGAGTAGAATTGTGTTAAGTGATTTGAGGGCATTTCTTCCCTATCCGATTATGTTTTGGAACTGACAATCGAGCTTAATCGACTGATTCTGTGTGATGACCCGGATGAGTACGTATGTGTACGATGGCTGCACGAACCGGAACCCGGATGGCGGTACGTCCGCGCGGGGGAACCGGAAGGTGACAGGTCTTAAAGAGGGGGTCGTCACAATCCCACATCGCTTGTGGAAGTATGTGGAAATGAAACATATGTAAGAGACCCTCCCAACATAGCAAGACGCGTTTTGGAGCACAATTGACAACGGATCCTATAAGAACTCCGAAGTTAAAGTGCTTCGGCGAGAGCAATTCCAGGTTGGGTGACCTTCCGGGAAGTTCTCGCCAAACAAAGCCGTGAGGGGAGGATATTGGACTACGGCCCAATCCCCAGAGCGGACAATATCTTACTGGGAAACGGGGTCGTTACATTCTGTCGACGAATGAGTTATTAGAACATGAAGGAGTCAAGTTCAAGTTCTAAGTTTAAGAAAAAAAAAGAATACTAATAAAGAACAGGGTGTAGAAATTAATAAGTAAATGATTACGATTGTCATGTTTACGTGGCGATCCCATCCGGGTCGTACAAAGGTGGCAACAACCACAACAATAGAGATATGTAAAAAGGCCATACGAAGGAGGCAATGACCAGAGTAAGGGAAAGCAGGTACAAGGGGCTACTCAAAATCCGTTATGCCCTAAGTGCCGGAAAGAACACAGTAGCGATTGCAGATTTGGCACGAATAAGTGCTATCGGTGTGGGGAGGTTGGCCACCATGTCAGAGATTGTCCAAAAGCAAATAGAGACCAGCCAGGCAGAGATCAGAGAAGAGTTATGCCGAGGATCTTTGCTTTTATCGAGCTGGTGACGTCGATGACGAGGCTCAGCCTTCTGTTATAGCAGGTACTAACTTGGTCACTGGTATAGCGGTGTTTTCATTGATAGACACAGGGGCTACGCACTCGTTTATTCCACTGCATGCGTAACTAGATTGAAGTTGGTGCCTGAATTAGCAGAGTATGAGTATAGAGTAATGCTGCCTTCAGGAGCGTATATGCAGTTTGATCATATTTTCCAGGGCAATGTCGTCTCGGTGGGGAATAACACCGTTTATGCCCGGCTGATAGTTATGGGCATAGAGCAGTACGATCTTATTTTGGGGATGGACTGGTTGTCATGCCATTTCGCCACCATCGACTGCCGATCCGGTTAGTAACTTTTCGGCCCCCGGATAAAAAGGAGTTTGCTTATCAAGCAATGAATAGGATGAGTGGGCTACCTAATTCCTATTCTATGAAGGTCCAAGAGCAGTTTAGAGGTGAATGCTCGGTTTATCTGGCCACAGTTTTCGATACTCAGTTGCTCAACGGGGTAAAACAAGGAGACCTTCCAGTAATTAGAGAATTCTTTGAGATCTTCCTCGACGATCTTCCAAGATTACCGCCGGACAGGGAGATCAAGTTTACGATTGATGTCTATCCAGGCTCTGGGCTGGTATCGAAGAATCCGTACAGACTTACACCTGCTGAACTGAAAGAGTTGAAGGCTCAACTAGTGGAATTGTTGGATAAGGATTCATCCGACCTAACTTTTCTCCATCGGGTGCGCCAGTTCTATTTATCAAGAAGAAGGATGGAACTCTCAGAATGTGTATAGACTACAGAGAGTTGAACAAGTTGACAGTGAAGAATAAACATTCGTTGCCCAGAATAGATGACTTACCAACTGCAAGGTGCCCCAGTGTTTTTGAGGATTGACCTACGCTCGAGTTATTACCAGTTGAGGGTTCGAAGGGAATATGTTCAAAAGACGGCGTTTCGAACGAAGTATGGGCACTATGAATTTCTTGTAATGTCTTTTGGACTTAGAAATGTCCCTGCAGCGTTTATGGATTTGATGAATCGCGTCTTCAAGGATTACCTAGACAAGTTTGTTGTTGTTTTCATTGACGACATCTGTAGGATCGAGATTGTCTAAAAGGGGGGTGAATTAGACATTTTAAAAATTTCTTAAAATATTAATCTCAAGCAACACACCAATAAAAATAACAGAGAGAGAGAGAAAAAACCAACACAAGATTTTACGTGGTTCGGCCAAAAACTTGCCTACATCCACGCTTCAAGGTTCACCCCTTGAAGATCCTTAACCTTCTTCTCTCGAGAATAAACAGATCAGAATTTCGGGCTCCGATCAACTGCCTTCTACAGATCTGGATTGAACTTGACGGGCGTCAATCCACTGCCTTTCAGGTTTTACAGGTTTGAATGAATAAGTACAACAAACTACAAACTCTCAAATAAAATTCTCAAGTTTAGGAGTCGAGAGATGTAGTCGAACAATATAGAGTATGAATAATCCCAAGTTAGGGCTCAAGAATAAAATTCGCAAAAGTTGTGTTTTCGTGCTCTAACCTCGGCTTAAATACTCTGTCTGATTTGCTTCTCAGAATTGAATGCTTCTTTCTTCAAATGGAAAATGTTACCGTTGGGAAGCATCCGTACTGAAGCAGATATCCGTTGCATCTGAAATTGTTGTTCGTCGTCGCCATTAAAGTTCTGGACTTAATGCTGAAAAAGATGTCACTGTAGCTTCGCGGTTATATTCAAATTTGACGGAAAATCACCGGTGGAAGCAGCTTTAAAATATCGGAACGTCATCGGTAGATGCCACTTGAAACGCCATCGGATGATGCAATACGATAAGCTATCGGCAGATGCAACTTTAAGTTCCATCGGAAGATGCATCTTGAAACGCCATCGGCAGATGCAGCTTGAAGTTCCATCGGCAGATGCATCTTGAAACGCCATCGGCAGATGCAGCTTGAAAACGCCATCGGCAGAAGCAAGCCTTGAACTCCATCGGCAGATGCAAGCCTTGAACTCCATCGGCAGATGCAAGCCTTGAACTTCATCGGGAGATGCAAGACTTGAACTCCATCGGCAAATGCAAGTCTTGAACTCCATCGGCAGATGCAAGCCTTGTCGTTTAGTGATCGGCATGTGTGATTTTATAAACTCCACTGATTTTGTCATTTACCTATCGGTGAATGCCATTCTTTTCTTCAACCGGTGGATGTCTTCTTTGTCTTTTAGCTATCTGTTAATGTGAACATTTTATACAATTTGAGCCCTAAACACTTAACCAATATTGTTAGAAAACTAAAATACCCTTTCCAAGGGTATTTCCAAAACGATTGATATTATATGCAAAACTCATTATTCTCATTTAATAAACATTATCAAATATATTACTCAACATATAAACACATCATCAAAAACATATTTAGACTTAAACTCTATTTAAGTCAACAATCTCTCCCTTTTTGATAATGACAAAATATTAATGTAAATTTGATTAAATGTTACTCTCCCCCATAATTCTAGCTCCCCCATAGCAAATGCATATATTCCAAGAACAAACACGGAGCATACCAGAGTTTCAAAAACATGCATATACCAAGATTATCAGATTTCCAAAAATATGCATACACAAATCATAGTAACTAATTCCACATGCATCAATCAAATATATTCAATAAAATATATTCTCCCCCATTGACATTATCAAAAAACAATCAGAGAGACAACAGAAGCATTCAACACAATTCAGAAAACCATCAGAGTAATTGCATTAGAAAATTAAGAAAAGTGTATACATTAAAGAGAGGATCAGCTATTTAAAAAAGGCTATAAAATGATTCCAAAAAGCTTGGCTAATCCAAGCAGGCACTTCAAGGTCTGAGGAGAAGTAAGCCTCCACGAGTGCTTGAAGTGAAGCAATATTGTGAGGGACAGATGGATGATAGACCACCAGGTCCATACATGGAGGAGGCGCAGCAAGAGATATGTCTACTGAGCAGTCGGGAAGAGAGGAAGAGGCAGGAGCAGATGAAGATGCAGGAGGTGAGAACAGGAGCTCAGCTTCATGAATATGCAGGGACATGAACCGCACATCTTCTTCAACTGCAGGCCTTGAAAATGGAAGAAAGAGATCTTCATAGCAAGCCTCAGAGACACTGATTGAACTGGATGGTGCAGGTTCTGGTTCGGGATTCAGATTGTCAATTGAGGATTTGAGTGACTCAAGTTCCCTGACAACCATGCGCCTATCAGCATCCACTTTCTGAGACAGCAAACCAAGACCGGTATCTAAGGCGATTCCTATTTCCTTTTAGGTCTTGTCAAGCTGACTTTGAATGGAACTGAGTGCAGTGCCAAGGCTGGCAATGTAAGACTTCAGCTCAGAATATTGGTCCTTACTTATGAAAAATCTCCTTTGATATGTCTTTGGAGTTGCAGGAGTAACTGATGGAATTGGTGAGGAAACTTGGACATGTGGGGCTGTTAGGACTGGAGGAGCATGATGGACTGGAGGAGGAGGAGGTAGAGCTTGTTGGACTGGAGATGGAGGAGACATAGCCTGTAAGACTGGAGATGGAGGAGGTATAGCCTGTTGGACTGGAGATGGAGGAGGTATAGCCTGTTGGACTGGAGAGGGAAGAGGTATAGCCTGTTGGACTGGAGATGGAGGAGCTGGAGGAAGCAGAGCTGGTAAAGGAAGTGCAGGTGGAGGAGATGGAGGATTCTCTGGAATGGGAAGGGGCACAGAAGAGGGAGCAGAGATGGCCTCCGAAATATGTGCTCTTGAGGAAGGTGCAGGACGCCTTCGCACTAGAGGAGGACATTGGAAGCTAGAAGCCTAAGATTAAGAAGGGGAATTAGCAAATGCAGGTATCTCAGAGTCATCCCCTCCTTCAGCAATGGACTCCTCTGGCAGGATAAGTTTTCTCTTCCCCTTTTTGGCAGCTGCAGCCTTAGCAGTACTTTGCTTAGAAGCATCCAAAACAAGGTTCCCTGTTCTTGTTCTCTTTATTCCCATTTTCTTCAGGGTGGTTTGGGAATAGTAACTTGAAGGTTGAAGACAGAAGGGGTCTTCATCCTCTGGAAAAACAACCTCAAGCTGCATAAATATCTTCATGAGGAGCAGATTGTAAGGTAAAGAGGTAGCCCCGGATGACACTGCCTGAATAATCCTTCGAACAACAACATATCCAAGATTGAAGGGGGCCTTGTAGTAAAGTACAAACAGAACAAAAAGCTCCATTGCACTCACTTCGTCATGATGACCACCCTTAGGGACAATATTGTACCCTATCATCTGATGAAATAACCTGGCCCTTGCGGTCAGGTGTTTGCCCTTAAGATGATCAGGGGAATGGTTTGAGTCAATAGCTATAGTCTGTAGAAAACTCTGACCATCAGAGGTACCAAAGAACGGAGGCTCAGTGCCGGACACATACTTATAGGGGCAGCTATCTAAATGGGAGACCTCCAGAAGGGCATTAATGAACTGTGGAGTAATCTCTATGTGCTTGTTATACACATAGCTCTTAATAATGGAGAAATCAGAGGTAAAACTTAGATTGACATAAAACATTCTGATGGCTTCTGGGTAATAGTACGTGTAACATCCCTAACACTGTACCCAATTTACCCGTACTATTTTTTTTTCTAATTACTTAAAATAAACTCTAAACGAAACCTAAACTGAAATCGAAATCAGAATCGAAATCGGAATTGAAATCTAACTTTTAAACCTTTTAAACAAACATAAAACTAATTAAATAAAACTTTTAATAATTAATAAAACAAATTAAAATTAAAACAGAACAGGAGGGCAAAATCGCCATTCTGCCGAGGGAGGAGAAGCAGCGATCATTCGCTGGAGGCGCTGCACAATGCAGCGACCAGTCGCTGAATATTGCAGCGACCAGTCGCTGTATTGCAGCGACTCATCTCGTCTCTGGAATCCGAGATTCCAGAGAGTTAACCCAATATTTCCCAGAGACTTTCTTCCTTACTGATTCTCCACAAACTTGTCTCATTTTCATGTCATCAATCAACGAATTAAACAACCTAAACATACGTTTAACTTTCGTAAAAAACGAACTGCATGGATATATTTAAAAGTTGTCAAAATCCTCCTGTTTTCAAATTACCAAACAGTTCTAAAATAGACTTTCCAAACGATTATAAAACAGTTTTCAAAAACGTTTAAAAACTCTAACGTAAACCTATCAACTACCACAGCCAAGCATCCTAAAATGTCTATACAATTATCAGCCCAAAAACCCTCAAAATCTATACATACATCCCCACGGGTCGGGTAAGCATCGACTGCGCAACACACCACCGCAATCCATCTTCCGTCAACTGCCTCACACATCAGGAGGAGGAACGTCGTCCTCACCTGGCTCGATGTCACCTAAAACGTCACCTACACCATACAGACACACTATGAGCTAAAAGGCTCAGTAAATTCTACGTAAATGCAGATGCGTGCAGTGCATATGGAGTTCAGAAATCATGCATAACAGAGCGTCGCAGACAGTATATCACCGAGATCTCATCCCCCTAACCGAAGGGGGCCCATCCAGCGGTCGGACTACTCCGTGCGGTTAGAGGAGGGGGTACACGCTTACAACAAGTACAGCCGTGCCTGAGCCCCACCTCGCGTGACCAGATAACAGATTACGTTCATTAATTACAGTACATGAGATGTGGTATTGGCCAGACCCTCAATCGGTCCGCACAATAGATCTGAGCCCCAAATTTCAGGGCCACATCAGTTTTCAGAAAACATCGTGCAGTGCATAAATTCGTTTTCATGCCAAGTTAAAATACGTGATGCATGAACAGTTCAATATAAAAGTAAACAAACAACATGCGTACCATCAAGACTGTAAATGAAATAACCTACAAAATGTTTAAACCTAACTACCCAACCAAAGTAATTAAAACAAACAATCCTCTAAGATCCTCGACGCGACATCCAAGTACGGTGTAGGCCAATCGGCCAGAGTAAGTCACGAGAACTTACCTTGAGCGCGCGGAATCTCAAGCTTCGTCCACGGGAGTCGTGTGTCTGAGGCAAAACACGATATTGGTTGTTAAAACCAATTTAAGCTATTGACGTCCAAATTACAGACCTTAACTAAAGAATTTTCCTAAATTCTTAACTTAGCTAATCGAAGCGTTTATAACGTCAATTCAATGCTCGATAATCCAAAACCTCAATTAACGAGTTTTTCCTTAAAAACCAGAAAATCTACAAATTTTAACTTTTTCACAAATTGATTTAACTTCGTCCAATAACGTCCAATACGTTCAATATATACTTAATCACGGCTAACCTATTAATTACGAACCCTAATTCGCGTTTTTAACGAAAATTAATCGAAACCCTAATTGCCTAAAATGCCGTAAATGTCGAAATAAAAGCTCTAAGATTGTAGGCTCATACCTAGGGTTGCGAGAGGAGGAGAAATCACGAAGAACGGAGGTTGATCGGAAGAAAAACGGAGGTTGGCGTGAAGAGGAATCGTCGGCCATAGAGGAGGCCGAGAGAGAAATCGCCTCTGGAGGAAAAAGGAAAAATTGAAATCGCAGAAGTGTTCTGCTGAATGAAGAAATTTTATTTTTATTAAAAATTAACTTGGCAATTTACCTTTTTTCCCTTCTTTAGTTCTTATATAAGTTTCGTCATTCGTTTCGTAAATCGTCCAACGACTCGGGTTCTCTAAACTTCCTTATTTCACCAATAGGTTCAACTTATTATTTGGGAATTACTAAAACTGTCCGTTCGCAATTCGAACCTCGTTTACTATTTTTACTAAAACGTCCTTTATATTACGAGAAACGTAATTACTCGAAATATAGCGTTATTACTCCGAAAATTCCCCAAAATTTCCTAAAATTCCTATTAATCGTTAAAATTGTAATGACGCTTTCCGTTTGTTAAACTGATTTGATTTGACATATTTACGAAAAATGCCATTATATAATAAAATATCAATATAATATATTAAATCCAAAATCCGTACAAGCCGGATATTACATTCCACCCACCTTATTTAGAATTTTATCCACAAAATTAAATCATACAAACAACTCAGGATACCTAGTCATCATATCCTGCTGTCGTTCCCAGGTCGCCTCTTCCACCTCGTGGTTCTGCCATAGGACTTTGACTAGCGGAATCTCTTTGTTGCGCAATACCTTGATGGAAGTCTCCAAAATACGCACCGGCCTCTCCTCGTAAGTCAAGGTAGGCTGTACCTCGATCTCTGTAGTCTCCACGACATGTGATGGATCGCGTAGACATCTCCGAAGCATAGATACGTGGAATACATCGTGGATACCCTCCATAGAAGCTGGAAGCTGTAGTCTGTACGCCAACTTCCCGATCCTCTTCAGAATAGGAAAGGGCCCCACATATCGAGGGTTCAACTTGCCCCTCCTTCCAAATCTAGCAACACCTTTGAACGGAGAAACTTTAAGATAAACCTCGTCACCTTCTTCGAACTCTAGCTCTCTCTGTCTAGTGTCAGCATAGCTCTTCTGTCTGCTCTGAGCTACCTCTTTACGCTGTCGGATAATGGCAATCTTCTCTGCCGTCTGCTGTAGAATCTCAAGACCAACGATGCTGGCCTCACCAACCTCGTCCCAATATAACGGAGACCTACACTTCCGACCATACAAAGCCTTATACGGTGCCATGCCAATGGTAGCCTGGAAGCTGTTGTTGTACGAGAACTCAACTAGGGGTAAATATCGGCTCCACGAGCCCTGAAACTCCAGCACACAAGCTCTGAGCATATCCTCAAGTATCTGATTCGTCCTCTCTGTCTGACCATCAGTCTGAGGATGGAATGCCGTGCTGAAATTAAGCTGAGTCCCCATAGCTCTGTGTAAACTCTTCCAGAACTTCGATGTGAATCTCGGATCTCTGTCTGAGACAATAGAGACTGGCACTCCATGCAGTCTGACAATCTCCTGCACATAAAGCTCGGCGAGCTGATCCATAGAAGATGTCATCCTCACAGATAAAAAGTGGGCCGACTTTGTCAATCGGTCCACAATAACCCATATGCCGTCATGGTCCTTTGTCGTCCTCGGGAGCCCCACAATGAAATCCGTGGAGATCTGCTCCCATTTCCACTCCGGAATCGGCAGTGGCAATAACGTTCCGGCCTGTCTCTTGTGCTCTGCCTTCACCTGTTGACATACTAAACAGGTCTCAACGTACTTGGCAACCTCCCTCTTCATGTTCGGCCACCAGAAGTGTTGTTTCAAATCCCGGTACATCTTGGTACTTCCCGGGTGCACAGAATATGCCGAAGAATGTGCCTCGGCCAAAATCTCCTTCTTCAGATCCTCGTCGTTAGGCACGTACCACCTATGCCTGAACTTCAGAATACCATCCTCTGATAAATGGAAATCTGACGAGTCTCCCAATGTCATGCTGGATCGAAGCTCCTCACACTCCGTATCATTCTGCTGAGCCTCGCGTATACGATCCAGAATAGTCGGCCTGAGAGAAATGTTGGTGAGCATACTGGACAACTCTGTCACTATCTCCACGTCGAATCTCTTAATCTCAGACCGCAGCGTAACTGACATCGCTGCTAATGAAGGCTGACTCGCATAAGGCACTCTACTCAAGGCATCAGCTACCTTGTTCGCCTTTCCTGGGTGGTACTTGATATCAAAATCATAATCTTTGACGAACTCAAGCCATCGTCTCTGTCGCATGTTCAGTTCCTTCTGCGTAAATAAGTACTTCAGGCTCTTGTGGTCAGAAAATATCTCGCACTGCTGCCCATATAAATAATGTCTCCATATCTTCAGTGCGAAGACCACAGCTGCTAACTCAAGGTCGTGCGTAGGGTAATTCTGCTAGTACGGCTTCAACTGCCGAGAAGCATATGCAATAACTCTCCCCTCCTGCATCAACACACAACCGAGTCCAACTCCAGATGCATCACAATAAATACTGTATCTGACACCTTCAACAGGTAACGCCAGTACTGGAGCGGTCGTCAATCTCTGCTTTAACTCCATAAAACTATCATTACAAGCAGACGACCATATAAACCTCTCGTTCTTCCGAGTCAACCGTGAAAGAGGAAGTGCGATCTTCGAGAATCCCTCTATAAACTTCCGATAATAACCGGCCAATCCGAGAAATCCACGCACCTCACGTATGTTCTTCGGCTGTGGCCAATCTCTGACCACCTGAATCTTGCTCGGATCCATAGAGACTTCGTCCTGTGATATAATATGGCCAAGGAAGCTCACGCTGTCAAGCCAAAACTCGCACTTCGAAAACTTTGGATACAGCTGGCGTTGACTCAGAACCTGTAAAACGATCCTCAGATGCTCCTCGTGCTCTTCCTTAGACTTAGAGTAAATCAGGATATCGTCAATGAAAACTACCACGAACTTGTCCAGATACTCCTTGAAGACACGGTTCATCAAATCCATGAACGCTGCAGGGGCATTAGTAAGTCCAAAAGACATGACAAGGAACTCATAATGCCCATACCTCGTTCGAAACGCCGTTTTCTGAATATCATCTCTCCGGACCTTCAGCTGATAATAACCCGAGCGTAGGTCAATCCTGGAAAACACTCGGGCACCCTGAAGCTGATCAAACAAGTCATCAATCTGCGGCAGTGGATACTTATTCTTCACCGTCAATTTGTTCAATTCTCTGTAGTCAATGCACATCCTGAGGGTCCCGTCTTTCTTCTTGACGAATAGAATAGGCGCACCCAGGGTGAAACACTGGGTCGAATGAAACCTTTCTCTAATAACTCATCAAGCTGAGTCCTCAAATCTCTCAACTCGGCTGGTGCCAACCGGTATGGGTTCTTAAACCTCGGTGCGGAGTTAGGATACACATCAATAGTGAACTCAATCTCCCGGTCCGGCGGTAATCCGGGAAGATCATCAAGGAAAATATTAGAGAACTCTCTGACTATAGGAATGTCGCTCGGCTTCACTCCGCTGAGCAACTGAATATCAAATACTGAGGCCAAATAAATAGAGCACGCACCTTTGAACTGCTCGTTGACATCCATAGAATAAGAGATGGGCGATCCACTCAATCGGTTCATCGCCTGATAAGAAAACTCGGCTCTACCCGGGGGTCGAAAGGTCACTATCCCGGATTGACATTCGATGGTGGCGAAGTGCTGTGCAAGCCAGTCCATCCCTAAGATAAGATCATACCGCTCTATGCTCATAACTATCAAACGAGCATAAAGGGTAATATCCCCCACTGAGATGACGTTGCCCTGGAGAATACGTTCTGACTACATATGCTCTCCCGAAGGCAGCATCACTCGATACTCGACCCCAGCTAACTTATACTCTAGCCCCAATCTAGCCATGCATGTAGTCGATACGAAGGAGTGTGTCCTCAACATCGCCTGGCTCAATAAACGCGAAAATCCTGGGCATAACCCTCCTCTGATCCCCACCTAACTGGTCTCGGCAAGGCGTCGGGCAATCTTTGACGTAATGGCCAAGTTCCCCACATCTAAAACATCGGTTAGTGCCAACACGGCACTCACCACTGTGTTCCCTCTGGCATATGGGGAACCACGGTATCTGAGAAGTCCCCTGTACTTGCTTCCCTTTACCCCGATCATTACCTCCCTCAAGAGGTCTCTTCACACCCCTCGGTTGCTGCTGGGGCTGCGCTCTAGGTTGCCCACCTCGGTTCTGCGACTGAGGTCGTATCTCATGGAAGAAGCCCTTAGCTGGCTCCCTCGGTCGAACACAAGTAGCTCTGGCAGCCTCAATATCCAGAGCTCTGGCCGTGATGTCAGAATAGGGCACATCAATAATACCTGACACAACGACATGCATCCGAATCTCCGAATTAAGTCCCTCCATAAACTGGTGCACCTTCTCCTCATTATCGCTAACAAGACGAGGTGCAAATCTGGATAATGCCTCGAATTTCCGAATATAATCAGCAACTGAACTAGTCTGCTTCAGCTGCATAAACTCATTCCTCTTCGCCACTCGCACAGTGCGGCTGAAATACTTGTCAAAGAACACGGCCTTAAACCGTTCCCACGTCATAATAGATACATCCGTCGTCACCTTGATCGAATCCCACCAGAAACAGGCATCCATCGCTAAGTGAAAGGTAGCATAAGCCACTTTGCTCCCGTTCCCTACCTCGGCATAAGCTAACATATCCTCCATAACCCGGATCCATTCCTCCGCAACAGTAGGATCTGATGATCGACCATCGAACACTGGAGGTCGTAGGCCCTGAAACTTCTGCATGCCCTGGTTATTGGGAACTATCAAATCCTGGGCCCTCTGGTTCTCCCGATTCACTAAGTCCGTAATTTGCTGCGCTTGTCGGTCCATATGCTGAGACTGGCGATCCATCAACTCCGTAAATCGATCTAGCGCGTCATCTCTAGGATCTCTTCCTTGAGTCATAGTGTATAAAGCCTAAAACAAATTAAACAGATAATCCTACGAAATATGAAATCAAATAAAGTAGTAAACGTACTTACAGTTGAAGAAGGATGTCCGCGTAGTGGCTGTGCAGTCGAGCAGTCTACAGAACCGATTTTAAAACCCGGGGGCTCTGATACCATAATTGTAACATCCCTAACACTGTACCCAATTTACCCGTACTATTTTTTTTTCTCATTACTTAAAATAAACTCTAAACGAAACCTAAACCGAAATCGAAATCAGAATCGAAATCGGAATTGAAATCTAACTTTTAAACCTTTTAAAACAAACATAAAACTAATTAAATAAAACTTTTAATAATTAATAAAACAAATTAAAATTAAAACAGAACAGGAGGGTAAAATCGCCATTCTGCCGAGGGAGGAGAAGCAGCGATCATTCGCTGGAGGCGCTGCAGATCGCTGCATTATGCAGCGATCCGTCACTGCAATGCAGCGCCCGATCGCTGCACAATGCAGCGATCAGTCACTGCAATGCAGCGCCCGATCGCTGCACAATGCAGCGACCAGTCGAGATTTAACGAAATTCGAAATGGTCGAAAACACGGGAGGGCAAAATGGTAATGATGCTTATTAATGTTTTAATAGGAATTATTATTTATTATTATTATTATTATTATTATTATTATAAAATAAATAATAAAATAAAACAACAGAATGGCTTTGCCATTCTGTTGTTCTCGTTCGTGCCCGACGCCGAGAGGAAGCAGGGGAGAGACGTGGCACCGGCGACGATCGGCGGAGCAATCACTGCCGACTTTCGATGTTTTTCGGCCAGACGACGGCGACGAGCAAACTCCGGCCCTTCTCCGCACAACGAATTGAACGGTAAGTCCCCTTTTGTGCCCTGTTTCGGTTCGGTCGTGGCCGAGGATGAGGAGCGACTTTGAGCTCCGATCGCCGGCCGAAATGAGCTGCTTTTGGCGTGGGTTTGCCAACCCTTGGACCGGCTTCCATCGCCTGGCTGTGATGAGCCGAATTGAGTGAAAAATCAGAGAACCCGATTTGGGGATTTCCAGTTTTGGTGTGTGTAGCTCGGAATTTTGATTAGTTTAGGCTAATTGGGTGTGAGGGTGATGGATTGGAGAGGAAATTGATGGGAATTGATGAAAAACCGAAAAGCGGAAAATTTCCGACTTAGGGCAGTTTGGGTTTTGCCATTTTTGACCTGGCTACGGTCGTTTTTTTTAAAATTCTTTTTGGCAGGATAAAATAGGTTATTAGAGGAGTACGTGGCCGCTGGAATCGTTCGATTCCGATAATCAACGCAAAATTTACACGCGTTTGAAGTTTCGGGTCGGTTTTTACCGAAACCAAATTAGTGGCCCATTTAGTTAGATTTTAATTGGATTAAGTTAGAAATAGGAGTTTGAGAATAAATTGGTGAATGTAAGCTTGATTTAATGAAGTTTGAAGTTGGACGTTGTTATTTATGCATAAATTCGGGTTTTAGAGCTTGAGAGTAAGAAATTGGATTAAGTGTTGTTAGTTTGGTTAGTTGATTTCCTTAGAATCCTTTAGTGTGTTACTAAGTTGAGTTTTCATTATTTTAGGAAAACGGACGTGTGATTTTGTTGGACGAAGTGAACGAGAACGTATCGGGCAACCAGGTAAGTAGAGGACGTTTGTGTTTTGCCTTCGAACCTACACCACGGAACGGTAGGATTTATTTTGTTGATTGTATTTTGTTGGTTGTTAGTTGTTTGTTGTCTGTTGGTTGGTTGTTTTCTTCATTGGTTAAGCCTTGTTAGTTATTGGACGTTTGTGTTGTTTGGCTGCTTTGTTTCGTTTTAAGTTACGGTACAGTAGAGAATTAATTGTTGCTAAGTTGGTTTGCTTCATTCTGAGTTATGGTACGGTAGGGCTTTGTTTGTTGTATGATTTTTATGTTTCGGTTGAATAATGGTGAGCATGAAAGGAAATGTGAGTAGAGTGAGCCAGTCGCCTAGTCGCGTTAGGGTATCACCTGCGAGGGACTCCAGGGGAGTTGCCTAGTCGCGTTAGGGTGGTACCTGCGAGGGACTATTGTTGAGTCGCCTAGTCGCGTTAGGGTAGCACCTGCGGGGGACTCCAGGGGAGTTGCCTAGTCGCGTTAGGGTGGTACCTGCGAGGGACTATTGTTGAGTCGCCTAGTCGCGTTAGGGTAGCACCTGCGAGGGACTCCAGGGGAGTTGCCTAGTCGCGTTAGGGTGGTACCTGCGAGGGACTATTGTTGAGTCGCCTAGTCGCGTTAAGGTAGCACCTGCGAGGGACTCCAGTGGAGTTGCCTAGTCGCGTTAGGGTGGTACCTGCGAGGGACTATTGTTGAGTCGCCCAGTCGCGTTAGGGTAGCACCTGCGAGGGACTCCAAGAAAGTCGCCCAGTTGCGTTAAGGTGGTACCTGCGAGGGACTAGTAGGGTGGTGGTTTGGCATCTTTCGATGCAGGCAGTCTTATTCGTGATGTGTTGCGTTGTCGTGTGGAGTGGTGTTGTGTTGTTGTGTTAAGACTGCATGAGGGTTGTGGTGAATTGTGCATGTTTATCTTTGTTATCCCTTACTTGCTAAGCGTAAGCTTACGTGTGCGTGTGTGTTCTGTGGTGTAGGTAACGACAGGTGTACAGGTGAGCTATGTGAGTCAGCCAAGACTTGGGAGCAGTCGGAGATGCACGGGGCGTGCCGGTGCTGGCAGTTTTCGGGGCGACTCCACCGTGGTCTTCGGGAGATGTGGGGCCTTATATTTGATAGTTTATTTTAGATGTCTGTTTGTAGAAATGATGGGAAAGCGTAACTTATTGTATTTGTTGTATATAGTTAGGTTAAGGGTGATGTGTCGCCCTGTATTTGGAGGTTTTTTTATATGGGATTCTTGAGTGGATAGCTGGTTAGTGAAGTAAGATTATTCTGGATTGTTTGGGACTTTATTGTATGCAGGTATATAGCATTTTGGAGGCGCCATTTTTAGGCGTTACTTTGCCAAAATTTTCGGGAAGGACGCCGTGGTGCTTAAAGGTTAGGATTAAAGGAGTCTGGGAAACTAGGTTTTAGCGTGGGATTAGTTAGCAAAGTAGCGCTCCGAGCCAGGGTGGGTTCGGGGGTGTTACAAGATGGTATCAGAGCATAAATGGTTGAGTCGTTCAAATGATTACCCGACAATGCCGGCCGCCATGCAACGTGCTCCATCGACTGTAAGTAATTCTTTTCTTTTAGTTTGTTTAGAGCTGAGTTTAGATTGTTCAACCGTGTTTAGACTTAGAACGAAAATTGCGAAAGCAGCGTGACAACGGATTCCATTAGCCAACTTATAGACGTAGGGAACCTATGGTTTGAATAGCTAGGAATTTAATAGTTAAGAATTTATTTAAAAAGCGAAACAGACAAGGTAACATCCGTAGAATAGATAGAAGTAGGATTGAGCAGAATTGAGCATTTATAGATTAGAGAATCTTTGGATGGGACTTAGCCTAAGAATGTGATAAAAGAAGTATGATCGACCCGAGTTAAGTGTTAATGTTAGCATGAATATATAGCATGAATAGAAGTGAAAGTCGTTAGGAAAAATGTGAGTGTTGTCCTAGTATTAAATGGTTGGGTGAGGACATGATGGGTTAAATGCAACGCAAAATAGACCTTAGAATGAGGGAGATAGGAGACATAAATAACTTAGGGTGATTGTAAGGGTGGTACGCCTAGGATTTTACCCTTAAAGAGATATCTTAGGAGATGAAGGTTACATTCTAAAGCTTGGACGGACTTTAGTATTCTGAAGAACGTAGAGAATAACGGATAAGAAGGAAGGAAAAGTCTTACACATAGATTATATGAGTAAACTCAGTGGAAGGTTCGAATCTGAGTTCTATACCTTAAGTGGATAAAATTTGACGAATTATAGAGTTCAAATGAAAGGAACGGACATTAGCTTCGAAAAATGTTTGAATGCGTAGGGATAAGCAATATAATGACATGGTTATTTGAAGGAAATGAGTGTCAAAGATAGGAGGGATAAGTGAGAAATTAGCTTGAGGAAACGTTAGAGTTGAGACTTAGATAGACGAATTTGAAAGTCTAGTGATGAGTGTGTAAGTATGCAAAGGTAATGTAAGAACGTAAGAACGTAAGAGTATGGAACTATAAAGATCATAGTTGGGAAAGTGAAAACTTGAAGTTGTAGGAAATTTTCATTACTCGTTAGGTTATTAGGAGTACTCGGTTGATGATAGGGTGTTAAATTTATGAGGATGGTTCAGTAAGGATTGAACATCTTGAGTGAAGTGCAGAAAATTACAATTTTATAGGAATAATTATGAGAGTGCACTTAGAAATAGGGTTCATGAGGGATTAAGTGCATTGAACTCAGGGAACAATTTTGAGTTAAGATCTATGTTAGTGAGAGAAGAGTGAAAAGTGAGGTAAGTGAGGAAATTAGTAAATTCTAAGGGAAGTTTCAATTTTTAAATTAATGAGGTTGAAGTCAAAGTGGGCATAGATCATTTAAGGTATTTTGATGATGAGTGTTTGGTAATGACTGGAATTAGGAGTTAGACAAATTGAGAAATAGTGATAGGTTTAAGAGATGAGGGCTTTGAGTATGAGGGTTGTGTTGGAATAACTAATGAAATGTCATACTTGTTCGAGGTATAAATAATAAATTGTCTTGATTGGCTGATATAAGTAAGTGTAGAATCTTGATTGGCTGATATAAGTAAGTGTAGAGATAGAAGTGATCAATTGGAAGTGAGATGGTAGAGTAGAAAGAAAGTTAAAACTTATGGATTTAGGGTAAGACGTTTATGTACTGAGTTCTTAGTGTTACGGTATTAAGTTGGAAAAGTTTGAAAGTATAGGTGATAATTGAAGTTAATGTAAGTATTCGAAGGAGTTTCGTGGTAGTGTGTGCGAGAGATGATCGGACCGATATTTTATGGTAATGAAAAAGGTTAGATCTCTACGGACTGTCCAATGTTAAATTAGAGGACCTGCAAGAGTAGTGCTAGGTATAAGGACTTGGAAAGGTGGATAAACTTAGATGGACGCTTTGAGAGAAAAGTCTAACCTCTTGAATTAAGATAATGTTCTGAGGTTTAGATTAATGTGCGCGAGGCTAGGAGAAATGGTAACTCGTCGAGATAATTGGTAGGACATTGGTATTCTGGGTGTTATTTAAGCTACAAGTTTGCAAACAAAAAGGTTGTTGGGTGACTTGCTGATATGAGAGTTAGAGAGTTAGAAGATTATGAAAACTAAAGAGTGTAGTAGTTAGTAAATTTTGAAGAGAATCTTGGGGATATTGATTTTTTTTTTGAGAGTGTGTAGTTATGACTGGAATAGAAGTGAGATAAAATTGGTGTAGTGAAGGATGTTAGTCGAAGTAACAAGGTGGAGGATGAAATAATAACTTAGAAGGGAAATTTGAACTGAGAACTTAGGGTAAGAAGTTTATTCACTAAGTTTTAGTGTTATATAGTTGATGAAGGTTGAGAGTTGAAATTAAAGTGGTGATACACCGTTTAGAATATTAGGTGAATAGAGAGAACGAATTAGTTTAAACCTAAGAATTTGAAAGTGTTTGGTGATAACTATAGTCAAAGTTGGACAAATCGTACACAAATTCATTTTATACTTTGAAGGAATAGGGGGTAGATTATGTATTGAGAGCTTTGAGTGCGAAAGAATTAAAGGTTAGAATTGTTCGAGATAAATAGGTAAATAGGTTCGAGATAGTAAGATGTAGGAAATTGTCGTTCCTCACTTGGTGAGTAAGACCATAGCTTAATCAAAAGTTATGGAGGGTAGATTAGAGTAAGTAAGTGAAG
The DNA here is from genome assembly GCA_022432975.1 of Begonia masoniana. Classification (NCBI taxonomy): domain Eukaryota; kingdom Viridiplantae; phylum Streptophyta; class Magnoliopsida; order Cucurbitales; family Begoniaceae; genus Begonia; species Begonia masoniana. The sequence continues at coordinate 21,140,110 of CM039509.1, read as the reverse complement.
AATATTAAGGCACGACAAATTTTGAGGACAAAATTTTTGTAAGGAAGGTGGATTGTAACACCCGAGAATTTTTCCTCAATGGAATTTAGAATTTATCTAAAGAATTGGAGAAAATAATAAAAAGAAGGAAAAATAATAAAAAGGTAAAATAATTAAAAGTAAATAAATTTGGTTAAACTAAAAGGTTTATTAATTGGAGAACTTAAGCCGGGTACGGGATGAGCGTAAATTTACGAAAAGTAAGACTTTAAGAACGAGATTTAACGAAATTCGAAATGGTCGAAAACACGGGAGGGCAAAACGGTAATGATGCTTATTAATGTTTTAATAGGAATTATTATTTATTATTATTATTATTATTAAATAATAAAATAAAACAATAGAATGGCTTTGCCATTCTGTTGTTCTCGTTCGTGCCCGACGCCGAGAGGAAGCAGGGGAGAGACGAGGCACCGGCGACGATCGGCGGAGCAATCACCGCGCGACTTTCGATGTTTTCCGGCCAGACGACGGCGACGAGCAGACTCCGGCCCTTCTCCGCCCACGAATTGAACGGTAAGTCCCCTTTTGTGCCCTGTTTCGGTTCGGTCGTGGCCAAGGGTGAGGAGCGACTTTGAGATCCGATCGCCGGCCGAAATGGGCTGCTTTCGGCGTGGGTTTGCCAACCCTTGGACCGGCTTCCATCGCCTGGCTGTGATGAGACGAATTGAGTGAAAAATCAGAGAACCCGATTTGGGGATTTCGGGTTTTGGTGTGTGTAGCTCGGAATTTTGATTAGTTTAGGCTAATTGGGTGTGAGGGTGATGGATTGGTGAGGAAATTGATGGGAATTGATGAAAAACCGAATAGCGAAAAATTTCCGACTTAGGGCAGTTCGGGTTTTGCCATTTTTGACCTGGCTACAGTCGTTTGTTTTAAAATTCTTTTTGGCAGGATAAAATAGGTTATTAGAGGAGTACGTGGCCGCTGGAATTGTTCGATTCCGATAATCGACGCAAAAGTTACACGCGTTTGAAGTTTCGGGTCGGTTTTTACCGAACCCAAATTAGTGGCCAATTTAGTTAGATTTTAATTGGATTAAGTTAGAAATAGGAGTTTGAGAATAAATTGGTGAATGTAAGCTTGATTTAATGAAGTTTTAAGTTGGATGTTGTTATTTATGCATAAATTCGGGTTTTAGAGCTTGAGAGTAAGAAATTGGATTAAGTGTTGTTAGTTTGGTTAGTTGATTTCCTTAGAATCCTTTAGTGTGTTACTAAGTTGAGTTTTCGTTATTTTAGGAAAACGGACGTGTGATTTGGTTGGACGAAGTGAACGAGAACGTATCGGACAACCAGGTAAGTAGAGGACGTTTGTGTTTTGCCTTCGGACCTACACCACGGAACGGTAGGATTTATTTTGTTGATTGTATTTTGTTGGTTGTTATTTGTTGGTTGTTAGTTGTTTGTTGTCTGTTGGTTGGTTGTTTTCTTCGTTGGTTAAGCCTTGTTAGTTGTTGGACGTTTGTGTTGTTTGGCTGCTTTGTTTCGTTTTAAGTTACGGTAGGGTAAAGAATTAATTGTTGCTGGGTTGCTTTGCTTCATTCTGAGTTATGGTACGGTAGGGCTTTGTTTGTTGTATGATTGTTATGTTTCGGTTGAATAATGGTGAGCATGAAAGGAAATGTGAGTAGAGTGAGCCAGTCGCCTAGTCGCGTTAGGGTAGCACCTGCGAGGGACTCCAGGGGAGTTGCCTAGTCGCGTTAGGGTGGTACCTGCGAGGGACTATTGTTGAGTCGCCTAGTCGCGTTAGGGTAGCACCTGTGAGGGACTCCAGGGGAGTTGCCTAGTCGCGTTAGGGTGGTACCTGCGAGGGACTATTGTTGAGTCGCCTAGTCGCGTTAGGGTAGCACCTGCGAGGGACTCCAGGGGAGTTGCCTAGTCGCGTTAGGGTGGCACCTGCAAGGGACTATTGTTGAGTCGCCTTGTCGCGTTAGGGTAGCACCTGCGAGGGACTCCAGGGGAGTTGCCTAGTCGCGTTAGGGTGGTACCTGCGAGGGACTATTGTTGAGTTGCCCAGTCGCGTTAGGGTAGCACCTGCGAGGGACTCCAAGGGAGTCGCCCAGTCGCGTTAAGGTGGTACCTGCGAGGGACTAGTAGGGTGGTGGTTTGGCATCTTTCGATGCAGGCAGTCTTATTCGTGATGTGTTGCGTTGTCGTGTGGAGTGGTGTTGTGTTGTTGTGTTAAGACTGCATGAGGGTTGTGGTGCATTGTGCATGTTTATCTTTGTTATCCCTTACTTGCTAAGCGTAAGCTTACGTGTGCGTGTGTGTTCTGTGGTGTAGGTAACGACAGGTGTACAGGTGAGCTATGTGAGTCAGCCAAGACTTGGGAGCAGTCGGAGATGCACGGGGCGTGCAGGTGCGGGCAGTGGTCGGGGCGACTCCACCATGGTCTTCGGGAGATGTGGGGCCTTATATTTGATAGTTTATTTTAGATGTCTGTTTGTAGAAATGATGGGAAAGCGTAACTAATTGTATTTGTTGTATATAGTTAGGTTAAGGGTGATGTGTCGCCCTGTATTTGGAGATTTTTTTATATATGGGATTCTTGAGTGGATAGCTGGTTAGTGAAGTAAGATTATTCTGGATTGTTTGGGATTTGATTGTATGCAGGTATATAGCATTTTGGAGGCGCCATTTTTAGGCGTTAGTTTGCCGAAATTTTCGGGAAGGACGTCGTGGTGCTTAAAGGTTAGGATTAAAGGAGTCTGGGCAACTAGGTTTTAGCGTGGGATTAGTTAGCAAAGTAGCGCTCCGAGCCAGGGTGGGTTCGGGGGTGTTACAATTTTCATTCTAGCCTTCCTATAAACATAATCACTACCATCAAAGAAAGGAGGACTATTTGTAGCTTGACCTTTTACGTGTGTGAAGTTAGTGTTGAATGCCATTGTAAATATATTTCACAGAGTGTTTAAGCGCAACTTAGACAGTGACAAACCCTTCTCTGATACCAATTGTAGGATCGAGATTGTCTAAGAGGGGGGTGAATTAGACCTTTTAAAAATTTCTTAAAATATTAATCTCAAGCAACACACCAATAAAAATAACAGAGAGAGAGAGAGAAAAAACCAACACAAGATTTTTACGTGGTTCGGCCAAAAACTTGCCTACATCCACGCTTCAAGGTTCACCCCTTGAAGATCCTTAACCTTCTCCTCTAAAGAATAAACAGATCGGAATTCCGGGCTCCGATCAACTGCCTTCTACAGATCTGGATTGAACTTGACGGGCATCAATTCACTGCCTTTCAGGTTTTACAGGTTTGAATGAATAAGTACAACAAACTACAAACTCTCAAATCCAATTCTCAAGTTTAGGAGTTGAGAGATGTAGTCGAACAATACAGAGTATGAATAATCCCAAGTTAGGGCTCAAGAATAAAATTCGCAAAAGTTGTGTCTTCGTGCTCTAACCTCGGCTTAAATACTCTGTCTAATTTTGCTTCACAGAATTGAATGCTTCTTTCTTCAAATGGAAAATGTTACCGTTGGGAAGCATTCGTACTGAAGCAGATATCCGTTGCATCTGAAATTGCTGTTCGTCGTCGCCATTAAAGTTCTAGAGTTAATGCTGAAAACGACGTCACTGTAGCTTCGCGGTTATATTCAAATTTGGCGGAAGATCACCGGTGGAAGCAGATTTAAAATATCAGAACGTCATCGGTAGATGCCACATGAAACGCCATCGGATGATGCAATACGATAAGCTATCGGCAGATGCAACTTGAAGTTCCATCGGCAGATGCATCTTGAAACGCCATCGGCAGATGTAGCTTGAAGTTCCATTGGCAGATGCATCTTGAAACGCCATCGGCAGATGCAGCTTGAAAACGTCATCGGCAGAAGCAGGCCTTGAACTCCATCGGCAGATGCAAGCCTTGAACTCCATCGGCAGATGCAAGCCTTGAACTCCATCGGCAGATGCAAGCCTTGAACTTCATCAGGAGAGGCAAGCCTTGAACTCCATCGGCAGATGCAAGTCTTGAACTCCATCGGCAAATGCAAGCCTTGTCGTTTAGCGATCGGCTTGTGTGATTCTATAAACTCCACTGATTTTGTCATTTACCTATCGGTGATGTCATTCTTTTCTTCAACCGGTGGATGTCTTCTTTGTCTTTTAGCTATCGGTTAATGTGAACATTTTATACAATTTTAGCCCTGTACAGTTAACCAATATTGTTAGAAAACTAAAATACCCTTTCCAAGGGTATTTCCAAAACGATCGATATTATATGCAAAACTCATTATTCTCATTTAATAAACATTATCAAATATATTACTCATCATATAAACACATCATCAAAAACATATTTAGACTTAAACTCTATTTAAGTCAACAACATCTTGGTCTATTCGAAGACAAAAGAGGAACACGAAGAGAAACTACGGATTGTTTTGGGAATTTTGCAACAAAACCAGCTTTACCCAAAGTTCTCCAAATGTGAATTTTGGCTAGACAGAGTTAACTTTCTCAACCATATTTTATCTCAGAAAGGGATTTATGTGGACCCGACCAAGATTCAGGTTGTCAAGGATTGGCCACAACCTAAGAATGTGCGGGAGGTACAAGGATTTCTTGGATTGGCTGGTTATTACTGGAAATTCATTGAGGGGTTTTCGAAGATAGCAGTTCCTCTGTCGCGCTTAACAAGAAAGAATGAGAAGTTTATATGGACAGTTGCTTGTGATAAGAGCCTCTAAGATCTGAAACAGAAGTTAACTACGGCTCCAGTTTTAACACTGCCAGTTGAAGGCGACAAGTTCAACATATATTGTGATGCGTCTAAAGTTGGACTTGGATGCGTACTCATGCAAGATGGAAGAGTTATCGCGTATGCTTCTCGGCAGTTAAAGCCGTATGAACAGAATTATCTTATGTATGACCTGGAGTTAGCAGCCGGCGTCTTCGCACTGAAAATTTGGAGACACTATTTTTATGGGCAACAGTGCGAGGTGTTTTCATATCACAGGAGTTTAAAGTACCTATTTACACAGAAGGAGCTGAATATGCGACAACGGAGATGTTTGGAATTTGTTAAAGACTACGAATTTGAAATTAAATACCACCCAGTAAAAGAAAATAAAGTCGCAGATGCCTTGAGCAGAATGCCTACTGCGAGTCAGCCTTCGCTTGCAGCAATGTCGGTAATGTTAAAGTCTGAGATTGAGAAGTTTGATGTGGAGATTGTGGCTGAGTTGTCCACTATGCTCACAAACATTTCTCTTAGGCTAACAATAATAGACAAAATCCGAGAAGCTCAACAGAAAGACTTAGAGTGCGAGAAGTATCGGTTGAGCATGACCTCTGAAGACTCGTCCGATTTCAACTTGTCGGATGGTGGAGTATTGAAATTCAGGCATAGGTGGTACGTTCCTAATGATGAGGAGTTAAGGAAAGAAATTTTGACTGAGGCACACTCTTTGGCATACTCTGTACATCTAGGAAGTACGAAAATGTATAGAGATTTAAAGTAGCACTTTTGGTGCCCAAATATGAAGAGAGAGATTGCCAGGTACGTGGAAACCTGTTTGGTTTGCCAACTGGTCAAAGCAGAGCACCAAAGGCCGGCCGGAACCTTACAGCCACTGTCAATCCCAGAGCGGAAATAGGAGCAGATTTCCATGGATTTTATAGTTGGTCTCCTAAGAACGACGAAGGGGCACGATGGAATCTGGGTGATAGTTGACTGTTTGAAAAAATCGGCCCACTTTCTACCAGTCAAGATGACATATTCCATGGATCAGCTTGCCGAGCTTTACGTGCATGAGATTGTTAAACTACACGGGGTGCCCGTTTCGATTGTCTCCGATAAAGATGTCAGGTTTACTTCAAAATGTTAGAAGAGTCTACATAAGGCTATGGGAACTCAGTTAAATTTCAGCACAGCGTTTCATCCTCAGACTGACGGGCAGACAGAACGAGTGAATCTAATTCAGGAAGATATGCTTAGGGCGTGTGTGTTGGAATTTCAGGGCTCGTGGAGTAGATACCTGCTGTTGATTGAGTTCTCATACAACAATAGCTTCTAGGCTATGATTGGCATGGCCCCGTATGAAGCGCTATATGGGAGAAAATGTAGGTCCCCGCTACATTGGCACGAAGTTGGTGAAGCTAGCATAATTGGCCCAAATATTTTACAGCAAAGGGCGAAGAAGATCGCTGTTATTAGGCAGCGCATTGAGGTAGTACAGAGCCGCCAGAAAAGTTATGCTGACACTATACAGAGGGAATTGAAGTTCAGAGAAGGCAACGAGGTATACTTAAAGATTTCTCCGTTTAAGGGTGTGATGTGGTTTGGGAGAAAAGGCAAGTTGAGTCCTCGTTATATGGGGCCTTTCCCTATTTTGAAGAGGATCGGGAAAATGCCATACCAATTGCAACTTCCGGCATCAATAGAAGGCATCCACAACGTGTTTCACGTATCTATGCTCAGAAAGTGCTTGCGTGACCCATCTCGTGTCGTTGAAGTAAGGGAGATTGAGGTACAACAAACACTGACTTATGTGGAGAAGCCGATGCGGATTCTAGAGTCCTCTATCAAAGTGTTGCGGAATAAAGAAATTCTGCTGGTAAAAGTCCTGTGGCGGAACCATGACGTAGAGGAAGCTACTTGGGAGAGGCAGCAGGATATGATGTCCAAGTATCCTAAACTATTTGTGTAATCAAATTTTGAGGACCAAATTTTAATTAAGGTAGATTAGAATGTTACACCCGGTTTTACGAGATTTTAGAACTTTCGCTATATAATGGCAATTTCATAAATATAGTGAATTGAGCTCGTTTTGCGAACGGAAAGTTTTAATAGAGCTCTAGCAATAAATTGGAATTATTGGTGAAATATGGAAATTTGGAGAAACCGGATCGATGAATCAATTAACGAAATCAGAGGAGGATTATTAGAAAGTTGACTAAAGGGCAAAATGGTCATTTGATAGGTTAAATTTTATTAAAAACCAAAAATCACCCCCCTCCCTCAACACTTCACAATTTCTCTCCTGAAAATCACCTTCCAAGCGATTTTCTCCTCTCCCTCGCGCGTTCTCTCTTCCGGCAACCAACGCCTCCTCTCCGGCGACTCGACTCTTCACGTTTTCTTCTCCGATCAACATTCTAGGTGAGCTTCTAGCATTTGGATGATTTAGTTTCCGGTTTAGGACTAGGAAACGATTGAAGCTTTAGTTAGGGTTTTTTAAAAACGTAGATTAAGATTTGAAATCAATAGGTTTATCGTGATTACGCCTCTAATGGATGTATTTATGGTTATTGGACTTAGTTAGTCGATTTATTGATGAGTGTTAGGGTTTTTGATTTTTGGAGGTTTTGGAAAACTCCACTAATGGGGGTTTAGAAATGTCGAGCGTGAATTGCTCAACGAAATGCCTCAATGAATTAAATTAGAGTTTTAGGAAATTTCCTTTAGTTAAGGGTCTCGTTAGTTTTGGAAATTTAACGGTTTAAGCACGATTTTAATGACGATTGTTATGAATTGCCTTAGGTGAACAATGCTCGTGGACGGAGCTCAGTACGCTAAGGACATAAGGTAAGTCTTCGTGACTCGCTTGGCCGATCTGGCCTACACCATAGGAGAGTTTATCGATCGAGGATATTTGGTGAAGTTATTGTTTAGTGTAGGTTGGATGGGTAGTTTAGGATGATTGTTACACTAGAACGTTTTTCTAGGTTCTATGTGTTACTTTATGCTTTCCTTACTTTTAATGCACAACCCATGTCCATGCAGAATGTTTTCGAACTAGCACAAAAAATGAATTTCCGCATACGTTTTCATGAAAAGAAACGACTAATGAAAGATATGAATGTATGTAATCACGGTCATGTCGGGATGGAGTTCAGATATGGCTGTCCTGAGAGGAGGAGCATGTTTTTCCCCCGGTATATGGAAAGGGCTATTTAACTATAAGATGTGCCCTCTCCATCTGGTGAGAGTCAACCCCCGGTGACGCCCACGTTATTTAACTAAAGAATGAAAATGGATGCATGATTTTATTAACTGTATACGCATGACACGCATTTGCATTTACGTAGATTTACTAAGCCCTTGAGCTCATAGGTTAATTCTATAGTGTAGGTGATTTCGAAACAGGTAAGGAATGCGTTCCTTTACCGAACGAACTCACGGATTGAAGAAAGATGCCCGTGGGAGCGTTGTAGGCAGTCAACGCGTATTTTGACCCATGGGGATGGCATGGAGGTATTTTGGGGATACAATAGATAGAAATAGTCGATAAATGTATTGGAGGGCTTAATTGGGCTGATTGGTGATTAGCTAGGAAACATACATGTTTTGATGTTTTGGAAAACTCGTTTTATGAATTTCTCTAACGAAGTCTGGTGTTAAAATTATAATGCATCTGTTTGGTGCTATTTTAGGTTGAGTATGGATGCGCTCGAGTTTTAGAGCTATCCATGCAGTTAGATTTCGTGACTTTCATCTCGTTCTGAATACGTTATAGGATATGTTTCGAGTCGCATTTTTTTGTTTGATGAATTGAGGAATGGATGAGACTAAGAGTGATTTTATGTTTAAGTGTTTGTTATGAAATGTGTTTAGAAGTAAGTTGATGAAGGGATGGAGGTAGGGAGGAAATTGTGAAGTGTGGAGGGCATGGAGGAAATGAGGAGGCAACTCTCTGGAATTCGGATTCCAGAGAGCATGCCGATCGATCGCCAGAAGAGGGGCGATCGATCGGCTAGCAGGGATGGCCAACTCTCTGGTTTTCCAGAGACTTAGCCGATCATTCGCCAGAAAAGGGGCAAACGATCGGCTCTTGCAGGCTACGCTCAGGAAGAAATTCCAAAGCGGCAGCCGATCGATCGCAATAAAGGGGTGATCGATCAGCTGTCTAAGGGCTGATCGATCGGCTGTCAAATGGCCGATCGATCGCCGCTTTATTTTCTTGCTTCGGACGATTTTGCCCTCGACTTTTGCACTGTAATTTCCTTCAATTTAATATATTGTTTTATTCAATTGATTTTAAACAATTTCAACAATCCGAGGCTTTGATTTAGAGGTTTAGAAGTCAAAATTACTTAAGGTTTAAAAAGAAAAAGAAAAATTTTACGGGAAATTCTAGGTTTAGGAATTAGGATCATTACAGAGGACTTCCCAGTAGGTCACCTAACATGGTACTACTCTCACCGGAGCACTTTTAACTTCGGAGTTCTTATGGGATCTGTTGCCAATTAAGCTCCAAAACGAGTCTTACTATCTTGGGAGGGTTTCCTTACATATGTTTCATTTGCACATACCTTCCCAAGCGATGTGGGATTGTGACGACCCCCTTTTTACGACACGGGATTTGCCTATACTCGAGTCTGAGATTTGCCTACAGTCAGCTTAAGTCCCGAGATTTGCCCCACAGTCGTGCTCATACGTATACATTTGGGTCATCACAATCACCCTCCTCGAGAGCTTAACGTCCTCATTAGCCATATTTTCGGTTGAGTACAGACTCTAATACCATTTAAGTCAAGTGGTACCACCAATTATAGCCCATGGATTATATCGTGGAGGTCCTGGGTTCAAGTGTTGGGGGAGGCATGAAATTCTTTGCTCTAGGAGGGAAAAGTTCTTTGAGTGACGTCTGGCCAGTATACTAGATCCGGACCTGGATGGTAGTCTGTCTGCACGGAAAAAAGGTCGGTGAGGGGGTAGGTCGTTACAAAAAAAGGTACTAGATCCGGACCTGGATGGTAGTCCGTCCGCATGGAAAAAAGGCCGATGAAGGGGGTAAGTCGTTACAAAAAAAGGTGCTTTTTTTTGTAACGACCTACCCCCTTCATCGGCCTTTTTTCCCACAAAGACACACCGCCATCCGGGTCCAGATCCGGATCCAGTATATGGGCTAGTCTCACTCACAGAACTTTTCCCTCCTAGAGCGTCTCCCCACTAGAAGAGGAGTTTTTGCCTCCTTAGTGATTTGAACCCTGGCCTCCAGGTTATGACCAAGAGTTCCCTATCACTGGTACCTGCCAGTGATGGGGAACACTTGGTCATAACCTGGAGGCCAGGGTTCAAATCACTAGGGAGGCAAAAACTCCCCTTCCAAGGGGGAGAAGGTCATTATTGACGACTGGCCCGTATAATAGATCTGGACCCAAATGACAATTCGTCTGCGTGGGAAAAAAGGCCGGTGAAGGCGTAGGTTGTTACAATAATTCTGCTCATAGTTTTTTAGTTCTCTGGAGGCGTAAGTTATATCACATTTACATCTTGCATCAATACGCATCCCAAACCTATCTTTGAAGCATCGCAGTACACACTGAATTTGCCATCCTCAACCGGCAATATCAATAATGGAGTTGTGGTCAATTTCTGTTTGAGTGTCTGAAAACTCTCTTCGCAAGCTTCAGACCACTCGTACTTAGTATCTTTCTTCGTCAAGCTGGTTAAAGGCTTTGCTATCACAGAAAATCCCTCAATAAATTTCCTATAATAACCAGCTAACCCAATAAAACTCTGTATTTCACTGGCATTCCTCGGGCGTGGCCATTCCTTTACAGTCTGAATCTTAGCTGGGTCTACTAAAACACCCTCTTCAGAAATAACGTGGCCTAGAAAATTAATTCTATCTAGCCAAAACCCACACTTCGACAGCTTGGCATACAGTTGATGCTGCTTCAAAGTTGATAGTACTACATTCAGGTGCTCCTTATGATCCTCTTCATTCCAAAAATAGACTAGGATATCGTCAATGAAAATGATTACGAACTTGTTAAGGAATTCCTGGAATATCCTATTCATCAGGTCCATATGTCGCCAGGCATTCGTCAATCCAAACAACATCACCAAAAATTCATAGTGCCCATAACGGTTCCTGAAGGCAGTCTTTGGAATATCCTCTACTTCGACCTTTAATTGATAATAGCCCGAATGCAAATAAATTTTAGAAAATACTCGAGCTCCCTGAAGTTGATCAAATAAGTCGTTGATCCTCGGCAACGGGTACTTATTCTTGATAGTCAACTTATTCAGCTCTCGGTAGTCAATACACATGCGCAATGATCCATCATTCTTCTTGACAAATAGGACCGGTGCACCCCACGGAGAGAAGCTAAGGCGTACAAAGCCCTTGTCCACTAATTCCTTTAACTGAGCTTTCAACTTCTTCAATTCTGTTGGTGCCATACGGTAGGGGTTCTTTGATACTGGTTCAGTGCCAGGACATACCTCAATTTCGAACTCTAGTTCGCGATCCAGTGGTAACCCCGGTAAGTCATCTAAGAAAACCTCTGGGAAGTCTCAAACTACCGGAATATCTTAAAGTTCTATCTCACCTTGCTTTTACGTATCCATCATGTAGGCTAAAAACCCAACAAATCCTGATCTTATCAGTTGTTGAGCTTCCAAGGAGAATACAATAGGCATTCTATGTCTCTTCGGTATCTCCTGATAAGAAAACTCCTTCTCATTCGGGCGTCTAAAATGTACAAGTCTAGATCTGCAGTCAATGGTGGCGTGGTGTTTAAACAGCCAATCCATTCCCATAATTACATCGTATCCTTTCATACCAATGATGACAAGATTTGCATATAATTGTTGGTCTCCTACAGATACTATGTCGCCTTGCACTGCCTGATCAGAGTGCATAGACTCACCAGACAGTAGCATAACACTAAAGGGTTGATCTGATGGCATAAACCATAAATTCTCCCTAGCAATAAAATCTCTTGCTATAAACGAGTGTTTGGTCTCCGTGTCTAACAATGTATAGGCGGTGTATTGCAGATCAAAATTGTACCTATGACAATCGTATGTTGTGCATCATCGTCATCCTCGATCATCATAAATACTCTTAAAGTAGCCCTGTTTGGTCTCCTGTCGGGCATTGGGCAATCCCTAATGTGATGGCCTTCCTTGTCGCATCAAAAACAATAGCCGGTGTATAGCTTGCATTCCCCAACGTGACTCCTCTGGCACAATGGACATATAGGAAGTTAAAGAGCTCCCTGTGGTCTTTTTCCCTTGCCTTGGTCAGCAGCTGTTTCATTAGGCCTCTTCACGCCCCTGTTTTGTTGCTGTTTTGGCTGCTAACCACAATTCTGTTGTTGTTGTTATTGAGGAACTTCCCGAAAGAATCTCTTTGGTGGTTTCCTCTATTTCTGAAATTTTATTTCCATGGCCTCTAGCTGTAGGGCCTTGGCGACCACTTTCGTATACGGCGCATCATCGAATCCTGCCGTCATAACCCCTCATACTGATGGACCATATTCTCCTCAGTATCCACCAAATGGGTTGCATTGCGGGATAGCAACTCAAATTTACGGATGTATTTAGCCATCGATCCATGTTGTCGCAGCTAAAAGAACTCAATCAGTTTGCTCTTCCTTACGTCGCGGCTGAAATATTTCTCGTAGAACACCCTCTTGAATCCATCCCAAGTCATCACCACTGCCTCTGTGGTTGACTATACGGTGTCCCACCAAAATCCCGCGTCCTTGGTGAGATGGAATATGGCACATGCAACTTTCCTGCCTTCCTCCGCTTCCGCATAATTTAAAATCATTTCTATCGTTTGGATCCAATCCTTAGCATGAGTTGGGTCCGTCGATTGTCCGTCGAACATTGGCGATTGGAGCCGCTGTAACCCTTCCCCCCTAGAATCACTTTTGGAGCATTCGTGTGGTTGTTATTTCCATTATCCTCTCTCACCATCATTTGCTCTACCATGCGAGACTGAACACCAACCAACTCAGTTAGTTTTCGAATGGCGTCGTCCCTCTCGTTAACTTCTCCTTGACGTCCTCTCACCATTCTAAGAAAGTCTTATACAAAATAATAAACTCAACTTAATAAAATGAAACTTGTACTGAAACTTCAAGGCTTACAGTTGATGGAGCGATCTCACATGGCGGATTAAGTAGTCAGACAGTCTACAGAACCGCTTTTAAAACCCGGGTGCTCTGATATCACTATTGTGGCGACCCCTATTCTCCATAGGCGTCGCCACTGGACTTCACATGACTCGAGAGACTTGGACACATTTTTTACATAAATTCTTTTTTATCCTTTCGTTAAGACGTAAACTCGGTTTTGAGGCTTTTAAATACTTTAGTAATCCTTGGAAAACGTGTTTGAAGGACTCAGTAGAGGTAAGGTTTGAGTTATGTTCGAAATAAGAAATTTAAAGAAAACAACCAAAATAGGAGTGTCTACCGATCGACACTTATACAGACCAGTCGACACTTCAACCGGCTCTGCCCTCACCAGTTGATCCTTGGGGGTCGACACCTTGTGCACCTTTGTGCAAACCGGTCGACACCACTATAAACAGGTCGATACTTAAATCAACTCTGTCTCACGGGTCGATCCTTGGGGTCGTCACATTGTGCACTTTTACACCTACCGGTCAACACTTCTACAGACAGGTCGACACCTCTACTGGCAGTTCGACACCTCAATCGGATTTGCCCGCACCGGTCGATCCTGGTGGCCGACACATACCAAGTACGGTCGACACCAGAGGATTTCAGTTGACACTTTTAGGCAGAATGCCTTTCTTATTACTCCTATCACCCCTTTCCCTTTTCCCACACTTAATGACACTGTGGCTCTTAGAAAAGGGGCCGTGTAAACCACGAAAATAACAAAGTGCTCGGGTGTGTGTGTGAGGTGACAAAAACTGAGTAATAAAAGCTAAATGAAAATAAAATGCAATGCCATGAAGAAGATGATGGAGGATGGTGGTGGCAGAATGTTACAAGGGAGAAAATAAGCACAAATTGAAAAAGACAAATAGAAGGAGATGAAGGTGATAAGGTGTGTGAATTTTGTGAAGAGAAATGCCAATGAGATGAATCGAAAATACAAGAAAATAAAGTGAGTTGTGTGAAGAGTGATTGGCCGAAAATAAAGGTGATGATGTGTGTGAAAATGTGATTAAGTGAAATACCCTTGGCGGACCCGAGGAGCTATCTCACGTTGAGCTCTTGGGTGCACGTGTAGTGACCCTTACACTATTCCTAATTTTTCCGTATTATTTTTTTTATCCTAATAGACTTTAATTGCATTTAAGCAGAATTAAAACTTGTGAAGTCGAAATTGAAATCGGAATGGAAATTGTTAACGACGTTCGAATCTATTTTGAAAACCATTTAATAAAACTTTAAAACAATTAAAAAAAAACTTAATAAAAACTTAAAACAATTGCCATCCTGTAAATCGGGTCGAGGAACGTCGTCCTCACCTGCTTCGATATCACCTACACCATACAGACACACTATGAGCTAAAGCCTCAGTAAGTTTCCTAAATGTAAATGCATGCTGTTCGTTTGAGTTTCAGAAATCATGCAACATTTTCTTATCATTATGTCGTAGACAGAATGTCACCGAGGTCTCAGCCTATTAGATGGAGACGGCCCTCTTCACCTAACCGGGGGGGGGGGGGGGGGGGGGTGGTACACGCTCACATCCGTAAACAGCCGTGCCTGAGCCCCACCTCGCGTAACCAGATAATAGATTACATAATTTCATTTCGTTCATTCATATCATTTTCTTAAACACGTGAAGAAATCCGTTTTCATGCTATTTTAAAATACGTGATGCATGAACAGTTATAGACATAAAGTAAATAAAAGCAATTAAAAGCATATCCTATAAAAAAACTAATCCTAACTACCCAACCTAAGCATTTAAACAAACGATTCTCCAAAGATCCTCGACGCGACATCTACGTACGGTGTAGGCCTCTCGGCCAAGTAAGTCACGAGAACTTACCTTGTGCGCGCTGAACTTCAAGCTCCATCCACGAGCGTCGGTTGTCATGAGGCAAAACACAACAGTTTTCGTTAAAACGAGATTTAAACCGTTAAACGTCCAAATTTAACGAAACCTTAACTAAGGAAATTTTCCTAAAATTCTAACTTAACTCTTTGAGACATTTTATCAAGCAATTCATGCTCGTGAACTTCTAAACTCCATTGACAGAAATTTCCCAACCTCAAATATCCGTTTTTCAACCTAAACGCCGCATACACTCTAGATTTCGTCCAATAATGTTTAATACGTTCAATATACTCACCAATACAACAAACCTACGAATTTCAAACCCTAATTCGCGTTTTTCACAAAACCCTAAACGAAACCCTATCCGTTAAACTTCGTGAAAACCGAAATATAACGCTATAAAACCATAGATTCATACCTAGGGTTGCGAGAGGAGGAGAAATCGCGGAGAACGGACGACGAACGAAGGAAGAACGATCGTCGGAAATTGAGTCGCCATGAGGGAATAGGCGTGGAGTGCTGGAGAAGAAGAAGAAATATGTTTTTAATTAAAATTTTTACTTTGCAAATTACCATTTTGCCCTTCTTTTGATTTTCTATTTGTTTCGTCCTTCGTTTCGTTAATTAACTAACAATTTGGTTTCTCCACATTTCCTTAATTCACCAATGACTCCAACTCATTACTAGGGTTCTCTTAAAACTGTCCGTTCGCAAATCGGACCTCGTTTGCTATTTTTACTAAAACATCCTTTATATTACGAGTAATGTAATTCTCGTAAAATTAACGTTAAACTCCTAAAATTCTCAAAATTTTCTTAAAATCCTTATTAATTAATAGGATCGTAATAACCCTTTCTTTTTATGAAACCGACTTAATTTGACATAATTACAAAAATGCCATTATATTCTGTAATTACAAAATCCCGTAAATCCGGTTGTTACAACACGTTTTCCTGGAGGAAAATGACCACCGTAGGCCTAGGTTTCTTCCTCGAAGCCCTTACTCTCAAGAGAGTAGGGTGAAGGAAAAGATAAGAGTTAAGCTAGCAACCTTAAGCTAGGCTAACAATGGAGGACCTCTCTACTCGATTCAAGAATCGAGGAAAACACCCGAAGGGCTTCTAACACTAAGTTAGGGAAATAGAAATTTCATAAAATGGGCAAAAGTTCCATAGAAACATCAATGCTATGCTTAAATAGAAAATCTCATGGTGGGGCAAATGGAAGAGTGAATGGTGGCCATTGATGAAGAAGCAATCGGCTGGCTAAGGAATGAAGATCTGCGCGCGAGCTGCTGATTAGTAGGCACTACCGCGCGCCAATTTGGATGCATTCGATTGTCCAGCGATGCGCGCCATCAACGACGCAGATGGCTTGATTCGTGCGAGCCTTCATCTACGCCTGACGCCGCTCCAGCGCAGCAATCCGTGGCATGCCCTGATCCGAAGCTGATGCCTGCCCACGCACGCCTGCCCACGCATTCTTCTGCTGCTTGTGCACGCTTGCCCGATGCTAGCTCAATACCCGCGCGCGCGCCAGAATCCAACCCACACTTGATCCGATCCATTGCTTAGCCAATGGTTGAGATTTTGCCAAATCTTTGATCCATGTTGCCACTAACACTTGTACCTGCAAAATCCATACCTTAAGGGTGGGCTCTTCTTTGAGCCAAGATTTTCTTTAAGTTTACTTCGTTGAGGTGTTATCTCCTTTGTTGAATAAGTCTTCAACCCATCATCCACCAATATACATCTAACCCTAACCACACAATCTAATGCATGATGCAAATATAATAATTTATACAAAAAGGCTAGAGTATGCCAAATGAGTTCAAAAACAAAAGTACATTAATTCATGGCCCGGGAAGACAAATTCCCATGGGCCAAGTGGTGCTCTCTTCCACGTGCTCCAAGCAAAGTCTCCAACGAGATCAACTTCCTACAAGAAAAGAAATTACATTCATTAGTAAAAATGCTAAGTAATTTATGGGCCTTGGACAATGATCTATCATTGGGCCTTAATGGCACATCATCTCCTTTGGGTGGCTGAGGATTTGACCTCAAATCCGTTGGTTCAGCCACTCTCCTAGAGTTTTAATTTCAACAAAAGTGGTCAAAACTTGGGCACTAAAGGTGGATGTTAAGGGTGTCATTAGAATTTGTGTGGTCTTGAAAATTTCTTTAGCAAGGGTGGTATGATTGAATTCGTGAGCTACTTTGGAGGACGATTGCTTAGTGATGGGATGAGAGTTTCCAAAGTAGTCGAATTCGGCATGTAGTAATAGTGGGTTTCCATTATCATCTTTTGTCTAAAGAAGTAATCTGTTTCTCAGCAAAACCACAAATGCAAGCTTTCCATTCAATCGAACCTTGTCCCTAGTTCGGTGGTAGAATTTATGATAGTCACATGGCGGGGTTAATGGTTTCAATGATCCATCCATTTGCGAACTAAGGTATTCATTGTGTACAAAGGGGGTAAAGTTTCTTTTCATTTGCATGGCTCTAATAAGGAATGTAGGCTCAAGGCCATAGGCTACCTTCTTCACAATTGGGCATGAAAGGAGATGGCACTGGGCGCGCATTGTTGGGCGCCCAACAAGATATTGTCTGCTCTGGAGATTGGGTCGTAGCCCAATATCCTCCCCTCACGGCTTTGTTTGGCGAGGACTTCACAGTCGGTCACCCAACCTAGTACTACTCTCGCCGAAGCACTTTTAACTTTAGAGTTCTTATGGAATCCGTTGTCAATTGTGCTCCAAAACACGTTTTTCTATCTTGGGAGGGTCTCTTTACATATGTTTCATTTCCACATACTTCCCCAAGCGATGTGGGATTGTGACAATCCCTTTTTTACGACCCGTCACCTTCCGGTTTGCCGGCGCAGACGTACCGCCATCCGGGTTCCGGTTCGTGCAGCCATCGTACACATACTTACACATCTAAGTCTTTATAATCACCCCCCCTCGGGGGCCCAACGTCCTCGTTGGCCACATTTCCGGTTGGGTACAGGCTCTGATACCATTTGTAACAACTCCTTTTCCCAGCAAGATATTGTATGCTCTGGGGATTGGAATGTAGCCCAATATCCTTGTAATATCCCGTCTTTTCGAGATATTAATATTTTAATAAAATGGTATTTTTGTAAATATGTCAAATCAAGTCCGTTTTACGAAAAGAAAGCGTCATTATGATCATAATTATTAATCGGAATTTTAAGGAAATTACAATAATTTTCGGAGTAGTAACGCTTAATTCCGAGTAATTACGTTTCTCGTAATATAAGGGACGTTTTAGTAAAAATAGTAAACGAGGTCCGATTTGCGAACGGACAGTTTTAATAAATCCCAAATAATAAATTGGACTTATGGATAAAATAAGGAGGTTTGGAGAAACCGAATAGTTAGCTGATTAACGAAACGAAGGACGAAACGAATAGAAAAATAAGAGAAAGGGCAAAATCGTCATTTAAGCATTTAACTTTTATTATTTATTAAAGGCAAAAGGCCTTAATCGATTTTCATTCTGAAAATCGATTTCCAGGGAAGAAACCTCTCGGCTTCTCCTCTTTGCCTGCGGCGAATCCTCAACGCCGACTCTGATTCTTCTCCTGTTCGTTCCGTTTTTTTCACGATTTCTCCTTCAATCGACGTTCTAGGTATGAGTCTACGATCTTAGAGCGTTTATTTCGATTATTATGGAGTATAGACAAATAGGGTTTCGTAAAGTTTCGTTTAAAAATCACGGTTTATAGTCCGAAATTGATAGGTTTGCTATGATTAAGGATATAGTAAATGTATTGGACGTTATAGGACGAATTTAATGGATTTTGGACGAATGTTAGACGATATAGTAAATGTATTGGACGTTATAGGATAGTTGTTTATAGGTTATGTTTGTTTACTGTCTTGATGGTACATATATTGGTTGCTTACTTTATGCATTTGACTGTTCATGCATCACGGATTTCTGCATATGATTAAACCAACGAAATGAACCTACGTAATCTGTATCTGGTCACGGTGAGGTGGTTTAGCCCTCGGTGACATTCTGTCTGCGACCTAATTAAAAAGTAAAACGAACCAACGAACGAAATGAATCTACGAAATCTGTATCTGGTCACGGCGAGGTGGTTTAGACCTCGGTGATATTCTGTCTGCGACCTAATTAAAAAGTAAAATGAACCTATGAATCTACGTAATCTGGTCACGGTGAGGTGGGTTGGACCTCAGTGACAATCTGTATCTGACGTAATGAATCTGTATCTGTATCTGAATCTGTAATCTGCATGTTTTCTTAATGGCATATGCACGCATGTATTTGCATTTACGAGAGCTTGCTGAGATTTTATCTCATAGGTGTCTGTATGGTGTAGGTAATTACGAGCAAACAGGTGAGGATGAGATCCCTCCACCTGAGGAGTGATGGAGTTGACGAAGGATGCTCGTGGCAGTGTGTTGGCGCAGTTGATGCTCACCTGACCCGTGGGGATATATGTATAGGTTTTGAAGGTTTTTGGGATGTTTTGGGCTGATGGATAGACATTTTAGAATGCTTGGTTTTGGTTAGGTGATAGATAATTGTTTGATGTTTTAAACGTTTTGAAAATCTATTTTTATAAACTGCTTGGACCTTGGAAAAAGGAGGAATAGTATAGTTTTAAATATATCCACGAAGTTTGTTTTCACGAAAGTTTGTTATGTTTTAAACACGCTTTAATGTGCGTTTTGTTTGTTAAAGTAGGAATTTGATAAATTGGGATGAGAGTTAAGTTATGTTGAAATGTTAAGAGTGTATGAGTAGGAGATGGATTGTACAAGGAAGAGAAAAAGAATGGAAAAATGAGTTTGCTCTCTGGAATTTTAAGATTTCAGAGAGGCATTATGGTTGAGTGCTGCAGCGATCGATCTCCAGGGTTGATCGCTGAGAAGCGATCGATCTCTTGGATCGATCGCTGAGCAGCGATCGATCTCTTGGATTGATCGCTGTGCAGCGATCGATCGCTGTACATCGTGGCGATCGATCTCCATGAAAAATGGAGATCGATCGCCAATATAAATATAAAGGGCAAGTCAGCGATCGATCTCCAAGAAAAATGGAGATCGATCGCTATAAAGTGGCAGCGCACTGTTCACGCACTGTTCACGCACTGTTCACACACTGTTCACTGTACTGTTCACTGTTACCGTTCACAGGCACTGTTCACGGCACTGTTCACGGACTGTTCACGGGCACTGTTCATCGAAAATTAAAAAATAAAAATAAACATAAAAATGATTTGTTTTTAATGGTTTTTATTTAATTGTTTTAATTTTTAAATGTTTATTTAAAATGATTTGTGTTTTGTTTTATTATAAAATAGATTACGGTTTATTGGGATAGAAAAAAAAAAATAGTACGAGAAATACGGGTACAGTATTAGGGTCGTGACAAATTATGGTATCAGAGCCCCCGGGTTTTAAAATCGGTTCTGTAGACTGCTCGACTGCACAGCCACTACGCGGACATTCTTCATCAACTGTAAGTCTGTTTATAGCTTTATTTGATTTCGTTTCTTAGGATTATTTGCTTTGATTTTATAGGAGTTATAAAATATGGTTCGAGGAAAGGATCCTCGGGATGACGCTCTTGATCGACTTACGGAGTTGCTAGACCGTCAGTCTCAGCACATGGATCGACAAGCGCAGCTTATCGCTAGGCAATCTCGTCGACTTGAGAAATTGGCAAACCGAGAAGACTCAAGGATCCAAGGACTAGTCTCTCCCAATAACCACGGCGCGAAGAGGGTGGGCAAGGAAGAAATCAGATCAAGCAGACAAAAGCGCGTACGAGGAACTTCTCGGGAACCCCTGTGTCCTAAATGCCAGAAGGAGCACTGTGGCAAGTGTAGATTAGGCACAGGTAAGTGCTTTCGATGTGGGGAGGTTGGCCACTATGTCAAGGATTTCCCGTAGCAAGGCAGAGACCGATCGGGCGAGGATCAAGAAAGTGTTGCACCGAAGTTGCTTGCCCTGAATGGAGAAGAGGAAGCTGCCCAGCCTTCAACTGTTTCAGGTATAGTTTATTTTGACAGTTAATTGAGCGAATGATATTAGAGTAGAGATATAATATAGAGTTAAAGTTTGGAGATGATATTTGAGTAATAGGTTGGAATAAGCTTAAGAATAGAGAGGGGACGACGTAGCCTTCGAGTAAAAGAGGGATAGAGTTATGCGTTAAAGCCAATGACCCAGTATAACTGTGAGAATTTAGCGCTTGGAATTCAATTTCCATAAGAGAGGTACAACTTATGGAATGTGAGGGTTAAATAAATGGGAGCTAGACCCTAGTTGACAGACCCCTAGAGTTTAGAATGAAACCAGAGAGGAGAAATTTGAAGTGTAGATGTAAGGCTTACTAGAGAATGTTCTAGATTGTCAAGATATCGTTAGTGCGTACAAGTAAATAAGAAAAATATAGCAAGAATTTAAATAACCTAAATCCACGAGGAATTGGGAGAACCTAGACAAAGGTAGCACTCAAAAGTTTAGTTTAAGTGGGGTGTTGAAAGAGAATGCAATACGTCGACTTCTTTTGTAAAGGAGTGATGGAGCAACTCAACGTTGAAGACGCGATTACGTAGGAGTGTTAGTATTCACCCACATCGACGAAGAAGATAAAGGTATTTAATAGGGGTTGGAAGATTAACGAAATTCGGGACGATAAGAGTTAAAGTTATACAAAGGGTAATACTCGAGATACGGAGTTTAGCCGATCGCTAGGAAATAAGTAGTCAATTAAGGATGATAGTTAATTCGTGAAAAGATTTTGACCTGCGTACTATAAGGAGGAGATCTAATGAAAGTAAGCGCGGTCAAGGAGTTGTAGACACGTCAGGCATTTGGTGCCGCATGACTAGATTATGAATAAAAAATATAAGAGTTAAATTGTAGATCTATAGTTGATACAATTTAAATTATGAGCCACAAATAGGAGGCTTACCTCCAGAAGGGAAGTAGAAGGATTAGCTTTCGAGGAACTAACAGGAGTAAACCTTAATGAAGAGGTGTTTCTAGCAAGCTTTAGAATATCGAATAGTAAGATTTGGGAACTTGAGGAGATTCGGATTAAGGAGGTGAACTCATTTACAACAAGTTCGCAAACAAGAAGATTTTTGGATGAATCGTTGCACGGGAGCCAAGTGGAATATTTAGAACCCGACTAGGAGGAAAAAAAAAACTCTTGTGATTCAATTGTGCTTAGAGTTAATAAGGAATTGAGTTAAACAAATGAGTGTAGCATATAAAGTGAAGGAAAGTCAATTAGTGACTTAGCGATAGAACTCATAAAGGTAGTTCAGAGCGAGATAACATGGTTAAATGATCATCGCTACAATGGGACAAAGATCCTAAGTGGTTAGCAATTTTAGCTTCTGGTTGGACTCATCGAGACAAGGTATTCTAAGGACATAATTGTAAAGTGTAGTAACACAAAATTAGTTGAGAATTTATTAGGAATCGCGAGGTGCCCAAGGAAGTGTATGGTTTAGATACTGTTGATGGGGAAGTTCTGTGGGCACATTACTAGGGAGATGTACACTCGGGAAACTAAAGTTAAGGCCAACAAAATTATTCGTGAGGCTAGTTTTGCAACTCTGATGTTTATATAGAAATTGTTATGACCGATAGGTGAATAAGGTTGTAGTGTAATAGAGATTTAGTGTTAGAATAAATAATTGAGAAGGCTTCGAGAGCGTGAAGTAATTAAGTACGAAGTAATTAAGTACGTGTTCGATAGACACAAGATTTAAGGAAGTTAGAAACAAAAAGGGACTTAATTCGCGGAATCGAAGTTGAAAATAAAGGGGAGTTTGGATTGCAACTTGGGTGTTGTTATGAGTCCTTGAACGATGGTCAACGCGAATGATGTCGGAAAGTTGAAGTTATTTCGAGGATATAGGATATGAGACAATCTTTAGTAGAAACCGATTAATAAGTTAGAGAGAGTTTAACGATTTGGGTGACTAAATGCAAACCAACAAGTACTCGGGATGTTAAGTGTGAAGTACACAGTTAGAGGTCGTTTGGTTAAGACTTAGAGATTTGGTAGGATTTAATGCGTGAACTGAAAGTGAGGTCTACGATTAGGAAGTTAATGTAGAAATTCGGTTGGTGCGTATCCCGATTGTGAACAGGATCGAGGGAATTACGTTGAGATATGGGTTACAACCCAGAAATTGGATGAAATTGTAGGCATTCAATTTGACTGGCGTTAGGAAACTTAGGTATAGCTGTAACACCCGAGTTTTTCAGGTTTCCGCTCCAAGGCTATTTTCGTAAATAAGTAAATTAGGTCCGTTTTGTGAGCGGATAGTTTTATTAGGACCCTAGGAATTTATGGGGATTTGTAGAAGAATAATTGAAATTTTAGAAACCCAAATCGAGAAGAGTAATGCTAGAGTTCCCGTTTTACCCTTTTAGTATGTTAATTTGTAAAAATAGCAAAATAAGTCCGTTTTGGGAACGGTGAGTTTTGTTAGAACTCTAAGATTTAAATTGAAATATTTGGAGAAATAAGAAAATTGCAGAGAAACCGAATTGATAGACTAATTAAAGAATTAAGCATAAAATTGATGGAGGGGCATTTAAGTAATTTGGTAAATAAAAAATTATAATTTTTATACAAAAACTGAATGGCTTTACGAGGAAGCCATTCCCCTGCCCGAGCTCCCGACGCCGAGAGAGAAGGGAGACGCGCGACCCTCCGACGGCGACCGCGGCTCCGACCACCATTCAGACGTGCAGACGCCGGCGAGCTGAAGCCAGGGCTCGATTCGGCTTTTCCCGCGCCTGTCCCGACCGAAAATAGGTAACTCCCCCTCCCTGTTTTCTCTCTGTTGCTCGGCCGTCGAGTGGCCGCGGGTTGGGTCGTTTTCTTGGCGGTTTTGTGACGAAAATTAGGAGGATTTAGGGGTGTGTGAGGGGCGATCCACGGAGGGCCGGAGTACCCTGTTTTCAGAGTGAAACCGTGAGGTGTGTGTTGTGCATTTCAGGTTTTCTGATTTGAAACTTCGATTTTTGATTAGTTTATGCTAATTCAGGGTTATGGTGATCGATTGGTGAGGAATTAGACGAGAATTGATGAAAAATTGAAAAGGGGGAAAATTCTGGGTTAGGGCAGAATCGGGTTTTGCCCTTTTTGACCTAGTTCCGGTCGTTTGTTTTAAAATTTCTTTTGGCAGATTAAAATAGGTTATTAGAGGAGTACGTGGCCGCTGGAATCGTTCTATTCCGATAACCGACGCAAAAGTTATGCACGTTTGAGTTTCGGGTCGGTTTTTACCAAACCCAAATTAGTGGCCGTTTAATTAGGTTTTAGTTAGAAATCGATGGTATTATGCTTTTATGCTTATTAGTGAATACACTTGTTGTTATTTAGGTAGATTAAATGAATTGATGATTATTGGTGGATTTAGGTTAAAGTTTGGATATTAGTGATTATTAGAAAACCATTAATGGAGGTTAAGTAAATTGTGAGCACCACGTGCTCGATGAAATGTCCGAATGGAGGAAATGAAAGTTTTAGGAGAAATTGCTTTAGCTAGGAGCTTAGTTTAAGTTTGAGATTCGTTTATTTAGGATCGATTGTAATGTCTTTTATTTATGAAATGCCTTAGGTGGAGACGACTTTTGGACGGTGCTCGGCTTGCTACGGACGCCAGGTAAGTGGATGTTAGGTTTTCGACCCTTAAGGCCCTACATTGTGACAACGTTAGGATTTTGTGTCTTCGATGATGATTTTCTGATTGTGGGGTTTTGACGTGTCGGGTAGCCTAGGTTATTAGTTAATACTTGTTTGATAGATTCGTAGTGATTAAAGCATGTCTATGTATGTTTATGAATTGTTTGATGATATGTCATATGTGAACTCCTCATGCATCATGTTTTATAAAAGGTGCATACGAACTATTTACGAGCATGATTTTACTATGAACCGAATGATAATGATTTAAAGATGATATGTGATCTCACGGGAAAATGAATGATGTATGTTCTCACGGGAAAATGAAAGATGATATGTGATCTCACGGGAAAATGAATGATGTATGTTCTCACGGGAAAATGAATGATGTATGTTCTCACGGGAAAATGAATGATGTATGTTTCTCACGGGACTAAATGAATGTTTCTCACGGGACTAAATGAATGTTTCTCACGGGACTAAATGAATGTTTTTCACGGGACTAAATGAATGTTTTTCACGGGACAAGAAAAAGGTTTTACGAAATGAAACGAAACGAAACGAAACTGTTTTAATAATGTCATGCATATATGTCAATGTGATGTTTAGTGCATTCTCTTACTAAGCATTAGGCTTAATGTATATGTTGCATGATGTAGGTGACAGATGCGAAAGCGAGAGTTTCTCTTGATGACAAAGAACAGGTGGTCGACGGATGGTGCTCGTGGCAACGGGGTGTGTTTTGGCTTGGCTTGATGATCCGATGGTGTGTTCCGAACTGTTTAGTGGTGAATGATGTGAGTTAGTCTTTGTTGGTTGGTAGGTCTACGTGTCGGTTTAATTTGTGAAAGTATCAAAGTGTTTAAATATGTAGATTAGAGGTTTTGATAGAAAAATGTATGAACAGTCGAGTTTTGATGTATATGTAGTAGTAGTAGATTGTTTAGAATGTGGAGTTTAAATTTTAGAATTTTACTGGAACTGTTTGGGTATTTTGAACTGTTTGGTTATTTTAAAACAGGTAAGGATACGCTCGATTTTTAGAGCGATCCACGCAGTTTGTTTTCTTGAGTATAAGTTATATTAGTGTCGTGTTTTTAATTGATCTTACTTTAATTATTAATCGTTTTAAATTATTAATGGTTTTAGTCGTTTTAAATGTTTTAAAAGTCGAAATGTTTTACACTCGAAATGTTTAAGTCAAAGTTAGACCCTAAAGGTTGTTAGAGGTGGGTCGATTGTCTAAGTCTGTTTTCTTTTAAAGTGATAAGTAAAAATGAAAAACTTTATGAGAAAATACGAGAGCTTAGGTAATAGTTATGTCACGGCAAGTCCCGTGGCGGCCCTGATCGGGTTGGGGTCGTCACAGTTATGGTATCAGAGAAACGGAGTTTTAAAAGCGAGTTCTGTGATACGCCTGCCAAAAACACACCGCCGCACGAGGACTCTCCATCGACTGTAAGTGTTTAAGTTTATGTATGATTCTAAATTGTTTATTTTGCATGTGTTTCTTAATGTGTCTAGGAACAAGAAAATGCCGAAAGCACAAAGAAAACTCGAGGAGAAATCCATTAGTCAGCTTATGGACATAATGCACCAATGGTCAGAATAAGTAGAGATCTTACTCAACCGAGATGGAAATGGTAATAGACAAGATAGTACTTCATGGGACCAGGGTAGTGAACGAACTAGGCAGTTCGACCTCCGATATTTGATGAATGTGCTATAGATCCGATACAGGCCGAGGTGTAGGTTCGAGCAATGGAAAGATTGTTTGACATTATTAAGGTGAAGGAGGTAGATAAGGTTTCTTATGCGATGTGTCATCTGGTGGGAGTGCAAGTTGCATTCCGGTCGATGTTTTCGGTGCGACAAGGTGGGGCACAAGGCCAGAGATTGTCTAGGACCGAATAAGATACCACCGTGTTGTCCTCCGAGGATGTATACCTTGATCGAGGATGAAGGAACCGCTCAACCATCGGTTATTCCAGGTATATTCATACAGTGACGATTAATAAGATAAGGAGCGTTACAGAATAAGTGTAATTAGAGTAGGGGTTTAAAACGTAACTTTTGTATATTAGATAGAATGAGGATAGTGAATAGAGAAAGTTACGCATTGAGATGAATAACCTGGGATAATTGTGCAAGTGTGCACATACCTAGAATTTATTACCATTGGAGGGATACAACTTAAGAGATATAACGGTTGAATAAATTTAAATTGGACTTTAGTTGACGAACCTCCTGAGTATTTAAATGAAGGTAATAACCAAAAGTCTATCTTAGGTGAATTGTCGAATAGGAGCATTTGACTTAGTAAATATCAGTGAAGAGAACAAAAATATTGAGGTGAAGTTGGTAGATTAACGAATTTAGAGACAATAAAGGATCAAGATTATACGATAGATGATACTCGAGTTATATAATTTGGACGTTCTCTAGGAGATAGGTACCATCTTAGTGAACTAAGCAACGAAGGACAAATATTGATACGTGAAAAGATTATGACCGCCACTAAATAGAAAAGAAGACTTAGTAAAGTTAAGAGTGACCAATAAATAGAAGATGCGTTAGGCAATTAGATGTTGCTTAACCTGGGGACATAAGGCAAAGTATGAGAGTTAGAAATTATTGGAAACGCCTAAGAAGTGTAACAAAATTTTGAAGAAGGGCTTAACACCTTAGATTGGAAGTAATGTTTACGGGTTTATTGTATCCCGTGCAATGTTAGAAGGATGATAAATCGACGAGAGTAAGTGCTAATTATAGAAATTGTAGTAAGGATAAAAGATTTCAGATTCTTGGAGTTATGAACGCCGGAGTTAAGAAATGAGTCTATAGTTGATATAGTGCTAAAGATTTCAAAATCGTTACCTTAGCTGGTTCGTCGTCGTCTAGAGAAGGAGGAAAACGGAAGAAAGTGAAATGTGAGGGAGAAGAGTGATCTGCTAAGGGGTTTCACAAAGAGAGAGAGAAGTGGGTGGTTGAGGTGTTTGGCAACAGGATAGAGGTAGCTTCTTGAAGAATCTTTGTGATTTAATTCGAATTTCGATTAAAATCTCGTACGTTTTAACTCTATTTTTTTCGCTCTATTTTCTTAAACTCTTAAATTTTTGGCATCCAAATTGTAACACCCGGTTTTACGGGATTTTATTATTCTGCTATATGAAGGCATTTATGTAAATATGTCAAATAAGTCCATTTGCGAACGGAAGGTTTCAATGAAGCTCGTATAATAAATTGGAATTATCAGTGAAATAGGGAAGTTTGGAGAAACCGAATCGATAGTTAAACAAGGAAATAAATAGAGAATCAATTGGAGGGGCGAGATGGTAATTTGGCAAGTCAAGTTAATAACAAAGATTTCACAACACTTTTCCCCTCCCACGATTTTTCACTCTGGCATTTCTTCCTCCAGAGAGCTTTGGCGATTTTTTTTCCCCTCTCACGTGTTTTCCCTTCCGGAGACGAAGGTTTCCCTATCAACGACTCGTCCTCCACGTTTCTTCTCCAAAAACACTCAATTGGTAAAAATCTACAGTCTTGGAGCGTTAGATTTTGATTTCTAGGTTGTTAAACCATTAGGGTTTCATAGGGTGTTGTTAAAAACGTAGGTTTAATGTTTTAAATCGATAGGTTTACCGTAATTACACCTCTAATGGACGTATTTATGGTTTCTATAAATTGGTTTAGGCGAACAACGCTCGTGGACAGAGCTTGGTGTGCTACGGACGCAAGGTAAGTGTAACATCCGGAACTTTTGTGTTATGACTTCTGTGGGATATATATAAAAAAATAAATAATAAAAATAAAATGTTGAAGGAATTGTATGGGAAAAACAAAACTAAAGTTCAACCAAACAAAACATTAGTTGAAAACTAATGCATGGGCAAATTAGGAAGTAAAAGTGGGTAGTTGGAGCATCCAATAAGAATGTGACATACAGCAAAGCTTGTGGAAGAAGATTTTCTTTGCTTCTTGTCTCCCATACGTGAGATCACCTTCATTTTTCACACTTCCCTTAGTTTTCTTTCATCACCGCGAAGAAACCCTCCCCTCTTTCCCACGAAATTTTGTTTCGCTTGTTAAGATTTGAAGGACACAAAAATTTCTCTCCTCCCTTAAAGTTCGCCGCATTTCAGCCATCTTAGAAGCTCCTAAGGTGACAAAGCTCAAGCGAGGTACTTGGATTGCTAAAGACAAGAGGTAAGTTCTCATGACTTACTGTGGCCGATTGGCCAATACCATATGTTGGAATTTGTGTTGAGGATTGGTTAGTGATTTGTTTGTTTAATTGCTTTGGTTGGGTAGTTTAGGCTTGATCGTTTTATAGGTTAAGCATTGTGACGTTTGATGGTATTCGTGCATTTTTGATGGTATACTCGTTATGTATGTTTTATTGTATATTGAATTTCTCATGCATCATGGTTTCAAAACGGCAAGAAAATGAATTTACGCATCGGTTTCATGAAAAGAAAATGCATGTAAAGGCAAGTAAAGTATCACAGTAAAAAACCATGGCATGGGGTTATCGGGGAATAGGTTCAGACCTGGCGTTCCGTGGTGAGCGGGTTTTCCTTCCTTCAGATGGTGTGGGCTGTCTAACCGCTGGACGTGCTCTATCCATCTGTCGAGCATTTTCGATAACCATAGACTGACACGTACTGATAAATAAAATAATATGGACGGCTTTCAGGAAAACTGCATATACATGTTCATGCATAGCATTTACGTAGAACTTGCTGAGATTTTTATCTCATAGGTGTCTTTATGGTGTAGGTGACTACGAGCAAGGTGAGGACGATGTCCCTCTGCCTGACAAGCCTGCAGCTTGATGAAGGGTGCCCGTGGAGTGCGCTGGGCAATCGATGCATACTTGACCCGTGGGAGCATAGGTTATGTATTTTGATGGGTAATATTATGGGTTATGATGGGTTCATGGGTGATAGTTAGATGAATTGTATAAAAACCATTATAGAATGCTTGGTATCTAGACAGGTTGTGAACAAATGTATTGAATGTCCATTTTGACGATATTTATTGGCTTCCGCTATGTAGGGACGAATAGGTTGATACTTTGATGAAATTGGTTCAATATTGATGCTTTGATAGGTTTTGGATGAAATACAAATGGATTTTGATGGTTTGAAATGAGTTTGGATGTTTGAAAATAGGTTTGATGATTTGAGTTGA
The DNA here is from genome assembly GCA_022432975.1 of Begonia masoniana. NCBI lineage: Eukaryota > Viridiplantae > Streptophyta > Magnoliopsida > Cucurbitales > Begoniaceae > Begonia > Begonia masoniana. Next base: position 21,110,414 of record CM039509.1, on the reverse strand, counting down.
GAAGTGTCGTTTTTAGGTTGGTTTGATGATTTTAGGTTATGTAGGGGAAAGAAGGTAAAAACAGCTCTCTGGACAAAATCTAGAGAGCTAGTCGATCGATCGCTAGAAAGGGGCGATCATTTGGGTAATGGGTGATACAGGGATGGAAATTGTATAAGTCTCGGTTAAGTATTCTAGCAGAGAAATGTCATCCAAAATTGTCGTCCAAAGTTGTCGTCCAAAGTTGTGGACGATAACGTCGACCAAATAGTAAGTGTTTTGGTGTTAAGTTTTATTTGAGAGTTCGGTTGATAACGTCGACCGATTAGTCCATGATTTGGTTGAAGGAATTTAGTAAGGAGTTCGGTCGACGACATCGACCATTTAGCGAAAGATGTTTGGTCGATGACGTTGACTAATAAACGAAAGGTGTTCGGTCGATAACGTCGACCGATTTCAGCCAGCGTTGACATCGACCGATTATGTGGACGATAACGTCGTCGATCGATTTCCTTACAGAAGCCACGTCGACCCCGAAAGGAATTTATTTCCCGTCTGCTTTATAGTCATCGATCGATTTCCTTACAGAAGCCACGTCGACCCCTATTGTACCATTCGTCCAAACCCGATAGAGAGAATTAGCTACCCCTACTGTTCAACTTGATGAAACCCAAGAGGAATTAAATGTCAAACTAGGTTATAGGCGTCGACCGAAACCATGTTTCACTATTTTTCGTAGAATTTAAATTAAGTTAAACTTTAGTACTAGGTTTATATCTTTTGCTGAATAAAGTAATTAGTCTTTAAATGTTGATAGATATGGATTTAATGCCTGAGTCTATTCTCTCACGATTGATGAACGAACGAAAAGGGAAAGGAATTGATAAATGAAAATGAAATTGAAAATTGTATGAGAATAGACGAGGGTAATAGGAAAGTCCAATTATAAGAAGAAATGTAAAAGTTTAAGTTTTTTAGGACTTTTAGGATTGATGTATATAGAAATTTGGGGTCGTTACAGTAAGTTCTCATGACTTACTGTGGCCGATTGGACTACACCATATGTCGGAATTTATGTTGAGGATTGTTGGTGATTGGTTTGTTTAATTGCTTTGGTTGGGTAGTTAGGATTAGTTGCTTTTATAGGTTACGCTTTTATCGTCTTAATGGTATACACGATGTATGTTTACGTTATGCTATTGTTTGTCATGCATCATTGTTTATAAATGTCATGAAAAAGGAATTTGTGCATTGATTTCATGAAAATGGAAATGTAAAGAACGAAAGTAAAGTATCACAGTAAATAACCATGGCATGGGGTTATCGGGGAATAGGTTCAGACCCGGCGTTCCGTGGTGAGTGGGTTTCCCTCCCTTCAGATGGTGTGGGCTGTCTAACCGCTTGACGTGCCCTATCCATCTATCGAGCATTTCCGATAATCATAGACTGACACGTACTGATAAATGAAATGACATGGACGGCTTTCATGAAAACTGCATATACATGTTCATGCATAGCATTTACGTAGAACTTGCAGAGATTTTTATCTCATAGGTGTCTTTATGGTGTAGGTGACTTTGAGCAAGGTGAGGACGATGTCCCTCCACCTGACGAGCCTGCAATTTGATGGAGGATACCCGTGGGAGCGGCTAGTGCAGTCGGTGCGAACTTGACCCATGGGGAGCTATAGGTTAAGTATTTTGTGGCTTTTTGGATAAGTTGATGGGTGATTAGTTAGAATGAAATGTATAGAAACCATTATAAGATGCCTGGTATCTGGACAGGTTGTGAATAAATGTATTGAATGTCCATTTTGATGATATTTATTGGCTTCCGCTATGTAGGGACGAATAGGTTGATACTTTGATGAAAATGGTTTGATATTGATGCTTTGATAGGTTTTGGATGAAATAGAAATGGATTTTGATGATTTTAGGTTATGCAGGGGAAAGAAGGTGAAAACAACTCTCTGGACAAAATCCAGAGAGCTAGCCGATCGATTGCCAGAAAGGGGCGATCGTTCGGGTAATGAGTGATATGGGGATGGAAATTGTATAAGTCTCGGTTAAGTATTCTGGCAGAGAAATGTCGTCCAAAGTTGTGGGCGATAATGTCGACCAAAGTTGTCATCCAAAATTGTGGGCTATAACGTCGACCAAATAATAAGTGTTCTGGTGTTAAGTTTTATTTGAGAGTTCAGTCAATAACGTCGACCTATTAGTCAATGATTTGGTTGAAGGTATTTAGTAAGGAGTTCGGTTGACGACATCGACCATTTCAAGGACAAGTTCGGTTGATAACGTCGACCATTTCGCGGAGAAGTTCGGTCGATAAGTGTTATGTCGAGAACGTCGACCGATTTTGGTCATGTTGATATCGACCGATTTTGGCCAGTGTTGACATCGATCGATTTTGGCCAGTGTTGATATCGACTGAGTGGAAGGAAATGAATTCCAGTATGTTCAGGACATCGACCGAAACTATGTCTTACTGTTTTTTTTTTAGCATTAGGCCACATCGACCGAATTTAGTCAATGTTGATTGTCGAACCCCCACTGTTTAAATCGAAGAAATCCGAGAGAAGTTAAGTGTTATTTATCTCGACTAAAGAAACCCGAGAGAAGTTAAGTGTTATTATCTCGACTGAAGAACCCGAGAGAAGTTAAGTGTTATTTATCTCGACCGATGAAACTCGAGAGGAATTAAATGTTAAGCTAGGTTATAGGCGTCGACCAAAACCAAGTTTCACTGTTTTTCATAGAATGTAAATTAAGTTACACTTTAGTACAAGATTTATATCTTCCGTTGAATAAGGTATATAGTCTTTATATGTGGATAGATGTAGATGGAATGACTGAGCCTATTCTCTCACAATCGATGACCGAATGAAATGGGAAATGAATTGATAAATGAAAGAAACGAAAAAATGAAATGAAAGATGAAAGTTTTAATTTCACGTGATTTTTTGGAATAGTACAAGGGTAAATTAAGGGTCCTGACAGTTATGGTATCAGAGCCCCCGGGTTTTAAAATCGGTTCTGTAGACTGCTCGACTGCGCAAGCCACTTCACGAACATGCTTCTTCTACTGTAAGTACGTTTTCAAGTTTTCTTGTTTTTGTTTCTTAGAGTTATTGTCTTTAACTTGTATAGGTTTGCAAAATGGTGCATCGAGGGAATGATCGGGATGAGAGAGATGATACGATAGACCAACTTAGAGAATTCCTTGCCCAACAATCCCAACACATAGAACGATAGGCTTAGCATATGGTGAGACAGTCTCAACAGCTTGACACGCTTATTAATCGTGAGGACCTAAGGACTCAAGAAGTAGTGACAACCGTGGGATAGAAAGGTTCCAGAAGTTACAACCCCCAGTGTTCAATGGACAATCTTCGGATCCCTCTTTAGCTGAGGAGTGGATTCGAACAATGGAGGATATGTTGGATTATGCGAATATAGAGGATGGGGAGAAGGTCGCGTTTGTCACCTACCATTTGGCTCTGGATGCCCGTTTCTGGTGGGATACGATCACGACAACCACATATGTTACAATAATGAGTTGGGAGCGGTTCAAGACCGTGTTTTATGACAAATACTTTAGTCATACGGCATGGGAGGCCAAAATGATAGAGTTTATGCAATTGTGACAGGCTGGCTCAGTTGCTAAATACGTTAGAAGGTTTGAGGCCCTATCCCGGTTTACACCACGCCAGGTCAGTGTTAATGAGGACAAGGTGCGTCGGTTTATGCAAGGGCTAAATCAGGAGATACGAAAAAGTGTTATGTTAGCTGGGGTGTGGAATGTGCCCTACGCTGAGATTGTGGCAAGAACATTGGAGATTGAGGCCGCTGAACCGACCTATGTCAGACCGAGGGAGCCAGCTAGAGGATTCTTTTGGGAAATTCAACCCAGGCCTCAGAATAAAGGCTGGCCACCGAGAGGACAGCCACAACAACAAAGAGGTACTAAGAGGCCCTATGATGGGAAGAGCGACCAGGGCAAGGGAAAGCAAGTTCGAGAGGATGCTCCAAGACCAGTATTGTAAAGCCCAGAATTATCTAAACCCGGTTCGCTACACTTCACTCTATCATGACTAAGAAATTTCGGATAAATTTTTAAAACTTCATTCGACATTCAAAATTTGACATTTTCTAAACATTCAAAACATTTGAAAACTTTGCAGCGGAAAATCATTTAAAACAACGATGAAGTTAGACAAACTGTAGAAAATATTGTTGGGGTGTTTAACGGAAATGTTGAAGTCATCTGCCGACGACAAGGTCAACGAAAGTAGCAGAAATAGAAAACCGAAGACTTCTGCCGATGACGTCAGCCGGAAGGAATGAAAACAAAAGACATCACTCGGTAGGCTTCATATACCGATGACGTGTACAACAACGCAACACCCTCTGCCGATAACGTCTACACAGCTTCCCTCTCGACTTCATCTGCCGATGAAGTCATCGTAACTCCATACACCACTTCATCTGCCGATGAAGTCAACATGACTTCATCTGCCGATAAAGTCAGCACAATTTCATCTCCCAACAGACAAACGCACGACATCTACCGATAACGACAATATGACCCTTTCCGATAGAATTAATATACACACTACATCTTCCGATTCTCTAAACGACAAAATCACTTAACTCCCTCGGACTGCACCTGCCGATCACTAAACAACAAACTTAATACTCTACATCTTCCGATCGAATAGACTACATCTGCCGACACGTGCTACTCACGTGACCCCTTAAGACATCTACCGATAGACATCAACACAACTTCCTTCAACAGAACGCAATAAACCTCTACACATATCCACTGATACAAAATTATCCGACTCCTACCAGTGGACTAAACAACACATATATAAACCAAGAAAACTTCGACTATCAACCAGACTTAAAACATTTTACCAAAAATCCATTCATAACACTCCAAGTCATTGTATTGATAAAAATCAGTAAGAACATGAAAATCAGAAATTCTCAAAAAAAAAAAATACGAAATCAAACAGTTGTAGCCTCATTTACTAAAAACTCAATGTACTCAGATTAAATCATTAACCACTAAACCTCCTCATCTGTAGACAACATGTTAAACCGCCTCATCAGTTACCAAGTTGAAGCCTGAATGCACTCCTTCAACATCCTCTACTCCTCAACATGATCAGGGGACACACCTGCTAACTCTTCTTCGCCTACATCACAAAACTCATCTATTAGCCTAATGCTAAGCAAGTAAAGCAATATATTTATATATGTAAAGTAATGCTGAACTTAAACTCCTAAACATGCAGTTTCTACTTTCTCATCTCAGTAGCATACACGTTCATTCACAACTTGATCTGATCCCATGGTTCCCTTGGGAGTGGGATCAATTCTCCCAATGTCTACATCCTCCTACTTAATTAAGGGGCAGATGAATTCCCTTAACACTTGGTCTGATCCCATGGTTCCCTTGGGAGCGGGATCAATTCTCCCAATGTATAAATCCCTTCATAAGTTAAGGGGTGGATTAGCTCCCTTAATAGTTTGTCTGTCGCATACAGTTCATACCTTACCATTCCTTACATGAAAATTCATTTTCGTAGTTTTTAATAAATCATGATGCATGGATAACAGAAACATACAATCACGCACAAACCTACTGTTTTGTGATGTAGGCCCGAAGGCACAAGCAATACTTTACTTACCTGGATTCCTAGCAAATGCTCGGTTAAGAGCTACTTCGGGGGTTTGTTCACCTATATTCATAAACAGAATGTTAAACCTTAATCTAAGCTATTCAGAAATCTAAGGAGTTGGTTTGACATTTCTATTTATCTAACATTCCCGATTCTGCTCTAACCCTCAAGCAGAATCTCTCACTCGCAACATTATCAAAATGCATACATTGGGATCCTTAAGCTACCTAGGTACTAAAATCAGCAATTAATCGAATCTAAACTCACCTTGGTTGGAGGAATCGATGAGGAAATCGCCTAAAGAGTTCTGCTGGGTTGAGCTGAAAACCGAGAGTGAAATGAGTATGACGGCTATACCTCATTCAATCTTTCCTTAAATATGTTATCCATAACATAAATTGACAATTACCCTTATGCCCTCACTTAGTTACTTATTAACCTAATTGATTTTACCCCGAATTTTATTCTATAAAATTCACACTTAGAAGATTAATAGGTTATTTTAATTCTAATAAACCGGGTGTTACAATCTACCTTCCTTAAAATAATTTTGTCCTCAAAATTCAGTACCTGAACAATCTTGGATGCTGGTCCATCATGTCTTGCTGGCGTTCCCAAGTTGTCTCCTCTATATTCTGATTATGCCATAAGACTTTCACTAGCGGAACTTCCTTGTTGCGTAATACTTTCACTGCATAATCCAAGATTCTTACTGGTCTCTCCTCATAGGTCAGTGTAGGTTGAATTTCAATGTTCTGCTGTTCCACAATCTGAGATGGATCCCTCAAGCACTTCTTAAGCATAGAAATATGGAACACATTGTGGATTCCTTCCATAGAGTCTGGCAATTGCAGCTCATATGCTGATTTTCCAATCCTCTTCAAGATTGAGAAAGGTCCAACGTATCTTGGGTTAAGCTTCCCTCTCTTCCCAAATCTCACAACTCCTTTGAATGGTGATACCTTAAGAAAAACCTCACTACCAACTTCAAACTCTAACTCTCTGCGTCTTCTGTCAGCATAGCTTTTCTGTCGACTTTGAGCTGTTAAGATCCTCTGACGGATGAGAGCAACCTTCTCAACAGTTTGCTGCACAATATCAGGACCAAGTAACTGTGCTTCACCAACTTCATCCCAGTACAAGGGTGATCTGCATTTTCGTCCATACAATGCTTCATACGGTGCCATTCTTATTGTTGCCTGAAAGCTGTTATTGTAAGAGAACTCTACCAGAGCTAGGTACTTATTCCAAGAGCCTTGGAAATCTAAAACACATGCACGGAGCAAATCTTCTAGAATCTGAATAGTTCTCTCAGATTGTCCATCAGTTTGAGGGTGAAAGGCCGTGCTAAAGTTAAGTTGTGTTCCCATAGCCTTATGCAAACTTTTCCAAAACTTAGATGTAAATCTAGAGTCTCGGTCTGAAACTATAGTTCTTGGAACTCCATGCAATCTAATGATTTCTTGCACATACAACTCTGCAAGTTGATCCATCGAATGTTTTATCTTTATAGGCAGAAAATGGGCGGATTTGGTCAAACGATCAACTACTACCCAAATTGCATCATGTCCTTTTGCTGTTCTAGGCAATCCTGTAACAAAATCCATTGTCACTTGATCCCACTTCCATTCCGGAACTGATAGGGGTTGTAATGTCCCTGCAGGCCTCTGATGTTCAGCCTTAACTTGCTGGCAGATCAAGCATGATCCTACGTACTCTGCCACATTTCTTTTCATATTAGGCCACCAGTAATGCTGCTTAAGGTCTCTGTACATTTTAGTACTTCCAGGATGAACAGAGAGCCTAGAAGAGTGTGCCTCGGATAGAATTTGCTTTCTAAGTTCAGTATCAGCCGGAACAAACCATCTATTTTGAAACTTGAGAATTCCATCAACCGAGCAGCTGAAATTCGTCCTGTCAGTAGAATCCATGCACAATTTATACTTGTTGCATTCAGCGTCATTCATTTGAACTTCTTTTATTCTTTCCAAAATAGTAGGCCTCAAAGATATGGCCGAAAGCATGGCTGACACACTAGATACTGCTTCAAGGTTAAACCTTAAGAATTCAGTCTCTAAGGCTATCGGTATGTCTAGAATCAACGTAGAAACCGATGGAGTCACCCTACTCAAAGCGTCTGCCACAACATTCGCCTTACCGGGATGATACTTAATCTCAAAGTCATAGTCTTTTACAAATTCCAACCATCTACGTTGCCTCATGTTTAGTTCCTTCTGTGTGAAAATGTACTTTAGACTCTTATGATCTGAAAATATTTCACACGATTGTCCATACAAATAATGCCTCCAAATCTTGAGTGCAAATACTACAGCAGCTAATTCCAAGTCATGTGTAGGGTAATACTTCTCATGAGTTTTCAACTTTCTGGAAGCATAGGCTATCACTTTTCCTTCTTGCATCAAGACACAGCCAAGACCAATCTTGGATGCATCACAATAAATACTAAATTTACCATTCTCAGCAGGAAGGGTCAGGATTGGAGCATTGGTCAGTTTCTGTTTCAAGGCTTGGAAACTATGCTCACATTCATCAGTCCATAAATACTTCACATTTTTCCTTGTTAACTTAGTAAGAGGTGTAGCAATCTTTGAAAATCCTTCAATGAACTTTCTATAATACCCTGCAAGTCCAAGAAAACTTCTAATATCAGTAGCATTCTTCGGTTGGGGCCATTCCTTAACTGCTTGAACTTTAGTCGGGTCGACAGATAATCCCTCTCCAGAGATGACATGTCCTAGAAAGTGAACTTGGTCTAACCAAAATTCACACTTAGAAAACTTGGCGTATAGTTGGCGCTGCTTCAATAATTCTAATACTAAGTTTAAGTGTCTTGTGTGCTCCTCCTTGGTCTTAGAATAAATTAGAATGTCATCAATGAATACAATAACAAACTTGTCCAAATACTCGTGAAACACCCTATTCATAAGATCCATAAAGGCTGCCGGTGCATTTGTCAAACCAAAAGACATAACCAAAAACTCATAATGTCCATACCTAGTACGAAAGGCAGTCTTTGGGATATCTTCGGATTTAACCTTCAGTTGGTAATAACTGGATCTAAGGTCAATCTTAGAGAAAAATTTTGCACCTCTAAGCTGGTCAAATAAGTCATCAATTCTCGGTAGGGGATACTTGTTTTTGATAGTTAGCTTATTTAATTCCCTATAGTCTATGCACATACGCATTGATCCATCTTTCTTTTTGACAAAAAGGACAGGTGCACCCCACGGCGAAAAGCTTGGGCGTATGAACCCTTTCTCTAATAGTTCTTCCAACTGTTTCTTTAATTCTTTAAGCTCTGTAGGTGCTAGTCTATAAGGATTCTTAGATACAGGCTCGGCGCCTGGGTAAACATCCACAACAAATTCAATTTCCCTATCTGGTGGCAAGCCAGGAAGGTCATCTAAGAATACTTCAGGAAAATCTTGAACAACCAAGACATTTTGGGGACTTGATCTTCCTAAATGTTGTGTGTCTAAAACGCTGGCCAAAAAGCACAAATACTCCCTGCATGGGGTGGGTCTACTATTTATAGAAGACATCACGGTCATTTCCTTGCTCTTCTTCAGAGCTTGAAAGGTATGCTTCAAACTACCAGGGGGTTGGAAACTAACTATTCCAGTCCTACAATCGATTATGGCGTGGTGATTAAACAACCAGTCCATTCCTAGGATTACATCAAATCCCGTTATATCCATAACAATTAAATCAGCAGATAGGTTTTTGTCCCCTACTAATACCATGCAATTATGCAATACATGATTGGAACGCAAATGCTCACCAGAGGGTAAAGCAACATTGAATACATGCCTAGAAGGGTTGGATTGTACTTCCAACTTATCAGCAAAAGTAGACGCAACAAAGGAATGCGTTGCGCCTGAATCTAGCAAGGTAAAAGCAGGCATAGAATTAACCAATATAGTACCTGACACAACAGCAGGCTGGTCTCCTTCTCCCGACTCCATCATAGAAAATATTCTCGGCTTTATTTTAGCAGGGCCACTCTTCAACGTTGGGCAGTCTCTGATGACGTGGCCAGCCTTATTACAGTTGAAACATCGAAGGACTCTGGGCTTCGGGCAATCCTTAAACAAATGTCCAAACTCCTCACAGTTATAACACTTACCAGTCCCAAACCTACACTCGCCCAGGTGATTTTTCATACATTTTGTAATATCCGGTTTGTACGGACCTTTTATTATATTATTATTATTATTATTATTGGCGTTTTTGTATCTATGTCAAATCAGGTCCGTTTTACAAAAAGAAAGCGTCATTACGATTCTAACGAATAATAAGAATTTTAATGAATTTACGGGAATTTTCAGAGATCAAACACGATATTCCGAGTAAATACACTTTTCGTAATGTAAAAGACGTTCTCGTAAAAATAGTAAACGAGGTCCGAATTGCAAACGGACAGTTTTAATAAAGCCTTGGCGATGAATATGAGTTATTGGCAAAATATGGAATTTTCGAGAATCCGAATCGAAGGACGATTAACGAAACGAAGGACGGAACGAATAGATTTAAGTAAGAAGGGCAAAATGGTAATTTGCAAAATAATTTCTATTAAAAACATCACAAACCCTCATTTCTCCCTCACTTTCTCTCTTTCTTTCTTTTTCTCTCTGGATCGCACGAACAGAGAAGGAAAAGCTTCTCTGGCCGCCGGCGTTCTCACGACGTCCGACCTCCGTTCATCCTCCGTCCTTCACGGTTTCTCCTCCTCTCGCTACCCTAGGTATGTAGCTTCGGTCTTGGAGCGTTTATTTTGAGTTTTCGGTTCGATTTAGGGTTAGGGTTTCGACGAAAAACGCGAATTAGGGTTCGTAATTAATAGGTTAGCCTTGATTAAGTATATATCAAACGTATTGGACGTTATTGGACGAAGATAAACCAATTTGTAAAAAAGTATAAATTATAGAATTTTCGGGTTTTCGAAAATAACTCGTAATATGGATTTCCAGATGTATCGAGCGTTGTGTCGTTGTTTAAAAGCTTCGATTTGTTAGATTAAGGACTTTATTAGTTTGGACATTTAATCGTTTAAATTAGTTTTAACGACAAATATCGTGTTTTGTCTCAGACACGACTCCCGTGGACGAAGTTTGAGATCCAGCGCGCTCAAGGTAAGTTCTCGTGACTTGCTTGACCGAAAGGTCTACACCATACCTCGTCGTCATATCAAGGATCCTTGAGGGTTCCTTGTTTTACGTTGTTTAGGTTGGGTAGCTAGGTTATGTTGTATTGTCTGGTTAATATGTATGTTGTTTGTTTACTTTCCGCTGATATGAACTGTTCATGCATCACGATTTTCGAAAGTCATGAAAAGGAATTTCTGCACGTGTTTTTAAGAAAAGGAACGTATATCTGAAATCAAATCTGTAACGAAATCTGAATGAATAAACGTAATCTGTCTGTATCTGGTCACGCGGGATGGGGCTCAGGCACGGCTGTGCGTGTTGCAAGCGTGTACCCCCCCTCTCTAGGTGGAAAGGGTAGTCCGACCGCTGGATAGGCCCTCTCCGCTTAGTGGGTAGAGGTTTCGGTGACAATTCTGTCTGTCTGTGACGTAATGAATCTGTAATCTGTAATTCTGTATCTGTAATCTGAATCTGAGCATGATTTCTGAATGGCATACGCACGCATGCATCTGCATTTACGTAGCTTACTGAGATTTCAATATCTCATATGTGTCTGTATGGTGTAGGTGACGTTCTAGGTTACGTTGACCCAGGTGAGGATGATATTCCTCCTCCTGATGTAGGAGCAGCTGATGGATGATGCTCGTGGGAGTGCGCTGAGTAGTCGAGGCGCGATACGACCCGTGGGGATGTATGTATGGACTCTGGGGTTATTTTGGGATGTGTGATCTGATAACTGTATAGAATATTTAGGTTGTTTGGATCTGGATAGGGATTAGATAACGTTTTGGTAATTGTATGTAAAACGTTTTGGTTTAAACTGTTTGATGAACGTTATAAAATGTTTTGGTTTAGAACCGCTATTTAAACGTTATAGAAATTCTGGAACTGTTTGGTTGTTTAAATTAAGTTTAAATGTTGTTTGTAGGTTGTTAAGGATAGCTCGGTTTTTAAAGCTATCCACGCAGTTGGACTTCGTAAAGTCCGCTGTAAGTCGGTTGAGTTAACGTATAAGATGATTAAGTTTAAAGATGAGAAAGTGGGAAGGGAATTGAAAAAGGGTTGCTCTCTGGAATCGGATTCCAGAGAGCTGAAAGTATGTTAATTGAGATTGCTGTTGTGATTATAGGCGTGAGGTATAGAAATTGCTCTCTGGAATTCAGAATTTCAGAGAGCTAATTGAAGTGTTACTGAAGGAAAGGGGAAGAGAACGATCGTTGTATTTGAAGCATGAAGGATCGCTGCATGGGCAGCGATCGATCTCTGCAAACTGCAGAGATCGATCGCCGCCCTTTATATGTAGTGCAGCGATCGATCTCTGCAGTTTGCGGAGATCGATCGCTGCTCTTGTTAACATATGCAGCGATCGATCTCTGCAAACTACAGAGATCGATCGCTTGCTATATTGCAAGCTGCGATCGATTTCTGCAGATTGCAGAAATCGATCGCCGCCCCCCTTTTTGGCGATTGCTTTCCGATTCTGCCCCTCTGTCTTTTAATGTTATTTAAATGTTTAAATGTTTTAAGTTTTATTTAAATTGTTTTAGTTTATGTTTTAAATGATTTACCAAACGAACTTCGATTTCGATTCCGGTTTCGGCTTCGATTTCAATTCTGGTTAACGTCAAGTTTTAAAGTTTATAAAATGTAAAGATAAAAAAAAAATAATAATAATATGGGAAATACGGGTACAGTATTAGGGGTGTTACACATTTCATGCACTGAGGAAACTTCTCGGCATCCGGTACCTTCTTTCCAGAACCCTGACTACCCTGGCCTCCAGCAGGCCTCTTTATCCCTCTCTGCTGGTGGGGCTGAAAGAACTTTCGCGGGGCTTCCTTTGGTCCAGCACACTTCATTTCAGCTTCTTCTGCCTCCAATGCAGTAGACACTACTTCGCTGAATGACAAGCCTTTAATGCCTGAGTACTTCACTCCTCTGTAAATCTCTGGCTTTAGACCTTGCAGGTATTGAAACACTTTATCCTCATTTCTATGAACGAGGTATCCAGCAAACCTTGACAGAGACTCGAATTGCCTGTTGTACTCTGCCACAGACCCAGTCTGCTTCAAGCTCAAAAACTCAGCCTTCTTTGCGTTCTGGACAGTGGTGCTAAAATATTTCTCATAGAAGACTTCCTTGAATTGCGACCAGGACATGGTTGCAATATCGGTGGTGATCTCCAGCGACTCCCACCAAAGTTGTGCATCCCCTGCTAGATGAAACGTTGCCAAAATGACTTTCTCTCCGTCTCCAACATTGGCACATCTGAACATGCTCTCAATCTTTCGAAGCCATTCCTCAGCAACAATCGGGTTAGATGACTTTCCATCAAATGTGGGTGGTTGCAGCCTACGAAATCTATCCCCTGAATGCTCATTGACATGACCTGAATTGGCACTTCCTTGTGTTTCCCGACTCAATAACACACCTAACTGGTCAGATTGCTGTCGCACAATGTCTGTCTGCTGACGCATCAACTCTGTCAGCTGTCTAATTACACTTGAATCTTCTTCACTCCTCAAGTTCGGCATCTCCCTAGGTACTCTTGGTCTCCCTGGTCGTCTAGCCATTTGTCTAAGGTTCTGCACAAAGTTATCTATACTCATAAACATCTTATAACTAAAGCTAATATAAACACTTACAGTTGTTGGAGTACTTTCATGCGACGATTGGCACTGATGAGTAATCTTCTGAACGGTTTAGCAGCATGTCTCTGATACCATACTGTAAAGCCCCGAATTATCTAAACCCGGTTCGCTACACTTCACTCTATCATGACTAAGAAATTTCGGATAAATTTTTAAAACTTCATTCGACATTAAAAATTTGACATTTTTTAAACATTCAAAACATTTGAAAACTTTGCAGCGGAAAATCATTTAAAACAACGATGAAGTTAGACAAACTGTAGAAAATATTGTTGGGGTGTTTAATGGAAATGTTGAAGTCATCTGCCGACGACAAGGTCAACGAAAGAAGCAGAAATAGAAAACCGAAGACTTCTGCCGATGACGTCAGCTGGAAGGAATGAAAACAAAAGACATCACTCGGTAGGCTTCATATACCGATGACGTGTACAACAACGCAACACCCTCTGCCGATAACGTCTACACAGCTTCCCTCTCGACTTCATCTGCCGATGAAGTCATCGTAACTCCATACACCACTTCATCTGCCGATGAAGTCAACATGACTTCATCTGTCGATAAAGTCAGCACAATTTCATCTCCCAACAGACAAACGCACGACATCTACCGATAACGACAATATGACCCTTTCCGATAGAATTAATATACACACTACATCTTCCGATTCTCTAAATGACAAAATCACTTAACTCCCTCGGACTGCACCTGCCGATCACTAAACAACAAACTTAATACTCTACATCTTCCGATCGAATAGACTACATCTGCCGACACGTGCTACTCACGTGACCCCTTAAGACATCTACCGATAGACATCAACACAACTTCCTTCAACAGAACGCAATAAACCTCTACACATATCCACTGATACAAAATTATTCGACTCCTACCACACATATATAAACCAAGAAAACTTCGACTATCAACCAGACTTAAAACATTTTACCAAAAATCCATTCATAACACTCCAAGTCATTGTATTAATAAAAATCAGTAAGAACATGAAAATCAGAAATTCTCAAAAAAAAAAAAATACGAAATCAAACAGCTGTAGCCTCGTTTACTAAAAACTCAATGTACTCAGATTAAATCATTAACCACTAAACCTCCTCATCTGTAGACAACATGCTAAACCGCCTCATCAGTTACCAAGTTGAAGCCTGAATGCACTCCTTCAACATCCTCTACTCCTCAACATGATCAGGGGACACACCTGCTAACTCTTCTTCGCCTACATCACAAAACTCATCTATTAGCCTAATGCTAAGCAAGTAAAGCAATATATTTATATATGTAAAGTAATGCTGAACTTAAACTCCTAAACATGCAGTTTCTACTTTCTCATCTCAGTGGCATACACGTTCATTCACAACTTGATCTGATCCCATGGTTCCCTTGGGAGTGGGATCAATTCTCCCAATGTCTACATCCTCCTACTTAATTAAGGGGCAGATGAATTCCCTTAACACTTGGTCTGATCCCATGGTTCCCTTGAGAGCGGGATCAATTCTCCCAATGTATAAATCCCTTCATAAGTTAAGGGGTGGATTAGCTCCCTTAATAGTTTGTCTGTCGCATACAGTTCATACCTTACCATTCCTTACATGAAAATTCATTTTCGTAGTTTTTAATAAATCATGATGCATGGATAACAGAAACATACAATCACGCACCAACCTACTGTTTTGTGATGTAGGCCCGAAGGCACAAGCAATACTTTACTTACCTGGATTCCTAGCAAATGCTCGGTTAAGAGCTACTTCGGGGGTTTGTTCACCTATATTCATAAACAGAATGTTTGTAACACCCGAGTTTTCGGGTTTCCGCTTCAAAGCTATTTTCGTAAATAAGTGAATTAGGTCCGTTTTGCGAGCGGATAGTTTTATTAGGACCCTAGAAATTTCTTGGAATTTGTAGAAGAATAAGTGAAATTTTGGAAACCCAAATCGAGAAGAGTAATGCTAGGGTTCCCGTTTTACCCTTTTAGTATGATAATTCGTAAAAATAGCAAAATAAGTCCGTTTTGTGAACGGTGAGTTTTGTTAGAACTCTAAGATTAAATTGGAATATTTGGAGAAATAAGGAAATAGCAGAGAAACCGAATCGATAGACTAATTAAAGAGTTAAACATAAAATGGATGGAGGGGCATGTAAGTAATTTGGTAAGTAAATAAAAATTATAATTTCATTTATAATTTTTATAAAACAATGAATGGCTTCACGAGGAAGCCATTCCCTGCCCGAGCTCCCGACGCCGCGAGAGAAGTGGAGGCGCGCGACTACTACGACGAACGCCGACGTCCGACCTCGACGTTCTCCGGCCAGACGACGGCGAGGTGCAGTTCCCGGCCCGTCCCCGCGCACTGAACCGAACGGTAAGCTCGGTTTTCTCTTTTTTTTGGCTCGGTTTGGGGCTGGCAGTGGCGAGCTCGATTGAGCTCCGATTGCCGGCCGTTTTAGGTCACCTCCGGCGTGGGTTTGCCAACCCTTGCGCCGGCTATTCTTGATTGGCCGTGGATTGCTCAAATTGAGCAAAATTCAGTGAATGCCCGATTAGGGCAATTCGGGTTTGTGGTTTGAAACTTCGATTTTAGGTTAGTTTATGTTAATTGGATGTTAAAAGGATAGATTGGTGAAGAAATTGATGGAATTTGATGAAAAATCAAAAAGGGGGATTTTCCGGGTAAAGGGCAGTTTCGGGTTTTTGATAAATTGACCTAGCTCCGGTCATTTGTTTTGAAATTCCTTTTGGCAGATTAAAATAGGTTATTAGAGGAGTACGTGGCCGCTGGAATCGTTCGATTCCGATAACCGACGCGAAAGTTACGCGCGTTTGAAGTTTCAGGTCGGTTTTACCAAACCCGAATTAGTGGCCCGTTTAGTTAAGTTTTAGTTGGATTAGGCTTGAAATATTAGTTCGAGAGTAAATTGGCGAATGTAAGTTTGATTTAATGAAGTTTGAATGTTTGTCATAGGTCGAGCCATAGGTGACGTGTGGTGCCAAACCCAGCGAGCTACAGAAGACAGGTAAGTTCTCGTGACCTTCTCTGGCCGATTGGCCTACACCGTACTTCGATGCAGCGTCGAGGATCTTAATGGATTGTTTGTTTTAATTGCTTTGGTCGGGTAGTTAGGTTGGTTTTAAATTGTTATAGGTTATTCTGTTTCGGTCTGGATGGTATACATGTTGCTTGTTTATTGCATCGTATAGTTATGTTATGTTCATATCTGTTCATGCATCACGTGTTTTTTTAAAGATCATGAAAAACGAATTTCTGCACGATGTTTTAAAGTAAATGCAAAGAAAGAATGACCCTTCGGTATACAGTTTAAATGACCCTTCGGTATACAGTTTAAATGACCCTTCGGTATATAGTTTAAATGACCCATCGGTATACAGTTTAAATGACCCTTCGGTATACAGTTTAAATGACCCTTCGGTATATAGTTTAAATGACCCTTCGGTATATAGTTTAAATGGCCCATCGGTATACAGTTTATAGCAAAGCAAAGCAATCGGTATACAGTTTAAAGCAAAGCAAAGTAAAGTAAAGCAAAGCAAAGTAAAGTAAAGTAAAGTAAAGCAAAGTAAAGAAAAGAATGCATGATTTATAGATTCATATGCACAGCACGCATTTGCATTTACTATTTGCATTTACTAGAGCTTACTGAGATTTTTATCTCATAGATGTCTGTATGGTGTAGGTGTTTACGAGGAAACAGGTGAGGACGAGCTTTCTCCTCCTGAGGCATGAGGCAGTTGACGAAAGATGGATTGCGGTGGTGTGTTGCGCAGTCGATGCTTAACTGACCCGTGGGGATGTAAGTAAAGGTATTGAGAAGTTTTGGGAATTGTCGGCTTGATGGTGAATTGAAATGGATAATTGTACTGTTAGACATTTTAGGATGTTTGGACTCTGTTTAGTTGATAGATTGATGTTTAGATGACTTTGTTTAGTTGAAAGATTGATGTTTAGATGGTTCGATTCGAGTTAGTGGATAAAATAGATTTATATACAGATGTTATGGCAAACTGTTTTATAAAGCGTTTTGTTAAATCAGTTATTTGAAATGTATTCTGGAACTGCTTGGTATTTTCTTTGATTTGTAAACAGGAGGATATGTCACACTTTTAAACGGAACCATGCAGTTCGTTTTCATGAAAATGTACATGATTGTAGTTTCGTTTTGATTGGGTTTTGATTGGGTTTAAGTTTTTATGATGAATGTAGTGTTTGATGGTATTGAAGTGTGTAGTTGGTGCAGGAGAAAAGGAAAGAAAGAAAGAGAAAAATGTTTTTAATTGTTTTACATAATTGTTTTAAATTGTTTGAAGTTTTATTTCCGCTCGAACGCTAAGTTTAAAGTTGAGAGTATAAAATGAAAAATTTATACGGGAAATTAGGAAGAGTATGAGGGTCGTTACAATGTTAAACCTTAATCTAAGCTATTCAGAAATCTAAGGAGTTGGTTTGACATTTCTATTTATCTAACATTCCCGATTCTGCTCTAACCCTCAAGCGGAATCTCTCACTCGCAACATTATCAAAATGCATACATTGGGATCCTTAAGCTACCTAGGTACTAAAATCAGCAATTAATCGAATCTAAACTCACCTTGGTTGGAGGAATCGGTGAGGAAATCGCCTAAAGAGTTCTGCTGGGTTGAGCTGAAAACCGAGAGTGAAATGAGTATGACGGCTATACATCATTCAATCTTTCCTTAAATATGTTATCCATAACATAAATTGACAATTACCCTTATGCCCTCACTTAGTTACTTATTAACCTAATTGATTTTACCCCGAATTTTATTCTATAAAATTCACACTTAGAAGATTAATAGGTTATTTTAATTCTAATAAACCGGGTGTTACAAGTATGCCCGAAGTGCCAGAAGCCCCACTTTGGCGCTTGTAGATTTGGCACGAACCAGTGTTACAGGTGCGGGGAGGTAGGTCATTACACTCTGAATTGTCCAAGGGCAGCTACCGATCAAAAGAGAGTTGCCCCAAGAATTTTTGCCTTCATTGAGCCAGGCGATGTTGGCGACGAGGCCCAGCCCTCCGTTATAGCAGGTACTATTTTGGTCACGGGAGTAGCAGTATTTTCATTGATAGACACGGGTGCTACGCACTCGTTTATGTCCACTGCATGAGTAGCTAGACTAAGGATAGTGCCTGAGTTAGTAGAGTACGAGTATCGAGTAATGCTGCCTTCAGGGGAGTTTATGCGGTCAAATCACATCCTGCAAGGCAATGTTGTCTCTGTAGGAAACAATACCATTTATGCCCGGTTGATAGTTATGGGCATAGAGCGGTATGATCTTATCTTGGGGATGGATTGGCTATCTCGCCACTTCGCCCCCATCGACTGCCGATCCGGGTTGATGACTTTTTTGCCCCCGGGTAAAGAGGAGTTTGTTTATCAGGCAATGAATAGGTTAAGTGGGTTACCGGCTTCCCATTCGATGAAGGTCAATGAACAGTTTAAAGATAAATGCTCAGTATACTTGGCCACAGTGATTGATACTCAGTTGCTTAACGGAGTAAAGCCAAGTGACCTACCAATTGTTAAGGAGTTTTCAGACATCTTCCGTGATGATCTTCCGGGATTACCGTCGGACAGGGAGATAGAGTTCGTGAAAGACATATATCCAGGTTGTGATGACCTAGATTTGTAAGTATGTGTACGATGGCTGCACGAACTAGAACCCGGATGGCGGTACGTCTGCGTGGGCGACCCAGAAGGTGACGGGTCGTAAAAAGGGGGTCGTCACATTCCCATATCGCTTGGTGAAGTATGTGGGAATGAAACATATGTAAAGAGACCCTCCCAAGATAGCAAGACGCGTTTTGGAGTACAATTGACAACGGATCCCATAAGAACTCCGAAGTTAAAAGGTCTTCGGCGAGAGTAGTACCAGGTTGGGTGACCGACTAGGAAGTCCTCGCCAAACAAAGCCGTGAGAGGAGGATATTGGGTTACGGCCCAATCCTCAGAGCGGACAATATCTTACTGGGAAATGGGTCGTTACAAATGGTATTAGAGCCTGTATCCAACCGAAAATGTGGCCAACGAGGACGTTGGGTCCCCGAGGGGGGGTGATTGTGATGACCCAGATGTGTAAGTATGTGTACGATGGCTGCACAAGCAGGAACCCGGATGGCGGTACGTCCGCGTGGGCGAACCGAAAGGTGACGGGTCATAAAAAGGGGGTCGTCACAATCTCATATCGCTTGGGGAAACATGTGGAAATGAAACATATGTAAAGAGACCCTCCCAAGATAGCAAGACGCGTTTTGGAGCACAATTGACAACGGATCCTATAAGAACTCCAAAGTTAAAAGTGCTTCGGCGAGAGTAGTACCAGGTTGGGTGACCAACTGGGAAGTCATCGCCAAACAAAGCCGTGAGGGGAGGATATTGGGTTACGGCCCAATCCCCAGAGCGGACAATATCTTACTGGGAAAACACAGGTACGGGACCTGTCTCAAAGAATCCGTACAGGTTGGCACCTGTTGAACTCAGGGAGTTGTAATCGCAGCTGGAAGAGTTGTTGGATAAGGGATTCATCCGACCCAATTTCTCTCCATGGGGTGCCCCGGTTCTGTTCGTCAAGAAGAAAGACGGAACTCTCAGGATGTACATTGACTACCGAGAGTTGAACAAATTGACGGTAAAAAATAAATATCTGTTGCCCGGATTGATGACCTGTTTGATCAACTGTAGGGTGTCCGAGTGTTTTCAAGGATTCACCTACGCTCGGGTTATTACCAGTTGAAGGTCCGGAGAGAAGATATTCAAAAGACGGCGTTCCGGACGAGGTATGGGTACTAAGAATTTCTTGTGATGTCTTTTGGACTTACGAATTCTCCTGCAGCATTTATGGATTTGATGAATCGTGTCTTCAAGGAGTATTTGGACAAGTTTGTCGTTGTCTTTATCGACGACATCTTGGTCTATTCAAAGACGAAAGAAGAACACGATGAGCAACTACGCATTGTCTTAGGAATTTTGAGGCAACATCAACTATATCTGAAGTTCTCTAAATGCGAGTTTTGGCTGGACCGAATAGACTTTCTCGGCCATGTTATATCTCAAGAGGGGATTTCCGTGGACCCGACCAAGATTGAGGTTGTCAAGGATTGGCCACAGCCTAAGAACGTGCGTGAGGTACGTGGATTTCTCGGATTGACCGGATATTACAGGAAGCTCATAGAGGGATTCTCGAAAATTGCAGTCCCCTATCATGCTTGACACGAAAGAATGAGAAGTTCATATGGATGGCTGCATGTGATAAAAGCTTCCGAGAACTGAAACAGAAATTGACAACGGCTCCAGTTCTGACGCTGCTAATTGAGGGCGAGAAGTTTAGCATTTATTACGACGCATCAAAGGTTGGTCTTGGATGTGTACTTATGCAGGAAGAATGGATTATTGCCTATGCGTCTCGACAGTTAAGGCCGTATGAGCAAAATTATCCGACACATGACCTAGAAATTTCAGCCGTCGTCTTTGCATTGAAGATTTGGAGACAGTATTTATACGGGCAGCAATGCGAAATATATTCAGACCACAAGAGCTTAAAATATTTGTTTACGCAGAAGGAATTGAACATGCGGCAAAGAAGGTGGTTAGAGTTCATCAAAGACTACGAGTTTGAGATTAAATACTACCCAGGAAAGGCGAATAAAGTCACAGATGCTTTGAGCAGAATGCCTTCTTCGAGTCAGCCTTCACTTGCCACGATGTCGACAGTATTAAAGTCAGAAATCGAGAGGTTTGATGTAGAGATCGTGGCTTAATTATCTAGTATGCTCACAAATATTTCGCTAAGGCCGACAATCATAGAAAGAATCCGAGAAGCACAACAAAGGAACTTGGAGTGCGAGAGGTATCGATTGAGCGTAACCTCTGAGGACCCGTCCGATTTCAGCCTATCGGACGATGGTGTATTTAGATTTAGGCATAGATGATACGTGCCTAACGACAAGGAGCTGAAGAAGGAGATTTTGGCCGAGGCACACTCCTCAGCTTATTCTGTGCACCCGGAAAGCACCAAGATGTATCGGGACTTGAAACAGCACTTCTGGTGGCCGAACATGAAAAGAGAGGTCGCCAGGTATGTAGAAACTTGTTTAGTCTGCCAACAGGTTAAAGTAGAGCACCAGAGGCCGGCCGGAACCTTACAGCCACTGTCGATCCCATAGTGGAAATGGGAGCAGATTTCTATGGATTTTATTGCTGGACTCCCGAGAACGACGAAGGGGCACGATGGGATTTGGGTGATAGTGTACCGTTTAACGAAGTTGGCCCACTTTCTTCCAGATAAAGCAACGTTCGCCATGGATCAGCTCGTCGAGCTATATGTGCAGGAAATTGTTAGTCTACATGGAGTGCCCATCTCAGTAGTTTCGGATCGAGATCTGAGATTCACTTCGAGATTTTGGAAGAGTTTGCACAAGGCCATGGGAACTCAGTTGAACTTCAGCACGACGTTCCATCCTCAGACCGATGGTCAGACAAAACGAACGAATCAAATTCTTGAGGATATGCTTAGAGCCGGTGTATTGGAGTTTTAAGGACCGTGGAGTAGGTACTTGCCACTGATCGAGTTTTCCTATAATAATAGCTTCCAGGCTACTATCGACATGGCTCCATATGAGGCGCTGTATGGGCAAAAATGTAGATCACCGCTATACTGGGACGAAGTTTGCGAAGCTAGCATAATCGGCCCAGATATTTTGCAGCAGATGACGGAGAAGATCGCCGTTATTAGGCAGTGTATGGAGATAGCGCAAAGCCGACAGAAAAGCTATGCTGACAATAGATGGAGATAGGCGCAAAAGCCGACAGAAAAGCTTGCTGACATAGAAGAAGGGAGTTGGAGTTAATAAGGGCGACGAGGTGTATTTAAAGATTTCCTTCGCATTCAAAGCGTTATGCGATTCGGGAGAAAAGGGAAGCTAAGCCCTCGCTATGTGGGGCCATTTACTATTTTGAAGAGAATTGGGAAGATGGCATATCGATTACAGCTTCCGGTATCTATGGAGAGCATCCACAACGTCTTTCATGTATCCATGCTCAGGAGGTGTGTGCGTGACCCGTCGCATGTCGTAGAAGCACGGGAGATTGAAGTGCAACCAATGCTAACCTATGTGGAAAAGCCGATACAAATTCTGGAATCCTCTATTAAGGTATTGAGGAACAAAGAAATTCCGCTAGTCAAGGTGTTATGGTGGAACCACGGAACGGAGGAAGCTACTTGGGAGAGATAGTAGGATATGATGTCTAAGTATCCTGAACTGTTTGTATAATCAAATTTTGAGGACAAAATTTTAATTAAGGTGGATGGAATGTAACACCTGCTTTTTACGGGATTTTATTATTCCGCTATATAATGGCATTTATGTAAATATGTCAAATAAGTCCGTTTGCGAACGGAAGGTTTCAATGAAGCCCGTATCAAAAATTGGAATTATCAGTGAAATAGGGAAGTTTGGAGAAACTGAATCGATAGTTAAACAAGGAAATAAATAGAGAATCAATTGGAGGGGCGAGATGGTAATTTGGCAAGTCAAGTTAATAACAAAGATTTCACAACACTCTTCCCCTCCCACGATTTTTCACTCTGGCATTTCTTCCTCCAGAGAGCTTTGGCAATTTTCTTTCCCCCTCTCACGTGTTTTCCCTTCCGATGAAGAAGCTTTCCCTATAGGCGACTCGTCCGCCACGTTTCTTCTCCAAAAACACTCCCTAGGTAAGAATTTACAGTCTTGGAGCGTTAGATTTCGATTTCTAGGTTGTTAAACAATTAGGGTTTCGTAGGGTGTTGTTAAAAATGTAGGTTAATGTTTGAAATCGATAGGTTTACCGTAATTACACCTCTAATGGACGTATTTATGGTTTTTATAAATTGGTTTAGGCGAACAACACTCGTGGACAGAGCTTGGTGTGCTACGGACGCGAGGTAAATTCTCGTGATTTACTGTGGCCGATTGGCCTACACCATATGTCGGAATTTGTGTTGAAGATTGTTGGTGCTTGGTTTGTTTAATTGCTTTGGTTGGGTAGTTAGGATTAGTTGCTTTTATAGGTTACGCTTTTATCGTCTTAATGGTATACACGATGTATGTTTACGTTATGCTATTGTTTGTCAGGCATCATTGTTTATAAATGTCATGAAAAAGGAATTTGGGCATTGATTTCATGAAAATGGAAATGTAAAGAACGAAAGTAAAGTATCACAGTAAATAACCATGGCATGTGGTTATCGGTGATGAGGTTCAGACCCGGCGTTCCATGGTGAGCGGGTTTCCCTCGCTTCAGATGGTGGGGACTGTCTAACCGCTTGACGTGCCCTATCCATCTGTCGAGCATTTCCAATAACCATAGACTGACACGTACTAATAAATGAAATGATATGGACGGCTTTCATGAAAACTACATATACATGTTCATACATAGCATTTACATAGAACTTGCTGAGATTTTTATCTCATAGGTGTCTTTATGGTGTAGGTGACTTTGAGCAAGGTGAGGACGATGTCCCTCCACCTGACGAGCCTGCAGTTTGACGGAGGATGCCCGTGGGAGCGGCTAGTGCAGTCGGTGCGAACTTGACCCGTGGGGAGCTATAGGTTAAGTATTTTGTGGCTTTTTGGGATAAGCGAGGGGTGATTAGTTAGAATGAAATGTATAGAAACCATTATAGGATGCCTGGTATCTTGACAGGTTGTGAATAAATGTATTGAATGTCCATTTTGATGATATTTATTGGCTTCCGCTATGTAGGGACGAATAGGTTGATACTTTGATGAAATTGGTTCGATATTGATACTTTGATAGGTTTTGGATGAAATAGAAATGGGTTTTGATGATTTAGGTTATACAGGGGAAAGAAGGTGAAAACAGCTCTCTGGACAAAATCTAGAGAGCTAGCCGATCGATCGCCAGAAAGGGGCGATCGTTCGGGTAATGGGTGATACAGGGATGGAAATTGTATAAGTCTCGGTTAAGTATTTTGGCAGAGAAATGTCGTCCAAAGTTGTGGGCGATAACGTCGACCAAAGTTGTCGTCCAAAGTTTTGGGTGATAACGTCGACCAAATTGTAAGTGTTCTGGTGTTAAGTTTTATTTGAGAGTTCGGTCAATAACGTCGACCGATTAGTCAATGATTTGGTTGAAGGTATTTAGTAAGGAGTTTGGTTGACGACATCGACCATTTCAGGGACAAGTTTGGTTGATAACGTCAACCAATTCAGGGAGAAGTTCGGTCGATATGTGTTCTGTCAAGAACGTAGACCGATTTTGGTCATTGTTGACATCGACCGATTTTGGCCAGTGTTGACATCGACCGATTTTGGCCAGTGTTGATATCGACCGAGTGGAAGGAAATGAATTCCAGTAAGTTCAGAACGTCGACCGAAACTATGCCTTACTGTTTTTTTTAGCATTAGGCCACATCGACCGAAGAAACCTGAGAGAAGTTAAGTGTTATTTATCTCGACCGATAAAACCCGAGAGGAATTAAATGTTAAGCTAGGTTATAGGCGTCGACCGAAACCAGGTTTTACTGTTTTTCATAGAATGTAAATTAAGTTACACTTTAGTACAAGGTTTATATCTTCCGCTGAATAAGGTATATAGTCTTTATATGTGGATAGATGTGAATGGAATGACTGAGTCTATTCTCTCACAATCGATGAACGAATGAAATGGGAAATGAATTGATAAATGAAAGAAACGAAAAAATGAAATGAAAGATGAAAGTTTTAATTTCACGTGTTTTTTTGGAATAGTACAAGGGTAAATTAAGGGTCGTGACAAAAATTCCAATAAAATATTCATTGTATTTATAACGAATTTCTTCCATTCAATTAATTTTAAGGACAATTACATGATCAGAAAATGTCGGGTGTTACATTTAGATTCGAAAGCTTGATTATAGGATCTTATTTATTATGCTATCAAAACATTGCTTCGACTGTGGTTTATTGATACATCTACTGACCTAAAAAACATTGAATAATCTATTTTAAGGAGCTGAATCTTTCCTTGCTTGTGCTGTCGTTTGAACTATTATGTTTCTTTTTATGCTAATCGATAACGTTTAGCATATTTAAACTTATGGTTTGATTGAGTAGTTGAATTAGTTCAAAAACATATTAATATCCAAACAGGCTAGTTTCACAGGTTTCAAAAATTCAACAGATAAATGTATGAATATATTTTCACTTCCAAAAAAATATAAACTTTTGGGATGAATTTTTTTTTTTTTTGACATTCTTAAAAGTTATGAATGGTTTGGATAAATGTTCATAAAAAAAATGAGGTTTTTGGCAAAAACCAATGGCCGGCATTATAGGAGATGATGTCAGGTCGCGGCTTAGAAGGTGTTGCTCGCATTCCAGCCTTGGGTGGCCACTCGGGCCCTAGGGTCCCGCAGCCCAATCCTCTCAAGTTATGCTATTTTATCAATTATTAGGTCGCGACTTGATGAGATTTTAGACTTTTGACACTTATTTTAGAGCCTACTTATTTGGGCCCAAATCAGTTTTTGACATAGTTATTATTTAGAATTTTTAAAGTATAAACTTTGTGAATTTATAAATGAGATTTCAAATCTAATTTCGTAATCATATTATGATGAGGTTTTAAAACTTAGAATTTAAACCCGATAGACATACATGAATTTTTGGATTACTTGACCTCTAATTCTAGGTAGGCCCAGTTCGAGGTAAGGGTTTATTTTTATGTTATGTATCCCTTGTTTTCCTAAACTTTATTTTGAAACGTGTTCTCATATAAAATGACATGTTTTTCTTATGGCACATCAAATTTTTTTATATTATATATTTATTTTCACTAGACATATTCACTTTGAACATGCACATTGCATTATTGACCATCTTGGTTGTGTGAACGAAGTTGGATCGACCTGTGAATGAGTCTTCTTTTCTTTACGCACATTCGACCGTTGAAGAATGTGTTTGCTTGTGTTATCTAGAGTAATTGAACACCTGACTGTGCCGTATCACTGAACGCAAAACCCAAAACCCAAAACCAGATCAGGGTCTTTATTTTGGTGGCTCTAGCAAACACTGAATATCACCTTTATTACTGTATATGTCAATGACATAGTGTGTTCAGGAGCCGTGAGTAACTACTTTTTCACCGACATTTATATTTAACAACAGTGACTTATTTTATTATTTATCACATTATAGTGGAATTTTTGACCACTTGACCGACGCTATATTTCATACTCAAACTTTTATAAAATGATTTATATTTGGATGCTCATACAACATTTCTTATTTAAAGTATTCACTGTAAAACTTCTTACCTACTAAGTTTAGTCGACTCACATCAAACTACATCCTTATTTCAGGTTTTAGTTAAGAATATTGTCAGTTGACCGCTCAAGACTAGGCTCGGCAAACCTCAAATTTTTAGTTTATTTATTTCCTCCTTAGTGAGACTCTTTTTCGTGAGGTAGAGTCTTATTGTAAACCTCTATTTAAATCTTTTATTTCTTTTTCGTTTTGGCATATTTATTTTAGACATTATATTATCACTTTATCTTGATGTCACTTATTGGACTTTGTTTTTAGCCCATTTGGTATTGGGCCATGACTTTATTTTATTTAAGTCTGCCGCTATTATTTAAAAGAACTAAGGAAAGACTCAAACGATTCGGTTTATTTTCATATTAAATCGTTCCATGTTCTGTCTCTAGTCCCTTTTAGAGCGTGACAAAAATTTTGGTATCAAAGTCAAATTATCATCCTGAAAAGTGGCATCTATAAGATAGATAGAGTGATAATATAAAAATAATTTTATAGTTTCGGTGCCTTAGGACATGTTTTAAATCTGTGTAGTGAATTCTTGAGACATTGAATATATCTCTATGAGAAGCACATTGAGTTTGTGCGTAAACTGATACAGCCAGCCCTCCCGCTCGGCCCGCTACAGTAGCGGGTCGAGTTTGGCTCGGCTCGCTAAAGTAGCGAGCCGAGCCTGGCCCGGTCCCAATAGGCGGGCCGAGTCGAGCCCCGCCCCTGGGCTCGCGAGCCCGCCTGGGACCGAGCCAGGCTCGTGAGCCACCCAGCTGCCCGCAGAGTAGTACGAGCTGGCCCCAGATCTTGCTGGTTGGGGTATGGATCTTTGCTGTATTTGCCGAAATTTTCTGGAGAAGGATTCAATTGTCGGCTCTCTTCCTTAATCTAAGCTTTTCTTTGGAATAGGAGATGGAAATGGTGGTGAGCAGATGCAAGCTCAGTTTGCAGAGATCCATGGTCGTGGTTTTAGAGAGAGAAAGAGATAAGAGAGAAGAGCTGGAAGAGTGGGTATGGAGAAGGTGATGAAATTATGAAATTATTAGGTAAATGACAGAAAAAGGGTTCTGCAGAACCCCTTTTCTCGTGGGTTCTTTTCATCCAAATCTAAAACCTACTCTAAAACCATGAAGAGCTGCAGAACCCTTTTTCTCATGCGTTGGTTAGATTAGATCTAATAAATCGTCGAAGATGATGATCATCTTTTTCTGCACTTTTGCAGGGTTATTAATGATATTCCGCGTAACAATAACTTCAATTATTTTATGATTTTTATTTGTAATTTTCTTCTTTTAATTTTACAAATAATAAAACTTTAAATTGATTATTTAGCATTTTGGTCTAAACAAATCATTGAGGAATTTTGAAGTAAAAGACACAAATTTTTGACTCGTTAAGCTCGGCTCGTTGGGCCGGCTCGGCTCGGCTCGTTAAGCTCGTGGCTCGCGAGCCGGCTCGAGTTGGAAATTTTTTGGGGTCAACTCGTTAGGCTCGGCTCGTTAGGCTCGCCAGGCTCGTTAGGCTCGGCAAGGTCGGTGAGCCGAACCTTTTCAGGCTCGGCTCGGCTCGCTCGTTTGACATCTCTACATCATAGCAGCTTGGTTAATTTGTAGATTTAAGTGTTGAGCTATCTATTTTATCTAAAGTGTAACGCCCCGAACCCGCCCCGGCTCGGTGCGCTACGTTTGCAAACAAAACCCGCGTTTAAAACATCCTTTAAAAGTAATTTAATAAAATTCCCAACTCGGTTTTCGAGATTTCCGAACCCTCAATTTCCCTTGGAAAGCGTGTCTAAAATACTTTAAAATACGTTGGAAAAATGTCGGGTTAAAATGGTTTGGGAAAATTGAAGATTAAAAAAAAAAATTTAAAAAAAAACAAAGAGGGGCGCTGCTGGGCGCCGCGCGCGCGCTGCGCCCCTGGCGTGCCCCTGGCGCGCGCGCCCAGCGCGCGCCCTTGTGCGCCCAGCGTGTGTCGGAGGCGATTATTCGCCTCCTGGTGGCGATTACTCGCCACCTCCTCTGCCGTTTCTGCCAAAAATCGCCCCAGAGACGATTACTCGCCTTCCCACGGCGTCCACTCGCCACCTCCTCGGGTTTTTGACCCCAAAGTGCCCAAAAACTTGACTTTTTCCGACTTTTCGACTTACCTTCAATTCCTTCATTTTTCTACGACTAAAACACCTCCAAAAATTCCGAAAATTTAAACATACCTTCCCGACACCTAAACCTTCAAAGCTCATCAAAATTTTGGAAAACCGACTTCAAACGGAGAAATACAAAAATAGAAAACTTAACCCGACGTTAGTTATTTTAAAATCAAAACGGGCGGCATAACGCCTAAAATCTTAAAAACCCAAAACTTTAAATCCAAACACAAAATATATATTTTCAAGCTTCCAAATACAACAACCATTATCCAAAACTCCACCGACTCGAAAACGTTAATATTTAATACGAAAACATTTATAAAAACAACGTACCAACACGTATCAAATCTCCCAGTCACCAACTAGATACATCAAAAATACCAAAATAATAATCATCACTCACAACCCTCCGAAGACCATGATCGAGACGCCCCAACAACTGCCTACATCGGCATGCCCTGTACATCACCAACTACGCACCAAGCCTAGCTTTCCTTAGGTCCTCACCTGTACTCCCGTCTATACCTACACCACGGAACACAAAACATCAGCTTAATGCTTAGTAAGTAGGGAAATATGCATACAACAAACATAATGCAACACAACCCCTAACAGATGAGGTTTCTACTCGCTCAGTTGCTGTTCTTTCGTTTGCTACTCGTTGCTTTTCGTTTGTTCATTCACTTAACCGAAACTCACCACAAATGCTAACACCGCACCTTAACGCGACTAGGCAACTCACACGGAGTCCCTCGCAGGTGTCCAACTCACACAGTGTCCCACGCAAGTGCCACCCTAACGCGACTAGGCAACTCCACTGGAGTCCCTCGCAGGTGTCACTCACACAAAGTCCCCCGCAAGTGCCACCCTAACGCGACTAGGCAACTCCACCAGAGTCCCTCGCAGGTGTCACTCTAACGCGACTGGGCGACTCAACAATAGTCCCTCGCAGGTACCACCTTAATGCGACTGGACAACTCCCCTGGAGTTTCCCGCAGGTGCTACCCTAACGCGACTAGGCGACTCAACAACAGTCCCTCGCAGGTACCACCTTAACGCGACTGGACAACTCCCAAGGAGTTTCCCGCAGGTGCTACCCTAACGCGACTAGGCGACTCAACAACAGTCCCTCACAGGTACCACCTTAACGCGACTAGACAACTCCCAAGGAGTTTCCCGCAGGTGCTACCCTAACGCGACTAGGCGACTCCGACAGAAACCACCTCACGATTCAACTCACACCATCCCTTACGGTTCAAGCTCACCATGCAAAACCATGCTTAAAACTCGTTTCTCGTAGTTTGAAAACCGTCATGCATGTCACACAATTACAATACTCAACACAAAACTAAATAAACAATCAAACAAAGCAAACAACCAATTCCCTACCGTTCCATGGTGTAGGCCCGAAGACAAACCACACACATCCGCTACTTACCTAGATTCCTTGTGCGTGCTCACAATTATATGCCCGGTTAGCCAAATCGTTCACTCGTCAACCTAACATAATAAAAAGAAATCACTTAGCAATACACTAACCATGGGTTTTAACCAACTTTTCAACCTAACATACAAACCCCAAAATTCCTAGATTTTCTATCGTCCACCCAAATCACTCGCTCGATTACCTAAAATAACAAAAACTCAACTTAGAAATTTACTAATGAACTCAAAAGAAATTCTTAACCTAAACTAACTAAAACCATCACAAACTTCCTTCCCCAAAACACAAAACCCGAATTATGCACCAATTTTGACCGTCAAACTTCAAACGGTCGTAACTCCCTCGTTTTTTAACGGATTTCGACGTGCCACCCCAATCTGTAAACCTCTACACGTCTACTATCCCTTGAAACACTCAAATCAAATAAACAAACACCTTAGCCAACTCGAAATCCAGCAAACAGATTCGGCCTCCAATAACACCAAAACCCGGTTTTCACAAACTCAACTTCGATCTTCCATTTCTCCCTAAAATCAACCTAAACTAATCCCTTCAATAACTAAATCATCAAATCTAGAAAGAAAACCAACATTTACTCTCCATTTTCGGACTTCACTATTTAGGGTTTTCAAACCCTATGCAATCTTCACCAAAATCCTCTAAAAACCCATAAAAACTAACCCTAATGTATAAAACTAAAAACCCCACTAAAACTAACCTTAAAACCTTGAAGAACCTTGATGGAATGAATCTTGGAAAAGCTTCAATGGCTGCCGTTGATGGTGGGAGGAGAAGAAGAAGACAAGTGCTTCACTTTACCCATTTTTCCTCTTTTTATAAAACCTTTTCTTTTTCTTTATTTAATTCATTTAATAACCTATTAAAATTACACAAGTGCCCTTCCATACACTTCAACGTGGCTGCCATCTCTTCTCCCTCCATTTCGATTCAATTGCTTCATTTAATTTCCCTTTTAATTTTTAACAACTAATTTCTATTGGTCCATTTGTTGTTTGACTTTTCAAACCTAATTGGCTTTGAATTTTCAACCCCATCTCTTCTCTACTTTCCTTCAACGTGATTGGCATCTTCAAACACCACTTTTCATTAGCTTTTTACTACATTTTGATTGGTTAAAAGAGTTAGACTTTGCAAGCCAATTCTCTCCACCAATCACCATTGAGTTTGACTTGTCAAACTCTCCACTTCTCATTTCACTTCTAATACCCTTCAACAATAAATTCTCATACATTTCTAGCCTAGGCTAACTCATTCTATGTCGAACCTAGGCTACGCACGTAATAGAAATTCTCGGGTGTTACATAAAGAATATAGGGAGGAGCGCGCTAAGATTTTTACACGAGTTATTTAGATAAATTAAAAATTTTCCCGTGTTTAAGAATGGATTAGAATCTCCAATTTATGAAATTTACTATTAGATAATGATTTAGACAATTGGATTATTGGATGGCGATGAATGAGGCATGGTGAAAGCTTTAAACCTAGAGTATTGGTGGGGATGAATTTGAATTTGATTCATCAATTAGTGTGTAATGACTCTAAGAGATGGTGAGGAATTGTAATGTTATTGATGTGTTAGCAAAGTACGAGATTGACTTTGGTACATTTTGATGTGACGATGATAAATTCTTGGGAATTTATTACTTGGTTGAGGGTGCAAAAGTGACTTAATTTATGAAATTTAGGTAAAACGTCTACTGTGGGTTAGCAAGTTTTCTCCTTCATTTCTTTGAACACCTCTAAAGTTAATCAATCCGAATTGCGAATTTCGACAATAACCCCTTATCAAAATGTTGAACGTATATACATCCGGCCTCACTCGATCCTTGATCATCCTGTCATAAAATCCCAAAGCTTTATCAAAATCTCCCCATTTCACGAACCCATTTATACGAACCCATTTATCATAACATTGTAAACAATACATTAAGCTTGACATCAATCAACCCCGCATACGATCAAATTTCCCAGCTATACAGTAATACCATCGGAGCAAGTGAAAATACCATCGGAGCACGGGCATGGATAGGAGGCCAAGAACTGGAGGAGGTAATCAAACACTTCGAAGCGATCAGTGACTGCGAGAGTGAGAACCCTCCATGCAAAAGTAGAGTGATCATGGTGAAAGAATTCGATAGGGGCGGGCCAGTTGAAGATGTGGAAGTAGTAGAGAGTGAAATTCGGAGGTAATGCAGCTTCGATTTGAGGAAGTGCATGAGCTGATTAGAGGGGAAGGGTGGTTTCAAATGGGTCTTGAGAAATTGGATGAGTTGATGTGAGAGTTAGAGAGAGTGAGAGTGGGAAGAGAAGAGTCTAAAATTTAGGGAAGTGATTGTGATGGTAAAGGAATCAGCTTCGGATTCTGGCCGGAAAACATCAACTCTCTCTTCATGTTCTTCCGCCGCCAAAGCCCTCAACTTTCTCTATACAATCTTGAATCATGTTACATCGACCATCGCACAAGATAGATAGGGAAGAAGAGACAAAAGTCCAGGGAGAGGAAGAAGGATACTAACAGCAACCAGCTGTTGCAGCTTAAAAAGAACGCATTGAAATTTCAAAAGATTTCCAGGATATTTTCACTAACCCAAAAGGTCTTCATCCTCGCACATCGCACAATCACAAAATCCCTCTTGTAGAATCTGCCAACCCATTCAAGATTCATCCTTATTGCTGGCCCTATACACAGAAATCGAAATTGAACGTTTAGTTCGGGAAATGCTAGACGAAGGCAACATTGTTCCCAGTAACAGCTCTTTTGCCTCTCTGGTTCTACTTTGTAGAAAAGAAGAATGGCCAATGGCGTTTTTCTGTCAATTATTGACAATTGAACGCTCTCACAGTCAAAGACAAGTTTCATATGCCTTTAATCGACGAGTCAATAGACGAGCTCCACGGGTTCGAGTGAAAGACGAGCTCCACAGTTCTACGATTTTTTCTAAGATTGATCTTCGTGCAGGGTACCAACAAATATGAGTTTCTCTTGGGAATTGTTAAAAAACACCGGGGCATGTATGAGTTTAAAGTGATGGCGTTTGGATTGACGAACACACCGGCCACATTTCAGGCCTTACTTGTCACGCCTCAAATGGGACCGTAACAGAATGAGGAACGACCGACCTGAAAATCGAGTCAACCGTCCAACTTTAAATCTCATTCACTTAAAAAGAACACGCAGCGGTAAGTTTATAAACTAATATAAAGTCAGAGTCCAAAATATAAATTAAACAAGTCCGACAAGAGACTCTAGATAATATGATGATATACGTCCAAGCATGATAACAAAATTACCAAAGGACTAACAATTTTTCAAAAGTCTCTTACCTTAAAAAAATTAAAAATGAAACATAAAGAAAATTCTTGTTCCCTCACTGATAACTAGAACTCCTCTTGATTCGATCTTCAAAAAAAGATAGTCGTTTGGGGTGAGTCGACTAAACTCAATAGGGGTAGAGTTTATTTCTAGCAGTCATAAAATATTATGCATAAATTTAATAAAAATGCAGTTATGCAATTTAAATAAATGTTCGGTGAAATTGGAGCCTCTCATGGACTCCGAGCACACTGGGTCATAGGCCAAAATATCGACATGAGGCGGTCGCACGCCATAATTACCCTGATCAGGTTTAGGGTTTCGTGCCTAAGGACACGGCTCTTCAGCTGTCCTATTACTTCTAGTTAAAACCGCACAACTTTTTATCAATGATAAAATATGCATTTGATAAATGTGTGAATAAAATAATAACACAAAATTAAATAGACAATTTGTGCTAAATAAATAAATTTAATTAATGCATTAAACATAATACTTAACCGAAAATAAAATAAACCCCTACCTCAAGTGGGTATACAACAGGTTAAAACCCGATAATTCCAAGTCTCAGTAATCAATGGTCTAAAAGTCAGAACTCTTAATTTAGCAAGTTGGTTCCTAAGAAAATAGAAATTGAATTTTGGGTTAAAATTCTCTTCATTAACCTCCCCTTACCATCAAATAGTACTATACATCAATGAATTTCTCCAACAGAACAGAACAAATCATATATTTATCAATTCAACCCAAAAAGAAAAATTTATTCTTTAGCGTCGCTTCTACCGATGGTACATAACAGAGGGAAACAAAACATAGGTTTTGAGTTCTTACCCCAAAATTTTAAAATTTCCAGCCCTTTAATCAAACCTCCAAAGCAGTGATCAATCTTGAATCCTCCAAAATTTCCTCGTCTTTAAAGAGAACTAAGATCCTTTAATTAACAACAGAACAACAATTAATTCAAAGACCCTTAACCAGCAAAGATTTTAATCAAACAAATTTTTGGAAACAACACAACAGTCCTATTATCCAACTGAGAACTACACGAAGAAAACAATAGAAATGAAGGGGAAATCACTCACCAATTTTCGTGTAATGCCCAGTTTTACGGGATTTTGTAATTACAATATATAATGGCATTTTTGTAAATATGTCAGATTAAGTCCGTTTTGTTAACAGAGAGGGTTATTAAGGTTCTAATGATTAATATGGATTTTAGGAGAAATTCAGGAATTTTTGGAATTGTAACGTCAAATTACGAGTTTTGTGTTTCTCGTAATATAAAGGACATTGTGGTAAAAATAGTAAACGAGGTCTGTTTTGCGAACAAAAAGTTTTAATAGAACCCTAGTGATAAATTGGAACTTATGGTGAAATAAGAAAATTTGGAGAAAATTAATCGATAAGTCAATTAATGAAATAAATGAAGGATTAAAGGAGAATTGGTTTAAAGGCAATTAAATAATTTTGCAAACCAAAATATAATAACACTTAAACAATTCCCTCCCTCATTTTTCTCCTCCCCCGCGAACGCCAGAGCTCCCTGGCGATTTCTTCTTCCTCCCTCACGTTCTCCCTTCTAACGAAGGTTCCTTCTCCGATCGAATTCGGCTCTTCACGATTTCTTCTCCAAACCCGATCCTAGGTATGGTTCTATAGTTTTGGAAGGTTTATGTTCGGTTTACGCGGAGTTAAATGGTTAGGGTTTCGTTTAGGGTTTTCGCGAAATAACCGGGTTATGCTAGAAATGGCTAGGGTTGCCCTATTTATGACTTTGGTGAACGTATTAATGGGCATTGAAAGTAGTTGGGCAAATTAATTGAAACACCCCTAATACTGTACCCGTATTTCCCGTATAATTTTTTCATTTTATACTTTTTACTTTTCTATGCTTTAAATAAAACTTAATGCGGAATCTAAACCGAAGTTGAAATCAGAATTTAAGTCGGAATTAAAACTGAACTTTAAAAGCATTTAAAACAAAACCTTTAATAAATAATTAAAACTAAAACATTTAATAAAACTTAAATAAAACAATTAAAAGAAGGGAGGGCAGAATCGGAATTCTGCCCTCGTGAATGGAGCAGCGCTGCAGTGTGCAGCGACCAGTCGCTGCACCACTGCAGCGATCGATCTCTGCACCAAGCAGAGATCGATCGCTACACACAAAGTGCAGCGATCCCTTACAGAAATCGATCGCTGCACACTGAGTGCAGCGATCCATGCCTTCTTTCTTTTTTTTTTCTATTCATTCATTCTGCCTTTCCTTTTTCTTCACTATTGCTCTCTGGAATTCCAGAGAGCATACACTTAAAACACAAATCACAGGATTCGATTTCAGAGACTAACAACATATTCTTTTTACCAATTTTTCATCAATAACCTAATATACTTATACTTATAACTTATGCTCAATGCTCAATCGACTGGCAGCGGACTTTGCGAAATCCAACTGCGTGGATAGCTCTAAAAACCGAGCTATCCGTATCAACCTAAAAATAGTTCATAACACTTAATTTAAACCAAACAGTTCCAGAATTTCTATAACGTTTAAATAACTGTTTAAACCAAAACATTTTATAACATTCATCAAAGCAGTTTAAACCCAAAACATTTTTACATACAATTACCAAAACGTTATCTAACCCCTATCCAGATCCAAACAACCTAAATATGTTCTATACAGTTTATCATCAATCTAAAATATCACAAAGAACCCCCAAAACCTTTACATACACCCCCCACGGGTCAAAACGCGCCTCGACTACCCAGCACACTCCAACGAGCATCATCCATCAGCTGCTCCAACATCAGGAGAAGGAATATCATCCTCACCTGGGTCAACGTAACCTAGAACGTCACCTACACCATACAGACACATATGAGATATGGAAATCTCAGTAAGCTACGTAAATGCAGATGCGTGCGTGCGTATGCCATTCAGAAAACATGCAGATTTCAGATTCATATACAGATACAGATTCATTACATCGCAGACAGATTGTTACCGAGATATCAGCCCTATAAATGGAAAGGATACATCCCGCGGTCGGACTACCACTTTCGATTTAGAGGGGGGGGGTACATGCTCACAAACCCTACAGCCATGCCTGAGCCTCATCTCGCGTAACCAGATACAGATTACGTAGATTAATTACAGATGTTCATTTCTTTTCTTAAAACGCGTGCAGAAATTCGTTTTCATGACATTTGAAATACGTGATGCATGAACAGATATAGACAGAAAGTAAACAATCAACATATATACCATCAAGACCAAAATAGAGTAACCTATAAACAATTTAAACCTAACTACCCAACCAAAAGCGATTTAAAGCAAACAATTCCTTAGGGATCCTCGATACGACATCGAAGTATGGTGTAGACCGATTGGTCAGTGTAAGTCACGGAGACTTACCTTGGGCGCGCAGAATCTCAATCTTCGTCCACGAGAGTCGTGTGTCTGAGGAAAACACGATATCCACCGTTAAAACCAATTTGAATTATAAACGTTCAAATTATAAAATCCTTAACTAATGAATTTCCTAAATTCCAACTTAGCTAATCAAAGCATTTAGAACGTCAATTAAGGCTCGATAATCCGAAATCTCAATTAACGAGTTTTTCTCAAAAACCCGGAAATTTACCAATTTTTAACTTTTTCACAAATTGATTTTTCTTCGTCCAATAACGTCAAATACGTTCAATACATACTTAATCACGGCTAACCTATTAATTACGAGCCCTAATTCGACATTTTTATCGAAACCCTAATCGAAACCCTAACGTTAAATCGACCTAAAACTTGGAATTTAACGCTCAAAGACCGAAGCTACTTACCGAGGGTAGCGAGAGGAGGAGAAACCGTGAAGGACGGAGGAAGAACGAAGGTCGGACGGAGGTCGGATGTCGTGAGAACGCCGGCGGCCAGAGAGAAGTTTCTTCTCTGTTCGTGAGCGCCAGAAAGAAAAGAGAGAAGTGAGGAGAAAAAGAGAGATTTGTGTTATTTATTAATTTTGGTTTGCAAATTACCATTTTGCCCTTCTTACTTAATTCTATTTGTTTCGTTCTTCGTTTCGTTAATCGTCCAACTATTCGGGATCACCAAATTTCCTAATTTCGCCAATAAGTCCAATTAGTTACCAGAGATTTATTAAAACTATCCGTTTGCAATTTGGACCTCATTTACTATTTTTACTAAAACGTCAATTATATTACGATAGAGGTAATTACTCGGAATATAGCGTTACTCTTCCGAAAATTCCCATAAATTCCTTAAAATTCTTATTATTCGTTATAATCGTAATGACGCTTTCTTTTCATGAAACGGACCTGATTTGACATATTTACTAAAAATGTCATTATATAATAGAATAACAATAAAATATATTATATCCGAAATCCGTACAAGCCGGATATTACATTAATGGTCATTAATGTGAATTTTGGGTTGTTGGAGAACTTAGAAACTCCATTAATGGAGGTTAGGAGTTTATGAGCACAAATTGCTCGACAAAATGCCTCAATGAGTTGATTTAGAATATTAGAAGATTTCCTTAGCTAAGATTTCGTTAGTTTGGAGGTTTAGCGATTTAAACTCGTTTAATGACGAATGTTGTGAATTGCCTTAGGTGAACAACGCTCGTGGATGGAGCTCGAATTTCAAAGGACACGAGGTAAGTTCTCGTGACTTACTATGGCCGATTGGCCTACACTGTATGTCGAAGTCGTGTTGAGGAGTATTGGTGAATTGTTTGTTCAAATGTTTTGGTTGGGTAGTTAGGATTAACTCTTTTATAGGTTATGCTTTTATCGTCTTAATAGTACACATGTTGTATGTTTATTTTATGTATTTAACTATTCATGCATCACGTCTTTTAAAATAGCATGAAAACGGATTTCTGCACGTGTTTACGAAAATGAAATGAACTAATGAAACGAATCTACGTAATCTGTTATCTGGTCATGGCGAAGTGGTGTTCAGGCATGGCTGTTTACGGATATAAGCATGTTTTCCCCCCCGGCAGATGGAAAGGTTGTCCAACCGCCGGACGTGCCCTCTCCATCTGACAGGCTGAGATCTCAGTGACATCTCTGTTATCTGTAATGATCTGTTCTGTTAAGTAATCTGCATGATTTTCGAACATCATATGCACAACATGCATCTGCATTTACGAAACTTACTGAGCCTTTAGCTCATAGTTGTCTGTATGGTGTAGGTGATTTTGATACAGGTGAGGATGAGATCCCTCTACCCGAGGAATGAGCAGTTGAAGAATGATGGCCCGTGGGAGTTGACACAGGATCCCTTAGAAAAGGGTCCGTGTTTAACCCACAAAATAATCAAGATAAGTGCTCGGTTGTGTGGTTGTGTAAAATGATAAATAAAGGAAAGGAAAATGCGAGAAATAAAATACAAGAAACCAAATAATGGAATAATGTTACTATGGCCGAAGTTAGTATGATGAATGATGGAATGAAAGATAAAGAAAATAAGAAGGTAGAGATGAAGAAGAGATAATATGGGTGAAATGAAAAATGCAATGCAAAAAGATAAGAAAATGACAATAAAATAAAAGTGATGGTGTGTGAAAATGGAGCTAAAAATAAAGAGTGGATATAGTGTGAAAGTGATGGCAATAAAATAAAGAAAATACCCTTGGAGGTTCCTTAGAGCGATCTTACGGGTTAAGCTCTAGGATAAACATTTTCCGGGAGAAAAACGACCACCGTAGGCCGGGATTTTTCGTCCTCGATACAACTCCTAATGGAGAAGGTGAGGGAATGAGTAAGAGCTAACCTAGCAACCCAAGCTAGGCTAGCAATGGAGGCTAACTCCTCTTGGTTCAAGGAACCAAGGAAAACACTCCTAAGGATACCCTCCTTTGAGTAGAGAAATAGAAATTTTATAAATGGGCAAAAATTGTCATACATGCACCAATGCCATGAATTTATAGAAATCCTAGGGTGGATTAGGGTTTCCATAAGGATGAATGAATTGTGGCCCTTGGATGAAAAAAGATGGATGGCCAAGATCAAAGTAAACAAGCACACATCCTAGGGAGGAGATGAATGTCATTCCTAAAGGGATCAATGGAGGGAATTTTGCCACATCATCAATCCATGTTGCCACTAACTCTTGTACTTTGCAAAATCATACCTTTAAATGTGGGCTCTTCTTTGGGCCATAGATTCCTTTGGGCTCCATTTGTTGTAGACTTTTTCCTTGAATATTTGAGTTGAAATTCTTCAACCCATAATCCACCAACATACATCTAACTCTAACCACACAATCTAATGCATGAAATGCAATTATAAAATCCTTACAATAAAGGCGAATGTATGCCAAATAAGTTCAAAAAAAATAAAATTACAAAAATAGAGCCCGGGAAGACAAATTCCCATTGGGCTAAGTGATGACTCCTCCAAGCGATCCATATGCAATCCTTCCTAATAAATTTTTCCTACAAAGATAAAAACACGTAATAAGTGGAGAATTTAGATAATGCACGAGATTTTACTAAGTTTCTTTTAATACGCATCCCGAGGCATGTCAGGAGTGTGCTGGGCAGTCGGTGCGCATTTTGACCCGTGAGAATGTAAGTAAGCGTTTTGAGGGTATTCGGGTTGTATTGGCATTAACGGTTGATTAGATAGGATAATTGTATAGTTAGATACATTTTAGGCTGTTTGGGATCTGAATAGTTAACGGATTGATGTTTTGATGTTTTACAAAAATGTTTTGTTAAACCTGGCATTTAGAAAATACTGAACTGCTGGATTGTTGAATTTCGTAGGGTTGTTGTTGGTTTTCAAACAGTTCCACGCAGTTCGTTTTCACGAGATTTTTATTATGTTTTGAATGTGCGTTGAGTGGATGATTTGGTGGTTTGAGAGTTGAGAAGATTACGGGAATGTAGGGTATTTTGTGATGAATATAGTTAAAATGTTGAGTTGATGATTTTGTAGTGTTTTGTACGTATGTGATGTAGAAGTTTAAGGAGAACCATGAGGAAGTAAAATTGTGCAGGGAAGAAGAGAAAAGAGAGAGGCAACTCTATGGAATTTTGGATTCCAGAGAGATTGCCGATTGATCGCCTAAAGAGGCGATCGATCGGCATAAATGGTCGCCACTCTCTGGAAAAATCCAGAGAGTGTGCCGATCGATCGCCCAAAGGGGCGATCGATCGGCTGGCGATTGATTGCAGGGGCGATCGATCGCCTGATGTGTGGGGCGATCGATCGCCCCTATTTTTTGAAAACTGCCGATCGATCGGCTCACTACTTTTCGGGGCAAAAAGCCCTTTTTGCCCCTGTGTTCTGCCGCTTTCAAGTTTTAATGTTTATAAATTGTTTTCTTATGTTTCCTTAAATGATTTTTAATGGTTCTTAACTCTTCGAACGATTTCAACGGTTTAAATTCCGATTCAACGTTATAAAGTTTACTAAGGCTTATAAAAAGAAAAATTTGTACGTGAAATTCTAGGAATAGTTTTAGGGTCGTCACATTTCGAGAACCAGGGTCGAGCCTTCAAATTGTTTCACAAAGGTTAAAGATGAATACGCCAGTAATGTTTTGAAACAAAAATCGTTGGAATCGGAGGCCAAATCGTCGCCGGCCGATTTTTCCCATCTCTGTTCTGCGTGCGGCGTTCTCAACAGATAAGGGAGTTTCTTCTTAAACGTTTTCACAAAAAGGGGTTTTATGAAAGGTAAGTTCATAAGGTTGTACACGTGGCATTAACTAGGGATAAATAAGAAGAAAAAATAAATAAAATATACCTCTTTTTTCTCCCACTCCTCTGGTGTTTCACTCCCCATTTTAGATGGATTTCGTCCTCGAAATTTGGATCAATTAAGGTCATATCACTAAATAGTTGGGGATACTTTATTCTCATCTCCGATTCAAGTTCCCAAGTACTTTTTCTTTCACTATGATTCTTCTATTGCACTCTTATTAAGGTTATTTCACACCACGACAAGGTCTTACTTTCAAAAATACGAAGTCCTCTACCTCAAACTAGATCTACCTTCTCGAAAGATCAGCATAACTTTTCTAATGACTTTGGACTGTTCTCAATCTTTCTTTAATTATTTGAACCTTCTCAGTTGTCTCTCGAATCATATCGGGTCCAAGAGTAACACGTTCTTTGGTCTTAGTCCAACATAAAGGCGACTTACAAGGTCTTCCATATAAGGCTTCATAAGGCGATATTCCAATACTGGTCTGGTAACTATTGTTATAAACAAAGTCCACCAAAGGCAAATGATTTATCCAACTATCTCCAAAATCCAGAACACATGATCTCAGAATATCTTCATGAATCTAAATAGCACGCTCCGACTGACCATTTGTTTGAGGGTGGTGTGCTGTACTCCAATTCAATTCGGTGCCCAAGGCTTTTTAGAGGGCTTTCCAAAACTTTGATGTAAACCTCGGATCTCTATCAGAAACTATACTCGAGGGAACACCATGTAGACGAACAATGTTTAAAACATACAATTTACTTAACTTAGTCAAGGAAAAGTCCATTTTGACTGGAACAAAATGGGCCGACTTTGTCAATCTATCAACAATCACCCACACAGCATCAAATTTTTGTACTGTCCTCGGCAAACCCGTTACAAAATCCATGGTGAACTTATCCCACTTCCACTCAGGAATAGATAAGGGCTGGAATAACCCAGCTGGTCTCTGGTGCTCAGCCTTAACTTGTTGACAAATCAAACATCGAGAAACGTATTCTGCCACATCTCGTTTCATTCCAACCCACCAATATTGACGTTTCAAGTCATTGTACATCTTTTTTCTACCTGGGTGTATAGCAAATTTGGACTTGTGAGCTTCTGTTAAAACGGCTTGTCTCAACTTTAGATCTTTCGACACCACAACTCGCCTTTTGAATAACAAAAATCCATCGAGACTAACTTCCCAACCGTCAAATTGTTCACCAGACTGGATTTTCTCAAATCTTTCTTTCAATTCATCATCAAATTTTTGCATATCTTTAACACATTGAAAGAGTGTGGGGGTAGCCACCAAATTAAATATTCAAACTATTTGATTATCTTCTTGGTAATGCAGTTCATAATCTTCTATCGTCATACACCTCTTCCAATCTTCTAACAAAATACTAGAAAGAAACCCTTGAGGGTAACGACTCAAGGCATCAGCTACAACATTAACCTTTCTAGGATGATACTCTAATTTAAAATCATAATCTCTCATATACTCCATCCATCAACACTGCCAGAGATTTAGGTCACGCTGCATAAATAGATATTTTAAACTCTTATGGTTGGAAAATATTTCAAATTTAGCTCCATACAAATAACTTCGCCAAATTTTTAAAGCAAAAATAATAGCAGCTAACTCCAAATCGTGTGTAGGATAATTTCGCTCATGCGTCTTTCACTATCGAGATGCATAAGCTATTACTTTATCTTACTGCATTAAAACGCATCTCAATCCCACTTCAGAAGCATCTGTATATACTGCATACGGTAAACTTTCATCAGGTACTGCTAAAACTGGCGCAGTAGTCAACCTTTTCTTAGGCTCTTCAAAGGCCATCTGAGATTTATCGTCCCAAATAAATTTTATATTCTTCCTGGTCAATTAAGTTAATGGCACAGTAATAAAAGAAAAATTTTGGACGAACCATCGATAATATACCGCCAAACCTAAGAAACTCCGTACTTCAGTAACATTCTTGGGTGGTTTTCACTCTAACACTGTTTCGACCTTTGGGGGTCTACTGAGATGCTATTCTGAGAAACTACATGACCTAAGAACTTCACTTTTGTCATCCAAAAATCACATTTCTCTCACTTTGCAAATAGCTGGTGTTCATGCAACATTTGTAAAACAATTCTTAGATGTCCCATATACTCCTCACGAGACTTAGAATATATTAAAATATCGTCGATGAATACCACCACGAACTGATCAAGATGAGGCCGAAGAACTTGATTCATCATATCCATAAAAGCTGTTGGTGCATTAGTCAGTCCAAACGGAAGTACTAGGAACTCATAATTTCCATATTGAGTGCGAAAAGCTGTTTTGGGAATATCCTGTTCACAAATTTTTAATTGGTGGTAGCCAGATCTCAAGTCGATCTTTGAGAAGTACTTTGATCCTCCGAGTTGTTCAAATAGATCATCAATTCTTGGTAGAGGATATTTATTCTTGAC
The DNA here is from genome assembly GCA_022432975.1 of Begonia masoniana. Taxonomy (NCBI): domain Eukaryota; kingdom Viridiplantae; phylum Streptophyta; class Magnoliopsida; order Cucurbitales; family Begoniaceae; genus Begonia; species Begonia masoniana. The sequence goes on along the minus strand of CM039509.1, from coordinate 21,066,454 downwards.
TGTCACATGATTTAATTTGTGATAATCTATGCACAACCGAAGCGAACCATCCCGCTTGTTCGCGAATAAGGCGGGTGATCCCCACGGGAAACACTATTCTGAATATAACTCTTTTGCAGCAAATCATTTAGCTGGGTTCTTAACTTCTTCAACTCAGCAGGAGCAATGCGGTACGGAGCAGTTGAAATTAGAGCTGTATTGGGCACCAAGTCAACAAAGAACTCAATCTCCCAATCGGGTTGTAACCCAGGCAAATTGTAACACCAGGGAATTTTTCCTCAAACTTGATTTTCTCTTAGATTTAATTATGTTAGAAGAGCACAATAAAGATCCTAGGATTATCCTAAGCATTTGATTAGGAAAGAGAGAGTTGGAGAAAAATAATAGATTAAAGAGTGGTTTATGGTAATTGTTGTTTTAAATAAAAGAGAGAGAAAATGAGATAGGAAAAAAGTGAAAGATGGTGGCTTTCACGTGAGAGGAAGAAGGAAAGTGAGGGAAGGGTTGATTTTAGAAATTAATTAAATTGAGTGGTGAAATTTTAATAAGACCAAAGTTGAAGTTTTAAATGGTAAAAAGTGGAGGAGTAAAAAGTCAAAACCATTGTCTTTCTCCTCTCTTCTCCCACGAAGGATGGCAGCCATTGGAGTGAGCTTCTCCTCCACATTTTCTTCAATTTCATCAAGATTCATGGTTAGTTTTAGTTGGGTTTTGAGATTTATACATGTCTTTAGTTATTGTAGACATTAATAGTGAGTTAGGTGAGGTTTTGGAGGAGTTTAGGGAACCCTATGTGGGGATTCCGAATTTTGCTTGCCCTTGCTATGTTTCTTGATATTTTGAAAGTTTAAACCTTAGATAGAGTGTTATAGGTTCATTATATAGAAAGGTTAGGAGTTTGATTGATTTTGTGGGAAAACCGATTTTGGAGCAAAGTGTAGCTGGTTCTATTCTGTGGAATCTGACCAAGTTTTCTGTTTATTTTGTCAAAATAGATTAAAGCATTGGATAGTAGACATGTAGAGGTTTACGGAATGTATTGGATCGTTTAAATTCGATGAAAAACGAGAGAGTTATGGCCGATTGAAGATTGGGCAATGTAAAAGGGGGAATTTCGGGATTTTGGGTTTGATGTTGTAGAGTAGTTTGGTTCGTTGTTAGAAATAGAGTAGGCATCCTTTAGATTTTGCTTTGATGATTTCTAAGTTAATTCCATGTTTATGCTAGGTTATCGAGTTGAGCATTTGACATAGCCGAAGCGGGTGAGTACGTTATGGAGATCTAGGTAAGTAGACGATGTTTGTATTTTGCCTGCGGGCCTACACCATTGAACGGTAGGGTTTGTTTGATTGTTTGTTTCTTCGAGTTGTGTTGTGTTGTTGGTTGAGCATATGTGTTGGCATGCATCATGGTTTTGAACTACGAAAAATGAGTTTTGAGCATGTTTTGAAATGTGAGCACAAAACGAAAAGATAAGAAGATTTGCAATGTGATCTCGAGTAGAGTCGCCTCGTTGAAAGACAGTTAGGTCATGAGTACATGTGGTGCGATCGGGCCCAACGTAGCAGGTAGATCGTAGCCACATGGCGGTGTGGGACACTGCACGATCGGGTCCAACGTAGCGGTGGGTCGTTACATAGTGCTTGGGTGTAGCACCTCGAGAGGGCCTCTACAAGAGATGCACTACTGAAAATACGTAATGTGTCATGAGTAAACGCCTCGTCGTTAATGTGCTAGAGAGAGCACTAGAGGGTTCTTTGATCGATGTGGGAGGAGATTGTCGTATGGCCATCTCGTGGGCATGGCTTGGATGAGTGCCTCCAATCTTGCTCTGCTGGTTCAAGGCGTGGCCGTCCTAGACAGTTATGGGATGGGTGCCTACTTGATTCACACGGCAAAGTGAAAAATTAATGAAACGAAAACAAAACAAAAACAACAGAGAGTATAGAAACCGCATGTGTTAGGGGTTGAGTATGCATTGTTTTTAAATCCATTATTCCCTACTTGCTAAGCATTAGGCTTACGTTTTGTGTTCGATGTTGTAGGTGGCGATAAGCTTTCAGGTGAGCCCTATGAGCGTGAGTAGGATTTGGCTGGCAGTTGAGGATGCACTTGTGTGTGCCGGTGCTGGTAACCTTGTTAGGGCGATTCCGACCGTGCTCGTTTCGTGAGGTGTGGTGTTTTGATGGATCTTTATTGAAATAATTGGGGTTGTATATGTTAGGGTATTTAGAAACCCTTTGGTGTGGGACTTTGGTTTTTGTTATATAGAATTGGTTGTTTTACAGGTTTGGTTTTAAATAAAGAAATGTTTTTCATTTTCATGGATTTTTACGCTTCTGCTTACGTTTTCGAGTTGTGCTTTCGGGGTTTTAACGGGTCGAGGGGTGAAAAATATTGGAAGATGGTTTGGTTATGTTTTTAGGTGAAATGTAGGGTTGAGAAGTGTAGAAAAGTGGGAAAATGGAAAAAAGGGTTGTAGGAGGCGCGCTGGTACAGGGCTGGAGGCGTGCTGGTGCGAGGCTGGGTGCGCATGTGGCGCGGGCGCGCGCGCTGCAAGCAACGGGGAGCGCGCTACAAGGGCGCGCAGTGCCCAGTGCCGATCGATCAGCGATCGTTCGACTAACCAATAAGGTTGCCGATCGATCGGCGCAAAGCACCGATCGATCGACCCTTGCGCGCGCTGCCTAGGCAACGCGCGCGTGGGGCACCCCTAGTGGCTCAAGTTGATTTTTTTTCAAAACTTTCTATTTTCAAATACGTTTTAACCCGATCTTTTCCGATGTCTTTTGTACGTATTTTACGAACGTTTTCCACATATTTTCAAGTGTTTGAGAAACCCGAAAACTGAGTCAAAGTTTTATAGAAACGTGATTTGCCGGGGTCGCTACAATTGTTGTTATCAGAGCGAGCGTATAATGACCCGAGTTTGTGGATAAAATTGGGGGCGTTACACAAATCCTCAGAAAAAACATCACGGTAGTCACGAACCACTGATATATCAGAATCATGCCTGACCATAACATGGTTGTAAATAATAGCAAAAATATTTTCGTATAGCTCCAATCTCCTTCGACCAGCCAAGCAAGCTCGTAAAATAGAATTAACAGGGAATATACGGGCATTACATGGATGTATCAAAACTTTTCCATCCCCCAAAGTAAGGGATATACTTCTCCGATGATAGTCAACTATAGCCTTATAAAATTTTAACCAATCCATACCCAAAATCATATCGAATTGATCCATAGGTATAACTATCAAGTCAGCAGGTAACTCGTGTTCATTAATCATAATAGCCGCATAACGAACAATATGATTCATTTCATATTTCGTGTTCATAGGAATACTCAAAATAAGAGGATTGTCAAGTTTTTCTATGGCTACGTCTAAAGCATGAACTGAAGATGTAGAAATAAATGAATGCGTTGCTCCAGTATCAAACAAGACATGCATCATGGTATTAAATAAGGAAATCACACCATCGATAACACCATGGCCAAATGAATTATGAAGTTTAGATCCCGCAACTGCATAAGCTTGACCAGTCATCTTTTTCTTTCCTCTATTGCCACCTCCGAATCCACTCCTCGATGAACTAGTGTTAGTACTAGTCATATAATTCGGAGCCACAGCAGGAATGGTGTTTGAAGCAAAGCTCTGTTGATGCCCAGTAGACTTCTGAAAGTTGGTACTAGATGGCTGATATTGCTGCTGATTACGCTGATCCTGACCAGAAAATCCCTTGTTACCTCTGAAACCAGGCCTGCCAAATATTTGTCTGAGAATGTGCTGAATTATTTTGAGATTTTTGATGAGTAGGGCAATTCCTTCTTAAATGACCTGACTGTCCACAAGAGTGACAAATATATGATTCGGAACGCCCACTAGAATAAGGTGTAGTACCAGAGGATCCGCTAAAGTTATCTTGATTCTGACCTTCACAATTTTTCCCTTTTTTAAAATCTTTCTTGGTTATCTTGCCTCCCACAGGCTGATCACCTTACCCTTTCCCTTTGTATACACCAAACTGTTCTTCCAGATTTGCCTCAACACGTTGAGCAGCAGTAATTACCTCATAAAGGGTTTTAAATGCAAAGCCTGACAAATGGTGTCTGATCTTGGAGCTCAAATTCATTCGAAACTTCACCTGCATATCCACCAGGTCTATATGATTAATATATACTGAGAGAACTCCATGAACTTGGCATAATACTCTAATACGGTAAGATTTTCCTGCTCCAATTTATGATGCCGCGATCATCTTCTGACGATGTTCAACATTGCAATAATTGTCTCGGAAAAGAGTTTCAAATTGTGTCCATGTAACGCCCCCGAACCCACCCCGGCTCGGTGCGCTACTATACTCACACTTACAATGTTTAAAACGAAGTTTAAAATAATTTTTGATAAAATTTCGACTCAATTTTTCAGGTTTTTGAACCCTCGAAAATGGTTGAAAAACGTACATAAAATACATGTAAAACGTGTCGGAAAAGGTCGGGTTAAAACATATTTGAAAGGGGTAAAATTTTAAAATTTTTCAAAATTTGCACAATTGGGCACCGTGTGCACGCTGGTGCGCGCGTCGCCCAAGCAGCGCGCGCTGCCGCTGCGCGCAACAGCGCATCTCCTGCGATCGATCGGCGCACAGGGCCGATCGATCGGCTAGCTCTCGAGTTTGGCTGATCGATCGACACTGTGCGCCGATCGATTGGCGCTGGCGCGCCCCAGAAACGCGCACCGCGCCCGACCACCCCCGCATCTGGTGCTCGCCCTCCCTCGGCCACAGCGCACCCTTTCACCTATTTTCACATTTCTTCAAATTTCCTCCAACCAAAACACCTAAAACTTACCCAAAACTTTTCCCGACATTTCCCACTTCCCGACAGGAGAAAATCCCGGAAAACACGACTCAAAAACTTTAGCGAAAACGTGAAAATAGTTTTAAACGAACACCGATTCTTTGATGAAAAATCGAGCATCATAACGACTAAATTTTCTAAAACCAAAAATCCTGAAAATCAACATTTATAAAATACATTCCAAAAAAATATCCATAAAGGTAATAAAAAACCATCATTTACACAATTAAAATCCACAAACTACCAAAATACCAAATCCCACAAACATCCAAAATAGTTATAAAACTATATACTATCTAAAATACCGCTCCCCACACATCTCCCAAAAGACCGTGGTCGAGACGCCCTGACAACTGCCCGCACCGACGTGCCCTGTGTGTCACCGACCGTTCCCTAGTCTTGGGCTCCCTCATCAAGCTCACCTGAATACACGTCGTCACCTACACCACAGAACACAACACGTAAGCCTATTGCTTAGCAAGCAGGGAATAATGAATGTAACCATGCACAATGCACACACCCAACCCTAACACATGCGGTTTCTACTCGCTTTATTGTTTTCATTTTATTTTCATTACCTTTCAAATGCTTACTCATGCACATTAACGACGAGACGTTCAACCCTCTAGTGCTTACTCTTGCACGTTAACGACGAGGCGTTCAACTCACTAGTACATGCTCTTGCACGTTAACGACGAGGCGTTCAACCCTCTAGTGCTTCTTGCACGTTAACGACTAGGCATTCAACCCTCTAGTGCTTCTTGCACGTTAACGACGAGGCGTTCAACTCTCTAGTGCTTCCTCTTACACGTTTCATGCTCACCATCATGCACAAAACTCGTTTTCGTAACTTAAAACATGATGCATGACACTCACATCAGACTCAAACACACAACAAACAACAATCAAGCACTAAACCCTACCGTTCCGTGGTGTAGGCCTGAAGGCAAAACAAATGCAATCCACTACTTACCTGTTTTTCAGTCACGTCTTCAGTTATGTCAACTAGGCTACCTACTCGTTTGTCAACCTAACAAATAGGAAAAACTCACTTAGTACCAACCTAAAAAATTCTAAAGAATTACCTAAACCAAAACTAACCACAACATTTAACCAACTTTAAAAATAACACCTAAACCCGATTTTCTTACAATTTCGGTGTCCAAACTTCAATCGGCCATAACTTACTCATTTTTCAATGGATTTAGACGTTCCACCCCATTCCGTAAACCTCTACACGTCTACTATCCATTGAAACAATCAAATTTAACAACCAAATAACATGGCAAATTCAAAACCACCAAAACAGAATCGGCCCCCCCTTAACACAAAATTCAGTTTTTCTCCAACTTCCACTAAAACTCTAATCTATCTCTAAAAACCACCTAAACTAATCAATCTAACATTTAAACCATCAAATGTAGGAAGAGAACTAGCCAATTAAACAAAAAATTTGGTAGGGTTTCTCAAACCCTAACCAAACCTCACAAAAATTACACCAAAACACTAAAAACTATATCTAAAAGGCATTAAACTCAAAACCCAACCAAAACATACCTTAAAACCTTGCAAACTCTTGATGGAAATGGAGGAGAGAACTCTTCAATGGCTGTTGGATTTCATGGAGAAGAAAGGAGGAAGAAGATGGCTTTTTGCCATTTAACACTAAACCCTTCCATTTTATAAACTTTCCATTTTTTTCTTTTTAATTTTTGCCACCAAAATTTCTATTTTTATAAAACAACCTGACATGATTCCATCTGTAAAGGGGTCGTGTTTCTACCCACAACAATCGATTAGCAAAGAAACAGAAAAATAGAAAAACCAGCAAATACCAACAGTGATTTTACCAACCAAACGATATCCAAATTCAACGAAATTTTAAGGGGTTCTTTCAATATGAGTTAAAATTATATCCTTAAAGTTTCAGATCAATATAATAGGTGAATCAAAAGTTACAAGAAGAACACCAGATACTATTCGATAAGTAATATTTTGTAAGCTTTCGGCATACACTCTTCCGTGGAAGAATGGCAGCAAATGGAACGGGTTAATGGCCACCTTCTTCGTGTATCCTACTCTGAAAAGAGACGGAAGAAGCGTGGAACAATAGCTATTCAAGCAACCGTGGGCTTGAAAGCGTAAAGGAGAGAACTCTCCTCAGTTCTTGACTGAACCGAGCCTTACCGTTCACCGGTCTTCGAGCTCCCAGCACTCAGCCGAAATTAGGTTATTCTCATAGCATCAACAACCATTACAAACACCAATAACCATGTTTTTATAGACCTAGGGTGGCTGGAAAAGTGGGCTTCGAAATGGGCTTCAAAGGGGCTTCCAAATGGGCCAAAGCCTTGGCCTAGTGTAACAACACACTCTTCATTTGATCCATCTTCCAAACCACCATCTAAACTAGCATACATCTAATCCTAATGCCTAAGGATGCATGCAACTATAAAATATTACATGAAAGACCAATGTTTGCCAACAAAATACAAAGCTAAAAGTTTGCCAAAACAACAAGAAAAAAGATAACGTTCGGTTACAATTTTAATCCCAAGGGAGACAAATCCCTTCTTCAAGTGCCTCCGTCTTCAAGTGCCTCCATCTTTGTTTCCCAAGTTAGCAAGTGCACGGTTTAATCCAGGTCCCTTGTGCTCGGCTCCCAATCCAAATCCTTGAAGAGGTCTCCAAGTCCTGCAAAAGAATTGGCCTTGTTAGTAAATAGATTTGATAATGCTTGGGCCTTGGTATGCAATCGAGTGACGGCCCTCTGGGCACATCATCCTCCCCAGGTGATTGAGAATTTGACCTCAAATCCTTTAAGTGGAGCTCCTAGATGTCATCATCGCTACCCTTGTAAGAAGAGAGATCTTGGACGTTAAAGGTGGTTGAAATTCCATAGTCTCTAGGTAGCTCAATCTTATAAGCGTTATTATTGATTCTTTCCAACACCTTGAATGGTTCTTCAGCTCTAGGCAATAATTTGGATCGTCTCTTGGCGGGAAACCTTTCTTTTCTCAAGTGTAACCAAACTAAATCTCCTTCGTTAAAGATAACTTCGAGGCGTCTTTTGTTGGCTTCTAGTTAAAACCACAAAATTTTTTATCAATGATAAAATATGCAGTTGATAAATGTGTGAATAAAATAATAACACAAAATTAATTAAACAATTTATGCTAAATAAATTAATTTAATTAATACATTAAAAATAATACTTAACCGAAAATAAAATAAACCCCTAGCTCAAGTGGGTATACAATATGTCAAAACCCGATAATTCCAAGTCTCAATAATCAATGCTCTAAAAGTCCAAACTCTTAATTTAGCAAGTTGGTTCCTAAGAAAATAGAAATTGAACTTTGGGTTAAAAATCTCTTCATTAACCTCCCATTACCATCCAATAGTACCATACATCAATGAATTTCTCCAACAGAACAGAACAAATCATAGATTTATATATTCAACCCAAAAAGAAAAATTTCTTCTTTAGTCCCGCTTCTACCAACAGTACAAAACAAAGGGAAACAAAACATAAGTTTTGGGTTCTTAGCCCAAAATTTTAAAATTTCAAGCCCTTTAATCAAACCTCTAAAGCAGTGATCAATCTTGAATCCTACAAAATTTCCTCCTCTTTAAAGAGAATTAAGATCCTTTAATTAACAACAGAACAACAATTAATTCAAAGACTCTTAACCAGCGAAGATTTTAATCAAACAAATTTTTGGAAACAACACAACAGTCTTATTATCCAACTGAGAACTACAGGAAGAAAACAATAGAAACGAAGGGGAAATCACTCACCAATTTTTGAGCACCAGGGTCGAGCCTCCAAATCGTTTCACAAAGGTTGAAGAGGAATATGCCAGTAATGTTTTGAAACAAAAATCGTTGGAACCGGAGGCCAAATCGTCGTCGGCCGGTTTTCCCCTCACTGTTCTGCGCGTGGCGTTCTCAGCAGATAAGGGAGTTTCTACTGAAACATTTTCACAAAAAGGGGTTTAGGTTGTACACGTGGCATTAACTAGGGATGAATAAGAAAAAGAAATAAATAAATTTTACCTATTTCTTCTCTCACTCCTCTGGTGTTTCACTCCCCATTTTAGATGGCGGATTCCACATTGGTGAATAATATTTTTCAGCCTCATTTGTGGCACTTTGTACTCGTCTACAGCCCTAACTTGGAGACCCATTGTCAACACTTGCAATCTATTCTACGTATTCTTCGCCAACACGAGTTAGTTGTTAAATTATCGAAATGCTCTTTTGGCCCGACTAGAGATTCTTACCTGGCTCATATTCTTTCGGCTTAAGGAGTTGAGCTGACCCTTCAAAAATTAAAGCCATGGTTAAATGGCCGAGCCCCTCCTCCATCAAACAACTATGTGGTTTCCTTGGGTTAACAGGATATTACCGCAAGTTCACACATGGCTACGGGGTTCTCTGTAACACCCCGAGTTTTCTAAACTCAGTTCGTTACTCATAAACCCGAACATAACTAGAAAATTTTGGACCAAATTTAAAACTTCGCTCGAAAGTCAAATTTGAACGTTTACTAAAAACACAAAAACTTGCAGCGAAAAATCTTTGAGCAAAGAAAGGTTAAGCAAAACTATAGGACATCATTCAAATAATCAGTTAAAATATTAAGAATTAATTCGGACAAAAGAGATGAAAGCTCAAGCGTAAAATACTCAAAATTCATAAAAAGTTAAACGCATCTGCCGCTAAACAAGGTCAACGAAAAAGGGCAGAAATAAAACTGAAGGCTTCCACCGATGACGTCAGCCGGAGGAATCATTCTTTCAACTTCAGCCGATCGCAAAACGACAAGTTGTGCTACTCGCATCTACCGATGACGTCAGCCGGATGAATCATCCATCCAGCCTTTGCCGATCACAAAACGAAAAATACACTTACTCACATCTTCCGGTAGATAAAATACTCGACATCATCCGGTTACAAATCGACAGAAGACTTTTACCTTCATCATCCGATGGATAAAATACTCAACATCTTCCGGTTACAAAACGACAAATTTTCTACTTATATCTTCCGATGGCTTCCACTGAAGACATCATCCGATGACTTTACTGAAGACATTATCCGATGGCTTTTACTGAAGACATCATCCGATGACTTTACTGAAGACATCTTCCGATAGACAACAGAACAACAATTCTACATCTGCCGATAGACATCATCTACCGATAGATCAAAAATACTCAACGAAAATAGTATAGCAATAATTTCGCTCTGACAAAGAAAACTCCGACTACCAAAAGAACTTGAGCAATTTACTAAAATTCGTTCAAAACCACTTAAATTTTGACACTACTCCAACATTTGGTAAAAACCACTATTAACACCAACAGAGTATAATTATCTGGAAGAAAATCTCAAAATTAATTCAGAAACATTAAAACTACTACTGTCATAAAACTCAACAAATTTAAATCGATTCATTGTCCATTAAACCTTCACAACTACTGGCAACAGTTAAGGTGCCTCATCAGAACACCAAGTCGAGACTTGGGTGTGCTCTTCCAACCTGTCTAAACCTCATTGTGCTCAGGAAAAATACCTTCAGAAGCTTCTTCACCTACATCACAAAACTCATCTATTAGCCTAATGCTAAGTAAGCAAAGCGATAATGAAATGAAATGCTGAAGCAAAATTCCTAGACATGCAGTTTCTACTTTCACATCTCTGTTGCATATGCATTCATTCATTGATCTGATCCCTCAATTCCATTGGGAGTGAGATCAGCTCTCCCAAAGTTATAAATCCTCTTCATTAGTTAAGGGGCGGATTACTTCCCTTAATAGCTATCATGATCCTATATTCCACTTGGGAAGTGGATCAATCTTTCCAAAGTTATAAATCCCTTCATAAGTTAAGGGGTGGATTAGTTCCCTTAATAGCTTGTCTGTTGCAATCATTACATTCCTTACCATGCCAATACATGAAAATTCATTTTTGTATTCTTTCAAAAACATGATGCATGACATACAGAAAATATTCAAGCACACATACAACCTATTGTTTTGTGATGTAGGCCCGAAGGCACATGCATACTTTACTTACCTGGTCTTTAGAAAATCGCTCGGCTGTAAGTTGCCTTAGAAGCTCACACACCTAGGGTCACAACAGAGCATCAATCAAACTCTCACTAAGCTCCACCAGAAATCAACCAGAAGTTTAAGGAAACTAGTTTGAAACCCTGCTACTCGTGCATTCCCATTTACCACCAATAACCCGAACCTACCCTCACTCGCAGCATCCTAGAAATCCTCACATTGCACTACCTCGGTCATCTTACTGCTAAAAACATAAGAAAATGAGGAAAACGTACCTAGGTTGAAGGAAAATCGGGCCAAGGAATCGCCTAGAGGGTTCTGCTGCAGAGCTGAAGACTGAAAGAGAAATGGTAAACAGGATAGTGGCGGCTACAGTGCATTAATCCCAAACCTCTTTCCTTAAATACGTTATCCACTTTTGAAATTTATAATTTTACTCTTATGCCCTTGCCAAGTCACTAAATAACCATACTTTAGTTATTGCAAAATAAAACATATACCATTAATAATAAAAGAAGAGCTGGTTCGATAGAACCAGATGTTACAATCTACTCTCCTTAAACGAATTTTGTCCTCAAAATTCAGTACCTAAATAATTCTGGATGTTGGTCCATCATGTCTTGCTGGCGTTCCCAAGTTGTTTCCTCTATATTCTGGTTGTGCCACAAGACTTTCACTAGAGGAACCTCTTAGTTGCGCAATACCTTAACTGCATAGTCTAAGATCTTTACTGGTTTCTCCTCATAGGCAAGAGTAGGATGAATTTCATTGTTCTGCTGTTCCACAACTTGAGATGGATCCTTCATGCACTTCTTTAGCATAGAAACATGGAACACATCGTGTATCCCTCTCATAGAAGCTGGTAGTTGCAACTGATAAGCTGCTCTTCCAACCCTCTTCATAATTGTGAACGGCCCAATATACCTGGGGTTCAACTTGCCTCTCTTTTCAAATCTCACAACCCTTTTGAATGGTGATACTTTAAGAAAAATTTCATCACCTACTTCAAATTCTAATTCCCTGCGCCTTCTATCGCATAGCTTTTCTGTCGGCTTTGAGCTGTTAGAATTTTCTGTCGGATGAGGGCAATCTTTTCCACTGTTTGCTGCACAATATCATGACCAATTAGTTGAGCTTCTCCAACTTCATCCCAATACAAGGGAGATCTACATTTTTGCCCATACAATGCCTCATAAGGTGCCATTCCTATTGTTGCCTGAAAACTGTTATTATAAGAAAACTCCCCCAATGATAAGTACTTACTCCAAGAACCTTGAAATTCTAGCACACATGCACGGAGCATATCCTCTAATGTCTGAATAGTCCTTTCAGATTGTCCATCAGTTTGAGGGTGAAAAGCTGTGATAAAACTAAGCTATGTTCCCATGGCCTTATGCAAACTTTTCCAAAACTTAGATGTAAATCTAGAGTCTCGGTCTGAAACTATAGTGCTTGGAACTCCATGTAGTCTAACAACTTCATGCACATACAACTCAGTAAGTTGATCCATCGAGTATGTCATCTTCATTGGTAGAAAATGGGCAGATTTGGTTAGACGGTCAACTATCACCCAAATTGCATCATGTCCTTTAGTCATTATAGGCAATCCTGCCACAAAGTCCATCGTTATTTGCTCCCAAATCCATTCGGGAACTGGTAAAGGTTGTAACATTCCAGCAAGTCTCTGATGCTCAGCTTTAACCTGTTGACAAACTAGGCACGATTCCACATATTCTGCCACACTCTTTTCATACTTGGCCACCAATAATGTTGTCTAAGATCTTTGTACATCTTTGTACTTCCAGGGTGGACAGAAAATCTGGAAGAATGTGCTTCTGAAAGAATCTCATCTCAAAGTTCTTTAATGGCAGAAACAAACCATCTATTTCAAAACTTAAGGATTCCATCGTTGGAATAATTGAAATCAAAATTATCAGTAGATTCTATGCTTAATCTGTACTTGTTGCACTCATCATCATTTGTCTGAGCTTCTTTTATTCTTTATAGAATGGTAGGTCTTAAGGATATGGCAGAAAGCATGACTGAAACACTTTGCACTGTTTCTAGATTTAATCTTCGGAATTCTGACTCTAAGGCTAGTGGCATATTTAAAATCATTGCTGAGGCTGATGTTGTCACTCTACTCAACGCATCAGCCACTACATTTTCCTTGCCAGGGTGGTACTTGATCTCGAAATCGTAATCTTTGACAAATTCCAACCATCGACGTTGCCTCATATTTAATTCTTTCTGTGTGAAAATATATTTCAGACTTTTATGGTCTGAGAATATTTCACAAGTTTGTCCAAACAAGTAATGCCTCCAAATCTTAAGTGCAAAAACCACTGCAGCTAGCTCTAAGTCGTGCGTAGGGTAATTCTTCTCATGTGTTTTCAGCTGTCTAGAGGCATAAGCTATTACTTTACCATCCTGCATTAACACACAACCAAGACCAATTTTGGAAGCATCACAGTAAATGCTAAACTTACCATCTTCAACTGGAAGAGTTAAAATTGGAGCATTGGTCAGTTTCTGTTTCAAGGTCTGAAAACTATGCTCACAATCGTCAGTCCATATATACTTCACATTTTTCCTTGTTAACTTAGTAAGGGGTGTAGCAAATTTCAAAAATCCTTCAATGAACTTTCTATAATATCCTGCTAGTTCAAGGAAACTCCTGATATCTGTAGCATTCCTCGGTTGAGGACTGCTTGAACCTTAGCTGGATCGACAGATATTCCATCCCCAGAGATAACATGTCCTAAAAAGTTAACTTGGTCCAACCAAAACTCACACTTAGAAAACTTGGCGTATAGTTGGTGCTGTTTTAATACTTCCAACACCAAGGTCAGGTGCCTAACATGCTCATCCTTGGAACGGGAATAGATTAAAATATCATCGATAAACACTATGACAAACTTATCCAAGTATTCATGAAACACCCTATTCATAAGATCCATAAAGGCTGTTGGTGCATTTGTCAATCCAAAGGACATAACCAAAAACTCATAATGCCCATACCTTGTACGAAAGGCTGTCTTAGAGATATCTTCAGTCTTGACTTTCAGTTGATAGTAACCAGACCTAAGGTCGATCTTAGAGAAAACTCGTGCACCCTTAAGCTGGTCGAACAAATCATCAATTCTTGGCAAGGGATCCTTGTTCTTGATGGTTAACTTATTTAATTCCCTATAATCAATGTACATACGCATTGATCCATCATTCTTTTTGACAAAAAGAACAGGTGCACCCCACGGTGAAAAGCTAGGGCGTATGAACTCCTTATCCAATAATTCCTCCAACTGTTTCTTTAATTCCTTAAGCTCCGTAGGTGCTAATCTATAGGGATTCTTAGACACTGGTTCAGCGCCTAGGTAAACATCCACAACAAATACAATTTCCCTATCTGGTAGCAAGCCAGGAAGGTCATCTAGGAATACTTCTGGGAAATCTTGGACAACTAAGACATTCTGAGGACTTGCTTTTCCTACAAGTTGTGTCTCTAAAACGCTAGCTAAGAAGCACAAGTACTCTCCATATGGGGAAGGTCTAGCATTAATAGAAGTCATCACGGACATTTCCTTACTCTTCCTTGAAGCTTGAAAGGTATGTCTCAAACTACAAGGGGGTTGGAAACTAACTATTCCTGTCCTACAATCAATTGTGGCGTGGTGCTTAAACAACCAGTCCATTCCTAGAATTACATCAAATCTCATTATATCCATAATAATGAGATCAGCAGGTAGACTCACACTCCCTACTAACACATCACTATCAAGCATCACTCGATTAGAGCGCATGCGTTCACCAGAGGGTAATGCAACATTAAACACATACTCAGTAAGGGTAGACTTTACATCTAACTTATCAGCAAATGCAGATGCTATGAACGAATGTGTTGCACCAGAGTCTATTAATGTAAAAGCAGGTGTAGAGTTAATCAATATGGTACCTGACACCACAGCAGGCTGGTCCTTGTCTCCTGACTCCACCATGGAGAATATCCTCGGTTGCAACTTGGCAGGGCCATGCTTTATGGCCGGGCAGTCTCGGTTAATATGGCCGACCTTGCCGCAGTTGAAGCATCAGGTGACTCTAGGCTTCGGGCAGTCTCTGTACGTGTGTCCAATCTCCTCACAGTTGAAACACTTTCCCATTCCAAACCTACACTCACCCAGGTGGCTTTTTGAACATATTGGACATTGGGGAAACTTTCTGGTATCCTGCACTTTCCTCCCTGTTCCATAGTTACTTTGGCCTTCACTAGGCCTCTTCACCCCTCTCTGTTGTTGTGGCTGAACAAACTTTCGTGGGGCTTCTTTTGGTTCAGCACACTTCCTTTCAGCTTCTTCCACTTCCAAGGTAGTGGACACAACTTCACTGAATGTCAAGCCTTTAATACCACAAAATTTGACTCCTCGGTAAATTTCTGGCTTCAGTCCATGCACAAATTTGAACACCTTGTCCTCGTCCTTGTGAGCAAAATATCTAGCAAACCTGGACAGGGACTCAAATTGCCTACTGTACTCGGCCACAGACCCTGTCTACTTCAAGTTCAAAAACTCTAACTTCTTCACGGTCTTGATAGTGCTGTTAAAATACTTCTCATAGAAAATGTCCTTGAATTGTGACCAAGGGATCTCCAAAACATCAGTGGTAGTCTCTATTGTTTCCCACCAGAGTTGAGTTTCACCAGCCAAATGAAACGTGGCTAACGTGACCTTGTCTCCTTCTCCAATGTTGGCGCACCTAAACATACTCTCGATCTTCCTAAGCAACCCTTCAGCAATAACTGTGTCAGACGACAGACCATCAAATGTGGGTGGTCGTAGCCTCCTGAATCTATCCCCAGAATGTTCATTGCTAGAACTCAAGTTGGCACTTCCCTGCACCTCTCGGTTTAACAGCACTCCTAACTGATCGGACTGCTGACGCACTAGGTCTGTTTGATGACGCACCAAATCTGTCAGCTGCCTAATCACGCTAGAATCTTCTCCACATCCCGGGTTCGGTATCTCTCTTGGTACTCTTGGTCTTCCTGGTCGCCTAGACATTTTACTAAATTCCTGCATAGGGTTAACTACTCTCATAAACATCTAGTAACTAAGGCTAACATAAACACTTACAGTTGTTGGAGTACTCCCATGCGACGACTGGCACTGATGAGTAATCTTTTGAACGGTTTAACTGAATGTCTCTGATACCAAATTGTAACACCCCGAGTTTTCTAAACTCAGTTCGTTACTCATAAACCCAAACATAACTAGGAAATTTTGGACCAAATTTAAAACTTCGCTCGAAAGTCAAATTTGAACGTTCACTAAAAACACAAAAACTTGCAGCGGAAAATATTTAAGCAAAGCAAGGTTATGCAAAACTATTGGACATCGTTCAAATAATCAGTTAAAATATTAAGAATTAATTCGGACAAAAGAGATGAAAGCTCAAGCGTAAAATACTCAAAATTCGTAAAAAGTCAAACGCATCTGCCGCTAAACAAGGTCAACGAAAAAGGGCAGAAATAAAACTGAAGGCTTCCACCGATGACGTCAGCCGGAGGAATCATTCTTCCAACTTCAGTCGATCGCAAAACGACAAGTTTTGCTACTCGCATCTACTGATGACGTCAGCCGGATGAATCATCCATCCAGCCTCTACCGATCACAAAACGAAAAATACACTTACTCACATCTTTCGGTAGATAAAATACTCGACATCATCCGATGGATAAAATACTCGACATCATCCGGTTACAAAACGCAAAAGACTTTTACCTTCATCATCCGATGGATAAAATACTCGACATCATCCGGTTACAAAACAACAAATTTTCTACTTATATCTTCCGATGGCTTCCACTGAAGACATCATCCGATGACTTTACAGAAGACATTATCCGATGGATTTTACTGAAGACATCATCCGATGACTTTACTGAAGACATCTTCCGATAGAAAACAGAACAACAACTCTACATCTGCCGATAGACATCATCTACCGATAGATCAAAAATACTCAACGAAAATAGTATAGCAACAATTTCGCTCTGAAAAAGAAAACTCCGACTACCAAAAGAACTTAAGCAATTTACTAAAATTCGTTCAAAACCACTTAAATTCAGACACTACTCCAACATTTGGTAAAAACCACTATTAACACCAACAGAGTATAATTATCTGGAAGAAAATCTCAAAATTAATTCAGAAACATTAAAATTACTACTGTCATAAAACTCAACAAATTTAAATCGATTCATTGTCCATTAAACCTTCACAACTACTGGCAACAGTTAAGCCGCCTCATCAGAACACCAAGTCAAGACTTGGGTGTGCTCCTCCAACCTGTCTAAACCTCATTGTGCTCAGGAAAAATACCTTCAGAAGCTTCTTCACCTACATTACAAAACTCATCTATTAGCCTAATGCTAAGTAAGCAAAGCGATAATTAAATGAAATGCTGAAGCAAAATTCCTAGACATGCATTTTCTACTTTCACATCTCTGTTGCATATACATTCATTCACTGATCTGATCCCTCAATTCCATTGGGAGTGGGATCAGCTCTCCCAAAGTTATAAATCCTCTTCATCAGTTAAGGGGCAGATTACTTCCCTTAATAGCTATAATGATCCTATATTCCACTTGGGAAGTGGATCAATCTTCCCAAAGTTATAAATCCCTTCATAAGTTAAGGGGTGGATTAGTTCCCTTAATAGCTTGTCTGTTGCAATCATTACATTCCTTACCATGCCAATACATGAAAATTCATTTTCGTATTCTTTCAAAAACATGATGCATGACATATAGAAAATATTCAAGCACACACACAACCTACTATTTTGTGATGTAGGCCCGAAG
This sequence comes from Begonia masoniana, assembly GCA_022432975.1. Taxonomy (NCBI): domain Eukaryota; kingdom Viridiplantae; phylum Streptophyta; class Magnoliopsida; order Cucurbitales; family Begoniaceae; genus Begonia; species Begonia masoniana. Next base: position 21,048,656 of record CM039509.1, on the reverse strand, counting down.
GCACATGCATACTTTACTTACCTGGTCTCCAGGAAATCGCTCGGCTATAAGTTGCCTTAGAAGCTCACACACCTAGGGTCACAACAGAGCATCAATCAAACTCTCACTAAGCTCCACCAAAAATCAACCAGAAGTTTAAGGAAACTAGTTTGAAACCCTGCTACTCGTGCATTCCTATTTACCACCAATAACCCGAACCTACTCTCACTCGCAGCATCTTAGAAATCCTCACATTGCACTCCCTCGGTCATCTAACTGCTAAAAACATAAGAAAATGAGGAAAACGCACCTAGGTTGAAGGAAAATCGGGTGAGGGAATCGGCTAGAGGGTTCTGCTGCAAAGCTGAAGGCTGAAAGAGAAATGGTAAGCAGGATAGTGGTGGCTACAGTGCATTAATCCCAAACCTCTTTCCTTAAATACGTTATCCACTTTTGAAATTTCTAATTTTACTCTTATGCCCTTTCCTAGTCACTAAATAACCCTACTTTAATTATTGTAAAATAAAACATATACCATTAATAATAAAAGAAGAGCTGGTTTGATAGAACTGGGTGTTACATTCTCACCCGACCTCTTACAAATTTGTTGAAAAAAATGCTTTTTGTTGGTCTCCGGAGGCAGATACAACTTTTCAAGTTTTGCAGCACAAAATCTTCACATCTCTGATTCTAGCATTGCCGGACTTTGCTCAACCTTTCATCATTGAAATGAAGGCCCGTTACGGTGGTATGGGCGCAATACTGATGCAAAATCATCGACCTATTATTACCTGCATGAGTAAGCCTTTCAACTCAAGAAAACCAAGGAGTTGTTTGCCTTGGTCTTGGCAGTTCAACAATGGCACCACCTATTAGAGGGCAACCATTTTATTATTAAGACTGACCATAATTCTATTAAGTATTTGTTGGAGCAGAGGATTACCACGTCCATCTAGCAAAAGTGGTTAACCAAATAGTTGGGGCTGCAATATGAAATTCAATACAAACAAGGCAACACTATCCAAGTTGTTAATGCTTTATCTAGACAACTCACGTGTGATTCAAGAAAATTTGGGACCCGTCATCAACCTAGAATTAACAATAGAATCATCGTGTGATTCAAGAAAAATAGAGGAACTAGATCTTGATCGAGCTTTGCCAATGGAACCATAGTTATCAAAAGAAGAGCTTGACTCGAGCCACAATTGTTGCATGAACCAAAACTATCAAAGATGATTTATCAAGTTGATATTTGACAAAAATTAAAATCTTCACAAAGAATTCAAGAGAAGATTCTCTAAAAAAACTCAAATTTTTATTAATTTCAAAATCTCCCTAAACAAAATCGAACTCATATGTTTAAATAGGCAAAATAAATAAAATTACAAAAATAAAATTTAGGGACCAAAAGAGTTCATCATCTATTTCAGCCACGAAAGTTTAAAATACTTAAAGTCACACGGAAAATTACACAAAAGACATGCAAAATGGATGAAGTTCATATAGACTTTTCCTTATATCATCCATTACAAAAAAGATAAAGAGAATGTAGTTGCCGATGCATTGTCAAGAAGATACGTACTTATAACTTCTCTATAATCTAAGTTGTTAGGGTTTGATTTTTATAAAAGAATCGTATGAAATGAACATCGACTTTAACCTAGTTTGGAAGGATTGTGAGAAACATGCATGTAATGAACACTATAGACATGAAGGACTTTTATTCAAGAAAGATAAACTTTGTATCCCTAAATGTTCATTAAAAGAATTGTTTGTTAGAGAAACTAATGGAGGAGGACTCATGGGACATTTTGGAGTAAGTAAAACCTTGAGTGTGCTTTGTGAACACTTTTATTGGCCGAGAATGAGACATGATGTGCAAGTTATTTGTGACAAGTGCATTAAGTGTAGAAAATTCAAATAAAAATAAGATCTTATGGACAATACATAAACCATTTATATCCCGAATCAACCTTAGGTTGATATTTTAATGGATTTTGTGATATGATTGTTGAGGACATAAGGAGGAAAGAATATCATATTTGTAGTTGTTGATAGATTTAGCAAGATGACTCACTTTATTATTTGTTCGAAAACTAATGATGCTACGTAAGTGGCGGATTTATCTTTTAGAGAAGTTGTGTATTTACACGGATTACCAAGAACCAATATGAGTGATAGAAACGTTAAATTTTTAAATCACTTTTGGAAGACTCTATGGAGTAAACTAGGTAGTAAACTATTATTCTCAATCGTAGCACCATCCACAAACGGATGGACAAACTGAAGTAGTAAATAAGATACTTTCTAGATTGTTGAGAGCAATATTTCCAAAAATTTAAAACAATTGGAGAAATGTTTACCGCATGTAGAATTCACATATAATACGGTTGTTCATTCTACTACTTCTTACTCGTCATTTGAAACTGTCTATGGTTTTAATCATTTAACTCCACTTGATATATTACCGTTACCTGCTAACAAGTTTGTTAATTGGAATGGAAAAAGAAAAATCGAGTTTGTTAAGATTTACATGCAAAAGGATGAGAAAACATCCGCGAAAAGAACAAGTATTACACGCGACAAGCAAACAAACACATCCAAAAAGGTTACCTTTGAACCCATAGATTGGGTATGGCTACATCTACAAATTGAATATGGTAATGAAAGCGCATCTTTTAATATTAGTGACTTGTCTTTATACGGATGCAGGAGATTCAAGGGTGAATCCTTTCGAAAAAGGAGGGAATGATATGAACCCGATAGCAACGAAAAACAATCCAATGAAGCATGATCTATTACAATGTATAGGTGGACCAATGACAAGATCAAGAACCAAGAAAATACACAAAGCTTTACATAACTTGATCATGGAAACTTAAGAAAAAAAAAGCCTTCACGACTGAACCAAAAATCGATAATTATACTAAGTATTGATGAGGAGGCCATAGAGGAAAACCATGCAAAAGATCACGATTTTATTGCATGCAAAAAGAGTTCACTAAGTTGGAGGAAAGAAGGAATTCACTCGTGCACAGCAGCGCCCGCCCCTTCCAACACAGCAGCGTGCGCACCGCACTCATATCTCGCATGCGCACAGCGTTCAGGCTCTGCTCACACACCACATTAAGTCTCCAAGTGCACACTGCACGCATTCGCCTCGTTCGCCCTTCGTTTGATATTTGTGTAATGTGTTCAAGATCTACACACCTGCGAATGACGATATGTGTGTCCATCATCCACGGGCAGCATGCACGCCTAACGCCCGTCCTCCTGCCCCAGCGTGCGCAACAACATGCCCATAACGGCCCAACTCCACTTGATATATTACCGTTACCTGCTAACAAGTTTGTTAATTTGAATGGAAAAGGAAAAATCGAGTTTGTTAGGATTTACATGCAAAAGGATGAGAAAACATCCGCAAAAAGAACAAGTATTACACGCGACAAGCAAACAAACACATCCAAAAAGATTACCTTTGAACCCAGAGATTGGGTATGGCTACATCTACAAATTGAATATGGTAATGAAAGCGCATCTTTTAATATTAGTGACTTGTCTTTACACGGATGCAGGAGATTCAAGGGTGAATCCTTTCGAAAAAGGAGGGAATGATATGAACCTGATAGCAACGAAAAACAATCCAATGAAGCATGATCTATTACAATGTATAGGTGGACCAATGACAAGATCAAGAACCAAGAAAATACACAAAGCTTTACATAACTTGATCAGGGAAACTTAAGAAAAAAAAGCCTTCACGACTGAACCAAAAATCGATAATTATACTAAGTATTGATGAGGAGGCCATAGAGGAAAACCATGCAAAAGATCACGATTTTATTGCATGCAAAAAGAGTTCACTAAGTTGGAGGAAAGAAGGAATTCACTCGTGCACAGCAGCGCCCGCCCCTTCCAACACAGCAGCGTGCGCACCGCACTCATATCTCGCATGCGCACAGCGTTCAGGCTCTGCTCACACACCACATTAAGTCTCCAAGTGCACACTGCATGCATTCGCCTCGTGCGCCCTTCGTTTGATATTTGTGTAATGTGTTCAAGATCTACACACCTGCGAATGACGATACGTGTGTCCATCATCCACGGGCAGCATGCACGCCTAACGCCCGTCCTCCTGCCCCAGCGTGCGCAACAACATGCCCATAGCGGCCCAACTCCACTTGATATATTACCGTTACCTGCTAACAAGTTTGTTAATTTGAATGGAAAAAGAAAAATCGAGTTTGTTAGGATTTACATGCAAAAGGATGAGAAAACATCCGCAAAAAGAACAAGTATTACACGCGACAAGCAAACAAACACATCCAAAAAGATTACCTTTGAACCCAGAGATTGGGTATGGCTACATCTACAAATTGAATATGGTAATGAAAGCGCATCTTTTAATATTAGTGACTTGTCTTTACACGGATGCAGGAGATTCAAGGGTGAATCCTTTCGAAAAAGGAGGGAATGATATGAACCTGATAGCAACGAAAAACAATCCAATGAAGCATGATCTATTACAATGTATAGGTGGACCAATGACAAGATCAAGAACCAAGAAAATACACAAAGCTTTACATAACTTGATCATGGAAACTTAAGAAAAAAAAGCCTTCACGACTGAACCAAAAATCGATAATTATACTAAGTATTGATGAGGAGGCCATAGAGGAAAACCATGCAAAAGATCACGATTTTATTGCATGCAAAAAGAGTTCACTAAGTTGGAGGAAAGAAGGAATTCACTCGTGCACAGCAGCGCCCGCCCCTCCCAACACAGCAACGTGCGCACCGCACTCATATCTCTCACATGCGCAGAGCGTTCAGGCTCTGCTCACACACCACATTCAGTCTCCAAGTGCACACTGCACGCATTCACCTCGTGCGCCCTTCGTTTGATATTTGTGTAATGTGTTCAAGATCTACACACCCGCGAATGACGATACGTGTGTCCATCATCCACGGGCAGCATGCACGCCTAACGCCCGTCCTCTTGCCCCAGCGTGCGCAACAACAAGCCCATAGCGGCCCAACTCCACTTTATATATTACCGTTACCTGCTAACAAGTTTGTTAATTTGAATGGAAAAAGAAAAATCGAGTTTGTTAGGATTTACATGCAAAAGGATGAGAAAACATCCACGAAAAGAACAAGTATTACACGCGACAAGCAAACAAACACATCCAAAAAGGTTACCTTTGAACCCAGAGATTGGGTATGGCTACATCTACAAATTGAATATGGTAATGAAAGCGCATCTTTTAATATTAGTGACTTGTCTTTATACGGATGCAGGAGATTCAAGGGTGAATCCTTTTGAAAAAGGAGGGAATGATATGAACCCGATAGCAACGAAAAACAATCCAATGAAGCATGATCTATTACAATGTATAGGTGGACCAATGACAAGATCAAGAACCAAGAAAATACACAAAGCTTTACATAACTTGATCATGGAAACTTAAGAAAAAAAAGCCTTCACGACTGAACCAAAAATCGATAATTATACTAAGTATTGATGAGGAGGCCATAGAGGAAAACCATGCAAAAGATCACGATTTTATTGCATGCAAAAAGAGTTCACTAAGTTGGAGGAAAGAAGGAATTCACTCGTGCACAGCAGTGCCCGCCCCTCCCAACACAGCAACGTGTGCACCACACTCATATCTCGCATGCGCACAGCGTTCAGGCTCTGCTCACACACCACATTCAGTCTCCAAGTGCACACTGCACGCATTCGCCTCGTGCGCCCTTCGTTTGATATTTGTGTAATGTGTTCAAGATCTACACACCCGCGAATGACGATACGTGTGTCCATCATCCACGGGCAGCATGCACGCCTAACGCCCGTCCTCCTGCCCCAGCGTGCGCAACAACAAGCCCATAGCGGCCCAACTTTTAGTTTTATTAGTTTTTATTTTATTTTTGTAATTTTTTTTTATTTTCCTATTAAAATCAGATGAGTTAGACTTTGTTTTCACAAATTTTGAATATTAATAAAAATTTAAGTTTTTTTAGAGATTATTCTCGTGGGTTCTTTGAAAAGAACTTGATCTTCATCAAGTGTTGACTTGATAAATCATCTTTGATAGTTTTGGTTCAACCAACAAGTGTGGCTTGGGTCAAGCTCCTTTTTTGATAACTACTGTTCCATCGACAAAGCTTGATCGAGGTCTAGATCCAATATTTTTTTGAATCACACGGCGATTCTATTGTTAATTCTGCATTGTTGACGGTCCTAAATTTCCTAATATCCGAGGTTCGCATCAAGATGGGTCCTAGTATGGAGGGCTTTGCACATCAGGTTCAGCTTTTGGTGACATCAAATAAAGGGAACATAATTATGCTTTTGGCCTTTGAAAATATATTAACAAGAGTATACTTGTTATGTGGCAGTATTTGCACTTTTACATCTCTTGTTGCTCGACGTTGTTAGTTTCGAACTGAACTAACACCAAGTGCCCCACCTGACTGAAGCCATGATCACGTTCTTCAACTAAAGAAAGGAGGTTGAAGTACAAAGCTCTCGGCCGAGTGAAACAGTTTTGGCTGAAAATTGTTCTATTTTTCTGAAAACTTAACTTCTCCAAATGAACTTCAAATGAGTTGAAATTTTAATGATAACTTACTTTGGGTGTAATGGACGTATCCTCTAAAAATCAGAGTTTCATTCGTTGTAGATGAAAAGTTATGGATGAAAGATTGTTTGCTGCTCATAGGAGGTAATAAGAGCACCTCTTGGGATTTGGCTCCTCTTTGAAAAGGAACACTCCAACTAGCTTTGGATGAGAGTTGAAATACAACCTTACTGGTGATTCTTCATGCCAAGAAAGGGATGAGGAAGGTTGCAATAGAAATGTCACCACTTTGGCTCTCACAATAATGGATACCCCAAAAACTAACCTAGTTCTTTCACAAGCTGAAAGTTTCTGCAATTTTATTTTTCATTCAAAAGTGCTAAGTGAGGCTAAAAAGATGGCTTAAATACCATGCATATTCTTTACAAATAATGGTTTAGCAACTAGTAAAAATGAAGGCTCAAAAGAGAGGGGTACTCAGCCATATGGCTTAGCCGAGCACACCTTGGTTTTGTCACCTTGGGCACAATTCTGCTCTCTCCAAGGGTCACTTTCCAGTGGTCGATCTTCTTTCAAAATACTGCCAAAATTCCCTTCATTACATGTTCAACCAATTCCTGCCACATACATAAAAATGCTAAAGTCTTTAATGGAAATAAAAGCAAACTCAAACTTACATTAATTTTCACAAGGAAGACAAATTTCTTCTTCCATTTTTGGAGTGGCCGAGGGGTGCTTCCATGTTAGCAAGGAAAGGCTTCTCCATGTCTAGTGCACTTGACTCCAACCTCAAGTCTTCAAAGGATGCTTCACCTACAAAAAGAGCACACTCATTAGTTAAAGGCTCAACCTAGGATTTGGCTCGCGATCGAGTGATGGCTTCTCTTGGCACATTATCCTCCCTGGGTGATTAAGAATTTGACCTTCAATCTGAATGTGCCTCTTCTCCTAGCTCGGTCTCTTTTCCAATGTACGGAGATAAGTCTTGTACATTAAAAGTGGAGGACACTCCGTATTCTCCTAGTAATTTAAGCTTGTATGCATCGTTGTTGATACTTTCCACTACCTTGAATGGTCCATCGGCTCTAGGAAGAAGTTTTGATTTTGTTTGGTTAGGAAAACTCTTCTTCCTCAAATGCAGCCATACTAGATCGCTTTCCTTGAAGATGACTTCTTTCCTACCGCAGTTGGCATGCTTGGCGTAGGTCTCATTCTTCTTTTGAATGTTCTTCCTAACCTTCTCATGCAAAGTCTTCACCTGTTCGGCTTTACTTGCTCCACTGGAATTGACCAAGTCATTCTTGGGTAAGGGGATAAGGTCTAGTGGTGTGAGGTGGTTAAAGTCATAAACGACCTCAAAATGGGTCAATTGAGTAGAGTTGTGCACACTCTGGGTATAAGCAAATTCAATGTAGGGGAGTTGTAAGTCCCAATCGGAGAGCTTTTTCCCTACTATACTTCTTAGCAAAGCGCCCATTGTTCTATTCACCACTTCGGTTTGACCGTCGATTTGGGGGTGAAATGAGATACTAAATAGCAACTTGGTGCCCAATTTGCCCCAAAAAGTCCACCAAAAAGAACTCAAAAATTTGGTGTCTCTATCCGAGTCAATGAACTTGGGTATTTCGTGCATGCGAACTACTTCCTTAAAGAAAAGCTCGGCTATATGATTAGAGTCATGTGCCTTCGAGCAAGCTATGAAGTGAGCTATTTTAAAAAATCGGTCTACTACCACCATGATTGATTCATTTAATCGAGACGTTCGAGGGAGTCCCAAAACAAAGTTCATGCTCACCTCTACCCAAGGATGGCACAGAACCGGCAAAGGTAAGTAGAGCCTTTGAGGAAGAACTCAGCTCTTGGCCTTCTTGCACACTATGCATTTTTCCAACGCCTTATGCACATCTCTAAGTAAATGTGGACAATAGAAATGTTCCTTGATGGCTTCCAAACTCTTCTTTTCTCCGAAATGAATAGCTAAACTGTAACACCCGAATTTACGGGATTTTTGTCATATATGTGAATAATGGTATTTTTGTAATTATATCGAATTAAGTCGGTTTCGTGAAAAGAAAGCGTCATTACGATCCTAATAATTAATATGGATTTTAAGAAAATTTTGGAAATTTTAGGAGATTAACGCTAATTTTACGAGAATTACGTTTCTTGTAATATAAGGGACGTTGTGGTAAAAACAGTAAACGTAGTCCGATTTGCGAACGGACAGTTTTAATGGAACCCTAGTAATAAGTTGGATTTATTGGCGAAATAAAGAAGTCTGGAAAAAAACTGAATCGTTAGCTAAATAACGAAACAAAGGACGAAACAAATAGAAAATCAAGGGAAGGGCAAAATGGTAATTTGGCAAGTGAAATTTTTATAAATATTACATTTCCTCTTTCTCCTCCAGCACTCCACGCAAATTCTTCTCTGTGTTTTCTCTTGGCGACATTTCTCCGTCGGCGTTTCTCCTCTCCAACGACGGTTCGTCCTCCGATCGTCTCGTTTTCTTCATGTTTTCTCCTCCAAACGACATTCTAGGTAAGGTTCTACGGTTTTGTAAAGTTTGTTCGTAGTTTTTTGGTCGTTTAACGGTTAGGGTTTTGTTTAGGGTTTCGTTAAAAACGTGATTTAGGGTTTGAAATTTATAGGTTTACCGTGTTTGTGAATATAAAGGACGTATTGAGCGTTATTGGACGAAGTTAACCGATTTAGGACAAATGTTAAGGTTTGATGAATTTTCGAGTTTTTGGAAAAACTCGTTAATTGTGGTTTCGAAGTATCGAGCATTAATTGTTTGGTTAAAATGTCTCGATTAGTTAAGTTAGAAATTTCCTTAGTTAAGGATTTCGTTAATTCGGACGTTAATGATTCAAACGCGTTTTAACGATAATTGTTTTGAATTGCTTAGGTGAACGACGCTCGTGGAAGGAGCTTGAAGTTCAACGCGCACGAGGTAAGTTCTCGTGACTTACTCTGGCCGATTGGCCTACACCGTATATCGAGGTCGCGTCGAGGATTATTGTGGATTTGTTTGTTTAAACGCTTTGGTTGAGTAGTTAGGATTAGTTCTTTTATAGGATATGTTTTTAATTGCTTTTATTGTCTCGATGGTACGTATGATGTATGTTTACTTTAAGCACGTAATTGTCCATGCATCACGGTTTTCAATTATCCATAGAAAATAAATTTCCGCACTATGTTTTAAAGAAAATGGCGATGTGGCCCGAAAGGGGGCTATTGACCTATTGTGAAGGCTGAGAAGGGTCGGTCACAATACCGCATCTAACAAGAATCCATGTATGTTATATGGTCATGCGAGGTGGGGCTCAGGCATGGCTGTACGTATGTAAGCATGTACCCCCCTCCTCCAGGTGGAAAGGGTTGTCCAACCGCCGGATGTGCCTTCTCCATTTAGCGGGTTGAGATCTCGGTGATAACCTATGTAATGATAAGAAAATGTTGCATGATTTACGAACTCATATGCACAGCATGCATTAGCATTTACGAAACATGCTGAGCCTTTAGCTCATAGATTGTCTGTATGGTGTGGGTGATCTTGATACAGGTGAGGACGAGATCCCTCCACCCGAGGAATGATGCAGTTGAAGGAGGATGGTGCGTGGGAGTGTGCTGGGCAGTCGAGGCACCTTTTGACCCGTGGGGAAGTAAATGTATGTTTTGGGAACACGATAGTTTTATAATTGTGTAATTGAACATATTAGGATGTTTGGGAATCTGGATAGTTGATAGGTTTATGTTTTGATGTTTTTAAACGTCTTGGAAACTTATTTTACAACCGCTTGGTGATTTTGAATAGGAGGAAACCTTAAGTTTTTAAACGGATCCACGCGGATCGTTTTTATGAAATCGGGTTATGTTTTAAATGTGTTTTGAGTCGTTTATTTTGGGTGGTTGGCGAACTGTGAAATGGGTGAGATTTGAGTGATTGTATGTTACATGTTTATGTAGTGGTTTATGTTAAAGTTTTAGAGTGTATATGTGGTGAAGAATATGTGTAGTGAAGAAGGATGAAGAATGGAAAAGGGAGAGGCGAGCTCCCTGGAGGTGATTGATCGGCAACAAAGGTCGCTGCTCTCTGGAAAATCCAGAGAGCATAGCGATCGATCGCTCAAAGGTTGGGCAATCGATCGCCGGTGTGAGGGGCGAACGATCGCCCCTCCATTTTTCGTGGCTGGCGATCGATCGCCTGCCAAAGGGGCGATCGATCGCCCTTGCATTTTCGGGACAATGTCCCTTCGGCCCTCCACCGATGATTTAATTGTTTTAAATTATTGTTTTAAGTTTTAATTAAATGTTTTATGTTTCTTTTAAATAGTTTTAAAATAGTTACGAACGATTTTTAACAATTTAGTCTCCGATTTAAATTCCGCTCAAACGTTACGAAGTTTATAAGGGTAAAAAAATATATATATAATTCGAAAAAATTAGGATACGGGTAAGGGTCGCTACAGTTATGGTATCATAGCCCCCGGGTTTTAAAAACGGTTCTGTAGACTGCTCGACTGCACAGCCACTACGCGGACATCCTTCATCAACTGTAAGTATGTTTAAAAGCTTTCTTTGATTTCGATTTCTTAGAGTTATTTGCTTTTAACTTTTATAGGAATTATATAAATATGGTGCGTCGAGGGAATGACCGTGATGACCGAGACGGTACGATAGACCATCTTAAGGAATTTATTGCCCAACAGTCCCAACACATGGAGCGACAGGCTCAACAGATGGAGAGACAGTCCCAGCAGCTGGGAACCTTAATAGACCGTGAAGGTGCTAGAGCTCGGGAGACAGCGACTCCGGGTAATCGAGGAATGGAGAGATTCTAGAAACTCCAACCTCTCGTGTTCAATGGGCAGTCTGCGGATCCCTCTTCAGCCGAGGAGTGGATTCGAACCATGGAGGACATGCTGGCCTACGCAAGCATTGAGGACGAAGAGAAGGTTGCGTTGGTGAGTTACCACTTAGCGCTAGATGCCCGATTCTGGTGGGATTCCATCAAGGCAACCACCGATGTGACGATTATGAGTTGGGAGCGTTTCAAAATGATATTTTATGACAAGTACTTTAGCCATATAGTACGGGAGGCGAAGATGGTAGAGTTTATGCAATTGCGACAGGTTGGTTCGATTGCCGAATATGTGAGAAGGTTTGAGGCCCTGTCACGATTCGCACCGCGTCAGGTTAGTGTTAACGAGGACAAGGTACACAGATTTGTGCAAGGACTTGGTCAGGAAATTCGGAAAAGTCTTATAATATCAGGGGTGCGAAATGTATCCTATGACGAGATAGTGGCCAGGGCGCTGGAGATTGAGGTCGTTGATCAGAGCTATGTCAAACCAAGAGAGCCAGCTAAAGGCTTCTTTTGAGAGATCCACCCTCAGCTCAAAAATAAGGGCTGGCAGCCGAGAGGACAGCCACAACAACAACAACGGGGCGTTAAAAGGCCTTTAGAGGGAGGCGACGATAGAGGGAAAGACAAGCAAGTACAGGGGGCTTCTCAGATGCCTTGGTACCCTAAGTACCAGAAAGAGCACAGTGGAGAGTGCAGAATGGGCACGAATAAGTGCTATCAGTGTGGAACAGTTGGCCACTTCATTAAAGATTGCCCGAAGCAGGGCCATGAGCAGTCAGGCACAGACCAGAGGAGGGTTATGCCGAGGATCTTTGCATTTATCGAGCCTAGTGATATTGACGAAGAGGCTCAGCCTTCCGTGATAGCAGGTACTATATTGATTATGGGCGTAGCTGTTTCTTTGATAGACACGGGGGCTACGCACTCTTTTGTTTCCACTGCTTGTGTGTCTAGACTGAATGTAACGACCCGGGAGGAATCGCCACATAATCCATAACTTTTCTTAATCATTTAATTCTTATTACTCACACATGATTCATTATTAGTAGTGTATTTTATTTTTTTCTGAAAGATAATTTAGCTCAAGATGTCATACGCGATTCGCTAAGCCTCAATCGGCAAAGGAAAACATTACTCATCTGCCGGTGGGCAGTGCAATGTGTGTCGGCTAATGAAGGAAAACTTTAAACTTTAGACTGCATCTACCGATAGAGGAATAAACCACATCTACCGGTCACTAGACGACAAAAACATGTTTATACCATCCGGTGGACAGGTGCCCCTCACGTGCATAATTAAAACATGACCCGGTCACTAAACGACAAGAAAACCCCCACATCATCCAGGAACTAGACGACAAATTGTGCTTACATCTTCCGATAGCTTAAACGCTCTTCGTCTGCCGATCGCTAGACGACAAAAGAGCACTTCCATCATCCGATGGCTCAAACACTCTACATCTGCCGATCGCTAGACGACGAATCAGCACTTCCATCATCCGATGGCTCAAACACTCTACATCTGCCGATCGCTAGACGACGAAACAGCACTTCCATCATCCGATGGCTTAAACACTCTACATCTGCCGATCGCTAGACGACAAGATAGCACTTCCATCATCCGATGGCTTAAACACTCTACATCTGCCGATGACGTCAGCAGGATGATTGTCTTATCCAGCTTCTATCATACGGCAGGAAACACCATAATCATCAAACAACCTCATCCAATAGAACATACCACAACTCACCCGAATCTTAACTTAGTAACTATAAACCTCAATGAGTAAGAATCATAAACTCATTCAAAATACGCATAGCGGAAGGCTTAAGCAAAATAAACCATTCAATAATTCTTAAAATCGTATTCAGACTCTAAAGACAAACCCTTCAAATCCGAATCTCATTGTTATGAGAAATTCTGTTCTACTTAGTCATCTGTTCATCATAAACTTTTCTGACTTACTATGAGCATAACCAGGGAACTTAATCGCCTATCCAGTCTTGCACTGTCACACTGAGCATCCTCCAGCAACCAGCTTTAGACATTCTCTTGGGATTGGAAATCATCACCTATTAACTCTTCACCTACATCATAAGGTTCAACTATAAGCCTAATGCTTAGTATGGAATGCAACAATAACATGAATGCATGAATGCATAAATCAGAGTAATACATGGTCATAAGTCTTTTCTTGTTCATAATCATCATCATAATCATGAATCATATTCATCATTCATAATCATTGTTCATAATCATCATTCATAACCATGAATCATATTCGTCATTCGTAATCATTGTTCATAATCATTGTTCACGTTTATTGTTCATATTCATCAATTAAGTTGTGTGGAATGAGAGAGGATTTGTGCTGGTAAAGGGGGTTCGACAGTGAGTTTGATCATGGTCCCTACTGCGGGTTGAATTCATATGTCCTTCTTTGGACTGGGACATACGCCGAACCGCCCCCAACCCTCACTCAACCACGTTGCAGGGATTTTATCATCTTATCTTGTTCATGAGAAAACATGATTTTATAACATTTTCATGAGCATAAGACATTGATAATGCATGAACATGGGATTTCTTAACTCATTCAGGCTACAGAGCAGAACAGTCATCCAGTATGAAAACTTACCATTAAACTAAACGTCAACCTAAGTACTAGACTGTAGCATAATAACCTCTAATCGTCATATCAGTTACTATCTAGCATCCTTGTAATGTAGGGCCCTATTGGCCGGAAATCCTATACATTCACTTACCTGGTGTCCTTAGCACTTTGAGCTCCTTTCTCTTCAAACTTCTTCACCTAAAACATTTACATTGCAGTAGTTAAAACAAAATCCTAATAGTTCTAATCTCAAGTTATCCTAAGATTTAATAGCTAAAGTCATTCCTGAATCCTTAGTCTAATACCCTGTGCAGTTTGAAATCCAAATCCCAGAACAGACAGATTCGATTATAGATTATTCAGGGGTGGTTGTTCTAAATGTCCAGAATCGATTTGATAAAAGCATTCCCACTCTCAGATTTCAAATGTTCTTATTATTAGTCGGCCATTGAAAAATCCAGAACTCCAATGCCGTGTAGAAAACAGGGCTAACAAGCTAACAGATAGCTACATTGTCTATTGCATACCTCGGGCACAGAGTGGTCGAGTAGTGGCAGTGAAAACCGATCGTTGAAAGGAGTATGCTGAAAGCAGAGAGCAAGAGTTCGGGAGAGAAGAAATCGCCGAAAAGGAAGGTGTCGGCTACAGTGGTTTAAGTGAGGTTTAAAACATTTCCTTTTTTTTTTCTTTATATACTGGTCATCACCCTCCATTATTACAACTTTGCCACCAAACCTAGTTTAAATCCACATGAAATTAATTACTCTTGGTATAAAGTCCTAAACTGCAAAGATTAAATATTCATGACCGTTAATACAGTTAGGAAAATCACCTGGCCGTTATCTCGGGTGTTACACTGAAGCTTGTGCCTGAGTTAGCAGAATGTCAATATAGTGTGATGCTACCTTCAGGAGAGCGTATGCAGTCAGGTCATGTTATCCAGGGCAATATTGTCTCGGTTGGGAACAGTACCCTCTATGCTCGCCTGATCGTTATGGGCATAGAGTTCTATGATCTTATTTTAGGGATGGATTGGCTATCACAGCACTTCTCCACCATCGATTGTCGATCCCGGATAAATTTTTCATTTTAAACATTAAACTTATACTTAAGCGGAAACTCAATCAGAATTTAAAACGGAATTGAAATCGGACCTCTAAAACATTTAAAACAAAACGTTTAATAATTAAATAAAACTTAAAACATTTAATTATTAAACAATTAAAACCATTCAGAAAAGTGGGAGGGCAGAATTGGGATTCTGCCCCTCGAAGCATCGAAGGCAGCGATCGATCTCTGCTGAAGGCAGAGACCGATCGCCGCACCTTATTGGTAAGGCAGCGATCGATCTCTGCCTTCAGCAGAGACCGATCGCCGCACCCTTGCCTCTCCCAAGCAGCGATTGATCTCTGCTGAAGGCAGAGATCGATCGCTGCACTGATATAAGCCAGCAGCGATCACCTTAAGCGATCGGACTCCTCTTCCTTTTCCCCTTCTTTCCTTCTTCTCTTCCCTCAGCTTTTGTTTAACACTTTGCTCTCTGAAATTCCAGAGAGCAAAACATATTTCAGCTCTCTGGAATCCGGTTTCCAGAGAGCAAACATTCACACAACACCTCTCTGGAATCCAATTCCAGAGAGCAAATATACACATTTTATTATCCCATTCATTTTACTCATCAATATTCACAATCAATTCACGACTTCAATCCCTCATAAACGTGTTCTAAACTCGATAGTATGGCGGCGGACTTGGCGAAGTCCAACTGCGTGGATAGCTCTAAAAACCGAGCTTACCCGTACCAATCCCAAAACGAATCAAAACATTTCATAACGTTTATCAAAACAGTTTAAACCAAAGCTTTTACATACAGTTACCAAAACATTTTCTAACCCCTATCCAGATCCAAACTACCTAAAATACTCTATACAATTATCAATTCAAAATATCCCAAAATAACCCCAGAGTCCATACATACATCCCCACGGGTCATATCGCGCCTCGACTGCTCAGCGCACTCCCACTGCCATCATCCATCAGCTGCCACCTACGTCAGGAGGAGGAACATCGTCCTCACCTGGCTCGATGTCACCAAAGATATCACCTACACCATACAGACACCTATGAGATAATTAAATCTCAGTAAGCTACGTAAATGCAGATGCATGCGTGCAGATGCCATTCAGAAAACATGCATGATACAGATTACAGATACAAAATTACAGATTACAGATTCATTACGTCACAGACAGACAGAATTGTCACCGAAACCTCTACCCACTAAGCGGAGAGGGCCCATCCAGCGATCGGACTACCCTTTCCACCTAGAGAGGGGGGGTACACGCTTGCAACATGCACAGCCGTGCCTGAGCCCCATCCCGCGTGACCAGAAACAGACAGATTACGTTTATTCATTCAGATTTCGTTACAGATTTCATTTCAGATGTACGTTCCTTTTCTTAAAAACACGTGCAGAAATTCATTTTCATGACTTTCGAAAACCGTGATGCATGAACAGATATGAGCAGAAAGTAACAACCAACATGCGTACCATCAAGACAAATAAAGCATAACCTATAACAATTTAAACTTAACTACCCCAACCAAAGCGATACAAAGCAAACAATTCCTTAGGGATCCTCGATACGACATCGAAGTATGGTGTAGACCGATTGGTCAGAGTAAGTCACGAAAACTTACCTTGGGCGCGCAGAATCTCAATCTTCGTCCACGGGAGTCGTGTGTCTGAGGAAAACACGATATCCACCGTTAAAACCAATTTGAATTATAAACGTTCAAATTATAAAATCCTTAACTAATGAATTTCCTAAATTCCAACTTAGCTAATCAAAGCATTTAGAACGTCAATTAAGGCTCGATAATCCGAAATCTCAATTAACGAGTTTTTCTCAAAAACCCGGAAATTTACCAATTTTTAACTTTTTCACAAATTGATTTTTCTTCGTCCAATAACGTCAAATACGTTCAATACATACTTAATCACGGCTAACCTATTAATTACGAGCCCTAATTCGACATTTTTATCGAAACCCTAATCGAAACCCTAACGTTAAATCGACCTAAAACTTGGAATTTAACGCTCAAAGACCGAAGCTACTTACCGAGGGTAGCGAGAGGAGGAGAAACCGTGAAGGACGGAGGAAGAACGAAGGTCGGACGGAGGTCGGATGTCGTGAGAACGCCGGCGGCCAGAGAGAAGTTCTTCTCTGTTCGTGAGCGCCAGAGAGAAAAGAGAGAAGTGAGGAGAAAAAGAGAGATTTGTGTTATTTATTAATTTTGGTTTGCAAATTACCATTTTGCCCTTCTTACTTAATTCTATTTGTTTCGTCCTTCGTTTCGTTAATCGTCCAACTATTCGGGATCACCAAATTTCCTAATTTCGCCAATAAGTCCAATTAGTTACCAGAGATTTATTAAAACTATCCGTTCGCAATTTGGACCTCATTTACTATTTTTACTAAAACGTCAATTATATTACGATAGAGGTAATTACTCGGAATATAGCGTTACTCTTCAGAAAATTCCCGAAAATTCCTTAAAATTCCAATTGGTCGTTTGGATCGTAATGACGCTCTCATTTCGTAAATCGGACCTGATTTGACATATTCATAAAAAAATGCCACGTATATTAAAATGGTAATATAATATACAATTTCGTACAAGCCGGGTATTACATTCTACCCTCCTTATTCAGAATTTTGTCCACAAAATTAAATCATGCAAACAAATTAGGATACTTAGTCATCATATCCTGCTGTCGCTCCCACGTAGCTTCTTCCACCTCGTGGTTCCGCCATAGGACTTTGACTAGCGGAATCTCTTTGTTGCGCAAAATCTTGATGGAAGTCTCCAAAATACGTACCGGCCTCACCTCATAGCTCAAGGTAGGCTGTACCTCAATCTCCGTAGCCTCCACAATCTGCGACGGATCGCGTAGACATCTCCGAAGCATGGATACATGGAACACATCGTGGATACCCTCCATAGAAGCCGGAAGCTGCAATCTATACGCCAACTTCCCGATCCTCTTCAGAATAGGAAAGGGTCCCACATACCGAGGGTTCAACTTACCCCTCCTTCCAAATCTCGCGACACCTTTGAACGGAGAAACCTTCAAATAAACTTCGTCGCCCTCCTCGAACTCTAGCTCTCACCGTCTCACATCAGCATAACTCTTCTGTCGGCTCTGAGCTACCTGAATACGCTGTCGGATAACGGCAATCTTCTCTGCCGTTTGCTGTAGAATCTCTGGACCAACGATGCTGGCCTCGCCAACCTCGTCCCAATGTAACGGAGACCTACACTTCCGACCATACAGAGCCTCGTACGGTGCCATGCCAATAGTAGCCTGGAAGCTGTTATTGTACGAGAACTCAATCAGAGGTAAATATCGGCTCCACGAGCCCTGAAACTCCAGCACACACGCTCTGAGCATATCCTCCAAAATCTGATTCGTCCTCTCTGTCTGACCATCAGTCTGAGGATGGAATGCTGTGCTGAAATTAAGCTGAGTCCCCATAGCTTTATGCAGGCTCTTCCAGAAATTCGAGGTAAATCTCAGATCACGATCTGAGACTATGGAAACTGGCACACCGTGCAGTCTGACAATCTCCTGCACATATAGCTCTGCGAGCTGATCCATCGAAGATGCCATCTTCACAGATAAGAAGTGAGCCGACTTTGTCAATCGGTCCACAATCACCCATATACCATCATGACCTCTCGTCGTCCTCGGGAGCCCCACAATAAAGTCCATGGAGATCTGCTCCCACTTCCACTCTGGAATCGGCAGTGGCAATAACGTTCCGGCAGGTCTCTGGTGCTCGGCCTTCACCTGTTGACAAACTAAACAGGTCTCGACATACTTGGCCACCTCTCTCTTCATGTTCGGCCACCAGAAGTGTTGTTTCAAATCCCGGTACATCTTGGTACTCCCCGGGTGCACAGAATATGCCGAAGAATGTGCCTCGGCCAATATCTCCTTCTTCAGATCCTCGTCGCTAGGCACGTACCACCTATGCCTGAACTTCAGAATACCATCTTCCGATAAATGGAAATCCGACAAGTCTCCCAATGTCATACTAGATCGAAGCTCCATACACTCCGAATCATTCTGCTGAGCCTCGCGTATACGATCTAGAATGGTCGGCCTGAGAGAAATACTAGTGAGCATGCTGGACAACTCTGCCACTATCTCCACGTCGAATCTCTCAATCTCAGACCGCAGCGTAACTGACATCGCTGCTAATGAAGGTTGACTCGCAGAAGGCACTCTACTCAAGGCATCAGCAACTTTGTTCGCCTTTCCTGGATGGTACTTGATGTCGAAATCGTAATCTTTGACAAACTCAAGCCATCGTCTCTGTCGCATGTTCAGCTCCTTCTGCGTAAATAAGTACTTCAAGCTCTTGTGGTCGGAGAATATCTCGCACTACTGCCCATATAAGTAATGTCTCCATATCTTCAGTGCGAAGACCACAGCTGCTAGCTCAAGGTCGTGTGTGGGGTAGTTCTGCTCATACGGCTTCAGCTGCCGGGATGCATAAGAAATAACTTTCCCCTCCTGCATCAGTACACAACCGAGTCCCACTCCCGATGCATCACAATACACACTGTATCTGACACCCTCAACAGGTAACACCAGTACTGGAGCGGTGGTCAATTTCTGCTTTAACTCCATAAAACTACTATCACAAGCAGACGACCATATAAATTTCTCGTTCTTTCGTGTCAATCGAGAAAGAGGAAGTGCGATCTTCGAGAAGCCCTCTATAAACTTCCGATAATAGCCGGCCAATCCGAGAAACCCACGCACCTCACGTACGTTCTTTGGCTGTGGCCAATCTCTGACCACCTGAATCTTGCTCGGATCCACAGAAACTCTGTCCTGTGATATAATATGGCCCAGAAAACTCACTCTGTCAAGCCAGAACTCGCACTTTGAAAACTTTGGATATAGCTGGCGTTGACTCAGAATCTGTAAAACGATCCTCAGATGCTCCTCGTGCTCTTCCTTAGACTTAGAGTAAATCAAAATGTCGTCGATGAAAACCACCACGAACTTGTCCAAGTACTCCTTGAAGACACAGTTCATCAAGTCCATAAACGCTGCAGGGGCATTAGTAAGTCCAAATGACATGACAAGGAACTCATAATGCCCATACCTCGTTCGGAATGCCGTCTTCTGAATATCATCCCTCCGGACCTTCAGCTGATAATAACCCGAGCGTAGGTCGATCCTGGAAAACACTCGGGCACCCTACAGCTGATCAAATAAATCATCAATCCGGGGCAGTGGGTACTTATTCTTCACTGTGAGCTTATTCAGCTCCCTGTAATCGATACACATCCTGAGGGTCCCGTCTTTCTTCTTGACAAACAGAACGGGCGCACCCCAGGGTGAAACGCTGGGTCGAATAAAACCCTTCTCCAGTAACTCGTCAAGCTGAGTCCTCAACTCTCTCAACTCAGCTGGTGCCAACCGGTAAGGGTTCTTGAACCTTGGCGCAGAGTTTGGATAGACATCAATAGTGAATTCGATCTCCCGGTCTGGTGGTAAACCGGGAAGATCATCAAGGAATATGCCAGAGAACTCTCTAACAACAGGAATGTCACTCGGCTTCAGTCCGCTGAGCAACTGAACATCAAAAATTGAGGCCAAATAAATAGAGCACGCACCTTTGAACTGCTCGTTGACCTCCATAGCATAAGAAATAGGCGAGCTACTCAGTCGGTTCATCGCCTGATAGGAAAACTCTGCTCTGTTCGGGGGTCGGAAGGTCACAATCCCGGAGCAACAATCGATGGTGGCGAAGTGCTGTGCTAGCCAGTCCATCCCCAAAATAAGGTCGTACCGCTCTATGCCCATAACGATCAGACGTGCGTAGAGGGTAACGCTCCCAACCGAAATAATATTCCCCTGAATAACATGACTGGACTGCATACGCTCTCCTGAGGGCAGCAATACACTATACTCGCACTCTGCCGACTCAGACTCTAACCCCAATCTAGCAATACATGCAGTCGATACGAAGGAGTGCGTAGCTCCGGTATCCATCAAAGTAAATACAGTAGCACCCATAAGCAAAATAGTACCTGCAATCACGGCAGGCTGAGCATCGTCATCAACATCCTCTGGCTCGATAAAGGCAAAAATCCTGGGCATAACCCTCCTCTGATCTCCACCCGACTGATCTCGGGCCTGTTGCGGACAATCTCTGACGAAGTGGTCGATATCCCCGCATCTATAGCACTTATTCGTGCCAACTCGGCACTCGCCACTATGTTCCTTCTGGCATCTGGGGCACCAGGGCATCTGAGAAGTCCCCAGTACCTGCTTTCCCTTGCCCCGATCATTTCCTCCCTCAAGAGGTCTCTTCGCACCCCTAGGCTGTGGCTGAGGTGGCTGTGCTCTAGGCTGCCATCCCTGATTCCGAGACTGAGGACGGATCTCTCGGAAGAAGCCCTTCGCTGGCTCCCTCGGTCTAACACAAGTGGCCCTGGCAGCCTCTATGTCCAGAGCTCTAGCTGTGATGTCAGAAAAGGGTACGTCGATAATACCTGAGACCACAACATGCATCCGTATCTCCGGATTAAGTCCCTCCATAAACTGGTGCACCTTCTCCTCGTTATCGCTGACAAGACGAGGTGCAAACCTGGACAATGTCTCAAACCTCCGAATATAATCCGCAACTGAACCAGTCTGCTTCAGCTGCGTAAACTCGTTCCTCTTGGCCACTCTCACTGTGCGGCTGAAATACTTGTCGAAGAATAAGAACTTGAATCTATCCCAAGTCATAACTGATACATCTGTAGTCGACTTGATCGAGTCCCACCAGAAACGAGCGTCCAACGCTAAGTGAAATGTGGCATAAGCGACCCTGCTCCCGTTGGCAACCTCGGCGTAATCTAACATGTCCTCCATAACCCTGATCCACTCTTCGGCACGTGTCGGATCCGATGACTGGCCGTCGAATACTGGAGGCCGCAGACCTTGGAACCTCTGCATACCCTGATTACTAAGGACTACCAGCTCCTGAGCCCTCTGATTCTCTCGCTGTTGCTCTCGATTTACTAGGTCCGTAATTTGCTGCGCTTGCCGGTCCATATGCTGGGACTGGCGGTCTAACAACTCCGTAAGACGATCCATCGCGTCATCTCTAGGATCCCTTCCTCGAACCATATTTATAAAAATCCTATAAAATTTAAAACAAGTAATCTCTAAGAAACAAAATCAAATAAAGCTATAAACAGACTTACAGTTGATGAAGGATGTCCGCGTAGTGGCTGTGCAGTCGAGCAGTCTACAGAATCGATTTTAAAACCCGGCGGCTTTGATACCATAAACTGTCACACCCCTAATTCCGTACCCGTATTTCCGTAATAAATTTTTCATTTTAAACATTAAACTTATACTTAAGCGGAAACTCAATCAGAATTTAAAACGGAATTGAAATCGGACCTCTAAAACATTTAAAACAAAACGTTTAATAATTAAATAAAACTTAAAACATTTAATTATTAAACAATTAAAACCATTCAGAAAAGTGGGAGGGCAGAATTGGGATTCTGCCCCTCGAAGCATCGAAGGCAGCGATCGATCTCTGCTGAAGGCAGAGACCGATCGCCGCACCTTATTGGTAAGGCAGCGATCGATCTCTGCCTTCAGCAGAGACCGATCGCCGCACCCTTGCCTCTCCCAAGCAGCGATCGATCTCTGCTAAAGGCAGAGATCGATCGCTGCACTGATATAAGCCAGCAGCGATCACCTTAAGCGATCGGACTCCTCTTCCTTTTCCCCTTCTTTCCTTCTTCTCTTCCCTCAGCTTTTGTTTAACACTTTGCTCTCTGAAATTCCAGAGAGCAAAACATATTTCAGCTCTCTGGAATCCGGTTTCCAGAGAGCAAACATTCACACAACACCTCTCTGGAATCCAATTCCAGAGAGCAAATATACACATTTTAATATCCCATTCATTTTACTCATCAATATTCACAATCAATTCACGACTTCAATCCCTCATAAACGTGTTCTAAACTCGATAGTATGGCGGCGGACT
The DNA here is from genome assembly GCA_022432975.1 of Begonia masoniana. NCBI lineage: Eukaryota > Viridiplantae > Streptophyta > Magnoliopsida > Cucurbitales > Begoniaceae > Begonia > Begonia masoniana. The sequence continues at coordinate 21,025,526 of CM039509.1, read as the reverse complement.
TGGCGAAGTCCAACTGCGTGGATAGCTCTAAAAACCGAGCTTACCCGTACCAATCCCAAAACGAATTAAAACATTTCATAACGTTTATCAAAACAGTTTAAACCAAAGCTTTTACATACAGTTACCAAAACATTTTCTAACCCCTATCCAGATCCAAACTACCTAAAATACTCTATACAATTATCAATTCAAAATATCCCAAAATAACCCCAGAGTCCATACATACATCCCCACAGGTCATATCGCGCCTCGACTACTCAGCGCACTCCCACGGCCATCATCCATCAGCTGCCACCTACGTCAGGAGGAGGAACATCGTCCTCACCTGGCTCGATGTCACCAAAGATATCACCTACACCATACAGACACCTATGAGATAATTAAATCTCAGTAAGCTACGTAAATGCAGATGCATGCGTGCAGATGCCATTCAGAAAACATGCATGATACAGATTACAGATACAAAATTACAGATTACAGATTCATTACGTCACAGACAGACAGAATTGTCACCGAAACCTCTACCCACTAAGCGGAGAGGGCCCATCCAGCGATCGGACTACCCTTTCCACCTAGAGAGGGGGGGTACACGCTTGCAACACGCACAGCCGTGCCTGAGCCCCATCCCGCGTGACCAGAAACAGACAGATTACGTTTATTCATTCAGATTTCGTTACAGATTTCATTTCAGATGTACGTTCCTTTTCTTAAAAACACGTGCAGAAATTCATTTTCATGACTTTCGAAAACCGTGATGCATGAACAGATATGAGCAGAAAGTAACAACCAACATGCGTACCATCAAGACAAATAAAGCATAACCTATAACAATTTAAACTTAACTACCCCAACCAAAGCGATACAAAGCAAACAATTCCTTAGGGATCCTCGATACGACATCGAAGTATGGTGTAGACCGATTGGTCAAAGTAAGTCACGAAAACTTACCTTGGGCGCGCAGAATCTCAATCTTCGTCCACGGGAGTCGTGTGTATGAGGAAAACACGATATCCACCGTTAAAACCAATTTGAATTATAAACGTTCAAATTATAAAATCCTCAACTAATGAATTTCCTAAATTCCAACTTAGCTAATCAAAGCATTTAGAACGTCAATTAAGGCCTGATAATCCGAAATCTCAATTAACGAGTTTTTCTCAAAAACCCGGAAATTTACCAATTTTTAACTTTTTCACAAATTGATTTTTCTTCGTCCAATAACGTCAAATACGTTCAATACATACTTAATCACGGCTAACCTATTAATTACGAGCCCTAATTCGACATTTTTATCGAAACCCTAATCGAAACCCTAACGTTAAATCGACCTAAAACTTGGAATTTAACGCTCAAAGACCGAAGCTACTTACCGAGGGTAGCGAGAGGAGGAGAAACCGTGAAGGACGGAGGAAGAACGAAGGTCGGACGGAGGTCGGATGTCGTGAGAACGCCGGCGGCCAGAGAGAAGTTTCTTCTCTGTTCGTGAGCGCCAGAGAGAAAAGAGAGAAGTGAGGAGAAAAAGAGAGATTTGTGTTATTTATTAATTTTGGTTTGCAAATTACCATTTTGCCCTTCTTACTTAATTCTATTTGTTTCGTCCTTCGTTTCGTTAATCGTCCAACTATTCGGGATCACCAAATTTCCTAATTTCGCCAATAAGTCCAATTAGTTACCAGAGATTTATTAAAACTATCCGTTCGCAATTTGGACCTCATTTACTATTTTTACTAAAACGTCAATTATATTACGATAGAGGTAATTACTCGGAATATAGCGTTACTCTTCAGAAAATTCCTGAAAATTCCTTAAAATTCCAATTGGTCGTTTGGATCGTAATGACGCTCTCATTTCGTAAATCGGACCTGATTTGACATATTCACAATAAAATGCCACGTATATTAAAATGGTAATATAATATACAATTTCGTACAAGCCGGGTATTACACAGGGTGCCCGAGTGTTTTCCAGAATTGACCTACGCTCGGGTTATTATCAGTTGAAGGTTCAAAAGGAGGATATTCAGAAAATGGCGTTCCGAACGAGGTACGGGCATTATGAGTTCCTTGTTATGTCTTTTGGACTTACTAATGCCCCTGCAGCATTTATGGATTTGATGAACCGCGTCTTCAAGGATTATCTACACAAGTTCGTTGTAGTTTTCATCGATGACATTTTAATTTATTCTAAGACGAAGGAGGAGCATGAAGAGCAATTGCGGATTGTTCTCGGAATTTTGCAACGACACCAGCTGTATCCAAAGTTCTCCAAATGTGAGTTTTGGCTGGATAGGGTAAGTTTTCTTGGCCATATTATATCACAGGAAGGGGTTTCTGTGGATCCGAGCAAAATTCAAGTGGTAAGAGATTGGCCATAGCCTAAGAACGTGCGAGAGGTACGGAGATTTCTCGGGTTGGCTGGCTATTATCAGAAATTCATAGAGGGATTTTCGAAGATTGCAGTTTCTCTTTCACACTTGACTCGGAAGAACGAAAAGTTTATATGGTCGGCTGCTTGTGACAATAGTTTTATGGAGTTAAAGTAGAGATTGACCGCAGCTCCAGTGTTGACATTGCCTGTTGAAGGCAATAAATTCAGCATATATTATGATGCATCTGGAGTTGGGCTTGGATGCGTGCTTATGCAGGAAGAAAGGGTTATCGCGTATGCTTCTCAGCAGTTGAAGCCGTATGAGCAGAACTATCCTACGCATGACCTAGAATTAGCGGCCGTGGTCTTTGCACTGAAAATATGGAGGCATTACTTATATGGGCAGCAGTGCGAGATATTTTTTGACCACAAAAGTCTGAAGTATTTGTTTATACAGAAGGAACTGAATATGCGACAGAGAAGGTGGCTAGAATTCGTCAAAGACTATGAGTTTGAGATTAAGTACTATCCGGGAAAGGCGAACAAGGTCGCTGATGCTTTGAGCCGAATGCCTACTGCGAGTCAGCCTTCACTTGCAGCGATGTCGGTTACGTTGCGGTCTGAGATTGAGAAGTTTGATGTGGAGATTGTGATGGAATTGTCCAGTATGCTCACCAACATTTCTCTCAGGCCGACCATTCTGGATAAGATACGTGAAGCTCAGCAGAAAGATGTGGAGTGTGAGGAGCTTCGATTGAGCATGACGTATGGAGACTTGTCTGATTTTAACTTGTCAGACGACGGTATTCTGAAGTTCAGGTATAGATGGTACGTGCCTAACGACGAAGAATTGAAGAAAGAGATTTTGGCCGAAGCACATTCTTCAGCTTATTTTGTGAACCAGGGAAGTACCAAGATGTACCCGAATTAAAAACAACACTTTTGGTGGCCGAACATGAAGAGGGAAGTTGCAAAATATGTTGAAACTTGTTTAGTTTGTCAACAGGTTAAGGCGGAACACCAGAGGTCGGCCGAAACATTACAGCCACTGCCGATTCCGGAGTGGAAATGGGAGCAGATCTCCATGGATTTTATAGTGGGGCTCCCGAGGACGACGAAGGGTCATGATGGCATCTGGGTGATTGTGGACCGATTGACAAAGTCGGCTCACTTCTTATTTGTGACGATGGCATCTTCTATGGATCAGCTCGCCGAGCTTTATGTGCAGGAGATTGTTATGCTGCATGGAGTGCCAGTTTCTATAGTCTCAGATCGAGATCCGAGATTTACATCGAAGTTCTGGAAGAGTCTGCACAAGGCTATTGGAACTCAGCTAAATTTAAGCACGGCATTTCATCCTCAGACTGATGGTCAGACAGAGAGAACGAATCAGATTCTGGAGAATATGCTCAGAGCTTGTGTGTTGGAATTTCAGGGATCGTGGAGCAGGTATTTGCCACTGATCGAGTTCTCTTACAACAACAGCTTCCAGGCTACCATTGGTATGGCTCCATTTGAAGCTTTGTATGGTCGGAAGTGTAGATCTCCATTATATTAGGACGAGGTTGGTGAAGCCAGTATTGTTGGTCCCGAGATTCTACAGCAAACGGCAGAGAAGATTGTCGTTATCAGACAGCGTATCGAGATAGCTCAGAGTCGACAGAAGAGCTATGCCGACACAAGAGGGAGAGAACTGTAATTTGAAGAAGGTGATGAGGTTTACTTGAAGATTTCTCCGTTTAACGGAGTGATGCGATTCGGAAGAAAGGGTAAGCTAAACCCATGATATGTGGGGCCCTTCCCTATTTTGAAGAAGATTAGGAAGATGGCGTATCGACTACAGCTTCCGCCTTCAATGGAAGTGTAACGACCCCGGTAGAGCCGAGACATAAATCATGACTTTCTTAATCATTTAATACTTACTTTCAGCACCTTGTTCATTATCAGTATTATTTTTTTTTAAAACATAACTTGGCTCAAGACATCACGTGCGATTCATTAAACATCGCTCAGCAATGAAATACATTACACATCTGCCGGCGAGCAATGCAAAATGCTTCAGCCGATCAGCAGGAACTTTAAATCTTAAACTGCATCTACCGATAGAAAAATAAACTCACATCTGCCGATCATAAAACGACAAAACTCATTACTTATTCACTTGCTCCTGCCGATCGCTAAATGACAAGCATAGAGCTCGCTTCTGCCGGTAGTGAAAATCTACATCATCTGATCTGTCACGTGCACTTCGCGTGACTCAATGGACATCGCCCGGTAGAGGTCATCTACCGATGGGCACGTGCAGTGCACGTAATCCATTGTACATCACCCGGCATTTGAAATACACTACATCGTCTGGTCACTAGACGACAAAACTTCACTTACATCATCCGATATTTGAAATACACTACATCACCCGGTCACTAGACGACAAAACTACGTTTATATCATCCTATAGACATGTGTATCTCATGTGACTACTTAACATCGCCAGTAAGAGGCATCATCTGGTGGGCAACAATTGTCCCCATCCACCGATGACAACAGCCGGATGATGTATTCATCCAACTTCTATCACACAGCAGTAGAATACAGAAAAATTCAAACAACTCATATCGACAGAAAGATAATCTGACCTTCACAGATCTCATACTCGTAGACATAAACATAGGCAGACATGAAACATGGACTCATATAGGATACAAGTAGCGGAAGACTTAATTAAAACAGATTATTCTATACCCTTATAATCATCTCCAAATTTTGGTGACCAAACTAGACAATCACAGAATCTAATATTCTAAAGAAAATCTCATTCTACTTAAACATCAGTTCATCATAAATCTTACTGACACATTATGAGCATAACTATGGGTCATATTCGCCTGCCAGCCACAGACTTCCACCCTGAGCACCATCCTACAACCAGCCTTAGATATCATCACTGAATTTGGAATCCTCACCTGCTAAATCTTCACCTACATCATAAGGTTTAAACTATAAGCCTAATGCTTAGTAAGGAATGCAATACTAACAAATATGCATGAATGCTCATTTTGAGAAACAAATGCTCATGAATCTTTTCTTGTTCATATTCATACTCAAAGTCTTCATTCTTGTTCATCGTTCATATTCATCGTTCATAATCATCATTCATGCTCATCATTCATATTCTTCGTTCGTGTTGTATGGATTAAGAGAGGATTTGTGCCGGTAAAGGGGGTTGACAGTGAGAGTGTACATAGTCCCTTGCGGGTCGTAATCATGGTCCTTCCTTTTGGACAGTTACATACGCCAAACCGCCCCCAACCCTCGCTTAATTCACGTTGCATAAGTTTTATATTCTTATCTTGTTCATGAGGAAAACACGCTCTTAAAACATTTTCATATGCATAAAACATTCATGATGCATGAACATGAGAACTCTCAATTCATCAAGCTACAGAATAGTGCATTCATCCGACGTAAAATCATACCATTAAGTCAAACATCAACATAAGTAACAGACAGTAGCTTAAATAACTTCTAATCATCGTATCAGTTTCTATCTAGCATCCTTGTGATGTAGGGCCCTAATGGCCGAGAATCCTACACATTCACTTACCTGGCTTCCTTAGCAAATTCTTGCTCCTTTTCTTCAGACTTCTTCACCTAAAACATTTACATCGCAGTAGTTAAAACAAAATCCTAAAAGTCCTAATTAAAAATCACCCTAGAATCTATCGTCTATATATATATGTCCATTAGTCGAGCACTCTACGTGCGTAGTCTAAAATTCCTAGAATCACAATAACCAGACTCGGCCATTACAGAATCCGAAATCTCATGTTCAACTGAAAAACAGTACTCAAATAGATAACCAGCAATCCACATTGTCTGAGTCTTACATAGGGCGTTGATCGTCGAAGTGGAGAAAGAGAAACCCGTCGTCGATGAGAGAGTCGCTGGCGGAGAGGGAGACAGCTCGGGAGAATGAGAGAACGCAGAAGGGAATGTCGGCTACAGTGAGGTTTAAAAGTTTTCATTTCCTATTTATACTTAATCCAACCGTTCTTAATTACAAACTCTGCCACTCATCCTAATTTATGACACATGCACATTAATTAAGTCTTGGCATAAAATTCCAAACCGAAAAGATCAAAACCAACATGGCCGTTAAAACAGTTAAGAAAGTCACCTGGTCAGACCCGTCGGGTGTTACATCCACCCCTCCTTAAACAAAATTTTCGTCCCCGAAAATTGATCAAACAAATAGCTCAAGATATTTGTCTAGCATGTCTTGTTGTCGTTCCCATGTGGCTTCTTCAATACCATGATTCATCCATAAGACTTTCTCTAGTTGAATTTCCTTATTCCTCATAGTCTTAACTGCAGATTCTATAATCCTTACAGGCTTCTCTTCATACATCAGTGTCGGCTCGATATCGATTCCAGTTGGTTCAACAACATGTGTCGGATCACGTATGCATTTCCTTAACATTGACACATGAAAGACATTGTGTACCCTTTCCAGTGATGGGGCAACTGCAGTTTGTAAGCCGTACTGCCAATCCTTGCTAAGACGGGGAATGGTAAGAGTTGAAGGGTACCTCCTGGGCGTTGATGCTCTGCCTTAACTTGTTGGCATACAAAACATGACTCCACATACTTGGCAACATCCCTCTTCATATTTGGCCACAAATAATATAACCTTAAATCCCGATACATCTTGGTATTACCAGGGTGTATAGAAAAGGGGGACGAGTGTGCCTCGGCCAAGATCAACTCACGCAACTCCTTATCACATGGAACGTACCATCGATTCCTAAATTTCAAAATGCCATCCAAGGAGAGACTGAAATCAGAGGAGGCGTCCTTTAACTTACTCATCATACTATTATTCTCCTTTGAATCCTTCTGTTGTGCCTCTTTGACCTTATCCAAAATAGTTGGTCGAATGGTTAAATCAGCAAGTAAAGTTGACAACTCAGGAACTATTTCCAACTCGAACTTCTGAACTTCCTTCCATAATGGTACAGACATGGTTGATACTGCAGGCTGCATTGTCTTAGACACCCTGCTTAAAGCATCTGCTACAACATTAGCCTTGCCCGGGTGGTACTTAATCTCAAAGTCATAATCATTAACGAATTCCAACCAACGTCTTTGTCTCATGTTTAATTCCTTTTGGGTGAATAGGTACTTCAGGCTCTTATGGTCAGAAAACACCTCACACTGTTGACTATATAAATAGTGTCTCCAAATCTTTAATGCAAAAACAACTGCGGCTAGCTCTAAATCGTGAGTTGGGTAATTCTGCTCATAACTCTTCAGTTGCCTAGAGGCATACGCCACAACCTTACCTTCTTGCATCAGAACACACCCCAGACCAACTTTGGATGCATCACAGTAAACACTAAACTTTCCTTCCTCAGTTGGGAGGGTCAAAATGAGGTTGTTGTCAACTTCAGCTTAAGTGTCTGGAAGCCATCTTCACAAGTTTCAGTCCAAGAGTACTTGGTGTCTTTCTTTGTCAAATTGGTTAAAGGTTTAGCTATCATAGAAAATCCCTTAATGAACTTTCTATAATAACCCGCCAGAGCAAGGAAACTACGTACTTCACTGACATTCTTTGGCTGTGGCCAGTCCTTAACAGCCTGAATCTTGGTTGGATCTACTGATATGCCCTCAGCAGAAATGACATGGCTTAAGAAATTGACCTTATCCAACCAGAACACACATTTAGACAACTTGGCATAGAGCTGCTGCTGATTTAATGTTGTCAAAACCACTCTTAAATGCTCTGCATGGTTAGCCTCAGTACGTGAGTATATTAGTATATCATCTATAAACACAATCACGAACTTGTCCAAATACTCACGAAACACACGATTCATCAAGTCCATAAAAGCTGCAGGCGCATTAGTCAGTCTAAACGACATCACAAGAAATTCATAGTGTCCATAGCGGGTCCTGAAGGCTGTCTTTGGTATATCACTCTCCTTAACCTTCAGTTGGTAGTAACCCGAGCGTAAGTCAATCTTTGAAAACACCCTAGCTCCTTGTAACTGGTCAAACAGATTATCAATTCATGGTAAAGGATATTTATTCTTAATTGTCAACTTGTTTAGCTCCCTGTAGTCAATGCACATTCCAAGAGAACCATCCTTCTTCTTAACGAATAAAACAGGTGCACCCCAAGGAGAACTGCTAGAGCGTATAAACCCCTTATCTACTAATTCCTATAGTTGGACTTTTAATTCTTTCAACTCAACAGGTGTCATGCGGTAAGGGTTCTTAGACACAGGTAAAGCCTCAGGGTAAGTATCTATTACAAACTCAATTTCTTTGTCGGGTGGTATTCTGAGCAAGTCATCCAAAAATGCATCCAGAAACTCTCTGACTATGGGAATATCTTGTAGTTTTACCTTATTCACCACCCAAACATCAATTACACAAGCTAGAAAATTCTCACAACCACTCCTCAGTAACCGTTGAGTCTCTAGTGAGGAAATAATTAGCATTTTACTTAGTTTTGGGATAGCTTGGAAGGAATACCGATCACCATTCAGGGGTCGGAACTCAACTAATTCAGTCCTACAACTTATCGTGGCATAATATCTGAATAACCAATCCATCCCCAGTATGACTTCATACCCTCTCATATCGATTACGATCAGTTCTACATATAGCTTCTTATCTCCTAAGGACATAACATCACCTTTCAATATCTGCTTAGAATGTAGGGACTTCCCCGACGGTAACATGACACTAAATGACCTCTCAGCTGGCATGAGTTCTAGTTATGTTCAAGTACAAACAGGGTTGATACAAACGAGTGTGTGGCCGCCCCTGTATCTATAAGTGTGTAAGCAGAAATACCACAAACCATAATGGTACCTGTTATAACTGTGTGCTGTTCGGCATCTTCATCCTCCATTAAGGCATAAATCCTTGGTGCTACCCTGACTCGATTCGGGTCTGGCGACAAAGAGCAGTCTCTGACCACGTGTCCAACCTTATCACATCTATAACAGCGGCCAGAATGTAACTTGCATTCACCGGGGTTGTTCTTCTGACAGGTGGGCATAGAGGAGCCAGGGGTCGCTTTCCTTTTCCTTGGTCATCATTTGGATTGAAGGGTCTCTTTATACCTTTCTGCTGTTGCCAACCTCTGCCCTGGCGCGGTGGTGGCTGAGTATGCTTGAAAAACTTCCTTGGCGGTTCACATTGTCCTCGTACTGCCAACTCTACTTCTTCCAATTCCAAAGCCTTAGCAGCCACTTCGGAATAAGGTATGTTATGGATCCCTGCAGCCTTCACTCCCTGGAAGAGGCTCGGCTTCAGCCCGTGGACAAACTGGTGAATCTTGTCCTCCTCATCATCCACCAAACGGGGAGCAAACCGAGACAATGCCTCAAACTTACAGATGTAATCAGCCACAGAACCGGTTTGACGTAGTTGCATGAATTCCATTTTCTTGCTGGCCCGAACAGCTCGGCTGAAGTACTTGTCAAAGAAGGTAGTCTTAAACATTTCCCAGGTCATAGCTCCTGCATTAGCGGTGCTCTGGATTGAGTTCCACCAATGCCTTGCATCAAGTTCCAGGTGAAAGACAGCACAAGTAACCTTATCTCCGTCCTCAACTTTTGCATACTTGAACATGTCCTCCATCTTTTGAATCCATTCCTCAACATAAACAGGGTCTAAAACTCGACCATTAAATGTCGGGGGTCGAAGCCGGTGAAAACGCTCGCCACCATGATCTTGGAATGCATTTGAACTAGAATTTGCTTGCTCTTCTCTGGCAGTCATCAGCTGTTCGATCTGGCGAGATTGGCGCATGACCAACTCTGTCAACTGAGCAATGGCATTGCTGTCCTCATTGGTCTCTTTGCTGACCTCTTACCATTTTGAAATTCCTAAACAAATATTCATAAATACATCTTAGCTTAATGACATTTACTAAAATCATAAACACATACAGTTGCTGGAGTGTACTCAGGTGGCAGTCAGTGCTGGAAGGCAGTCTACAGAATAGATTTTAAAACCCGGTTTTGCTTTGATACCATAGTTGTAACGACCCCGGTAGAGCCGAGACATAATTCATGACTTTCTTAATCATTTAATTCTTACTTTCAGCACCTTGTTCATTATCAGTATTATTTTTTTTTAAAACATAACTTGGCTCAAGACATCACGCACGATTCATTAAACATCGCTCAGCAATGAAATACATTACACATCTGCCGGCGAGCATTGCAAAATGCTTCAGCCGAGGAGCAGGAACATCAACTCTTAAACTGCATCTACCGATAGAGAAATAAACTCACATCTGCCGATCATAAAATGACAAAACTCATTACTTATTCACTTGCTCCTGCCGATCGCTAAACGACAAGCATAGAACTCGCTTCTGCCGGTAGTGAAAATCTACATCATCCGATCTGTCACGTGCACTTCACATGACTCAATGGACATCTCCCGGTAGAGGTCATCTACCGATGGGCACGTGCAGTGCACGTAATCCATTGTACATCACCCGGCATTTGGAATACACTACATCGCCCGGTCACTAGACGACAAAACTTCACTTACAACATCCGATATTTGAAATACACTACATCACCCGGTCACTAGACGACAAAACTACGTTTATATCATTCGATAGACACGTGACTACTTAACATCGCCAGTAAGAGGCATCATCCGGTGGGCAACAATTGTCCCCATCCACCGATGACAACAGCCGGATGATGTATTCATCCAACTTCTGTCACACAGCAGTAGAATACAGAAAACTTCAAACAACTCATATCGACAGAAAGATAATCTGACCTTCACAGATCTCATACTCGTAGATATAAACATAGGCAGACATGAAACATGGACTCATCTAGGATACATGTAGCGGAAGACTTAATTAAAACAGATCATTCTATACCCTTATAATCATCTCCAAATTTTGGTGACCAAACTAGACAATCACAGAATCTAATATTCTAAAGAAAATCTCATTCTACCTTAAACATCAGTTCATCATAAATCTTACTGACACAGTATGAGCATAACTACAGGTCATATTCGCCTGCCAGCCACAAACTTCCACCCTGAGCATCATCCTGCAACCAGCCTTATACATCATCACTGAATTTTGAATCCTCACCTGCTAAATCTTCACCTACATCATAAGGTTTAAACTATAAGCCTAATGCTTAGTAAGGAATGCAATACTAACAAGTATGCATGAATGCTCATTTTAAGAAACAAATGCTCATGAATTATTTCTTGTTCATATTCATACTCAAAGTCTTCATTCTTGTTCATCGTTCGTATTCATCGTTCATAATCATCATTCATGCTCATCATTCATATTCATCATTCATGTTCATCAATCATATTCTTCGTTCATGTTGTGTGGATTAAGAGAGGATTTGTGCCGGTAAAGGGGGTTGACAGTGAGAGTGTACATAGTCCCTTGCAGGTCTTAATCACGGTCCTTCCTTTTGGACAGTGACATACGCCAAACCGCCCCCAACCCTCGCTTAATTCACGTTGCAAGTTTTATATTCTTATCTTGTTCATGAGGAAAACATACTCTTAAAACATTTTCATATGCATAAAACATTCATGATGCATGAACATGAGAACTCTCAATTCATCAAGCTACAGAATAGTGCATTCATCCGACGTGAAATCATATCATTAAGTCAAACATCAACATAAGTAACAGACAGTAGCTTAAATAACTTCTGATCATCGTATCAGTTTCTACCTAGCATCCTTGTGATGTAGGGCCCTAATGGCCGGGAATCCTACACATTCATTTACCTGGCTTCCTTAGCAAATTCTTGCTCCTTTTCTTCAGACTTCTTCACCTAAAACATTTACATCGCAGTAGTTAAAACAAAATCCTAAAAGTCCTAATTAAAAATCACCCTAGAATCTATCGTCTATATATATATGTCCATTAATCGAGCACTCTGCGTGCGTAGTCTAAAATTCCTAGAATCACAATAACCAGACTCGGCCATTGCAGAATCCAAAATCTCAAGCTCAACTGAAAAACAGTACTCAAATAGATAACCAGCAATCCACATTGTCTGAGTCTTACCTAGGGCGTCGATCGTCAAAGTGGAGAAAGAGAAACCCGTCATCGATGAGAGAGTCGCAGGCGGAGAGGGAGACAGCTCAGGAGAATGAGAGAACGCAGAAGGGAATGTCAGCTACAGTGAGGTTTAAAAGTTTCCATTTCCTATTTATACTTAATCCAACCGTCCTTAATTACAAACCCTGCCACTCAACCTAATTTATGACACATGCACATTAATTAAGCCTTGGCATAAAATTCCAAACCGAAAAGATCAAAACCAACATGGCCGTTAAAACAGTTAAGAAAGTCACCTGGTCAGACCCGTCAGGTGTTACAGGAAGGCATCCACAATGTATTTCACGTGTCCATGCTTCAAAAGTGTTTGCGCGATCCATCACATGTTGTGGAGGCAAGAAAGATCGAGGTACAGCCTACCTTGACTTATGTGGAGAAGCCTGTATGTATCTTAGAGTCTTTCATCAAGGTATTGCGCAACAAAGAAATTCTGCTAGTCAAAGTCTTATGGTGAAACCACGAGGTGGAAGAAGCTACTTGGGAACGACAGTAGGATATGATTGCTAAGTATCCTGAGTTGTTTGTATGATCAAATTTTGAGGACGAAATTTAAATAAGGTGGATGGAATGTAACACCCGAATTTACGGGATTTTTGTAATATATGTGAATAATGGTATTTTTGTAATTATGTCAAATTAAGTCGGTTTCATGAAACGAAAGCGTCATTACGATCCTAATAATTAATATGGATTTTAAGAAAATTTTGGCAATTTTAGGAGATTAACGCTAATTTTACGAGAATTACGTTTCTCGTAATATAAGGGACGTTGTGGTAAAAATAGTCAACGTAGTCTGATTTGCGAACAGACAGTTTTAATGGAACCCTAGTAATAAGTTGGATTTATTAGGGAAATAAAGAAGTCTGGAGAAACCGAATCGTTAGCTAAATAATGAAACAAATGACAAAACAAATAGAAAATAAAGGGAAGGGCAAAATGGTAATTTGCCAAGTGAAATTTTAATAAATATTACATTTCCTCTTTCTCCTCCAGCACTCCACGCAAATTCTTCTTTGTGTTTTCTCTCGGCGACATTTCTCCATCGGCGTTTCTCCTCTCCAACGACGGTTCGTCCTCCGATCGTCTCGTTGTCTTCGTGTTTTCTCCTCCAAACGACATTCTAGGTAAGGTTCTACGGTTTGGAAAGTTTGTTCGTAGCTTTCTGGTCGTTTAACGGTTAGGGTTTTGTTTAGGGTTTCGTTAAAAATGTGATTGAGGGTTTGAAATTTATAGGTTTATCGTATTTGTGGATATAAAATACGTATTGAGCGTTATTGGACGAAGTTAACCGATTTAGGACAAATGTTAAGGTTTGATGAATTTTCGGATTTTTGGAAAAACTCGTTAATGGTGGTTTCAAAGTATCGAGCGTTAATTGTTTGGTTAAAATGTCTCGATTAGTTAAGTTAGAAATTTAGAAATTTCCTTAGTTCAGGATTTCGTTAATTTGGACGTTAATGATTCAAACGCGTTTTAACGATAATTCTTATGAATTGCTTAGGTGAACGACGCTCGTGGAAGGAGCTTGAAGTTCAACGCGCACGAGGTAAGTTCTCGTGACTTACTCTGGCCGATTGGCCTACACCGTATATCGAGGTCGCGTCGAGGATTATTGTGGATTTGTTTGTTTAAACTCTTTGGTTGAGTAGTTAGGATTAGTTCTTTTATAAGATATGCTTTTAATTGTTTTTATTGTCTCGATGGTACGTATGATGTATGTTTACTTTAAGCACGTAATTGTCCATGCATCACGGTTTTCAATTATGTATAGAAAATAAATTTCCGCACTATGTTTTAAAGAAAATGATGATGTGGCCCGAAAGGGGGCTATTGACCTATTGTGAAGGCTGAGAAGGGTCGGTCACAATACCGCATCTAACAAGAATCGATGTATGTTATATGGTCATGCGAGGTGGGGCTCATGCATGGCTGTACGTATGTAAGCATGTACCCTCCTCCTCCAGGTGGAAAGGGTTGTCCAACCACCAGATGTGCCCTCTCCATTTAGCGGGTTGAGATCTCGGTGATAACCTATGTAATGATAAGAAAATGTTGCATGATTTACGAACTCATATACACAACATGCATTAGCATTTACGAAACTTGTTGAGCCTTTAGCTCATAGATTGTCTGTATGGTGTAGGTGATCTTGATACAGGTGAGGACGAAATCCCTCCACCTGAGGAATGATGCAGTTGAAGGAGGATGGTGCGTGGGAGTGTGCTGGGCAGTCGAGGCGCCTTTTGACCCGTGGGGAAGTAAATGTATGTTTTGGGAACACGATAGTTTTATAATTGTGTAGTTGAACATATTAGGATGTTTGGGAATCTGGATAGTGGATAGGTTTATGTTTTGATGTTTTTAAACGTCTTGGAAACTTATTTTACAACCGCTTGGTGATTTTGAACAGGAGGAAACGTTAAGTTTTTAAACAGATCCACGCGGTTCATTTTTATGAAATCGAGTTATGTTTTAAATGTGTTTTGAGTCGTTTATTTTAGGTGGTTGGCGAAGTGTGAAATGGGTGAGATTTGAGTGATTGTATGTTACATGTTTATGGAGTGGTTTATATTGAAGTTTTAGAGTGTATATGTGGTGAGGAATATGTGTAGTGAAGAAGGATGAAGAAAGAAAAAGGGAGAGGCGAGCTCCCTGGAATTCGAAATTCCAGGGAGGTTGCCGATCGATCGCCTAAGGAGGAGATCGATCGGCAACAAAGGTCGCTGCTCTCTGGAAAATCCAGAGAGCATGGCGATCGATCGCCCAAAGGTTGGGCAATCTATCGCCGGTGTGAGGGGCGAACGATCGCCCCTCCATTTTTTGTGGCTGGCGATCGATCGCCTGCAAATGGACGATTGATCGCCCCTGCATTTTCGGGACAATGTCCCTTCTGCCCTCCACCGATGATTTAATTGTTTTAAATTATTGTTTTAAGTTTTAATTAAATGTTTTATGTTTCTTTTAAATAGTTTTAAAATAGTTACAAACGATTTTTAACGATTTAGTCTCCGATTTAAATTCCGCTCAAACGTTACGAAGATTATAAGGGTAAAAAATATATATATATAATACGAAAAAATTAGGATAGGGGTAAGGGTCGCTACATAAACTGCCTTCATGAGCCTCTTTGATTAGAGACTCTCGGATTCCTCCACTAGAAATGTAAATTTTTCCTTCCTTGAAGAGGTTTCCATCCATTAAATAATAGTCACACTCGGTATTGTTCTTACTCAAATCATACCAATGACCAAAATCTTGGTCTCCTTCGTAAGCTCCCTTGATCCCTTCAAAACCCAAGAATCTAATACTCAATTCGGTTAGAAGGACACACTTTCTAGAAAGTGCGTCGGCCACCACGTTTGTTTCCCCCTTTTTGTATTAGATGATGTAGGGATAACGCTCTAGAAACTCCACCCATTTAGCGTGTCTCCTATTTAGCTTTCCTTGACTCTTAATGTGTGTAAGAACATGGTGATCGGTATGAATAATGAATTCCTTCGAGAGTAGATAATGTTGTCAAACTTCAAGGACTCAAATGACGGCTAGAAACTCCTTATCATACATTGAGTAGTTTAAAGTGGCCCCCTTGAGCTTTTCACTAAAATAGGCGAGTGACTTGCCCTCTTTCATAAGCAATGCTTCAATCTCTATTCCGGAAGCATCACATTCTACTTCAAAAACCTTGTTAAAATCAGGTAGCACAAGGATAGGGGCATGACAAAGTTTCTCTTTAACCGACTCAAAGCTTTGTTGACAAGCTTGAGTCCAACAAAATTTCTTTCCCTCGGTGCAATCAGTCAAAGGGGCTACAATTGAACGAAAATCCTTAATGAACCTTCTATAAAATGAAGTTAATCCATGAAAACATCTTACCTCCAAAATCCCCTTTGGAGTTGGCCAATCATTTATTGCTTCAATTTTAGCTTCATCTGCTTCCATGCTCTCCTTGGTAATGATGAAACCAAGAAAATGAACTCGCTCTTACACAAAAGAACACTTCTTGAGATTTCCATTAATTTAGCATCTCAAAGAGTATCAAATAAGAGTCTAAGATGACCCAAATGTGAATCAAGATCCAAACTATACATAAAAATATCATCAAAATAGATCATATGAACTTCCAAGAAATCTTTAAGAAATGAAATATGTAAGTCTCATAAAAGTTCTAGGGCATTAACAAAGCCAAAAAGAATCACTAACCATTTAATAGACGGTAAGACTTAGTATTGCAAGGTAGCTTCCATTCATTCCTTCCTTCATATTAATTGATGGTAACACTTTAAAATCTACCTTGGAAAAGATGAAGCAACGCCTAAGTTCATCCCAATTTTCTTCAAGCTGACTGGCGAAAAACCTATTCTGATTGTGATTTGATTGAGGCTCGGCTATCAATACACATTTCATATTCCATCATTCTTTGGAACCAATGTGTAGACACAACAGGCATTAGCATACAAACTTGGGAGCCCTTTAGCTCCTTATATGTCTGTATGGTTGTAGGTGAGCTTGATACGGTGAGGACGAAATCCCTCCACC
This sequence comes from Begonia masoniana, assembly GCA_022432975.1. Taxonomy (NCBI): domain Eukaryota; kingdom Viridiplantae; phylum Streptophyta; class Magnoliopsida; order Cucurbitales; family Begoniaceae; genus Begonia; species Begonia masoniana. The sequence goes on along the minus strand of CM039509.1, from coordinate 21,008,476 downwards.
TGAGGAAGATGCAGTTGAAGGGGATTGTGCGTGGGTGAGTTGTGCGTGGGCATTCAGGCGCCTTTTGACCCGTGGGGAAGTAAATGTATGTTTTGGGAACACGATAGTTTTATAATTGTGTAGTTGAACATATTAGGATGTTTGGGAATCTGGATAGTGGATAGGTTTATGTTTTGATGTTTTTAACGTCTTGGAAACTTATTTTACAACCGCTTGGTGATTTTGAACAGGAGGAAACGTTAAGTTTTTAACAGATCCACGCGGTTCATTTTTATGAAATCGAGTTATGTTTTAAATGTGTTTTGAGTCGTTTATTTTAGGTGGTTGGCGAAGTGTGAAATGGGTGAGATTTGAGTGATTGTATGTTACATGTTTATGGAGTGGTTTATATTGAAGTTTTAGAGTGTATATGTGGTGAGGAATATGTGTAGTGAAGAAGGATGAAGAAAGAAAAAGGGAGAGGCGAGCTCCCTGGAATTCGAAATTCCAGGGAGGTTGCCGATCGATCGCCTAAGGAGGAGATCGATCGGCAACAAAGGTCGCTGCTCTCTGGAAAATCCAGAGAGCATGGCGATCGATCGCCCAAAGGTTGGGCAATCTATCGCCGGTGTGAGGGGCGAACGATCGCCCCTCCATTTTTTGTGGCTGGCGATCGATCGCCTGCAAATGGACGATTGATCGCCCCTGCATTTTCGGGACAATGTCCCTTCTGCCCTCCACCGATGATTTAATTGTTTTAAATTATTGTTTTAAGTTTTAATTAAATGTTTTATGTTTCTTTTAAATAGTTTTAAAATAGTTACAACGATTTTTAACGATTTAGTCTCCGATTTTAAATTCCGCTCAAACGTTACGAAGATTATAAGGGTAAAAATATATATATATAATACGAAAAAATTAGGATAGGGGTAAGGGTCGCTACATAAACTGCCTTCATGAGCCTCTTTGATTAGAGACTCTCGGATTCCTCCACTAGAAATGTAAATTTTTCCTTCCTTGAAGAGGTTTCCATCCATTAAATAATAGTCACACTCGGTATTGTTCTTACTCAAATCATACCAATGACCAAAATCTTGGTCTCCTTCGTAAGCTCCCTTGATCCCTTCAAAACCCAAGAATCTAATACTCAATTCGGTTAGAAGGACACACTTTCTAGAAAGTGCGTCGGCCACCACGTTTGTTTCCCCCTTTTTGTATTAGATGATGTAGGGATAACGCTCTAGAAACTCCACCCATTTAGCGTGTCTCCTATTTAGCTTTCCTTGACTCTTAATGTGTGTAAGAACATGGTGATCGGTATGAATAATGAATTCCTTCGAGAGTAGATAATGTTGTCAAACTTCAAGGACTCAAATGACGGCTAGAAACTCCTTATCATACATTGAGTAGTTTAAAGTGGCCCCCTTGAGCTTTTCACTAAAATAGGCGAGTGACTTGCCCTCTTTCATAAGCAATGCTTCAATCTCTATTCCGGAAGCATCACATTCTACTTCAAAAACCTTGTTAAAATCAGGTAGCACAAGGATAGGGGCATGACAAAGTTTCTCTTTAACCGACTCAAAGCTTTGTTGACAAGCTTGAGTCCAACAAAATTTCTTTCCCTCGGTGCAATCAGTCAAAGGGGCTACAATTGAACGAAAATCCTTAATGAACCTTCTATAAAATGAAGTTAATCCATGAAAACATCTTACCTCCAAAATCCCCTTTGGAGTTGGCCAATCATTTATTGCTTCAATTTTAGCTTCATCTGCTTCCATGCTCTCCTTGGTAATGATGAAACCAAGAAAATGAACTCGCTCTTACACAAAAGAACACTTCTTGAGATTTCCATTAATTTAGCATCTCAAAGAGTATCAAATAAGAGTCTAAGATGACCCAAATGTGAATCAAGATCCAAACTATACATAAAAATATCATCAAAATAGATCACTATGAACTTTCCCAAGAAATCTTTAAGAATGAAATATGTAAGTCTCATAAAAGTTCTAGGGGCATTAAAAAAGCCAAAAAGCATCACTAACCATTCATAGAGTCCATACTTAGTATTGAAGGTCGTCTTCCATTCATATCCTTCCTTCATCTTAATTTGATGGTAATCACTCTTCAAATCTACCTTGGAAAAGATTGAAGCACCGCTAAGTTCATCCAATATATTCTCAAGTCTAGGAATGGGAAACCTATTCTTGATTGTGATTTGATTGATGGCTCGGCTATCAATACACATTTTCATAGTTCCATCCTTCTTTGGAACCAATAGTGTAGGCACCACACACGGGCTCATGGATTCTTGGATGTATCATTTCTTAAGCAATTCTTGCACTTGCCTGTGTGGTTCCTTAGCCTCTTCCGGGTTCATTCTATACGAGGGCTGATTTGGTGGCACTACTCTCAGTTGTAAGTCAATTTGATGCTCAATACCTCTAAGGGTTGTAATATTTGAGGTAACTCTTCCGGGAACACATCTTGGTATTGATTCGAGAGTGCTCGAACCTCTCTCATGATTTCACTAAATTCTTCCATCCTTTGTCGAAACATCATCAAAATTAAAGGTCCTCCCTTTAGAACAAATTTTCTCAACTCCTTAGACATGAAAAAAGTGGACTTCAACCTTCCTTCCTTCCTTGGCTCCTCGTCTAAAATCACTTGCTCTGGCTTGAGTGACGTCAATTTGATTGTCATTCCTCCAAACTTAAAAGAGTAATAGTTGGAGTATCCATCATGGACTATCCTCTTATCATATTGCCAAGGCCTCCCTAATAAAAGGTGACTAGCACTCATCGGCACCACGTCACAAAGGACCTTGTCCTTGTATCCCCTAATTGTAAAGTCAATGCTCACTTGCTTGGAGACATTAATATCCTATCGATCATTTAGTCATCTCAACTTGTCTAGTTTATCCACAAAGTCTCGAAATGCAACATTAGTGCAACTCCCTTCATCAATTATGAGAGAACACACCTTATCCTTGATTAAAGATTGACTATGAAAAATATTCTCTCTTTGACAATCTTTGTCATTGGTTTAAGATATGAGAACTCTTCAGATGACCATCAAAAGTGGCCCTTCTTGGGCATGAAATACTTCTTCTTGTGATTCAAGGTCCTCACTAGAACCCTCCACGTGTTCATCCTCACTTACTATCTCATCGGTGCTTTCCCTAAGAACAATAACTCTTCTATTTGGGCATTGAGAAGCAATGTGCCCCAATCCAAGGCACTTGAAACACTTGATCGCCCTTGATCTTGGCTGAGGGATATCTTTTACTACTTTCTTTTCTTTTACTCCCTTTGTAGGCCAACGCTTTGTGAAGGCTTCTTATCATCCTCCTTAGATGGTGGCTAGTAGGGACTCTTGGTTTTTGAAGGAAACTAATTACCAATCCTTTTTCCTTTCCTCGTCACTTGTCTTTCAACCTTCCAAGCAAGTTGGACAACAACATCCATGGTTTCTAAAGTTTGTAGTTCCACAACATCACTAATTTCTCTATTCAAGCCGCTTATAAATCTTGCAATAACTTACTCCTCGAGCTCATCCAATCCACTCCTATTTTGAAGGTTTTCAAACTCAGTTAGGTACTCCTCAACCGATTGTGAGTTTTACTTCAAACTTTGCATTTGTAGAAACAACTCTTGCTTGTAATGGCTTGGCACGAATCTCCTTCTCATCAAGGACTTCATGACTCTTCAAATCATGATAGCCTCATCACCTTCACGCCTTCATTGTGCCTTCAAATTGTCCCACCATAAACTAGCATAGCCGGTTAACTCTAGAGACATTAGTTGTAACTTCACTTTCTCCGAATGGTTGTAATAATCAAACACTTTTTCTACCTTGTCCACCCAATCTAAAACTGCATCATCATTACAAGATCCATTGAAGGGAGGAATTGATACCTTATCATGCTTCAATTTTCATTAGGACTTCGCCTTGCATGAGAACTGTCATACTCCTCATTCTCGGATTCTTCTTCTTCAATGAAGTCATTGTAGTTATTTCTTTTCCTTGGATTATCGGGTTTTCTCCTAGGCAAAGGTGTTTGAGGGATCCTAACATGCTGGTTCCTCATCTCCATCAATCATTTACTAATGTTCTTAAGCTTGTGATTCAACTCATCTAGTTGTTCTTGGAAACTAGATTCACCCTCCTTCGGGTTTGGTGCTAAGGGTGGCTAAACATTTGGTTCTCGGTTTTGTTGGTTATTAGTCCAACTTTTTGTCATCATTTTAGGCAACTAAAATAAACCACAAATAGAGAAAAAACAGCAAGGAAAGAGCGGAGCTCTGAGACCAAATGACGTGCTTCAACTAAAGAAAGAAGGTTGAAGTATAAAGCTCTCGGCCGAGTGAAACAGTTTTGGCCAAAAATTGTTCTATTTTTTGAAAGCACAACTTCTTCAAATGAACTTCAAATGAGTTGAAATTTTAATAATAACTTACTTTGGGTGTAATGGAAGTATCCTCTAAAAATAAGAGCTTGATTCATTGTAGATGAAAATTTATGGATGAAAGATTGTTTGTTGGTCTGAGGAGGTAATAAAAGCACCTCTTAGGATTTGGCTCCTCTTTGAAAAGGAACACTCCAACTAGCCTTGGATGAGAGTTAAAATACAACCTTGCTGGTGATTCTCTATGCCAAGAAAGGGAGGAGGAAGGTTACAATAGAAAATGCACCACTTTGGCACTCATAATAATGGATACCCCAAGAACTAACATAGTTCTCTCGGACGTAACTCACCGAGGAAGAAAGTTATTAAGCATTAACAAGCTGAAAGATTCTACAATTTTTTTTTCATTCAAAAGTGCTGAAGGAAGGCTAAAAATGTAACACCCGAAATAACGGCCAGGTGATTTTACTAACTGTATTAACAGTCATGAATATTTAATCTTTGCAGTTTAGGATTTTATACCAAGGATAATTAATTTCATGTGGATTTAAACTAGGTTTGATGGCAAAGTTGTAATAATGGAGGGTGATGGCCTGTATATAAAGAAAAAGGAAATGTTTTAAACCTCACTTAAACCACTGTAGCCGACACCTTCCTTTTTCGGCGATTTCTTCTCTCCCAAGCTCTTGCTCTCTGCTTTCGGCATACTCTCTTCGACGAGCGGTTTCTCTGCCACTACTCAACTACTCCGTGCTCGAGGTACGAGTTTGACAATGTAGCTATCTTTTAGTCGTTAAGCCTTGTTTCAGCTTTGTGTTGAGGTTCTGGATTCTTCAATGGCCAAGTATTAGTAAGGATATTTTAAAATCTGTATGTAATAATGTCATTCCGAATCGATTCTGGACATTTGGAACAACCAACCCTGAGTTACCAATAATCGAATCCGTCTGTTTTGGTTTCGGGATTTCAGACTACATTGGGTATTAAACTAAGAACTCGGGAATGACTCTTAGTTATTAGACCCTAGGATGACTTGTGAGTAGAACTTTTAGGATTTTATTTTAACTACTGCAATGTAAATGTTTTAGGTGAAGAAGTTTGAAGAGAAAGAAGCTCAAAGTGCTAAGGAGACCAGGTAAGTGAATGTATAGGATTTCCGGCCAATAGGGCCCTACATTACAAGGATGCTAAATAGTAACTGATATGACGATTAGAGGTTATTATGTTACAGTCTAGTACTTAGGTTGACGTTTAGTTTAATGATAAGTTTTCATACTAGATGAATGTTCTGTTCTGTAGCCTAAATGAGTTAAGAATTCCCATGTTCATGCATTATCAATGTCTTATGCTCATGAAAATGTTTTAAAAGCATGTTTCTCATGAACAAGATAAGATGACAAAATCTCTGCAACGTAGATTGAGTGAGGGTTGGGGGCGGTTCGGCGTATGTCACAGTCCAAAGAATAACATATGAATACGACCTGTAGTAAGGACCATGATCAAACTCACTGTCGAACCCCCTTTACCGGCACAAATCCTCTCTCATTCCACACAATCTAAATGATGAATATGAACAATGAACGTGAACAATGATTATGAACAATGATTACGAATGATGAATATGATTCATGGTTATGAATGATGATTATGAACAATGATTACGAATGATGAATATGATTCATGAATATGATGATGATTATGAACAAGAAAAGACTTATGACCATATATTTCTCTGATTTATGCATTCATGCATTCATGTTATTGTTACATTCCTTACTAAGCATTAGGCTTATAGTTGAACCTTATGATGTAGGTGAAGAGTTAATAGGTGAGGATTTCCAATCCCAAGAGAATGTCTAAAGCTGGTTGCTGGAGGATGCTCAGTGTGGCAGTGCAAGGCTGGATAGGCGATTAAGTTCCCTAGTTATGCTCATAGTAAGTCAGAAAAGTTTATGATGAACAGATGACTAAATAGACAGAATTTCTCATAACAATGAGATTCGGATTTAAAGGGTTTGTCTTTAGAGTCTGAATACGATTTTAAGAATTATTGAATAGATTGTTTTGCTTAAGCCTTCCGCTATGCGTATTTTGAATGAGTCTATGATTCTTAGTTTTATAGTTACCAAGTTAAGATTCGGGTGAGTTGTGGTATGTCCTATCGGATGATGAATGTGTTATTTTGTTGTCTAGCGATCGGCAGATGTAGAGTGTTTAAGCCATCGGATGATGAAAGTGTTATTTTGTCGTCTAGTGATCGGCAGATGTAGAGTGTTTAAGCCATCGGATGATGAATGTGTTATTTTGTCGTCTAGCGATCGGCAGATGTAGAGTGTTTAAGCCATCGGATGATGAAAGTGTTATTTTGTCGTCTAGCGATCGGTAGATGTAAAGTGTTTAAGCCATGGAAGATGAGAGTGTTATTTTGTCGTCTAGCGATCGGCAGATGTAGTGTAATAAGTCACCTGATGATGAGGATGTTATTTGTCGTTTAGTGGCTGGGTCATATTTTAATTATTCATGTGGGAAGCACATGACCACCGGATGATGTACCCTTATTTCATCGGATGATGTAGAGAGTTTCTCCACTGGATGGTATAAACACGGTTTGTCGTCTAGTGACCGGTAGATGTGGTTCATTCCTCTATCGGCAGATGCAGTTTAAAGCTTAAAGTCTTTCTCTTCACTAGCCGATACACATTGTACTGCCCGCCGGCAGATGTGTAATGTTTCCTTTGCTGATTGAGGCTTAGCGAATCGCATATGACATCTTGAGTTAAATTATGTTTCAAAAAAAAAGAAATACACTACTAATAATGAACCTTGTGTGAGTCATAAGGATTAAATGATTAAGAAAGATATGGATTATGTGACGATCCCTCCCGGGTTGTTACAAAAAAGATGGCTTAAATACCATGCATCTTCTTTACAAATTAGGGTTTAGCAACTAGTAAAAATGAATGCTCAAAAGAGAGGGGTAATCGGCCACATGGCTTAGCCGAGTACACCTTGGTTTCGTCACTTTGGGCACAATCCTTCTCTCTCCAAGGGTCACTTTCAAGTGATCCATCTTCTTTCAAAATGTAGCCAATATTCCCTGCATCACTTGTTCAACCACTTCATGCCACCTAATACATAAAAATGCTAAAGTCTTTAAAGAAAATAAAAGCAAACTCAAACTACATTAATTGTCACAAGGAAGACAAATTCCTTATTCCATTTTTGGAGTGGCCGATGATTGCTCCCTTGTTAGCAAGTGGAAAGTTTTCTCCATGTTTAGTGCACTTGGCTCCAACCTTAAGTCTTCAAAGGATGTTTCACCTACAAAAAGAGAACACTTATTAGTTAAAGGCTCAGTCAAGAATTTGGCTCACGATCGAGTGATAGCTCCTCTTGGCACATCACATGATTATGTTTAAGATCCATAATATATGATTTGAAAGATCAACCAGTGTTCGATGTATACCTTAATTGCATAGGCAAATATTGTAATCATTTGAAATAAAGACATAAATCTTTGTCTAAGAATAGCAAATAACATTGAGGAAAAAGACACACGAGCAATGATTTGAATGTTTTAAGTATGCACATATGGTGTCAACATACCGTAGGTGCAATAAGGCCGCCAAATACAATTATTCTAGATATAAATGAAGCACTCATCAGATACCACTGCTTCATTGTCTTTGTTGTCTGGTTAGGGAGAAGGAATTGGTTAGACAAGAATTCTAAAGTACATCTTTCAACCAAACATCAAAATATGGTAGAATTTATGCTGCTAACAAAAAGAACATGAGATAAACCCTAGAAAACAAGTTAAGGGAAATTTAAAAAAAAAACAAAGAAAAAAACTTTGAGAAGCTAAATAAGAAGCTATTATGATTCATATTCTATTAATTAATACATGATTGTATAAAAAGTCAATAATTGAGCTTTTTTTCTTGGCTCACCCACAACATTTTATTGCTCATCAGCAATAATAAATCACATGGTTAGTAACCATTTGAAGTAGAAGCAAGACTTTACATTTGATGTCAATTTCCAGGCATAATCCAATACTTCTAGAGAGTGGAAGCCTATCACATATGTTTTGAAGGTTGTTTTATTGTATATTTTTTAACTCACCACGTTCGGGAGAAAAGAAATGGAAGATGGAATATCAGACGCCAATTGCATCATTAGCTTTGTCCTTTTTGCATTCATTGTTGATTTGGATTAAGAAGACCTCTCAAGTTTTGCAAAATCATGACAAGTTGTGGATTTGAAACATTGTATTAAAGAGTTTGAATGTGATTGATAAATGGCAAGTTTAGAAAACTTTGGAGTTATAACTTTTGTTTAAGACCAACGATGATAGAGTCTAGTTCTATTTTTGGAAAGATATATTGTTATCCAAAATGTTAAATTTGACCTTAGAAATTTTTTGAATAAGTACAATAGGAGAGATGATTCAGAATAGTCTACTGAGAAAAAGAATGAATATTAAGAGTCATAGAACAAGGTTTTTTTGGCATGTTTACGTAGATTACAAGTTTTAACTTTTATGATTTGTATGGTTAAGGCATCATAATTGATACGACTTTTATCTCTATAAGTCAAATGTTGTTGGACCTTGTAACAAGATGCTTTGTTACCTCACCAGTTTCAACATTCTTTACAATATATGTCATCGTTAAGTGTAAATGGTGGAATGTTTTTGGTAGTCATCATATGTGTATGAAAATTTATGATCACAAAATATCAAAGGAAAGGTACTAATGATTTGATATAAGCTTGGTTATGGATTGGTTGAGTGAGTATAAAGCCAAAATTGGTTTTATACAAAAATTCTAACTCTTTAATTAGTAAGCAGGAAGTTGTTGTATTCGCTGTAGGGATTTCATAGTGATTTAGTTAACCCAGCTTGTGGGCTTGTTGAATGGACATTGAAGATTGGAGCATTTTTGGAAATGTTTTTATTCTCAGCGGCGACTATGTGTCAGTAAGGCAACTTTGATTTTGTCAGTTGAGATTGTGTATCTTGATATTTTCTTGAGGATTTGTCAGGATTACTAATCGACCGCGTGATTTATTCTAGTATTTATTTGTTTTTGTTTCAAACATTACTCCAATTTTTGTTGCCCCATATGTGATGTTTTATGCTAAGTAACATAGTTGAATGAGTTATGTCATAATGATTAAATTTGCTAAAGTTTATCACAATGAGAAATGTTAGTTATAATTTTAGGAAGCATGATGCCTTGCTTTGCTTGTGAGTTTAATTAATAGAGAATATATCTTGTGAAATGTTAATGATCTTGTTACAATCAATATTAATTATCTATTGGTTAGGATACATTAAATGATTGATCATTTGAGTAGATCGATGTATCTTATTATTAATAATTTGAGATTGAAAAATTGTCAATTAAAAATCCGTGAGAGAGATACTTGTAAAATAACTTGTACAGGTGTTATTAGTATTTTGGATATGTGGTTTTTCGTTTGGTGTGACCAATTCCTTTGTTATTCTTATGGAGTTGGTGAGTCAAGTTTTTTGGCCTTATTTGCTTCAATTTGTTAAGATTTCATTGATAATATATTTCTTCGTTCTAAAGCTCGTGATGACTTGTGGAGTATCAGAGAAAATTTGTTATAGACATCAAAAGATCATCAATCATATGTTAATAGATGTTAAATACAACTTTTGAATGATAAGTAGTTTGAAATGAAGAGTATATGTCATCTTGAAGAGTTAGAGCACAGATTGAGTAAGGCATTTATATTGGCATTGATTGGTAGTTACTGATGTAAGCAATTTATATAGGTACGTCTATTGTGCTCTTGGATGTGTAAAATGTTGTTTGATTGAGTTAATGCATAAGTATTTTGAAAATTTAGGTTGTAAAAAGTAAACTTACCTGCACTTGTGGATTGTTGTAACACCCGGGATTTTAATTGGAGAGAAAATAAAAAAAGAAAATAAAATAGGTTGTTTTAATTAATTTAAAAGAAAAGTAAATGGTTTTTATTTAGGTTCGGTATTTCCCAGTGAAATTAAGCCGGGAGTTTTAATTTAAGAACGAGATTTAACAGATATTTTGGAATGGCATAAAGGTAATCTTAGTTTTATTAATGTTATTGATATTGTTATTATTATTATTATTATTATTATTATTATTATTATTATTATTATTAAAAATAAAATAAAAACAAAAATCGACAGAATAGCCGAAGCTATTCTGTCGAGCCCGAGCACCCGAGAACGGAGCAGGGGAGAAGAGGGAGACGCGCGACGATCGACGGCCGTTGTCACGACCCTAATACTGTACCCTTATTTACCCTTAAATTACCGTACAAATTTTTCATTTTAAACTTAAAACCTAACTTTAAGCGGAAATTAAGTTAGAATTGAATCTATATTTTAAACCATTTAAAATAACTTAAGACAAATTAATAAAACTTTAAAACATTTGATAAGGTAATTAATATTAAATCAGAAAAAGGAACATACACCTCACATTATCATTTAACTTCGAACCCTCGATATCCATACGCCTTCCGAAATACCACTCCAAAACCGTCTCGAAACGCAATTATAATAAAGTACATTTTTATGAAAATAAACTGCGTGGTTCCGTTTGAAAGTTTAACATATCCTTATGAAACAAGTTACCCAAACAGTTCCAGTATATCATTTAAAAACGTTAAAATGTAAACCTATCAACTACCAGAACCAAGCATCCTAATATGTCTATACAATCATCAACTCCAAAACATTCCAAAAACCCTCAAAATCTATACATACTCCCCACGGGTCAGATAAGCCTCGACTGCGCCAGCACACCACCGCAGCCATCCTCCGTCAACTGGGCTATGCCTCAGGTGGAGGGACATCGTCCTCACCTGGTATCTCGATATCTAGATCACCTACACCATACATAACACACTATGAGATAAATCCCAGTAAGCTCTACGTAAATGCAATGCATGCTGTGCTATGGGTTCATTAAATCATGCTTTATCTTTCTTTACTATGCAATGCAGTATGCCCGAAGGCCAGTATGCCCGAAGGCCAGTATATGAAATGCTCTGTATGCCCGAAGGCCTGTATATGAAATGCTCTGTATGCCACGAAGGCCTGTATGCCCGAAGGCCTGTAATGCAATGCTCTGTATGCCCGAAGGCCTGTATATGAAATGCTCCTGTGAATGATCTGTTGCGAAGGCCTGTATGCCCGAAGGCCTGTAAATGCAATGCTCTGTATGCCCGAAGGCCTGTATATGAAATGCTCTGTATGCCCGAAGGCCTGTATGCCCGAAGGCCTGTAAATGCAATGCTCTGTATGCCCGAAGGCCTGTATATGAAATGCTCTGTATGCCCGAAGGCCTGTATGCCCGAAGGCCTGTAAATGCAATGCTCTGTATGCCCGAAGGCCTGTATATGAAATGCTCTGTATGCCCGAAGGCCTGTATGCCCGAAGGCCTGTAAATGCAATGCTCTGTATGCCCGAAGGCCTGTAAATGCAATGCTCTGTATGCCCGAAGGCCTGTATGCCCGAAGGCCTGTAAATGCAATGCTCAGTATGCCCGAAGGCTCATGCTATGCTTTACGTTATCTTTAAACCTCTGTGCGGAAATTCGTTTTCATGCTTTTCTTTAAAATAAGTGATGCGTGAACAGTTCTCTATCATAAAGTAAACAAACAATAACATGGACCATCAAAACTGTAAAAGCATAAACTATAAACTCCTAAAACCTAGCTACCCAAACCGAGCAAAACTAACTAAGGCATCTCCAAAACTCCTCGAGACGACGTTCGAAGCACGGTGTAGGCCAATCGGCCAGAAAAGAATCACGAGAACTTACCTGTCTTCTGTAGCTCTTGCTCCGTCCACGAGCGTTGTTCACCTACGCAATTTTTATCAATTTGTCGTTAAAACGAGCTTAAACAATAAAATGTCCAAATTTAACAAAAACCTTAATTAAGGAATTTTCCTAAAATCTTCACCTAACTAATCGAAGTATTTAAACAACGATTAACGCTCGATAGTTTAAAATTACAATTAACGAGTTTTTCCTAAAAACCCGAAAATTCTCAAATTTTAACATTTATCGCAATTCACTCTAACTCCGTCCAATATCGTTCAATACGTCCTTTATATCATTAATTACTATAAACCTATTACCTTCGGACCTTAATTTGGGTTCGGTAAAAACCGACCCGAAACTTCGAACGCGCGCAACTTTCGCATCGGTTATCGGAATCGAACGATTCTAGCGGCAACGTGCTCCTCTAATAACCTATTTTAATCTGCCAAAAGTAATTTTAAAACAATCGACCGTAGATAGGTCAATTGCAGCAAAACCCGAACTGCCCCAATCCGGGAAATTCCCCCATTTTGATTTTTCATCAATTCACGTCAATTTCTTCACCAATCAACCACAATTAGCCTCAATTAACCTAAACTAATCGAAATCCCGAGGCAACACACCGAAAACCGAAACCCCCAAATTTGGAGTTCACTGTTTTCGGCTCAAATTGAGCACACTAATGCTCGGCAACCATAGCCGGCGTTATGCTCGGCTATTTGACGCTAAGAACGGCCAAAAGTGGCCGGAAACCAGAGCTCAATCGAGCTCTTCCCTCACGGCCAAAAACCGAGCAAGAAACAGGGCGAAAAAAACCGAACATACCGTGCGGTTCGCGCGTGGAGACAAGTCGGAACCCCGTCGCCGTCGTCTGGCCGGAGAACGGCGAGGATCGCCGGCGCTTCGTCGATCGTCGCCCGAGCTTCGTCGCTGATCCCCCTGTTCTTCGTCGCGGGTCGTCGGGCTCGAACACAAACAACATTTCTGTTGTTTGTGTTTAATTAAAATAAAATTAATAATAATAATAATAATAATAATAATAATAATAATAAACTAAAACTATTTCTTAACAAAACATTAATTTTTGCCCTCTCGTGTTTTCGACCATTCGAATTTTTCTTGTTTCACCACTAAGTCCAACTTATCACTAGGGTTCCGTTAAAACTGTCTGTTTGCCATTTGGACCTCGTTTACTATTTTTACTAATTCGTTAACCATATTACAAAGGGATTTAGTTACTCGGAATATTGCATCAAAACTCCGGAAATTCCACAAAATTCCTTAAAATTCCAATTAATCGTTAGGATCGTATTAACGCTTTCCGTTTGCGAAACTGACTTGATTTGACATATTTACCAAAAATGCCACATATAATATAAAATAAGAATATAATATAATATACCCAAAATCCGTACGAGCCGGATATTACATTCTACCCTCCTTATTTAGAATTTTGTCCACAAAATTAACTATACCTTATAGTCCTTGATATTTATGTTCCTTGTCATGCGACATTTACTTCGATTATCATCTGTACTTACGGTCTCTCTTCGTGGCTCCAAACCAAAACTCATTACTATACTTTCCAACATCGGCCCCAAATTCGTATTTCTTACTTTCGATTTGATTGCACACGTCCTTACTCATGTATTGAGCATAATCCAATTTTTCAAATCTCAATTAATTAACCCGACAACATATTTGTCACTTAACACTTGCGCCTGTACCAACTTTCGACTTTCACTTAATCCCTCACAGATTAAATCTCTTAATAATACTACTTCAAAATTCACTCTTTATCGACTTCTTTCTTCCGCTGTTCCATTCGGACAGAGTTATACCTAAGCTTCCTAATGCCAGTCAAATTGAATGACTACAATTTCATCCAATTTCTGGGCTGCAACCCATACCTCAACGCAATTTCCTCGACCCTGTTCACAGTTGGAATGCACACCCACCGAATTTCTACATTAACTTCCTAATTGTAGTCCTCACTTTCAGTTTACACATCGACTCTTACCAAACCTCTAAATCTTAACCAAAACGATATCCAACCCGAGCACGTGTTGGTTTGCATTTAGTCACCCAAAATATTAAACTAACATTAGACTCTCTCTCGCTTATTAATTAGTTTCCACTAAAGACGGTCTCTTATCCTCAATCCTTGAAATAACTTCAACTTCCCAACATCATTTGGGTCGATCATCCTTCAAGGACTCCCAAACAACACCCATGTTGAAATTTAACTCCTCTATTTTCTTTAACTCTTCGAATTGAGTTCCGTTAGTTTCTAACTATCTGAGTTCACGTTTCTCTAGTACTGCCCCCGTATAACTTTGTCGTCCGTAGAATTCAAATCGTACACCTCTTCAGGCACCTAGCAGGTCCTAACAAAATTCTCAACAAATTTTGTGTTGATACACTTCACAACTATGTCATCAGAACACTTCCTGGTCTTGATGAGTCCAACCGGAAGCTAAGGTCGCTAACCACTCCGGATCTTTGTCCCCTTGTAGCGAAGATCCTATAAACATCACTTCTCACTCTGCACTACTTTAATGAGGTCTATTGCTAAGTCCTTAATTAACTTTCTCTTTACTATATACATTACACTCATTTGTTTAACTCAATTTCTTATTAACTCAAAGTACAATTGAATCCCAAGGTTTTGCCATAGATTCTCTCCAACCATTTATTCTAACCTTATACCACCCACGTGTCTATTGGTCTCGATCTGACAACCATCAGTCTTTTGGAACCTTTTCTAACTTAATTTCACCCCAAGCCTACTTAAATGGGTTTATTACTCATCCTTATTCTTCCTATTCTTTAACTCGCAAACTTCACAAACCGTTCAGCACTAAACACCGAGCTAAGTTTCTAATCTTAACTCCTCATTGAATCCAACAATCCCCCGCACTTATCTCAAATGTCGCACGCGGACTCCTCTCGAGTACTCGATGATCTATATCCTTTTGTTCGCTCTAATCAGGTTCTAAATATTTCACTTGGCTCCTTTACAATGACTCATTCAACCGTCCTTTTGTTTGCAAACTTGTTGTGGATAGGTGTACACCTTCGATTCTAATCTCTTCAAATTCGCAAATCCAAGGATTCTATATTCCAAGGCGTGTCAGAAACACCTCATCATTAAGGTTCGCCCCTCTTAGTTTCTCGAATGCTATTATCTCTATTTCTATACCAGAGGCAAGTCTCAGACTACGATCTTTAACTCAAACTGTATTTACTATAGGCCCGTCACTTAACTCTTATACCTCTAAACCAAAGAATTCAAAGTCTCTTACTTTCTAACATTATCAGTACTTGTTACTCGCCCTGATCAATCCACTATTTCTTCCATCCTCGCACACATTACACTAACCCCTAAAACACGACTTTTAACTTATGGTGTTAAACTCTTTCCTATTTAGTCTATGCATCTTGGTTTTACTCCGTATGCCTTGATCGAGCAACATCCAATACCCAACGTGCATACTGCTAATCGATCGGCCTTATCTTCCCTAAGTCTTCTTCTATCCCTTGTCGGCCAAAGTCTTTTCGTGTATCGGTAATTGCTCCTTCTTAGTTCCTAGGCTTTTTGTTTCATGACCTCTATTCAGCACTACTTCTGCTATCACCGATTACCCTTAACTTTACTACGTCTCCCTCTTATAGTAACAATCGTCCTCAATTGGCCAGTCTTTTCAGACAATGCATATCTCCTGGAGGTCGGCCAAACTTTGTATCTCAAGTATTACCTTTCGTATAACTTTGACCCATTATTGTCTTGATTTTTGTTAATCTTCCCACTTCGAGTAAATAGCCTTATCTTCTTCCTGGATGTAGGTCAATACGAACACCCCTACATAACCGCGTCTTCAACCTTGAGTTGGTCCATCACCCCTTCAACAACCTACTTAAGCTAACTTTTGTGTGCCACCGATGTCTAGGTGCTCCAAATTTCCTGTAGATTTAGGTTATTTAAATTCCTATTATATTTTTCTTATCTACTTGTACGCACTAACGATATCTTGACAATCTAGAACATTCTCCAGTAAGCCTTACATCTAAACTCCAAATTCCTCCTCTATTGGTTTCATTCTAAACTTTAGGGGTCTGTCAATTAAGGTCTAGTTCCCATTTATTTAAACCGCACATTCCATAAGTTGTACCTTTCTTATGGGACCTGGATTTTAAGCGCTCACTTCACATGGTTATACCGGGTCATGGGCTTTAACGCGTAACTCTATCTTTCTTTTATTCAAAGTCTACGTCATCCCCTCTCTAATATTTATCAACGTCTCGGTTTCGACTTGATCCATCTATTTTCTTCATGGCATTGGCCAGTACGAACATGCTTAAGTCTTTTGTTCATAATTTAGCATTGACCAATTACATTCTCTAACATTCCTCAGTAGAACCGATTCTCCTTCGAATATCGTTTTCATCTAATTATCTTTACCTCACTCTAATCTAAACTATACGAGTTCTTATTAGGTCGTATTATTATACTTGACAATTTAGGTATTCATTAGTAAGCTTTACATCGAATCTTTAACTCCCTCTTTAATTGACCACCTTCTAAATCTGTGAGGGTTCGTCAACTAATGTCAAATTTCTATCTATTTAGCCCTTACATTCCGTAAGTTACGTCCTTCTAATAATAACTAACTCTAGTGTACCTCTTCTTGTGGTTGAGTCAGATTAATGCTTAACTCTCTGTCTATAAGTCCTTATGTCGTCCTGTATTTAATCTACCGTCTTCTCGTCGAAATTCTCCTAAGAGTCTTTCTTACTCAACTCCTATTATTCCCAACTTACTCCGATCTATCGTATCGTCTCGGTCGTCTCGATCATTCCCTCGACGCACCATATTTATAAATAACTCCTATAAAAGTTAAAAGCAAACATCTCTAAGAAACTGAAATCAAATAAAGCTATAAACATACTTACAGTTGATGAAGAATGTCCGCGTAGTGGCTGTGCAGTCGAGCAGTCTACAGAACCGATTTTAAAACCCGGGGGCTCTGATACCATAACTGTCACGACCCTAATACTGTACCCTTATTTACCCTTAAATTACCGTACAAATTTTTCATTTTAAACTTAAAACCTAACTTTAAGCGGAAATTAAGTTAGAATTGAATCTATATTTTAAACCATTTAAAATAACTTAAGACAAATTAATAAAACTTTAAAACATTTGATAAGGTAATTAATATTAAATCAGAAAAAGGAACATACACCTCACATTATCATTTAACTTCGAACCCTCGATATCCATACGCCTTCCGAAATACCACTCCAAAACCGTCTCGAAACGCAACTATAATAAAGTACATTTTTATGAAAATAAACTGCGTGGTTCCGTTTGAAAGTTTAACATATCCTTATGAAACAAGTTACCCAAACAGTTCCAGTATATCATTTAAAAACGTTAAAATGTAAACCTATCAACTACCAGAACCAAGCATCCTAATATGTCTATACAATCATCAACTCCAAAACATTCCAAAAACCCTCAAAATCTATACATACTCCCCACGGGTCAGATAAGCCTCGACTGCGCCAGCACACCACCGCAGCCATCCTCCGTCAACTGGGCTATGCCTCAGGTGGAGGGACATCGTCCTCACCTGGTATCTCGATATCTAGATCACCTACACCGTACATAACACACTATGAGATAAAATCCCAGTAAGCTCTACGTAAATGCAATGCATGCTGTGCTATGGGTTCATTAAATCATGCTTTATCTTTCTTTACTATGCAATGCAGTATGCCTGAAGGCCAGTATGCCCGAAGGCCAGTATATGAAATGCTCTGTATGCCCGAAGGCCTGTATATGAAATGCTCTGTATGCCCGAAGGCCTGTATGCCCGAAGGCCTGTAAATGCAATGCTCTGTATGCCCGAAGGCCTGTATATGAATGCTCTGTATGCCCGAAGGCCTGTATGCCCGAAGGCCTGTAAATGCAATGCTCTGTATGCCCGAAGGGCCTGTATATGAAATGCTCTGTATGCCCGAAGGCCTGTATGCCCGAAGGCCTGTAAATGCAATGCTCTGTATGCCCGAAGGCCTGTATATGAAATGCTCTGTATGCCCGAAGGCCTGTATGCCCGAAGGCCTGTAAATGCAATGCTCTGTATGCCCGAAGGCCTGTAAATGCAATGCTCTGTATGCCCGAAGGCCTGTATGCCCGAAGGCCTGTAAATGCAATGCTCTGTATGCCCGAAGGCCAGTATGCCCGAAGGCCAGTATGCCCGAAGGCTCATGCTATGCTTTACGTTATCTTTAAACCTCTGTGCGGAAATTCGTTTTCATGCTTTTCTTTAAAATAAGTGATGTGTGAACAGTTCTCTATCATAAAGTAAACAAACAATAACATGGACCATCAAAACTGTAAAAGCATAAACTATAAACTCCTAAAACCTAGCTACCCAAACCGAGCAAAACTAACTAAAGGCATCTCCAAAACTCCTCGAGACGACGTTCGAAGCACGGTGTAGGCCAATCGGCCAGAAAAGAATCACGAGAACTTACCTGTCTTCTGTAGCTCTTGCTCCGTCCACGAGCGTTGTTCACCTACGCAATTTTTATCAATTTGTCGTTAAAACGAGCTTAAACAATAAAATGTCCAAATTTAACAAAAACCTTAATTAAGGAATTTTCCTAAAATCTTCACCTAACTAATCGAAGTATTTAAACAACGATTAACGCTCGATAGTTTAAAATTACAATTAACGAGTTTTTCCTAAAAACCCGAAAATTCTCAAATTTTAACATTTATCGCAATTCACTCTAACTCCGTCCAATATCGTTCAATACGTCCTTTATATCATTAATTACTATAAACCTATTACCTTCGGACCTTAATTTGGGTTCGGTAAAAACCGACCCGAAACTTCGAACGCGCGCAACTTTCGCATCGGTTATCGGAATCGAACGATTCCAGCGGCCACGTGCTCCTCTAATAACCTATTTTAATCTGCCAAAAGTAATTTTAAAACAATCGACCGTAGATAGGTCAATTGCAGCAAAACCCGAACTGCCCCAATCCGGGAAATTCCCCCATTTTGATTTTTCATCAATTCACGTCAATTTCTTCACCAATCAACCACAATTAGCCTCAATTATCCTAAACTAATCGAAATCCCGAGGCAACACACCGAAAACCGAAACCCCCAAATTTGGAGTTCACTGTTTTCGGCTCAAATTGAGCACACTAATGCTCGGCAACCATAGCCGGCGTTATGCTCGGCTATTTGACGCTAAGAACGGCCAAAAGTGGCCGGAAACCAGAGCTCAATCGAGCTCTTCCCTCACGGCCAAAAACCGAGCAAGAAACAGGGCGAAAAAAACCGAACATACCGTGCGGTTCGCGCGTGGAGACAAGTCGGAACCCCGTCGCCGTCGTCTGGCCGGAGAACGGCGAGGATCGCCGGCGCTTCGTCGATCGTCGCCCGAGCTTCGTCGCCGATCCCCCTGTTCTTCGTCGCGGGTCGTCGGGCTCGAACACAAACAACATTTCTGTTGTTTGTGTTTAATTAAAATAAAATTAATAATAATAATAATAATAATAATAATAATAATAATAATAAAACTAAAACTATTTCTTAACAAAACATTAATTTTTGCCCTCTCGTGTTTTCGACCATTCGAATTTTTCTTGTTTCACCACTAAGTCCAACTTATCACTAGGGTTCCGTTAAAACTGTCTGTTTGCCATTTGGACCTCGTTTACTATTTTTACTAATTCGTTAACCATATTACAAAGGGATTTAGTTACTCGGAATATTGCATCAAAACTCCGGAAATTCCACAAAATTCCTTAAAATTCCAATTAATCGTTAGGATCGTATTAACGCTTTCCGTTTGCGAAACTGACTTGATTTGACATATTTACCAAAAATGCCACATATAATATAAAATAAGAATATAATATAATATACCCAAAATCCGTACGAGCCGGATATTACAGCCGTTCACCGCCGTGATTCATCGACGTCTCCGGCCAGACGACGGCGACAAGGAGCTTCCGGCTGACTCCTCGCACGAACCGAACCGGTAAGTTGGTTTTAGCCCTGTTTTCGGTTCTGTTGGAGACCGGAAGTGACGAGCTCGATTGAGCTCCGATCACCGGCGGCTTTGGGTTGTTTCCGGCGTGGGTTTGCCGACCCTTGGTCCGGTTTTAGTCGCCTGGCCGTGGGGAGCCGGTTTGGGCGAAAAATCAGAGAGCCCTCTTTAGGGCATTTCGAGTTTTGCTTGTAGAACAAGATTTTTTAGTTAGATTATGTTAATTGAAGGTATAGGTGGTTGATTGGTGTGGAATTGAGTGAGAATTGATGGAAAATCGGAAAGGAGAATTTTCTGGGTAAAGGGGCAGTTCGGGTTTTGTGATATTTGACCTAGTTCGGGTCGTTTGTTTTCAAATTCCTTTTGGCAGGTTAAAATAGGTTATTAGAGGAGTACGTGACCGCTGGAATCGTTCGATTCCGATATCCGACGCAAAAGTTACGTGCATTTGAAGTTCGGGTCGATTTTTACCGAACCCAAATTGGTGGCTCATTTAGTTAGGCTTTAGTTGGATTAGGCTAAAAATAATAGTTTGAGAGTAAGTTGGTGTATGTAGGCTTAATTTGAAAGAAGTTTGAATAGTTGTAGTTAGAGTTAGTTTAAATATTCTTTAGAAGTGAATAGTGATGCTTAAGTGAATTTTGTGAATGTGATAGGTTACCGAGTGGGCAAATGTACATAGCCAAAGCGAGTAAGTGCGGTGCCAGAGTTCAGGTAAGTAGGGGGCGTTTGTTTTGCCTTCGGGCCTACACCACAGAACGGTAGGATTTATTTTGTTGTTTGTTATTTGGTTGTCTTCTTTGTTGGTCAAGCATTGTTGATGGTTAATTGCTTTACTTTGTTCTGATCTAGTTAAGTATTTGTGAGTTGGCTGCTTTGTTTTGTTTAACTGGTGAGTTGGCCGTTTTACTTTGTTTGAATTGTGAGTTGGTAGTTTTGCTTTGTATTACTTGGTTAGTTGTTTTGTTTGGTATTAAGTCGTGTGGCAACGAAATTCTTGGTTGTTGTTGGGCTTTGAATATTGGTCGGTTGGTTGTCGTGCGGGTTGCATTGGTTGGTTGTCGTGCGGGTTGCATTGGTTGGTTGTCGTGCGGGTTGCATTGGTTGGTTGTCGTGTGGGTTGCATTGGTTGGTTGTCGTGTGGGTTGCATTGGTTGGTTGTCGTGTGGTGTTGCATTAGTTAGCGTGGTAGTCGATTAAAGTCTAAGGCCCAACTAAGGCCCTTCGGGGCGGGCAACTAAGGCCATTCGGGGCGGGCAACTAAGGCACTTCGGTGCGGGCAACTAAGGCCCTTCGGGGCGGGCAACTAAGGCCCTTCGGGGCGGGCAACTAAGGCACTTCGGTGCGGGCAATGTGTCGTTGTGTGTTTGTCGTTGTGTGTTTGTCGTTGTGTGTTTGTCGTTGTGTGTCTGTCGTTGTGTGTTTGTCTTTGTGTGTTTGTCGTTGTGTGTCTGTCGTTGTGTGTCTGTCGTTGTGTGTTTGTCGTTGTGTGTTTGTCGTTGTGTGTCTGTCGTTGTGAGTTTGTCGTTGTGTAAGGCACTTCGGTGCGGGCAATGTGTAAGGCACCTTTGGGGTGCGGGCAACTATGAGTTGAGTAGTCGAGTTGCATTGTGGTGTTGTGTTGTTTGGTGGTTTTGTTCAGTGTTGTGTGTAGCTTGTATTCTATCTAGTCGAGTTGCATTGTGGTGTTGTGTTGTTTGGTTGTTTTGTTCAGTGTTGCGTGTGCATTGTGCTTGTTTATATTTGTTATCCCTACTTGCTAAGCGTAAGCTTACGTGTGCGTGTGTGTTCTGTGGTGTAGGTAACGACACGGTTACAGGTGAGCTAAGCGAGTGAGCCAGGACGTGGCAGCAGTTGGTGGTGCATGGGGCGTGCCGGTGCGGGCATCTGTCGGGGCGTCTCGACCATGGTCTTCCAAAGATGTGGGATTTTGTAGTTTGGTAGTATTTTAAATGTCTGTTGGTGGAAATGATGTGCATGTGTATAACTCTGTTTGGTTAAGGTTTGTAATAGTTATGGTATAGCTAGGTGTATGGTTGTTGTATATAGTTAAGTTAAGGGTGACGTGTCGCCCTATACTGCGGATTTTCTTCACTTAGGGATACTGGTATTTTAGAGATTTCGTATGTTGGATGTAAGAGTATTCTGGACTGGTTGGGAATTGATTTGTGTGCAGGTATTTAGCATTTTGGAGGCGCCATTTTCAGGCGTTACTTTGCCGAAATTTTCGGGAAGAACGCCGTGGTGCTTAGAGATTAGGATTAAGAGGCATTAGTGAGTCTAGTCTTATTTTAAATTAGATTTTAACGTGAGATTGGCTAGCAAGGTAGCGCTCCGAGCCAGGGTGGGTTCGGGGGCGTTACAATTGTTGTGGGTTGTGATCATCTTTTGTTGTTGTTATTATAAAATTATTTGAAGGTCGTGAAACTTAAGTTGGTTCGCATGTCATTTAAGTTTAAATATTCTTTCGCGAGATGGAAAATGAATCTTAGGTTTATGGAATAGAACGATTATGTGAATTAATCATGATTTTTATTCTGGAATAACACTCCAGTAGGCTAGTTATGGCTTATGTTTTGAGTCCACGTTCTCAAAATTTTATTTCTTTCTTGCTTTAGAGAATCATGAAAAATATTTTTGTCGATTAGTGATTATGGTATGTCGTATCAGGTGAAGAATTTGATAGTTGTGTATACATTAAAAAAAGTAATCAATAATCTTTTGCACCATATAAGGAAAAGCAAAAAAAATTAGTTGGAAGTCCTAGGTTTAGATTTCATACTTATAAGAGTTGAGATAAAAGGTGTCATGATTGATGGACTGACTTAGAGCACTGTGTGGTAGCAGTTAAAATGATTTTTAGATAATGAGCTTGTACGAGATACACAATTGAGACTTGTTCAATTATTTCTTCCCTTATTTATACCAGTGTAGAAATGGAATATAATTCCTATAGACTTTATAATCGGTCTTTCAGGAGTTGTGCCTTGTTATTGTTATCTCACTTTGTTTAAGTTGAGTAAGTTTCGTGTAAAGGACATTATTTGTTGCTCGAGTTTTGACCTATATGGTAATCGATTAGTGCCTAAAGTTTAGGTTTTAATTCTGGATAACCATATTGAGAGGATTGGACCCTAAAGCTAAAAATTTACTATGATGTACATTTCTTATTAGTAAGTGCAAATTGATATCTTGTATTTAGACCTTGTGATTCTTGGATAAATCAAATGCATATGTTTATGTATTAGTAATCATTGGATTTTAAACTACGAGTAAATTTTCTTATATTAAGCTGAGTTTGTGCATAAAGTGACTGAGACCATTTCAAAGTTAACAGAAAAACAATGAAAATATTTTGAGTAGAGAAGAAAATTTAAGACAGGAATTTTGTATTTTTGAAAGCCAGGGCGAAAAGAGTTATTAGTCATTTTGGTGTGAATGGATTGTTGGCCCCAAGATATATCAAACCTTCTCAAATAATTGAGTGGCTTGGTTTAGTGGCATATCGTTTGGATTTACCGTCACAATTGAGCTACAATCACAACGTTTTTCATGTGTCCATGCTAGGGAAGTATTACTAGTGCTGATCCAAGTAGGTGTTTCTTCCAATGAGGAGTCTGAGTGAATGTTAGGTCGAGCGATTTGAATTTTGTGTTATCGTGAGATAGCTTTAGTTCAGGTTCAGTAGAAGAATCATAACAGAGGAGATGCCACTTGAGAAATTGGATCATAGATGGTGACTAAATGACTCCATTTGTTCCAAGGCACGCTTGAAGGTGTTCTAAATTTTGAGGACATAATTTCTGAAGTGGGAGAGAATGTAAACATGCTGGTTTGTATTACTATTAATGAATTAATTCTTTTTAGTTTTCCTTCCATTTTGAATGGCTATTACTCTTGTAGGGGAAAATTCCTTTCTTCTCACAGCTAATAACTTCTCTCTGTCCTTGTTACATTCCTATTCCGCTTTCTCTCTTTAAAACTTCCAACAAATGCATATCACTTTTTGTTGGGAATCACCAAACTTCTGTGAGAGGGAATCGTGCTCGGAGTGAGATTTCTTCTATTGGTGAGTGGGTGTGAACAATGTGTAGTGGAAAAGAGTCTCTGTTGAGCATCGTATTCTTCCCTCTTTGATGGTAATTTTATCAAGAACTTTGGATTTGGATGAAAGTGTTCATTGTGGTATAAAAGATGGGCAATTTAACTTTAGAAAGAGGGCCTTCAAAGAGGAAGAATGAAGAGCAAGTTTGAGATCCACGTAGGTATGGTTTAGCCATATTTTTCTTCCTTTCCAAAATTTATTATGAAGTTCAAAGTTTTATGTAAGAAATTTTTTTTAAAGGGTTTGGAATCAAATTCAAGCTTGGGAACCAGAATTATGTCATTGAATCGTGAGTTTACGGAGTTATTTAATATATGTGATTTTTCCTCATTGGCTTTGTTGAGTTTGGTTTTAGTATTTCTATGTTGAGATGAAACTTTTGGGATGAAAATTACATTTTTGATATTCCTAAAAGTTATGGATGATTTAGATAAATGTTGGTAAAACAAATATGGATTTTTCAGCAAAAAATCAGTGGCCAGCGTGCCAGGAAACGGCGGCAAGTCGTAGATCAGAAGGTGCGGAGCCACGACCCAAGCCCTTGGGTCGAAGCCCAACTCTAGCTGGCTGCGCATCCCAGCTTCTTGGTCGCGGCCAAACCCCCTCGGGTCAGTTGTTTTTTCAATTATTTGGTCGCGGCTTGATGAGATTTTAGGCCACACCTCAAGGCCTGTTTTGGTCTCTGACCCTCATTTTAGGGTATATTTCTTTGGGTCCAAATTAGCTTTTGACTCGATTATTATTGGGTATTTTTCAACCATAAAATTTAAGAATTTTTCAAGTCTGATTTGTTAATGATATTATTACTAGGTTCTGAAACTTAGTATTTGGACCTGACAGGTACAAGGACTTTTGAATTGCTTGGCTTCTGGTTATTGGTAGGCCCACTAAGAGTTCATTTTTATGTTCATTATCAAATTGTTTCTTAAACTTTATTTTGAGACGTGTTCTCATATAGTGTCATGTCCTTTTTATGACTCGTCGGATTTTGTTATATTATATATTTATTTGAATAATTATCGATTTGAACCCTATATTATACATTTTTTTCAATTAACCCCCTACACTAAAAAAATGAGCAATCTGAACCCTGTACTTTGATTATGTTATCATTTTTGACATTCTATTAACAATTTCATTAAACCCTCATTTAAAAAATTACCAAACGATTTTTAATTCAGTTGAAATTTTTACCACATGTTCACTACTTAATGAAAAGATAATCTGAAAATTTTTGTTATTTTTTAATACATGTACAATTTATTGTAATTTTATTTTAGTATTTTATAAAAATATTATAATAAATCATACAAGTTTTAAAAAATTATAACAATTTTTTTTTCTCTACCCATAATGTGGTGAACATGTGGAAAAAGTTTTAAATAAATCCAATATCTTTTGGCATTTGTTTAAATTAATCTTAGTTTCTTCTTTACTTTATAAATTAATTTTTTTAAAAAATACTAAACGATATTTGATTTATTTGAAAACTTTTCCACATGTTCCACCTATCATGGGTAGATAATAGAAAAATTTGCGTGATTTTCTAAAATTTGTATGATTTATTATAATATTTTTATAAAATACTAAAATAAAATTACAATAAATTGTACATGTGTTAAAAAACACGAAAATTTCTAAATTATCTTTTCATTAAGTAGTGAACATGTGGTAAAAATTTCAACTGAATCTAAGATTGTTTGGTAATTTTTTAAATGAAAGTTTAATAAAATTATTGATAGAATGTCATAAATGATAACAGAATCAAAGTACAGAGTTCGGTTTGCCCATTTTTTTAGTACACGGGGCGAATTGAAAAAAATTGTATAGTACAAGGTTCAAATCGATAATTACCCTATTTATTTTCACTAGACATATTTACTTTGAACATATACTGTAACACCCGGGAATTTCCTTTAACGTACATGACCCTTAAATTAGATGTGTTATGGGAGTTTAAAATTTATCCTAGGGTTATGCTAAGTTTATGAGGTAGAAAGTTAATTCTGGAGTAAAAACCATAGAATTGAAGTGGTTAAGGGTTGAAGTAAAAGTGTTTGGGAGGTAAAGTAGTAAAGGAAATAAAGGGGGAATGAAGTGGGATGCTCCCACGTTGGAATTGAGAAAAACAAAGGGAGAGGGTGACTTTATAAAAATTACAAAATTTTGTGGTAAATTTTAAAAGTGAAAAAAAATTGGTTTATTAAAAAGGAGAGTCTAAGGGTTGGAAGACAAATTTATTGTCTTCTTCTCCCTCTCCCACGAAGTGCAGCCATTGGAGGTGGTTCTCTTCTTCTTCTTCTCCATTTTCTCCAATATTTAAGGTAAGATTTTAGTGGGTTTTGTAAATTAGGCTTATCTTTAGTGACTTTAGTAGTTTTGAATGAGTTTTGGGTGAGTTTTAATGAGGTTAAGGAAACCCTAATGGGGATTTCGAATTTAGTGATTCTTTGGTGATGTTTTCTTGATAATTGGTGGTTTAAACATTATATAGAGTGGTGTGGATCGGTTATATCCACCGATAGACTACATCCAACGATAGACTACATCCACCAATGGATTACATCCACCGATAGACTACATCCACCGGTAAACAGTAACACTCTAAACAAAAAGACAACTCTGCTTACTAAAAGAACTTGTAAATTTTAACTGCAACTATTCAAAACAACATAAATCCACAACTTTATAAATCCAGAATATCAATCCACAACTAAAACCAAATCGTGTTTTTCATAATCAGAGAAGCTCCAAAATTAATAAAAACATTAAACTCCTACTGTCATTAACATTCTTAGCATACTAAAACTGAACCATTGTTAACTAGACTTTCACACCTCCTGACATTAGTTAAACCGCCTCATCAGAGCACCAAACCGTGGCATAGCTGTGCTCCAACAATTTCACCTATTCTTCAATACATTCAAAGAATTCACCTGTTGCAACCTCAGCACCTACATCACAAAACTCATCTATTAGCCTAATGCTAAGTAAGTAAAGCAACAATGAAATGATATGCTGAAACATAAATCCTAGACATGCAGTTTCTACTTTCACATCTCAGTTGCATTCACGTTCTTTCTCTGATCTGATCCCTCGGTTCCATTGGGAGTTGGATCATTTTTCCCAAAGTCATACATCCTCTTCATAAATTAAGGGGCAGATTAGTTCCTTTAACAACTGATCTGATCCTAAATTCCATTGGGAAGCGGATCAATTTTCCCAAAGTCATACATCCTCTTCATAAATTAAGGAGCGGATTAGTTCCCTTAACAGCTGATCTATTACATTATGTTCATACCTTGCCATGCATTACATGTAAATTCATTTTCATGTTATTTCCAAAACATGATACATGACATACAGAAAACATTCAAACAAGCATAAACCTAATGTTTTGTGATGTAGACCCGAAGACACACACATACTCTACTTACTTGGTCTCCTGAAAAGTTTGGTTGAAGTCTACCTCGGAAGTTTCCTCAAACCTAAAACCATAAACAGAACATTAATCAAATATTCTCTAAACTTAATCCTAAATCAACCAGAAATCTAAGGAAATGAGTTTTGAACTCTGGTTTTCGAGCATTCTTGATTCACCACAAAACCCAAACTAACTCTCGCTTACAGCATTCTCAAAACCACATTTATAATCCCCTCTACCAACGATAGTTACAATGTAGCAAGAAATCAAAGTAGAACTCACCTAGCTTGGAGAGAATGGGAGAGAAAATCGCCGAGAGAAACTCTGCTTAGCTTAGCTGAATGCCGAGAAAGGAAAATGAGAAACAGTGGCGGCAAAACCTCATTAAACCCTCCCTTAAATACGTTATCCTCTATAAATCTCTATTTACCATTATGCCCTTACATAGACACTCATTAACCTAATCAATAATTCTTCCAATTTCATCCATAAAGTGTACACTATTAGATGACAAGGTAAAATCGGTTCGATGGAACCGGGTGCTACAATCTACCCTCCTTAAAAGAATTTTGTCCCCAAAATTCAATACCTGAATAATTCTGGATGTTGATCCATCATGTCCTACTAGTGCTCCCAAGTTGTCTCCTCTATGCTCCGGTTATGCCATAAAACTTTCACCAGTGGGACCTCTTTGTTGCGCAACACCTTCACAGCATAGTCAAGGATCTTTACTAGTTTCTCCTCATAAGTAAGAGTAGGATGAATTTCAATGTTCTGCTGTTCCACAACCTGAGTTGGATCCCGCATACACTTCTTTAGCATAGAAACATGGAACACATTGTGAATCCCTTCCATAGAAGTTGGTAACTGTAATTGGTAAGTTGTCTTCCCAATCCTCTTCAAGATTGAGAATGGTCCAATATATATGGGGTTCAACTTGCCTCTCCTTCCAAATCTCACAACTCCCTTGAATGGTGATACCTTAAGAAAAACTTCATCACCAACTTCAAACTCTAATTCTCTACGTCTCCTATCGGCATAGCTTTTCTGTCGGCTTTGAGCTGTTAAGATTCTCTGTCGGATAAGGGCAATCTTCTCCACTGTTTGCTGCACAAAATCAGAACCAATCAATCGCGCTTCACCAACTTCGTCCCAATACAAAGGAGATCTGCATTTTCGTCCATACAATGCTTCATACGGTGTCATACCTATGGTTGCCTAAAAACTGTTGTTATAAGAGAATTCCACCAACGATAAATACTTACTCCAAGATCCTTGAAAATCTAATATGCATGCATGAAGCATATCCTCCAATGTTTGGATAGTCCTTTCAGATTGTCCATCTGTTTGAGGGTGAAAGGTTGTGCTAAAGTTGAGTTGTGTACCCATAGCCTTATGCAGACTCTTCCAAAACTTCGACGTAAATCTAGAGTCTCGGTCAGAAACTATAGTGCTTGGAACTCCATGCAGTCTAACAATCTCATGCACATACAATTCAGCTAGTTGGTCCATCGATTAAGTCATCTTTATGGGCAGAAAATGGGCAGATTTGGTTAAACGATCTATTATCACCCAGATTGCATCATGTCCTCTTACTGTTCTAGGCAATCCCATAACAAAATCCATCGTTATTTGTTCCCATCTCCATCCGGGAACTGGTAATGGTTGTAATGCTCCTGCAGGCCTCTGATGTTCAGCTTTAACTTGTTTGCAAACTAAACACAATCATACGTACTCGGCCACACATCTTTTCATACATGGCCACCAATAATGTTGCTTAAAGTCTCTATACATTTTTGTACTACCAGGATGAACAGAATATCTAGAGGAATGAGCTTCCGAAAGGATCTCCTTTCGAAGTTCTTCATTTGATGGAACAAACCTTCTATTCCGAAACTTGAAGATTCCATCAACAGAATAGTTGAAATCTGACTTACGGTAGAATCCATACATGACTTATACTTGTTACACTCAGCATCAATCATCTGAGCTTCTTTTATTCTTTCCAAAATAGTAGGCTTCAAGGTTATGGCAGAAAGCATAACTGACACACTGGACACACTGGACACAGCTTCCAAGTTAAATCTTTGGAACTCTGCCTCTAAGGTTAACGGTATGTCAAGAATCAAGGCTGAGGTCGATGTTGTCACTCTACTCAATGCATCAGCCACTACGTTCGCCTTGCTAGGGTGGTATTTAATCTCAAAATCATAATCCTTGACAAATTCCAACCATCTACGTTGCCTCATATTTAATTCTTTCTGTGTGAAAATATACTTCAGACTTTTATGGTTCGAAAATATCTCACAAGACTGTCCATACAAGTAATGCCTCAAAATCTTTAGTGCAAAAATCACTGCAGCTAATTCTAAGTCGTGTGTAGGGTAATTCTTCTCGTGTGTTTTCAACTGTCTAGAAGCATAGGCTATTACTTTTCCATCTTGCATCAACACACACCCGAGTCCAACTTTGGAAGCGTCACAATAAATGCTGAACTTTCTATTTTCAACAGGGAGTGTTAATACTGGAGCATTGGTCAACTTCTGTTTCAAAGTCTGGAAACTTGATTCACATTCCTCTGTCCATGCATACTTAATGTTTTTCCTTGTTAACCGAGTGAGGGGTGTTGCAATCTTCGAGAATCCTTCAATAAATTTCCTGTAATAACCTGCTAATCCAAGGAAACTTCGAACATCTGTAGCATTCTTCGGTTGGGGCCACTCCTTAACTGCTTGAACCTTAGCTGGATTGACAAATATTCCATCACTCGAGATCACGTGACCAAGAAAGTGAACTCTGTCCAACCAAAACTCACACTTGGAAAACTTAGCATAAAGTTGATGTCTCCTTAGTACTCCCAATACCAGGTTCAAATGCCTTGTATGCTCCTCCTTAGTACGTGAATAAATTAAGATATCATCAATAAACACTATGACAAATTTATCTAAATACTCATGGAACACTCTATTCATAAGGTCCATAAAAGCGGCTGGTGCATTTGTCAACCCAAAAGCATTACCAAGAACTCATAATGTCCATACCTCGTGCGAAAGGCTGTCTTTGTGATATCTTCAGATTTGACTTTTAATTGGTAATAACCAGACCTTAGATCAATCTTAGAGAAAACACGTGCACCATTAAGCTGGTCGAATAAATCATCAATCCTTGGCAATGGATACTTGTTCTTGATAGTTAACTTATTCAATTCCCGATAATCAACGTACATACGCATTGATCCATCCTTCTTCTTAACAAAAAGAACCGGTGAACCCCACGGTGAAAAGCTTGGGCGTATTAACCCTTTTTCCATTAGTTCCTCCAACTGTTTCTTTAATTTCTTAAGCTCCGTAGGTGCTAATCTATAGGGATTCTTAGATACAGGCTCGACGCCTGGGTATTTCCCTATCTGGCGACAAGCCAGGAAGGTCATCTAAAAATACTTCTAGAAAGTCCTGGACAACTAAGACATTTTGAGGACTTGCTTTTCCTAGAAACTGTGTGTCTATAACGCTGGCAAGAAAGCATAAATACTCTCTGCATGAAGAGGGTCTAGTGTTGATAGAAGTCATAACAGACATTCCCTTACTCTTCTTCGAGGCTTGAAAGGTATGCTTCAAACCTCCAGGGGGTTGAAAACTAGCTACTCCAGTCCTACAATCAATTGTGGCATAATGCTTGAACAACCAATCCATTCCTAGGATTACATCAAATCTCATTATATCCATAATAATGAGATCAGCAGGTAAATTCTTATTTCCTACTAACACAACACTATCAAACATCACTTGGTTAGAGTGCAAGCGTTCACCAGAGGATAACGCGATGTTAAACACATGCTCAGTAAGAGTAAACTGTACATCTAACTTGACAGCAAACGCAGACGCTATAAACGAGTGTGTTGCACCAGAATCTATTAAAGTAAAAGCAGGTATAGAGTTGATCAAAACGGTACCTGACACTACAGCGGGTTGTTCCTCATCGCCCGACTCTATCATGGAGAATATCCTCGGCTTTATCTTAGCAGGGCCACTCTTCAAAGCTGGGCAGTCTCTGTTAATATGGCCGACTTTGTTACAGTTGAAGCATCAGGTGATTCTGGGATTTGGGCAATCCTTGTATGTGTGTCCAACTTCCTCACAGTTGAAACACTTTCCCGTCCCAAATCTGCACTCGCCCATGTGACTTTTCAAACACTTCGGGCACTGGAGAAACTTCCTGGTGTCCTGCACCTTCTTTCCTGTTCCCTAGTTATTCTGGCCTTCACTAGGCCTCTTCATTCCTCTCTACTGGTGTGGCTGGATAAACTTTCGTGGGGCTTCCTTTGGCCCAGCACACTTCATCTCCGCTTATTCTACCTCCAACGCCGTAGATACAACTTCACTGAAGGAAAAACCTTTAATACCAAAAAATTTTACTCCTCTGTAAATTTCGGGCTTCAGTCCTTGCATAAATTTGAACACCTTATCTTCATTCCTGTGAATAAGGTGTCCAGCGAACCTTGACAGTAACTCAAATTGTCTACTGTACTCAGCCACTGACCCTGTTTGCTTCAATTGTAAGAACTCCACTTTCTTAGAAGTCTGGACGGCACTACTGAAATACTTCTCATAGAAGACTTCCTTGAATTGCGTCCAAGACATTGCAAGGACATTGGTAGTGGTCTCTATCGATTCCCACCAAAGCTGAGCATCACCTGCTAGATGGAATGTTGCCAAGGTGATCTTGTTCCCCTCCCCAACATTGGCATACTTGAACATACTCTGTATCTTCCTAAGCCATTCCTCTACGACAATCGGATTGGACGGCTTTCGATCAAATATGGGTGGCTGTAGCCTCCGGAATCTGTCTCCCGAATGCTCATTGCTGGAACCCGAGTTGGTACTTTCTTGTACTTCTCGGTTCAACAACACTCCTAACTGGTCGGATTGCTGACGCACCAAATCTGTCTGTTGGCGCACCAAGTCTGTCAGCTGTCTAATTACACTAGGGTCTTCCTCACTTCTCAAATTTGGCATCTCTCTCGTTACCCTTGGTCTTCCTGGTCGTCTAGCCATTTTGCTATATTCCTGAACAAGGTTAATTACTCTCATGAATATCTAATAGCTAAGGTTAACATAAACACTTACAGTTGTTGAAGTACCTCCATGCAACGATTGGCACTGATGAGTAATCTTTTGAACGGTTTAACTGAATGTCTCTGATACCATACTGTAACGCCCTGAATTATATAAACCCGGTTCGCTACTCATAATACTGAACTGAACTATGAGACTTTGCAAAAATTTTAAAATTTCACCAACCATCAAATTTGACCTTCAAAACGTTAAGACTTGCAGCGAAAATTCATTTGTATATGTAACACCCAATCTCATTGAACCAATTTACTTTATCAACTTGTAGTGTTCATTTTATAAAAGTTGGGAGAATTAGTGATTAGGTTAATAAATGACTATGTAAGAGTATAATGGTAAATAGAGGTTTTTAGTGATAACCTATTTAAGGAAAGAGGTTTTGTGATTAATGCACTGTAGCCGCCACTATTCTCTATACTCCCTCTTTCAGTATTTCAGCTCAAGCTCAGCCGAGCTCTCCAGGCGATTTTCTCTCCGATTTCCACTCCTCAATCTAGGTGAGTTTTCCTTCGTTTTTTCTTGAGTTTTAGTGGCTAGATAGCAGAGAGAGTACAATGTGTGTTTTGGGAATGCTGTGAATGAGAGTAGGTTCGGATTTTGATGATAAACCCAGAATGCACGAGTAATAGAGTTCCAAGTTAGCTTCCTTAGGTTTTTGAATGGTTTAGAATGAGTTATAGTGAAGATTGAATTAACGCTCTGTTTATGATTTTAGGTGAGCAAAATCCCGAGATAGCTTGCAACCCAACTTTTCCCAGTAGGTCAAGTAACTAGAGTATGTGTGTGCCTTCGGGTCTACATCACAAAACAGTAGGTTTATGCTTGTTTGTATGTTTTATGTATGTCATGTATCATGTTTTGGAAAGAACACGAAAATGAATTTACATGTATGGCATGGCAAGGTATGAACAGAATGTATTAGAACAGCTGTTAAGGGAACTAATCTGCCCCTTAATTCATGAAGAGGATGTATGACTTTGGAAAAATTGATCTGCTCCCAATGGAATTTAGGATCAGATCAGTTGTTAAGGGAACTAATCCGCCCCTTAATTTATGAAGAGGATGTATGACTTTGGGAAAAATGATCCAACTCCCAATGGAATCGAGGGATCAGATCAGAGAAAGAACGTGAATGCAACTGAGATGTGAAAGTAGAAACTGCATGACTAGGATTTATGTTTCAGCATATCATTTCATTATTGCTCTACTTACTTAGCATTAGGCTAATAGATGAGTTTTGTGATGTAGGTGAAGAAGCCTCAGAAGGTGCGTTCTCTGAGCATGTTGAGGACTAGGCTGGTTGGGGGAGCACTTCAATGTCACGGTTTGGTGATTCTGATGAGGCGGTTAAACTGTTGTCTATATATGAAGTTTCAGTGGTTAAGTGTTTTGTGGAAGTGTGCAGAGGATTTTAATAACATTAGTAGTTTTGATGTTTTTCAACAAATTTATGGTTTTCTTGTTCTGAGTATAAAAAACATGATTTGGTTTAGAGGTAATTGCTTTACTGGATACTTTTAGAAAGTTGTGGACTTATGTTGTTTTGAACGATTTTCAGTAAAATGTACAAGCTCTTTTGGTAGTCGGAGTTTTTCTTTGTTTAAGGTGAAAATGGTTGATATGATGTTATTGATGTGAATCAGAGTGCAACCAACTTCAAGCCCAAAGTTAAAGATCCATGTCAAGATATTGGAGGTCCAATGACAAGATCAAGAACCAAGAAAATGTAAGAAGCCTTAAATGGATTGATTATAGAAATCCAAAAGAAAGATTCTTTCCAACACGAGCTAAAATTAATAAATTTGTTAAGTATTGAAGAGGATGCTTGGGAAGAAAAGAAGACCGAAGATACTTGAAAACTACCTAAAGATTTAGTGGCAAGAGAGATGTAAGCACAACAACAAAACAAATTTGGCAAGCAATTATTTCCTAATTATAGTTTTAGAAAGTTTCTTAATTATAGTTTTAGAAAGCTTTCCTAATCTTAGATTTAGAAAGTTTTCCTAAGTATTATTTTAGAAAGTTTCCTAATTATTGTTTTAGTAATATTTCCTAATTAAATTAGGATAGTTTGTAGCCTATTTAAAGGCATAAACCTTGCAACATTAAAAAGCAATATACATGATTTTGAGTTACTCTTTGTGAGAATTTTCTCTTTTGTTCTTTGTGAAGAACTAGATCTTCTTCAAGTCAAAACTTGAAAGATCAACTTGATAGCTTTGGTTCTAACCACAAGTTCGGTTACGGGTGAAACTCCTTGTTTGATAACTTTGGTTCCGTCGGCAAAGTTCGATTGGGGTCAAGTTCCTTATACTTGATTTCAAAGGCGTTTCTGAGTTTCTATTCCGCGTTGTTGAAGGGTCTCGGGTTTCATATACCCGTAGTTCTCATCATTTGATATCAGAGCTTTGACTCCTAGATTCAAGTCTCTATCTTTATTTATTTTTGTTTCTTCTTCTATTCAAAAAAAAAAATTCAGAAATTTGAAAAAAAAAAGTCATTGAATCAACGATTCTCTTTATTTGTCAAGTTTTTCTTCTTTCAAAAAAAAAATCTCAATATTTCGAGTATCAATATCTCGAGTATCAATTTCTTCTTCGTCATTATATGCATCATTATTGGCTTTTTGGTGTGATTATTCAATTCTTTTCTTTGATTGTCTCAATTTCCTTTCTTAAAAGTTTCCTTTTGTAAAAAGTTTCCTTTCTTGAAAAGTTTCCTTTCGTAAAACATTTCCTTTCTTGAAAAGTTTCCTTTCGTGAAAAGTTTCCTTTCGTAGAAGTTTCCTTTCTTGAAAAGTTTACTCTCTTGAAGTCCTACATCCTATTCTAAATTGTTTGATTCTAACCGATTTTGGAAATTAGAATTTTGAGTTAAAAGTTTGATCTTACTTAATTTTGCTTGTTGAATTTTTCTCTTGATTAGGTTTTTACATAAAGAGCTTAAAGAGAAAATTGAGAGGTAAAAGGCAAGAGGGTGAGACTGTCATATAAAAGCCATTATTTGAGGGAAACACGAGTGGAGAGACATATAATTGAGTGTAAGCACGTGAGGGAGTGAGTGAATTCCGTTTACTTACTTTTTTTTTTGTTCACTAATAATTTTTATTTTTCTTTATTGAAATTATGAGTAGTGAGGAAAGACGTGCTAACTTTAATCTGGAGATGTACATGAAGGCTATACAAGATCAAATTAAGAATTTAGACATGAGGTATGAAAGAATAAAGTCTCATTCTAATAGTCGTGCACAAAGGGACAAATCACCAGTGGAGCATTACTATGGGGAATCCGATTACGAGGATGGCAATTACAGAAGAGAGAGATATGCGAGAACAAACCGTGAGGATGGAAATCTAAGCAACATCAAAACGATCATCCCTCTTTTTCAAGGTAAAAGTGATCCCGAACTTTATATAGAATGGGAAAGAAAAGTTGAACAGATGTTTGAATGTCATAACTACACTGAGGAGAAAAAGATCAAATTAGTGTCGATGGAATTCACGGATTATGTAAGCATTTGGTGGGATCAATTAGTGAAAACACAAAAAAGGTATGGAGAACAACCCATACGCACATGAGATGATATGAAGGTACAAATGCGCAAAAGATTTATTCCTAACCACTATTATCGAGATGCGTGTAGGAAACTACAGGGTTTGACTCAAGAAATCAAAAGTGTAGAGGAATATTACAAAGAGTTGGAGGAAGCCATGGTAAGAGCTAGAGTAGACGAGGATGATGAAGCGACAATGACGCGATTTATTGGAGGTTTAAATAGAGAAATCGCTGACATTGTAGATTTGCATCATTATGTGGATTTAGAAGAATTGTTGCACAAGTCCATCAAAGTTGAGAGGCAATCGAAATCAAGGAACTCTAAGATTGGATCAATCCCAAACTCTTCATGGAAATCTAATTGGAGGAGTGATAAGCCTAATTCAAAACCGAAGGAGGAGTTCAAAGGGAAAACCACGACATTGAATACCACCCCCATAAAAGGTAAAACCGAGACTTCCACTCCTATTAAGTCTCGAGAGATTAAATTTTTTAGATGTCAAGGTTTTGACCATAATGCTTCAATTGTCCGAATAAAAGAACTATGATTAATTTGGAAAATGGTGATATAGCAAGTGTAAGTTCAAGTGATGATGAACTGTCACCATTAGAAGATTGTAGCAATGTGGATATAGAGGAACCCATGAGAGGAGAATTATTGATTACTAGACGTATACTCAACGTTCAAGCCAATGAGGATAGAGATAAAGTGCAAAGGGAAAATATATTTCACACTAGATGCCACGTGAATAACAAGGTATGTAGTTTAATAATTGATAGTGGGAGTTGTACCAACGTTGCTAGCACTTTATTGGTAGAAAAATTGAGCTTGGAAAACATTAAGCATCCTAAGCCATACAAGCTACAATGGTTGAGTGATTGTGGATAAGTGAAAGTAACTAAGCAAGTGAAAGTTGGAATCGCAATTGGTAAGTATAAAGATGAGGTTCTTTGCGATGTAGTACCCATGCAAGCTACACATATCCTTTTGGGGAGACCATGGCAATTCGATAGAAACGTCAAGCATAATGGTTTTAAGAATGAGTACTCCTTTGATCAAAATGGTCGGAAGATAATTCTCAAACCACTAAAACTGTGGGAGGCTAGTGAGGATCAAGATAGGATTGCACAAGAATTCAAAAAGAGAGAAAAGTCATTGAGTGAGAAAAAACATGAAAAACAAGAGAATAGAGTGAGTGAAAAGAAGAGTGAAAGAGAGAAAAAAAGAGTGCAATGAGAGAAAAAACGAGAGTGAGAGAAAACAAGAGGAGAGTGGGAGAATAAGTGGAATGGCAAGAAAAAGTGACGTTAAAAGTGTGATGATAGCGAGGCAAGAAGTACTTGTATTGTTGTACAAAGATATTTATCTTGCGACTAATGAGCTAACTCAATCTATTCTGAGTGTTGTTTCTTCTCTTTTGCAGGAATTTGAGGATGTGTTTCCTGAAGAATTACCGAGAGGGTTACCTTCGTTGAGAGGGATTGAACATCAAATAGATTTCATGCCGGGAGCATCAATTCCTAATCGACCGGCATATGGAGCTAATCCCGAAGAAACTAAGGAAATTCAAAAGCAAGTGGATGAACTAGTGGAGAAAGGATTTGTAAAGGAATGCCTTAGTCCATGCTCAGTTCTCGTCATCTTAGTTCCAAAGAAAGATGGAACTTGGCGAATGTGTGTTGATTGTCGAGCTATCAACAAGATCACGGTAAAGTATCGACACCCTATTCCTAGATTGGATGATATGCTTGATGAGTTACATGGTGCATGATTATTTTCAAAAATTGATCTAAAGAATTGATATTATCAAATTCGCATGAAAGAGGGAGATGAATGGAAAACCGCTTTTAAAACTAAATATGGTCTTTATGAGTGGTTAGTAATGCCATTTGGTTTGTCTAATGCACCAAGTACTTTTATGAGATTGATGAATCATGTGTTGAGATCTTTTATTGGAAAGTTTGTTGTTGTGTACTTTGATGATATCTTGGTTTATAGTAAAAATCAAGATGCACATGTTAAACACTTGAATTTAGTTTTTAATGCTTTACGAGAAAATCAACTATACGCTAACTGAAAGAAGTGCACATTTTGCATGGATTCGGTAGTGTTTCTTGGTTTTGTAGTTAGTTCAAGTGGAGTATCGGTGGATGAAGAAAAAGTTAAGACAATTAAGGAATGGCCAAGACCAAAGAATGCCAACGAGGTAAGAAGTTTTCATGGATTAGCAAGCTTTTACAAGAGGTTTGTTAAAGATTTTAGTACCATTGCGGCTCCCTTAAATGATCTTGTAAAAAAGAATGTTGAATTTAAGTGGACTTGTAATACCCCGCTTTACGGGATATTATTATTTTAATACAAAGTGGCATTTTTGTAAATATGTCAAATCAGGTCCGTTTTACGAAAAGAAAGCGTTATTAGAATCCTAACGACTAATTGGAATTTTAAGAAATTTATAGGATATTTCGGAGTAATGACGCTATATTTCGAGTAATTAGATTTCTCGTAATATAAAGAACGTTTTAGTAAAAATAGTAAACGAGGTCCGAATTGCAAACGGACAGTTTTAATAAATCCCAAATACTTGGTTGGACTTATTGGTGAAATAAGGAGATTTGGTGAAACCGAATAGCTAGTCAATTAACGAAACAAAGGACGAAACGAATATAAAAACTATAGAAGGGCAAATTGGTAATTTGCCAAATTAAATTATAAAATAACAAAACCTTTTCTTTCTCCTCACTTCTTCCCTGCCATCGCAAAACACCAGAGAGCATTTCTCTCCCTGGCCGTCGACGATTTTCCTCCTCCGACCTCCGATTTGTGCTCCGTTCGTCTCGCTTCCTTCGCGTTTTCTCCTCCTCTCGCAATCCTAGGTATGAATCTATAGTTTTAGAGCGTTAAATTCCGAGTTTCGTAGAGTTTTACGTTTGGGTTTTCGTTAGGTTTTCGATTAAAAACGATATTTAGGGTTTGTAATTAATAGGTTTGCCGTAATAAAGTATATATTGGACGTATTGAACGTTATTGGACGAATTTGATTGATTTAGGACGAATGTTAAAATTTGAGAATTTTCGGGTTTTAGGGAAAAACTCGTAAATTGTAGTTTTGAGGTATCAATAATAAATTGTTTATCGATATGCTTCGAATAATTAAGTTGGACGTTTTAAGAAATTCTTTAGTTAAGGTTTTGTTAGTTAGGACGTTTAGAAGCTTAAATTATTTTAACATCGACCGTTATGTTTTGCCTCAGACAAACAACGCTCGTGGACGGAGCTTGAGCTGCTTTGGACATGAGGTAAGTTCTCGTGATTTCTCTGGCCGATTGGCCTACACCGTACGTCGAATGTCGTCTCAAGGAGTTTTGGAGATGCGTATGTTTATTTGCTTTGGTTGGGTAGACAGGTTTAGTTGTTTTATAGGTTATAAGTTATGCATTTATAGTCTTGATGGTACACATTATTGTTTGTTTACTTTATGATATAGAACTGTTCATACATCACGTGTTTTAAAGAAAAGCATGAAAGTGAATTTCTGCACAATGTTTTAAAGATAATGCAAAAAATAAAATGGGCCGTAAGGCATATAGTTAAAATGGGCCGTGAGGCATATAGTTAAAATGGGCCGTAAGGCATATAGTTAAAATGGGCCGTAAGGCATATAGTTAAAATGGGCCGTAAGGCATATAGTTAAAATGGGCCGAAACGCATACAGGCCGAAAGGCATACAGTTTATAGATCACGCGAGGTGGGGCTCAGGCACGGCTGTACGTGTTGTAAGTGTGTACGCCTCTAGCTGAAAAGAGTAGTCCGCCCGCTGGATGAGCTCTCTCCGGTTAGAGGGATAGGATCTCAGTGACACCTACAGTGCATAGCATAGCATGGCATAGCATACCATAGCATAGCATTTGCATTTACGAGTCTTACTGAGATTTTTATCTCATAGTGTATTGTATGGTGTAGGTGATTACGAGGATACAGGTGAGATTGAGATTCCTCCTCCCGAGGTTTGAGTCCAGTTGACGGAGGATGGCTGCGGTGGTGTGCTGGCGCAGTCGAGGCTTACCTGACCCGTGGGGACAGTATGTATAGATTTTGGGGTTTGGGATGTTTTTGGATTGATGGGTGTATAGACGTTATAGGATGCTTGGTTCTGGTAGTTGATTAGTCGATAGACTGATGTTTTAACGTTTTATAAACTGTTTTTACAAACCGTTTTGTTAAAGCTTTTATTTGCATGCTATGGAGATGTTTGGAATGGTTTTTAGGTTTATTAAGAATATGCTCGATTTTTAGAGCTATCCACGCAGTTGGATTTCGCAAAGTCCGCTGCAAGTTGGTTGTAATTAAGTTATAAGTTCATTGTGGTTATTGATGAGAAAATTGTGTAAAATAGGTGAGGTTGCTCTCTGGAATCGGATTCCAGAGAGTTTTCATTAAGTATTTTGCTCTCTGGAATCTGCTGTAACGAAGGCGAATAAGGGCAAGAAGGAGTGGCGAATGATCGCAGGAGGTGATCGCTGCACGGAGTGTGCAGCGACCGATCGCTGCAGCAATGCAGCGATCGATCGCTTCTCGCTGCAGTATTGCAGCGATCAATCGCTGCAGCAATGCAGCGATCGATCGCTGCTCGCTGCAGTATTGCAGCGATCAATCGCTGCAGCAATGCAGCGATCGATCGCTGCTCGCTGCAGCGAATGCAGCGATCAGTCGCTGCTCGCTGCAGCGAATGCAGCGATCAGTCGCTGCTCGCTGCCCCTTTTGTCACGGGCTGGACAGTTTTGCCCTCCCTTTAATTACTTGTTTTCTTTAATTGTTTTTATAGATTTTAATTAATTTATTTAATTTGTTTTAAGTTGTTTTAAAACATAGATTCTTATTCCGATTTCGATTCTGGTTTCGATTTCGGTTTAGGTTCCGCTTAGAGTTTATTTAAAGTAATTATTGGGATAATAAAAAATAATAATATTAATACGGAAATTGGGTACAGTATTAGGGTCGTGACAGGACTGAAATACATAAACAAGCTTTTAATCTCCTAAAAGGTAAACTTACTAATGCACCATTACTTGTTTTACCTAATTTTGATAAAGCTTTTGAGATTGAATGTGATGCGTCGGGAAAAGGTATTGGTGGTGTTTTAATGCAGGATTCCAAGCCTATTGCTTACTTTAGCGAAAAGCTTAATGTAGCGGCTTTGAACTACCCCACATATGACAAGGAATTGTATGCCTTAGTTCGAGCACTTCAAACGTGGCAACATTATTTGTGGCCAAAAGAATTTATTATTCATTCCGATCATGAGAGTTTGAAGCACTTGAAGTCGCAAGGAAAACTACACAAAAGGCACGCAAAATGGATGGAATTCATTGAAACATTTCCATACGTGATCAAATATAAAAAAGTAAGGAAAATGTAGTAGCCGATGCATTGTCTCGAAGGTATGTACTCGTAACCTCCTTACAATCTAAATTGCTTGGATTTGAACTTGTTAAAGAATTATATGTAGTAGATTCAGATTTTAGTGAAATTTGGAAATTATGTGAAAAAGTTGCATATGGTGATTATTATAGGCATGACGGTTATCTATTTAAGAAAGATAAGCTTTGTATTCCTAAGTGTTCTTTAAGAGAATTGTTTGTTAGAGAAACTCATGGAGGTGGATTAATGGGACATTTTGGAGTAAGCAAAACTATGGATGTTTTATGTGAGCATTTTTATTGGCCTAAGATGAGACATGATGTGCAATTAATTTGTGATAAATGTATTGAGTGTAGAAAAGCTAAATCAAAAATCAAACCACATGGAATGTATACTCCTCTCCCAATACCTACTCAACTTTGGATTGATATTTCTATGGATTTTGTTATAGGTTTGCCGAGAACTCAAAGTGGAAAGGATAGTATTTTTGTTGTTGTTGATAGGTTTAGTAAGATGGCACATTTTATTGCATGTTCAAAAACCAATGATGCTACACATGTTGCGGATTTATTCTTTAAAGAGATTGTGCGGTTACATGGCTTACCTAAAACTATTGTTAGTGATCGAGATGTTAAGTTTTTGAGTCACTTTTGGAGAACTCTATAGAATAAGTTAGGCACTAAACTTTTATTTTCAACTGTAGCACACCCTCAAACGGATGGACAAACCGAGGTAATAAATAGAACACTTTCAACTTTGTTGAGAGCCATTATTTCTAAGAATTTAAAACAACGGGAAAAGTGTTTACCACATGTTGA
The DNA here is from genome assembly GCA_022432975.1 of Begonia masoniana. Classification (NCBI taxonomy): domain Eukaryota; kingdom Viridiplantae; phylum Streptophyta; class Magnoliopsida; order Cucurbitales; family Begoniaceae; genus Begonia; species Begonia masoniana. The sequence continues at coordinate 20,965,710 of CM039509.1, read as the reverse complement.
GTTTGCATATAATAGGGTTGTTCATTCTACTACATCTTATTCACCATTTGAAATTGTTTATGGTTTTAATCCTATAACTCTAATGGATATGTTACCTTTGCCAACTAACGAGTTTGTTAATTTTGATGGAAAGAAAAGAGCCGAATTTGTTAGGGAACTACATGCAAGGGTAAGGGAAAACATTGTGAAAAAGAATGAGCATTATGCAAGACAAGCTAACAAGCGCCGAGTGAAAGTTATTTTTGAACCCAGAGATTTGGTTTGGATTCACTTAAGGAAAGAAAGATTTGCCAACAAAAGAAAGAACAAGTTGCAACCTCGAGGAGATGGTCCCTTCCAAGTGTTGGAACGCATCAATGACAATGCTTACAAGATTGATTTACCTAGTGAATATGGTAATGTAAGTGCTACTTTTAATGTTTCTGATTTATCTTTATATGATGCAGGGGATTCGAGGACGAATCTTTTCGAGAAGAGAGGGAATGATGTGAATCAGAGTTCAACCAACTTCAAGCCCAAAGTTAAAGATCCATGTCAAGATATTGGAGGTCCAATGACAAGATCAAGAACCAAGAAAATGTAAGAAGCCTTAAATGGATTGATTATAGAAATTTAAGAGAAAGATTCTTTCCAACACGAGCTAAAATTAATAAATTTATTAAGTATTGAAGAGGATGCTTGGGAAGAAAAGAAGGCCGAAGATACTTGAAAACTACCTAAAGATTTAGTGGCAAGAGAGATGGAAGCACAACAACAAAAACAATTTGGCAAGCAATTATTTCCTAATTATAGTTTTAGAAAGTTTCTTAATTATAGTTTTAGAAAGCTTTCCTAATCTTAGATTTAGAAAGTTTTCCTAAGTATTATTTTAGAAAATTTCCTAATTATTGTTTTAGTAATATTTCCTAATTAAATTAGGATAGTTTGTACCCTATTTAAAGCCATAAACCTTGCAACATTAAAAAGCAATATACATGATTTTGAGTTACTCTTTATGAGAATTTTCTCTTTTGTTCTTTGTGAAGAACTAGATCTTCTTCAACTCAAAACTTGAAAGATCAACTTGATAGCTTTAGTTCTAACCACAAGTTCGGTTACGGGTCAAGCTCCTTGTTTGATAACTTTGATTCCGGCGGCAAGGTTCAATTGGGGTCAAGTTCCTTATACTTGATTTCAAAGGCGTTCCTGAGTTTCTATTCCGCGTTGTTGAAGGGTCTCGGGTTTCATATACCCGTAGTTCTCATCAGTTATGTTGAGTGTTATTGTCTATCGGTGGATGTAATCTATCGGTGGATATAGTCTATCGGTGGATGTAGTCTATCGGTGGATGTAATCTATCGGTGGATGTAGTCTATCGGTGGATGCAGTCTATCAGTGGACGTAGAATAGGGTTTTGTCGTTTAGTGACCGGTGGATGTGAGCGTAGAAGTGAGTATTAGGTTTTGTCGTTCAGTGACCGGTGGATGTGAGCGTAGAAGTGAGTATTAGGTTTTGTCATTTAGTGACCGATGGATGTGAGCGTAGAAGTGAGTATTTGGTTTTTTCATTTTGTGATCGGTGGATACTGAGGGTTACTGTCGTTCGAAGGATTCGATCGGTGGACGTGAGCAGTGGTTGTGAGTAGTCGACATGTCGTTCGACTGACACTGTTTAACGGTGGATGCCTTCTATTTCTGTCTCTACCGCTGAGACCATGTTGTTTCTGCTTCTGCTACTGACACTATTTAGCGGTGGATACCTTTTGTTTCTATTTCTATCGCTGGAACTGTTCAGCGGTGGACGAGTTCTGTTTTGTTTTGTTTTCTTTTAACCAACAGTTCTAAATATTTTAATTATTTACTGAATGTCGTTTTATACGAAAAATTTCCGCTGCAAGTTTTTACGTTTAATGATCAAATTTTGATTTTTGAGTGAAATTTTAGGATTTTCTCAAAATGTCATAGTATGGTTCAGTATTATGAGTAACGAACCGAGTTTATATAATTCGGGGCGTTACAGTATGGTATCAGAGACATTCAATTAAACCGTTCAAAAGATTACTCATCAGTGCCAATCGTTGCATGGAAGTACTTCAACAACTGTAAGTGTTTATGTTAACCTTAGCTATTAGATATTTAAGATGTCTAGACGACCAGGAAGACCAAGAGTACCAAGAGAGATACCAAATCCGGGACGTGAGGAGGATCCTGGTGTAATTAGGCAGCTGACGGATTTGGTGCGTCAGCAGACCAATTTGAATCGTCAGCAGTCCGATCAGCTAGGAGTATTGTTGAATCGAGAAGTACAAGGAAGTGCTAACTCGAGTTCCAACAGTGAGCATTCAGGAGACCGATTCAGGAGGCTACAGCCGCCCACACTTGATGGAAAATCGACCAATCCGATTGTTGCCGATGAGTGGCTTAGAAAGATTGATAGCATGTTCAAATGTGCCAACATCGGAGAAGGAGACAAATTCACTCTGGCAACGTTCCATTTGGCTGGGGACGCTCAACTTTGGTGGGAAACAATAGAGACCACCACTCATGTTCTGGTCATGTCTTGGTCACAGTTCAAGGAGATTTTCTATGAGAAATATTTTAACAGCACAGTCAAGGCTGCAAAGAAGGTAGAGTTCTTGAACTTGAAGCAGACAGGGTCTGTGGCAGAGTACAGTAGACAATTCGAGTCCCTGTCCAGGTTTGCTGGACATTTTGTTCACAAGAATGAGGATAAGGTGTTTCAGTTTGTGCATGGACTGAAGCCGAAAATTTATAGAGGAGTCAAATTTTGTGGTATTAAAGGACCGTCATTCAGTGAAGTTGTGTCCACAGCATAAGAGGTGGAAGAAGCTGAAATGAAATGTTCTGGACCGAAGGAAGCCCCGCGAAAGTTCATTCAGCCCCAACAGCAGAGATGAATGAAGAGGCCCAGTGAAGGCCAGAGTAGCCAAGGAACAGGAAGGAAGGTACCGGATACCAGGAAGTTTCTCCAGTGCCCAAAATGTTTAAAGAGTCACATGGGCGAGTGCAGATTTGGGACGGGAAAGTGTTTCAACTGTGAGGAGGTTAGACACACGTACAGATATTGCCCGAAGCCTAGAATCACCCGATGCTTCAACTGTAACAAGGTCGGCCATATCAACAGGGACTGTCCAGCCTTAAAGAATGGCCCTGCTATGTTGAAATTGAGGATATTCTCCATGATGGAGTCGGGTGATGAAGACCAGCCTGCTGTGGTGTCAGGTACCATATTGATCAACTTTGTGCCTGCTTTTACTTTAATAGATTATGGTGCGACACATTCCTTTATAGCATTTGTGTTTACTGTTAAGTTAGATGTACAGTTTACCTTCTATGCATGTGTTTAATGTTACATTACCCTCTGGTGAACGCATGCACTCTAACCAAGTGATGCTTGATAGTGATGTGTTAGTAGGGAACGTGAGTCTACCTGTTGATCTTATTACTATGGATATAATGGATTTGATGTAATCCTAGGAATGGATTGGTTGTTTAAGCATTATGCCACAATAGATTGTAGGACTGGAATAGTTAGCTTCCAACCCCCTGGTGGTTTGAAACATACCTTTCAAGCTTTGAAGAAGAGTAAGAAAATGTCTGTTATGACCTCTGTCAACGCTAGACCTTCCCCATGCGGGGAGTATTTGTGCTTTTTGGCCAGTGTTTTAGACACACAACTAGTAGGAAAAGCAAGTCCTCAAAATGTCTTGATTGTCCAAGACTTTCCAGAAGTATTTCCAGATGACCTTCCTGGCTTGCCGCCAGATAGGGAAATTGAGTTTGTTGTAGATGTTTACCCAGGCGCCGAGTCTGTATCTAAGAATCCCTATAGATTAGCACCTACGGAGCTTAAGGAATTAAAGAAACAATTGGAGGAACTATTGGATAAGGGGTTCATACGCCTAAGCTTTTCACCGTGGGGTGCACCAGTTCTTTTTGTCAAAAAGAAGGATGGATCAATGCGTATGTGCGTGGATTATCGGGAATTGAATAAGTTAACCATCAAGAACAAGTATCTATTGCCAAAGATTGATGATTTATTGGACCAGCTTAACGGTGCGCAAGTTTTCTCTAAGATTGACCTTAGATCCGGTTGTTACCAATTGAAAGTCAAATCAGAAGATATTCCTAAGACAGCCTTTCGCACAAGATATGGACATTATGAGTTTTTGGTTATGTCTTTTGGATTGACTAACGCACCAACAGCCTTTATGGATCTTATGAATAGAGTGTTTCACAAGTATTTAGATAAATTTGTCATAGTGTTTAGTGATGATATCTTAATTTATTCACGTACTAAGGAGGAGCATGCAAAACACCTGACCTTGGTATTGGGAGTATTAAGGCAGCACCAACTTTATGCTAAATTTTTCAAGTGTGAGTTTTGGTTGGACAGAGTTCACTTTCTTAGTCACGTGATCTCTGGTGAAGGAATATCTGTTGATCCAGCCAAGGTTCAAACAGTTAAGGAGTGGCCCCAACCGAAGAATGCCACTGATATTCGGAGTTTCCTTGGAATAGCAAGATATTACAGGAAATTTATTGAAGGATTCTCGAAGATTGCGACACCCCTCACCCGGTTAACAAGGAAAAACATTAAGTATGCATGGACAGAGGGATGTGAATCCAGTTTCCAGACTTTGAAACAGAAGTTGACCAATGGCCCAGTATTAACACTTCCTATTGAAAATGGAAAGTTCAACATTTATTGTGACGCTTCCAAAGTTGGACTCGGTTGTGTGTTGATGCAAGATGGAAAAGTAATAGCCTATGCTTCTAGACAGTTGAAAACACACGAGAAGAATTACCCAACACACGACTTAGAATTAGCTGCAGTGGTTTTTGCACTAAAGATTTGGAGGAATTACTTGTATGGACAGTCTTGTGAGATATTTTCGGACCATAAAAGTCTGAAGTATATTTTCACACAGAAAGAATTAAATATGAGGCAACGTAGATGGTTGGAGTTTGTCAAGGACTATGACATTGAGATTAAATACCACCCCGGCAAGGCGAATGTAGTGGCTGATGCATTGAGTAGAGTGACGACTTCAGCCTCTGCATTGATTCTTGACATACCATTAGCCTTAGAGGCTGAATTCTAAAGATTTAATCTGGAAGTTGTATCCAGTGTGTCAGCTATGCTTTCTACCATAACCTCGAAGCCTACCATTTTAGAAAGAGTAAAGGAAGCACAGGCGATTGATGCTGAGTGCATCAAGTATAAGTCATGTATGGATTCTACCGATAAGTCGAATTTCAACTATTCTATTGATGGAATTCTCAAGTTTCGGAATAGATGGTTTGTTCCAACAGATAAAGAACTTCGAAAAGAGATCCTTTTGGAAGCTCATTCTTCTAGATTCTCTATTCATCCTGGAAGTACAAAAATGTATAGAGACCTTAAACAACATTATTGGTGGCTAAATATGAAAAGATGTGTGGCCGAGTACGTAGGATTGTGTTTAGTTTGCCAACAAGTTAAAGCTGAACATCAGAGGCCTGCAGGAGCATTGCAACCATTACCAGTTCCCGAATGGAAATGGGAACAAATAACGATGGACTTTGTGGTAGGATTGCTTGGGACAGCAAAGGGACAAGATGCAATTTGGGTGATAGTAGATCGTCTAACCAAATCTGCTCATTTTCTGCCTATAAAGATAACATACTCGATGGATCGACTAGCTGAGTTGTATGTGCATGAGGTTGTTAGACTACATGGAGTTCCAAGCACTATAGTTTCAGACCGAGACTCTAGATTTACATCTAAATTCTGGAAGAGTTTACACAAGGCTATGGGTACGCAACTTAATTTTAGTACAGCTTTTTACCCTCAAACAGATGGACAATCCGAGAGAACTATTCAGACATTAGAAGATATGCTTCGTGCATGCATATTAGATTTTCAAGGTTCTTGGAGTAAATATTTATCATTGGTGGAGTTTTCTTATAATAACAGTTTTCATGCAACTATTGGTATGGCACCGTATGAAGCATTGTATGGACGAAAATGTAGATCTCCCTTGTACTGTGATGAAGTTGGAGAAGCACGTTTGATTGGTCCTGACATTGTGCAACAGACCGTGGAGAAGATTGCCCTCATCCGACAGAGAATCTTGGTAGCTCAGAGCCGACAGAAAAGTTATGCGGATCGTAGACGTAAAGAATTGGAGTTTGAGGTAGGTGATGAAGTTTTTCTTAAGGTATCACCACTCAAAGGAGTTTTGATGTAACGACCCTTTATCCTAGTAAGATATTGTCCGCTCTGGGGATTGGGTCGTAGCCCAATATCCTCCCCTCACGGCTTTGTTTGGTGAGAACTTCCCGGAAGGTCACCCAACCTAAAATTGCTCTCGCCGAAGCACTTTTAACTTCGGAGTTCTTATGGGATCCATTGCCAATTGTGCTCCAAAATGCGTCTTACTATCTTGAGAGGGATCTCTTATATATGTTTCATTTCTACATACTTCCCCAAGCGATGTGGGATTGTGACGACCCCCTCTTTACGACCTGTCACCTTCCGGTTCGCCCGCGCGGACGTACCGCCATCCGGGTTCCGGTTCGTGCAGTCATCGTACCCATACGTGCATATTCGGGTTATCACAATCACCTCCCCTCGGGGGCCCAACGTCCTCGTTGGCCACATTTTCGGTTGGGTACAGGCTCTGATACCATTTGTAACGACCCTTTATCCCAGCAAGATATTGTCCGCTCACGGGATTGGGCCGTAGCCCAATATCCTCCCCTCACGGCTTTGTTTGGCGAGAACTTCTCGGAAGGTCACCCAACCTGAAATTGCTCTCGCCGAAGCACTTTTAACTTCGGAGTTCTTATGGGATCCGTTGCCAATTGTGCTCCAAAACGCGTCTTACTATCTTAAGAGGGATCTCTTACATATGTTTCATTTCCACATACTTCCCCAAGCGATGTGGGATTGTGACGACCCCCTCTTTATGACCTGTCACCTTCCGGTTCGCCCGCGTGGACGTACCGTCATCCGGGCTCCTATTCGTGCAACCATCGTACCCATACGTGCATGTTCGGGTCACACATCCGGGTCATCACATGTGACATTTGGAAAGAGAGGCAAGTTGAACCCCAGATATATTGGACCTTTCTCAATCATGAAGAGGATTGGAAAGACAGCATATGAGTTACAATTGCCAGCTTCTATGGAAGGGATTCACAATGTGTTCCATATTTCTATGCTAAAGAAGTGTATGCGGGATCCAACTCAGGTTGTGGAACAGCAGAACATTGAAATTCATCCTACTCTTGCTTATGAGGAGAAACCAATAAAGATCCTTGACTATGCTGTGAAAGTGTTGCGCAACAAAGAAGTTGCGCTAGTGAAAGTCGTATGGCAAAACCAAAACATAGAGGAGACAACTTGGGAGCGCCAGCAAGACATGATGGACCAACATCCGGAATTATTCAGGTATTGAATTTTGAGGACAAAATTCTTTTAAGGGGGATAGATTGTAACACCTGGTTTCATTGAACCAATTTACTTTATCAACTTGTAGTGTACGTTTTATAAAAGTTGGGAGAATTAGTGATTAGGTTAATAAATGACTATGCAAGCGCATAATGGTAAATAGAGGTTTATAGTGATAACCTATTTAAGGAAAGAGGTTTTGTGATTAATGCACTGTAGCCGCCACTATTCTCTATACTCCCTCTTTCGGTATTTCAGCTCAAGCTTAGCCGAGCTCTCTAGGCAATTTTCTCTCTGATTTGCACTCCTCAATCTAGGTGAGTTTTCCTTCGTTTTTCCTTGAGTTTTAGTGGCTAGATAGCAGAGAAAGTACAATGTGTGTTTTGGGAATGCTGTGAATGAGAGTAGGTTCGGGTTTTGATGATAAACCGGGAATGCACGAGTAATAGAGTTCCAAGTTAGCTTCCTTAGGTTTCTGAATGGTTTAGAATGAGTTATAGTGAAGATTGAATTAACTCTCTGTTTATGATTTTAGGTGAGCAAAATCCCGAGATAGCTTGCAACCCAACTTTTCCCAGGAGGTCAAGTAAGTAGAGTATGTGTGTGCCTTCGGGTCTACATCACAAAACAGTAGGTTTATGCTTGTTTGTATGTTTTCTATATGTCATGTATCATGTTTTGGAAAGAACACAAAAATGAATTTACATGTATGGCATGGCAAGGTATGAACAGAATGTATTAGAACAGCTGTTAAGGGAACTAATCCGCCCCTTAATTCATGAAGAGGATGTATGACTTTGAGAAAATTGTGTTGACTTATAGATTGTTTAAGTCATAATTTGTTTTTGATTATGTATTTGTATAAATAATGTACAATTTGATTATGTGTATTTAAAGAAAATAATGAATATGAGTTTATATGGAAATACCCTTGAAAAGGGTATTTTAGTTGTCTAATAAATCGGTTTGAGTATACAGAGCAGAACAGAAAAACAGGGCTGTAAAACGCGTGCTTCTACCGATGAATATACATCAAAAAAAAATGGAAGCCTCTGCCGATTGCTAAGCAGAAGAAGACGCCGTTTAGAAGTTATCATCTGCCGATAGTGTCTTTGATGACATATGCCGATGACGTGTCAAGTCAGTACATGCTTTCTCTGCCGATAGCTGTTTCTGAAGACAGATGCCGATGATGTGTCAAAGTACTTATTTGTTTCATCTGCCGATGATATGTGAACACGTATGCCGATGGTTTTTAAAGAGACTTATGCCGATGGCGCTTTTAAAGAAACATCTGCCGATGGTTTTTAAAGAGACTTATGCCGATGGCGCTTTTAAAGAAACATCTGCCGATGGTTTTTAAAGAGACTTATGCCGATGGCGCTTTTAAAGAAACATCTGCCGATGGCTTTGAAGATAGAATGTGCCGATGAAGTTTTACGAATTGCTTCTGCCGATCGAAGTTGAAGTTGCTTCTGCCGATCGAAGTTGAAGATGCTTCTGCCGATGGAATTCAAGGATATATCTGCCGATGGCATTTCAAGCAACATTCACCGATGACGTGTCTCCGCTCATTAGTTGCATCTGCCGGTGAACTTCCGCCAGAATTCAAATTAGCCGCGAAGCTACAGTAAAGTCGTTTTCAGCCATAACTCCAGAACATTAATGGCGACGACGATTTACAACTACAAACGGCAACGACTACCTGAACTTGTACGGATGCTTCCCAACGGTAACAAAGTTTCTATTATTGGTTTAGAAGCATTGAAGTCAAGCAGAAAATGGACAGAGTATAAAAGCCGAGCTTAGAGCACAAAGGAACAACTTTTTGCGATTTGAAATTCCTGAGCCCTAACTTGCGAAAATATTCATACTCTGTAATCGTACTACTCTCCTCTTACATTCGAACTTGAGATTCAGATCCTGTGAGAGAGTAGTTTTTGTGCAAAACTTTACAAACTCTAAATTTGTTTAAGGCAGTGGATTGACGCCCGTAAAGTTCAATCTTGTATTGTGTAAAAGGCTTTGGATCGACGCCCGAAAGCTCGATCAGGATTTCTCGTTGAGGAGAAGTAAGGAATCTTCAAGGAGGAGCCTTGGAGCGTGGACGTAGGCAGTTTGGCCGAACCACGTAAAAATACTGGTGTCGAATTTCTCTCTCTCTCTCTTTACATTATCTGATCACTTGTGATAAATCTATAAGTTCAATCTAGGAGAGAGATTAAGTTGACTAGTAATTAAAATTTAAAAAGGTCTAATTCACCCCCCTCTTAGACAATACCGATCCTACAATTGGTATCAGAGCAAGGTCTATCATTGTCTAAGTTGTATTTGTATTCTGTGATATACTAATCATGGCATTCAACTCAAACTCCTCACACATTGAGGGTCAGTCCATCTCTAGGCCACCTCTATTCGATGGCAGTGATTATGTTTACTGGAAGGCGAGAATGAGAATATTCATTCAAGCCATGGACTATGAGTTATGGAACATTATAGAATATGGTCCATTTAGTGCCATGAAAACTGTAGATGGCAAAAGTGTTCCCAAGGTCTCTGCTGATTTAACTGAGTCTGACAAGAGGAACTTGAGTCTAAATGCCAAAGCCATTAACACCCTATACTGTGCTCTAAATCGTGATGAATTCAACAGAGTTCAGGGGTGTGATAGTGCTCAGGAAATCTGGCATTTATTAGAAGTAACTTATGAGGGAACAAACCAAGTTAAAGAGAGCAAATTAAGCATGCTTGTTCATGAGTATGAACTGTTCTCCATGGAAAAAGATGAGTCTATATCTTCTATGTTTACTAGATTCACTAATATTACTAATGGATTAAAAGTTCTTGGTAAGATGTATACAGGTGAAGAACTAGTCAGGAAAATTCTGAGATGCCTTCCACGAGCTTGGCAACCTAAAGTGACCGCCATTCAAGAAGCTCGGGATCTGAAGGTTCTTAAACTTGAAGAGCTCGTTGGATCTCTCATGACTCACGAGATTACAATGAGAGCCAATGAGAAGGAAGATCTCAAGGAGAAAGAGATCAGCAAGAAAAAGGACATTGCACTCAAAGCCTCATCAAGTAAGCAAGATGACTCTGAAGAAGAGGAAGATAATGATGAGGATATTGCACTCATCACCAGGAGGTTCAGTAAATTTCTCCAAAGGAAAAGACTGCAAGGAAGGAATTTCCGAAAGGTGAAAAGTCTCAAAAGGAAAAGGAAATCACGTGCTTTGGGTGTGGAAAGCCTGGACATATGAAGGCAGATTGTCCACAAGCAAAGAAGTATCCCAAGAAGTTTAAGAAAAGGGCAATGAAGGCCACTTGGGATGATAGTGAAGAAGAAGCCTCTTCATCAGAAGATGAGGAAGTAGCAAACCTGTGCTTTATGGCACTCGAGGAAAAGGTTAGTACTTCTTCTTCAAATGTATCTAGTGATAGTGATAGTGATGATGAAGAAGGTGAAATAATTGACGCCTTTAATGACTTAGTTAAACAGTTTGGCATGCTGAAAAATAAATACAATCTGTTGAAAAAGGAGAATACAGATTTATTAGAAAAACATGCTAAGAAGTAGACTTGCATGTCAAGGAAATTGATGAGCTTAAAAGCAAAAACGAAGATCTGAATAATATCATTTGAACTTCACCAAGGGCGAAAAATTATTTAAGATGATAATAGGAGGTCAGAGAGCAAATTTTGACAGAACAGGATTAGGATATGACAAGTCTAATAAAAAGAAAGCTTTTAAGAATTTCTTTGTTAAATCTACTGTATGTCATAAGTGTAATGAAGTAGGACATAAGTCCTTGTATGCCCACTAAAAACAAATGACAAGAAAGATGGTTGTAAGTTACAATGGGTTCCTAAAGGAACCAGGCCTAACACTAGGACCCAAAAGATTTGGGTACCTAAGAAGACAACCTAATTTCTGTGTTGCAGGATAATGCATCTCCTCTAAGAAATCAGTGGTACCTGGACAGTGGTTGTTCAAGGCATATGACTGGAGATGCAACTAAGTTCGCTGTTGTCAACAAGAAGAAAGGAAGTGTCACTTTTGGTGGAAATCAAAAGGGCAAAATTGTTGGCATTGGCAACATAGGTAACCCTATCAATCTTGTTATAGAAAATGTTTATTAGTTGATGGGTTAAAACATAATCTACTTAGCATTAGTCAATTATGTGACAAAGGTTATGAAGTAATATTCAAATCAGATTCATGTATAATTAAAGATGCTGCAAATGGCAAAATTCTCTTTACTGGTTTTAGGAAAGAAAATATTTATGTCATTGACATTGATGATATTGATTGTAGTATTGAAAAATATTTTGCTGTGAATTCTTCTATTGACGGTTGGATTTGGCATAGGAGATTAGGACACGTAGGGATAGATACCTTAGCTAAGATTACTAAGGAGAACTTAGTTAGAGGTATTCCTAAGATATCCTTTGAAAAGGATAAAGTCTGTGAAGCTTGTCAAATGGGCAAGCAGATCAAAGTTCCTTTGTATCTAAGAATGCAATTTCTACTTCTAAGCCTCTCCAACTCCTTCATATGGACCTCTTCGGTCCTTCCAACATAGCCAGTCTAGGAGGAAAATTCTATGCATTCGTCATTGTTGATGATTTTTCTAGATTTACTTGGGTTCATTTCTGAAGTCTAAGGATGAAACCTTTGACACCTTTTCTAGTTTTAGGAAAAGAGTTCAAAATGAAAAAGAGCTCACCATTGTTGCTATTCGTAGTGATCATGGTGGAGAGTTTGAAAATGAGAAATTTGAACTCCTGTGTCTCAGTATGGAATTGAGCACAATTTCTCTTCTCCTAGGACCCCTCAGCAAAATGGAGTTGTTGAGCGGAAGAATAGATCCCTTCAAGAGCTTGCTAGGACTATGCTTAATGAAAACTCCCTTCCTAAGTATTTCTGGGCCGAAGCTGTAGCACAGCCTGTTATGTACTTAATCGGGTCTCCATAAGACCTATCCTAGAGAAAACTCCATATGAGCTCTGGAGTGGAAAACTCCTTCTGTCAAGTATTTAGAGCCTTTGGCAGTAAATGCTTCATTCTCAATACTGAGGATAACTTAGGAAAATTCGATTCCAAATCTGATATTGGAATTTTTCTTGGTTATTCTCTGTCCAGTAAAGCATATAGGTTTTCAATAGGAGAACCCTAGTTGTAGAGGAATTCGTTCATGTCACTTTGATGAGTCCCCTCAGCCCACAATAATGTGGATGAGGATGGTGTTTGAATTATCAACTGGATTCTCTTTCCTTAGAAAAACCTACTGATCCCTCTCAAGCAGAAAAATCTTTTGAACCTTCTTCTACATCTCAAGGTATAATTCCTGTCAAGGATGAAAATCTTACTCTCCCTAGAGATTGGAAATATGTTAGAAATCATCCATTAGATGAAGTCTTAGGTGATCCATCACTAGGTGTTAAGACTAGATCCTCTCTTAGGAATCTTTGTGCCAATGTGGCATTTATCTCTCAAGTAGAGCCTAAGAAGTTGAAGAGGCCGAGATGATGAGTATTGGATTTTAGCTATGCAAGAGGAGCTAAATCAATTTGAAAGGAGCAAGGTATGGGAACTTGTTCCGAGGCCTATGGTTCATCCCATTATTGGAACTAAGTGGGTCTTTAAGAATAAATTGGATGAAAATGGATTGTAATAAGGAACAAGGCTAGACTGGTTGCTAAGGGGTACTCTCAAGAAGAGGGTGTTGATTTTGAGGAATCTGTTGCCCCTGTTGCTAGATTGGAATCAATTAGGATGCTTCTAGCTTTTGCCTGCTACAAGAACTTCACACTCTTTCAAATGGATGTAAAGAGTGCATTCTTAAATGGTTTCATAAATGAGAAGTTTTTGTTGAGCAACCCTTAGGGTTTGAATCTTTTGACAAACCCGATCATGTGTACAAGCTTAGGAAAGCTCTGTATGGACTTAAGAAGGCTCCTAGAGCTTGGTATGATAGATTGAAGAATTTCCTTGAAGAAAGGAATTTCAAAAAGGGTAACTCCGATTCAACTCTGTTTACCATGCAAAAGGAGAAGGACATTTTGTTGGTTCAAATTTATGTCGATGACATTATTTTTGGCTCAAACTAATGTCAATATGTGTATGAGTTTTCTTCCCTCATGCAGAGTGAATTTGAAATGAGTATGATGGGGGAGTTAAAGTTCTTCTTAGGATTCCAGATTAGTCAATCTCCTGATGGAATTTTCTTCTGTCAAGAAAAATACATTAGGAACTCCTTAAGAAATTCGGATTAGAAACTGTCAAATCTTCTAAGACTCCTATGAGCACCACTACTAAGTGTCGATAAAGATGAAAAAGGAATCAGTGTAGACATTAGAAATATCGTGGTATGATTGGATCTTTGCTATATCTGACTGCAAGCAGACCAAATATTCTTTTCAGTGTGTGTCTCTGTGCTAGATTTCAGGCTGCCCCTAAGGATCTCCTTAACTGCTGTCAAAAGAATCTTTAAGTATTTAAGTGGAACTCCTGACTTAGGATTATGGTATCCAAAGGTACTTCTTTCGATCTGATTGGCTACTCAGATTCTGATTATGCAGGTAGTCTAGTGGATAGGAAAAGCACCAGTGGAACATGTCAATTCCTTGGTGAATCTCTAGTTTCCTGGTATTCTAAGAAACAAAATTCTGTCGCACTATCAACTGCTGAAAGTGAATATATTGCTGCTGGCAGTTGCTGTGCACAAATGTTATGGATGAAACAAACTTTGGAAGATTATAATCTATGTTAGGATAGGATTCCTATTCGGTGTGATAACACCAGTGCCATAAACATCTCTAAAAAATCTTATTCAACACTCTAGAACAAAGCATATAGATGTCAGATATCATTTCATTAGAGATCATGTTTCAAAGAGGAGATGTTTCTTTAGAGTTGGTCACTCTGTAGATCAACTTGCAGACATCTTTACCAAGCCTTTAGATGAGAAGACATTCAATAGTATTAGAATAAGTTAGGTCTCATTCGGGTTGAGAGAAAATGAGATTCTGTCTCTGTTATGAAAAAAAATTCCTAAGTGTTAGAGCTTCTCCGTCTGTGATAGCATCGGTAGATGTTGTACCTCTCTTTTGTCATCGGCAGATGTCTTGATACCGGTAGGTATCAGCAGATGCATAGTATCTGTGAGCATCGGAAGATGTATTGTTAATCTGCCGACACGTGTGGTTCATCATACCTATAAGTTCTACACGTGTGTCTCCCTCGCGTTGAGCAATGCCCCTTCTTTGTTTAAACTATGTGTCTTCTCGAAGACATTTCATTTCGCGCTCTTTCTGTGAGAAAATCCCCCCTGCCCTACCAACCCTCTTTCTCGATTCCTAATCTTTCAATGGAGCATATTGTTCTTCAGCACAAGCCATCTCCGTTCAGGCCAAGAAAAAGGCTAAGGTTTCTGATCGCCCTCCTCGTGAGATTCCAAGGGCAAATGCGTTTCCATCCTTCCACTTTCTCACTAAAGCTGCCGAGAACAAGTTTCATGCCGATTACCAGTTCAGGTCATTAATTCCCAGTAAGGTATTGATTTTGAAAGTTTAGCTGGGATGAACATTGTAGAACCCTTGACGAGCTTGGTTAATAGGATTGTTTGAAACCGAATCCTTCTTCTATCCGGAAGCTATCCGGATGTTCTATGTCAATCTTAGCTTTACTGCTGATCCCCCTTCCATTAAAAGCTATGTATATAACAAATGCATAGAAATATCCCCTCAGTCCATAAATGCTCTTCTGGGAGCTCCTCATTTGGATAGCTGCCCCTATAAATATGTGACAGGCCATGAGCTACCTTTCTTTGGAACTTCTGATGGTCTACAGTTTCTCAGGGAAATTGCTTTGGACCCTAATGCTTCTCCTGATCAGTTAAAGGGCAGACATTGGACCCCGAGGGCCAAAGTTTTTCGTCATATGATAGATTTCAATATTGTTCCCAAGGGTGGACATTATGATGAGGTGAGCGCAATGGAGCTATTTGTTCTGTTTGCTCTCTATTTCAAGACTCCTTTCATGTAGGATACATTGTGGTTCGAAGGATGATTTTGGCAGTATCCTCTAAGGCTACATCCTTACCGTATAATTTGCTTCTTATGCGGTTATTTGCTCATCTTGAGGTTGTCCATGCCTGAGGAGGAAGAGCCTGTGAGACTTCTACCCTCCATTATTATTCCCAAGCCACTCTCAACAAGATGGGACTAAAAAGAATCGGAAAAGGAGAGCCTTCCTTGAATAAGGCTAAGCAAAAGATTTCTAAGGCAGTTCCTGTCAGGCGTGGTAAACGAAAAGCTTATCCTGCCTGAGGAGTCAACTGCTGAAGGAGGAGATGACACTGTATGTCAATCTCAGGATTCAAGCCACCCCACCTTCTCCTTTAGTGCGTGGCGGTAGGATGGCTCCCTCTCAATGGCACATGCAGTGAGGCCACCTTGCTCACGCATCTGTATCTACTTTCTATTCATGAACAGCCTACTTGTCCGCCACCTTATCTCGTATAATTATCAGTTTTTGCATTTCCATCTTCTAGGAGTATAAGTTAGAGCTATATTCAAGTTTCACTCGGTATCAAGCTTTACAATCCCAGGTTAATCACCTCCTCGTAAAACCTATATAGTCCTTACCAACTACGGCTCATCCGTTCCAGTTCAACCACCTTCACCATCTCCAAACCATGACCCTTTCAAGCACTTCCATCTCCAACTCATTGAAACTTCACCTCATTCAATCTCAGGATCAGCACAGAGGGGACCCTCCATAACTGTCCAACCTGCTCCAATGCTCTGACAGTCCAACCCTTCCTCTCCAATATACTCAACGCCGCAACTCCTCATAACATAGACAGGAGGATTTCCTTAAACAGAGGCTCAGTTACAATGAGATTGCAAGCCTCTATTACCAACCTTGCCATGTACCTCCGTACGTCTCCAAAGTAAAAATGATAAGAATCATCAGGACGGGCGTTGCTCGGGATACTGGTCCTTTTGGCTGATGTCTATGCAAAGATTGATGGTGATAGGCGATAGCTATGGTTTGTCAGAGAACTTGAGCAACTCCAATTGGTCCATTGCCGCGTGACACTGAACCCTGAGCCTAACCCAAAAACCATCATGCTTCTGGTATAAATAATCCGAGGCCTGGCTTTGAAGATTTTGCTTCTTCCCATTCGACCAGGGGGCCTCTGGGATTTGTTTTTGTTTTGAAGAGGTGGTCTTTTCATGGGGGGGGGGGCCACACCCTAGATATTCATGAGGCTGCGCTCAAGTTCACTCTTCCTAAATATTCCTCAGCCTACAATCTTCCTCTCCTAAGCATGTCCAATGGAAGCTTCTCTAACCTTGATGGATGTGTGCTCTGTTCATTCTGTCGAGCTCCGTCCTCTGCTAGGAAGTGGAGTTGGCCCGAGAGCCTCCCACCTCCTGCTCCTGTCTGGCCAATGGTGGGTGAGCAATCGCCTCTCCCAAGAGATCGTGCTTTCCTTCAAGCTCTGGTGGATGGTTTTTTCAATCCCCACCGTGAAGGCACTCTGTATGCAAGACGAGCTTTTGAATCGTTCATTTTAGATCTTTTCAAATAGTGGATTTTTCGTTATATACATTTTTTTGTTTAGTGGTTTCTGTTCTAATGAATTTTGTCCCAAACATACTCGGATGTTGAATGCATATTTTTTTGATAATGTCAATGGGGGAGAATACTATATTTGATTGAGTTTGTTGGTAACATTCTTTGGATATACTCGGGATTTCTGGAACTGCTATGCTGGTTATATAATAAACGGCCACAACATGGGGGAGCGGCTAGAATTATGGGGAGTATCAAAGTTTAATCAACTTTTATGTTGTCATAATAAAAAGGGGAGAGTTGTTGACTTATAGATTGTTTAGTCATAATTTGTTTTTGATTATGTTTTGTATAATATGTACAATTTGATTATGGTATTTAAAGAAATAATTAATATGAGTTTATATGGAAATACCCTTGAAAAGGGTATTTTAGTTGTCTAATAAATCGGTTTGAGTATACAGAGCAGAACAGAAAAACAGGGCTGTAAAACGCGTGCTTCTACCGATGAATATACATCAAAAAAAAATGGAAGCCTCTGCCGATTGCTAAGCAGAAGAAGACGCCGTTTAGAAGTTATCATCTGCCGATAGTGTCTTTGATGACATATGCCGATGACGTGTCAAGTCAGTACATGCTTTCTCTGCCGATAGCTGTTTCTGAAGACAGATGCCGATGATGTGTCAAAGTACTTATTTGTTTCATCTGCCGATGATATGTGAACACGTATGCCGATGGTTTTAAAGAGACTTATGCCGATGGCGCTTTTAAAGAAACAATCTGCCGATGGTTTTTAAAGAGACTTATGCCGATGGCGCTTTAAAAGAACATCTGCCGATGGTTTTTAAAGAGACTTATGCCGATGGCGCTTTTAAAGAAACATCTGCCGATGGCTTTGAAGATAGAATGTGCCGATGAAGTTTTACGAATTGCTTCTGCCGATCGAAGTTGAAGTTGCTTCTGCCGATCGAAGTTGAAGATGCTTCTGCCGATGGAATTCAAGGATATATCTGCCGATGGCATTTCAAGCAACATTCACCGATGACGTGTCTCCGCTCATTAGTTGCATCTGCCGGTGAACTTCCGCCAGAATTCAAATTAGCCGCGAAGCTACAGTAAAGTCGTTTTCAGCCATAACTCCAGAACATTAATGGCGACGACGATTTACAACTACAAACGGCAACGACTACCTGAACTTGTACGGATGCTTCCCAACGGTAACAAAGTTTCTATTATTGGTTTAGAAGCATTGAAGTCAAGCAGAAAATGGACAGAGTATAAAAGCCGAGCTTAGAGCACAAAGGAACAACTTTTTGCGATTTGAATTCCTGAGCCCTAACTTGCGAAAATATTCATACTCTGTAAATCGTACTACTCTCCTCTTACATTCGAACTTGAGATTCAGATCCTGTGAGAGAGTAGTTTTTGTGCAAAACTTTACAAACTCTAAATTTGTTTAAGGCAGTGGATTGACGCCGTAAAGTTCAATCTTGTATTGTGTAAAAGGCTTTGGATCGACGCCCGAAAGCTCGATCAGGATTTCTCGTTGAGGAGAAGTAAGGAATCTTCAAGGAGGAGCCTTGGAGCGTGGACGTAGGCAGTTTGGCCGAACCACGTAAAAATACTGGTGTCGAATTTCTCTCTCTCTCTCTTTACATTATCTGATCACTTGTGATAAATCTATAAGTTCAATCTAGGAGAGAGATTAAGTTGACTAGTAATTAAAATTTAAAAAGGTCTAATTCACCCCCCTCTTAGACAATACCGATCCTACAATTGGTATCAGAGCAAGGTCTATCATTGTCTAAGTTGTATTTGTATTCTGTGATATACTAATCATGGCATTCAACTCAAACTCCTCACACATTGAGGGTCAGTCCATCTCTAGGCCACCTCTATTCGATGGCAGTGATTATGTTTACTGGAAGGCGAGAATGAGAATATTCATTCAAGCCATGGACTATGAGTTATGGAACATTATAGAATATGGTCCATTTAGTGCATGAAAACTGTAGATGGCAAAAGTGTTCCCAAGGTCTCTGCTGATTTAACTGAGTCTGACAAGAGGAACTTGAGTCTAAATGCCAAAGCCATTAACACCCTATACTGTGCTCTAAATCGTGATGAATTCAACAGAGTTCAGGGGTGTGATAGTGCTCAGGAAATCTGGCATTTATTAGAAGTAACTTATGAGGGAACAAACCAAGTTAAAGAGAGCAAATTAAGCATGCTTGTTCATGAGTATGAACTGTTCTCCATGGAAAAAGATGAGTCTATATCTTCTATGTTTACTAGATTCACTAATATTACTAATGGATTAAAAGTTCTTGGTAAGATGTATACAGGTGAAGAACTAGTCAGGAAAATTCTGAGATGCCTTCCACGAGCTTGGCAACCTAAAGTGACCGCCATTCAAGAAGCTCGGGATCTGAAGGTTCTTAAACTTGAAGAGCTCGTTGGATCTCTCATGACTCACGAGATTACAATGAGAGCCAATGAGAAGGAAGATCTCAAGGAGAAAGAGATCAGCAAGAAAAAGGACATTGCACTCAAAGCCTCATCAAGTAAGCAAGATGACTCTGAAGAAGAGGAAGATAATGATGAGGATATTGCACTCATCACCAGGAGGTTCAGTAAATTTCTCCAAAGGAAAAGACTGCAAGGAAGGAAATTTCCGAAAGGTGAAAAGTCTCAAAAGGAAAAGGAAATCACGTGCTTTGGGTGTGGAAAGCCTGGACATATGAAGGCAGATTGTCCACAAGCAAAGAAGTATCCCAAGAAGTTTAAGAAAAGGGCAATGAAGGCCACTTGGGATGATAGTGAAGAAGAAGCCTCTTCATCAGAAGATGAGGAAGTAGCAAACCTGTGCTTTATGGCACTCGAGGAAAAGGTTAGTACTTCTTCTTCAAATGTATCTAGTGATAGTGATAGTGATGATGAAGAAGGTGAAATAATTGACGCCTTTAATGACTTAGTTAAACAGTTTGGCATGCTGAAAAATAAATACAATCTGTTGAAAAAGGAGAATACAGATTTATTAGAAAAACATGCTAAAGAAGTAGACTTGCATGTCAAGGAAATTGATGAGCTTAAAAGCAAAAACGAAGATCTGAATAATATCATTTTGAACTTCACCAAGGGCGAAAAATTATTTAAGATGATAATAGGAGGTCAGAGAGCAAATTTTGACAGAACAGGATTAGGATATGACAAGTCTAATAAAAAGAAAGCTTTTAAGAATTTCTTTGTTAAATCTACTGTATGTCATAAGTGTAATGAAGTAGGACATAAGTCCTTTGTATGCCCACTAAAAACAAATGACAAGAAAGATGGTTGTAAGTTACAATGGGTTCCTAAAGGAACCAGGCCTAACACTAGGACCCAAAAGATTTGGGTACCTAAGAAGACAACCTAATTTCTGTGTTGCAGGATAATGCATCTCCTCTAAGAAATCAGTGGTACCTGGACAGTGGTTGTTCAAGGCATATGACTGGAGATGCAACTAAGTTCGCTGTTGTCAACAAGAAGAAAGGAAGTGTCACTTTTGGTGGAAATCAAAAGGGCAAAATTGTTGGCATTGGCAACATAGGTAACCCTATCAATCTTGTTATAGAAAATGTTTTATTAGTTGATGGGTTAAAACATAATCTACTTAGCATTAGTCAATTATGTGACAAAGGTTATGAAGTAATATTCAAATCAGATTCATGTATAATTAAAGATGCTGCAAATGGCAAAATTCTCTTTACTGGTTTTAGGAAAGAAAATATTTATGTCATTGACATTGATGATATTGATTGTAGTATTGAAAAATGTTTTGCTGTGAATTCTTCTATTGACGGTTGGATTTGGCATAGGAGATTAGGACACGTAGGGATAGATACCTTAGCTAAGATTACTAAGGAGAACTTAGTTAGAGGTATTCCTAAGATATCCTTTGAAAAGGATAAAGTCTGTGAAGCTTGTCAAATGGGCAAGCAGATCAAAAGTTCCTTTGTATCTAAGAATGCAATTTCTACTTCTAAGCCTCTCCAACTCCTTCATATGGACCTCTTCGGTCCTTCCAACATAGCCAGTCTAGGAGGAAAATTCTATGCATTCGTCATTGTTGATGATTTTTCTAGATTTACTTGGGTTCATTTTCTGAAGTCTAAGGATGAACCTTTGACACCTTTTCTAGTTTTAGGAAAAGAGTTCAAAATGAAAAAGAGCTCACCATTGTTGCTATTCGTAGTGATCATGGTGGAGAGTTTGAAAATGAGAAATTTGAACTCCTGTGTCTCAAGTATGGAATTGAGCACAATTTCTCTTCTCCTAGGACCCCTCAGCAAAATGGAGTTGTTGAGCGGAAGAATAGATCCCTTCAAGAGCTTGCTAGGACTATGCTTAATGAAAAACTCCCTTCCTAAGTATTTCTGGGCCGAAGCTGTAGCAACAGCCTGTTATGTACTTAATCGGGTCTCCATAAGACCTATCCTAGAGAAAACTCCATATGAGCTCTGGAGTGGAAAAACTCCTTCTGTCAAGTATTTTAGAGCCTTTGGCAGTAAATGCTTCATTCTCAATACTGAGGATAACTTAGGAAAATTCGATTCCAAATCTGATATTGGAATTTTTCTTGGTTATTCTCTGTCCAGTAAAGCATATAGGGTTTTCAATAGGAGAACCCTAGTTGTAGAGGAATTCGTTCATGTCAACTTTGATGAGTCCCCTCAGCCCACAATAAATGTGGATGAGGATGGTGTTTTGAATTATCAACTGGATTCTCTTTCCTTAGAAAAACCTACTGATCCCTCTCAAGCAGAAAAATCTTTTGAACCTTCTTCTACATCTCAAGGTATAATTCCTGTCAAGGATGAAAATCTTACTCTCCCTAGAGATTGGAAATATGTTAGAAATCATCCATTAGATGAAGTCTTAGGTGATCCATCACTAGGTGTTAAGACTAGATCCTCTCTTAGGAATCTTTGTGCCAATGTGGCATTTATCTCTCAAGTAGAGCCTAAGAAGTTTGAAGAGGCCGAGAATGATGAGTATTGGATTTTAGCTATGCAAGAGGAGCTAAATCAATTTGAAAGGAGCAAGGTATGGGAACTTGTTCGAGGCCTATGGTTCATCCCATTATTGGAACTAAGTGGGTCTTTAAGAATAAATTGGATGAAAATGGGATTGTAATAAGGAACAAGGCTAGACTGGTTGCTAAGGGGTACTCTCAAGAAGAGGGTGTTGATTTTGAGGAATCTTTTGCCCCTGTTGCTAGATTGGAATCAATTAGGATGCTTCTAGCTTTTGCCTGCTACAAGAACTTCACACTCTTTCAAATGGATGTAAAGAGTGCATTCTTAAATGGTTTCATAAATGAAGAAGTTTTTGTTGAGCAACCCTTAGGGTTTGAATCTTTTGACAAACCCGATCATGTGTACAAGCTTAGGAAAGCTCTGTATGGACTTAAGAAGGCTCCTAGAGCTTGGTATGATAGATTGAAGAATTTCCTTGAAGAAAGGAATTTCAAAAAGGGTAACTCCGATTCAACTCTGTTTACCATGCAAAAGGAGAAGGACATTTTGTTGGTTCAAATTTATGTCGATGACATTATTTTGGCTCAACTAATGTCAATATGTGTAATGAGTTTCTTCCCTCATGCAGAGTGAATTTGAAATGAGTATGATGGGGGAGTTAAAGTTCTTCTTAGGATTCCAGATTAGTCAATCTCCTGATGGAATTTTCTTCTGTCAAGAAAAATACATTAAGGAACTCCTTAAGAAATTCGGATTAGAAACTGTCAAATCTTCTAAGACTCCTATGAGCACCACTACTAAGTTCGATAAAGATGAAAAAGGAATCAGTGTAGACATTAAGAAATATCGTGGTATGATTGGATCTTTGCTATATCTGACTGCAAGCAGACCAAATATTCTTTTCAGTGTGTGTCTCTGTGCTAGATTTCAGGCTGCCCCTAAGGAATCTCACTTAACTGCTGTCAAAAGAATCTTTAAGTATTTAAGTGGAACTCCTGACTTAGGATTATGGTATCCAAAAGGTACTTCTTTCGATCTGATTGGCTACTCAGATTCTGATTATGCAGGTAGTCTAGTGGATAGGAAAAGCACCAGTGGAACATGTCAATTCCTTGGTGAATCTCTAGTTTCCTGGTATTCTAAGAAACAAAATTCTGTCGCACTATCAACTGCTGAAAGTGAATATATTGCTGCTGGCAGTTGCTGTGCACAAATGTTATGGATGAAACAAACTTTGGAAGATTATAATCTATTTTATGATAGGATTCCTATTCGGTGTGATAACACCAGTGCCATAAACATCTCTAAAAATCTTATTCAACACTCTAGAACAAAGCATATAGATGTCAGATATCATTTCATTAGAGATCATGTTCAAAGAGGAGATGTTTCTTTAGAGTTTGTCAACTCTGTAGATCAACTTGCAGACATCTTTACCAAGCCTTTAGATGAGAAGACATTCAATAGTATTAGAATAAGGTTAGGTCTCATTCGGGTTGAGAGAAAATGAGATTCTGTCTCTGTTATGAAAAAAAATTCCTAAGTGTTAGAGCTTCTCCTTCTGTGATAGCATCGGTAGATGTTGTACCTCTCTTTTGTCATCGGCAGATGTCTTGATACCGGTAGGTATCAGCAGATGCATAGTATCTGTAAGCATCGGAAGATGTATTGTTAATCTGCCGACACGTGTGGTTCATCATACCTATAAGTTCTACACGTGTGTCTCCCTCGCGTTGAGCAATGCCCCTTCTTTGTTTAAACTATGTGTCTTCTCGAAGACATTTCATTTCGCGCTCTTTCTGTGAGAAAATCCCCCCTGCCCTACCAACCCTCTTTCTCGATTCCTAATCTTTCAATGGAGCATATTGGTTCTTCAGCACAAGCCATCTCCGTTCAGGCCAAGAAAAAGGCTAAGGTTTCTGATCGCCCTCCTCGTGAGATTCCAAGGGCAAATGCGTTTCCATCCTTCCACTTTCTCACTAAAGCTGCCGAGAACAAGTTTCATGCCGATTACCAGTTCAGGTCATTAATTCCCAGTAAAGGTATTGATTTTGAAAGTTTAGCTGGGATGAACATTGTAGAACCCTTGACGGATCTTGGGTTAATAGGATTGTTTGAAACCGAATCCTTCTTCTATCCGGAAGCTATCCGGATGTTCTATGTCAATCTTAGCTTTACTGCTGATCCCCCTTCCATTAAAAGCTATGTATATAACAAATGCATAGAAATATCCCCTCAGTCCATAAATGCTCTTCTGGGAGCTCCTCATTTGGATAGCTGCCCCTATAAATATGTGACAGGCCATGAGCTACCTTTCTTTGGAACTTCTGATGGTCTACAGTTTCTCAGGGAAATTGCTTTGGACCCTAATGCTTCTCCTGATCAGTTAAAGGGCAGACATTGGACCCCGAGGGCCAAAGTTTTTCGTCATATGATAGATTTCAATATTGTTCCCAAGGGTGGACATTATGATGAGGTGAGCGCAATGGAGCTATTTGTTCTGTTTGCTCTCTATTTCAAGACTCCTTTCAATGTAGGATACATTGTGGTTCGAAGGATGATTTTGGCAGTATCCTCTAAGGCTACATCCTTACCGTATAATTTGCTTCTTATGCGGTTATTTGCTCATCTTGAGGTTGTCCTTCCTGAGGAGGAAGAGCCTGTGAGACTTCTACCCTCCAATTATTATTCCCAAGCCACTCTCAACAAGATGGGACTAAAAAGAATCGGAAAAGGAGAGCCTTCCTTGAATAAGGCTAAGCAAAAGATTTCTAAGGCAGTTCCTGTCAGGCGTGGTAAACGAAAGCTTATCCTGCCTGAGGAGTCAACTGCTGAAGGAGGAGATGACACTGTATGTCAATCTCAGGATTCAAGCCACCCCACCTTCTCCTTTAGTGCGTAGGCGTAGGATTGCTCCCTCCTCCATGGCACCCATTTCAGAGGCCACCTCTGCTCCCTCATCTGTATCTCTTCCTATTCCTGAACAGCCTCCTTCTCCTCCACCTTCTCTCGTATTACCTTCTCAGCCTGTTTTCCTTCCATCTCTCCGGTAATTCGAGCTATTTCTTCAATTTTCACTCATGGTCCTCCAGCTCTACCATCTCCAGTTCCTCCACCTCCCTCTCCACCTACTCTTTCCTTACCACCTACGGCTCCTCCAGTTCCAGTTCAACCACCTTCAGCATCTCCAAACCATGAACCTTCAGCACTTCCATCTCCAACTCATGAACCTTCACCTCATCCATCTCCCGATCAGCAAGAGGTGCACCCTCCATCACCTGTCCAACCTGCTCCAATTGCTCTGCCAGTCCAACCCCTTCTCTCCAATACTCCTGCAACTCCTGCAACTCCCATAACATATCACAGGAGATTTTCCTTAACAGAGGCTCAGTACAATGAGATGCAAGCCTCTATTACCAACCTTGGCACTGCCCTCCGTACTCTCCAAAGTAAAATTGATAAGAATCATCAGGACATGGGCGTTGCTCTGGATACTGGTCTTGGCCTGCTGTCTACAAAGATTGATGGTGATAGGCGAATGGTTGTCAGAGAACTTGAGAAACTCCAATTGTCCATTGCCGCGTTGACACCTGACCCTGAGCCTGAACCCAAACCATCATGCTCTGGTCTCAATAATCCCGAGGCCTGCTTTGAAGATTTGCTTCTTCCCCTTTCCAGGCCTGCTGTTTTTGAAGATGTGCGTCTCATGCCCCTAGATATTCATGAGGCTGAGCTCAAGTTCACTCTTCCTACATCTTCCTCAGCTCCTAAATCTTCCTCTCCTCCAGCCTGTCCAATGGAAGCTTCTCCTCCACCTTGTATGGATGTGTGCTCTGTTCCTTCTGTCGAGTCTCCTTCCTGCATGGACGTGGAGTTGTCCCGAGAGCCTTCTCCACCTCCTGCTCCCTGTCTGGCAATGGTGGTCTATCAATCGCCTCTCCCAAGAGATCGTGCTTTCCTTCAAGCTCTGGTGGATGGTTTTTTCAATCCCCACCGTGACGTGCCCTCTTATGTCCAGAGAGCTTTTTGGAATCGTCATTTAGATCTTTTCAAATAGTGATTTTTCGTTATATACATTTTTTTTGTTTAGTTGTTTCTTTCTAATGATTATTTTTTTCCCCAAACATACTCTGATGTTGAATGCATTATTTTTTTGATAATGTCAATGGGGGAGAATACTATATTTGATTGAGTTTGATTGGATAACATTCTTTGGATATACTCTGTGTTTCTGGAACTGCTATGAATGGTTATCTTAATAAAATGCACATACTATGGGGGAGCGGCTAGAATTATGGGGGAGTATCAAAGTTAATCAAATTTATGTTGTCATAATCAAAAAGGGAGAGATTGTTGACTTATAGATTGTTTAAGTCATAATTTGTTTTTGATTATGTATTTGTATAAATAATGTACAATTTGATTATGTGTATTTAAAGAAAATAATGAATATGAGTTTATATGGAAATACCCTTGAAAAGGGTATTTTAGTTGTCTAATAAATCGGTTTGAGTATACAGAGCAGAACAGAAAAACAGGGCTGTAAAACGCGTGCTTCTACCGATGACTATACATCAAAAAAAAATGGAAGCCTCTGCCGATTGCTAAGAAGAAGAAGACGCCGTTTAGAAGTTATCATCTGCCGATAGCGTCTTTGATGACATATGCCGATGACGTGTCAAGTCAGTACATGCTTTCTCTGCCGATAGCTGTTTCTGAAGACAGATGCCGATGATGTGTCAAAGTACTTATTTGTTTCATCTGCCGATGATATGTGAACACGTATGCCGATGGTTTTTAAAGAGACTTATGCCGATGGCGCTTTTAAAGAAACATCTGCCGATGGTTTTTAAAGAGACTTATGCCGATGGCGCTTTTAAAGAAACATCTGCCGATGGTTTTTAAAGAGACTTATGCCGATGGCGCTTTTAAAGAAACATCTGCCGATGGCTTTGAAGATAGAATGTGCCGATGAAGTTTTACGAATTGCTTCTACCGATCGAAGTTGAAGTTGCTTCTGCCGATCGAAGTTGAAGATGCTTCTGCCGATGGAATTCAAGGATATATCTGCCGATGGCATTTCAAGCAGCATTCACCGATGACGTGTCTCCGCTCATTAGTTGCATCTGCCGGTGAACTTCCGCCAGAATTTAAATTAGCCGCGAAGCTACAGTGAAGTCGTTTTCAGCCATAACTCCAGAACATTAATGGCGACGACGATTTACAACTACAAACGGCAACGGCTACCTGAACTTGTACGGATGCTTCCCAACGGTAACAAAGTTTCTATTATTGGTTTAGAAACATTGAAGTCAAGCAGAAAATGGACAGAGTATAAAAGCCGAGCTTAGAGCACAAAGGAACAACTTTATGCGATTTGAATTCCGGACCCTAACTTGCGAAAATACTCATGCTCTGTAAATCGTACTACTCTCCTCTTACATTCGAACTGATATTCAGATCCTGTGAGAGAGTAGTTTTTGTGCAAAACTTTACAAACTCCTCTAATTTGGGTTAAGGCAGTGGATGACGCCCGTAAAGTTCAATCCTGTATTGTGTAAAAGGCTTTGGTGGATGTAGTCTATCGGTGGATGTAGTCTATCGGTGGATGTAGTCTATCGGTGGATGTAGTCTATCGGTGGATGTAGTCTATCGGTGGATGTAGTCTATCGGTGGATGTAGTCTATCGGTGGATGTAGTCTATCGGTGGATGTAGTCTATCGGTGGATGTAGTCTATCGGTGGATGTAGTCTATCGGTGGATGTAGTCTATCGGTGGATGTAGTCTATCGGTGGATGTAGTCTATCGGTGGATGTAGTCTATCGGTGGATGTAGTCTATCGGTGGATGTAGTCTATCGGTGGATGTAGTCTATCGGTGGATGTAGTCTATCGGTGGATGTAGTCTATCGGTGGATGTAGTCTATCGGTGGATGTAGTCTATCGGTGGATGTAGTCTATCGGTGGATGTAGTCTATCGGTGGATGTAGTCTATCGGTGGATGTAGTCTATCGGTGGATGTAGTCTATCGGTGGATGTAGTCTATCGGTGGATGTAGTCTATCGGTGGATGTAGTCTATCGGTGGATGTAGTCTATCGGTGGATGTAGTCTATCGGTGGATGTAGTCTATCGGTGGATGTAGTCTATCGGTGGATGTAGTCTATCGGTGGATGTAGTCTATCGGTGGATGTAGTCTATCGGTGGATGTAGTCTATCGGTGGATGTAGTCTATCGGTGGATGTAGTCTATCGGTGGATGTAGTCTATCGGTGGATGTAGTCTATCGGTGGATGTAGTCTATCGGTGGATGTAGTCTATCGGTGGATGTAGTCTATCGGTGGATGTAGTCTATCGGTGGATGTAGTCTATCGGTGGATGTAGTCTATCGGTGGATGTAGTCTATCGGTGGATGTAGTCTATCGGTGGATGTAGTCTATCGGTGGATGTAGTCTATCGGTGGATGTAGTCTATCGGTGGATGTAGTCTATCGGTGGATGTAGTCTATCGGTGGATGTAGTCTATCGGTGGATGTAGTCTATCGGTGGATGTAGTCTATCGGTGGATGTAGTCTATCGGTGGATGTAGTCTATCGGTGGATGTAGTCTATCGGTGGATGTAGTCTATCGGTGGATGTAGTCTATCGGTGGATGTAGTCTATCGGTGGATGTAGTCTATCGGTGGATGTAGTCTATCGGTGGATGTAGTCTATCGGTGGATGTAGTCTATCGGTGGATGTAGTCTATCGGTGGATGTAGTCTATCGGTGGATGTAGTCTATCGGTGGATGTAGTCTATCGGTGGATGTAGTCTATCGGTGGATGTAGTCTATCGGTGGATGTAGTCTATCGGTGGATGTAGTCTATCGGTGGATGTAGTCTATCGGTGGATGTAGTCTATCGGTGGATGTAGTCTATCGGTGGATGTAGTCTATCGGTGGATGTAGTCTATCGGTGGATGTAGTCTATCGGTGGATGTAGTCTATCGGTGGATGTAGTCTATCGGTGGATGTAGTCTATCGGTGGATGTAGTCTATCGGTGGATGTAGTCTATCGGTGGATGTAGTCTATCGGTGGATGTAGTCTATCGGTGGATGTAGTCTATCGGTGGATGTAGTCTATCGGTGGATGTAGTCTATCGGTGGATGTAGTCTATCGGTGGATGTAGTCTATCGGTGGATGTAGTCTATCGGTGGATGTAGTCTATCGGTGGATGTAGTCTATCGGTGGATGTAGTCTATCGGTGGATGTAGTCTATCGGTGGATGTAGTCTATCGGTGGATGTAGTCTATCGGTGGATGTAGTCTATCGGTGGATGTAGTCTATCGGTGGATGTAGTCTATCGGTGGATGTAGTCTATCGGTGGATGTAGTCTATCGGTGGATGTAGTCTATCGGTGGATGTAGTCTATCGGTGGATGTAGTCTATCGGTGGATGTAGTCTATCGGTGGATGTAGTCTATCGGTGGATGTAGTCTATCGGTGGATGTAGTCTATCGGTGGATGTAGTCTATCGGTGGATGTAGTCTATCGGTGGATGTAGTCTATCGGTGGATGTAGTCTATCGGTGGATGTAGTCTATCGGTGGATGTAGTCTATCGGTGGATGTAGTCTATCGGTGGATGTAGTCTATCGGTGGATGTAGTCTATCGGTGGATGTAGTCTATCGGTGGATGTAGTCTATCGGTGGATGTAGTCTATCGGTGGATGTAGTCTATCGGTGGATGTAGTCTATCGGTGGATGTAGTCTATCGGTGGATGTAGTCTATCGGTGGATGTAGTCTATCGGTGGATGTAGTCTATCGGTGGATGTTATATATCGGTGGATGTAGTCTATCGGTGGATGTAGTCTATCGGTGGATGTAAGGATGTAATCTATCGGTGGATGTAGTCTATCGGTGGATGCAGTCTATCGGTGGACGTAGAATAGGGTTTTGTCATTTAGTGACCAGTGGATGTGAGTGTAGAAGTGAGTATTAGGTTTTGTCGTTTAGTGACCGGTGGATGTGAGTGTAGAAGTGAGTATTGGTTTTGTCGTTTTGTGATCGGTGGATACTGAGGGTTACTATCGTTCGAAGGATTCGATCGGTGGACGTGAGCGGTGGTTGTGAGTAGTCGTCATGTCGTTCGACTGACACTGTTTAGCGGTGGATGCCTTCTATTTCTGTCTCTACCGCTGAGACCATGTTGTTTCTGCTTCTGCCGCTGACACTGTTTAGCGGTGGATGTCTTTTGTTTCTACATCTATCGTTGGAACTGTTCAGCGGTGGACGAGTTCTATTTTGTTTTGTTTTCTGTCAACCAACAGTTCTAAATATTTTAATTATTTACTGAATGTCGTTTTATACGAAAAATTTCCGCTGCAAGTTTTTACGTTTAAGGATCAAATTTTGATTTTTGAGTGAAATTTTAGGATTTTCTCAAAATGTCATAGTATGGTTCAGTATTATGAGTAACGAACCGGGTTTATATAATTCGGGGCGTTACAGTATAAAACGACATTTATTAATTAATTAAAATATTAAAGACAATTGGTTGAAAGAAAACAAAACAAAACAGAACACGTCCACCGCTGAACAGTTCCAGCGATAGAAATAGAAGCAAAAGGCATCCACCGCTAAACGGTGTCAGCGGCAAAAGCATAAACAAAATAGTCTCAGCGGTAGAGACGGAAATAAAAGGCATCCACCGCTAAACAGTGTCAGTCGAACGACATGTCGACTACCCACATCCACCGCTCACGTCCACCGATCGAATCCTTCAAATGACAGTAACCCTCAGCATAAACCGATCACAAAACGACAAAAATCTGTTTCTCACATCTACCGATAGACAACATCCACCGATAGACAACATTCATCGATAGACAACAACCACCAGTGAACAGTAACACTCTACATCCACCGATGGACTACATCCACCGATAGACTACATCCACCGATCACAAAACAACAAAAACCTATTATTCACATCCACCGATAGACTACATCCACCGATGGATTACATCCACCGATAGATTACATCCACCGATAGATTACATCCACCGGTGAACAATAACACTCTAAACAAATAGACAACTCTGCCTACTAAA
This sequence comes from Begonia masoniana, assembly GCA_022432975.1. Classification (NCBI taxonomy): domain Eukaryota; kingdom Viridiplantae; phylum Streptophyta; class Magnoliopsida; order Cucurbitales; family Begoniaceae; genus Begonia; species Begonia masoniana. The sequence goes on along the minus strand of CM039509.1, from coordinate 20,934,586 downwards.
AGAATTTGTAAATTTTAACAGCAACTATTCAAAACAACATAAATCCACAACTTTATAAATCCAGAATATCAATCCACAACTAAAACCAAATTGTGTTTTTCATAATCAGAGAAGCTCCAAAATTAATAAAAACATTAAACTCCTGCTGTCATTAACATTCTTAGCATACTAAAACTGAACCATTGTTAACTAGACTTTCACACCTCCTGACATTAGTTAAACCGCCTCATCAGAGCACCAAACCGTGGCATAGCTTTGCTCCAACAACTTCCTCTATTCTTCAATACATTCAGAGAATTCACCTGTTGCAACCTCAGCACCTACATCACAAAACTCATCTATTAGCCTAATGCTAAGTAAGTAAAGCAACAATGAAATGATATGCTGAAACATAAATCCTAGACATGCAGTTTCTACTTTCACATCTCAGTTGCATTCACGTTCTTTATCTGATCTGATCTCTCAATTCCATTGGGAGTTGGATCATTTTCCCCAAAGTCATACATCCTCTTCATAAATTAAGGGGCAGATTAGTTCTCTTAACAGCTGATCTGATCCTAAATTTCATTGGGAAGCGGATCAATTTTCCCAAAGTCATACATCCTCTTCATAAATTAAGGGGCGGATTAGTTCCCTTAACAGCTGATCTATTACATTCTGTTCATACCTTGTCATGCATTACATGTAAATTCATTTTTGTGTTCTTTCCAAAACATGATACATGACATACATAAAACATTCAAACAAGCATAAACCTACTGTTTTGTGATGTAGACCCGAAGGCACACACATACTCTACTTACTTGGTCTCCTGAAAAGTTTGGTTGAAGTCTACCTCGAAAGTTTCCTCAAACCTAAAACCATAAACAAAAAATTAATCAAATCTTCTCTAAACTTAATCCTAAATCAACAGAAATCTAAGGAAATGAGTTTGGAACTCTAGTTTTCGAGCATTCTTGATTCACCACAAAACCTGAACTAACTCTCGCTTACAGCATTCTCAAAACCACATTTATAATCCCCTCTACCAACGATAGTTACAATGTAGCAAGAAATCGAAGTAGAACTCACCTAGCTTGGAGAGAATGGGAGAGAAAATCGCCGAGAGAAACTCTGCTTAGCTAAGCTGAATGCCGAGAAAGGAAAATGAGAAACAGTGGCGGCTAAACCTCATTAAACCCTCCCTTAAATACGTTATCCTCTATAAATCTCTATTTATCATTATGCCCTTACTTAGACACTCATTAACCGAATCAATAATTCTCCCAATTTCATCCATAAAGTGTACACTATTAGATGATAAGGTAAAATCGGTTCGATGGAACCGGGTGCTACAGTTAGAGTCACCCCGTTGCGTTAGGGTGACACCTTCGAGGGACTCTATTGGAGCTGCCCAGTCGTGTTAGGGTGCTAGGTTAGCACTTGCGAGGGGCTCTATGAATGATTAATGAAACGAAAACATAACGAGAATAACAGAGCGAGTAGAAACTGTATGTGTTAGGGGTTGAGTGTGCATTGTGATTTTGCATTCATTATTTCCTACTTGCTAAGTATTAGATTTACGTTTTGTGTTCTATGGTGTAGGTGACGACGAGATACCAGGTGAGCTAGTTGAGGGAGGCCAGGGTTAGGACGCAGTCGGCTACGTACGTGGCATGCCGGTGCGGGTATTTGTCGGGGCGCCTTGACCATGAAGTTGCTGGGAGCTGTGGTAGTGGGTAATTTTGTTGGGATTTTGGTTTTGCACAGGATGTTGGTTTTATAAACCTTTTTGGGTGTTTGGTTTGAATATATGGTAAACGTTGTTTCAAGATTTTGGTTTTAGAAAATTTAACCGTTATGCTGCTCATTTTTTTTATAAAAGAAACGATGTTTAGTTTTTACGAACTTTTATGTTTCTATTTATGGGTGCGAGTCAGGTTTTAGGGGTTTTAATGTGTCTAGAAATTTAAAATATTGGAAGATGAATTTTGAAGGTTTTTAGGTGAAATGTTGATGAAGGAAGTAAAGAAAATTGGAAAAGGGAAGAATCGGCCGAAGTTGGTGTGATGATGTCGACTGATTAGTGCTAAAATTGGTCGAAATTGGTGTGGTAATGTCGACTGATTAGTGCTGAAATTGGTCGAAATTGGTGTGGTGATGTCGACTGATTAGTGCTGAAATCGATCAAAGTTGGTGTGGTGATGTCGACTGATTAGTGCTGAAATCGGTCGAAGTTGGTGTGGTGATGTCATCCCCTGGCGATATCGACCCTTGGTGATGTCGTCCCCTGGTGATATCGACCACTGGATATATCAACCCCTGACGATGTCGACCCCTGGCGATATCGACCCCTGGAGATATCGACCTCTGGAAATATCGACCCCTGACGATGTCGTCCCCTGGCGATATCGACCTTTGGCGATATCGGCCCCTAGCGATATCAACCGCTGTTGATATCAAATGAGTAGTGCAAAATCGGTCGAAATTGGTGTGGCTAATCAATTATAAGAGATGTCGACCAATTATAAGAGTTGTTGACCGGCTAGTGTAAAGTCAGTTAGAAGAGTTGACCAGACTATCGGGGTGTTAACCATTGAGGCTGTTAAGTCGTGATATATGTCGACCATTTTTCCAAATGTCGACTGAAACCCTGCGCCATAGTTTTTTTTTTTTTTCTTTTACGGATATGTTTAACCCGACTCTTTCTGGCACATGTTTACATAATTTATGAATGTTTTCCAAACGTTTTTAAGTTTTCAAAAAAAAACTCGAAAAATCGAGTCGAAATTTTATCAAAAATTTATTTAATCATAGTCTAATGGGTTGTATGGATTGTATGAGTGAGCAAAGTAGTGCACCGAGCCAGGGTGGGTTCGGGGGCATTACATACACATTGCATTATTGACCATTTTTGTTGTATGAATCAAGTTTGATTACTTGTGAAGGGGGGCTCTTTTCTTTACTCACATTCGACCGTTGAAGAATGTGTTTCTTTGTATTAACTAGAGTAATGAGTCAGATTACTGTGTCATATCCCTGAGCCCAAAACTCTAAACTTGATCAAAATTTTTATTTTGGTGGCTCTATCGATCGCTGAGTATATGTTTATGACACAGTGTGTTTGGGATTCGTGTATGACTTTTTTTTCACCGACATTTATATTTAACCATAGTAGCCCATTTTATTATTTACCACATTATAGTGGAATGTTTGACCACTTGCCATACTCTATATTTCATGCTCACATTTTTATAAAATTATTTATAATGGCATACTCATACAACATTTCATATTTAAATTGTTGAATGTAAAAAAATTTTCCCTACTGAATTTAGTCGACTCACCGCAAACAACCTTCCTCTATCAAGTTTTAGTGAAAAAGATTGTCAGTTGCCAAATCACGACTAAGCTCGCGAACCTCAAATTTTAGTTTATTTATTTTCTCCTTAGTGAGACTCCTTTTCGTGAGGTTGGGACATATTGTAAACCACAATGTAAGTCTTTTGTTTCCATTTCATTTTGGCACATTTGGACGTTATATTGTCACTTTATCTTGATGTCACTTATTGGTCATCGCTTTTAGTTCATCTGGTATTGGGCCATGATTTTTATTTTATTTAAGTTTTTCATTGTTATTTAAAAGAGTTAAGAAGAGGGTTAGACAATTCAGTTCGTTTTCAGATCGGGTTGTTACCCGTTCTGTCTCGGGTCCCTATAGTGTGTGACAACTATAGTTGATTAATTTCAATAATTTCACATTGAATTATCAAACATAATTTTTATCCTATAAGTTCACATTTGTTTGTCAAATGTCACATATTTTGTATAGTTTGTGAAGTGGGGAAAAACTACAAAGAAATGGTGAAAGGGAAGAAGTAGAGTCACTAGAATAAGGTAGAATTCATCTTGTTCTCTTAAGTATTTCCAACTATAGGTAATAGTGTAATTTTGGCTCAATATGGTTTCTAATTTTGGCCTTTGAGTTCTTTATTGTTTGCTCATTAGAACATTAGTATAACATTGCTACATATGATTTTTTTTTGTGCTATCAATACTAGTCAAAGTTTAAGGTTTTACAAGTGCACAGTGAATAGAATGTCATAACTCACCCAAAAAAACCACCAACCAGGGCAGGTTATGACCCATGGAATCTCATGGAAGAAAAATGACCTCATTTATTTATGATCAATCTTTATATAATAATATCAACTCACATAAAATTTGGTATCTCTAATTGAAACGTTACACTTAACATAACCCGATATGTTGAAGATTGTACAAAGAATAATAAAATATTTTTCAATTTTATTTAATAGCATGTATGATAAAATAACCACACAATATCATAAATTCCAAAATAAAGTGCCTACATGTGACTTTATTTACAATAACTTAATAACTTACAAACTAGTTTCAGGGTTAATACAAAATATACAGTCTTTGTGCACACAGAAAACACAAATCGGAAGAAACCCTTGAGCAAACGAGTATGATCCAATGACCTACATTGAACTGCTATGTCTCTAGATCAAAAAGTTACCTAGCCTTTGACTTTCTTTTCCTACTTTGGTCGTCGCTTGTATCAGCAAAAGTAAGAGAAAATCCACCATGTGAATTTTTATAAAGCCAGTAAGTAAAATTAAACTTTAAAGATTTTCAGTAATATAAATCAAATACATGGGTCTGTCATACCTAAAACTCTACTATAACGTCCTATAATTGACCAATGTTAATATGATTCTAGCACTAAAATGCGGCACGACATGTTTGGTGTTAAATGCAAATGATAATTTATTATCTATTACCATTATCTTTTGATATTAACATTCAAATGTCTATGTTAATATAACTATTGTGATATATGAATCACACACCAATACGTGCACCACACACACACATCTAGGCTTTACAGATTTTCACCATCGACTTTTGCCATTGACATATGTTGTCTCATGTGGTTTTAGAATTTTGCACCCAAGAGCACGTTAAGTTGATGTCTTATATGTATCCACATATCACCAAAATCATAAAAAATATATGATTAGATTCTGATCTATACTAAATCACGTATTTTTATAAATCCATACAGATGATGTGATGCACCAAGAGGACCTGTCACTTGCTCCTGAGATCGGTGACTAATTAACATTTATATTTTTTTTTATTTCCTAGTTAGAAGTATCTTAGAAGACTAAGAGGACCTACCTGGCACATCAGTCGAGGCAATTGTAGCACTTGCTTAGTTGGACTCAAGAAAAAACTCTATTGAAAAACATTTCAAGCAAATTTGGAGATCTTTGAAGAAGCAAACCAAGAATAATTCTTTAAGATTAGTTCAACTTGAAGAAGACGTAGGAACAAGTTTACTTGTAGTTCTGGTTGGATTAGGCATGTCAAAATGTTGGCTTATGTTTTGAATCACTCGGATTAGTCCTTTAAAAGTTGTTTGAGAATAGTTTAAAGTTTTAAGGTCATTTTAGATTTTTCCTGTTTTTGCTAATTACCTTAGATGGTAAGGACAACTTAAAATCATTTTAGGGTTCTGTAAAGACTTTTGACATACTTGTTTTGTAAGAGAAGCTATGGCCCCCATCTACTTTATCCAACTTCTAGTTGGATTGTTGTTCATTAAATCGCTAGTTTGTTGTTGTTTGTGAGCATTAGGTCTTTGATCTTCTTAGTGCAGCTCTATCACTCTTACAAAGGAGCTTCACCTAAACTCGTAGTTTGATTCCCTTCAAAAGGTAGCTATTGAAGAGAAGAGGTATCAAACAACAGCTTGTGATCTTTTGATTATAACTTTTTCCCTCACGAATTTCAATCCCATTTTCTAAAAATCCTTTCCTCATTCCCCAACCATTGTCGAGTTCAAAACTCTCATTCGAAATGTTTCGTCCCCGTTTTCCTGTCATAAAACTAGCCTTAAATCTTCCAATACCCTCGTACCTGAGCTGACAAAACCTTTCACCAATTGATGTATGTAGCATGATGCTTGTTTGATCATCACACAATGCATTGTACGTTTCATTTTATTTTATCACACAATGTTCCATATTTCATTATTTTTTTAGTTATTTAACAAATTCAGAGAATGTTTTGTAATAGTATGACACAATATTAAAGTATTAAATTCAAATACTTTAAAGAACACTTTATTTAATAATCAAACTCATGTCGTGGCATTATTAAGCTTATGTCGTGGCCTCAATAGATATACACAACGTCGAGGCATAATATTCATAACGTCGTGGCATAAAAGGCCGCATAACACCGTGGCATTTCATGCCTAATGTCGTGGTGCTTTGATAGTCAACAAGCCGATGCCAAAATTCCCGAAATCTGTCCATATTGTTTTGACATTCAAGAACCGAATGTCACAGTTTCGAGCACGAATTTGCGCAACGCACGCTCAGTCGTTGCCCAATTCCAAACCAAACCCTACCAAACTTGTTTTTCATAAAAAAAAAATGAGGACGCCAACAAAATCAAAATATTGTTTAGAGTAAATTTAAATAAAAACTTCCTGCAAAAACACCTCCACAACGAAGTTAATCAATAAGCTTCTAAATCTAAAGTTTTGAATTACTTAAGAGTTCACTGCCTCAATGTCAAATTCTATTCAATTTGTTTATTTTGACGCAACAGACAAATTTTAGGTTGAGACTTTCCTCAAATTCTCTAGAATTCCTTCTCCCTTAAATTTTCGTCACGGCCAAATATCCTTTTTATTGAACTCTCTCTTTCTCTCTCTCATTCTTTTGTTTTTCTTTTATTTTTCATTATGATTTTTTTTATGAATTTAATTGAATTTCAAATGGAATTTTACCATTTAATTCTTTTCATTTTTAAAAAATTAAACATAACCTTCAATTTGGGAAAAAATTAACTATGAAAATTATAGGGATTAAATAAATTATAACATAATTAATTTACTTATTAACCACAATTACATTCAAGCCTATCCTTTGGATTAACTTAATTAATCATATTTTGTAACGACCCTCGCAGGCCGCCACGAAACATAACATACTAGACTTTACTTTGTTATGTAAAATTTTTTGACTTTTATTTAAAACTTTAAATCGGTTTTTGGTACGTTCATACCCTTTAAAATACGTGGAAAACATTCATAAAATACGTTTGGAAAGTATCGTAAAACATTGGGTTAAAACATCCTTAAAAATCAAAATTTTAAAAAAATAAAATTTTGGAACCACTTCTTACTTTCTCCAAACTTCATAACCTATAAAAACACTTCAATTACCTTCACCTTCTAACATTCTTACCCCTAACTCTTAAAATTATAGTTCATAAATGTGACGACCCGTCTTTCAGCGGACTGATAAGGAACCACCCATTCTCCGCGGATCCTGGGGCTGACCTGGGCCGGAGGTGGGTAAAGCTCCGCGGATCCTGGGGCTGACCTGGGCCGGAGTGGTTTCTCCGTTGAAGCAGGGGCCGTTACGAACCCATATCGCTTGGGGAAGTACATGGAAATGAAGCATATGTAAGAGATCCCTCCCTAAATAGCAAGACGCGTTTTGGAGCACAATTGGCGACGGATCCCATAAGAACTCCGAAGTTAAGCGTGCTTCGGCGAGAGTAATTTCAGGTTGGGTGACCTCCTGGGAAGTTCTCGCCAAACAAAGCCGTGAGGGGAGGATATTGGGCTGCGGCCCAATCCCCGGAGCGGACAATATCTTGCTGGGATGAGGGGTCGTTACAAATGGTATCAGAGCCTGTACCCAACCGGAAATGTGGCCAACGAGGACGTTGGGCCCCCGAGGGGGGGTGATTGTGACGACCCGTCTTTCAACGGACTGATAAGGAACCACCCATTCTCCGCGGATCCTGGGGCTGACCTGGGCCGGAGGTGGGTAAAGCTCCGCGGATCCTGGGGCTGACCTGGGCCGGAGTGGTTTCTCCGTTGAAGCAGGGGCCGTTACGAACCCACATCGCTTGGGGAAGTACATGGAAATGAAGCATATGTAAGAGATCCCTCCCTAAATAGCAAGACGCGTTTTGGAGCACGATTGGCGACGGATCCCATAAGAACTCCGAAGTTAAGCGTGCTTCGGCGAGAGTAATTTCAGGTTGGGTGACCTCCTGGGAAGTTCTCGCCAAACAAAGCCGTGAGGGGAGGATATTGGGCTGCGGCCCAATCCCCGGAGCGGACAATATCTTGCTGGGATGAGGGGTCGTTACAATAAACGTATCAAAAAGCGTAGCGAAAATCACGAAAACAAACTGCATGGATTATCTTGAAAACTGAACATATTCATACAGACGAAATAACTCCCAAACAGTTCCAGTATTTTCCAAATTTCAAAAGCTATCTATACATCCTCCTATCAAAACATCCATACTTTTCTATACACGAATTTAAACCAAACATAAACATACTAGCCACGGTCGAAATTGCCCTAACAACCATCGGGTCACTGCTGTGGAAGTACCCCTCTAACTGCATCTAATGATCCACCTGAGGTTCGAAGTCCTCACCTGTACGGTCAATATCTACATCACAGAGTTTAACTAATGAGCCTAACGCTCAATAAGATCGTATCAAAGCTGTAAAATGAGCGTGCTATGCATGATCGTTTTCAAAACATATACATACTTTACATTTAGATTCAAGTGGACATGATGGTTAAAAGGGCGTGTTAGGGGAGTAAGTTCAGTATACATGACATGGGTTAGTGTTTTTTCCTTGTCCTATGGAAGGACAAATATCAGTATGTCATTAGGCAAAGACGGTTTTACAGAAGTCCTAGAGAATGACAAGAATAAAGCATATGTCATTCCTTGTCCCACAACTTAACCGGTACATTACATTTAGCATTTACTTATCTTTCTTATATAAAACATGTGCATAAAACATTTTGCATGATTTTTTGAAAACGTAATGTATGAACATATGCACCGCGCATATAACATAACACAACATGTAGACATATCCTCAATGCATAAATATAGACAATTCCTCAAGACATTTCAATAAAACAACGACACTTAACATAAAACATATTCTAATAATCTAACTACCCATCAGTGTACCCCTTAAAGCATATAAAGGACGTAGTACCTTTGTGATGTAGGCCTTAAGGGCTGGACACATGCAATACAATCTTACCTTTGGTCCTTTGAAATTAAGTAAACCTTGAGTGCTTCCTTGAATTTTTTAAAACCGAAATACGTGCATTTGAGCCATTAAAAATATCACAATTTGAATAAGGAAACATTAAAACATGAAATTAGATTTAAGAAATCGTAGAACGAAGTAACACATTCAATAGTTCTCACTAACCATTCAAATAGCTCAAAGTTCTTTCAACTAACAAAACTAGTTTCTAATGGTATAATCTATTTAACAAACCAAAACAATCAATTTAGCTAAAATTCTAGAAAATCAAAATCTGCCCTGTTTTATCGATTTTTCATAACCCAATTTCAATCAATGCTTTAAACATGCATTTCTATCCATTTACTATCCATTTGGAATGACTTAAAAACATGGATTAGCATCAACTTAGGGAGGGAGAACATTTAGATTTTTGGAGTTTCAAAAACCCACACCCAACTTCCATTCAAAACGCAATATAAACACCAACTAACCTATCTAACTTATAAACTAAAGTTTTCTTACCTTAAATCTTGTTATGAGAAGCTTAAAATGAGGAGGGGAGAATCAACAATGGAGGAGGAGGGAGAGGAACGATTTTCGTGAAGGAGAAGAAGGAGATTAAGTAAATTTTTAAGGTTAATTTATTTTAATCATACCCCCTCAACTTTGCTTAATTTGAATTTCACACCCCCCCCCCCCCCCCCCTCCCCCTCCCCCTCACTTTTTCTCATCTTCTCATTCCAATCCTCTTTTATCATTAAATACCACTTCGTAAAATATTCCTAGCATTACGTTTAAGTTCTGTATTATAAAATTTCAGGAACAATTACATGATAAAAAATTTTGAGGTGTTACATATTTAATTATGTTTTAATCAATAATTAATCATTTGACGAAGCACTATATCTTAGCTCTACGCTCCTCAATTTACGTTCTAGCATCCACTCTTAACTTCCTGAAGTCAAAAGTCTGATCTTTGTTATCCTTAATCAAGTTTTAACTCACATTCGCATAACTTTTCCATTATAACCCAATTAAATTAATTTTTCAGTGTTGGGTTCCTTATATCATTTCCTTCCCTATTTTACATTAAATTTGAGTATGGTACTTTATTGGATATCTCCAAATATCAAATAAATCACGATATACAGAATATTCAATCCCAAGCAGTTTAGAATCAATATAATTACAATTCAAATCATGCTCAAAATATAATTAACAAGATAATTGAAAATCGGGTTATTACGTTCTGCTCTCCTCAAAACTAGAAACAAATTAAGGTACTTTTCCTGGACCTCGGACTCAACAATCTGGATGACATTGTTTCGAAGCATGTTGCCATGTTCATCCAAAATGTCTACACTTCTTGCACAATACCTCATTGAAGTTCTAATTCTTCCCAATCTAAATATGAGAACAATCTTGTTGGTACTTCCTAGTTCCTTAGCATGGATGCATGGAACACGTCATGGACAAATAAGTTGCAAGTCCAATTCTCCTGGAGCCTTGAGAAGGAAAGAAATAATTTCTTCCTTATTTTTTTCCTTCTCCCCTATTTTCTCTCACCATCCGCTCCCACAGCCACTCCCCCCCCCCCCCCCCCCCCCCCCCTCTCTCTGTGATTCCCACGCCTCGCGTCGCTCTCCATCTCTACAACTCCTCTCGCGGCTGGATCATAGCAATGATTAAGGGAGGAATTTGGCAGGTTGGACGTTGCCTCTGTGACTGAAAGATCATCGACTCGGTAAGTCGAACCTTTCCTTCCCCTGGTTTCTATGTAATGGACGGAACTCTTTGAAATTAAACAAATTTCTCCATCTGCTTGTTGAAGAAATTTTGGACAACTGTTGTTACGATTTGGAGGAGTCATTGGGTTCTGGACTGCTGTGGGAGGTCTCCTTCTTTTATCCCTTAGTAATGCATATGATCTTTCAGGTCGGGGTGTTCCTCGTTATTCGTTATGTCTCGGGTTCCTTCGGGTCTTGACACTCGGTGATATATCTGGCCATACTTGCTTTCATCCTTTCGACCAAAACTATTTCATCAAATTCAGGCACATTTTATAATGTCTGAGATGAATAGAAACTCTTAGCATTGATATTTTTTCAAGACTTCTTTCAATTCTTTGATATTTGGCACTAAGATTCTCCAAGAAATATAATTTTACTATCATCCCTGAGCTTCACCATTAGAGATTGGAACTTCTAGATCTTCTATCCAACTATCAATAACTCTGTGAAGTAATGTCCGTTGAGTAGTAATATCCTAGAGATATTTATCGGTTCGTTCTTTTGATTGTAAATTGACAGAATTTAACTTTGTCCACATTTTATATTCTTGAATGGGGGAGCTAGCTCCCACAACCTTAGATTTTCTACTCAATGCATTAACTACAACATTGGTTTTTCTTGAATAATAATGGAGAGTATTATCAAAATCCTGTAGGAATTCTATCAACCGCCTTTGTCTCTAATTTAGCTCATTCCGAGTGAACAAATTTTTTAAACTCTTGTGGTCATTAAATATTTCAAATGTTTCTCGACATAGATAATGTCTCTAGTGGTTCAGAGAAAATACTTCTACTAATTCTATGGGTAGTTATGCTCATGAGTCTTCAATTCTCTGGAACCATATGTAGCCATGTTATCATCGTTCATAAGGTGCACAACCTAACCCTTGTGAAGACTCATCACAGTAAATATTGTAACCTTTGCTCTTTTTGAAATAATGAGAGTAAAAATGGCTACTTTTATATTAATTAAATTCTACGTGTAAATTTTTTGCGTTATTGATAGTCAACGCATCATGGGTTGATTCGTTTTAGGCCACGTTGGAATATTTGGTAAATTGGTAAAAATCAATAAGCCGAAAAGTTAACGTGTAGTTAGAAATTAGAAGAAATTAATGTTAGATAATTTAAGATTTACCTCGGCTAAGATATTTGAATAATGTTCGGATTTCATTGATCATGTTCTAAGGATTTTATTTAATATATAATACTAATATTTATATTTATTAAGTAATTAAAACGTATTTTAAAAGAAATGAACGAAGGATGGAATCCTTACCTTCCACGCTGACGCGAGGGAGAGGGAGAGACAAAAGGATGGAGGGAGAGAGAGAGAGAAGAAGGGAAGTTGTGAATTGTAGGACATCAAACAACAACTTTTGTGAAGGAATTATGAGGGTAAGTTGATTTTTATCTCTGTTTTCAAGTTTAGTTTATTGTTGATTTGGATTTGAGCTTGTAAACTAGAAGCTCTTGTTTATTTTGTGTTATTTGGCTAGATTTTGTGTTTACGTAAGTTGGTTGTTTGAACAAAGATGAAAATGACAAAGGGATGTGATTTTTGCGACTTTTCTTAGCAGGAAATCGTAAAAGTGTCGGCTGTTGTGAAAGGTTGGTCGACACTTCGACCCTTGTTGGAAACACAAACGATCAAGTGTCGACCTCTTGGGAGTTCAGTTAACACCTTAAAGAGCCGACCGCTTTGCAGACTTATCAACCCATGGAAAAACCCAAGAAGAATGAGGGGTCAACCCTACGGTCAAGGATCGACCACTGCCCTGAAGTGTCGACCACTAGGTTCGGCGATCCACTCATGGTGGAAACCCAATAGGATCGGTTGACCCTCGCTAGGGGTCGGTTGACCCATGCAGATTCGAGTCAACTATTTTAGGGTCTGGTCGACCGTACTATTTATTATTTGATGGAAATTTTATCCCCTCGGCGCACTAGTAATAATTCTATGAAATTTAGAGTTATTCTCATCATTCTAAGCAAAGTTGGATATTTATCCTCAATGTATTGATAATTTTAATCTATTTTAAGTTACTATGCATGTAAATAATTGAATAGAGTAAATAAAGATGAAAATTGTTAATATTTGAAGTTGAATCACTGCCGAAAGAGACTTCAATTGCGGCTTAAATAGGAGAAAATAATCGGCATCAAAAAAACTTATGAGTCGTAGCCCCAAAATCCCTGAGTCGCGGCCCTAGAATCCTGAGTCATGGCCCCGACCCAAATCAACTTACCAAAAATGAAAAATTATGCACATTTTGAAAGAATTTCCAGTGATACTGAAAACCCTAATCAAGAATCTTTAAATACAATATTGTTTGACGAAAGTGGGGACCTTCGGCAGCCTTGAGACATATTTTGGAAAGATAAAAGAGAATTTTCAACCTCATACGAGGAGACCAACACACGTGTTACGCCATTACGATGACATCAGAGACATATTCTCTTCTACCTGTTTCTTCTCTTTGATATCATCATGTTCAAAAAAATTTATTCTATTTTTCATTCAATTATGTTGAACTAACTCTCTCCCTTCGGAGAAAAGATGAATCATTTATTTAAAATATTATTTTATTCTGTTAGTTGAATTTATAGTTTATTTGTGATATTTTTTTTAATGGTTTCAATTTACTGGCTACATATTGAATAATTCTATATTTAGGGATTAACACTCGAGAGAAGTAATTCTGAATAAGACCTGAATATTACAACTTAAAATTTTAATCGCTCAAGAGAGTATTATGAGTTTATGAAATCAAATAGAAAACAATGCATGTTATTGAATAACAAAAAAATATATTTTTATAAAGATATTGAAATTGCAATTTTAGGAATTAAAGTTAACAGACACTCGAGAGAGATAGTTTATGTAACACCCGAGAATTTTCTGTAACGCGTGTAGACCTAAGATTAACTGGTTAGGAGAGTTTAACGTTAAGCGATAAAGGGATTGGAAGTTAGTTATGCAAAAGAAGAGATATGGTTTGAAAAGTCAAACCAAAAATATGTGGAAAAGTCAATTATTAATGAATATTGAAAAGTCAAAAGACTTATTGAACCAATAAGAATTTAAGGAATTAAAAAGAGAAAAGAGAAGAGAAAAGAGAAAGGTGGTTGACAATTCAAACCAAAAAGAATTGGTTGAAAAGTCAAATGCATTAAACCAACCAATGGGAAATTTTTGTAGGTAAAGAAATTGAATTAAATGAATGAAAATGGGGGAAAGAATAAGACATCACGTTGGAGGAAGATGAGAAGGGAAAAGGAGTGGGTTGATTTATAAATTTTAAAACCTTAGTGGAGGGAAACAAAAAGGTAGAAAACTTTTAGTTAAAAAGGGTAAAATTGTTAAAGTTGGTCATCTTCCTCCCTTGCTCTCCACGATTTTCTTGGCAGCCATTGAAGCTCCATCTTCTTCTTTCCATCAAGGTTTTTCAAGGTAAAAATAAGTAGGTTTTGGTTTTATGCACTTAAAGTGAAGTTTATTGAAAGTTTTAGTGAGTTTTAAGTGATTTTGATTAGGGTTTGGAAACCCTAATTCTTGACCTCCGAAATTTGAGTTGAAATGTTAGATTTCTTTCTTATTTTGATGATTTGGTTGTTGAATGACTTAGTTTAGGTTGTTGGAGTGGTTGGATTGAGGATTGGAAGCGAAAGTGTGAAAAATCGGTTTTTACCCTAAAGTGCACCGGTTCTGTTTTGGCATGTCTGACTTAGCCTTTGTGTTTGGATGGTTGATTTGAGTGATTCAATGGATAGTAGACGTGTTGAGGTTTACAGATTGAGGTGGCACGTCAAAATCCGTTGAAAAACGAGGGAGTTACGACCGTTTGAAGTTTGACGATTACTTTTGGGTAAATGTCGGGTTTGAGTGTTTAGGTTGAAAAGTTTGTGTTTGTTTGGTTTAGTTTATTTCTTTAGAATTCCCTAGGATGTTACTAAGTTAAGTTTTCGTTATTTTAGGTGACCGAGCGTGTATTTTGGTTGGACAAGTGAGCGAGAACGTGCCGAGGCACACCAGGTAAGTAGAGGACGTTATGTTTTGCCTTCGGGCCTACACCACGGAACGGTAGGGAATTGTTGTTGGTTGATTTCTTTGCAATTGTTAGTTGGTTGCTTTACTTGGTTTGGTTTTTTGGTTGTATGGTGGCCCTATATTGTTTTGGTTGTGTGGTTGACCTGTATTGTTTGATAGTTGTGTTGTTTTGTAGTACGTAGTGTGGAACTGACCTTCTTGGCTGTTGTTTGGTGTCTGAGTTTTGAGTGTTGTGGGGGTAGCACGATGTAACGACCCCTTTTCCCAGCAAGATATTGTCCGCTCCGGGGATTGAGCCGCAGCCCAATATCCTCCCCTCACGGCTTTGTTTGGCGAGAACTTCCCGGAAGGTCACCCAACCTGGAATTGCTCTCGCCGAAGCACGCTTAACTTCGGAGTTCTTATGGGATCCGTTGTCAATTGTGCTCCAAAACGCGTCTTTCTATTTAGGGAGGGATCTCTTACATATGTTTCATTTCCACATACTTCCCCAAGCGCTGTGGGATTGTGACGACCCCCTCTTTACGACCCGTCACCTTCCGGCTCGCCCGCGCGGACGTACCGCCATCCGGGTTCCGGTTTGTGCAGCCATCGTACCATACTTACAGATCCGGGTCATCACAATCACCCCGACCCGAATATGCACGTATGGGTACGATGGCTGCACGAACCGGAACCCGGATGGCGGTACGTCCGCGCGGGCGAACCGGAAGGTGACAGGTCGTAAAAAGGGGGTCGTCACAATCCCACATCGCTTGGAGAAGTATGTGGCAATGAAACATATGTAAAGAGACCCTCCCAACATAGCAAGACGCGTTTTGGAGCACAATTGACAACGGATCCCATAAGAACTCTGAAGTTAAAAGTGCTTCGGCGAGAGTAATTCTAGGTTGGGTGACCTTCCGGGAAGTGCTTTCGCCAAACAAAGCCGTGAGGGGAGGATATTGGGCTGCGGCCCAATCCCAGAGCGGACAATATCTTGCTGGGAACATGGGTCGTTACAAATGGTATCAGAGCCTGTACCCAACCGGAATTGTGGCCAACGAGGACGTTGGGCCCCCGAGGGGGGGTGATTGTGATGACCCGGATCTGTAAGTATGGTACGATGGCTGCACAAACCGGAACCCGGATGGCGGTACGTCCGCGCGGGCGAGCCGGAAGGTGACGGGTCGTAAAGAGGGGGTCGTCACAATCCCACAGCGCTTGGGGAAGTATGTGGAAATGAAACATATGTAAGAGATCCCTCCCTAAATAGAAAGACGCGTTTTGGAGCACAATTGACGACGGATCCCATAAGAACTCCGAAGTTAAGCGTGCTTCGGCGAGAGCAATTCCAGGTTGGGTGACCTTCCGGGAAGTTCTCGCCAAACAAAGCCGTGAGGGGAGGATATTGGGCTGCGGCTCAATCCCCAGAGCGGACAATATCTTGCTGGGAAAAGGGGTCGTTACAAATGGTATCAGAGCCTGTACCCAACCGGAAATGTGGCCAACGAGGACGTTGGGCCCCCGAGGGGGGGTGATTGTGATGACCCGAATATGCACGTATGGGTACGATGGCTGCACGAACCGGAACCCGGATGGCGGTACGTCCGCGCGGGCGAACCGGAAGGTGACAGGTCATAAAAAGGGGGTCGTCACAATCCCACATCGCTTGGAGAAGTATGTGGCAATGAAACATATGTAAGAGATCCCTCCCTAAATAGAAAGACGCGTTTTGGAGCACAATTGACGACGGATCCCATAAGAACTCCGAAGTTAAAAGTGCTTCGGCGAGAGTAATTCTAGGTTGGGTGACCTTCCGGGAAGTGCTTTCGCCAAACAAAGCCGTGAGGGGAGGATATTGGGCTGCGGCCCAATCCCAGAGCGGACAATATCTTGCTGGGAAAAGGGGGTCGTTACAAATGGTATCAGAGCCTGTACCCAACCGGAAATGTGGCCAACGAGGACGTTGGGCCCCCGAGGGGGGGTGATTGTGATGACCCGAATATGCACGTATGGGTACGATGGCTGCACGAACCGGAACCCGGATGGCGGTACGTCCGCGCGGGCGAACCGGAAGGTGACAGGTCATAAAAAGGGGGTCGTCACAATCCCACATCGCTTGGAGAAGTATGTGGCAATGAAACATATGTAAAGAGACCCTCCCAACATAGCAAGACGCGTTTTGGAGCACAATTGACAACGGATCCCATAAGAACTCCGAAGTTAAAAGTGCTTCGGCGAGAGTAATTCTAGGTTGGGTGACCTTCCGGGAAGTGCTTTCGCCAAACAAAGCCGTGAGGGGAGGATATTGGGCTGCGGCCCAATCCCCAGAGCGGACAATATCTTGCTGGGAACATGGGTCGTTACACACGAAATGTACACGAAAAGCACTAGGGAGTTGAACGCCTCGTCGTTAACGTGCAAGAGCACTAGAGGGTTTAACGTCTCGTCGTTAACGTGCTAGAGGGTATGCACTAGGGAGTTGAACGCCTCGTCGTTAACGTGCAAGAGCACTAGAGGGTTTAACGTCTCGTCGTTAACGTGCTAGAAGGTATGCACTAGGGAGTTGAACGCCTCGTCGTTAACGTGCAAGAGCACTAGAGGGTTTAACGTCTCGTCGTTAACGTGCTAGAGGGTATGCACTAGGGAGTTGAACGCCTCATCGTTAACGTGCAAGAGCACTAGAGGGTTTAACGTCTCGTCGTTAACGTGCTAGAGGGTATGCACTAGGGAGTTGAACGCCTCGTCGTTAACGTGCAAGAGCACTAGAGGGTTTAACATCTCGTCGTTAACGTGCTAGAGGGTATGCACTAGGGAGTTGAACGCCTCGTCGTTAACGTGCAAGAGCACTAGAGGGTTTAACGTCTCGTCGTTAACGTGCTAGAGGGTATGCACTAGGGAGTTGAACGCCTCGTCGTTAACGTGCAATAGCACTAGAGGGTTTAACGTCTCGTCGTTAACGTGCATGAGTAAGAAAGCAGCAGAGTGAGTAGAATTGGCATGTGTGAGGGGGTTGTGCTGTGTTTTTGAGTTGAGTTGTCGTGTTATGTTGCATGGGTTGGGGTTGTAGTCGGTTAAAGAGTAAGGCATCCTTTTTGGGTGCGGGAAATTGTGTTGTGCTGTTGTGGGGTTGCGTTGTGTCGTTGTGTTGTTTGGTTGTTTTGTTCAGTGTTGTGTGTAGCTTGTATTTTATCTAGTCGTATTTGTTAATCCCTACTTGCTAAGCGTAAGCTTACGCGTGCGTGTGTGTTCTGTGGTGTAGGTGTCGACTGGAGTACAGGTGAGGACCATAAAGAAAGCTAGAACTGGGACGCAGTTGGTGGTGTACGGGGCATGCCGGTGCGGGCTAATTGTCGGGGCGTCTTGACCACTATCGTCCTCGGGTATTTTGGGAGGAATGTTGTAGATAATTTGGTAAGAGTTTCGTAAGGGTTTTTGTTTAAAACGACTTCGATAGATGGGGTGTTTAGTACGAATATTTACAAAAGTGTTTTTGTAATGTTTCGAGTGGTTGAGTGGGAAGTATTGTGTTTACTGGTTGTAGTATTTGGGAAGTTGAAAACATATGGTTTTGTGTGTTTTGGTTTCAGGTTTTGGTTTAAAGAACTTCAGGCGTTATGCCGCTCGTTTTGATTTTAAAATAAATAACGTCGGGTTGCGTTCACTATTTTTATTAATATCTGTTTGAAGTCGGTTTTCCACAAAATTTACGATATTTGAAGATTTATGTGTCGGGAGCGTATGGTAGAAATTTCGGGATTTTTGGAGGTGTCGGCCTCATAGAAAAGTGTAGAAAAGTCGGGAAAGTCAAGAAAAGTCAAAACGAGGTGTTTTGGGGACATTTTTGGTCGAAAAATTTACGAAAATCATTTTAAACATCGTTTTAAACACGTGATTGGTTTGCATAGTGACGCACCGAGCCGGGGAGGGTTCGGGGCGTTACAGTTTAATAAATTATGATTTTCTGTTTATAAATAATTGTTCAACTAAAGAATATTGGTCTAATAAATAATATGATAAATATTTGTGAAATCAATCATTTAGATCTTTTCTGAATGAAAGGTTTTTTTATTGATTATTTGATTTATTTTTTTTATTTTAGTTTAGCATTCAAAATCATATTTTTAATTGTCCAGATAAAGTTAAAATCGATTAGATCAGTTGTAGCGACCCTAATACTGTACCCTTTAAATTCCCATAAAATTTTTCATTTAATAAACATTGAGTAAACTTTATTTTTAAAACGTTAAATTAAAGCTTCAAGCATATGAAATCGTTCGAAATTCATGTAAATAAAACAATATAAATATATGATAAAATAAAACCAGCATAACCACAATCGGTATGGGTAAATTCGCCCGAACCAGCAAAATAACACAGGCGATCGATCGCCCCTTCAATAGGCGATCGATCGCCCCATCAACAGCCGATCGATCGGCCAGCGTTCTGTTTCCAGAACGCATGGCCTGCTAGCCAGCAGGGGCGCCGATCGATCGCCCTTCCTGGCGATCGATCGGCACACTCTCTGGATTTTGAAATCCAGAGAGCTGCCCTCCCCTTTCTTCTTCTCTCGTTCCACCTGCATACCTCACACACTTCACACATTTCCTCCTTCATTTTTCTCTACATCAGACTACAACAAAACACTTTCATCAACAAAACACTTCAACCCACACATATTTCTCCAAACCAACAATCGCCTAAACCGACTCGATACTTACTTGAAAACAGAGTAGAATTTCATGAAAATAAACTGCGTGGATCCGTTTAAAAACTAATCAATTCCTATGAAACTTAAAAGAAAACTCCAAGCAGTTCCAGTAAGATTTCAAAAGCATCAACGACTAACCTATCCAATGGGAAGCTAACAATCATACGAAGACTAATCAAAAGAGAATTTACTCATAATTCATCAAAATACTTTCATTAACATTATAAACTCTCATACGAGCACTACATCAACCTACATGTACTATCGATACAATTTCTACCCGTCTCTAACCCAAAATACCTTTACATCGTCCCCCACGGGTCAAAAGTCGCACCGACTACGCCGGCACACTCCCACGGCACCCTTCTTCAACCTGCGTTTCCATCAAGCAGAGGAACGCCTTCCTCACCTGTCTCGAATTCACCTACACCATACAGACGCCTATGAGATAAATCTCAGTAAATTCTACGTAAATGACAATGCATGAACATGTATATGTAATTTTCGTTAATTCAGTCCATTCATTTCGTTTATCGTTCCGTATCAGTCCTCTTAGTCATCTCATTTAAGTCGTCTTAGTCATCTCATGTCGGTCGTCTTAGTCGTCTCATTTCATTTCATTTCATTTTAGTCGTCTCATATCATTTCACTTCCTTTCATGAACTTCATGCATAAATCCATTTTTCATGATATTTTGTAAAACAATGATGCATTAGCAATTCAATGCATAACATAAACATAAAGCACGTGTATACCATTAAAACATCACAAAAGCATAACCTATAAAACAACTAAACCTAACTACCCAACCAAAACATATAAACATAAAATGCTCCAACAATCCTCAACAACAAAACTCGACATATGGTGTAGGCCAATCAGCCACAGTAAGTCACGAGAACTTACCTGACGTCTTTAGCAAATCGAGCGTCCAGTTTTTGAACTTCGTTACCTAAGACATTTCACAATTGGGTCAATAAAGCTAAATCCAAACAAACCGTTCTAAAGGCCAAATGAAACTACTAGCTAAGGGAAATTTCCTAAAACTTCAATTTATGTCGTTCAGGCATTCTATCGAACACATGGCGCTCGCAAATTTCATAATCTAGATTTAATGGAAATTATATCGTTCAACTACCGATTTCAACCTAACTATCGATGAAAACCTCAATCTATCATCGTAAGTTAATAATACAGCAAACCTAACAATTTCTAACATAAACCTATAATTTCTCAAAACCCTAAACGAAAACCCTAACCGTTTTAAACCTTGAAAATCAGAAATTAATGGTCCAGAGTACTCGTACCATACCTAGGGCTTTAATATTGGAAGGAAATGGAGGAAGAAAACCAATCGCTAGAGGTGGAATCGTTGACCGAATGAGGAAATCACCGCGGAGGAGAGGAAACGCAAAGAAGGGAGAAAAACCCTCTGGACGAAGAAGAATCGTGAAAATGGGGGAGGGAAGAGAGAGGTATTTTGTTTTTATAAAATATTGACTTTGCAATTTACCATATTACCCTTATACTCAACTCTCAACTAAATCCGTTATTTCGCATATCAATTTCGTTCCTCCAAAATTTCTTTATTTCACCAAATATTCTAATTTATCACCAGGGTTCTAATAAAACTTTCGGTTTACAAAACGGACCTCGTTTGCTATATTTACTAAAATACCCTTATATTACGTAAAATATCAAAACTCGTAAAACCGTCATTACATCTCCAAAAATTCTCTTATTCCTCCAGAGACTCCTATTCATTCATAGAGTTGCAATAGAACTTTCCATTCGTGAAACGGCTTAATTGTCTTTATTTACAAAAATATCATTGCATAGCTAAAAATCTAAAACCCGAAAAAGAACCGGGCGTTACATCAGTATTTAGTAAAAATTGATAAATACATTTTCTTTGTGGATTCTACAACTCTATCTATCATTATACTATAAAACTTGATATTGTACACTTGCAGTAATTTTATTACGATAAATTTCTGCGTACAAGTTTTTGGCGTCTTTGCTGGGGGATATTTAATTTATAATTTTTGCTAATATTATTGAAAAATTGATTTTGATTTCAACTTGAATTTTTTTTTTTTTTATCTTTTTAGTTTTTATTTCACTTTTTGTTCTATTTTGGTTTACAGTTTATGCATCTTGGCAAAATGTTGGAATTAGTTCCATTTGATCCGAAATCAAAAAGACACTGCATGAGTTAAGGAGACCAAAAATTTAAGGTGGTGTGTCAATGGCTAGACAAGAAGAAAATTAAGATGTTCCCAGGCAAGTGATCAGAGACTACTTTAAATCGGTCGTAACTAATAAGCTGTCTTGTATTGCTTATCTTGCTATCCATGCGAATAATTTTGAGCTAAAACCGTCTTGATTAATATGGTACAACAAAATTAGTTAGGGAGATTTTGAAGTGAAGATCCAAATATTCATTTAGTAATGTTTAAGAAAATAAGTGACACAATTAAAATAAATGACGTCTCTAGTGATGCCATTAGATTAAGACTTTTCTCATTTTCCTTAAGAGACAAAGTTAGAGCTTAGTTGCAATGTTTGCAATTAGGTAGTATTACAACGTGAGATGAAATGATAGAAAAGTTTATCGGTAAATTTTTCCCGCCTGCAAAGATTGCCCAAATAAGGAGTGAAATTTGGTAGTTTAAACAACTGGACACCCTTATATGAATGTTGGGAAAGAGTTAAAGTGTAATACCCGACAATCCCGGCCAGGTGATCTTCTTAATTGAATTAACTGTCACCTTTATTTTTTGGTCCTTTGATTGAATTTAATACCAAGGCTTATTTGATCGTTAATTGTGGTGGCAGAATTGTAATTATGAGGGATAGCAATTGATATAAATAGAAAATGGAAACCTTAAACCTCACTAAAACCTCACTGTAGCCGACATATTCACTCTCGGCGATTTTCCTCTCCTCTCCAGAGCTCTCTCTTTCAGCCAGCTACAGCTCCTTTCGGCGACCGATTCCTCAGTCTCCACCCCGATGAATTTACACCCTAGGTAAGACTCGATAATGTAGTTGCTGGTTAACCATTTTGAGCTCTGTCTTTCAGCTAAGCTCTGTAGTTTCGGATTCTTCAATGGTTGGGTTATTGTAGTAACATTTATAATCTGTGTTTATCTGCTAAATTGAATCTGGTTATTTAGATATTTTTGGAAGCTTAATCTGTAACACCCCAAACCCGCCCCGGCTCGGTGCGCTACGTTTGCAAACCAAACCCGCGTTTAAACATCGTTTAAAAATAATTGTTGTAAATTTTTCTACTCGGATTTCGGGTTTTTCGAACCCTCGATTTTTGTTGAAAAACGTGCCAAAATACGTTTAAAATACATCGAAAAATGTCGGGTCAAAACATTGTAGAAATAGGGAAAATTTGAAAAAAAACGAAAAACGGGCTCAAAAGGGGCGCTGGGCGCGCGCCAGGCGCCGCGCGCCCACGCTACGCGCTGGGGCGCGTCTGTGCGCCCCACCGCGACCACTCGCGGTCCGAGGCCCGACCGATCGGGCCTCCTCGGGTTTTCTCGACCCAAAATGCTTAAAAACCTTATATTTTGACCCCTTTTGACTTTTCCCCACTTTTCCTCACATTTCTCCACCCCGAACACCTCCAAAATTCACAAACTTTAACCATACCTCCCCGACACTTGAACCTTCAAATCCCGTAGAAATTATAGAAATCCGACTTCAACCAAATATAAATAAAAATAGCAAACTTAAACCCGACGTCGTTTGTTTTAAAATCAATATGGACGGCATAACGCCTAAATCCTTTAAAACATAAACCTGCAATATAACACCCGGGAATATATAGTTTAAATTCTCAGAATACCACTACCATTACTCAACAACCCATCGACTCGAAATCTTTAAAAATTCGTTACGAAAACCTTTTAGAAAAACAATGTGCCAACACGTATCAAATCTCCCAATCACCAACCAAACACATCAAAATACCAAAATAATTAACACTCACAATGTGACTGTAACGACCCGAGGAGGATCGTCACGTGTCATGACTTTCCTTTAAACTTATTCGTACTTTTATACCTCTGTAATCGTAGTATACTTTTTTTTCTCAGACTTATATCATATCTCATCTTAACTTAAATTCGCTGAATAACCGCGTTTAGCTTTCACTCCTGCCGATCGCTAAACGACAAACATCTAGTTGTTCTACCGGTCAGCACGTGCATCTCACATGATTCATTAAACATCTATCGGCAGGCACACATATTTGCATCTGCCGACAGTCACGTGCAACTCGTGTGACCAATTAAAACACCGTTCAATTATACAACGGAAGCCACCTACATCTGCCGATGAGAGAACAATAGACGATGCTCTCATCTGCCGATGGCAAATACTCTATATCTGCCGATGACGTGGCATCACATCTTCCGGTAACTTAACTCACTACTCATACCGATCGCCAGATAACAGACATTGTCGTCATCTGCCGATGGCTTAAGACAACTACATCTTCCGACAGCTTAACTCACCATCTGCCGATGATACGTCCCATGTCTGCCGATGAGAGAACCATAAGCGAGGCTCTCATCTGCCGATGGCAAATACCCCTTATCTGCCGGTGACGTCAGCCAGAAGACAAATACTCTTCCTCTTCCGATGACGTCCTCCGAAAGTCAAACTTACCCGACTCCCATCACAACTCTCCTGCCGATGACGTCAGCCGGAAGACAAATACTTTTCCTCTTCCGATGACGTCCTCCGGAAGTCAAACTTACCCGACTCCCATCACAACCCTCCTGCCGATGACGTCAGCCGGAAGACAAATACTTTTCCTCTTCCGATGACGTCCTCCGGAAGACAGACTCATTTCCTCCATCATCCCTCGGCATCAGACATCCCCCTTTTTTTTTTTTTAGACTTCTATCTAGATAAATGTAAACCTCATAACTTAAATCTTAATGGCCAAAACTCATCAGAATAAATCATGAACTCATTCAAACTCACACAGCGGAAGACTTAATTAAAATAGTTCATTTGATAACTATAGCTATATCTTCGGACTCTGAAATTAAGACAGGCAGTTTCTAAAATCCCAAATTGTTAAATAATCCGAACCTACTTGACTTGGCTTCTTAAAAACTTCATTAAAACTTATACGAGCTTTAACCAGAATTCCTCATTCGCCATCCAGCCACAGATTTCACACTGATCACCTCCAGCAACCGAGCTTAGACATTTTCATCAACTTTGAATTCCTCACCTGATATTTCTTCACCTACATCATAAGGTGTAACTGTAAGCCTAAGGCTTAGTAAGGAATGCAAACTATTATGAGTTCATGAATGCATAACTTGGAGAAAAACATGCTCATAAGTCTTTTCTTTTCATGTACTTATCTTAATCATCATTCATAATCGTATCTCGTATTCATTGTTCATAATCATCATTCGTAGACATGCTCATATTCATCATTCCTTTCATCATTCATATTCTTCATTACATTATGTGGTTTAAGGGAGGATTTGTGCCGGTAAAGGGGGTTCGACAGTGAGTTTGATCATGGTCCCTACTGCGGGTCGTATTCATATGTCCTACTGCGGACTGTGACATACGCCGAACCACCCCCAACCCTCACTTAACCACGTTGCATAAGTTTTATCTTCTTATTTTATTCATGAGAAAACATATTTCAAAACATTTTCATATGCTTGAGAAGTAAAACATGATGCATAACATAAATGCACTTAATCATCGAACTAAGACAGGGGAGAACATCAGAATAACATAACCATATCCATCGACATTTCATCAAACATATAGAAGACAATGTTCACTAAATCTAACTTAATCCTTTGATGTAGGGCCCTATTGGCCGGAAACTTAATACATTCACTTACCTGGATTCCTTAGCAACTTGAATCACCTTCTCTTCAACTTCTTCACCTAACACATTTCACATTACAGTAGTTAAAATAAAGTCCTAAAAGTTCTAATCGAAAGTCATCCTAGAATCTAACAGCTAAGGTTCTCTGTGCAGTCTGAAATCCAAAACCGAAACAGCTAGATATAGCTATCGATTAAACGGGGTCGGTTATATAAAAGATCCAGAATCGATTTAAGGGTGACATTACCAAATGAAGATAAAGAACGATAACCAACTGACTCAGCCATTGAAGAGCCCGAAAGTACAAGTTCAACTGAAAACAGAGTTCTAAATGACTACCCGGCATCTACATTGTCAAAATCTTACCTAGAATGCGGGTTATCGGAGTGGAGGCTGAAAAACCAGTTGCTGGGGAGGAAGAAGGCTCCAGAGAAGAAGGGAGTCGCCGAGAGGAAATGTCGGCTGCAGTGAGGTTTTAAATGAGATTTAAGGTTTCCATTTTCTATTTATACCTAATCCTTCAATCTTTATTACAAAATTGCCACTCAACCTAGTTTTACTCAACTTGTAATGAATTTGCCTCAACGTTAAATTTAATCATAAAGGTTAAATAAGGGTAACAATGAGAATGGTCAGAAAATCACCTGGCCGAAATGTCGGGCGTTACAGTGACGCCCCAAAACCGTACCCGATCGGGGTCCAGGATCGGAGTCATCACACCGGACATTTTACAGAAGCAAGACATATTTTTTTTAAACTTATATGAGATCAGACCGGACACCTACAGAACTTTAAACAGAGGGAGAGAAAGAGTTCTGGATTTGAGATCACACGGAAAAGCAGTAAAAGAGATTCTGGATAACAGTTACAAATGGAAACAGGAAACAGAAAAACATCGGCGGAAGACCTAGTATAAAAGAACTTCGGTGGATTAAATAAAACTTAATGTAAAACCCTGAACATAAAATTTTACAGAGAGGGAAGGACTACGGTGAGTAACAGAACTATGCACAATTCGGAAATGAATAACAGAAGAGAAGAAATGGCGAAGAAAATAATTAAACAGAATGAACAGGAAGTAAACCAGAAATCATAAGCATAAAAGCAGGAAGCTGTTGGGCGAAAGACGTAAAACAATGGATGACGTCATCGGGAGAGAAGATGACATCAGCCGGAAGACGCAGGAAGCAACTGTGAAATAACTAGGCGGAAGACTAAACATTACGGGCAGTGGTGAATGAAATTTTCTAAAGACAGTGAAACAGACGGGCAGCGGGCAGCGGTTGATTCAGATACGACAAAATCGCTGACATCAGCCGGAAGAGAAGATGACGTCAACCGGAAGATGCAAGCAGTAAACACAATCGGCAGAAGATGATGACGTCAACCGGTAGATGGGTGACGTCAACCGGTAGATGAAGACAATAAACGAGACCGGCAGAAGGTGATGACGTCAGCCGGAAGATGGATGACGTCAACCGGTAGATGAATTTTAAAACAAGCAGAATTGCACATTCCACCGGTGGATGCCGAATACGACAAAACAGATGACGTCAACCGGAAGATGGATGACGTCAACAAGTAGATGAACACTTAAAACAGCAGTGAACGTGATCGGAAGATGCAGTTTTTGAGATAAAACTTGGCAAATTTTAACATAAAGACTTACAGGCAGGGAACATCGTAATAGGAGGCATGAGGGCTTCAGACCTTCAAACCAGATTTCAAAACAAAGTTTTTGAATCATACTCTACAAATGACAGGAGTTCAATCAGACAAACTGCATGGATAGCTCTAAATTTCGAGACTATCCATGCATGACCTGAAAAGGGAGAACTCAAGCAGTTCCAGAATGTTTTCAAAACATTTAAAATATATGGATACAATCTGTCAAATACAGAGGTTTTGAATACATCAACAACAGGATATTTCAGGAGACAACTATCAATGGTCAAACAGAGATTTAAAACTCAAACACAAGAAACTATACATTACATATCCAGCGGAATTTCCTACAGAGTTTTAAACAAAACACAGGACTATACAGAGTTGTAAACACAACGCCAGAATTCCAGAAAAGGTTTTACAGACATAGACTTTACTTTAAATACTTAAACCTCGGGGCAGAATTTGTCTGGCTGCAGCAACCACCCCCAATGAGCTCAATTCCCCAACTACATCAGCTCGTCATTATGAGGCATAAGGTCCTCATCTGGAGTATCCGTACCTACAACAGGGAGTTCACCTATGAGCCTAGAGCTCAGTAAGAACATATCAGAAATAAATGCAGTGATGCATATGCTATGCATGAACGTTTCAAATACAGGAACATTACATTTCACTGGACAGGGAGGTATAAGTGGGAGGAGGAGCTGGCGCAACAGGGTGTACATGCCGCTTCAGGACATAACAGGAGTACTTGACAGGATGTCAGTCCTCATCCACACTTAACCGTACATTACATTACAGATTTTATCTTACTTACTTCAAAACCAGTGTTGAAAACATTTGCATGATTTTACAGGAAAACGTGTATGCATGAATAAGTGCGATGCTTAACTTAACATTCACAGATGGCAGAATGATACAACAAGAAGACAGGATATGATGGAGACATATTTAACTTAAAGCATAACCTAAAACATGTCTACCCATACCATACCTAGTACCTCCAAGTTGTAGGGCCTTAAGGGCCAACGTAAATGCATGAACTTACCTGTTTGCAGCAATGCAGTGTGCTCGAACGCCCCTGGAAAGCTCGGATCTGTAAATGGATGTACAGAATTCAAACACGCTACAAATGCTAACTAATATCTCGTAGGAAATGCAGCAAACACGTTTCAACACTTTAGAAAACACACCAACGTGTTTTCATCCAAAAACAGTGAGTTTTCTCTAAAATAATAACCCTAAATCTCAGTGAAAACTCGCATTAAACTTGTCCAAATTCGTTAGCATTCAACCAGACATTTACCTCAGCGGGAAAACAGAAAGGAGCCGAGGAGATCGAAGTAACTTCGATGGTTGTTCGTCGACTGGAAGAGAGAAAACAGGAGGGAGTTTCACGCCAGAATGAAGAGAAGAACGGGAGGAAAGGAAGAAGACATGGCTTCTTCAACAAGTTGCAAGATGGCATTCATCCATTGGCTATTCCCCACCAACCTAATTTCTCTCTATTTTACCCTTCCATTGGTCTTTAACTAATTTGCTATTTAGTTTCACCATTTGGTTTTATGAATCATACATATTCAACTGGAAACATTAGCAAATTAATAAAAACAAACCTTGCATGATTATTCCCATTAATCCCGTTGAATAATTTAAGGAATATCTACATGGCAAAATGCCGGGTGTTACATTCCACCCACCTTAACAGAAATTTTGTCCCCAAAATTTGCCTAAGCAAAGAGGTCCGGATATTGAGTCCTAACATCCGCTTCTCTTTCCCATGTGGCTTCCTCCACATTGTGATTACGCCACAAAACTTTCACCAACGGGACCACTCGATTGCGCAACACTTTGAGTGACATATCCAATATCTTTATAGGTCTTTCTTCATATGTCAGCGTCGGCATGATATCAAAGTCCACATGTTCCACTATTTGGGTTGGATCTCGTACGCACTTTCTCAGCATCGAAACATGGAAGACATTATGAACTCCATCCATAGACGCTGGCAACTGTAGCTTGTAAGCCATGCTTCCCACACGCTTTAGAATGGGAAAAGGTCCAATGAACCGTGGGCTGAGCTTCCCTTTCTTGCCAAATCTCATTACACCTTTGAAAGGCGACACCTTCAGGAATACTTCATCGCCTTCAGCGAACTCCAAGTCTCTCCGTCTCCAATCTGCATAACTTTTCTGTCTACTCATAGCAGTGTTGATTCGTTGTTTGATAACAGCAATCACCTCAGACATCTACTGTAGTATCTCAGGGCCGACAAGTCTGGACTCTCCAACTTCATCCCAACATAACGGAGATCTACATTTTCTGCCATAGAGGGCTTCATATGGAGCCATGCCAATAGTAGCCTGGTAGCTGTTATTATAAGCGAATTCAATTAACTGCAAATATCTACTCCAAGGAGCATGAAGTTCCAACACGCACGACCTCAACATGTCCTCTAATATCTGAATTGTTCTCTCAGATTGTCCATCTGTCTGTGGGTGAAACGCCATGCTGAAATCCAGCTTTGTACCCAAGGAGCTTTGCAAACTTTTCCAAAACCTGGAAGTGAATCTAGGATCCCAGTTAGATACAATTGACACCGGAATACCATGCAACTTGACAATCTCACCAATGTATAACTCTGCATACTGGTCCATAGAGAATGTCGTCTTCACAGGTAGAAAATGGGCCAACTTCGTCAATCTGTCTACTATGACCCATATGCTATAGTGGCCCTTAGCTGTTCTTGGAAGGCCAACAACAAAGTCCATCGTAATCTTCTCCCATTTCCATTCGGGAATCGGAATAGGTTGGAGCGTTCCACTTGGTCGTTGATGTTCAGCTTTGACCTGTTGACATATCATGCAAGACTCCACGTACTTGGCCACTTCATTCTTCATATTCGGCCACCAGAAGTGAAGTTTCAAGTCTTGATACATTTTTGTGCTTCCAGGATGCACAGAGAAAGAAGACGAGTGGGCTTCCGACAAGATGCGCTTCCGTAGCTCTTCGTCTTTCGGAACATACCACCTGTTTTTGAACTTCAGAATACCATCTCCTGAATAACTGAAATCGGAAGAGGCCATAGGTAACTTGCTCACAATATCAGCCATCTCCTTTGAATTGGTCTTCTGGGCCTCCTTAATTTGGTCCAGGACGGTGGGTCGTAGTGTCAAGTCTGCTAGTATGGCCGATAGCCCAGAAATTATCTCCATATCGAACTTCTGTATCTCTGTCCTCAAAGGCATTGACACGGCCGATACAACTGGTTGTATAGTAGTTGGCATCCTGCTCAGTGCATCAGCTACCACATTAGCTTTACCAGGATGGTATTTGATCTTAACATCATAGTCTTTTACAAATTCTAACCACCGCCTTTGTCTCATATTCAACTCTTTCTGAGTAAAGAGGTACTTCAAACTCTTGTGGTCAGAAAACACCTCACATGACTGCCCATATAGGTGGTGTCTCCATACTTTCAGCGCAAATACAACTGCCGCTAACTCAAGGTCGTGAGTAGGGTAGTTTTGTTCATGGTTCTTCAACTGTCTCGATGCGTATGCTACCACTTTACCCTCTTGCATCAATACGCATCCCAGGCCAATCTTTGACGTATCACAGTATACGCTGAATTTGCCATCTCCAACTGGCAATACTAACAGAGGAGCAGTGGTTAATATCTGCTTAAGTGTCCGAAAGCTCTCCTCACATGCTTCAGACCACTCGAACTTGATTTCCTTCCTTGTTAAGCTAGTCAGAGGCTTCGCGATCACAGAAAACCCCTTGATGAATTTTCTATAATAACCAGCTAATCCGATAAAGCTTCGTACTTCACTTGCACTTCTCGGTCTGGGCCAATCCCTCACAGCCTGAATCTTGGCCGGGTCCACAGATACTCCTTCAGCAGACACCACGTGGCCCAAGAAATTAATCTTGCTTAACCAGAACTCACACTTTGACAGCTTGGCATACAATTGATGCTGCTTTAGGATTGACAGTACCATAGCCAAGTGTTTCTCATGCTCGGCCTCACTCCTGGAATAAACCAGAATGTCGTCGATGAAAACAATTACAAATTTATCCAGAAAGTCCTGGAATATCCTGTTCATTAGGTCCATAAATGCTGCCGGAGCATTAGTCAACCCGAACGAAATCACCAAGAACTCGTAGTGTCCGTACCGGGTTCTGAAGGCAGTCTTTGGAATATCCTTAGCCCTGACCTTCAACTGGTAATAGCCGGAACGTAAGTCAACCTTAGAAAATACCCGAGCCCTGTAACGACCCGAGGAGGATCGTCACGTGTCATGACTTTCCTTTAAACTTATCCGTACTTTTATACCTCTGTAATCGGTGTATATATTTTTTTTTTATATATATATCAAATCTCATTCTAACTTAACTTAAGTTTGCTGAACAACCACATTTAGCTTTCACTCCTGCCGGTCGCTAAACGACAAACATCCAGTTGTTCTACCGGCCTGCACGTGCATCTCACATGATTCATTAGACATCTATCGGCAGGCACACATATTTGCATCTGCCGACGGTCACGTGCATCACGCGTGACCAATTAAATCATCACTCAATTACAACGACAAAAGACTGACTTATCTACCGATGACAACATCTTCTGGTAGATTAACTCACATCATCTGCCGATGACGTGGCACTACATCTTCTGGTAGATTAACTCACATCATCTGCCGATGACGTGGCACTACATCTTCTGGTAGATTAACTCACATCATCTGCCGATGACGTGGCACTACATCTTCTGGTAGATTAACTCACATCATCTGCCGATGACGTGGCACTACATCTTCTGGTAGATTAACTCACATCATCTGCCGATGACGTGGCACTACATCTTCTGGTAGATTAACTCACATCATCTGCCGATGACGTGGCACTACATCTTCTGGTAGATTAACTCACATCATCTGCCGATGACGTGGCACTACATCTTCTGGTAGATTAACTCACATCATCTGCCGATGACGTGGCACTACATCTTCTGGTAGATTAACTCACATCATCTGCCGATGACGTGGCACTACATCTTCTGGTAGATTAACTCACATCATCTGCCGATGACGTGGCACTACATCTTCTGGTAGATTAACTCACATCATCTGCCGATGACGTGGCACTACATCTTCTGGTAGATTAACTCACATCATCTGCCGATGACGTGGCACTACATCTTCTGGTAAGGCGGAATGACATTTCCATCTTCCGGTATCTTGACCTACTACACATGCCGATCTCTAGGCATATCGTCTGCTGATGACGTCAGCCGGAAGACAAATACTTTTCCTCTTCCGATGACGTCCTCCGGAAGACAGACTTACCCGACTCCCATCACAATCCTCCTGTCGATTTCTACACTTCAAAATAACACATCTCCTGCCGATAGACAAGTACTTTCATCTACCGACTACTAAACATTAACCTAACATCTTCTTCTTCCGGTAGACAAGCAAACTTCATCTACCGATTTCTAAACTCCATAATAACACTCACACCTTCCGATAGACAAATACATTTCGTCTACCGGCAGCACAAACATCATAACTTCAAACTTAACACCGGGACACCAACAGAATAAACCACAGATTCATTAAAACTCATACAGCGGAAGACTTAGTTAAAATCACTCATTCTATATTCTTATAATATACTCATAATCAGTATTCAAGCTAGACAAGTTCAAGCTCCATAATCATAAGTAACATCATCCTACTTAAACTTTTATGTTCATAGTTATCATTAAAACCTTAAGAGTAAAACCAGAGGGTCATAATCGCCATCCAGCCACAGACTTTCCACCCTGAGCACCTTCCAGCAACCAGCTTAAACTTCATCCTCAACTTTGTATTCCTCACCTGATATTTCTTCACCTACATCGTAAGGTGTAACTGTAAGCCTAAGGCTTAGTAAGGAATGCAAACTATTATGAGTTCATGAATGCATAACTTGGAGAAAAACATGCTCATAAGTCTTTTCTTTTCACGTACTTGTTCTTAATCATCATTCATAATCGTATCTCGTATTCATTGTTCATAATCATCATTCGTAGACATGCTCATATTCATCATTCCTTTCATCATTCATATTCTTCATTACATTATGTGGTTTAAGGGAGGATTTGTGCCGGTAAAGGGGGTTCGACAGTGAGTTTGATCATGGTCCCTACTGCGGGTCGTATTCATATGTCCTACTGCGGACTGTGACATACGCCGAACCACCCCCAACCCTCACTTAACCACGTTGCATAAGTTTTATCTTCTTATTTTATTCATGAGAAAACATATTTCAAAACATTTTCATATGCTTGAGAAGTAAAACATGATGCATAACATAAATACACTTAATCATCGAACTAAGACAGGGGAGAACATCAGAATAACATAACCATATCCATCGACATTTCATCAAACATATAGAAGACAACGTTCACTAAATCTAACATAGTCCTTTGATGTAGGGCCCTATTGGCCGGAAACTTAGTACATTCACTTACCTGGATCCTTAGCAACTTGAATCACTTTCTCTTCAACTTCTTCACCTAAAACATTCCACATTATAGTAGTTAAAATCAAGTCCTAAAAGTTCTAATCGAAAGTCATCCTAGAATCTAGCAGCTAAGGTTCTCTGTGCAGTCTGAAATCCAAAACCGAAACAGCTAGATATAGCTATCGATTAAACGGGGTCGGTTATATAAAAGGTCCAGAATCGATTTAAAGGTGGCATTACCAAATGAAGATAAGGAACGATAACCAACTGACTTAGCCATTGAAGAACTCGAAAGTACAAGTTCAACTGAAAACAGAGTTCTAAATGACTACCCGGCATCTACATTGTCAAAATCTTACCTAGAATGCGGGTTACCGGAGTAGAGGCTGAAAAACCAGTTGCTGGGGAGGAAGAAAGTTCCAGAGAAGAAGGGAGTCGCCGAGAGGAAATGTCGGCTGCAGTGAGGTTTAAATGAGATTTAAGGTTTCCATTTTCTATTTATACCTAATCCTTCAGTCTTTATTACAAAATTGCCACTCAACCTAGTTTTACTCAACTTGTAATGAATTTGCCTCAACATTAAATTTAATCATAAAGGTTAAATAAAGGGTAACAATGAGAATGGTCAGAAAATCACCTGGCCGAAATGTCGGGCGTTACATCCACCCCTCCTTAAACAAAATTTTCGTCCCCGAAAATTGGTCAAGCAAAGAGTTCTGGATACTTGTCCAACATATCCTGCTGCAGTTCCCATGTAGCT
Source organism: Begonia masoniana (assembly GCA_022432975.1). Classification (NCBI taxonomy): domain Eukaryota; kingdom Viridiplantae; phylum Streptophyta; class Magnoliopsida; order Cucurbitales; family Begoniaceae; genus Begonia; species Begonia masoniana. The sequence goes on along the minus strand of CM039509.1, from coordinate 20,900,116 downwards.
TCTTCAATACCATGATTCTTCCACAAAACCTTAACCAACAAGATTTCCTTATTCCTTAGAGTCTTCACTGCAGAATCCAAAATTTGTACTGGTTTCTCTTCATACACCAAATTAGGCTCAACTTCAATTTCCATTGGTTTAACAACTTGAGTCGGATCACGTATGCATTTCCTTAGCATAGACACATGAAAGACATTGTGAACCTTCTCCAAAGATGGAGGCAAAAGTAACCTATAGGCTGTACTGCCAATTCTTGCTAAGACAGGGAATGGTCCAACGAATCGTGGATTAAGCTTTCCCTTCTTACCAAATCTTAAGACTCCTCTAAATGGTGAAATCTTCAGGAAAACTTCATCACCAACAGAAAACTCAAGATCTCTTCTTCTTTGGTCCGCATAACTCTTCTGTCGACTTTGTGCAGTTAACATCCTTTTCCTAATGACCGTAATCTTATCTGACATCTGTTGTAGAATCTCAGGGCCCAATAGCTTCGCTTCACCAACTTCATCCCAGTACAAGGGTGACCTGCATTTCCTACCATACAAAGCTTCATAGGGTGCCATACCAATTGTGGACTGATAACTGTTGTTGTAAGAAAACTCAATCAGAGGTAGGTGTCTACTCCAAGATGCCTGAAAGTCTAGAACACATGCCCTTAACATATCCTCGAGTATCTGAATGGTTCTCTCGGATTGTCCATCTGTCTGCGGGTGAAAAGCGGTGCTGAAGGATAACTTTGTGCCTAAGGTACCTTGTAAACTTTTCCAGAATCGGGAGGTGAATCTAGGGTCACGATCAGAGACTATGGATACGGGAATCCCATGCAACCTGATAATATCTTGGACATAAAGGTTAGCAAGTTGATCCATCGTGTAGGTTGTCTTGACAGGTAAGAAATGAGCCGATTTCGACAGTCTATCAATCACTACCCAAATACTATCATGTCCCTTAGTTGACTTAGGTAATCCTACAATGAAATCCATAGCTATGTGTTCCCATTTCCATTCGGGAATAGGTAGAGGTTGAAGGGTACCTCCTGGTCGTTGGTGCTCTGCTTTAACTTGCTGACATACTAAGCATGACTCTACACACATGGCAACATCCCTCTTCATATTCGGCCACCAATAATGTAATCTTAAATCTCGATACATCTTAGTACTACCAAGATGTACAGAAAAGGAAGACGAGTGAGCCTCGGCCAAAATCGACTTACGTAATTCCTTATCATCCGGAATATACCACTTATTCCTAAACATCAGAATACCATCCTTGGTAAGACTGAACTCCGAGGAGACATCCTTCTGCTTACACACCATACTACTATTTTCCTTTGAATCTTTCTGTTGTGCCTCCTTAATTCTTTCTATGATAGTTGGTCTAATAGTAACATCGGCTAGTAAGGCTGACAACTCTGGAACTAGTTCCAATTCAAACTTCTGAACTTCAGTCCTCAAGGGTGCGGACAAAACTGACACTGCGGGTTGCATTGTCTTTGACATCCTGCTCAAGGCATCGGCTACAGCATTAGCCTTACCCGGGTGGTACTTGATTTCAAAGTCATAGTCCTTAACAAATTCTAACCAACGTCTTTGTCTCATGTTTAATTCCTTTTGGGTGAAAAGATACTTTAAACTCTTGTGGTCAGAAAATACATCGCACTGTTGTCCATACAAGTAGTGCCTCCAAATTTTTAAAGCAAAAACAACTGCAGCTAGCTCTAAATCATGAGTGGGGTAATTCTGTTCATAACCTTTTAGCTGCCTAGAGGCATACGCCACAACTTTACCTTCTTGCATCAAAACACATCCCAAACCAATCTTAGATGCGTCACAATAAACACTAAATTTTCCTTCTTCAGTTGGGAGAGTTAATAGCGGGGCTGTCGTTAACTTCTGTTTCAATGATTGGAAGCTATCTTCACAAGCTTCGGTCCAAAAGTACTTGAGGTCCTTCTTGGTTAAATTGGTCAAAGGTTTAGCTATCATAGAGAATCCTTTAATGAACTTTCTATAGTAGCCAGCCAGACCAAGGAAATTTCGAACTTCACTGACATTCTTTGGCTGTGGCCAATCCTTAACGGCCTGAACCTTAGTTGGATCTACTGATATGCCCTCAGCAGAAATGACATGACCTAAAAAGTTGACCTTATCCAGCCAAAATTCACATTTGGACAATTTGGCATAAAGCTGCTGCTGTTTTAAGGTTGATAATACTATTCTCAAATGTTCTGCATGGTCGGTTTCAGTCTGTGAGTATATTAAAATGTCATCTATAAACACAATTACAAACTTATCCAGGTACTCACGAAACACTCGGTTCATCAAGTCCATGAAAGCTGCAGGCGCGTTAGTCAGTCCAAATGACATTACAAGAAATTCATAGTGTCCGTAGCGGGTTCTGAAGGCTGTCTTTGGTATATCTCCTTCCTTAACTTTCAGTTGGTAATAACCCGAACGTAAGTCAATCTTTGAGAATACCTTAGCTCCTTGTAGTTGGTCAAACAGGTCATCAATCCGGGGTAAAGGATATTTATTCTTGACTGTCAGCTTATTTAGTTCTCTGTAGTCTATACACATTCTAAGAGAACCATCTTCTTCTTAACGAAAAGGACAGGTGCGCCCCAGGGAGAACTACTAGAACGTATAAATCCCTTGTCAACTAATTCCTGTAGTTGGACCTTTAATTCTTTCAACTCAACAGGGTGCCATTCGATAAGGGTTCTTAGACACAGGTAATGCCTCGGGGTATGTATCAATCACAAATTCTATCTCTCTATCGGGTGGTAGTCCCGGTAAGTCGTCCAAGAATACTTCAGGAAACTCTCGTACGGTAGGAATAGGAATACCTTGTAATTCCACTTTATTCTTTACTCGGACATCCATTAGGTTAGCTAGGTAACTCAAGCAACCACTCTTCAGTAACCGTTGAGTCACTAGTGAGGATATGATTGGTATCTTACTCATCTTTGGAATAGCTTGGAAGGTATACCGATCTCCATTGGGGGTCGGAAATCAACTAGGCCAGACCTACAACTAATCGTGGCATAATGCCTAAATAACCAATCCATTCCTAAAATAATCTCATATCCTTTCATGTCAATCATAATCAGTTCTACATATAGCTCCTTATCTCCTAAGGACAAAACATCACCCTTCAACATTTGCTCAGAATGTAAAGACTTCCCTGATGGTAACATAACTCTATACGGTTTATCAACTGGCGAAAGTTCTAACTTATGTTTACACACAAACAGGGTTGCTATGAATGAGTGTGTGGCTCCCGTATCAATAAGTGTATAAGCAGAAAAACCACAAACCATAATGGTACCTGATATGACCTTCATCCTCCATCATAGCATAGACTCTTGGTGCAACTCTAATTCGATTCGGGTCTGATGGCATCGGGCAGTCTCTGGCTATGTGTCCAACCTTGTCGCATCTATAGCAACGGCCAGAGTGCAGCTTGCACTCCCCATGGTGATTCTTCTGACAGTTGGAACATAGGGGAGCCGAAGGTCGCTTTCCTCTTCCTTGTCATCACTTGGATTGAAGGATCTCTTAACACCTTGCTGTTGTTGTTGCTGGTTTCTGTTCTGCTGGGGTTGCCATCCCTTGTTCTGCCGTGGTGGTGGGTTGAGTCTCCTTAGTGAACTTCCTTGGCTGTTCACGCTGTGCATAAGCTGTCTCTCAGCCTCCTCCATCACTCTTGGTGCAACTCTAATTCGATTCGGGTCTGATGGCATCGGGCAGTCTCTGGCTATGTGTCCAACCTTGTCGCATCTATAGCACGGCCAGAGTGCAGGCTTGCACTCCCCCTGGTGATTCTTCTGACAGTTGGAACATAGGGGAGCGAAGGTCGCTTTCCTCTTCCTTGGTCATCACTTGGATTGAAGGCTCTCTTAACACCTTGCTGTTGTTGTTGCTGGTTTCTGTTTCTGCTGGGGTTGCCATCCCTTGTTCTGCCGTGGTGGTGGTTGAGTCTCCTTAGTGAACTTCCTTGGCTGTTCACGCTGTGCATAAGTCTTCAGCCTCCTCCAATTCCAGGGCCTTAGCCGTCACTTCGCCATAAGGTATATTGTGTATCCCAGAAGTCTTTACCTTCACATACAAACTCGGCTTCAGTCCTTGAACAAATTGGTAAATCTTGTCTTCATCATTCTCAACCAGTCGGGGAGCAAACCGTGACAAAGCATCGAATTTGCATATATAATCCGTCACAGAGCCAGTTTGCCGCAGGTTCATGAATTCTTTCTTCTTGCTGGCCTGAACGGTCCTATTGAAGTACTTGTCAAAGAAGGCAGTCTTAAACATATCCCAAGTCATAGTCTCTGCATTAACAGTGCTCTGAAGAGAATCCCACCAATGCCTTGCATTCAGCTCCAAATGATAGACAGCATAGGTGACTCTATCTCCTTCATCAACTTTCGCATACTTAAACATGTCCTCTACTTTTCGGATCCATTCCTCAGCATAAATAGGGTCAGAAACTTGGCCATTGAATGTCGGGGGTCTGAGCCTGTGGAAGCGCTCACCCCCATGATCATGAGTTACATTAGAGCTGGAGTTCCCAAGCTCTTCTCTAGTAATCACTAGTTGCTCTATTTGTCGTGATTGGCGATTAACTAATTCTATTAGCTGAGCAACGGTGGTACTATCCACGTTGTCTTCCCTCTGTTGACCTCTTACCATCTTGAGATTCCTAAACAATAATAGAAACACATCTTAACATAATGACATCACTAGAATCGTAAACACTTACAGTTGTTGGAGAGTACTCAGGTGGCAATCTGTGCTGGAAGGCAGTCTACAGAACCGATTTTAGAACCTGGTTTAGCTTTGATACCATAATTGTAACGACCCGAGGAGGATCGTCACGTGTCATGACTTTCCTTTAAACTTATCCGTACTTTTATACCTCTGTAATCGGTGTATATATTTTTTTTATATATATATCAAATCTCATTCTAACTTAACTTAAGTTCGCTGAACAACCACATTTAGCTTTCACTCCTGCCGGTCGCTAAACGACAAACATCCAGTTGTTCTACCGGCCTGCACGTGCATCTCACATGATTCATTAGACATCTATCGGCAGGCACACATATTTGCATCTGCCGACGGTCACGTGCATCACGCGTGACCAATTAAATCATCACTCAATTACAACGACAAAAGACTGACTTATCTACCGATGACAAGGTACTCCATCTGCCGATGGCAACACACAACATCTGCCGATGGCATTTATACTACATCTTCCGATAGATTAACTCACATCATCTGCCGATGACGTGGCACTACATCTTCTGGTAGATTAACTCACATCATCTGCCGATGACGTGGCACTACATCTTCTGGTAAGGCGGAATGACATTTCCATCTTCCGGTATCTTGACCTACTACACATGCCGATCTCTAGGCATATCGTCTGCTGATGACGTCAGCCGGAAGACAAATACTTTTCCTCTTCCGATGACGTCCTCCGGAAGACAGACTTACCCGACTCCCATCACAATCCTCCTGTCGATTTCTACACTTCAAAATAACACATCTCCTGCCGATAGACAAGTACTTTCATCTACCGACTACTAAACATTAACCTAACATCTTCTTCTTCCGGTAGACAAGCAAACTTCATCTACCGATTTCTAAACTCCATAATAACACTCACACCTTCCGATAGACAAATACATTTCGTCTACCGGCAGCACAAACATCATAACTTCAAACTTAACACCGGGACACCAACAGAATAAACCACAGATTCATTAAAACTCATACAGCGGAAGACTTAGTTAAAATCACTCATTCTATATTCTTATAATATACTCATAATCAGTATTCAAGCTAGACAAGTTCAAGCTCCATAATCATAAGTAACATCATCCTACTTAAACTTTTATGTTCATAGTTATCATTAAAACCTTAAGAGTAAAACCAGAGGGTCATAATCGTCATCCAGCCACAGACTTTCCACCCTGAGCACCTTCCAGCAACCAGCTTAAACTTCATCCTCAACTTTGTATTCCTCACCTGATATTTCTTCACCTACATCGTAAGGTGTAACTGTAAGCCTAAGGCTTAGTAAGGAATGCAAACTATTATGAGTTCATGAATGCATAACTTGGAGAAAAACATGCTCATAAGTCTTTTCTTTTCACGTACTTGTTCTTAATCATCATTCATAATCGTATCTCGTATTCATTGTTCATAATCATCATTCGTAGACATGCTCATATTCATCATTCCTTTCATCATTCATATTCTTCATTATATTATGTGGTTTAAGTACTGCGGGTCGTATTCATATGTCCTACTGCGGACTGTGACATACGCCGAACCACCCCCAACCCTCACTTAACCACGTTGCATAAGTTTTATCTTCTTATTTTATTCATGAGAAAACATATTTCAAAACATTTTCATATGCTTGAGAAGTAAAACATGATGCATAACATAAATACACTTAATCATCGAACTAAGACAGGGGAGAACATCAGAATAACATAACCATATCCATCGACATTTCATCAAACATATAGAAGACAACGTTCACTAAATCTAACATAGTCCTTTGATGTAGGGCCCTATTGGCCGGAAACTTAGTACATTCACTTACCTGGATCCTTAGCAACTTGAATCACTTTCTCTTCAACTTCTTCACCTAAAACATTCCACATTATAGAAGTTAAAATCAAGTCCTAAAAGTTCTAATCGAAAGTCATCCTAGAATCTAGCAGCTAAGGTTCTCTGTGCAGTCTGAAATCCAAAACCGAAACAGCTAGATATAGCTATCGATTAAACGGGGTCGGTTATATAAAAGGTCCAGAATCGATTTAAAGGTGGCATTACCAAATGAAGATAAGGAACGATAACCAACTGACTTAGCCATTGAAGAACTCAAAAGTACAAGTTCAACTGAAAACAGAGTTCTAAATGACTACCCGGCATCTACATTGTCAAAATCTTACCTAGAATGCGGGTTACCGGAGTAGAGGCTGAAAAACCAGTTGCTGGGGAGGAAGAAAGTTTCAGAGAAGAAGGGAGTCGCCGAGAGGAAATGTCGGCTGCAGTGAGGTTTAAATGAGATTTAAGGTTTCCATTTTCTATTTATACCTAATCCTTCAGTCTTTATTACAAAATTGCCACTCAACCTAGTTTTACTCAACTTGTAATGAATTTGCCTCAACATTAAATTTAATCATAAAGGTTAAATAAAGGGTAACAATGAGAATGGTCAGAAAATCACCTGGCCGAAATGTCGGGCGTTACAAGCCCCCTGTAGCTGATCAAACAAATCGTCAATTCTTGGCAACGGGTACTTATTCTTGATAGTCAACTTGTTCAGCTCACGGTAGTCAATACACATCCGTAGGGACCCATCCTTCTTCTTAACAAATAAGACGGGAGCACCCCACGGAGAGAAACTAGGGCGCTCAAAACCCTTGTCCACTAACTCCTTCAACTGAGCCTTCAACTCCTTCAGTTCAACTGGTGCCATACGGTACGGATTCTTCGATACCGATTCAGCGCCAGGATATACATCGATTTCGAACTCGATCTCACGATCAGGTGGCAATCCTGGTAAGTCATCCAGGAAGACCTCTGAGAAGTCTCGAACTACAGGAATATTTTGAAGTTCCACCTCACCTTGTCTTTGAACATCTACTACATGGGCAAGGAATCCGACACATCCTGACCTCATCAGCTGTTGAGCTTTCAAGGTGGATATAACAGTCATACTTTGTTTATTTGGTATTGCCTGATAGGAGAACTCTACTTCGTTCGGGCGCTTAAACGACACTAGCCCGGACCTACAGTTGATGGTGGCATGATGTCTAAACAGCCAGTCCATCCCCAGAATGACATCGTACCCTTTAATACCAACAACGATGAGGTTGGCGTACAACTTCTGGTCTCCTACTGACACTATATCACCCCGTATGACCTGCTCGGAGTGCATAAACTCTCCGGACGGTAGCATAATGCTGTAGGGCTGATCTGACGACGTACTACAAAACTTTTGTCTAACTACGAAGTCTATTGCCACGAACGAATGTGTGGCCCGCGTGTCCCATAAGGTATAAGCAGACACATTACATACTGAAATTGTACCTGTAATTGCTGTGTGCTGATCAGCATCATCAACGTCCTCCATCATTGCAAACACCCTAGGCATAGCACCAACCGGCCTTGTGTCGGGCACCGGACAATCCCGGACTTGATGGCCTTCTTTACCACACCGGAAACATTGGCCAGTAAAAAGCCTGCAGCCTCCTGTATGATTCTTCTGGCAACGTGGACAGACACGAAGCTGAGGAGCTCCCATAGGTCTCTTCCCCTTGTCCTGGTAAGTAAGGGTCTCATTGGGTCTCTTAATGCCCCTGTTCTGTTGCTGTTGAGGATGTACATTCTGAATCTTTTGTTGTTGTTGAGGAGTATTTCTTATAATTCCTCTTGGTGGTTCTCTCTGTCTCTGGGACTTTATTTCTAAGGCCTCCAGTTGATAAGCCTTGGCCACCACTTTCACATATGGTGCCTCATCAAAACCTCCGGTCGTGATTCCTCGCAGAAGGTCCATCTTTAAACCTTGAATAAACTGGTGCACCTTGTTCTCATCAGTGGCCACCATGTGTGTTGCATATCGGGATAGCGACTCAAATTTCTGAACATACTCGGCCACAAACCCATATTGTCGCAGCCGAGAAAACTCAAGTAACTTCTCCTTTCTCACTCCTCGGTCAAAGTACTTCTCGTAGAAAATCCCCTTGAACCCTTCCCAGCTCAATGCCACTGTAGACGACTGTACTGCATCCCACCAGAATCCAGCACTTTCAGTGAGATGGAACGTGGCACAAGTAACCTTCTTGTTGTCTTCTACTTCTGCATAACTGAACATCTTCTCCATAGTTCGAATCCAGGTTTCAGCACGGGTCGGGTCTGTAGACAACCCATCAAATGAGGGTGGCTGAAGTCGCCGGAATCTGTCTCCACTATTGTCTCGCGGTGCATTATCACGATTGATATTTCCATGGTTATTGTTTCTGTCGTCTTCTCTGGCCATCATTCGATCAACCATGCGGGATTGTACCCCCACCAGCTCTGTCAATCGGTCTATGGCCCGAGAGCTTTCACTGGATTCTTCCTGATGTCCTCTCACCATTTCTAAGATAGTCCTATAAGCAGAATAACAGAATAACCTAATTAAATAAACAAAACTTTTACAGGAATTTAAACACTTATAGTTGGTGGAGCGATCTCACGTGGCGGGTTGCGCAGTCAGACATTTTACAGAATCGGTTTTAAAACCTTATATCTCTGATACCATAACTGTGACGCCCCAAAACCGTACCCGATCGGGGTTCGGGATCGGAGTCATCACACCGGACATTTTACAGAAACAAGACATATTTTTTTTTTAAACTTATATGAGATCAGACCGGACACCTACAGAACTTTAAACAGAGGGAGAGAAAGAGTTCTGGATTTGAGATCACACGGAAAAGCAGTAAAAGAGATTCTGGATAACAGTTACAAATGGAAACAGGAAATAGAAAAACATCAGCGGAAGACCTAGTATAAAAGAACTTCGGTGGATTAAATAAAACTTAATGTAAAACCCTGAACATAAAATTTTACAGAGAGTGAAGGACTACGGTGAGTAACAGAACTATGCACAATTCGGAAATAAATAACAGAAGAGAAGAAATGGCGAAGAAAATAATTAAACAGAATGAACAGGAAGTAAACCAGAAATCCTAAGCATAAAAGCAGGAAGCTGTTGGGCGAAAGACGTAAAACAATGGATGACGTCATCGGGAGAGAAGATGACATCAACCGGAAGACGCAGGAAGCAACTGTGAAATAACTGGGCAGAAGACTAAACATTACGGGCAGTGGTGAATGAAATTTTCTAAAGACAGTGAAACAGACGGGCAGCGGGCAGCGGTTGATTCAGATACGACAAAATCGCTGACATCAGCCGGAAGAGAAGATGACGTCAACCGGAAGATGCAAGCAGTAAACATAATCGGCAGAAGATGATGACGTCAACCGGTAGATGGGTGACGTCAACCGGTAGATGAAGACAATAAACGAGACCGGCAGAAGGTGATGACGTCAGCCAGAAGATGGATGACGTCAACCGGTAGATGAATTTTAAAACAAGCAGAATTGCACATTCCACCGGTGGATGCCGAATACGACAAAACAGATGACGTCAACCGGAAGATGGATGACGTCAACTGGTAGATGAACACTTAAAACAGCAATGAACGTGATCGGAAGATGCAGTTTTTGAGATAAAACTTGGCAAATTTTAACATAAAGACTTACAGGCAGGGAACATCGTAATAGGAGGCATGAGGGCTTCAGACCTTCAAACCAGATTTCAAAACAAAGTTTTTGAATCATACTCTACAAATGACAGGAGTTCAATCAGACAAACTGCATGGATAGCTCTAAATTTTGAGACTATCCATGCATGACCTGAAAAGGGAGAACTCAAGCAGTTCCAGAATGTTTTCAAAACATTTAAAATATATGGATACAATCTGTCAAATACAGAGGTTTTGAATACATCAACAACAGGATATTTCAGGAGACAACTATCAATGGTCAAACAGAGATTTAAAACTCAAACACAAGAAACTATACATTACATATCCTGCGGAATTTCCTACAGAGTTTTAAACAAAACACAGGACTATACAGAGTTGTAAACACAACGCCAGAATTCCAGAAAAGGTTTTACAGACATAGACTTTACTTTAAATACTTAAACCTCGGGGCAGAATTTGTCTGGCTGCAGCAACCACCCCCAATGAGCTCAATTCCCCAACTACATCAGCTCGTCATTATGAGGCATAAGGTCCTCATCTGGAGTATCCGTACCTACAACAGGGAGTTCACCTATAAGCCTAGAGCTCAGTAAGAACATATCAGAAATAAATGCAGTGATGCATATGCTATGCATGAACGTTTCAAATACAGGAACATTACATTACATTACATTTCACCGGACAGGGAGGTATAAGTGGGAGTAGGAGCTGGCGCAACAGGGTGTACATGCCGCTTCAGGACATAACAGGAGTACTTGACAGGATGCCAGTCCTCATCCACACTTAACCGTACATTACATTACAGATTTTATCTTACTTACTTCAAAACCAGTGCTGAAAACATTTGCATGATTTTACAGGAAAACGTGTATGCATGAATAAGTGCGATGCTTAACTTAACATTCACAGATGGCAGAATGATACAACAGGAAGACAGGATATGATGGAGACATATTTAACTTAAAGCATAACCTAAAACCTGTCTACCCATACCATACCTAGTACCTCCAAGTTGTAGGGCCTTAAGGGCCAACGTAAATGCATGAACTTACCTGTTTGCAGCAATGCAGTGTGCTCGAACGCCCCTGGAAAGCTCGGATCTGTAAATGGATGTACAGAATTCAAACACGCTACAAATGCTAACTAATATCTCGTAGGAAATGCAGCAAACACGTTTCAACACTTTAGAAAACACACCAACGTGTTTTCATCCAAAAACAGTGAGTTTTCTCTAAAATAATAACCCTAAATCTCAGTGAAAACTCGCATTAAACTTGTCCAAATTTGTTAGCATTCAACCAGACATTTACCTCAGCGGGAAAACAGAAAGGAGCCGAGGAGATCGAAGTAACTTCAATGGTTGTTCGTCGACTGGAAGAGAGAAAACAGGAGGGAGTTTCATGCCAGAATGAAGAGAAGAACGGGAGGGAAGGAAGAAGACATGGCTTCTTCAACAAGTTGCCAGATGGCATTCATCCATTGGCTATTCCCCACCAACCTAATTTCTCTCTATTTTACCCTTCCATTGGTCTTTAACTAATTTGCTATTTAGTTTCACCATTTGGTTTTATGAATCATACATATTCAACTGGAAACATTAGCAAATTAATAAAAACAAACCTTGCATGATTATTCCCATTAATCCCGTTGAATAATTTAAGGAATATCTACATGGCAAAATGCCGGGTGTTACACACAACTCCCCGAAGACCATGATCGAGACGCCTCGACAACTGCCTGCACCGGCATGCCCTATACGTCACCAACTGCGCTCAAATCCTAGCTTTCCTTAGGCCCTCACTTGTACTCCCGACAACACCTACACCACGGAACACACAACATCAGCCTAATGCTTAGTAAGTAGGGAAATATGCATACAACAAACATAATGCAACACAACTCCTAACAGATGAGGTTTCTACTCGCTCAGTTGCTGTTCTTTCGTTTGCTACTCGGTTTCTTTTCGTTTTTCATTCACATAACCGAAACTCATCACAAATGCTAACACCGCACCTTAACGCGACTAGGCAACTCACACGGAGTCCCTCGCAGGTGTCCAACTCACACAGTATCCCACGCAAGTGCCACCCTAACGCGACTAGGCAACTCCACTGGAGTCCCCCGCAGGTGTCACTCACACAAAGTCCCCTGCAAGTGCCACCCTAACGCGACTAGGCAACTCCACTGGAGTCCCTCGCAGGTGTCACTCACACAAAGTCCCCCGCAAGTGCCACCTTAACGCGACTAGGCAACTCCACCGGAGTCCCTCGCAGGTGTCACTCTAACGCGACTGGGCGACTCAACAATAGTCCCTCGCAGGTACCACCTTAACGCGACTGGACAACTCCCATGGAGTTTCCCGCAGGTGCTACCCTAACGCGACTAGGCGACTCACAACAGTCCCTCACAGGTACCACCTTAACGCGACTGGACAACTCCAATGGAGTTTCCCGCAGGTGCTACCCTAACGCGACTAAGCGACTCAACAATAGTCCCTCGCAGGTACCACCTTAACGCGACTGGACAACTCCTATGGAGTTTCCCACAGGTGCTACCCTAACGCGACTAGGCGACTCCGACACAACCACCTCACGATTCAACTCACACCATCCCTTACGGTTCAAGCTCGCCATGCAAAACCATGCTTAAAACTCGTTTCTCGTAGTTTGAAAACCGTGATGCATGTCACACAATTACAATATTCAACACAAAACTAAACAAACAATCAAACAAAGCAAACAACCAATTCCCTACCGTTCCATGGTGTAGGCCCGAAGGCAAACCACACACATCCGCTACTTACCTGGATTCCTTGTGCGTGTTCGTAATTATATGCCCGGTTAGCCAGATCGTTCACTCGTCAACCTAACATAATAAAAGAGAAATCACTTAGCCATTCACTAACCATAGGTTTTAACTAACTTTTCAACCTAACATACAAAACCCAAATTTCCTAGATTTTCTATCGTCCAACCAAATTACTCGCTCGATTACCTAAAATAACAAAAACTCACTTAGAAATTTACTAATGAACTCAAAAGAAATTCTTAACCTAAACTAACTATAACCATCACAAACTTCCTTCCCCAAAACACCAAAACCCGAATTATGCACCATTTTGACCGTCAAACTTCAAACGGTCGTAACTCCCTCGTTTTTCAACGGATTTCGACGTGCCACCCCAATCTGTAAACCTCTACACGTCTACTATCCATTGAAACACTCAAATCAAATAAACAAACACCTTAGCCAACTCAAAATCCAGCAAACAGATTCGGCCTCCAATAACACCAAAAACCCGGTTTTCACAAACTCAACTCCAATCTTCCATTTCTCCCTAAAATCAACCTAAAATAATCCCTTCAATAACTAAATCATCAAATCTAGAAAGAAAACCAACATTTACTCTCCATTTTCGGACTTCACTATTTAGGGTTTTCAAACCCTAGGCAATCTTCACCAAAATCCTCTAAAAACCCATAAAAACTAACCCTTAATGTATAAAACTAAAAACCCCACTAAAACTAACCTTAAAACCTTCAAGAACCTTGATGGAATGAAGCTTGGAAAAGCTTCAATGGCTGCCGTCGACGGTGGGAGGAGAAGAAGAAGACAAGTGCTTCACTTTACCCATTTTTCCTCTTTTTATAAAACCTTTTCTTTTTCTTTATTTAATTCATTTAATAACCTATTAAAATTACACAAGTGCCCTTCCAATACCCTTCAA